>ONZH01010457.1:0-1357495 GCA_900303285.1 Rhinella marina | reverse complement strand
ACAAAAAGCAAAGCAAAGCATGTAATTAATGCACTTTTAGAAAAACACACATTCCAACACTTCATATAGAAAACGATGCCTGGTAGAGGATAAGGATTCAGGACCACCCACCAACACCTAGGGTCTCCCTTAGAAAGATACAATGTAGAATAATGTTTACAAAAGATGAAAAAATAAACAAATACAATGGAAAAATCAGAGCACCCCACATGCTTCTTGCACGATTTGCTTTAGTTCCTGTGTGTATTGTAAGGGTCTATTCAGGCTCGGACTGGGCCACAGGGGTACAGGTGTATCCCCCAGTGGGCCCCTTGCCTTCCACCCCCTGCACAAGGGACCTGCCTTCTCAAAGTTGCTGTATGAACCCCATAACCAATAATCTTATAGTGTCTTGCTGCTGTCTACTCCTGTGTAAGCAGGTAATATTTGGATGTATCCATATGGTGGGCCCCCAAAATAAATTTTACCGGTGGGCCCGAGACAGCCCAGTCCGACACTGTGTCTATTCACACGGTGCATACCGGAAATCCGGAATATGGCCGCACCATCTGAATAAACCCTAAAGATGCAAAATTTCTTCTTATTGTGGCTCCAGTTTCTTGCGTGCAAGGGGCAAAGATGCAAATTGATTCTGGGGCCCATACAAAAAATATACAACAGGAACCCCTACCTACCACGTGCTATTTATAATACTGGTGTCTCCTCTTGCAGTGTCCCAGAAGAGGGTTCCTGCAAAAGGGTAAATTGTTGTAATGTTGCACTGTTAAGTAAAATGTTCTGATACCTAATAGCATTGTATGGACAGCTAAGGGTTAAGTGCTTGGGTCATCCACTTAGGATGCCAGGGGATGGACCTGGGTCCTCCACCCCCTAATGAAGTTTTGAATGTAGAGTCTGTGTGAGCTCAGAGAACCTTTGTCTCTGAGACAATCTACAGCCAAGGTATCATCTGCTGCACAAAAGTGCTTTGGGGAAAGAGAAATCAGAAAGTCCAGAATCTATAAGGCCGTGCATTGGAATCAGCCAGCAAGGTATTGTGCACGTTTATGGCAGAGAGATCTTGCTGCTGTGAGAGGGAACATTGTTGCCGCAGATGGTTCGGCCAATCGTATCTCAAATCTGCACCCCTATGTCTGGGAATTTGCAGAAATCTTTACCAAGAACCTCATCACAGGGCTAAGGTTCTGCAGAGAGACAGAGAGAAGGAGTACTATAACCCCCATCATTGCTGTTGTCCATACGTTGCTACTGGGAAGGATTTGCACTGTGATCTATTTTGGAACTGTAACTTGTTATTGTTGTATGTACCATTATTCCTATTCTGCATTTTAGTAAAGAGAGACATTTACACCACCTGGCATGGTTACTGACTCCACTATTCCCTGACCATTTCTCCTGCCCTCCTGTCTTGCACCCAGAACAAAACTTAAAGGGTTATTCCCATCTCAGACAATGGGGGCATATCGCTAGGATATGCCCCCATCATCTGATAGGTGTGGGTCCCACCTCTGGGACCCACACCTACAAAGAGAACGGAGCGGGGAGAGCTGTGGCTGGATGACCCCAAATTTCCCGGGGTCCGCCCACCACCAAGCACTGCTCTCCGCTGCTCCCACAGAAGTGAATGGGAGCACACCGCGCATGCACGGCCACCACTCCAATTCATTTCTATAGCCAGTGCTCGGCTATCTTCGGCGGCGACATAGAAATGAATGGAGGGCAGCTGCGCATGCGCAGTGCGCCCTCTCTTTGTTTCCCCTCTCCTTTCTCGTTGTAGGTGCGGGTTCCAGAGGTGGGACCTACACCTATTACACAATGGGGGCATATCCCATGTCTGAGGTGGGAAAACCCCTTTAACACAATGGACAACACAACCACTACAAGAGGAGCCCCAACATCAGTGTGTGCCCCTCCTCCCCCCGTCACTACACAGCCCCAGGGAGTGCCTGAGGGAGAGATTGCCACTGTGATCTGTAAGCAGAACAACCACCCTCTGGGCCACAACTACCACTCCCATCTTCTGCTTTCCTGTCCTGGGCTTGCTGCTATGCACTCATGGAACAGAGGGGCCACTACTGGAGAACACCAGTTGCTTTATAACCTAGTTGTAATGTATTGTTAGAAGCTAAAAAGAACGTCCTGTGACTACTTCCAAAGTTGTATCTATGTGCACTGATATGGAGGTCACCCAGACAGGAAGTGATTGGTTGCTAGGTGACTGACCTATCACAGCTTCTTATAACAAAGACCAACAAATAGACAAATAAACATAGGTTATCTGGAGATATAGGGTTGTATACAGTATATGCAAGTACTGCAGTGTAGAAGAGCTAACCCATTCTTACTGCTGTATGTGGATGGTAAGATGTCTTTCCACTGTAATCTTACAGCTGAAGACCACTTGTCCGCATACAGTTGTTGGAGTAAAAATGTAATTTGCCACATGTGTACTGACCTGGATAATGTTTGCCAGCACTAGATAAAATGATCAGGCATGCGTTGTGGATTTGTTGGTGGCACATTTATTCCACAAACCCTCTTCTCCATTATTCCCCCATAACGTGATTTAATTTCTGGAGATCTATTCGATGTGCGGCCAATGGAGTAGACTTGCTCTTCCATCCAGCAAAGTGTCCTTGCCACGGCTCCGGCTGCATCACCTAACTCACCTAAAGGAGGATGGATTTGTCACTTGGTACTTTTTGTTCTACCCAAGGCCTGTCCTGTGGCTCCATCTCTGTCTCATCACATCCTGACCGCTTTCCTGATAACAACACTGGCCTACATTACTGATTACACTACAGTTCCAAATCAGTGACTATTCTGAGGACCCTGGACAGAAAATCCAACTGGAAACCCCATACCTCAGTGCAGGGGTAAGGGCGAAGAATGAGGAGTTTCCCTAGACTCTGCACCTCCCATTAGTCTAGACCTAATTGTGATGTAGAACAGTGTTCCTCAACTCCGGTCCCCAGGGCTCACCTGCCGATCAAGTTTTTAGGTTTTCCTTAGTATTGAGCAGGTGATATAATTATTGTCAATGCATCGGGACTTACCACAGGTATTCATTCTATGGGATATTCTCAAATCATGACCGGCAGGTGGGCCTGGAGGACCGGAGTTGAGGAACACAGACTTAGAGGATCCTTTCTCTGGTGAGAAACATAGCAACCCCAAAGCCATTTCAAGAAGACGTTGGGCAAGGCGCTGTCAGTAACTACTAGAGGATTTATTAACTGTGGCCATAAAGGGATGCATATGGTCAATGGCATTAGTCAGGCTTTAGCCTCTCAACAGTGCTCAGCTGGCATCAAGTCACCTTTGTATTAGCTTGAACCGATCTGGCCATTCTTCTCTTCTGGTACACAGTAGATATCTTCATTTGGTCACCAGGATCCTCTAGATATCCTTCTGATCCTAAGAGATCAAGTTTTCTAGATGACCTAATCACCTGTCTGAGACCATCAATCATTCTATAGTCATTCATGAAGGTCAAATTATTCCTCTTCTGGTGACTGGCATGAAGAAAAGTCAAACCTGTAAACCATGTTAGATATTTGCATTAAAGGGGTTTTCTGAAATTTTCTTACTGATGACCTATTGTCTGGATAGGTCATCAGTATCTGATCGGTAGGGGTCCAACACCTGGGACCCCCACGATCAGCTGTTTGAGAAGGCACCGGTGTCAGACCCCCATCATTCAGATACTGATGACCAATCCTCTGGGCATAGGTTATCAGTAAAAAAAAATCCTGGAAAACTCTTTTAATGATCGATCTTTCAGGTGTATCTACGATCCACATAAATCTATGGATAAAACTATGGCAACAGTCTGTAGATTTATCTACCACTAATATTCCTGAGTAGATAGGAGTCTACGAGTCTGGAAATACAAGATCACTTGGAATTCCTAAGGCCTACAGGGACATGACCTATTCTACATACCAGAAGTATGGCACGCATGCATGGTTATCCTCGAAACATTAAAATAAAGACTTATTGAAATTCCCGAGACTCAAGTGCAACAATGGTAGAATTGTTTTAGGTATTATGTATGATGACATCACATGGTTCCTTCAACCTGTATCACACATAATTTACCAGTGACTCCTGCTGTGAGTAGCTTCCTGTAGGGTATCAGGCCTCTTTCACATGTCCGTCATGACATCCGTGACAAGATGGTCAGCGAACACCATGGCTACCACCTACATCCTATCCTCTACTACTCCCATCCTCTCCACACTTGCCCTGGGTTGCTGCCCACTGATCTCTTGTCTATTCCATTTCATATATGGTGTTCTTTTTTACCAACCTTATGATCTCTAGCATGAATTCTATTACATCTGGATGTGGTCCATCAGAACATCCTCTGGTCCACTGGCGGTCAGTCCCACCACACATCACTCACTTTATTTTTCGAGAAATCACTAAACATAATGACTAGGGCAGGTATTGCCAACCTGCAACTATCCAGCTGTTGTAAAACTACAACTCCCACCATGGCCTGCTGTAGGCTGATAGGTGTAGGCAGTCTGGGCATGATGGGAGTTGCAGTTTTGTAACATCTGGAGAGCCTCAGGTTGGCCATCCCTGGACTAGGGTATTGTATGGTTGATACGATTGCTCCACTTGTACTCCAAACCTACCTCTCCCCAACTCTTACCCAACCAAATAAACATGGATATGCTGAGTGACGATGGAATATATAGGCCACAGCCGCCCCCTTGTTAAGAAACAGATATAAACATTAAAGTGTAACTGTCATATTTTTTTTTTATTTTTTCTAGTTCATTAGAGCTAGGCATGTATCTCTGAGTTAGTCTGTCAATTATTGTCAAAAGATCTGTAATTACCTTATAATAATACCTTTCATTAATGTCCCCTGTCCCTTTCCACTGGTCCCTTAAAAGACTGTTGCTATGGCTACTCTAAGAAGACAGGGAGACAGAGGGGCGGTCCTTCACACTGCATGCCTGCATTAGGCTTCAGAGTGAGGAGGCGTGTCTCTCAGTAATCCAATCTGATTGGCTGGCAGGGAGCTGCTGGCTACAGCAAGTGTGTATGTGAAGTGAGGGAAGGCAGTTTTGGCCTCAGAGAACTGGCAGAGGAGCCATCTTGAGAAGATCCTCATATTGTAGAGGTTAAAACAGCCGTAACTAAGGGAAAAACTCAAGGAAAACAGTGGTATGTGAAGAAACTAAAGATTGCTTTATGCATAATGCTCCACCAGCAGTAACATACTGTATGTTAAAATTGATTTTTTTGATGAAAATGTGACAGTTGCACTTTAACATTCCATAAATATCGCACCTTGAGAAGTGCAGTTAAACATGGAGGTCTTGGAAGCCCCTACTTTATGTTTATGACACCAAAAATGTGATCCCCAGTCAAACCGCACTGACTCTGGGTTGACAAATATGTCAGGTACCTCAACCCCTTGGTTCTACAGAACCTGTTTTTCCCTTGACCGCTTCAAAGCAGGAACCACCAGCAAAACTTTCTTCCATGATGACGGTCCGATACCTTTTATTGGCTCCAACCTCTTCAGTAAGTGCCACCCAAGACTTCCTTACCGCCAAGGAAAAATGCATAACCCTCACACCACACACCAGGGTATTAAACTTAAAGGGTGCATGGGCGAGCAGTTCTTCAGGTCTGGATTCAGTATAAAGTGCAGATCCCTCCCTCGCAGTCCCCTTAATAGAGATGCTTCCCTCCTAACTTAACCCCTCCTATCCTTTCTATCCACTCTTCACTAACCCTAGCCCAAACCTTGTCCCTTCCCGCTTACAAACCCATTCATGTCCGGGCCTCTACCAAGGCTTCTCTCCATGTCTCTCTTTTGCCTGCATTAAAATTTAGATATTCAGTGGCTTTCTACAGATACTGAGGAGACACCATTAGTCAGAAATGTGGAATATTTTAATGCACTGCCCATCATAGATACGTCGTCTATTGATATTTTATGTGATTGTCCATTTCCCATAGAAGACATGGATTGCAGCTGATTTCTGTTTACTTTCATACATTGCTGATTGATGAGGACCCTTCACCAAGTTCAGAGCTGTACTCAATGTGCGACTAATGCAAAATCAACACCGGCTTCAAGGACGGCGCTGAGTATGAGGCTGTGTTACATTACTATTTGGAGGAATTTTAATTGAAATGAAATGTATGGAATGGACAAGATATTAAAATCTAATGGAACTGATAACGCAAACCATTTCACCTGGGAAACGGGTTTTCAAGAAATGAGGACGCTGCAACTAATATTGCTTTTGGTTAATGTGTGTGTTATAGCCATTGTACATGTCATCAGGCCATACTGAGCAATTAGGATTGCAGCTAAGCAAGAATGGCGCAGGTTAAGTCAAAGGTATTAAAATACCGCACTGGGGATGAAAGATTTGGATTGACTTGACATTTCTGTTTGTTACAGCATTTTATGACTGGCATAGGTACACACCATACATCTTAACTTTTCAGACCAATCACCCTGGTAAGTAGAGACTGGCATGCATTGCAAGCCGCCAGAATGTATTTTTTTTACACATACCCTGCCCCTTTTACAGTAAACCCCACCCCCTTCATCGACATGACTCCCCAGCCACTCCCTCTTTTGCCATAATTCCTACCCCTTTTTCAGCCACTGCCCCGCCCCCTGATTGTACCACGCACAATTAGGGCAGCTCCCTGGGAGGTGCTGGGAAGTTTTTTTTCCTGGTAGCCTCCTGTATGTTTCAGGACAGTTGGCAAGTATGGTATATGCTAATATTTTGTACCAGTATTTGACGTCTTCATTAAACTTTTATCGAAATGTTTTTGAAACTGTTAAGGTAGGTGAAATAAAAACGTCTAAAAAAAGAGTAGATTGATCATGATGGGAATTATTGAAGTCAGTTTTGTAGGATTTTGCATTGTCATCATTTGCACAAAATATATCAAATGTTTCATGATGTTTGATAAATTTGGCTTATCTTTAAAGAAGAACTCCCGCAAAAATTTTTATTCTCTGACCTGTTAGAAAGGTGCATGATATAATCTGTAGTGATTGTCATTTTCTTATCAGTGACTGTTTCTGTGAGTAAAAACCTCTCTTCTTATTGTAGCTGGGTCATGTGACCAACTCCTTGACCTCCAACTGACCCAGGACAGAAAGCCAGTAACTGCTCTATTCATTGCTATGGGAGCCTCGCTTTCAGTCTCATAGGAATATAGAATTAGACTTCCTGTCCACACATAAGTCTATGTGTGAGTTGGTGGGTCTAATTGCTGGTCACATGACACAGATAAGAAACTTCAGGATGATATAAATCAAAAATTCAGACACTGGTAAGAAAATGACATTCACTACAGATTATATCATGTACATTTCTAGCAGGACATGGAATAAAATTTTTGTCGGGAGTTCTTCTTTAAGTCTAACACTTCTGTGTTGAGATGTTACTCTATTGACTAGGCCGCCTGTAAGAACACAGTGGTGAGACTGAAATACAGGGTCCCCATCCAGGACCAAACTCTAAATTTTCTACCCATCTTCCTTCACCACTCCAGTTAGTAGATCTAAGACTACCCCTAGGTGTGCACCATGACCTATTGTAAGACCATATGGACTTTGCTGCTAGGTATTTAGGTTACGTCTGTGTAGTGAAGCAACAGAAAACAGGTACAAGCCAAGAGGTAGCAGACCTTTCAAATGCTGAAGAGTAGCAGGAGAATAAAACAAGCCAGTGTCAAAGCCAGGAATCAGTGGAAGCCAAATCAGTACACAAGGGGCTAACCCAGTAACAAGCAAAGGAATCAGCGACAGGGGAATCAGTAGAAGTCTAATTAGTTAACAAGGGGTTAATCTAGAAACAAGTCATTGAGTAAAAGTAAGGAGAAACAGTAGAAACCTAATCAGTAGACAAGGGGTAAATCATGAAACAAGCCAAGATCAATACACAAGTTCCAACAGAAATGTAGTACAGTTCTGAGCATGCAGGACAACAGGAGCCAAGAACAAAAATCACAGGCACTGACAAGCAGTAAGTGCATAACACTATATCCCCTGCTTTCCATTGTGATTGGATGCTGAATCAGTGAACTGGACCGGCATACAGACTCATTGATCAGCACTGGTCAGCATGGCATCCCTCCTGGAACAGCCATGCACAAGAACTTGCTGACACCACCCCTTTACTGCAGTAAGATTTATAAAAGTTGCAGTTGATAAATCTGGCTTCAGTCATCTCACCAAGCTAACTACAACCACTTTCCTACCCGCTTTTTGAAATTGGATCAGGTGGTGTAAAAATACAAACATTTTTGTGCAATTAGGCCCGAAAAACTCTCAAAGCCTTGTGTTGCGACCAGGGGTGCACCTAGCCTTTCTGCTGCCTGAGGAGAAAACTGACACGCTACCCGCCCATGCCAATTTCTTAACCTAACCCCTTTGCCAGAATGAAAGAGCTCATTGCCCATAGCCCTTTTGCTGCCCCCCTCTTGCTTCTACCTGGTGCTGCCTGAGGCGATCGCCTCACCTGGCCTCATTGGGGGTGCACCCCTGGTTGCAACTTCATGAAGCCAGATAGTTTTATAAATTATTTTTTCTGACACACTTATACAATATAAAATATTATAGTATAATGCCTATACAAACATTGTAGCCTTCCATTAGACGTAAATGTTAGAAATACTCCAGAAGACTCTAGCATGATGTTCAACAGAGCGTAATGTACCTAGCCAGGTAGGACTTAAAGAGGACCTTTCACCGCTCCTGACATGCCTGTTTTAATAGCTTCATACATTCCCCATGTAATAACAAATCTGGAACATCTATTCTTATGGCTCTATGTTGTGCCATTCCTTTATTATTTGCACTAAAAGTTATGAATGAATTGCAATTTGTCTTCAGTAAGGGTACAGAGGGGAGGTAACCAGTTGGGGGGGTGTCCCTGCACAGACTGAACATGGCAGCACTGATTGGCTAGAGTAAGTCTGTGCAGGGACACACCCCCAACTGGCCACCTCCCCTCTGTTCCTTTACTGAAGGCAAATAGCAATTTATTCATAACTTCTAGTGCAAATAATAAAGGAATGGCACAACATAGAGCCATTCTGAGCTTAAATGAGGCTGAACCGGTAATACTATATACAACCTACGGGAAAAAAAGAAACATCCTCTTTAAAACATAAAAAATAAAAATTTAAAAAGCAAAGAAAAACAAAAAGTTTTTAAAAAATTGCATAATTCGTGATACATGTAAATCAGTTTGCAGTTTTATACAAACCCTCCCCATTGAGGCACTTTGTATACTTTTGCATAGGCCCACTCACCACGTCGAGGTGACCTCTTTCAAGTCGGTCCATACTCTACATTGGTGTAGTGCCATATAGCAAAAACCACAGCCAGCACTGCCCCGTGTGAACAGATCCCAAAAACTCCCCTCTCCGTGTGGTCTCAAAAGCTAACTAAAACCATGTAGAAATTAACCCTTATGAAGTCTCCTGCTAATTAAAAACACCTAAGCCAAACGAGAAGAGTGCTGATACCATGTAAAGAAAAAAAAACAAGCAGCAATGCAATATTATGGCATAAAGGAAAAAAGCATGGATCACACATCCACATGCTATGCATTAATCTATTGCTTCTCAGTGTCATTTATAAACAGTACATGGGTACATGAGGTATACTTTTTGATCAAAATGCATAGGCCCATTTGCCAGATCAAGGTGACATCTTTCGATTGGGTCCCTATTCTAAAATGGTGCAGTGCCACATGGCGACCACAGCCGACGCAACACCTAACCTCATTGTCTCAGAGACCTTTTACATTTGTCTTTTATATGTAGCATGAGACCTTTCCTGTAGATATTGTTTTAGTATTTTGGATTAAATCAACGTAATGTTGGGTGGTCATATCAAAGGGATAAGTGTCATCATCCTTACCTTCCAGCAGCATCCTGCAAATGCCATTCTCTGTAAATTTTTGCGCCCCTCCCCAAGATAAGTAAATAAATATATAATAAAATCTGTCTTCAGAGCTGGGAGAAGGGAAGGAGGCACTGGAGCTTCTATCTCTCTATGCTGTGAGAGGGGAGAAGGAGCTGTCTGACTGTAGAAATGTTTTGTAGCAGGAAACTCCACCAGTAAGAGTAAACCTCGTATCAAGAAGAACCTGACCCAGGGGTGTAACTACCATAGCGGCAGACCATGCGACTGCTATGGGGCCCAGGGCAAGAGGGGGCCCAGTCTTAGTTGGGATCATCTCCTCTTATACTGGAGGTGAAAACTTGGTCAGGACTCTACCCTCTAAAGGAACAGCTTTTACCAAATGAGGCAGTGGGAAAATGGCCCAAGGGTCATTGAAAATGGTTTAGGCAGAAACCCTTCTGTCCTGTGTGGGGGCCTGGTTTTATCCTTGCTATGGGGCCTTTTCTTCTCTATGTACTCCACTGCCCTGATCACTTACAGAGCATGCACGGAAAAGTAATACATACTACATCTCATCTCCAACTGCCCAAGAAGTGATCTGTCCGGAAGACATGGAGTACCTAACCTGTAGAGAAATTCTGGACGATACAAGCAAAAATCAACTTGCTACAAATGAAATTTGAGGCATTAAGTGTATTTCCTTCCTTGTCATCCTCATGAGTTTTGCTAAACCTTCTAATTCACAGGTCAGGTTTTCAGGTTTGTAGATATCAACTCCATCTCCTTTCAGGCAGATCTTACATTACCAGATGATTTTGGAAAATGTACCAACAATCTAATGACTAAAGCCTTGTGGTCCCTCATCCAGTTGCTGCTGGGAGGGATAAGCGGTCAAACATTTCTCATGACTTACCCTATTGCATCCCATTGCGGTCGGCTGTGTAAATCATCTTCCCCAGTCTATTAACCACAGAGTTTTGGACAGTTCTTGATTTGGGGGATACTACAAGTGCATCTCAATAAATTAGAATAGCATCAAAAAGTTGTTTTTTCTCAGTAATTTAGTTAACAAAGTGAAACACATACTGTATATTGTATAGAGTCATTACAAACAGAGTGAACTTTTTCCAGTGTTAATTTCTGTTACAGCCAAGGAAAACCCAAAAGTCATTATCTCAGAAAATTAGAATAATTAACCCAAAACACCTGCAAAGGTATCCTACGCCTTTAAAAAGGTCCCTTAGTCTGGTTCAGTAGGCGACACAATCCTGGGGAAGACTGCTGACTTGACAGATGTCCAGAAGGCTGTCACTGACACACTCCACAAGGAGGAGAAGCCACCAAAGGTCATTGCTAAAGAAGCTGGCTGTTCACAGAGTGCTGTAATAAAGCATATTAATGGAAAGTTGAGTGGAAAGAAAAAGGGTGGTAGAAAAAGGTGCACAAGCAGCAGGGAGAACCGCAGCCTTCATAGGATTGTTAGGAAAAAGCCTTTCCTAAATTTGGGGGAGATTCACAAGGAGTGGACTGCTGCTGGAGTCAGTGCTTCAAGAGCCACCACACACAGAGGTATCCAGGACATGGGCTACAAGTGTCGCATTCCATGTGTCAAGCCACGCATGACCAATAGACAACGTCAGAAGCGTCTTACCTGGGACAAAGAGAGAAAGAACTGGACTGTTGTCAGTGGTCAAAGGTGTTGTTCTCAGATGAAAGTAAATTCTGCATTTCATTTGGAAATCAAGGTCCCAGAGTCTGGAGGAAGAGTGGAGAGGCCTCAATCCAAGCTGCTTGAGGTCTAGTGTGACGTTTCCACAATCAGTGATGGTTCGGGGAGCCATGTCATCTGCTGGTGTAGGTCCACTGTGTTTTATCAAGACCAAAGTCAGTGCAGCCGTCTACCAGGAAGTTTTATAGCACTCCATGCTTCCCTCTGCCGAAAAGCTTTTTGGAGATGGAATTTTTATTATCCAGCAGGACTTGGCACCTGTCCACACTGCCACAAGTACCAATACCTGGTGTAATAACCACAGTATCACTGTGCTTGATTGGCCAGCAAACTCGCCTGACCTTAACCCCATAGAGAATCTATGAGAGACACCAGAACCAACAATGCAGACGAGCTGAAGGCCGCTATCAAAGCAACCTGGGCTTCCATAACACCTCTGCAGTGCCACAGGCTGATCGCCTCCACGCCACGCCGCATTGATGCAGGTATTCATACAAAAGGAGCCCCAACCAAGTATTGAGGGCATTTACTGTACATACTTTTCATTTGGCCAACGTTTCTGTGTTTAAAAAAAAATTTACAGTTGGTCTAATATAATATTCTAATTTTCTGAGATAATGACTTCTGGGGTTTCCTTGGCTGTAAGCCATAATCATCAACATTAACAGAAAGAAACACCTGAAAAAGTTCACTCTGTTTGTAATGGCTCTATATAATATATGGGTTTCACTTTTTGAATTGAATTATTAAAAAAAAAAAACAGTTTTTGATGATATTCTAATTTATTGAGATGCACTTTTATATATCCTTATGAAGAGCGCCTAAACGACATAAGGATTCTTATAGGCCAGGCAACGTTCCTCTGGGAATTTTGGGAAGAGGGTACACAAATGAGCTCTTAGCAAGCTGAGCCTGTAATGCCACCAGATGTAAAGTAGCTATCCTTTAAGTCAATGTTCGACCTTTTAAACAGGCCTTGAGACATGACTGGGTTCATAATAAGCCAGCACCTCATCTGCAGACAGCTGTTTCGGGATGATTGGCCCTCATCAGTGCAGAGCAGATAGAACTGGTTTAACTGGGTGAGAGGCGTAGGTCAGGATTCGGGGGATATTATATCTCTATATAACCTTGGCCACTCACCCAGTTAAGTCAGTACTCTCTGCTCTGCAATGATGAGGGGCAATCACCCGAAACAGCTGTCTGCAGATGAGATGCTGGCTTAATTAACAGTCCCTTTCCGATAATTGCCCGATTAGTCAATTATGTTATTTTAAAAAAGATAATAAAAGCAAAACAGGAACAAACTGAAGAGCTACAGCAACACTTGTACAACACTTGAACAGCAACACTTATAGAAAAAAGCACTTATGTTCCTGTTATGTTCTTTAAGACGTTGTTGAATGGACCCTTAACCTTCACCAGGACCGCAGCTAATGAATAGCTAAAAAGTGATGTAAAATCAGCACAAAACACATTTCTGTATAACAGAAGTGAATGACACAGACAAAAATTCCCATCATACCTATGCCAGTAAACTTTCTTGGAATTTTCCTTGAGCCTTCAGATGTTTAATAGATTTCAATAGTGCAAGAAGGCAGGAAAGAACATCACTACCAAGACTCAAGGAAAGAAGAGTAGTGAACTCTGCATACAATATATTGGACAAAGGCTGTGTAAAGAAAATGAACGGCTTATGCAAGACCTACTAGGTCAGTAAGGCTTCAAACAGATACATATATGTAGGAGCAGATAGAGATGACTAGGCTTGGACTGGTCCAGGCTATGTCCAAAGGACCCAAGAGGGTTCTCCAGTGACCACTCATGCCCAAAAAGGACAAGTAAGATTATCTGGTTTTCCAAAAAAAATCACAAGCATAGTTGAATAAGAACTGGTCTAAAGAGAAGGTGATGTCGTAGAAGTTCCTAGTTCAAGATCCAGAAGTGAATTACTGTACATTAAAGAGGAACTCCCACAAAAAGTTTTATTCTCTGACTTGTTAGAAAGCTGCATGATATAATCTGTAGTGAATGCAATCTCCTTATCAGAGACTATATTTTGAGCTATCTCATCTCTTCTAATTGTAGCTGTGTCATATGACCAACTCCCTGACCTCCAACTGACCCAGGACAGGAAGTCAGTTACTTCTCTATTCATTCCTATGAGACTGAAAGTGAGGCTCCCATAGGAATGCATAGAGAAACAGACTTCCTGTCCACACATAAGATGCTGTGTGTGTTGGTGGGTCTGATTGCTGGTCACATGACGCAGATGAGAAACATCAGGGAGATACAACTCACAAATACAGACACTGGTAAGAAAATGGCATTCACTACAGATTACATCATGTACATTTCTAGCAGGACATGGAATACATTTTTTGTGGGAGTTCTTCTTTAAGTGTCTTTCTGTAACGGCAATTGTCTATCTGTACTCTTTGAATATATTCCACAGTGACACAACGTGGACATGCTGATGAGTCAAATATCTTGCATTTATGTTTACGCATCAAACACGGAAATCTACATGCTCAGTTCTAGATGAAGTCCATATGATATAAAAAGATACAAAGCAGAAAAGTTTAAAAAGTTACCAGCAAAGGAACATTCGAACATAAACTCTTGCCTTAGAACAAAGTAACGAGGTTACTCATGTTATTTTCTGGTGATGCTGTACATTAGGTTAGACATGAGATGATCCTTCAAGATTCCATGGAGACCATGGTCAAAGCTAAGAAAACTGTGAGATACATTTTCTACAAAAATGTTATTATATACAATATTATACATCAGATGAATATTAATAATAAATCACACTTTGCTCACCTTATGTATTTCTGCTTTCAAAGCTTATCTCTGAAGATTACTTTTCCATCTCATTGGTCCTTCTAGGACTTTATTCCTCTGCAGTATATTGTTTTTCTCCATTGCCCTCAATGTCCTCTTCACTTGGTTAACAGACATTACAAACTTCTACATTTGTCCTAACGGTCCTCAGGATGCTGTCTGTCCCACAAGTCTCAAGAACTTTTTACCCAAGTCTTCTAGAGACGCATCATATTGAACCAGGGAAGGTGGCTCCCATGGTGGAAAACATATTGTTTATTCTTTGTGGACCAGCTGAACAAATGCTTCTTTTATGTTCTTATTGTCAGTCAGTGTTTTCTACTTTGCTCCATAAGGCTTCCATGGTTCCTCATGACCTCCAAGGTTGAGGTTATGAAAACACAGACGACAGCATCCTGCAGATTCCTTCAGGTTGTTCTAGGCTACTTTGTGATTCCATGGATAGTTTCACACACACATCTCCATTTGAGCAGTAGTCTCCAAGCATGACATAGAAGACCTCAATTATCTTAGATCTCTTCCCTTTAAGAATGTTAAAAAAACTGCTTTTTGCATTAAAAGATTTTCCCAGATCTATCTTTTATTGTGCAATATGATGGTTCTGGCCAAAAATCCCCTAGGGTAGATTTATTATGACCGTCTAAATGTAAGAAAGCATCAACCTAGATGAAGAAGGCAGAAGATGCACCAAATTTATTACATTGACACACTTTTTTATGCAACCTCTTGGTTGGCTCACTTGTGAGCAGTGTGTTGCAAAATTTTGACGCATACCATTACAAAAAGTGTCTGAAACACATGACAAATCTGGTGCATGGCATGTACTCTAGTTCTTTTGACAGATTTCAGCCAGTATTCTGATGCATTTGGCTTAGTAAATCTCCCCCACCATGTTTTAGTAAGTTTAAAGGCTTTGGGACCTCTACATATATCTTTGCTTAGGGTTGTCCCCTGCCAATGTGCTCCTCACTCAGGGGCCTGAGGCGAAAACTGAAACAGCAGCCGTTCCCCCGTGTGCAAATTTCTTAACCTAACCCCTTTGCCACAGTGAAAGTGCTCATTGCCCATGGCTCTTCGGCTGCCCCCCCTCTTGCCCCTACCTGGTACTGCCTGAGGCGATCGCCTCACCCGGCCTCATTGGTGGTGCTCCCCTGTCCTCACTTTAAAAGTCTCTGACCCCACAGTGTGCTGTTTCATGTTATGTTTCCTATGGCTATGCCTACAGATGTGATAACTGATTATTGGATTAACAGAATATATCCCCTAGTATCAATCATTTTAAGCTGGGGCGAGGCTGATACTGATATTAGTCTGGTCAGTAGACTGTATAACATGGATGGCCATCATTCCTCCAAATGTTCTTCCTATAAAATGTAGTTTTTCTGAATGTCCTTGTTTATCTCTAGGCAGTCAAGCCAACCAATGATTATTTCAACCCTGATACATCTGAAATTGTCTGGATCCTGTTTATCTAATGTGTCTATAAGAAGCCTATAAGGTGTAGGTGGATGGTGCCACTTGCAGAAATTGCACTGCTCCCGTGCCACCCGGCGCTGCGGTTCAGTGGCTGGTGCACACCACCACACAAATTTTTGATCTCTCCTCTTCAGCCCTGCACAGACGTTTATCTCCCAGAGACACACTGTCCACATGCGCCTGAACAGGAGCATCTTGCGTCTCTTGCTGTGTCTCAAGGACCTTCCTAGTCTTGTTATGTGATCAACAGTTTCTGCTTACGTCTGCAGTTTTGCAAAATATTATAACAAAACTTGTATGTAGATATTCAGGGGACCTCCGTCTGCCACTCCCTGACTGGATCGATATTCATAACATAAAAAATATCGAACCTCTGCTCTTAAAAAACGAAATCTGGCAGACCCAATTATAAATCAGTTCATTGTGTCCAAATCTGGCATAGATATCATGACTCTGTGATAATCCGGAAGCCATGATGCTACTTTAACCATAGTGTTAAATATTTTTAGGTAGACCATCAATATCAAATCGGTAGTGGCCCAACACCCCTACCAAAAAGCTGTTACCTTCTAGCTTCGGAACCAGAACTCCACAGCTCCATCCACTTTGCAGTGGACAGAGCTGGTAACTGCAGCTCTGGTACCATTGAAGAGAATGGGAGCATCACTGCAGTTACCAGATCTGTCCATTATACAATAGATGGAGCTGTGTAGCTATGGTACTGATCTGGAGCTACATAATAAAAGATGATCGGTGGGGGTGCTGTTCTGACACCCTCAATCTGTCTGTGTGAACTAGTTGTCAGACAGCTAAACTCTTTCCTATGAATTCTTTGAGCTGGACGCAGGGGGGTCCTTTTCAACTTTTATTAATAGGATCAGTGTAAAACTACAAGAAAATAACTGTATTTAGTATAAAGTATACAGCATATCTCAGTACATCACATTATGTAGATACATGGATTACATAACATAGTCAATGGAAGAGACAGTTGCAAGACAGAAGAGATAGCTCTAAAGACATCAGAACTAGAAGCTGTTAGTGACAATACAGGGAATTATAGTAACTCACCGACTGTGCTATGATGAGGAAAACAACAGAAAACTGTCTAGTGGACAGACATTAGGATGACTGCCATGTATGTGGAAAGATGGCTGCTGAAGAGGTAGGGGGCCAGGCTAAACAAGGCATGATGGGAAGCTACGGAAGCCTAAAAAGGAAAATGTTAGTCTGCACAGAAACATGAGGCAGAATAAATGAGGCTGCAATACAAGAACATGTCAACAGGTGGAGCTGTTGGATAACTAATTAGATATATTGCTGAGAAGGCATAACAGGTGCACAGTTTCGGACCCCTGATGATCTGATCAACATCAAAATCCTTGAAACCCCTTTAAGCTACAGTGCTGTTGTGCCTTTGGATGGAAAAATGTGAACTTCACATAAAAGGTTCGAGGCATATTTTATCATTGATACAAATTATATAGACAATGGCCCTGATTTATCATACCATCACTCCAGAATTCTGGCATCAAAAAGTCGCAAAATAGGGCTTGTGCGACTTTTTTGCGCAAAATTTTGCGACTTTTTGTATGTGTACACCACTCACTCCAGTTTTGTAATATGGGCGGAAAAGTGGTTGTGGTTAGCTATGTTAATGAGTTTCACTCCAGATTTATCATAAAATATGTCGCAAAATAGTCTCAATCTCACTCCAGGAGGAGGGTGGAGTAGGAAAAGTGGAGTAGCTTCTCTAGACAGAAGTGTTAGGTTTAAGGACAAGCCACATTTATCAAACAACCTGTGACGTTTGATAAATGTGGCACAAAGCACTCCAACATAGATGCAAGCAAAACTGACTTCAAATATTCTCCTAATGATAAATTCCCCCCAATGCCTTCAATTACCTTGACTTTTCAGAATCCCGCAAAACATAAATGGATGAACCTTTTAAATCTTTCAAGATAATGAAATTCAGAAATGGAAATAAAGAGGAAGCCTTGTGTTACATGGAGGTTTTACCCTAAAACATAGATCTATAAAAAAAAATGCATAAAATAGAATAAAACCTACAAAAGCAACAACATTTTCATGAAAACCTAACAAAAAAACATTATAAAATGAAATATTGTAACTGAACCTTTGAATATTTTAGAAAGGATTAAAGCATTTATCCAGGATTAGACTATTGAGGACCTACAGTAGGTGTCTCTCAACAACCCCCGCCAATCAGCTGATTGAAGAGGTCATGGTGTTTGATGCAGTACCAGGGACACCCACTCCGAGAAGTAAGGTGCAATACCTGGTAAAAATGAAGGGGTGCACCATCAATGAGGCCAGGTGAGGCGATCGCCTCAGGCAGCACCAGGTAGGGGCAAGAGGGGGGCAGCCGAAGGGCCATGGGCAATGAGCACTTTCATTGTGGCAAAGGGGTTAGGTTAGGAAATTAGCATTGGGAGGCGCTATTTTAGTTTTCGCCTCAGGAAGCAGAAAAGCTAGGTGCACCCCTGCGAAGGGGACGCGATGCTTGCTACAGCACTGCAGCCCCTTCAATCAGCTGAATGGTGGGGCTGATTGGAGTTGGATCTCCATTACCTAAGGGTAGGCCATCAATAATCTAGTCTTGAAAAAACTCTTTAACCCATAGGAGTCCACACACGCAGATCCATCATATGACTGTGTGAATGATGATACCATGCTATGGTTTACAGTATTTCATAGGGCTTCCATTTGCACAGGATTAGAAAAAAATGGATGGTTTCTTCCAAAAAACAGTGCAACACAATTCTACACTTCAGCCTCATTCACTTCAATTGAGTCAACCTTCAATACCAGACACAACCCATGGACAGGTGTGGAGCTGTTTTTGGAAGAAACCAGCCATGTTTTTCTGATCCTGAAAAACTTTAAGGCATCATTCACTCTTGCACGTGTCCAAGGGACAATGCAGATCGATCGAAGTTCCTTTCAGTAGAAGCACTTTTTTTTTTTTGCAATTCATGGAATTTTGTTCTGCAACCCATTCACTTCCATTATGTTGTGAGGCTGCACTACTGCACAACTATTTTTGTGGCCTTACTCTACTGCATTAATTCATGCAAATGCAAATTAGTGGGTGCAAAAGTATTTTACGTCATGTGCAATCTGTACTGATAGAGAGGCATCTAGGAGATTGTATGTAGCAAATGGAGATGTCTATAGCCTTAGCCTATTCCCCCAGCCCAAAGCACATAATTGAGATTAAATATGTCATAAGGCACTGACCCATGTCATGAAATACTGCACTTTTCTGTCCTCCTATTGAACATACAGCCAAAGTTCCTGCCGACTCCACACAATATCTAAGACGGACTGATCTTTGACTGAGAAGCATGCCAAAACAGCAAGTAGGCGTAATCAGTACGGGGAAAAAGCGCCTACTACGGCACAGGAAAATCAATTGGCCAATGAGGTCTAAGCTTACTCTGCTTTACTCCTGAAAATGTGGTAAATGTAGTAAAGATGCGTTTGTTTATTGCACATTGACATATTAGGCTGAGTATGTGCCGTCTCTAAGGAGATGTCTATCGTCAGAACAGAAAGAACTGGATGGAGACCTCGCTCGCCGCCCAAAGTGCAAATGCACCTCAATTTTCTAAACTACGATGCATCGCTTCACAACATGACTGGCTGAGATATAATAAATTCTCAGTCTGTGTGCTGGACCGTATCAAAAAAGTTAAAAAATAAGAGTGCAAAGTGATGATACGACACTGGGAAGAGAAGTTGTCGAAAGAGCCAGAGACGATGGGTTGTAGAAACCCTAACTTTACTTGGCAGGAATTGATGGCAATGGCCAATGTTTGTCTAAGAAGAGAGGAACAATCGTCAACAGGTTACAGCAAAGATGCTAGATAGTGGTGGCCTTTAATCTCAAGTACTGAAAGCTTAGGTGATAGAACCTTTGTATGCCACGGGATGGCTTGACTCAACAGACTTTTACACAGGGCCTATAGTCCTATTGGGTAGCACGCACTTGGGTACTACTGGAGAACCTTCTTATACCATATGATGGCTTGACCCACAAGACTTTTACACAAGGCCTATCATCCCATTGGGTACCACAGACTTGGATACTACTGGAGAACCTTCTTATACCATATGATGGCTTGACCCACAAGACTTTTACACAAGGCCAATCATCCCATTGGGTACCACAGACTTAGGTACTACTGGAAAACTTTCTTATACCATATGATGGCTTGACCCACACGACTTTTAAACAAGGTCTATAGTCCCCATTGGGTATCAAGGACTTGGGTACTAGTGGAGAACCTTCTTATACCATGTGATGGCTTGACCCACAAAACCTTTACACAAGGCCTATAGTCCCATTGGATACCACAGACTTGGGTACTACTGGAGAACCTTCTTAATTCATAGGATGGCTGGACTCATCAGACTTTTACACAAGGCCTATCATCCCATTGGGTATCAAAGACTTGGGTACTACTGGACAACTTTCTTAGGTCACAGGATGGCTTATCTCACCAGACTTTTACACAGGGCCTATAATCCCATTGGGAACCACAGACTTAGGTACTACTGGAGAACCTTCTTATACCATATGATGGCTTGACCCACAAGACTTTTACACAAGGCCTATAGTCCCCATTGGGTATCAAAGACTTGGGTACTACTGGAGAACTTTCCTATGTCACAGGATGGCTTATCTCACCAGACTTTTACACGGGGCCTATAAACCCATTGGGTACCACAGACTTAGGTACTACTGGAGAACATTCTTATACCATATAACGGCTTGACCCACAAGACTTTTACACAAGGCCAATCATCCCATTGGGTATCAAAGACTTGAGTACTACTGGAGAACTTTCTTATGCTACAATGTGGCTTGACAAGGCTTCTCAGTACCACAGACTCTCAGGGCTTACTCTTCAGCTTGTGTCATACCCTACTAATTTTTCTCAGGGTCCACCCAGGTGGGACATGCAACCACACATACAGTACAGTATGTGCTCCTCACACTTGGCTGTACCCCTCCCAATATGGTGACTTTATGCCTCTCACTACATGTTCAACTGTATCAAATCAACCCTGGGACCACCACCAGCAGCGTTACAATAAAAGTAGCAATAATGCCACAAACTGGCAACAAAAATAAAGCAAACATGGTATATATCATACTCTGTTCCACCAAGGTGTTTGGCATCAGCAGCTGTTGTTTTTCTTGGACTATGCAGCTATTTTCTATTTTATTTGCTTCCGTGAGGTTGAACTTTTTTCAGCTTTTTCTTTTTTTTTTTTTACTTTTTTTCAGTAACTCAGAACACTGTGTAACATGTATTTTAGAGACATTGTTTGCTTAAATATACCTCAGGATACCTTCCATATATAGAAATAAACAAGTGAGCTCATGGCCACAAAATAGAATTCTTCGATGTGGTTTACTGACCCATGAAAGCCAATAATAAGCGCGCCATTCACACGTACGCCAAGGTGTTTTTCTACTTAAGTAGAAAAAGCATTAAATTATTGTTATCTTCAATGAATTCTGCTTTTAGTGTTGGTTTCTTCTTCAGATGAAAGGAGCCGCACTGTATAACATAAAAGAAAGGTATTGGTGCACATGTGGCAAATGCAGTTTGTATTGAACAATGCTTGAAAAACACGCAACATACATGTGAACTTGGCTTGAGGTACGTATTACTACACTGGCCAAAAAGACATTTATGGAGGACACAGACCAGTGCAATTGTAATATACAAAATTATGTATGTTCCACAAACAGGGACAAGTTCCAAGGATGGAAAACTGGGAAATTGTCAAGGGGAGCCCCAAGGACTGGGCACCTTGGAGCAACCTGAGGTACTGTAAATATGGCTACTGAAGGAGCAACATCATCCTCCACCTCAGCACATCTGATGGTACAGTACCTGTGGAAGCTGAATGATCTACTAAAGTACAGTTTAACATAATTTGATGTTAGGGGACTGAAGTGAGAGATTGCAGGGGGCAGCCTGGTCGTATAAAATCACACCTGAAGGCAGAGCATGTTGGAGGCAAGAAGGACACAGTGCCGTCTCAACCAACAAAAGACCTACATTCTTTGAGCCTCATGCCTTAAGGGCATGCAACAATTTGTTGCCCAGCCTTAGACACTCCTGGCATTTAATGCCCGGTATCTGGAGGAGACGCTGCCTTAGTATGTGAATGGCCTACAAGAATTGATGGGCCCAGCAACTAGGTATTGATGCTCAGACAACAGGAAACTGAAAGAATTATCGCTACAGGTGGGAACTTGTAGGGCTAGAAAGCTGCAGTTGATGTGGGACCTAGCCTATGGCGAGCCCAATTCTTCTATACCAGTTTGTGAGGTGAAATCTTGGACACTTGTGAGTCGAGTGCCACAAGTCACTGTGGTTAGCATCCCTACAGCAAAGCTAACACCTGTGGATGAAGAAGGATGGACACCACCACAAGAAGAGCCAATGCCTGGACTTAGAGAGAAAAGAGGGGTAGGCTAAGATCCTGAAGAAGACAACCATTCTGAGGTATGGCTCCCACAATAGCCTAATTCTGGCAGGTTACCCTTCAGATTTGAAGACTATGCAACGTAAGCCCAGCTTTCTGAGACAACAATTGATAAACTGGGGGTTGCTCTGTACTATCTAATTCCAGAAGTGGGCACCAAAGACTTGTTCAGGACAACCAGGGACAACAATTAGGGCATACTGCTCCAGTGGGTGCACATGTGTATAGACCAGGTGTGTCACAGTTTAAATCTGTTTGTTTGCCGCCTACCTCAATGAGAGCATTCCACTAGTCCACTCCGGTGATTATACAGTAGGTGCAGCCCCCACCCTTGGCACCATCAGCAATCAGGAGAACAGTGGTCTCATGTCCCCTGTTCACCGATTGACTCCTGTTTTACCCATTGTTTCTGGGCCCCAATGCAGGGTCTGTATAAGAACCCCCACCTACATACCATGTGCCAAACTGAAGTCTTCTTATGTGCCTTTGTGGCCTCTGGACCCACTGTTGGTCTCACCTGTAATCAGCGTAACGTCTGTGAACCCTTTTAACAAAAAAATGAATTGTTCAAACTGTACAACCCCTTTAATAAAGTGGAAATGAAATGCAGGAAATATGGAGCAGCATCGGTTTGTACATGAGACGTTGGATCCAGCATTTTTCTCGACGGCTACAATTACATTTCTTAATAAACATATGTTCAGCTCACTTTAAAGAGGGAAAGCTCTGGGATGTGTGTTAATTATTTGATGCCACGTTCATTAACCTCAGTTGTTATGGGAATAGCAATTAAATGAGATCCAGGAGCTACAAAGACAAAATGTGAAAACCGGATTCCCAGT
The DNA here is from genome assembly GCA_900303285.1 of Rhinella marina. NCBI lineage: Eukaryota > Metazoa > Chordata > Amphibia > Anura > Bufonidae > Rhinella > Rhinella marina. The sequence continues at coordinate 1,334,151 of ONZH01010457.1, read as the reverse complement.
GCAACGCACATTTATATTATGATCTATAATGTGTTCATTTTACACCACGGAGCCAGAATTTCTGCAGCTCCTATTCAAGTAGCCATGTACCTCACTCTTCTCCAGACTCTACTGGGACATCAAACTGAGGAACTGCAACCTGTAGTCTCAGCAGGCGTCTGTGCCCAGGCCGTAGCTCTGCCAATAACATTTCACAGAGTGACTCTACTCAAAGTATTCCTCATATCTATCATCAATTATTTTTGCATAAGCCTGTACTAAATATAAGTACTTTCCTTTATTAGTGTAAATTGTTATATTCCTCTCTTCCCATTAGCTTGTTATTCTCCTTTTTCCTGACTGCAGGCTTTTTGTGAATGTTCAGAAACTTCATCAGTTCCCAGAAAATCATCCGTTAATTAATAGACAAGGAGGAGGGGGATGCAGCTGCAGTAACTTTCTAGTGTGTGCTGTGAGAGGGGAGAGGGAGGAGGGCTCATGTCACAGTCATAATTTTGCATTGTAATTATTAAAAAAAAAAAGTATTACAAAATCCCTATGAAGTCACATTTTGCTGTTTTCCTCAATATGTTACTGCCTGGTAACAGAAAACCCTGCCAGTAGGTGGCCATACATGAGGTGCAGTAAAGAAAAAAGCAGGGTGAGGATGACAAGATAGATCTTAATGGAGAAAATGTGGGAAGTGTTGTTTAACCCTTTCTGGACCTCCGCCAAACATGTACTGCGGAAGTCCGGTCTTTAAAACTAGTGCCTGCCCAGAAGCCATAGCTGCTGGGTTTCTACTGTTTTAAACAGCAGTCACCTGGGGCTAATGACAACTGACCACGGTATCTGATGCAGCTTTCCCTGGGAACTCTGTGCTTCCAGGGCCTGAATGGCTCCCCCGCAGAGCGATCAGGGGAAGCCGTTGGTTGTCTGTGAAAGCCCTGGTCTCTCTGAAGAAACCAGGGCTTTTAAAACTGTAGTTCCTATCGAGCCCTGCAGGGGGCAGAGCTCCATAAGAAGAGAGCAAATCTGCAATGACTTGCAATAGCAATTCAATGCAATCTAATGATTGCTTTTTATATTCATCTAAGGTGACTCATATAGGTAAAAAAAAATAAAATAAAGGTTTTAAAAAAAATATAACCATTTTCCTATAATAATTAAAATAAAAATAAATAAACAATAAAATAAACATCATAGGCATTGCCATGCCCTAAAATTAGCAAACTAATAAAATATAAAAATATTTATCTTATATAGTGAAAGGCGCAACAGAAAAAAAAAATCCAAATAGCGGATTCACCATTTGAAATGGAAATTGAATAAAAAAAGCAATCAAAAAGTCATACACACAAAAAAAATGGTATCTATAAAAACTACAAATGGTCTTGAAAAAATAAATCAGCCCCACACAGCTCTATAAACCTGACTATTAAAAAAAAGTTATGGGGAGGGAGGGCGGTCAGAATATGGCAATGAAAATAAAAAAAATTTTTTTCCAGTATTAAAACACAAAGAAAACCATATAAATGTTGTATCATTGTAATTGTACTGACCCAGAGAATGAAGGGCATGGGTCAGTTTTACCACATAAGGAATGCCATAAAATTAAAACCCATAAAACGGTGGAGGAATTGCATTTTTTCTAATGTCCACCCCATTTGGAATTTTTCTTCCAGCTTCCCACTACATGGTATGCAATATTTAAAGTAAGTACAAGTTGTCACGCAAAAAACAACCCCTGATATGGCTATGTGAACGGAAAAAAAAAATACCGTATTTATAAGACGCACTGTTTTCCCCTAAAAGTAGGGGGAAAATTGCCGTGCATCTTATAAAGTGAATACTAGTAAGCGCTTCCATTATGGAAGCGCTCACTAGTATGTATAAGGTTCCGGGAGTGGGGAAAGATACTCACCCTCCTGCTCTGCAGCTCCTCTCCGTGTCCGGCGAACCTCTGTCTTCTCCTGCCGGCGCTGCAGTGTCCTGACCCCGTACAGCATCAGGACGTAGTGCGCGTTCTCTGACCTGTTGCTGCACGCAGTAAGGTGACAGTGCAGCGCCGGCCGGAGAGGACAGAGGAGCGCCACACCCAGAGCAGAGCTGCAGCGCAGGAGAGGTAAGAGATGTTTTTTATTTTATTCTTATGGGGCTGAGTGGGCTGATCTGATGTCTGATGGGGGCACAGTGGGCTGATCTGAGGTCTGATGGGGGCACAGTGGGCTGATCTGAGGTCTGATGGGGGCACAGTAGGCTGATCTGAGGTCTGATGGGGGCACAGTGGGCTGATATGAGGTCTGATGGGGGCACAGTTTGCTGATCTGAGGTCTGATGGGGGCACAATGGGCTGATGTTAGGTCTGATGGGGGCACAATGGGCTGATCTGAGGTCTGATGGGGGCACAATGGGCTGATCTAAGGTCTGATGGGGGCACAGTGGGCTGATCTGAGGTCTGATGGGGGCACAATGGGCTGATCTGAGGTCTGATGGGGGCACAGTGGGCTGATCTGAGGTCTGATGGGGGCACAATGGGCTGATCTAAGGTCTGATGGGGGCACAGTGGGCTGATCTGAGGTCTGATGGAGGCACAGTGGGCTGATCTAAGGTCTGATGGGGGCACAGTGGGCTGATCTGAGGTCTGATGGGGGCACAGTGGGCTGATCTGAGGTCTGATGGGGGCACAGTGGGTTGATCTGAAGTCTGATGGTGGTCTGATGTGATATCCTGAAATGAATGGGGATTCTGATCTGAGGTCTGATGAAAAATATTTTTTTTCTTATTTTAATATTCTAAAATCTGGGGTGCGTCTTATCATCAGGTACATCTGATAAAGCGAAAAATACGGTAAGTTAAGGCTCTGGGAAGGCAGAGAGTAAAAAACGAAAATGCAAAATCGCAGTGTGCTGAATGGGTTAATATCTTTTGCCTATGTCTGGCCGGCCCCAGTCGTCTGTGCTTGGCCCCTGAGTCATACTGTGCTCTGCGTTGGTGCCCGAGTGTGAAGAGGACATCACGAATGAGGTATTCGGTCAGGACTCGGTGCCCGGGAGACTTGCCAGCTCTTCCAGGAGTTCGGAAGGTCGACACTTCACACTGGGATCCTCCTGGACATTCCCAGGAGTGCGGACAAGTATCATCTATTCAGCAAATATAAAGTCTTGTGATGACAGATTATACTGTATTACTCCACCCATCAGAGCCGACGTAAGTAAATGATTGTAAATGTAGTCCGATGGCAGCATCTCTAATCCTCAGTGAGTAAAAATAGAAGTCTATTGGCACAGAGCGCCGCGCTGCCTGGGCTCCGACACACCGAGGCGTCTGAACAGCTCAGCAGGGGTTAATGCAGAAAACAATGTGTTTCAGAATTTGGCTGGCAGGGTGATAATACATGCGCCATCGCTTAAATGATTATTCCTTCTTTAGTGTTAAATTGATGCATTGTGAAAGCAGGTGTGATACGGTCTCCCCGCGTGCTTTCATTTCTTCTAGAGATTTCAAGGATTATCTATTCTTTTCTTAAAGACTATGGTCTTACTTGTACTGATGTCTTTTATTGATTGGCTTCTTAAATGCAAAATTAAAGGGGTTGTCCTAAAGGTTAGCCTAAATTGAATCTCCACCTTTTAACACCATGATATTTTTCAGGTAATTAATAGGTGTTTATTCAATTCTTAATCTAACTTTATAGTAGTCAGAACTTTGCTTTCCCCCAACTTGCCTAATAGACAAGAATTACTTGGTTGCCTGCAGCCACCACTAGGGGGAGCCTAGGAGCTTATAGTGTACTGTGTTATTATTGAGGCCAATGTATAAATAGTATGCAGTAAACTCCTCAGCTCTCTCCAGTGGTAGCAGCAACTTAAGTAATGTAATGTATGTACACAGTGACTACACCAGAAGAATAGTGAGTGCAGCTCTGGAGTATAATACAGGATGTAACTCAGGAACAGTACAAGATAAGTAATATAATGTATGTACACAGTGAATACAACAGTAGAATAGTGAGTGCAGCTCTGGAGTATAATACAGGATGTAACTCAGGATCAGTACAGGAGAAGTAATGTATGTACACAGGGAATACAACAGCAGAATAGTGAGTGCAGCTCTGGAGTATAATACAGGATGTAACCAGGATCAGTACAGGATATGTGATGTATGTACACAGTGACTACACCAGAAGAATAGGGAGTGCAGCTGTGGAGTATAATACAGGATGTAACTCAGGTTTAGTATAGGATAAGGAATGTGTTGAATGTAAACTCCTCGGCTCCCTCCAGTGGTAGCAGCACGTAGCCAGAATTTCATTATTTGGTTCTCCATATCAAATACAAATGATTCAACACAGAATTTTGTACTTAATTAAATCATGAAAACAAATGCATCCAATTTTATTATCCAGAGAAGGCACAGACAATCTTCATACACATAAGATCTCCAATCACAACCTGACAGTGATTGTGAACACATCTCATGGCAGCCGCTGTAACGATCACAGGGGAACCGCTATTTAAGCAATTCCTGAAACCGTTACACAAAATACCTCCAACCTACAGCTTGGCTTCAGTTATTAATGGTTCTCACCAAATTGCTGGAGAATTCATAAGAAGTTTTTTGTGAATAAATGGTAGAGAAAGTCAAGTAAACATTTCCATTACGATTCCATTGAGAAGCCGCTCAATACTGATAAAAGGGGGAGGGAAGGTGAATCTATCAGTGTGAAAGCGCGGAGGCACAATCCGAAAATACAGACAGAAACCAGTAATCATAGAATATTTCCAGCCACGGTTTACATCTCCTTGCTTCCGAGCTGGGACTGGAATGCTCCTAAAATTGTTGACAACTTACATAAATCCTTTTTGTTAAAGGGGTCCTACCTCTTATACATTGGGGCCCCAAAGGGGGTGAAATAAATGACCCCCATAGAATATTATGACCATGATAAAATTAGAATTATGGTTTTTCTCCAGTATTAGAAAAAAATGGTATACCAGGGGAACACCTAAGCTACAGGGACCTCTCCAGTTTTATAGGAGGTGATGGGCAATTAGGGGTTAACAGACGGGAGAGAGAAACAATTATCCGGCATTAGGAACTAAGTTCCCTTTGTTTCCAGAAGTGCGTCTGGCCAGTCTTATCCCAGGGAATACTAGACACATCACACTGTCTGTCAGCAGTTTTGACACTGACAAAGTACTAGGCATGCGCTGGGGACAACAGGACAAACATGCCTTTTGTAGAGCTTTTATTACCAGGAGTAGTATGAATATGAAGTTCTATTTTGCCGACTTCTGCTCCATGTGAGTGCCCAGTGTCACGTAGGAGTAGTGCAGCCCTGAGCTCAACCACAACACTGCACTGTTCCTGCCTACTTGCACAGTCTGTCCTAATAGACGGTGTACAACTGGACGGCAGTCCCTAGCCTAAGTACGTGCTGGGACTTACAGGGAGGGGAACAATGGGAGAAAACAATAGACAAAGGCAGAACACATGGACAAGAGAATACTACCAGCCCGAGGTTAAGATCCAGGAGTCACGTTAATACTAAGGGATACACTGGAGCAGAGTCAAATACGAGCCGAGGTCAAAGCCGGGAGGTAACGCCAGTGCTAGGGAAAACGCGAGGACGAGGTCAAACACTAGCCGAGGTTAGGAGCCAAGAGGTCACGAAGTACAAGAGGAGAATCAAGGGATGAGGTCAAGTTCAAAGCCAGGGTCAAAAACAGAAGTCGCAATGGTAAATCAGAAACGCTGGTGAAAGTAATGAGACCAATCACAGGCAACCTGTGGCCAGCAAGTTGCCTGTTTAAATAGGTCTACAGGTGGGTCACGTGACATGGCCAGCTTCACATGACCTTACTCATAGGATTCAATACAGCTGAGCACTGGCTATCCCTGCCAGCAGGGAAGGAGGAAGCCAGCCGCGCAGGGAAGCGCACGCCGCCAGGTCCTCCCCACCCCCTGGACACCATGGAGATGAAGACACAGGCCACGTCCTCCCTCCATTACACTAGCGGGAGGTAGAGCCTCACTGTTAAGTACTCTGTGCATTGGTTGTGTGACAGTCTCCTGGTTGGATGCTACAGCTGTCACTCAGAACAGAGGGGAGGAGCTACGATGCAGCTCAGGGCAGGCAGCACTTCATGGTGTCCTCCTGGGTATTTTCAGGAGCAGAATAAATCTTCATATTTACACTACTCCTGATAAGAAAATCTCCACAAATGGTATGTTTCGTCTACCCATGCCCTGGCTAGTGCTGTCAGCAGTTTAGCATGGTCAAAACTACTGATAGATTCCCTTTAACCATTTCATTCCTGCCAGAGGACCTATTTTGCGTAATTTGGAGGTGGCTCCTCCTCATGACCTCCTGTCCTATGTGGAATGGTGGCAGGGAGTAGCACCCTGGGCGCCATGTTCTAGTGGTGGGAGGTTTAATAAATTCAACACTGGCTATGTGATAACTTAGAGGTGTAAGCAACACCTCTAAGGAAGGAGCCAAAAGGGAATAAAATCGGGGTTGGGTGCCAAATCGGGGTTGGGTGAAGCCCCGTGGCAGCCAAGAAACTCCATGTTGAAAGCCAACACGGATCCTTATTTTAATTTTGTCCCTATCTTCACCAGACCATGAGGTAGAACAGGGGGTCACTGAGCTCCAAAATGGGTGGTCTCCACCTGCATGAGGACAGGGAGGAAGGTCCCATGTGGGTTTTTACTCCCAAGGGCTGCCAAGACTTATTTGTTTGCATATGACATTGGTCACCTTCAATCACATGTGACCCGTGGACCAGAAGTCCACCCAGGTCCCTCACAACAGAACACGACCCAAGGTAAATCTATGACTTTAGGCGCCTGCGCAATTTTTTTTATTTCCTTTCAAAGGATTTAAAAATAAGTTTGACCCAGTAAGCACCCACGCCAATCCACACAGGCGGCTTGTTTTCTGTCCGTCCTGTTACGCTGTACATCCTCTCAGACATTCCAATGGAATGAAAATAAATTTTTGGGAAAAAAAATGTCTGGGTTTGGGCCGGTTAAGTGCCTGTTTATCCTCCACTGCTGAGTTTGATCTTTTCCACTTTTTCCGGTGCTGAGAGCAAACATATCCACAATGTATTACTCACAAATCCGTCTCAGTCTGGCAGAAGTGGCTGAGTCAGACATTGGACAGACACGTGTTCAGACCCAGCGCTGGGATTTCATTACACCCTCCAGTGGTTATAGGTTTGGAACAACTCGAACATTGATGGGAGTTATTGTCAGCCAAGGAAGCCTGCGGGCCGGCTGTATTTATAAGCCGACCCCACACTGGAGGGCAAGATAGTAATGTATGTGTCATAGTGAGCGCACAATAAATAATCCAGCAATGGTGCAGCATCGGATTAGAAAACTTTCTGAATGACTAATATTTTTATATCACTAAAGTGGTAGAATTAACCATACACCATACTGATCGTGGGTTACATCCTGTATTATACTCCAGAGCTGTACTCATTATTCTACTGGTGCAGTCACTGTGTACACTTTTTGCACACTTTTTGTACATTTTATGGACCCAATTTCAATAAAGAACCCTTGAAGGACATGCTGCCGTCGATTCTGTTTGAACTATGTATAGGGCGACCGACGTGGATGCTGACAGGTTGAGGCATTCCTGAGGGAGTCTAGAGGGAACATGGTGCTGCTTTCATTCTACATTTATTATTCTGCTGGTACAGTCAATGTGTACATACATTACTTATCCTGTACTGATCCTGAGTTACATCCTGTATTATACTCCAGAGCTGCACTCACTATTCTGCTGGTGCAGTCACTGTGTACATACATTACTTATCCTGTATTATACTCCAGAGCTGTACTCTCTATTCTGCTGGTGCAGTCACTGTGTACATACATTACTTATCCTGTACTTATCCTGAGTTATATCCTGTATTATACTCCAGAGCTGTACTCTCTATTCTGCTGGTGCAGTCACTGTGTACATACATTACATTACTTATCCTGTACTGATCCTGAGTTATATCCTGTATTATACTCCAGAGCTGCACTCACTATTCTGCTGGTGCAGTCACTGTGTACATACATTATATTACTTATCCTGTACTGATCCTGAAGTACATCCTGTATTATACTCCAGAGCTTCACTCACTATTCTGCTGGTGGAGTCACTGTGTACATACATTACTTATCCTGTACTGATCCTGACTTACATCCTGTATTATACTCCAGAGCTGCACTCACTATTCTGCTGGTGGAGTCACTGTGTAAATACATTACATTACTTATCCTGTACTGATCCTGAGTTACATCCTGTATTATACTCCAGAGCTGCACTCACTATTCACTAATCCTTACTGACTCCAAAGTGGGGAAAATTGGCTTCTACCTCACAGTTTTTTGCCTTCTTCTGGATCAACTTGCAGGATAACAGGCCGAACTGGATGGACAGGGGGCTTTTTTCGGCCTTATAAACTATGTTACAAGTGGAATGGCAACACTCAGTTGCTGATTTATTCATACATTTGTAGGAGGAATAACACAATGCAGCAATATAAGAAAAGATGCTCTACAATAGTCATTTTATGGAGAATGTGAGTATTTACCAACACACGTCAGGAGAGACGGCAGAACCCCTTTAAAGGGAACCTGTCATCTCCGAAAAGCCCCTTGAACTAGAGTAAGCGGTGTATAGTGTAAGTGATGCTGAATCCGAATATGTAAGTTTTATCTTCATACTCACTTCTATTCCGACGCTGTGCTCCCACAAACCAGCAGTAAAATACATTCACAGGACTCTTCTTTGAGTCCTCTCCATTATGTAAGTGAGCACTGGAGTCCAGTGAGTGCATTTTACTGCAGGTTTGTGGGAGCACAGAGTCAGAATAGAAGTGAGTATGAAGATAAAACTTACATATTTGGATTCAGCATCACTTACACTATACAACGCTTACTCTAGTTCAGGGGGTGTTTTGGAGATGACAGGTTCCCTTTAAGTTTAGTTTAACGTCCAGATACATATCACACCATCTCTCCCATGCAGTTCTCTTGATTGAAAGCAGCCATTATTCATATAGGACACCAGTCGGACTAGGACGACAGCGAGGGCTACCTTGAACTGCTTTTCTCAGAATGTCAATTATACCGGCAAATCAGCCGCCTGCTTAGAAAGCATCCATCCACTCAGCACAATTAATGACCACCGCACAGGCAAGGACGTCTTGATATGCCTGGAAGATCCACCGCACCAAAGGTCACAGACTGCGGCCTGGATGCTGATGGCTCCCACTGTCCTGAGCTGTGACTGACGCACCCCGCGCTAGGTTTTAAGGGTCAAACATGAGGCTTATAAAAGTGGATCTATGGCTATACATAGTAATATAGGCATATACTGTAGATCTAGTCAGAAGCACCCCGCCTCTAATCATAGTCGGCTACATTGTATCACTGTGGGTAAAATGTATCATGCCGTTCAGCTCACAGAGGATTGCCTAGGATGGATACAACTGTGGCAAATCCTCACATATTAAAAGAAGATTTCTACAAAATTGCATCTCCCGGGATGTAAACACCGCTGTTCACATTCACTGACAGCAAGCAGAGATCTTAAAAATGGAGAGGAACTGAAACACAACGTATATTAAACCTCCATATGAAATCAGAGGCAGGCGGAGGATCAGTTCCCTTTTGCAGCTCTATCCAAAATGAAGCTGTTGGATGGGGTGAGGACAGGAGACAGTTAAAGGGGTTGTCTCCTTTAACTAATACAACTGGATTGGAATACTTTTGTAACTGAATGTAATTAAAAATGTAGTATAGCCAAATAGTTATTCAATAAAATGTATCTGTATGGCGCCACCTGCTGTTTGTTCTATTCCTTATTTCTCTGTCCACCCCAGTAACATCACTGAGGTGGTCGCACATGCTCAGTTCCATCCTTCAACTGCCACTAGCCCAGTGATGGATAACCTCCAGCACTACGGCTTTGGTGAAACTACAACTCCTAGCATGCTCCATTCATTTCTGTGGAGTTCTGAGAACAGCCAAGCAAGTGTGCATCTTGAGAGTAGTAGTTTTACCACAGCTGGAGTGCCGGAGGTTAGCCATCACAGCCATAGCCTACTCTATTGTTAGAAGGTATGACAGTTCCAGGGAGAGAGCTGCAGCAGAAAAGGCCCACCCCTGAGGAGACACCTCCTGAGCTGTGATAGGAAGAGAGCAGTAGCAAAAAACGCACAATCCCTGAGTTGTAACAGAAAAAGAGAGAGCTAAAGCAGAAAGGGCACTCCCCTCCGAGCTGTGATAGAGAAAGCTGCAGCAGAAAGGACGCACCTCCTGAGAGAGCTGCAGTAGAAAGGGCACAGACCCTGAGCAGTGATAGGGAGAGATCTCCAGCAGAAAGGACACACCACCTAAGCTGCCTGCTTGGAGCAATGAATGTGGAGATCTCTGGATCCATGGGAGGTACAGGGCTGGTTCTAGCTTTGTTAGAAAGAGACTGTCATGTACTATATGATGTCTGATTTTCCTCTTCTACATTAATTAAGGAATAACCCCTTTAAGAAAATCCTGGATAATGTTGGTTGTAAATAGAGATGAGCGAACGTGCTCGTTAGTTATGAGCACTGTAGCGCTCGGCTCCCCTGCGCAATGCCCGCAGGCTCAGCTGCATGTAAGTCAATTGGGACGGATCGTTTGGTATGACACTCATACCAAACGGATCCTTCCATATTGACTTACATGCAGCTGAGGACGGATCCGCAATGCCTGCGGGAATTTGTTCGCAGGGGAGCCGAGGGCTACAGTACTCGTAACGAGCACGTTCGCTCATCTCTAGTTGTAAATATTAACCCCTTGATGACCTCTGCTGTTCATGGCGCCCATTGCTAATGTTTGCGATTGGCCAGATGCTGTGGTCAAATATGACCATGGCATTTGAACTGTAAAAATGCAGGAGTCGAATACTCCTGCACCAGTAACAGCCTCTCCCGGCTGGGATCGGGGAGGCTGTTATGTTCCTGTAATAGAACCAGAGCCTGCTTTGCGTCTCCAATGCCTATCACTGGTATATTCCAATACAGGCCTGCAGGGGGCAGCACAGCATTGGAATATACTGAATGCTGTGTTCTGTGATGGATAAATATTAGAGATGAGCGAGCATGCTCGAGTGCCATTTTTGCGTATTTGCGTACACATTTTAAAATTGGTACGCTAATACATACGCATATTTTAATCTGTACACTAATGCGTACGCATTTTAACAATTTGTACGTTATGCGTACGCATTTGTGTACAGATTAAAATATGCGTATGTATTAGCGTACCAATTTTAAAATGTGTACGCAAATACGCAAAAATGGCACTCGAGCATGCTCAGCCATCTCTAATATTTATCCATCACAGAACACAAATGGCAATCTAATGAATGAGCAGAAAAAGTTAAAAAAAATAATATAAAGTTTAATAAAGTTTTTAAAAATGTATTAAAAAAAAGTTCAAATTATCCCCCTTTCCCCAAAATTAAAATAAAATAAACAATTAAAAAAAATCATTGGCATTGCCTCATCCGAAAACTATTAAAATATAAATATATTTGTCTCATACGGAAGCAGAAAGGGAACAAAAAAATCAAAATGGCCACTTTGTCACTTCACCTTCCCAAAAAAGTGATCATAAAGTCTGGTATCAATGAAAAGTACAGATTGACCCCTCCCCCCCCCCCAAAAAAAAAAAAAAATCAGTTCTCATCCAGCTCCATAGAAGTAAATATTAAAAAGTTAGAGAGCTCAGATATGGCACAAAGAAAAAAAAACATTATTGTTTACAAAGTTTTTATTTTTCACCATTTAAATACAAAAAAAAACGATTCAAATTTGGCATCGTTGTAATCAATCTGACTTGCAGAATCAACATAACAGGTCAGTTTTACCTCATAGGGAACGCCGTAAAAACAAAACCCATAAAACTGTGGCGGAATCGTTTTTTCCCCCCCATTTCCACCCTATTTGGAATTTTTTCCAGCTTCCCACTACATCATGTGCAATATAAAATGCCATTAGAAAGTACAACTTGTCCTGCAAAAAACAAGCCCTAGTACAGTTATGTGAACAGAAAAATAAAAAAGTTATGGCTCTGGGAAGGCAGGAAGAAAAATCCAAAAAGAAAAAAAAAAAAAAATGAAAAACTGGCGGTCCTCTTAGGGTTAATGGAATCATTACTTCTTTACGTCCGGACGCATTCATTACCATTAAGAACCAGTGTCGCTAAAAACTTTACCATCAGCGTGGAGTTTATAAACCTCCGTCACATGGATACAGCTCTTCCTCTTTTAAAAGTTTATGGAATGTTTAATGGTCGAATTGTAAAAATGATAAAGACGCGCAGCGTGTACAGAGTGTACAAAGCCTGGTTTACAAGACGGCCCCGGTGCCAGACGCCACAGCCGCCGCGTCCATCTGCATGAGGGAGCATAGCAGAGCCGAGAGAGGACCTGGTCTCATGTAGGTCACTTAGAGGTAAGTCGGTAGAAGAGAAGTGATGTGTGCGTTATTTATGTATATCGCTTGCATATATATATTTTTACATTTTTATATATTATTCTGAGAGCGGCTTATCCAGGTTATTAATATTGACGACCTATCCCCAGGATAGGTCATCAACATCAGATTGGCGAGGTCTGACTACCGAAGACTCCTCTCAGCTCACCAAGCACAGCGCCATTCATTGGATAGTGGCTGTGCTTGGTATTGCAGCTCAGCCCCATTCACTTGAAAGGGACTGAGCTGTGCGTAGGCCATGTGACCGATGAATGGTTGGTCACATGACCTAGGAAGAGTTCATGGAGCGATGCGGCCTCTTTAAACAGCTCATCAGCGGGGGTGCCAGGAGTTGGACCCCCACCAATAAAATTTTGATGACTGAGAATAGGCCAATAATGGACCAAAAAGTACCCACAGAGTAATACAGTCTCTAGGAAGTATAGCCTGACAGAGACAGGGGGGCTGCATACAGAGCCTTGTCTGTGTGTATAGTATCACTATCCTGTAGTATCTGCAGAGGTGTAACCAGAAGCTCCTCAGGTCCAAGGCAAAATCTGTAACAGGATCCTCCATGGCATCTTCTTATGTGACAGAGGAGCCACTGAGCCCCCACAGAACCAGGGCCTGAGTGTGACTGCTGCCTCTATACTCCTGATAGCCACACACCTGTCATCAAAAACCTACACCCTCTAATGAACGAGATTACTCCACTCATCCACTCCCAGTCTACACAGTAAAGCTAAAAATATAGCTGCAGAATACAGCTCCAATGAGAAACTGTAATATTTCAGGACTTTTTTTTTAATAAAAATTTTAAAAAGCACCAAACCTATTTTAAAAATTGTAATAAAATCCACATTTTTATAATATATCACTGTCCAACCTATCTATCATGAAAAATAATTGTCAGTATATTCTGTAGTTCTGGAATTCTATTCTTCAATCTGTCGGATGAACAATGCTATTGGCTGCACCTAAATAGTGTAAATTTTTGCTGTAACTAAAGTGTCCATAGTCGTAAAGGAGTCATTATTAAATTGATATCCCTAAATGAGACATGTACCATAGTCCGGTAGGTCCTCCAACTCCTGAACCACTAAATTACGGGACTGACACATGCAGGCACAGATTAAACGGAGAGGTAGCTGTGAGATGGCTTGGTATGCTGGACTGCTACCATAACATTGGCAGCCACCTTATCAGGGGAGACGAGGGTCGGGGGATCTATCAGACATTTATGGCATATCCTTTGGATAAAATGGGAATACCCCTTTAAAGAGCAGATGTCAGCAGGATTAACCCTATTAAACCAACCATGCGGCATGTTAGGGTTGAGTCTGCTGGTAAACATCTACTGTGCTGCTCCAGGGAAAACTGAGTTTAATTCCATATGTTAATTAGCGCATCGAGGAGCAGATACAGGGAGGAAAACAAAAAAAAGCCCAGGTGCACTGAGGGGCTAGAGCCCGCCCCTCGGGGCACTGAAGACCTAATTTGCATATTAAACTAAACTCTGTTTTCTCTAGAACAACAAAACGGATTTTCGACATCCAGGTATCGTTTTAAATAGCAGTATCAACCAAACCTGGCAGTATGCAAAGGGATGATCCTACTGACAGGTCCCTCTTAGGGCTTATGGATACATGAACGTATTTTTGGTCTCTGTGCGTTCCGTTTTTTTTTTTTTTTTTGCGGTAAGCGGAAGGCCACAAAAAAAACGAAATGACTCCATGTGCATTCTGTGTCCGCTTTGCAAAAACATGTCCTATTCTTGTCTGTTTTTCCAGACAAGGTCAGGCATAGATACAATGGATCTGCCAAAAAACGGATGGAACACTGACATCATCCGTTTTTTTTTTTTTGCGGATCCGTGTTTTGCAGACCACAAAATACATACGGTCGTGTGCATGAGCCCTTAAGCAGCAATACATTTCCCTTTGGCTCCTTCACTTTAGCTGCCCTGCCTGTGTAAGTCTCCACTTCCATACTGGAATTCTATTCATGAACCAGGGGGCTCAGGATGAGCAGAGCGCAAAGGAGCCCATAGAAGAAAGTGTTCTAAGGAAGTTTTTTTAAGGTCTTCTTTCCAGCACTGAACGGGTTACGTTTCCATTTCCTACAGATTCCAGCACACCTCCTGTACAAGAAATGAAAGGCCGCCTGTGAGCGCGTGAGTCGCGGCCGTGTTTTCCTCCCCACTGTTCATTGTGCACTGCTTAATTGGAGCCCAGGGCTTCGAATCTCTACGAAAAGTTGAAAGGTATCAGAACATAGTCCAGTCCTGTGAAGGGGAACATGTTTTTCGTGGGCAGTGATGTAATGCAGTGTCTCTGGAATGTACAGGGTCTGAATGGGGCTCTGTACCAGCACTGCCCGCTGCCAGTCCTCTGCAGCACACATTCCGCTTGTGCTTTATTTACACCATGGGCTTCCAAGGGAAATGCCATCTCTGACCTGCACAATTATCAGCAGGGCAAGACTCACAGGACCTCCTACTTCACAAATTGCTTGCAAAATGCTGCAATGACTAGGGACTAGCATGGGTACAAGAAGTAACAGTAGGGACGTGTATTGCTTTAAATGGCATCTGACAGCAGATTTGTCCCTATGACACTGGCTGACCTGTTACGTGTGCACTTGGCAGCTGAAGGCATCTGTGTTGGTCCCATGTTCATATGTGCCCGCATTGCTGAGAAAAATGATGTTTTAATATATGCAAATGAGCCTCTAGGAGCAACGGGTGCGTTACCATTACACCTAAAGGCTCTGCTCTCTCTGCAACTGCCACGCCCTCAGCACTATGATTGACAGGACCAGCCAGTGTAAACACAATCACACCTGACCCTGTCAATAAAAGTGCAGAGGGCGTGGCAATTCCAGAGATGGTGGAGCGTCTAGCTGTAAGGGCAACGCCCCCATTAGTCCTAGAGGCTCATTTGCATATATTAAAACTTAATTTTTCTCAGCAATGCGGGCACATATGAACATGGGACCAACACAGATGCCTTCAGCTGCCACGTGGTTTGTGGTTTAATTATAGTAAAAAAAAAAAAACGGAACAGACATGGACAAAAAAAAATAAGTTCGGATACATGAGCCCTTAAACTGATCTTTGGTGCATGCTGCCAGTTGCAAATCTCACATTTGTAGACGGCTTTGTGTTAAAACGTGTCAACCTCGCTTTTCTTCTTACATCTTCTTCACCAAACAGCATATGGGATATTAAAGGGATTTATGAGAATAAAGATTAATTATTGCATAATAAAAAGCTCTCAAGCTTTATAAACTTTAAGATTCAGTTCTTTGCTATCTTCTTGCCCAATACTAAGAAGTTGCTACAAATGTATCTCCCGTGTGTATAATTATATATATATAGTCTTCTCAACATATGGTTAAAGAAGAACTCATAGGCACATGATATAATCTGTAGTGAATGTAATCTTCTCATCAGTGTCTGTATTTGTGAGTTATCACCTCTCTTCTAATTGTAGCTGTGTCATGTGACCAACTCCATGACCTCCAACTGACCCAGGACAGGAAGCCAGTTACTTCTCTATTCATTCCTATGAGACTGAAAGTGAGGCTCCCATAGGAATACAGAGAAATAGACTTCCTGTCCACACATAGGAGGCTGTCTGAGTTGGTGAGTCTGATTTCTGGTCACATGACACAGATGAGAAACATCAGGGAGATATAACTCACACACTACAGATTACATCATGTACTCTTCTAGCAGGTCAGAGAATACATTTTTTTGCGGGAGTTTTTCTTTAATGGAGCATTTCCAAGTTAAAAAGTGCTGCCATACCATTAGTATAGACCAGGGATGCCCAACCTGCGGCCCTCCAGCTGTTGAAAAACTACAACTCCCAGCATGCCTGGACAGCCTACAGCTAGTAAGGCATGCTAGGAGTTGTAGTTCTGCAAAAGCTGGAGGGCCGCTGGTTGAGCTTCTCTAGTACAGACCATCACTTTACGATCGGTCGGGGCCAGACCCCTGGGACCTCCATGATTCTGAGAAAGGATCACAATTTTGGTTTTGCGTTCAGTGCCCTTCTAGGTTTCCTGGCACAGCAGAGCTCCTCCTGACCTCCGGGCTGTGCAGGGACCTGAAGTTGGATCCATGCCTATGACTGGAGTCCGCCAGAAAAATAGTGAAAGGTTTGCAGCAGTACGCCAACACCATGGCCCTTAAAGGGTTATTCCGACCTGGTTATTTAGACTTATCCTCAGAATATGCCAAAAATGCCCGATAGGTGCAAATCCCAATTTTGGGACCCGTACCAGTCTCAAGATTGGGAACTCATCACATGTTACTGTGAATGGAGAGCAGGATGGGCATGCACAGCTTTCTCCATTCAATGCTTTGGGACTTCTGAAAATAGCCGAGCACACTTACTTGGCCATTTTCAAAAGACCCATAGCAGTGAACGGAGAGAGACGTGCATGCATGACAGGGCCCTGTACTTAAAGGCTATGTACCTTTGGGGACTATTTTTTATGATTGCATTTTACTTACTTGGGGCAAAAAAAATATATTTTTTTCAATTGGTCTTAGTTAAAAATATTGAGCCATTCTGTTACAAAGGGTTAACTGTTTTTCTAGCTGTGTGCATCCTACCTTCACTTTCCATTGTGTCGGTAATCCAAAAACTCATCTCTAAACTACTAAGAGATCATAAACATTTATTGAAGCCACATTCTTATCAGTGAGATAAGAACTGAGCTGTAATAATTGTTTATTATATCAGACAGCACATATCAGGAGCCTGTCAGCTCCCCAACTGACGGAAAAGACCGAAAATACAGATCCCTCTATTAGAGCATCTCAGTTCTGTACAGAAAACAGGACTCCATATTTTTAATAAACACCATGTATAAGTACTCATGAGTATAATACACTAAATTCCCCCCAAAGTTGTATATAGCCTTTAAGATAGCAGCAGGTCCCAGAGGTGGGACCCACACCCATTGGACATTTATGACTTCTGGGTTGGACAACCCCTTTAATTCTCAGGATGGGGCATATCTCAGACATCAGACCTCCAACGACCATAGTACAATGGTATATCCTAGCAATATTTAAGATGGAAATAGCTGTTTTAAAATGGTTTTCCACATTTTTAACCATCTATGTGTGATTAGTGGAGTCCAAGTCCCAGGACCCCCGTCAATCAGTAGAACGAATGAGCACATGACCAGGAATACGGCTGGAGTAACCTTATGGGCATGGTTGTGTCTGGTACTGTAGCTAAGCCTAATCAAGTGATTGGAGCTGGACTACAGTACCAACAGTGGAAGACAAAGGGCAGGGATGGCCAACCTGCGGCTCTCCAGCTGTTGCAAAACTCCAACTCCCAGCATGCCCAGACTGCCTACAGCTATCAGCCTACGGCAGGGCATGGTGGGAGTTGTAGTGTTACAACAGCTGGAAGGCCGCAGGTTGACCATCGCTGGCCTAGGGGTTGCACCCCACCACTTAACAGACACTAATCTTTAGGATAAGCCATCAATTGTTATCCTAAAAACCCCCTTCACATGTAAATCGATTCCTACAAACCCCGCTCCTGTCCTAATAGTTTAATAAACTTCATGTACATAAGACAATTTGTAAGCATTAATTAGAAAGCTGCAAAAAAATCAAAATAAAAAAAATACGTCTACTATAAAACTATAGTGATCAGTTGATCATCAGGGAAGCTGCGGTTGGCTGCTCAATTCTCCTGCAGCGGCCACTGGAGGAGAAATGTGGTATTACATGGTGCATCTTTACAGCAGAGTTATAGAGGGAGGTCACAAACTGGGAATCAACTCCCCCTTACCTCGTGACAGTCGTAGGCCATAATGCACGATATGGATAAGGGATGTTCTAACGGGACTGAAAGGAACTGAAATATATACAAAGCAGACAAAACAGCTAAAACTGACAGGTCCTCCTTAGTTTACCATTCAACCCTTCAGACATTGGAGTCTTTCTAATATAACTGATGAAAGTAATGTGTTCAAGAAGCAATAGTAGCACCGAAAGTCTCCTTACCCTTTAAATACCTGCTAACCACCTAACCATTGCTAATCTTCCCTCCTCCTTGGAGATCATGTCCCTGTATATTTCTGCATTATTGATTTCTGTCTAAGATGATGATAATACTTGGTTGCCAAAGGAACAGTTAATTGGTTCTGTACTACTTATCATCAGATCATTGCATTATAAATAATATAGTATTCTGCCTCCTGAGGAAGGTGGGGGGGGGGTATTAACCTTCTATTGTTCTGAATCTTCACATTACATTGCTGGAGGCGATTTCTTCATAAGCTGTTATTTCTCGTATTTTCATGTCTATTTAGAAATCTCTAGTTTCTTATCCTACAGGAAAATGTTGGCTACCTGCAGCTGCCATTAGTGGGATCTCAATATATAAGGATTTATAATGCCCCTACTGAATTTTCAAGGGGCTGTATACATCTATGGGCTGTGAGCTCCCCCTAGTGGTGACTGTAGAAAAATGTGAATTAAAGCAGCAGTAGCAGATCAGTGCTGAGCCCTCTCTCGCCACAGGTCTCCTAGTACTGGAATAATCTACCAATTCGGAGAGGTTATAGTTATCAATAATTGGGAGCAATTTTACAAAATGGGATAATCCAAAGTGCTCATCTCCTTCAAAGAGGTTATCCCATGACTAATGTAAAAAATGAAAATCAGACATCATACAGTACATGACAACCTCTTTCTAACAAAGCTAGAACCAGCCCTGTACCTCACATGGATCCAGAGATCTCCACATTCATTGCTCTGCTAGATTAATTTACTTTAAGGAAAAGTAAAAACAGTGGTACATTTAAGTATAATCTGTGCAAAGTGAAGTCACTTCCTCGCCTGGTGAGTGAGGCGTACTCCAACCCTACATAATATAAATAGGATTTATCTTGTAGATGTGGCTCTTTGTACAAATAAGGGGAGCAGGGCCCCTCAACTATCAATGACACATAGGTGTCTCCTTCTTTGGGGCAGCAAGACCTTGCGTCCAGGTGTGACCATAACCTCTGCATCTCCTATTGTTAATCCTCTAGGGAGGGGACTTCGCCTACTACTGGTTCCTCTTAAGCTCAGCGGGGGCGGTGCCAATGCATTTCTCTACAAGCTCCAGTTAAGGGGTTCCGATCTGAGGGATATTTGATGGTTAATTGACCTCAACTCATCCCTCACGAACCCTATAGGGATGGCACAGTACTGTTTACTATGAATGTGTAAGAAAAGAATTGGCCATGGTTGTCGGTGCGGATCCTGTGCCGTCTCCAGACCTGAGCATACCGTAATGAGTGCTGGGCTTAGCTTCCTTGTTTTTGATGCGCCTCTCCCTTCCCTGTTGCATGAAATTGCTCGCTATGAATGCCTCAAGGACACAATTATTTAAAGTGCCGGCTCTTGTGGAATCTTTGAGAACACCAACATAAACGGCATGGCTGTCAGGGAGAATATAAGGTGTGTGGATCCACCGGCTCTAATGACTTTATGTCAGCTATGGATCGCAGCTGTTATTGACAGACCGAATCAATACGCGCCATTTTCTTTCTAATTCCTAGTGGCAGGAAAGTGCTAAACGAGGCAAAGTGGAGGCCAAATAGCCTGGGGCCCACCGCGGATCAGAACCCTTAGTCCTGAGAATTAGCGGCTTGTCTAATCCAGAGGTTTTTACCGATCGGTCTGCAATATAATAGGAGGATAATAAAGTGAAATTCCTTTATAGCGGTTGTCCAGAATAGAGAAATATGGCTGCTTTCTTCAAAAAAATAAAAAAATAACCGTCGCACTTGTGCACAGGTCGTGTGCAGTATTTCAGCTTAGCGCCATTCATTTTAATGCAGTATCTGCAATACTTAAAGGGGTTGTCTCATCATAGACAATGGGGGCATATCGCTAGGAGGTGGGACCCGCACCTATATCGAGAACGGAGCGCCGCAAGGTGCTGGCTGGAGGACTCCGATCTGGTCACCACCAAACCGGCTCCCCATAGAAGTGAATGGGATCGTAGCACGTATGATCGGCCACCGCTACCATTCACTTCTATGGGCTCGAAGGAAACAGCCGGTCCCAGCGGTGGGACCAGCACCTATAAGACAATGGGGGCATATTCTAGCAATATGCCCCCATTGTCTATGATGAAACAAACCCTTTAACAGAACCTATGGGCAGGAGGGGTAATTTTTAGGGAAGTATCCATGTTTTTCTAATCCCGAACAACCCCTTTATCAGACATTAATGTGCCCTGATAGGTACCGGATTTCAAAACAAAGTTCAGAACCAATGGAAAGCTGATGGAAAAAAACTGTTGCAAATGTGAACCCCGACCTAGCGGTACTGTGGCTGTTCTCTGCTTCCACTAAATCCCCCCATCCCTCACCCAAAACAAATGAAATGGTCCATTACTCACCATCAGTGAAGAAGCAGATGTTTATTTCTGCATAAAGAACCTTCCAAGTGCCTGTAACCTTCCAGTAGGACCAAGCTCAAGCTCTTTGGGGTTTCGGAGGCCAGAACCCCCCTCCCCCATCCCAGTCATCACTATTAATACCAGTTGTGAATCCCATTACATTGCTCTTTATCATCTGAGTGGAGGAGGTCTTCCTAGTTCCCACTGCTCCGCCATCTGCTATACCAGGGGTGGCCAACCTTACAGACACAAAGAGCCAGGGAAAAAACCGTATGACTACCACGAGCCACAAGCTATACATTTGGACACGAGTCACCATATTTCTTACCCTATAAGATGCACCTAGGTTTTAATGGAGAAAAAAAATAAGAAAGAATTTTTTTTCCATCTGATCAGACTCCCAGTGTCGGACCCTCAGTGCTCAGATCTCCTCCCATGCTGAGATCAGATCCCCCCCATGCTCAGACCAGACTACCTTGCTCAGATCAGACCCCTATGCGCAGATCAGGACCCCTCATGCTCAGATCAGACCCCCATGCTAAGATTAGTCCCCCACCCCATGCTAAGATCAGATCCCCCATGTTCAGATCAGAAGCTCCCATGCCTAGATCAGACCCTAATTTTCTGTTCTATAATTTAGAAAAATCTTCTACCTCCCCTGATTGGGCACCTGCTACACGCTTTCCAATGTGACCTGAGGCGCACAATGCCAGGTGATAGCGCGTGTCTCCACATACTAAGTTCTGACACTGTGCGCATCGGGATGTAGTGAAGAGTGAGCTGGAGCTGCAGAGTAGCAACATGCCCAATTAGGAAAAGAGATCTGAGCATGGGGTGGAGAGTGAGCCGGCCTGACTGCTTCCCGGCTCCACCAAAAGAGCCACACTTGAAGAGGCAAAGAGGCACATGTGGCTCAAGAGCCACAGGTTGGCCACTTATGTGCTATACAATACGCTGCCTCTCCATGCTGCACAGACTGGCAAGTCCCATCCAGGTGGAGCTGAAGCTGCAGCTACTGAGGAAACGTGCACAGGGAGCTAAATAGAAATACTCAGACTTAGGCTTTTCCTCATCTGGGGCTCAGATTTACGCCTCATTCACACAGTTAGTGTTCGGTCAGTGATTTCCATCAGTGATTTTGAGCCAAAACCAGGTGTGACTCTAAACAAAGAATAGGTGCAGATCTTTCCCTTGTCTGGGTTGAGAGCTGAACCTGGCCATATCCCAATTTTCACGCCCTCTGGCCCCCCTGACATGAGCACAGAAGCATTAAATGCTCTGATGCTCTCCCTTGCCTTGTGCTGGATGACGCAGGGCAAGGGCATTTTTGTTTATATTATACTGCTAGGAGGAAGCTTCCGCCTAGCATTGTTCCTGATGACGTCACCAGCTCTGATGGGCGGGCTTTAGCGCTAACCCTAGCCATTTTCCCAGTGACGTCACTGGGCTCACTGCCAGGCGGAAGCTTTACCCATAGATAGCCTGGTATGTCTCCAGATCTCTAGAAAATGCCTTTGCCCTGCGTGATTCAGGGCTCATATCAGGGAGGCCGAGCAGGGGAGGACAACGCCATTAAGTGGCCATACACATAAGATTAAAGTCGGCATAAGCTTGCTGCTCTTGGCCAGAATGTACTGCATATACCCAGACCAAGGTATAGTGGCTTGTGCCCCTCCAGTACACGTTTGGACCAGCCCCATCTGTCAGCAGATTTGTCCCTATGACACTGGCTGACCTGTTACATGTGCACTTGGCAGCTGAAGACATCTGTGTTGGTCCCATGTTCATACGTATCTGCATTGCTGAGAAAAAATGATGTTTAAATATATGCAAATGAGCCTCTAGGAGCAACGGGGGCGTTACCATTACACCTAGAGGCTCTGCTCTCTCTGCACTGATAGCAACAGGTGTGATGACGTTTACACTTACTGGTCCTGTCAATCAAAGTGCAGAGGGTGCAGCAGTTGCAGAGAGAGCAGAGCCTCTAGGTGTAATGGTAACGCCCCCGTTGCTCCTAGAGGCTCATTTGCATATATTAAAGCTTCATTTTTCTCAGCAATGCGGGCACATATGAACATGGGACCAACACAGATGTCTTCAGCTGCCAAGTGCACATGTAACAGGTCAGCCAATGTCATAGGTACAGAACTGCTGACAGAAGCTCTTCAAAGGGCACTGTTAACTGATACTTAGCATTGGACCCAGTTGCGGTGCAACTGCAATTTTATAATTTATGCAAAAAGCGCTCTACCTCATGAGAGGCTGCAATTTGCTAATTCCAAGTATTAAAGAAATAAGCATTAAGAATTAGTGCAGTTTTTTTTTTTTTTTACAGCCATTCCCCACCCTAAATTTTACCGTAACATAATTACAGTACAATGAATCGCCGCCATTTCACTTTCCTGTACAAGAAGATTTATTTACAAGAAAAACACTCCAGAAATGTCTATTACAAGAAAGAACAGGTATAAATAACATCCGCAATCGTTACACAAACAGATTTTAAAAAATACAATAAAAGACTCAGACGACGAGCGACAACGTAAAGCTCGCGGGCCCGCTTCAGTCCGACCCGTGCCATAGGCGAGAGTTTGGCTATAGTAGGAGATGCGGTAGTGATGGCACGCTGGAAACAAAGACATTAGTTTTATCATTAGACGGGAAAACATTTTATCAGACTTTTTCAACCATCGTGACAAGGAGTGGATGATGCTGCCATCTAGTGGTGGTGTTGCAGATAGACAGCTGTGGGAAAAAAGTAAAAAAAAAAAACTTGCAAAAAGTTATTTTATCTATTTGGAACACAATGAGTTAATATAAACCATGATGATATAATATAGGCAGAGGACCGGGGGTATTGGCCTGTACTGTAGATACAGATTCATTTATCATTTAGTTCTCTGGGGGCTAGACATGCTTTCAGCGCACACAGCATCCACAGGTTTTGTGTGGTATTGCAGCTGAAACCCATTCCTTTCAACAGTTGAGCTGGAATACAAGACACAACCCAGAGGTGGCGCTGTTTCACAGAAAGCAACAATTTTGAACAATCCCTTTCAATGTTATGGTATGTTGACCTGCACTCCAAGGGAACGGCATATATCATGACATTGGAGGGAGCTGTGACAAATTCAGCTCTGCTACATCTGTATATTCAGGGAAAACACCACTTGCAGCCTTTTGTGATGACTGACACATCAATATATTTATGCGTCTATGTAAATCTGCAACATCCGGACCCCGAGGAACTGAAGTTGGCTGTTTAGGGACTATGAGGGAACAACCACTGGCTGAGTGACACTAAACTGGGTGTGAACACATCTCTAACGACTATATATGACATTGGACAGTAGAGTTCAATTAAAGGGAGTGTCCCTTACTGGACAATGGCCTTCAAGCTGAATGTCGCCCCCTACAGGTTATTCAGCAGGGGGGCAACTCCACCATGTACATCAAGATCTCAGCAGGTAAATAGCAGCTTTTTCATACAGTCTTAAGGGGAGGTCAAATGCATTTTGTGCATCCATTGTCCTTAATATGAAGGTCGATGGAGAACAGTACAAAAGGGTTAAATACTTAAAAATGCATTTTGTGCATCCATTGTCCTTAATATGAAAGTACAAAGGGTTAAATCCTTAAATCCCCCACACTATACAAGGCCAGAAACCAATACTGCATAGCAGCGTTCAGCAACAGTGCCACCTGCTGGCTGCATCTCTGCTGCTATCCTGGCAGGAGACGGGCGCAGCTCTGGAGGTTACTTTTCATTTTAGGACTTCACATTGATATCAGTCAGGCACAGATTGGGCAGCGCGATAATACAGTTACACACTTTCATTCTGTAATATGGGGTACAGTACGGTTTAATATTGTGCACCACGTGGCAGGTGGGAATTCACCCGCGCTCAAATCCATCTACAGAATGTTTTTTTTAAAGATTACAATAGGGTAGGAAATGCAGGAAGTCTTTCCACTTTGGGCGACCCTTTGGCACAAAAACCTAGATCTGGGGTCAGGCCGGGATCTGCATGGATCCCAACTATAAATAACGGTTACATCAAATCAAAATTTTCTCTTTGGGGACACTTTTATAACGACACCCCTCTTACTTTCCTATCTTTCATTATACTTGAGGAGGGGAGGCATTAAAAGCCTTCTTGCTTTGACATCATAAAAACAGGACTTTGCTATTAAGGGGTTTAATCATTAGACGCTGCAGCTTATACAGATAGAAACCAGTTCACGTCTGCAGTTTCGGGATACGGCTCTTTCAGGGACAATGCACCGATGTAGCAGAGCTGAATTTGTTCCTGCATCATGATAACGACAGATAATGCAGATGGCATTATTAATGCAGTGACTGAGGTCGCCATACAAAAGCGCTCTTTCTAACTGATCCCATTTCTAATCTCAGAGGCAATCAAAATTCCGATAAAATTGGACTGAAAAGTCACAAAATTTTGTGCGGATTGCATGGATGCTAAAGCAAAAATCTGACGGATTGCGGCGGTTTTCTCTGTTGGTAGGTGCAGGTTGGGACCCTCTCAAAGTGTCATATACTTCATACAACTGAAATACCAGATACTTCTGTACACAGCCATTCATTCTATATTGTCACCACTGTAAACAACTCATCTCTGCTACACCGGTTGCTAGACAAGTCTGTTATATCACATATAAGAAAATCACCTTCTACTCTATATATGCAGGGTTCTTAACCACCTGGAAATTCCTATGTCAATTTGTTGAAGGCGGACATGCATTTCTTTCCACTTCACACATAGGGAAGATAAAGGAAGCTGAGCTCTATAGTGCTCTATGCACCCCCCCTCAAAAAAAACCCAATGCTTTTCATCTGTTCTTATACCCGTAGCACTAACCGTAAGCATTGCTATGGTCATCAATTCCTTAATTTCTTTCCTTAAAGGGATTGTCCGAGAGTAGAATATTGATGATCAAAATTAGGGTTATTTACTTTAGAAAAAAAGATGACTGAGGGGAGATGTAATAACTATGTATAAATATATCAGAGGTCAGTACAGAGATCTCTCCCATCATCTATTTATCCCCAGGACTGTGACTGTGACGAGGGGACATCCTCTGCGTCTGGAGGAAAGAAGGTTTGTACACAAACATAGAAGAGGATTCTTTACGGTAAGAGCAGTGAGACTATGGAACTCTCTCCCTGAGGAGGTGGTGATGGTAAGTTCACTATAAGAGATCAGGAGAGGCCTGGATGTATTTTTGGAAGTTAATAATATTACAGGTTATAGTTACTAGAGAGGGGTCGTTGATCCAGGGAGTAATTCTGATGCCTGATTGGAGTCGGGAAGGAATTTTTTTCCCCTAAAGTGAGGAAAATTGTCTTCTACCTCACAGGGGTTTTTTGCCTTCTTCTGGATCAACTTTCAGGATATCAGGCCGAACTGGATGGACAGATGTCTATTTTCAGCCTTATCGACTATGTTACTATGTTATCCTAAGCATAGGAAATCAACATTGTACGGATGGAGAACCCTTTTAAAGGAATGGTCGGCGAGTTAAAAAAAAAAAAAAAAAAAAAAAAAGTTGCTAATCACTGACCCCTACTTGATGGCATCACTGCACTGGGTTGAAGAGTATGCTTTTTGGATTTCAGTACATATCCTGCCTTAAAAAAAAATAATAAAAAATCAGAGACAAGCCCTTTAATGATATTTCTGCAGAGCTAAAGCCGCCCTAAAATGCAGGAACTGCACTAAACAGCATCATAGATCTCAGCTTCCTGAACCTCTGTGTGTACGGCATGCTTTACTGCCCTCCTAAAATGATTTTAAAGTGACGGTAGGGTCCACATCATTATTGCTGCCTTGAAAATACATTTAAAAAAAAACTCAAAAACACACAAAAACATCTCCATCTGTACAATACCTAAAATGACGTAAAAGGCCAGTGCACAGGAATAAACCTTACTGGGAGGGTAAGCATACTATGGAAACAATGTCATACAGAGAATGACAACTCCACATCCCCTTACGTTTCACGATTCAGACCATACCATATGGGCTTTGGAAATTTTTGACCAGTGATCACTTGGGGGCAACAGTCTTTAAAAAAAAAAAAAAGACACGATGTAAACACTTCAGTAACACAGTGTGAAGAGTCCAAGAGTTAAAAAATCCAAAGAAATCAATATAAAATAAGGCACTTGGAAAAGAAGGCCTTGAGAGTCACCTTCTCCGACCCCACGGCAGGCGAGACTTTCTTTTTTTGGTCCTCGTTAGGCACAGTTCACATGCAGTGCGTGCCGGCCGCAAGAAAGAAAAGAAATCCAACCTTCAGAGAATGTGAGCCATGTCTGCGAG
Source organism: Rhinella marina (assembly GCA_900303285.1). Lineage (NCBI taxonomy): Eukaryota > Metazoa > Chordata > Amphibia > Anura > Bufonidae > Rhinella > Rhinella marina. Next base: position 1,306,860 of record ONZH01010457.1, on the reverse strand, counting down.
GGAAACTGACGGATGCGGTGGTCTGCTAGAAGCCAAGTCTTGAGCGGTAAGGCTCCCCCTTACTCTTGAGCCAAAATACCGTACGTTCTTCGGAGGCAATGAAATTGCATAACTGAGAATTTGTTATGGGGCAATATAGGAAGGGGAAAAAAAATGATTAAAAAAAAAGTACAAAAACAGTAAAAAAAAATAAAATAAAAAAAAATAAATAATAATAAAAGCATTAAAGGGGTATTCCAGATTCTAGATCAGTGGCGCTCAGACCACTCTGACCCATGGAGGTCGGGCACCAAAGTCCCTCATTCTGGGATCGGTAGGACAGGTAATAAATGCGTTAGGCTGAAAATACCACTTTAAAGGGGTGCTCTGGACCTGTATCTAAAATGGTTCTTTCATCTAACGCAGAGATCTCAAACTCGTGGCCCTCCAGCTGTTGCAAAACTACAACTCCCAGCATGCCCCAATAGCTGTAGGCTCTCCTGGCATGATGGAAGTTGTAGTTTTACAACAGCTGTAGGGCCACGAGTTTGAGATCTCTGATCTAACGTATGGAGAGTACACTTTCAGCAGTACTTACCCTACCATGACAGAAGGGTAAGCACTGCTGAAAGTATATTCTCCCCACATGTTAGCGAAAAGAGCCGTTTACAAGCCCAGAGATCCCCTTTAAGGGCTCATTCACACGTATGAATCGGTCTGCATCCGTTTCCGATCGGTGACAGGTCATCAGTATCTGATCGACACCCGACCTCCGCCGATCAGCTGTTTGAGAAGACACTGGTTCTCCTGTGAGCGCCTCTACCTTCTTCCCGCTCACCAAGCACAGCGCCGTACATTGTATAGTGGCAGTGCTTGGTATTGCGCTCAGCCCAATTCACTTGAATGGGGCTGAGCCGCTCCTAGGTCACGTGATCGATGAACGTGACGTCACTGGCCTAGGAAAAGCTAAGAGAAGGCCGCGGCGCTCACGGGAGCGCCGGTACTTTCTCAAACAGCTGATCGGCGGGGGTCCGGGGTGTCAGACCCCCACCGATCAGATACTGATCATCAGTAGTAAAATCCTGGAAAACCCCTTTAAGATGCAACAATATGCGCCAAAATTTTGGTGCAAAGTAGGTCAACCAATAGCTGGTGTAACAAAGCACCAAATTTGGCCACGGTGAAAAATATGGAGCATCTGTCGGCTGTCTAAATATTAGACGGGATTAGTAAATCTGCCCCAGTCTGTCCAGACTAATAAATCACTACTGCATCAGTTACACAATTTCACGCCCCCGTAAAATACTGCGTCAGGGCCGGCATTCATGCTGTGGTCGGTAACAGGTCTCTCTGGTCTGTAACAGTTGGCACAGTGCGGGCAGATGTCCACTGCGTGGTCCAGTAGTAAAGTGCAGGCTTCAATCCACAGCTGTCGCCTTATCCGCTATCAAAAAACTCACGCGACAGCGGGAGACGGACGGACGGACCGCCGCCTAAGAAAGCTTCCGAGAAGCAGAGACAGATCTCTCCAGTCCATTTCCCTTAATAAATTGCACTTAGATCACACTACTTCATGACGTCCTCCTGCATCGTCTCCTTCCTTAGCTTTTCCAAGGCTTGCGGTCCACTCCTTTGTTCTCCGGTATGTGGCGGTAGCGGCATTTCTCGCCGTAACTGCAGCCGTTCAGTCTCCAGTAGAAACACTCGCTGGCTTTAGAGATTGCTTTCTTCTTAGCGCTAAAAGAGGCAAAAAGTGCATTCTCCATATTACTGAAGTTATCATCATCTATCTTGGTTGCACAGATGTAGCAGAGCCGATTTCAGTATTTACATTAGTGGAACTGCACGGTTTGTGAGCAGAGATAACGCAGTGGTTTTAACTGTAATCTTATAATATATTATCGTGTCACAGTAAGTCGTGCCAAATGTCAAACTCAACTCTGCTACATCTGTAATGGATATGAAATGACCACAATTAACTTACATTAAAGAGGGTTGTCTCACTTCAGTAAGTGGCATTTATCATGTAGATGCAGTTAATACAAGGCACTTACTAATGTATTGTGATTGTCCATATTGCCTCCTTTGCTGGCTGGATTCATTTTTCCATCACATTATACACTGCTCGTTTCCGTGGTTACAGACCACCCTGCAATCCATCAGTGGTGGTCGTGCTTGCACAATATAGGAAAAAGCATCAGCCTCTCTGGTGGCCGGGACCATGGGAGCGCACATAGGCTGGTGCTTTTTTCTATAGCGTGCAAGCACGACCACCACTGATGGATTGCAGGGTGGTCGTAACCATGGAAACAAGCAGTGTATAATGTGATGGAAAAATGAATCCAGCCAGCAAAGGAAGCAATATGTACAATCACAATACATTAGTAAGTGCCTTGTATTAACTTTCTCTACATGATAAATGCCACTTACTGAAGTGAGACAACCCCTTTAACCTCTCCTGACATGTTTTAGTAAATACATTCCCCATGAGATAACAATTCTGGACCATCTCGTCTTACAATTTTGCATTACACTGTTCCTCTGTTATTCCTCCTGGAAACGTAGGAAGACACTAACAACTGGGTGTTCCACTCCCATAGTCAAAAGGGTGTTTCCCTGCAAAGTCTGGCACTGTCAGTTCTGATTGGACAGTGTCAGATTGTACAGGGACACGCCCCCAGTTGACAATTGAATAGCATATTTCTAGTAGGGATAACAGATTTACTGCACAAGGTAAAGATGTAAAGTATCATTTATTAGAAATGGTATATTATTGGCAATAAAAATTTTGAGCAGGAGAGGTGTCAGGTTCTCTTTAAGGCATAATATATGTTTGCCCCTTGGGACACCCCTCTATTAGTTTTAAGGAATACCCACATCCAGCACATCCAACACTGGAGACCTAAATGCCCATGTCAGATTTGGCTTGCTCATATATTATATACACTCATATATTATATACCCACACGCACATAGAAACCTAACCACACCCTACTGCTTATCTCAACCCCCAAAACATAGACACCTTTAGGATGAACTGGTGCGGTCTAATGGGGGAGCGCTCTGCCCCCTCCTGTCCCAAATGCAGGAGGATTAGGAGGAAATGCAGATTAGAGGGAGCACCGCCCATATAATGTGCAGGCAGAGCAGGAAGTCATTGAGGCGCAGCTTCAGCCAATAGAAGCAGAGCAGGAAGTGATGTCAGAGAAGGGGGCGTCACTTTAGCAACTTCTACTGTACAGCCCAGTGACGTGCAGCAGTAGTTATCATCTGTGGTATTAGGACCAATAGGTGACAGAGGAGCTAAGAGACCGAAGCACAGGAAATCACGTCCCTGGGTTGTTATACTACAGGGATCAGCAACCTTGGAACTCCAGCTGCTGTGAAACTACAACTCCCAACATGCACCCTTACTCGGCAGTTCTTGCAACTCCCAAACAAGTTAAAGGAGGATTCTGGGAGTTGTAGTTTCAGAACAGCTGGCGTGCCAGAGGTTGCTGATCCGTTATACTACATGACCCCAGTAGCTCCATTTTACTAAGGGCTCATGTACACGAATGTGTGCATGGGCCCATACTTTTGGCCATGTACTGTATGTGCACGGATGTACTTTTTGACAAAATCCTGTAATATTGAGGTTCTTGCAGCTCCGCAAGATTGTTTTTTTTCCTTTTTACACAACAGAAGTTTGGGTCAGCGCAGTCCAGCGATCGTTAAATATTGATACATGGCGCATGCCCCTTGGTACATTCTAGTCCCCGGTTCACCAGCCGACGACTGCTCAGGCAGCAGAATGAAGCAGAGAGAGTAATCAGCCGGAGCTGCGAGGAGGAAGAACAAATGGTTGATGTCAACGAGGGCTGCAATTATTACACTGCAGCATATTAATGGGAGGCAGGAGGCGCGCTGACTACAGGGAGACGGGCACGGTTTAGTCTGGTCACGGACAGGAGGCCGCACCTTAAACAAATATTATAAAGGAGGAAGATGTGGCACCTCCGGAGTGATCATTAACAGCAGCAGGAAATAAGACGATTACAAATCAATCAGACGGCAGACTGGCGCGGCCGGCTTCCAAATGTCATATCTCAAGGTCTAATGACTAAGTTCTGCACTGTCACTAGTGGAACTGGTAAAGGCACAAGGACTATAGTGAATGAGCTAGATCAAGGATGCCCAACCTGCGGCCCTCCAGCTGTTGCAAAACTACAACTCCCAGCATGCTCAGACAGCCTACAGCAGGGCATGGTGGAAGTTGAAGTTTTACAACAGCTGGAGGGCCGCAGGTTGGGCATCCCTGAGTTAGATTAACGCCTCCTGACACCGGAGAATAAGGGGTAGACGGTACGATGGGGAGGGATGACCGCACCACTCCTCGCCTTCAGCTGCTCTGCATATTCAGCTTTCATTTCCATGTTCTCTATAATTTTGTGGCGTTTCATTTCTTACTATATTTATAGCTCAATATCCCCTGCAAATACGTAAATAGTTAAAAGAGAACAAGTTGGATGCTTGCAGCCGCCACTAGAGGGAGCTCAAAGGGGTTGTCCAGGATTTATTCATTTTTAAAGGGGTTTTCTGGGATTTTACTACTGGTGACCTACCAATCAGCTGTTTGAGATGGCACCGGCGCTCCCGTGAGCGCTACGGCCTTCTCTTAGCTTCGGTCAAGTGGCCAATCAAGTGAATGGGGCTGAGCACAATACCAAGCACAACCACTATACAATGTACGGCGCTGTGCTTGGTATGCTGCGAGAAGGCCTTGGCGCTCACGGGAGCGCCGGTACCTTCTCAAACAGCTGATCGGCGGGGGTCTCGGGTGTCGCACCCCCCACCGATCAGATACTGATGACCTATCCTGAGGGTAGGTCATCAGTAGTAAAATCCTGGACAACCCCTTTAAATGCCCTAGCCAGTAGAACCTGCGAAGAGAAACATATTTACCTGGTCAATGCCCCTCAGGTCCAGCTTTCTGCACTGCACTCCAGCCCCCGTCTGTCAATATCAATACCAAATGCAGGAGCTAAAAAGGTCTGAGGGCAGGAGGCTCTCCCGATGCTCAATATTACTCATCTACAAAGATAAAAATAGAGCAGCGCTGTGCCGCCGACCGCGAATGCGAGATGTTCTATTCAGATCGCGGGGACTCTGAGGCTTCACAAAACTTACTTTGCTGCAGCCGCTTGTCTTGGCTTGTCTGGGTATCGAATCAATAACCGCGTGTTCTCTACTTCTTTACCCTGTGGACGGGAGAAAACTGTAATCTTGTGCTGCACCTTCCCAATTATAACACTGCTTTATAAGCAAAACAAACAGCGTATAATAGATATATATATATATATATATATATATATATATATATATACACACACACATACACACACATTCACACACACAAACATTATATACATACATACATATATATATATATATATATATATATACATACACACACACACACACACATGCATACATACACACAGCAAAATATGGCAGCACACAGTTATACATACAAACAATAGACTAGGGATTAAAGGGGTTGTGGTGTGGGGGTCCGACACCTGGCCAATCAGCTTTATAGGGAAGGCACGTGCCGTCTCTCTTCCTGTCCGCTGCTGTATGTCTATGGGACTTCAGCAGCGGGCAGGAAGAGAGAATGGAGACGGCACGTGCACACTGCACTCGCCTTCCCCATAAAGCCGGGTGTCGGACCCCCACCGATCTGATATTGACGAGGTCAATCAATATTGAAAAGCCCGGACAACCCCTTTAAGGAGTATTCTGGATTACAGCAGTACTATACCTACTATACATGAAAAATAGAAGCTCTTTGCACACATTTTAGATCAAACATGTTTCGGGCCCATCTACCAGGCGTCAAGGTGTCTTCTGCAGATGGATACCTAACACTAACAGAAATGTCTCTCCTGGGCCTAACCTAAGCCTACAATATTCAGTGCGGTGTAGGAACCAGCTATATCAATACTCTGCTCAGAAGCCTTGGGCAGATGGGTGAGGAGCGCTCAATCTAAAGGAGGGAGCTACCCTTCAAACACACTGCAAGAAAATGTAGACTGTATAGTAGGTATAGTACCAGTGTAATCCAGAATAATCTCTAATGCCTAGCTCTATTGTTTGCATGTGTAACAGTGTGCTGCCATATTTTGTTTGCTGTTTGTATGTTAGCTTTATGCATGCGCACCTGTGACTTTGGATGCGCTAGGCAAAAATTTCTCGGGCACACCTAGCAATTCATTTGGATTCATATCCATGTATGTGGCGACAGATTCCCTTTAAACCAGATATGGCACACTAATTTCTAGCATGAAAAACTAACTACTACTACGTGCATGCAGCGAATGACAGAATGTTCTGTCGCTGGGTATTTGAGATGTATACATGCAGTTTATATGAACTCTCACCTGCAATGCCTCCAGTGCTCTGGCTGTCGCAAGGGGGCACTTAAAGTTAACAAACGCACAAAATCTTTCACCAAGGAGTCGAATGCTCTGAATTTCACCATAACTACAAAAAATAAAAAATAAAAAAATCACAGTAAGTTGCAAAAAAAGAGAATTCTAAGAAACACCTAAATCACAAGGAAATCTGTTGAACTGAACAGGCGATAAATGTATGGTCACAAGGATCCACCCATGTTTATCTGATTTCCTGTCCAGGATTATAAGAACATGGCTGTTTTTTGCCAAAATTAGCCGCACGCCAGTCCACAGGTTGCATGCAGTATTGCAGCTCAGCCTTATTCAAAGGAGCTGAGTTGCAATACCAAACGCAAACTATGGACAGGTGTGGCGCTATTCCTGGAAGTGAATGTTTTTCTAATGACCATTTGTAACGTAAAGTGAATTAGAAAGATTTGAGAATGAATAAGCTTGCGCAGGCTAAGTGAATAAATATATTTACTAAGTGATTAAATTTACGATAACACAAAGAAATCACATAAAAAATAGTAAATAAATAAACATCACAAACCTAAATGGGGCGGAGACTCCGTCGATCATGCTATAACCCATGGCTGTCTACCCCGTTATAACATATGACAGTCACCCCAGGGTGTACAAGAGAGATAGGGTAAGTCATACTCACATCCTACCTAGATTGGAGGGCCTGGTGGAGTCTACTAAGTGAAGGTGGGTAGACGAGTTTTAACTTGTTAGCCCCTCCTCCATTGTGCATCATGCACATCTCTGAGATCACTCAGGAATGTGGTCTTATCAGCACAATGGGGGATGAGTACTATCTCTAACCCACTTCACTACAAGGGAAACTTATAAACTATTACACAGAGTATTAAACAGAATTAAAGGGGAGAACCAAGCAGTATTTAAAAATACCCTAACAATACACTATACGAACTCTTTAACATACTGCCAGATATATTGCCAAATAAATGCAATTCCGACTTCTCTGTGTGTGAACCTACCACCATGGACTTGAATGCTTTGTTTCCCCTGCAAGAGAATTTGATACCTGCTGCTTAATGCCTCCGCAGATTATATCTGATCTCTGGGGGTCTCTGAGGAAGGACACCCTGTAATCAGCTTGTTATTGAGGGTCCAGCCCTCCAACTGTGGCTGTGCGATTAGTCAAATTAATTCGATTATTCGCTTTCTTGTAGCCAGACGATGTAGATTTTATTAAACATCGTGATTTTTTTCATCTGGAGTGCCACGCTAAGTCCCTGTTGCCCGCACTATTAATCCAGGTGTGGGCTGCAGAGAGCAGCATGTACTGCGCTGATACAGCACTCCAGATCACAGCGGGAGGTGGTGCTGGCTGTCGCTGGGATCCCGCCGTAACGGACAGGGGTCAGAGACAGCGCACTGCAGTTCTCCAAGCAAGATAGCTCCATCCGGGACTGCACATAGCTGACTACTAGGGCATCGGTATACCTACTGTACTTACAGGGAGGACTGGAGTAGGGTATATAATGTATATAGAGGGAGGAATAGAGGAGGATATATAATGTATGTAGAGGGAGTAATGGAGGAGGGTATGCAGGGATGCGCCAACAATGAGGCCAGGTGAGGCAATTGCCTCAGGCAGCACCAGGTAGGGGCAAGAGGGGGGCAGCGGAAGGGCCATGAGCGCTACCATTGTGGAAACGCTCATCTCTACATAGACAACTACATCGCTGTATTCAGGACAACAATACAGTTGAATGCAGTGACGGGGCATGGGAACGATGCCTCCCTGGCCAACCGTTTCCTCTAGTCCTAGTTCCTGTAGTCTATAGGCAGCCAGTATCATCATTATGACGCTGCCTGAGCCGGGCTGCATAGGGCTGAGGGCACAGACTAGAAGAGGTCCGTGTCTTGCACTGCATCGCTAACAGCAGAATGGAGGTAAGTATTTGAGTTTATTATTTTTATTTGGCCGTATGGTGTCGGACCACAATGGGGTGGGGGTCATTGTTTTGTAACTGGAGAAAGCACTGTGGGGACATTGCAGCTGTAAAAAGGAGCATTTTTGTACTGGCACACATTATAAGGGGGCCACTATAGGGACATCTGTTCTACTGGGGGCGTAGTTTTTGTACATCCATATGGTGAAAGAAGTGTGTCCTTTATTCACCCATACAAATAAAAGACACATTTCTTTCACCATATGGAGGTGCCGTGGAACTTCTCTTTTTTACTGTATTTAGGTGATTTTGTCGATATTCATATCTGCTGGCACTCTTTATACATTTTTTTATTTTTTGAAGATTTTATTTTTTTTAACAAAAATCGCACAGTCCTACCTCCAACATAGAAATAAAAATATAATCTAAAAGACTAAATATTATAAAAGCGCCATAAAAACAAGAACATGTGGACTGTGGCAGGGGGGCAGTAGTCCCATACATGACCGGCGTTGCAGAGAGATGCTCCTGAGCACTGCTCATCTCCAAGCTAATTATCAGAAGCAAACAGAATTAATGAAACGAGGCCAAGACTCCAGAGAGGCGACAGGTACCGTCCTCACTAACCGTAAAATGAAACGGCGGCTTGTGTCGCACTTACTCCAAATGACTAATAGTACAGTAAGAACTGCGCAGAAAATCTGCTGCACACTAAGGTGATGTTCACACACGTCAGGTCTGCATGTTGCATTTAGATCGATCCACGGCAGAAATCTGAGGGTTACACAAGGAGGTTTGCAGCTGATGATGTGTTGTGAGTTTCCAGTCTGCTAGAGAAGCCTATGGGAAAATGCTTATATAAAAAAAAAAAAAAATCAGGATGCATTTTCAAAAAAAAGTACTAAACAAAGTACTAAAAGAAAAAAAAAAAAAAAGGCCCTGCGCAGTCTGTAGCGCATTTTGTATTTCCCCATTGACTCGGGCCTCATGCACACAACCGTATGTGTGCTGTGGTTCCCGGCCGTGTGCATGCTGCCATTTTTTTCACTTCTGTAGAAATGTCCTATCCTTGTTGTCCGCAAAACGGACAAGTGTAGGGCATGTTCGATCCCTTTGAAAGGGCAGGTCGGACGGACACACAAATGAGGACAGCACATTTTTTGCGGCCCCATTGAAAGGAATGGGTCACGGGGCCTTACAGTGAACCTATGGCCATAGCATTTCTAAAAAAAGCACTGTGTGAAAACACTATAATACAAAATAAGCTAAAATTAAAGGGGTATTCCAGTAAAAGTAACTTAAATTTTAAAAAAAACTACATTAAGGCTGCAAGCTGTGACCCAACCAGAACCCATACATATAACCAGAGCTTCATTTTACGCTGCAATCCATTTGTCTAGCTCCTGTGTGAGCCTGCAGCACACTGAGAGTATCATGGCTCCTGATGTTCCCTCACAAAACTACAATCCCCACAATGCCTAGCTTTCCTGCTGTGAGTTTCTGCTTGTTCATGAGTGTTAATGATTACTGATTGGCTGCCAGATATACAGTCTGGTCACGCCCCCTCTACTCTACATACTGAGCATGCTCAACCTAACAAAGGCTCAGAACTACAGGTCGATGCCATGGTAACTTATGAGGAAACACAGTGGGTAGCAGGGGAAGAAAACTACTTTTATAACTACTGAACGGTAAATGTGTGAAATTGACATTATATTAGGTAATGATTGATGATGAATTAGTCTAAAACATAAGTTATATTTATGGTAACCGGAATACCCCTTTAAGGGAACAAAAAGCAAAAACATCTCAGACAATCAAGTGGTTAATTATGCATCCTTATTAAAGAGACTGGGTCAGGCTCATGCTATTTCTGCACGTACAAACCATTTCAATGACAGCTGAGGAGCCCTCTCAGTGCAGACTGGACAAGAGGGGTAACGAGGAGCTTATACTATATAAAAAATAAAAAGTGACGTTGTGTATACTGTTATACTGTCTTTGGTGCAGAATAGTGTAGTATATACTATAACATAGCAGACTATACTATTCTGTCTTCCGTATGTAAATATAATGAGTGCAAGCATAGCCCGAAGTATACTCATTTGGATTTAAAGAAGCTCCATGCATTCCCCATGTAATAACAATTCTGGAATATCTATTCTTATGTCTCTATGTTGTACCATCCCTCTATTATATCTACTAGAAGTTATGAATGAATTGCTAGCAGTCTGCAGTAAGGGTACAGAGGGGAGGTAACCAGCTGGGGGTGTGTACCTGCACAGTCTGAGAATGGCAGCACTGATTGGCTAGAGTGATTCTGTGCAGGTACACACCCCCAACTGGTCACCTCCCCTCTGTACCCTTACTGAAGACTGCTAGCAGGAATAATAAAGGAATGGCACAACATAGAGCCATAAGAATAGATGCTCCAGATTTGTTATTACATGGGGAATGCATGACGCTATTAAAGCAGGCATGTCAGGAGTGGTGACAGGTCCTCTTTAGGGGTATCTGTCAGAAGGATGAACCCTATTAAATCAGCCAAAAGCCCTGGTAGGGCTGACCCTGCTGACTAAAAAAACATACCTTTCCTCTCCCAATCTACTGCTGCATTTAGGAATGTAAAAATTAGGTCTTAACACGGTATTACGGTTCTGTCAAGTTATCCCCTATCCACAGCGGCATAAGTATTAGATCGGTGGGGGTCCCCACCTGATAATGAGAAAAGGGACCCTGTACTCCGTGGAGCCTGAAAAAATGAACGGAGTGGCCGGTAGAGCATGTGCACTGCCGAACCATTTATCTTTACGGGAGTTCTGGAGACATCTGAGTATATCACTTGGCTATCTCCAAAACTTCTAAAGAAATGAATGGAGTGGCAACAAGCATGCCCGACCAGCAGGTCCGTTCATTTTGGCGCCCTCCACGGGGTAGGGTCCCACCTGTCTAATAGTTATCTCCTATGCCGTGGATTGGAAAGAAATTTACATAACCAGACTATCCCTTTAAGTGCACCGAGGGCAGGCCCTAGTAACTCTGTGCACCTTAGTTCCTCCACTCTGCTTCCCTTGACACTTCCTCCTCCACTGGGGATGCCTCGCCCTGCGGACCAAGTTGCCGGGTAGTGTCCAGGGAATCACAGCAAAGGTGCACAGAGTTGCTAGAGCCCGCCCTTTGTGCACTTAAGCCCTAATTTGCATATTTTTTAAAGACACTTATTTCTCCTAAATGGAGCAACAGATCAGGGGGAAGAGCGGCATGGTTTTAATCAGCAGGCTCAACCTTACCAGGCATTATGAAGCGCTTTCTTACCACTTAAACAGGTCCCGCAGCTGCTTTTCTGTTATCTGGTCCGTTATGTTTCCCACCCACAGCGAACAACTCTGGGTCCTGAAAGAGGGAAGACACAGTCAAGAACAGAGCAGGAAGCAAGCAAACAATGGAAGCCAGCAGCACCCTGGAGGCGCTAAGACTTATGCAAACACTGAATATTTGTATCATTTTCAATTGCATTACAGAACTGGATGAGGTCGCTATGTCGGGGTGGTGTGCTTACATAACAGGATATAAATTTCCACCGACAACCTCGCATTCAAAGTACAGGATATTTGTCAGCAGTGCAAGTTACTACGATCCAGTGTTTGCATAGATCTTAGTGCCCTCAGATACAGCTGCCCTCAAATCACACAAATGGAGAGGGATGGGGTGACTTTTTCCCCTCATGAACGCAGATGTCAGGAGAAAGAAGCATTGGTCATGCTGGATTTCGACATGCCCGATCTTTTTGGTCTCAGAGATAAACCACCGGCAGAGGTGTCTGGCAGCAGCTGACATCCCGCTCCCCATGTGGGGGGGGTTGAGAGGACCAGCTGTCGGCCATCGTTCAGCTGACAGCTATGTCATGTTCATGGTCTGATTAACTTTAATCTTTGAAGTAGCATTGAGTTTAAAGGCAACGCAGCATTCCTGAATTTGCACACATCCCAACCACCCTGGACCTAGTGAGACAGTCCTCGATTTTTTTGAACTGGCCTGCTGGGAAGGCTAAGGGGGGCAGCACGCTGCCTGGGGAGGCACCAAGGGGGGCCAACACGCTGCCTGGGGAGGCACCAAGGGGGGCAGCACGCTGCCTGGGGAGGCATGAAGGGGGGCCAGCACGCTGCCTGGGGAGGCACCAAGGGGGGCCAACACGCTGCCTGGGGAGGCACCAAGGGGGGCCAACACGCTGCCTGGGGAGGGGCAGCACGCTGCCTGGGGAGGCACCAAGGGGGGGCCAACACGCTGCCTGGGGAGGCACCAAGGGGGGCCAACACGCTGCCTGGGGAGGGGCAGCACGCTGCCTGGGGAGGCACCAAGGGGGCAGCACACTGCCTGGGGAGGCACCAAGGGGGGCAGCAACCTGCCTGGGGAGGCGACAAAGGGTGCAGCAACCTGCCTGGGGAGGCACCAAGGGGGGCAGCAACCTGCCTGGGGAGGCACCAAGGGGGGCTGCAACCTGCCTGGGGAGGCACCAAGGGGCATCAGGCTGCCTGGGGAGGCACTAAAGTGGCATCATACCATGTAGGGGGCTCTAAAGAGGCATCACTGTTGTGATGGGGGCACTTACGGGACATCTTTAGCGTGCTGGGGTCATCACGCTGCTTGGGGAGGCACCCCTGCAAGGGGGTATCCTACTGCCTGGGGAGGCACTAAAGTGGCATCATGCTGTGTGGAGGGCATCACTGTTGTGATGGGGGCACTCAGGGGACATTTTTAGCGTGTTGGGGTACAAAGGATGCATCTTTGCTGTGTGGGAGCATTAAGGGGACATCCTCACCGTGTGGAGGGCAGAAAGGGGCACTACTGCTGCTGGGAGGGATTGGGAGCGTATGGTGGATTTGGTGCGGTTACAGACGTGGTGTCCGTCCCTCTTCACATTTTTCCCAAAGTTGGGTGGTTTGCATTTGGCACAGTACGAATGTTATCTCAATGAGTCAGCGCTCAACTCAGCTCTGCTACATCTATAGTAACTAGCAGATGAAGAATAAAATTTCACCGCAACCGATGTGACAGGAACCGGTAGAAGCTGTAATAAGAGGCGGCAGTTGTCGAGAGACATTCCCCATAAAATAGTTTACAATAATATCCCAGAGAAGACGCTCGGGGAGGAACTGATCCGTGAAATGCATGCCTGACTTCAAGATTAAAAAGGCAAGGCAATCTGCATAAGTGAAATACTTGTGGAGAGCATTCATACGCTGGTGTCAGCTGAAACAGATTTATAGGTTTCCTCAGGCAGCAGATGGGTGGCCGCACTCACTCTGACAATTCATTTAGGAAGAGCAGCTCCTCTTCTCCCGTCTCATCCAGCTTCATGTTCTCCTGCAAGACTGCCGGGAAGAAGGAGAATTACCGAGAGTTCGGCCCCTGCCCCCCCTCACTCATATGTGTAACTGTCCAGAAAATCACCTTTAGCAGAAATTGGCGCTTCCATTACGGCAGGGACAGATCCGTATTCTTCAAGCAAGTGAAAGCTTTGTCCCTGGGTGAAACCGTGATCCTTCAGAGAGAGAGAGAGTCATATACATTTAAGAACAGGCCCTCCTAATGTGACTTTAACAGGTTCTACAATAATAATCTTACACAAGGAGCTGACAGCAGAATCAACTCTTTTAAACCACGCATACTGCCTGGTAGAGTGGATCCTGCCGATTAAAATGATATCTTACTTATGAAAATCGGTTGCAGCGTTCCAAAGAAAAAAAAGGCTGTGGCTTTAGTGCACCCAGGGACTAGGCCCCGCTCTTTGGGGCACTGAAGCCTTCATTTGCATAAAAGATGTAAAGTCTTTTATCTCGGGAACGGCTCAACCGATTTTTACAAGACAGGTATAATTTTAATCAGAAGAATCAGCCATACCAAGCAGTGCACCTGGTTTATTAGTGTATAGTGTAAAGTTTTTTTTTTGCTTTGTTTTTTCATCTCCACATTTTAGCTAAGTTGTATCACTTAAAATTTTTAAGGGGGCACAGTGTGAAAAAACACAGCAATTCCATCATTGTTTTTTGGGATTTGTTTTTATGACATTCACCATTTGGTATAAAAGACACGAACTTTACTGTGCGGGGTCAGTACAATTACGGGAAGATACCTAGTTTTTTTAAGGTTTTTCAAATTCTGCACAATAAATAAATTTTTTTATAAATATAATTTGTTTCTGTGATGCTGCATTCAAAGGTCCAAAATATTTTTAGTTGTATGAAGACTTGTTTTATTTCATTTTTGCCTATGATGTCCACTGTACGGGATAACATTGTGTTCATTTTATAGTACGGGTTCTTATGGATGTGGTGACAGCAATTATGTATAGATCTTATTTTTTAATGAACATAAAGGGATTTGAAAGAAAGAATAGGGGCTTTTTGTGTGATTTTTTTTATATTTCAAACTTTTTTTTTTTTACTTTTTTCAAGTCCCATTGGGGGACTTGAACCTGCGATCCTCTGATCACTCATTCTGTATTAGTTTCTTCTGTCAATTAAATTAAACAGTGCCCATTAGAATGCCTGACAAAGGCAGGGCCTAATAGGCATCCATAAATGGCAGCTCTGGAGTAGATTGTTGGGTCCCTGGCTGCCATGGTAACCCCTTGGCACCCTACCAAAGCATCATGGGGGCCAGTGGGGTGAAAAAGGGAACTACTTAGAAGCTGCACTCAGCATTGTATACCACAGCTGGCACCCACTTATTAAAGGCTATGTACACCCTCAGGGGGTATTTTTATGCATTTTACTCATTTTGGGCTAAAATCATTTCCTCAATTGTTTTTTAATAAAAAATATTGAGCCGTTCTGTCACAAAGGGGTTAACTGTTTGTCCAGCTGTGTAAATCGTATTTTCACTTTGTGCCTCATCTAATAAACCTTATCTCTAAACGGTCAAAAACACTTATTTAAGCCACATCAGTAAGATAATAATTGAGCTATAATGAGTGTTTATAAGGTCAGAGATCAGAGCCAAGCAGTCATCAGATGAGGTGCCTGACAGAACACAGTAAAAATACAGAGCATGCTACTAGAGAATCTCAAGTCTGTACAGAGAAAGGGGCTCAACATTTTGAATAAAGACCAATATAAAAAATGAATTTTAGCTGAAAATTAGCAAAATGCAATAATAAAATAGCCTGGGCCATCAGGGTCGTTGGCAATAGGCGATGCGTCTTGTGCTCTCAAGTTGCACTTTGCTAAGGCTGGCTTAGATACATCTAAAGAGCCGCACACCTGTTTAAGCTGGACATAACTAAGACGGTTCTTGATATCTAAATGTAAAGAATGAACCAATTCCTTGACGGCAAGCAGGTCATCAAATTACCATGAGCTGCAATACTTGACACGTAGGTATCTCTATCAAAGCCTCCTCGCATGCTTCATCCAATTTTAACACCATCTTGAAGGCATCTTCTGCTTCTGCATACCTCTGTGCAAAGTAAAGAAATTAAAAGATTAGTCCAGCAGATACAAATCATTCCCAAGGATAAGGTGTGCATTGTGACTGCGCTATCAATGTCCAGACTAGCATGCCCGACCACAGCTCCCTGTACGTAGTAACCACAAGTATATGTACAGTTCTTCCGAATGCACACAGGATATTTCCCAATCGGGAACTTACCAGGAATGGTGGCACCGGAGAAGAAGAAGGCCTATGTATTTGGTGTCCTCTTGTATAGGCAAAAGTCCACGGTACTGTTGATGTCGCTATTCTGGATAATGCTTGAAGCGCACCTCCGTCCGGGGCCAGTACTGTAGATTTTTGCTCATACAAGAGGACACCAGATACATAGGACTTCTTTTTCTTCTCCGCTGCCACCATTCATGGTAGGTGCCCGATTGGCTTGTTTATGTAGGAAATATCCTGTGTGTTTTACAAAGAACTGTCCATATACCTGTGGTTGCTAGGCACGGTAGTGCAGCGGTCGGGCATGCAAGTTGGATTCTGGGCATTAATAGTTAGTGCAGTCACAATACACACCTTATCCAGGTCAGTTATCATTGAGCGGGCGGGCGGTTCTGGCTTGTGCTGCACAATCTTTCGTGATTGCACCGGTGAGCTTATTAGTGAACAAATCATTTGCACCTAAATTATTTGATACCTTGCCCCATGCCGCCTCTAACTTGTTACCCAGAAGAGAATAATCCAGCTTCTTGACTGCAGAAATCACATCTACAGGCAGGTATATAGATATATAAGTGTAAGGCACAGGAGAGGGTGCAGGCTGCGCTCTGTGCAGCAGCATGCATGTCACAAGCAGTGTGCAAATTAGAGACCACTGCAGGGAGCGCCAGTGATGACTGGTTGACAATAGCTTTGAAGGGGTTTTTCCAGACTCAGATAATGATGAACTACACTCAGGATGGTTCATCAACATCAGATCGGTGGGGATCCAACACCTGGCACCCCCACCATAAACTATACACTGTACAGAGAGCTTAGCTTCTATTTATTTGAGCTAGAACAGAGCTGCAGTACCCGGCACAGCCACTACATGGTGTACTCAGCCTTCTGCTTCCACTGTATAGTTTCCAGAGGTTGCTCGAAACAGCTGATCGGTGGAGGTGCCAGGTCTCGGCCCCCATCAATCTGATTTTGATGAATTATCCTGGGGATAGGTCATCGCTATCCAAGTCCTCAAAAACCCCTTTAACCACCTGACTGTTTTGCCCGAGTCCAGCTTGGGCAGTGTGAAAACTAGCTAACTGGAGGGGGAGGGCTGTTTTAGATGGTGATATCTCCTCAATGGTAGCAGCTAGAAACATGCAACTGGTCTTGTATGAAAGCTGACAGTCAGAGAGGGGTTAAATTAGCCACAGGAAACAGGAAGTAGACTGGAGGAGATTCAGTGACAAGAACAAAATACACAAAGCTAAAAACATTTCTGGGTGGTCAACGAGTGAATTACTTCATTGCTGCTATTCAACGGTCCTGGCACTTTTTGCCTGATGTTGTATTATTCAGACGCCTACAAGAGACAGCAGTGACATCAGACCGCACGTTTACAGATGAGACATCACATCAGAAGGCATGTTTTCCACTTTAAAGTGTAACTGTCATTCTTTTTTTTATTTGTGTAATGTGTAGGGTCTGAGATTCTAAACATTTTTGTAATATACTTTAATTATTGAAATTGTACATTTCTATTAGAATAATAGCTCTAAAGTGGCCCATTTTGAGCCTTAGCAACGCTCCTCTGTCTTCTGTTTACATAACATAGTCAGTGTTGAGCAAGTGTCCACTGTTATGTAAACAGAAGACAGAGGAGCGTTGCTAAGGCTCAAAATGGGCCACTTTAGAGCTATTATTCTAATAGAAATGTACAATTTCAATAATTAAAGTATTACAAAAATGTTTAGAATCACTGCCCCTATACATTGCAAAAAATAAAAAATAAAAAATGACAGTTACACTTTAAATTTAAAGGGGTTCTACATCATAAAGAAATGGTGGCAAGAGGCTGTAAATCAGACAGACGTGAGCTTACTGAAAGTACGGAAGGCTATAACAGCAACATGCATAATAATAGCATTTATCTCACACCAACATAGCATAAGGGTAATGTGTATGGAAGAAAACTGGGAAACCAGCCAAAATACCCATGGTCAACTGAAAAGACCCCCGTACATTGCATCCTTTCAGGGCGCGCCCTTTCCTGAAATAGCCCTTAGGCCAATCAGCCGAGAGCTGTATTGAAACGTCTGCATCCACCAGGGCCTTGGGGTAAAGCTCCAGCTGCTCGTAGCAATAGGAACGGTTTCCAAAATACCTGCAAAACACACAAAGCATCAGAGGTTACCGTGAAAGTCTCTTAATCTAGTATACCCAAGAGCTCAGAACTGCCTGCTAAGGCCTCTTTCAGACTAGCGGCAGCCCAGATCCGGCAGGTGAAGGGTGCCACCGGATCCGTGCTGCCACAGGGACATGTGTGGGGCCGGAACCGCGCTCCGGCCCCACACGTCACACAGTACATACACACATACACACTTACATGCTCCCGGCAGGTCTCCAGCGCAGGAGGAGCAGGACGGCGCGCACATAGGACGATTCCCCACAGCGCCCTCTGCTGGGCGCCGGGTGGAATCGTCCTAAGTGTGCGACGTCCTGCTCCTCCTGCGCTGGAGACCTGCCGGGAGCATGTAAGTGTGTATTTGTATGTGTATATGTCTGTGTATGTTTATGTATATGTCTGTATGTGTGTATGTATGTATGTGTGCAGGTGACGGATCCATCATGAACTCCATTGAAAGTCATGACAGATCCGTCACCTGCACACATACATACATACACACATACAGACATATACATATACGTGCGGATGCCTGGACCGGAGAGCATGCTGCGGTTTGCTCTCCGGTCTGAAGAGGGAACGGAATGCTTTCAGGAGCCTCCGTTGTCTTCAGTTCCGTTTTGTCCCCATTGACAATGAATGGGGACAAAACTGAAGCGTTTTATTCCGGTATTGAGCCCCTATGACGGAACTCAATACCGGAATTATAAAACGCTAGTGTGAAAGTAGCCTGATCTGGAATATCACAAGACTAAAAGCAAAAGGAAGTATGGAGATAGGAGTTTACTGCAAATGGAGAAGACAGAACACATTCTTCTCAGGTCAATTCTTTGAACTTTCAACTGCTAACGCGTTTTTGGACTTCATATGTGTCAAAGATTTTTTTTTTCCCACCAGTTTATACAGCGGCATCTAGGTCCAACTGGTGGTGGTTCTAGGATGGAGAGGCACCAGGGCCAGCCCATTACAGCGAATGGCTGACCATACAAAGGCCAAGTGGCGCAGACAGGAGGCAAAGAGGTACAATAGTTCACTACCGCTACTGCCACCATTCTAGTTTCCGTCTGTAATTGGACTCCATCCAATGGGACCTTGGAGATATGTTGAGGGGTCTAAAGGACTGAAACGCTTTAGATGTTGTATCATACTGTACAATGATTGTGTATTTTATGGAGGACACAAAGATCACACGTCCATGTTAAAGGGGGGTAATCTTATTTCAGAAAATAACTATTCGGATGGACGTTCTTCTGAGATTACACAAAAATGCTCACCTACTGGTATTCCTAAAACCCAGCTTAAAAGGGAATCGGTCACCTGGTTTGGGGACACTAAACAACCAGCACGTCATTATGCAGCTGGGGGTCTATGGTCCCCAAACAAATCCAGCAAAAGAAGGTGAAAGAACTTCAAACCTACAAGGAGAAGAGTGCAGGACTGTTCCCCATTGGCATCAGACGCATGCACACTGCACCGATGGAGCCAAGGACAGCAGACCTCGCATTACCGAGCATGTGCACATTGAGAACATACGCAGTGAAGAGAGGTGTGCCTTTGTAGGCGCAGTGCACATAATGGTATAGTGACCCCAAACCAGGTGACAAGTTCCCCTTGAGTACTCTAAAGTGGGTGATATATTTATTTATTTTTTGTATTAAAAAAAAAAACAAAAAAAAAAACTAGTCATTGTAACTAGAGTTGTCACGATACCAAAATTTTGATTCGATTTCGATACCAAGAAAAAGTATTCGATACTCGATACCACGCCGAAAAAATAAAACAAAAAAATCTGTGTGCCCCATCAGACCTCACATCAGCCCGCTGTGCCCCCATCAACCTCAGATCAGGCCGCTGTGCCCCCATCAGACCTCAGATCAACCCACCGTGCCCCCATCAGACCTCAGATCAGCCCACTGTGCCTCCATCAGACCTCAGATCAGCCCACTGTGCCTCCATCAGACCTCAGATCAGCCCACTGTGCCTCCATCAGACCTCAGATCAGCCCACTGTGCCTCCATCAGACCTCAGATCAGCCCACTGTGCCTCCATCAGACCTCAGATCAGCCCACTGTGCCTCCATCAGACCTCAGATCAGCCCACTGTGCCTCCATCAGACCTCAGATCAGCCCACTGTGCCTCCATCAGACCTCAGATCAGCCCACTGTGCCTCCATCAGACCTCACATCAGCCCACTGTGCCCCCATCAGACCTAACATCATCCCACTGTGCCCCCATCAACCTCAGATTAGCCCACTGTGCCCCATAAGACCTCAGATCAGCCCACTGTGCCCCCATCAGACCTCAGATCAGCCCACTGTGCCCCCATCAGACCTCAGATCAGCCCACTGTGCCCCCATCAGACCTCAGATCAGCCCACTGTGCCCCCATCAGACCTCAGATCAACCCACTGTGCCCCCATCAGACCTCAGATCAGCCCACTGTGCCCCCATCAGACCTCAGATCAGCCCACTGTGCCCCCATCAGACCTCAGATCAGCCCACTGTGCCCCATCAACCTCAGATCAGCGCACTGTGCCCCCATCAAAATAAAATAAAATCTCTTACCTGTCCTGCGCCGCGGCTCCGCTCCGGGTCCAGCGCTCCTCTTCTTTTCTTCCCAGCGCTGCACTGCCACCTGACTGCGTGCAGCGTCAGGTCAGAGTGCGCGCACAGTGCAGCGCGGGCCCGGAGAAGAAGAGGAGCGCCGGACCCGGAGCGGAGCCGCGGCGCAGGACAGGTAAGAGAATTTTTTATTTTAGTATCAAAAAGGAGCAAATTCCGGTACCGAACCGATACTGGTATAAAAGTATCGATTCAGTATCGAAATTTCGATACCCGCGACAACCCTAATTGTAACAACTTAACATACAAATACTTCACATTAGGATCTATGGACACAACCGTATGCCCTCCGAGACATACATTCTGTGACAGAGCCATATGTCCTGGAGCTGCATTGATCATGTGCACGGGAGCGCACAGCATCATAGATTACTATGACTCCGTGTGCATCAGGCCACCGTGGGACAGTTTTTTTTTGCAGACCATATGCGGAGCCATTCATTTCAATGGGTTTGCAAAAAAAACGGAAGTTACTCCGTGTGCATTCTGTTTCCGTAAAAAAAAAAAATAGAACATGTCCTATTATTTTACGCATTATGGACAAGGATAGGACTGTTCCATTAGGGGCCGGCTGTTCCATTCCGTAAAATAAGGAATGCAAACAGACATCATCCGTATTTTTTTCCAGACCGCAAAACACATACGGTCGTGTGTATGAGCCGTAAAACATATAAGTGTGGGACAGTGGTCTCTCTGGCGGCCTGACGCGCACAGTGTCATAGT
Organism: Rhinella marina; assembly: GCA_900303285.1. Taxonomy (NCBI): domain Eukaryota; kingdom Metazoa; phylum Chordata; class Amphibia; order Anura; family Bufonidae; genus Rhinella; species Rhinella marina. The sequence goes on along the minus strand of ONZH01010457.1, from coordinate 1,285,355 downwards.
GACCTATGATGCTCTACGCTCCCGTGTACATGATCAATGCCGCTCCAGGACATATGTAAAGCAGTGTAAACAATGTGAAGGCTGCAGAACACTCACAAAGGAGAGGTGGGGGTGAGAATTGGAAATCCCCCCCTAATATTGATAGACTGTCCTAGGGCAAAATGAGCGCCGGTCGACATCTTTTATCATCAATCATTATGGTCCCAGCATCATGCCATGTAATCCTCCCCCCTTATTCCTATCCTGCTACCACCGATCTATCTAGAAATGTATATTTATCCATACATGCACGTTTTCTTCTGCCTCCGCATGTCCCAATAAGCCGACATCACATTCCTATCAGGACACGGGAAGGGGGGGCCTGGATGATGTCAGTGTATTCTCCATGCAGGAGCCGTTACACACAGAGATAAATAACATCATTATCGCTGCAAACAAATCTTGAAATTCAAGGAATCTGAACACAAATCCAATTTACAGCGCAGTGTAGATGATGGAAAAGATAAAAATCCTCGGGCTGAAGCCATCCGACAATCCCTGACTGCACCCAGCGGACGGCGGGCAGAACATTTACCTGTAATCTTTAGGATCTAATCTGATGGCTTCGCTAAACAGTTCAATGGCTTTGGTGTAGTTTCCGTCTTCCACTGAATTAATGCCTTGTTCTGGAAGAATAGAGAACGTAAAAAGGAATGCAGGAAATTATGTGTACATAACGGCAGGAATGCAGGAGGTGGATCACACAGGTAATGGTTAATGATGTTAAAATTAAAAATTATTTAAAGGGGGTTGCGCACAAAACATTGAACATTTTTCAAACCAGCTCTTGAATCTGAATACATTTGTAATTACATGTAATTAGAAATTTTGTATAGCCACTGAGTTATTCAATTAAATCTATCTGTATAGCGCCACCGGCTGTTTGCTCTTTTCCTTATTTCATGTCCACCTCACTGAGATGGTCGCACATGCTCAGTTTAAATCCTTAACTGCCACAAGCCATATGTTCTGTTAGAAATTGTAGCAGTGACTGGGAAAGAGCTACAGGAGAAAGAAAAAACTGACCTGTGAAAGGGAGAGAGCTGCTGCAAAAAGGTCACATCCCCCTTGAGCTATGATAGGGAGAGAGCTGCAGCAGAAAGGACACGCCTCCTGAGCTGCAGCAGAAAGGACACGCCTCCTGAGCTGCCAGCCTGAACAGAAGCTAGCAGAGCAGTTGGAGCAATGAATGTGGAGATCTCTGGATCCATGTGAGGTACAGGGCTGGTTTTAGCTTTGTTAGAAAGATACTGTCATGTTCTATATGTCCAATTTTCATTTTTTACATCACTCATGGCATCACCCCTTTAAAGGGGTTTTCGTAGAATTAAAACTCACCCGCTATACTGCAGGAGTGAGATAGCCGAGCGCTCTACTCTGCTTCTGTCTCACAGACCTTGAATGGAGAAGCTTAGTGCATGATCACCTCTCCATTCCAAAGGGGGACACGTGACCCCCCATACTGGTGATCAGTGGGACCCCCAGACATCAGACACTTGTCCGCTATCCTGTGGATTGGGAATATGTTTTGATTCTGGGAAACCTCAAATGGTTGAGAGAGATTTCTCAAATCTTTTCCTTTGCAGCTATGAATGAGGCTAACCAAAGAGCAACTTAGTGGATAAGAGGACCCCAAGTAAGCCCCCCAAGCCAAAAGTACTCATCAGGGTCATAGCTAAAGGTTCATGGGCCCTGGTGCAAGGGTTCAGCTTGGGCCCCCCTTCCCTCAGTGCTTTGTGGTCAGGGGCAGGGAAGCATATAGCCTTCGTGCTGCCTGAAGCAAAAATTCAAATGGCAGCACCCCCCCCTTCCTCCAAATCTTGAGTTAACCCTTTCCTTTTGAAACTTGACCAGCATGCACTTTCTATAATACCAGTGTCTTCTTATGCAGCACAAGGGCCTTTGGGCCCCCTCAGGCTCCTGGGCCTGGTAGCGACTGCTACCTTTGCACCCCCCATAGCTACGCCCCTGGTACGCATATTACAGTACCAACCATAATACCCCCCCCATAACAGATACAGCATAGAAGGCCCAGAATGGCAGGGACCCTACTGCAGAACCGGCATGGCATAGAACCACGTATAGGAGAGCCAGCACGTGACAGGGACTTCATGTCAGACCCAGAACATGACATGGACCCCATAGGACAGAAGTTACATCACAGGGACATTATTATAGAGCCAGCCTGCAATAGTGCCCCCAATATGACCAAGCATGCAGCAGAGCCACCCATAGGAGAGCCAGCACATGAACGGGACCCTATTATAAAGCCTACAGGCATGAGTTTACCATAGTATTAATTTCCCAAATATATATTATAAAAAAAAAAAAAAAAAAACAACCCTATGTGAAGTCTGTGATTGGAGCATGGCCTACAGGTCATCGCCTGTAACTCCAAAAGTACACTTTTTAGTGGCTGCGTAGCAACAGACCTGACTGAGGCGACCACTGCTTCTCCATGCTTTTCTCTTTTGTTGCATGGCTACTGGACAAGGGGGGGGGAGGGGCAATATGTTTTTCTTTTCATGTGTGGCTTGGGAGGGTCAGAAAACAGTGTAAATTAACCACTTCCAGTCTGCCCATTGACTATAAACGTCCTAGTAGTGGATCTCTATCTCTGAATGGACGTTTTAAAACGTCCTTGAGCTTTGCCCCCTGTGTGCAGCACCTGTACATAGAAGCTCCATGACTCAGCTGCCTCCTGACAGCCAAGAACATGGAGCTTTAACCTGAGACTTTTTTTCCTGGCCTCCAGGCTTTTGATCACTCTGACAAGCTGTTAAAGCCATCACAAATGCTTGTACTATCTCCCTCTCATTACTGCCGGTCACAGAGCAGTTTACAACCCCATATGGGGTGTTTCTGCAAACTACAGAATCAGGAAAATAAATATTCAGGTTTGATTTGCGGTTTACCCTTGATATCTTATGGGAAAAATGAATTAAAAATTGAAAATCTGCAAAAAAATATATATTTATTTTTAAATTTCACCTTCCTTCTGTTTTAATTCTTGTGGGAAATCTAAAGGGTTAACAAACTTTGTAAAAATCAGTTTTGATTACATTGGGGGCTGTAGTTTCTAAAATATGTTCATTTATGGGAGGTTTCTATTATTTAAGCCCCTCAAAGTCACTTCAGAACTGCAAAGGTCCTTTAAAATTAACTATTGGAAATTTTCATGAAAATCTTAAAAATTACCGTATTTTTCGCTTTATAAGACGCACCCGAAGATAAGACGCACCCCAGATTTTAGAGTAGGAAAATAAGAAAAAAATATTTTTCATCAGACCACATATCTGACCCCCCATAAATTTCAGGACATCACATCAGGCCCCCATCAGACCTCAGATCAGCCCAGCGTTCCCCCATCAGACCTCAGATCAGCCCAGCGTTCCCCCATCAGACCTCAGATCAGCCCAGCGTTCCCCCATCAGACCTCAGATCAGCCCAGCGTTCCCCCATCAGACCTCAGATCAGCCCAGCGTTCCCCCATCAGACCTCAGATCAGCCCAGCGTTCCCCCATCAGACCTCAGATCAGCCCAGCGTAACCCATCAGACCTCAGACCAGCCCAGCATAACCCATCAGACCTCAGACCAGCCCACAGTGCCCCCATGAGACCACTCTGTGCCCCCATCAGACCTCAGACCAGCCCACAGTGCCCCCATTAGACCACTCTGTGCCCCCATCAGACCTCAGACCAGCTCACAGTGCCCCCATTAGACCACTCTGTGCCCCCATCAGACCTCAGACCAGCTCAGTGCTCCATTAGACCACTCTGTGCCCCCATCAGACCTCAGACCAGCTCACAGTGCCCCCATTAGACCACTCTGTGCCCCATCAGACCTCAGAACAGCTCACAGTGCCCCCATTAGACCAATCTGTGCCCCCATCAGACCAGCTCACAGTGCCCCCATTAGACCACTCTGTGCCCCCATCAGACCTCAGACCAGCTCACAGTGCCCCCAGTAGACCACTCTGTGCCCCCATCAGACCTCAGATCAGCCCAGCGTGCCCCATAACAATAAAATAAAAAACTTCACTTACCTGTCCAGCGCCCCGGCTCCGCTCCGGCGCTCCTTAGGCTTTCCGGCCCGACGCTGCACTGTCACCTGACTGCGTGCAGCGTCAGGTCATAGTGCGCGCACTACGTCCTGACGCTGTACGCGTTCAGGACAGTGCAGCGCCGGGCCGGGAAGCCTGAGGAGCCGCGGCAGGACAAGTAAGTGAAGTTTTTTATTTTATTGCTATGGTGCACGCTGGTCTGATCTGAGGTCTGATGGGGGGGGGGTCCCGGCAGCTAAAACATACAAGTGAGCGCTTCCATAATGGAAGCGCTCACTTGTATTCGTTTTATAAGACGCACTGCAATTTTCCCCCTACTTTTGGGGGAAAAAAAGTGCGTCTTATAAAGCGAAAAATACGGTACATCTGAAATTCGAAGCCTTCTAACGTCCTCAAAAAATAAAATTACATTTCCAAAATTATGCCAACATAAAGTGGACATATGGTGAATGTTCATTAATAACAATTTTATTAGATATCCCTATGCAACTTAAAAGCAGAGAAATTCATATTTAAAAAATTGTTATTTCTTTCAAAATTTTCAGTAAATTTTGGATTTTTTTTATAAATAAAGGTAAAATATATTGACTCAAATTTACCATTAACACCAAGTACAATGTGTCACAAGAAAACAATCTATGAATGGCTTGGATAAGTAAAAGCGTTCCAAAGTTATTACCACATGAAGTGACACATGTCAGATTTGCAAAATTAGGCCTGGTCAGGAAGGGGGTAAATGGCCCGGATGGGAAGTGGTTAAAGAAATAAAAAATAAAAAATAAAATTACTCCGAACAAATTGAATAAATTCAAAAAACTGTTCCATCAGGTGAAAGGAAACAGCTCGCTTTGCAAAATAAATTAAAAATGTATACTAAAATATAGGGAAAAAAAAAGAAAAAAAGAACGGCTGAGCGTGCTGTGTTGCAATTTGCACTGTAATATCTTTCTCTGCACATCATTTACACAGAACGTGATGCAACGTGCTACAGAGAAATGACTGAAGATTACAACATGTTGTGCAACGTATTACAGCACGACACATGGAGTGGTTTTGTTTTTATGTTTTTTTTTAACCTATACCACAAGGGACTACGAGGGCTCCCCAGGACCAACATATTGAAGACCTACCCATAGGAAAGATCATCAATATGAGACTGCGGTGGTCCGACACCTGGTACTCCCACCGACCAGATGTCAGCAGCAGGTTCCCAGAAATAAAAAGTGTACGGAACCAATGTCACAGCGCCATACACTGGCCATTCCTAGGTATTGCATTTCAGCGAGAACGGCCATTAGACAATGTACAAAGTCATGGCGTTCTGCTTCATACACAGTTTTCATCCAGAACCTGCGGCTGCCACTGAGTCAGGAGTCAACCGCCACCGATTTCCCACCGAAGACCTATCCTACAGGTAGGTCATAAATATGTTGGTCCCAGAAAACCCCTTTAAAACACAGTCATCGTATATGTATGGCACAGGCTCAGGAATGGAGCTGCAGCATGAGCTGGCTGTGATAGAAATGCTGAATGTACAGCTGAGCTCCTGCGGCAACCATCGGGACTGGAGATCAACGCTGACCGCAGCATCCAAGATGGGAAGAGGGTTCCTTATTTCAGCCCACAACATGATTGTGGAGTGCCAATGGATTGCTATAGCCCACAAGCCTGCCATGTTAGTGCACCTATTAGGTTCTGCTATGGGCTGGGTCTAATAGCATGCCTGTTGTTGATATGCAGACAGGCATACTGCACTGCAATACAAAAGTACTGCACTGTATTAGAGACTGCATGTTCAAGTCCCTTACTGGTCGCCTTCCCCGCAAAAAAAGTAATAAGATGATACCACTGATAGGGTACCTTAACCACCTAACTGTTTTGCCCGAGTCCAGCTTGGGCAGTGTGAAAAGCAGCTAACTGGAGGGGGGGCTGCTTTAGATGGTTATATCTCCTTAATGGTAGCAGCTAGAAACATGCAACTGGTCTTGTATGAAAGCCAACAGTCCAGTCTTTCATATAAGACCAAAATGACAGCTAATGTCCAAGCAACAAAGGAGAAATCACTGATAGAAATCGGGATGCTGTGACTCAAGCTGAAAATGAAAGTAAAACAGGTTTTATTTGCGATTATTCCCAACTTGATTTCTATCAGTGATATCTTTCTCTGTCCTGAACATATTGCTGTCATTTTGGTATTGTCTGAAAGCTTGGAATGTGTGATTTCAAACAAGATCAGTTGCATGTTTCTAGCTGCTATCATTCCGGAGGTAGCAGCATCTAAAGCAGCCCTCCCCCCTCCAGTTAGCTACTTTTCCCACAGCTGTAGCTCCACTCTGGCAAAACAATTAGGGGGTTAAAGAGCACCTCTCCCCTCTCCTTACACGCCTGTTTTAATATCTTCATGCATTTCCCATGTAATAACAATTCTGGAGCATCTATTCTTATGTCTCTATGTTGTGCCATTCCGTTATTATTTCTACTAGAAGTTATGAATGAATTGCTAGCAGTCTGCAGTAAGGGTACAGAGGGGAGGTAACCAGTTGGGTGCACGGTCTGAAAATGGCAGCACTGATTGGACAGAGCCTGTGCAGGTACACACCCCCAACTGGTTACCTCCCCTCTGTACCCTTACTGCAGACTGTTAGCAATTCATTCATAACTTCTAGTAGAAATTATAACGGAATGGCACAACATAAAGACATAAGAATAGATGTTCCAGAATTGGTATTACATGGGGAATGCATGAAGATATTAAAACAGACATGTCAGGAGCGGTCCTCTTTAAGACTACAGCTCATCTATGTGACTAAATAAATTTGGTACAGCTGCATACTGACTCGCAGTTATCACATTGCTTATACTGCACAGTAAACACGGAATAAAAAATTTAAAAAAAAAGAAAAAAATTTCAGAATTACTGTACTATTTTTGCTCATGTCACACATGACCCAAAATGATACCAATGAACACTACAGCTTGTACAGTTACATCAACTAAATAAAGTTATGTCTCTAAGAATATAAAAATAGACAAAAATATTTATTTTAAATGGTTTAGTTATTGTGCAAAAATAGCAGTAAAAACAAACAAACCAAAAAAAGATTTGTATGATCGTAATTGATGGGCCCAGAATGAAGTCAACATATTTTTAATGCTTGGTTAACCACGTGTTTAAAAAAATAAAAATAAAAATAAAGGAGAATGATTGCTGCTTTTCCCATGTTCCTCCAAAAAAATGAATGCCATTTTTTTCAAAGACTTATAATGCCCCCCTCCATAAACCAGAGCCCCTCGCACATATTGTACTTACCATGCTCCACAGCACTCGCATTGCTCCCGACGCCCGCTGCTGCATCTCCCCGTCGCAAGGGTGAAAACATCCGGTGACTGGGGAGCAGCCAGTAGTAGGTATGACGGGTGACGCTAGCGAAGCTCTTCCGCATTGGTCTAAACTTATGCCGTATATAATTTTAGTTAATCTGCCCCATTGTGTGACGCTGTAACATGTTGCACAACATTTAGTAATTTTTTGCTGTAGTTTCTATGTTGTTCAATGGGATGATTGTTATGACTGATGTTCAGAGAGTATGTTATTTTTCCAAAATGAAACGCACATAAACAATATAAAAAAAAAAATCAAATATATAAACAAAAAAAACAAAAAAAAAAACTAGTGAAACAAAAAGTGAAAGACAATGCGTATCTGGGGAAGACTGAATGTTCAGCGTTTCTATAACAGGTTTAGACGGCAGAAGAGATTTGCGCTCACAAGTACTCAGGGCACGAGAGGTCAGGTTAAGGGGATGAGGGGTCAGAATGTAATGTATACAGCTGGGGATTGAGCTGAAGATGATGTTCAATGTGTGACCTAGGACGCACGCAGCTCCGAAGTAATTTACTGTAAAAAGCCACACTATCACAGTGTATACATCCATAATATAACAGGGCAGGGAAAGTGTGAGCACAATGCAGACGAGAGACCTCGCATCCGCAAATTAAATCTGACTGGGCGGAAATTTGTGAAGTTATTCAGATGTCAGAGTGACAACAAAATCAATTAAAGAGGACCTTTCACGGTTCCTGACATGTCTGTTTTAATAGCTACATCCGTTCCCCATGTAATAACAATTCTGGAGCATCTATTCTTATGTCTCTATGTTGTGCCATTCCTTTATTATTTCTACTAGAAGTTATGAATGAATTGCTAGCAGTCTGCAGTAAGGGTACAGAGGGGAGGTAACCAGTTGGGGGGGGGGGGGTGTACCTAGTGCAGGGTCTGCGGGGGCGGTGCATGACACCAAAGACAGAAGTCCTTCTGCACCCCCTCAGGCAGCAGATACAACGTGTATCACTATTGTCTGAAATGTCCCTTTAATTCCTCTCTACTCCTTAAGTGTTCTTCGATGCATCGCTTGGTGCCTTCATTAATTCAGGCCATTAACATCCCTGGGATTTAAGGCAATTTGCAAGGTACTGAAGTTAATATGCGAAGCCGGCCCTCATGCTACAGCGCAAATCTGCTGACAAATCACTGATCAAAGCAGAGGGCTTGCCATCTTTTTCTGGTTCACGTACGACGCCTTATGCTTCATATTCAGAATGTAATGTATCATAATCTCGCTGTATCTTACACTGCAGGGTTTTGCAACCTGTGGCTGTTCATGAAACTTGGCTCCCAGTAGGTTTTTCCACTGGCAAGTACAAAAGGGAAACTGTAGTTTCATGTTGGCCGAACCGCAGGCTGCATTACATACCGCCAGGCTCCCTAAATACAAAGCACTTGGAAAATAAGCAGAGAGCCAGGAACGGGAAGAAGTGTCCGCTGGGCGGCTCCCTTCTGCCTCCTCCCTGCCTGGAACTGTTTGAATGACAGGAAAAGGCCTGCCTTCTTCAACCACTTCCAAATCGCTGGACGACCTTACAAGTCCTGCAAGTCCACATTTACCTCTGCATGTTTCTTGAACTTCCTTGCAGCATTTGCAGATGAACAGAGACTGTGCAGATGCAGGAGCGGGTTGTCAGTGACTGCCATGCTCCCCTTAGAGAAGGTACAGACAGTTCATTACTGTCCACGTCTTCCCTATCCTGTATACGCGGGGCTGAATGAGCGGTGTATATACATAGTGGAATCTGTCACAAATGGCAGGTACCTGCAGGAGCTGCAGCGAGGATGTACCCACTGTAGCTGGGGCCAATATGTCAGCCCCTCGTTACAGGGGAAATCAGCAATAAGAAAAAAAGAAAATACACAGTACCAGTAAAGTTATAGATTCATATAGGAGTATTGAATTAAGTAGTAAACACTAAAGTGTTAAACCAGAATAGGGTTTATATTTTAGAGTCTTCACAGCCGTCCCCTTTTTGCTTAGATGGCAGCTTTGCAAACTTTTGGCATTCTCTCAATCAGCTTCATGAGGTAGTCGCCTGGAATGGTTTTGGATTAACAGGTACGCCTCGTCAAGAGTAAATTTGTGGAGTTTCTTGCCTTCATAACGTCTTTGAGATGATCAGTCGTGTGGCAAAGAGGTAGGATTGGTCCACAGTTCTATATAGTGTTTAGTCCTATTCTAGGACTGTTCTGATCCACATTATGGCAAGAACCACTCAACTAAGTAAAGAAATGACAGTCTAATCATTAAGACATGAAGGTCTGTCAATCCCCAAAAATTTCCAGAGCTTTGAAAGGTATCCACAAGTGCAGTCAGACCGACAGTAACTCTAGAGTTAGCAGCCTCAGAAACTTTAAATGAACAGCAAATGCTTTACAGGTAACGAGTTCCATCACACATCTCAACATCACCTGTTCAAAGGAGGCTGTGAGAATCAGGTCTTTAAAGCGTACCTGAATTTTAAAAAAAAAAAACTTTGCATAAAGGCTGTGCTTCTTTGTACAATCATAACTGTGAAGAAGCAGGTCTTTTTTGGGCTTCCGTAATGTATTTTTCAGCCTAATTACTTCCTGTTTCAGCTGCACAGCTAGATGCATTTCTCTCAATAACAGGGGGATTTCCCTTCTGTGGAATCTGCCAGCACTGTACTGCTGTGACCATTTTCCCTTACTTCCCACTATGTTTTGTTTTCAGTTCCAGAGCTCACAGAACGGATAAGGAGGGGGGGGGGAATCAGACTTCCAGAAAAACAGGAGGTTCCTGTGAATTCAGAAGCAGTTCCTTTATCAGGCTCAAGATCTCAGCTAGCTCTGACATGCCCCCGCTTCCTCTCTTCTGAGTCTCTGTTACCAGGGATGGATGTTGCCTGAGGGACTGCAAATTAGGTGGAAATGAGAAACAGTACCTAGTGGCCATGACTTTACTACTTTTTTTTGGGTGGATGCAAGTAGAAATTAAATTGTGTGAAGGTACCGGGACTGTTTAAGGTTGAACTGCTGTAAATAAACCACTACTGAGGAACAAGAAGAAGAGAATTGCTTGGGCCAAGAAACACAAGGAATGGACATTAGACCAGTGGAAATATCTCAGAGTCAAAATTTGAGAATTTTTGGATCCAACTGCCATGTATTTGTGAGACCCAGAAAAGGTGAACGGACTGTTTCTACTTGTGGTCCCTGCCATGAAGCATGGAGGAGGAGGTGTGATGGTGTGGGGGTGCTCTGCAGCTGACACTGTTGGCGAGTTAATCAAAATTCAAGGGACAATTAAGTGAGTTCACATCTCAGTTTCATTTTCTGATCTGTCAGAAGTACAGGAAAAAAAAATCCTGTAAGGGTTCATTCACACGTCCGTATGTGTTTTCCGTTCCGTTTTTGCGGATCCGCAACATATACGGATGATGTTCCGTATGTCATCCGTGTTTCCGTTTTTTTTTGCGGATCCATTGTAACAATGCCTATCCTTGTCAGAAAAACGGACAAGAATAGGACATGTTCTATCTTTTTTTGCGGAACGGATATATACGGACATACGGAAACGGAATGCATACGGAGCACCTTCCGTTTGTTTTTTTTGCGGACCCATTGAAATGAATGGTTCCGCATACGGTCCGCAAAAAAAAAACGGAACGGACATGGAAACAAAATACGGACGTGTGAAACAGTTCTGCACATTGGCATCTGTTGTAGCCATTTCCGTCTGTGATCAGTTATTTTAGATGGAAAAAAAAGTCCTGCAACAGAAAAAAAAAAAAGTCCTGCATGCAGTACTCTTTTTTCCATTAAAAAAAAAACGGATCTTAGACGGAAATGGCTCAAACAGATGCCAAATGGGCAACACAATCTTTTTTATTTTACAGTATCCTGTACAAAAATGGATCCTGTGCACACCGGATGTTCACAGTTTTTTTTGTTTTGTTTTCTGTTCTTCTGACAGAAGAACAGAAAATGAAACAGAGTTGTGGAATCTCCCTAAGCAGCATATCTACCACAGCCACATGAAGTCCCATCTGGTTTGTGTTTAATGGGATCCATCATTTCTTTTTCAATATGACAGTGACCCCAAACACGCCTCCGGGCCATGGAAGGGCTATCTGACTAAGAAGGCGTGATAAAGTGCTGTGTCAGACAATGTGGTCTCCAAAACTACCCAATTTTAACCCGATTGAGATGGTTTGGGATGAGTTGGACCGCAGAGTGAAGGAAAAGCAGCCAACAAGTGCTCAGCACTTTCCGAGAACTCCTTCAAGACTGATGGAAAACCATTCCAGGCGACGATCTCATGATACTGATGGAGAGAATGCCAGGAGCATGTACATGGTCATCAAAGCAAAAGGGAGCAAGAGTGAAGAACGCAAAATATAAAACATTCTGTTTTGAGAAACACTTTTGCTTACTACTTTAAAGGGGTTCTCTCACTTCAGTAAGTGGCATTTATCATGTAGAGAAAGTTAATACAAGGCACTTACTAATGTATTGTGACTCTCCATATTGCTTCCTTTGCTGGCTGGATACATTTTTCCCCTCACATTATACACTGTTCGTTTCCACGGTTACAGACCACCCTGCAATCCATCAGTGGTGGTCGTGCCTGCACACTATAGGAAAAAGCACCAGTCTATGTACGCTCCCATGGTCCCGGCCACCAGAGAGGCTGATGCTTTTTCCTATATTGTGTAAGCACGACCACCACTGATGGATTGCAGGGTGTTCTGTAACCATGGAAACGAGCAGTGTATAATGTGATAGAAAAATGAATCCAGCCAGCGGAGGAAGCAACATGGACAATCACAATACATTAGTAAGTGCCTAGTATTAACTTTCTCTAGATGATAAATTCAACAAAAGAGACAACAACAACAATTCAAAAGAGATAAAATAAAAGACATAAAAGAAAGCTCCAGGAGATAAGTTATTTTAAAAACCAAAAAAAGCCACACGTACTAAAAAAAAAATTAAAAAAAAAAAAAAAAAAAGTAAGAATGGGTTTCCAATCATTTTGATATGTAATTATGTAATACATATAGTCTTAGGTGAAAGGGGCAGCTTATATTTTATTATAGTGAGAGCATGTATTCTTATGACTGTGATGTGCCATTCCTTTATTATTCCTGATAGACATTATGAATGAATTGTCAGCAGCTTGCAGTAAAAGGTACAGATGGGTGTTACCAGTTGGGGGGGGGGGGGTTGTCCCTGCACAGTCTGACACTAGCAACACGGATTGGACAGAATCGGACACGCCTGCTATTGGTAACACCCAGCAGTACCTTTACTGCAGACTGCTGGAAATTTATTGGTAAACTTCTATCAGGAATAATAAAGCAATGGCACAACATAGCGTCATAAGAATAGATTATCCAGAATGGTTATTACATGGGGAATGAAAATAGTTACTACAACTGACATGTCAGGAGAGGGGACAGCTCCTCTTTAAAGGGTTATTCTCATCTTGTACAATGGGGGCATATCATTAGGATATGCCCCCATTGTCTTATAGGTGCGGGTCCCACCGCTGGGACCTGCACCTACATCCAGAACGGAGCCCCCAAACTGAATGAGGGCGCACTGTGCATGCGCAGCCGCCCTCGATTCATTTCTATGGGGCCGCCGAAGATAGCCTAGCGCTGGCTCGGCTACTTCCGTCGGCTCCATAGAAATGAATGGGAGCGGTGGCCGCGCTAGCACGCTGCGCTCCCATCCATTTCTATGAGCGCAGCAGGGAGCTGCACCTGGTGGTGGCCGGACCCCCGGAAACCCGGGGCCCTCCAGGCGCAGCGCTCCCCGCTCCGTTCTGGATATAGGTGCGGGTCCCAGCGGTGGGACCCGCACCTATAAGACAATGGGGGCATATCCTAGCGATATGCCCCCATTGTCTAAGATGAGAATACCCCTTTAAGATATACGGACAGGGGCTGACTAGATGGACACTAGTAGACATATCACGAGTAAACCCTTTAAAAAGAGCAAAAAAAAAAAAAAAAAAAAAACTAAAAACATGAAGGCCGCTCAGTTTGATTCTACCGTCTCTGGCTATACTTCATATGCAAATATATACATGTACATTACACATTTTTTGATGAACATGAAGGAAAACAGTCGCTCCACATGGTATAAATCATCGGCATAAAAATCATAAAATGAGACAGAATAAGACGTGTCGCTCTCCTCCAAAGAGCCTATGGTACTTACCAGCAAGGTGCCTGGCCCTTTGGATCAAGGGGTCGGTGCAGTCATCCTGAAACAGGGGGGAAAAAAAAATGACTACGGTGTTAAGGTACATTACAACATAGTGGCTCAGTGGTCAGTGTTGGCTCAGTGGTTAGCACTGGTGCCTTGCAGCGCTGGGGTCCTAGGTTTGAAGCCTACCAAGGACAACATCTGCATGGAGTTTGTTCTCCCCGTGTTTGTGTGGGTTCTCCTCCCACACTCCAAAGACATCCTGATAGGGAACTTAGATAGTGAGCCCCATTAGGGACAAGTGATAATGTCTGTGAAGTGCTAAGGAATATTCCTTAGCACTTCACAGACATTATCATCACTTGTCCCCAATGGGGCTCACTATCAGCGCTATATAAGTGATTAAAGGGGTTCTCCGGGAATAAAGAAAATGAAAATACTTAAATATTACTTTATTATAAATATATTCTCAAATACCTTCCATTAGTTATAATGGCTCGTTTTGTCTAAGGGAGCAATGATTAGGAGAAACAAAATGGCCGCTGTCCCATTAGTTCACACAAAACCTGATCACACATGAGGACAAGTTACTTTATAACACTGAGGTAAAGAGCTGCCTCATCCTCCTCTCTGCTCTGCTTGTCAGGGATTATGATCCTGAATACAGCTGATAAGATCTTCAGCTGAATCTCTGTGGGAATGGAGATCATGAGGAGACATGAAGGACAGAGAGGACGGACAGGACAGACTGTGGTAATGGAGACTGCAGACAAGAGCTGCTGCTTATTATCCACACCCCACCCTCCTCTCTGTTCTTCATCTTCCCCATTCCCTCAGAGATTCACCTCTATTCAGGATCATGATTCATGACAAGTAGAGCAGAGAGGAGGATGAAGCAGCACTATAGCGCAGTGTTGTGATGTAACTTGTCCTCCTGTGTGATTAGGACAGGTTTTGTGTGGACTGATAGGACGGCGGCCATTTTATTTCTCCTAATGATTGCTCCATAGACAAAACGAGCCATTATAACTAATGAAAGGTATTTGTGAATATTTTTATTATAAAATAATATTTAAGTATTTTCATTTTTTTAATTCCTGGAGAACCCCTTTAAGTAATAAATAAAATTATGGTATATGTAATATGTCTGACAAATCCAACCTCTATATCCGCTATACAGTGACAGGACGCCTATACAAGGACATGACTAAGGTTATATCTACACCAACCTGTGCAGAGAGCGATAGCTGTGGGCCATAGGGTATGATGAAAAATGTGGGCACCATGTATTATACTGGTACAATCCAAGGGTCACAGGAAATTACTGACCCTGAATGATACACCCCCATACTACTATTAATAGTCATAAGAGCTGTTCCGTTGTTTTTTGCGGACCCATTTATTTCAACGGGTCCGCAAAAAAAGAATTAATTTTACTCCGTGTGCATTCCGTTTCCGTATGTCCGTATTTCGGTTCCACAAAAAAATAGAACATGTCCTATTATAGTCCGCATTACGGACAAGGATAGATCTGTTCTATTAGGGGCCGGCTGTTCCGTTTCGCAAATATACAAAATGTACACGGACGACATCCGTAATTTTTGCCGATCTCAAAATACATATGGAGCCCTAACAATTGTGAAAATGCCAGAATTTAACAGTTTTATTATTTTCACTCACTGATGTCAATGAGGATCGTACAAACGAGCCGCAATCAAAAACCACCGAAGGGCAAGAATGGCACTTATTTTTGGTAAAGCTTAAAAGGGTCTCCCCATTAAGACAACTTGTCCCCTATCCTCATGATGGGGGATGTGTCTGATGGACGGCGGTCAGTCATGAGAATGGGGGCCTGTGCTCAGACATGCATGCTGCTGCTGCGCCATCTGAGCACTTGTACTCGGCTATCTCTGGCATCCCCATATTGCAGAATGGCAGAAAGACAGGCCCCCTTGAGGTCTGACCCAGAGTGAAGGGAGAGCAAGCCGAGATTGCGCAGTTTCACAGTGTTTCAAAAAAATAAAAAATTTAAAAAAAGCTAAAAAATGCCATTTTCACCTAAAAAGACCTTGTCTGTAATGACCCATACATTAAAATGATCACAGCATGTCTCCAGTGAGACTAGTAAATGGCACTTCCAAAAATATCAGCCAAGCACTAGCTCACCTAAATTCGAAAGTCCTATATCTGTGAATGCGCACTGTGTTCTCTATGTTCACTTTGGGGTTCCCTTCTTACGTCAGCAGAAGACCTCAGAGGTGGAACCTGCACCTTTCAGACATTTAGGGATATGCCATAAATGTCCCACATGGTAATACCCATACGGTTGTCCGATCTGGACAGTTATGGCAAATCCACAGGATATGCTATCAATGTCCAATAGGTGCGGGCCCCACCTCTGTGACCCAATCCTATATTAAGAATGGGGTCCCACCATTGCAAACGGAGAAGATCCACGCACAAGTGTCTTTCTCCATTCACTGCTATAGGACTTCTAAAAATAGGTGCGTAAGCGGGCTCTGGTATTTTCGGAAGTTCCTTTCATTAGCCTCAGTAATGACCATCTTAGATAAATACTGTGATCATTTTTATGTATGGGTCATTACAGACATGACGGTACCAATTTCTTTTTTTTTTTTCTTAATTTTTTTAATGGCCTTTTTAAGTGAAAAGGGATTTTTTGAAACACTTTTTTTATGTCCTAGAAGGGGACTTAAACATGTGATCCTCTGATCACTCATAGTACACAGTTATTTCTGTCCACAGTGTTTTATGTCTGTCATTGTGGACACTGACAGACATAAAAACACTGCAGGAAGACTATCAGGCCCAGGGCTGCAAAAGAAAACCATCTGGACCCTGCGATTGTGTCTCAGGGTTAAAGTAATGGGCTTAAAGAAGGACAACACTGTCTATTTCACCAGTGACCATAGCATCTAATGGGTTTTAATTGCTAAGATCAGCGTTAAACCGGCATGCCAGCTGTATAATAAAGCAGTCACCCACCAATGATGTATGGACACAGCTCTTGAAACTGTGTCATCACTGCATTGCAGTAGTACGGCATCTTGCACTAACCAGCTGCTTTCTGCGATGTACTATTACTAGTGTTGAGCAAGCATGCTCGGCGGACCTCGCTGTTCGGCCGAGCATGCTTACGCTCGGGTCCGCTCGGTGTTCGGCCGAACATTGAGTGTACTCGAGCGCAATGCTCGAGTCTCTTCCCCGCACTGTAATGTACGCTAATACGTACTAATTTGTACGCATTTTGTATGCTAATTCGTACGCATTTGTATGCTAATGTGTGCGCTAATGCGTACAAATTCAATTAATTAGCATACTTTTATGAGTGAAAGGAGTAAAAGAGGAGAAGTCGTGATTTGGACCTTTTTCTATTAACCAGACACCCTCTCCTCTTCCGAGCGGGGGGTGCCTGGTTTAGTCCCATTGACTAACATTATGCTCGGGTGCTCGGCCAGAGCACTCGAGCATACAAGCACAGAGATGCTCGCTCAACACTAACTATTACACCTCAGGGCAGTATGCAGAAATCTCCTAAGTTCCCTCTAGTGGTGTCTACAGGCTGTGAACATTTTAGCATCCAGAGGGGATTCGGAGCTATGTATTAGATATTATAGATACAGTGCTCCCTCAAGATACAATATTTTTACATACAATGGTCTTTTCTGACCCATCGTAAGTTGAAACCAGACTCAACATACAATGTCTCAGACTCAGATCCAACCAATCAAGGTAATATATCTGTACTAGTTACTAGTTATCAGCTATTCCTGACTGTTATATGTAAGGACTTGTCTTATCTGTCTTAGTTATCTGCTTATGTTTCTTAAATCTTCATTTTCTCTTATCTTGGATGACATTTTGGGGCTTTGGAACCAATTACTCAACTTACAATGGTTTCAACATACAATGGTCGTCCTGGAACCAATTAATATTGTATCTTGAGGGACCACTGTATACATATCAAAATATTCTAAAGAGCGCTATAAAGAATGAAGAACAGCCTCACGCCAGGAGGAAAGGTCTCATGTATGTATTTTTTCATATCATACTATACAGTTTTCCATGGTGCTGGATGTCCCGGCCTCATCGCGCAGGACTTTAGGCTTACCTCTTGCACCTTCTCCTCGTTCTCTTTGTTAGCGCTGTGCTTCTTGTCAAGTTTATTCCTGCTCTTTGGTCTAATGTGACTGGCAGCGTTGGCAACAAACGCGCTGTTCACATCCCACTCTGGCTCCTGCCCAAGAAAAATGTAAAATTTAAAAAACACATTATTGTCCTAATATTCCCTTGTAAAAATCTAACATTGGGCAAGAGGAAACCCGTCGAACCAGCTCCCGGGTGTACGCCGCCTTATTTTCACATACTGAAGAGCAGGGTCTTAGATGTGGCAATAAAGCCAATGAACGGTGCGGTGTATGCGTTATTTCGTAAGGAGGCTTGAGTGCAGAACGGCAGAGCTGTGCGGAGTCGCTCACCAACAAAGGGGTCATTATAATCACTGACACTGAGCTATTCAGTAACAAAAACGTGGACAGCGCGTCCCAGGACGAAAAAAAAAAAAACAGCAGACAAGAGGCTCTTAGGGATCATTTGATGACCATTAAGCTTCATTAAAAGTAAAGCTCCACCTTGGAGCTAGTTTTAGGCTACATTCACACGACTGTAAGTGTTTTGCGGTCCGCAAATTGCGGATCCGCAAAACACAGATACCGGCCGACCACACATGGCCAGCGCTTTATGGAGAATGTCTATTCTTGACCTTCTTGACCAATTTGTTCCAATGCACCGAAATTGAAAAATAACTTACTAAATATGTAGCATTTTGTATTTACTTTTCCTAGAACTATGCATCTCCATGGTAACAGACTACAAACAAACCCCGTGCAGTCTGATCCTGCAGTCATACTTTCTTCCATCTGTCCCATCTGATTTTTAATTAAAGCCGCTCCCAAGTCCAAACCTAAAGTCAAACCTTAAAGGGTATATCCAATACTATAAACTGTCCCCCCATATGCCGGGCCCCTCACAGGGAATCTACTGACCTGGCTCCCCGTGCCGCTCCTGGTCTCCGTACTGCCACTGCTGCTTCTCCCCGTGCGCTGCTGAAAATGTCCGGTGTCGGGGAAGTTGAGCAGCCAATGGCAGGCGGGGATGGGGACGAACCTCCCTAGTGTCACCCGTCCCCACCTGCCATTGGCTGCTAACAACCCCCCTCCCCCGACAACGGATGTTTTCATCGGCACCTGGGAAGAAGCAGCAGTGGCGGTGCGGAGACCAGAAGCAGTGCAGGGAGCGAGGTAAGTATATTCAGTGTGGGGGGCCAGGTATATGGGGGGGCAGTTTATAGTATTGGATAACCCATTTAACGGAGGACACCAGGGACGTCAACATTCCTGGTGACCTCTCATCCTTTCAAGATGCTGTAGGAAATTCTAAGATCACTACCTCCAGGAGGACCAGAGCCTGGTAGTGGAGGGGACGGGGAGGATGAAGACGGGTGTCTTAAGACTTTCCTACAGCACTCTGCCTGGGGAAGTCAGAGACAGTGGCCGCCATCTTAAAAGAAATCCGACGGGGGAATGCAACAGAGACAGCACAAAGTACACAAGCCATGTCACGTATAGTCACATTTTAGTTTTGGACTGGAGGGTCAATTAACACTACTGGCAAAGTTGCTTCACCTGCAACGGTACAAAAATTGTTGAAAAAGTAGAAAATCCCTGCAAGTAGCAAATTAGGGAATTGCACTACAACAGGGGTCAGCAACCTCCGGCACTCCAGGTGTTCTCCCAGAGAAGTGAAAGGAGCATGCTGGGAATTGTAGTTTGACAACAGCTGGAGTGCCGAAGATTGCTGATTCCTGCTCTACAAGCAATTTCTAAATGTAGGTCTATTATCCAAACCATTCCTAAAGAGCAGCGTTTTATGGAAACCGCTTATCTGAGAGGTATCAGCAGAATACAGATGCCTTTTACAGCCCGTCTTCTGTGAACGGAGGCTGTTACTGCTTTATTACTACTCTGACAAGGGGAAGACACCAGTAAGCAGCTCATACTGCCATTCCTTTGTCTGTTATACGGTGCACAGCTTATCTTTACTTGCAAAAGCAATTCCAACTAGTTCCCGCAAGATCAGACATTGATTTGTAATACTGCAGCAATTGTAACAGATGACAAATAAAAGCCGCCCCTGGGTACTGGCCGTGAAGCATTTTACAGATGAGTCATAATTATATCAATTAGCAAAGACTACACCGGGTCTTTGAAGACATACTGTACATACTGAGTCATAACATCTGAGGAACAACACAGCAGAACCAGCAAATCCTATCTGTGCAGGGTGAAGGCTACTCGCATACACTGGATTATGGGTGGGACTTCTTAATTGCAGACTTTTATGGTACAATAGCAGGATATTTATATATAGACTTAAATAAGACTGACAGTACCTACTGACACTATCTACTATTATGAATCTATGTTGTACAATTCTTCTTTTATTCCAACTAGAAATGCACCCTGTATTAATACTGTATTATAAGCTGTACTTACTATTCTGCTGGTCCAGTCACTGTGTACATTACATTACTTATCCTTTATTGATCCTGAGTTACATCATGTATTATACTCCAGAGCTGCACTCACTATTCTGCTGGTGGAGTCACTCTGTACATACATTACTTATCCTGTACTGATCCTGAGTTACATCCTGTATTATACTCCAGAGCTGCACTCACTATTCTGCTGGTGGAGTCATTGTGTACATACATTACTTATCCTGTACTGATCCTGAGTTATATCCTGTATTATACTCCAGAGCTGCATTCACTATTCTGCTGGTGCAGTCACTGTGTACATACATTACATTACTTATCATGTACTGATCCTGAGTTACATCCTGTATTATACTCCAGAGCTGCACTCACTATTCTGCTGGTGCA
Organism: Rhinella marina; assembly: GCA_900303285.1. Taxonomy (NCBI): domain Eukaryota; kingdom Metazoa; phylum Chordata; class Amphibia; order Anura; family Bufonidae; genus Rhinella; species Rhinella marina. The sequence continues at coordinate 1,264,720 of ONZH01010457.1, read as the reverse complement.
GTCACTGTGTACATACATTACTTATCCTGTACTGATCCTGAGTTACATCCTGTATTATACTCCTGAGCTGCACTCACTATTCTGCTGGTGGAGTCACTCTGTACATACATTACTTATCCTGTACTGATCCTGAGTTACATCCTGTATTATACTCCAGAGCTGCACTCACTATTCTGCTGGTCCAGTCACTGTGTACATACATTATATTACTTATCCTGTACTGATCCTGAGTTACATCCTGTATTATACTCCAGAGCTGCACTCACTATTCTGCTGGTCCAGTCACTGTGTACATACATTATATTACTTATCCTGTACTGATCCTGAGTTACATCCTGTATTATACTCCAGAGCTGCACTCACTATTCTTCTGGTGGAGTCACTCTGTACATACATTACTTATCCTGTACTGATCCTGAGTTACATCTTGTATTATACTCCAGAGCTGCACTCACTATTCTGCTGGTCCAGTCACTGTGTATATACATTGCATTACTTATCCTGTATTGATCCTGAGTTACATCCTGTATTATAATCCAGAGCTGCACTCACTATTCTGCTGGTGCAGTCACTCTGTACATACATTACTTATCCTGTACTGATCCTGAGTTACATCCTGTATTATACTCCAGAGCTGCACTCACTATTCTGCTGGTGCAGTCACTGTGTACATACATTACTTATCCTGTACTGATCCTGAGTTACATCCTGTATTATACTCCAGAGCTGCAATCACTATTCTACAGGTGCAGTCACTGTGTACATACATTACTTATCATGTACTGACCCTGAGTTACATCCTGTATTATACTCCAGAGCTGCAATCACTATTCTACAGGTGCAGTCACTGTGTACATACATTACATTACTTATCCTGTACTGACCCTGAGTTACATCCTGTATTATACTCCAGAGCTGCAATCACTATTCTGCTGGTGGAGTCGGTCTGTACATACAATCATTTACTTATCCTATACATCTCAGATTGCAAGTCTCTGTGAAGATATTGAACAAACAAGGAATGCTGGACGATTTCAGCTCTGAAGGCTGAAAAATCGTGAATGCAGCTCTGCACTGTAATACAGGCTGTAACGCAAACAAGGTGGTATTTGCAGTCTTTTGTCTTTTATAGGGCTTTTACATAGAACCAACACAGCTGACAGTCTGAATACCTGCTCATTTTCTTCTAGATGTTTTTTCTTCTCAAGCTTTTTCCGTTCCCGCTGCCTCTGTGGAGAGAGTGATATTTAAAGGGATTCTTTACATCTAAAATAACAGATTCAGCATTTTTTTCAGTCTCTGGAAGAATAGCCCATGTGCGCTCCCATGGTCCCGGCCACCAGAGAGGCTGATGCTTTTTCCTATAATGTGCAAGCACGACCACTGCTGATGGATTACAGGGTGGTCTGTAACCATGGAAACGAACAGTGTATAATGTGATGGAAAAATGAATCCAGCCAGCAAAGGAGACAATATGGATAATAACAATACATTAGTGAGTGCCTTGTATTAACTTTCTCTACATGATAAATGTCATTTGCTGAAGTGAGACAACCCCTTTAATACAAGGCACTTACTAATGTATTGTGATTGTCCATATTGCCTCCTTTGCTGGCTGGATTCATTTTTCTATTGCATTATATACTGCTCTTTGTCAAGGGTTACGGCCACCACTGCCGGTGAGGGGGCTGGGACAGGAGTTGCCGCACATGTGTGCCTATGTGAGCTCCCACAGTCCTGGCCACCAGAGAGGACGGCGCTTTTTCCTAGTTATACTTCCATTGATATGAATGGACATTGCGCAATGCTTCATGTCACCTGTGGTGGCGCTGCATGGAAACTGAACACTTACTACCAGGTTTCCCCACAGATTAGAGAGTCGATCACTGGGGATCCCTGCAAAAGAACTCTTCTAGTAAGAGTTAATAAGATAAATCTCAATGGTGATGCTTGATTATTGGTTATTAATCAGGATTTTATTAATATTGCTGTTGATGTAACTAAAAAGCATGGATTCCAACAAAGGAAACCTGCTCCATCGCTCAGAATACATATCCCTTCATACTTCACATTTTTTCATTGGACATAGTCCAGTGGAAACGCTGGATATTTTCCAAGGTTTTTCCACATTCCTTCCTTTGTTAAAATGTCTGTATAATAGACAGATAATCCAGTGAGCACTGAAAGTAGGTCTAGAATTCCCGCCCCTCCCCCGGCCTCGATCACCCCCTTCTTACTGAAGCTCATGTGGGGACATTGCTCAATTATTTTCTCATATCTGCTTTAGTTGTGTCTATTTTTAATAATTCAGCCCTTGCTGTCATTAGTATAGGTAGAGCGGCAGTGTAAAGCATGGGGGATAGAGCAGCAGCTTCTAATGAGACTGCAGTAAATCTGACTTCTATTAAGTACTATGGCCTCCTCGCAGCTTAAAGAGGTTTTCCAGGATTTTACTACTGATGACCTATCCTCAGGTCATCAGTATCTGATCGGTGGGGGTCCGACACCCGGGACCCCCGCCGATCAGCTGTGAGCGCCACTACCTTCTCTCAGCTCACCTAGCACAGCGCCGTACATTGTATAGTGGCTGTGCTTGGTATCGCGCTCAGCCCTACTCACTTGAATGGGGCTGAGCTGCTCCTAGGTCACGTGACCGATGAACGTGACGTCACTGGCCTAGGAAAAGCTAAGAGAAGACCACAGCGCTCACGGGAGCGCCGGTGTCTTCTCAAACAGCTAATCAGCGGGGGTCCCGGGTGTCGGACCCCCACCGATCAGATACTGATGACCTATCCTGGGGATATGTCATCAGTAGTAAAATCCCGGAAACCCCCTTTAACAAGCACAGCGCTGTCCATTGAATAGTGGCTGTGCTTGGTATTGCAGCTCAGTCCCATTCAAGTGAAGTGTATAGGTGGGGCCCCCACTTATCAATATGGATGACCTGTCCTGAGGATAGGCCATCAATATCTAAGTCCTAGATAACCCCTTTAAATGGGCAGAAAGGTGTCTGTACAGATTAGATGTAGCTCAGCCAAAGCTGCCTATTTCAGCAGGGTAGGCCTACCACCAAATGTATATGGGGAACCCCCGACACTTGCTTGTCAGCAGATGTCGGTGAACAGAAGAGCCTGGCACGCTGGTGAGCTCAGACGTGACGAATTTGCTCTGGTTTTGTGGTGTGGATTCCGCAGCAGACTACAGCACAATATATTTCAATAGGGGTTTGAACACGCCATCCACATGCATGGACTTGAAAATTCACCGCATGCTCACTACGTAGCAGAAACCTCTTCAGACCATAGGAGTGAAGTTGCCGATCCATCCACCAGAAGTTCCACGCTGAGCAAGTAACACATGCAAATCGTGTCGTAGAATCGCTGTAATTTGCAGTAAAATCCACAGCAGACGACCACGTGTGGTCCCCGCCCTAACAGGTCCCGTAGGTGTGGCCTACTCACCTTCTTCTTGGCTCGGCGCTTCTCTGCTTTTTGTCTGGACTGACCGTCTTCCAACAAGTCATCGTCAGAGTTTATTTCTTCTTCCTTCAAATGTGGGAATAATAAATAAATAAATAAATAAATAAATAAATAAGGCCTCTTTCACACGAGCGTCACGGATTAGGTCCGGATGCGTTCAAGAAAACTCGCACCATTTTGCAAACAAGTTCAGTCAGTTTTGTCTGCGATTGCGTTCAGTTTTTTCCACGCGGGTGCGATGCGTTTTGAAGCGTTTTTCACGCGCGTGATAAAAAAACGGAAGGTTTACAAACAACATCTCCTAGCAACCATCAGTGAAAAACGCTATGCATTTTTTCACTGAAGCCTCGTTCACTTCTCTGGGGCCAGGGATTTTCACGCAACGCAGAACTGATGCGTGAAAAAAAAAAAAAAAAAAAAAAAAAAAAACACAGATCCATTGAAATGAATGGGTCAGGATTCAGTGCGGGTGCTATGTGTTCACGTCACGCATTACACCTGTGCGGAAAACTCGCTCGTGTGAAAGGGGCCTAAACAGCACGATCTTCGAAGCGGAGGACAGGGGTGTCCGATCTCTGGAAAAGCTGCAGGTTACGCACAGTCAGGAGAGTCCAATGGACTCCATTCACATGTATGAAACAACAGGCACCCCGTGGCTACGGTGCCGGGTCAAAACTGCTGGCAGGCTACCAATAAACAGCATGCAGGTAGCTCCCTCTAGTGGTGGCTGCAGATAGCCATCATGCAAATTATTTAGATGAAAAAAAAATGGTTTTGAAGGATGGACATTCACTATAAAGGATTAGAAAAACATAGGGGTTACCAGCTGGGGGTGTGCACTGTGCAAAGGACACACCCCTTTGACAAGGGAAATGGTAACATTCAGATGGCGATTTCATCAGAAAACGTATAGTAGAAATAAGGCTACTTTCACACTGGCGGCAGGCCTGATCCGGCAGGTGAAGGGTGCTGCCGGATCAGGCCTGCCGCAGTGACATGTGTGGAGCCGGAACCGCGCTCCGGCCCCACACATCACACAGTACATACATACATACATATAAACATACACACACACATATAGACAAACAAACACACATACATACTTACATGCTCCCGGCAGGCCTTCGGAGCGTCGGAGGGACAGGACGGCTCGCACAGGTGACGATTCCCCACAGCGCCCTCTGCTGGGCGCCTGGTGGAATCGTCATCTGTGCGCGCCGTCCTGTCCCTCCGACGCTCCGAAGACCTGCCGGGAGCATGTAAGTATGTATGTGTATATGTGTGTGTATGTTTATGTTTGTATGTGTCTATGTGTAGCCGGATCCGTAATGAACTCCATTGAAAGTCAATGGAGGGCGGATCCGGTTACCATTATGGTCACACCAGACGGATCCATCCCCATTGACTTTCATTGGGGGTCATTCCGGATCCGTCTTGGTGCGGATGCCTGGACCGGAATGCTGCGGTTTGTTCTCCGGTCTGAAGACGGAACGGAATGCTTTCAGGAGCCTCCGTTGTCTTCAGTTTTGTCCCCATTGACAATGAATGGGGACAAAACTGAAGCGTTTTATTCCGGTATTGAGCCCCTATGACGGAACTCAATACCGGAATTTTAAAACGCTAGTGTGAAAGTAGCCTAACAGAGAAACGGCAGAACTCTGTTATAAAAATAGATGCTCCAAAATTGTCATTTCATGGGGAATGCAATCAATTAAATCAGCTCTTTTCAATCAAGGCGGCCACATTTCCCTAATCCTGGACAATCCCTTTAAGTCGTGTATGGCTTTATATTGTCCAATGGCGGGGGGGGGGGGAATACTTTTCCCATTGCACTTTCGCGGCCGGAGCACGGTGCCATACCTGCAGATTAAGATCCTTCTTGTGCATTATCTCATTTCGGCAGCCATGGATACCTTCGGCAGTTTCAAAGTCCATGGCATTCTCTGATGTTTCAAGGTGATGCTTTATGGTGAGGAAAGAGAGAGAAAAAAAAAATAAAGTTTTAAGAACTCAGGAGCTGAACTCCTTACCTTCTTCATTATGGATCAGAAGCCTAATGAATAATGAACTACCTACCTGGAACTAAAGCATCTGGCTGGTATCAGCGGCAAATTACTCCGAATACATTTCCGCCACATAAGCAAAAAAAAGTTCACTGAACTTATCTCAGGACATTTATACAGTGGAAGAACAGAGAGGACGATTCCCGGGAGACGGCGAGTGGCGGCATTCACATTCATACGGAAAAATGTTTTTTTGTTTAAAATAAAACAAAGTCCTTGTGCCATCCTCAGCTGGAAGCGACTGACAATATGGCCGTTATTATACCCCCGCCCCCTTACATTAGGTTAGCTCAGCTGACGTACAGTCCTAAGGAGAGCTATGCAGGAGTATGGGAAAGCTGGGTCACATTCAATATGGCTGTAATTACACCCGCCTTACATTGGCTTAGATCAGTTTTCCTAAAGTCCTAAGGAGAGTTATGCTACAATATGGAAAAACTGTGTGACAATCAATATGGCCGCCGCTATTACACCCCAACCCTGTGTATTGGTATAGCTCCATTTTCTATATATGATATTCCCTGGGCCAGTACGATTACAGTAATACCACATCTGCATAGTGTTTCTTATGTTTTAATACTTAAAGGGGTTGTCCGAGTTATGACAAAAAATATATAGCACTGTAAATCTGATGGGCAGCAATATATAACTAAGTTAAGCAAGTTTTAGGCAAAAAAAAAAATCCATATTTCCTCATTTCCCTGGTTCTCTTCTGGTCTTTGTTTACATGCAATAACAACAATCTCAGCCCCTCCCCCTTCTCCCCCCCTCTCTGCAAAGGGAATGAATACAAGTGCTGAGTGACATGTCTGCCTGCTGGAATACTCAGCAGCATGTTGTATGTGTAGGACTACAAGTCCCAGCTGTACAATGACATTACTGATACACACAGGAAATTCTTCCTACCTGTTCTTGTACAATACAATTCCTCTATAGCCCCTTGCCCAGCATTTGTCTCCTCTCACTGCTGCAGCTACTGTTTGTTGTAAAGCCTTGAGCCCTCAGTGTGTTCTGGCTGAAGGGGTTAATGTTTTATCTGAAGGAAACCAGGGAGAGAGCAGATAGCAGGAGCCGGCAAAGAAAGGGGGCGTGGCCAGTGACGTCTAGTGTACAGACTGTTATCTGAGTACCAAACATCACAGAGCAGAGAGATAAGGTGACATCACAGGTCATGTGACCCTCAGTCAACTCTGAGAAACCAGCAGCTCTAGAAACACAAAGTATATGGGAAAGTTGTTATACCTGACAAGTTAGAAACATATACAGAACAAAAAAATAACTCGGACAACCCCTTTAAAGGGGTTTCTGAGCTTTTAATATTGATGACCTATCCTCAGGATAGGTCATCGATATCAGATCGGAGGGGGTCCAACACCCAGCACCCCCGCCTATCAGCTGTATGAGGAGACGGCGCACAGTGCACAAGTGCCGCCTCCCTTCTCATTTCCTGCTCTCCGCTGTAGGTCTATGGGACAGCAGCAGCGAACAGGAAGAGAGACTGGCGATGGCACATGCCGTCTCCTCATACAGCTGATCAGTGGGGATGCCGGGTGTCGGACCCCCTCCGATCTGATATTGATAACCTATCCCGAGGATAGGTCATCAATAGAAAAAGCCCAGACAACTTCTTTAAAGACTATGTACACCTTTGGGGGGAATTTTCCTTTTAAGTTTTTTCAATTGGTCTTTATTAAAAATATGGAGCCTTTTCTCTGTACAGAGCTGAGATGCTCTAGTAGCAGGATCTCAATTTTCCTGCTGAGGGGCTCCTTATTTCTGATCTCTGACCTCCTAAACACTCATTATAGCTCAGTCCTTATCTTACTGATAAGAATGTGGCCATAATAGTGTTTATGACTTCTTAGGCTACTTTCACACTAGCGTTTTATAATTCCGGTATTGAGTTCCATCATAGGGGCTCAATACCGGAATAAAACGGTTCAGTTTTGTCCCCATTCATTGTCAATAGGGACAAAACTGCTAAAAGCATTCTGTTCCGTCTCCAAACCGGAGAGCAAACCGCAATATGCTGCTGTTTGCTCTCCGGTCTGGGCATCCACACCAAGACGGATTCGGAATGACCCCCAATGCAAGTCAATGGGGACAGATCCATTCGGTGTGACACAATAGTAAACGGATCCGTCCTCCATTGACTTTCAACGGAGTTCATGATGGATCCGTCACCTTGCATTTTTCCCTCACAGCTCCCTCCTCCCTCCCATTGTGCGCAACGTCCTCTGGAATTGCTGGGACAGGTAAGTATAACCCCCCCTCCTCCTCAAGATAGTGTCCCTTCACCCGCCGGATCCGTGCTGCCGCTAGTGTGAAGAGGCCTTAGTAATTAGAGAGGTTTATTAGATGACCTGCAAAACGTGAAAGTAGGATGCACACAGCTAGAAAAACAGTTAACCCTTTGTAACAGAACAGCTCAATATTTTTAATAAAGACCAATTGAAAAAATGATTTTTAGCTCCAAATGAGTAAAATGCAATAAAAAATAAATAAATTGTCCCTGGAAGTGTACATAGCCTTTAAAAAAAAAAAAAAAAAACCTTTGAAAACAATGAATTTGTTCATTGCATCTTCATGTTCTGAATGTTCTGACCATAACCTTTTTATAGCTACACTATGAAGCTATGCGAGGGTTAATTTTTTTACGGGCTGATCTGTAGTTTTTATTGATGCCATTTTGGAGTGTGTATGACATTTTTTTTGAAGGTGAAGCGATGAAAAATAGCAAATTGTTTTGATTTTTATTTCCCGTTACAGCGTTCACCATAGAGGATAAATACATTTATATATTTTGGCATGCAGCAGCACAAATGATATTTATTTTTTATAGTTTATTTTAGATTATGGGGAAAGGGGATCATTTTAATTTTTTGCTTTTGTTTTTATTTTCAAATGTTTTTGCACTTTAAAAAGACTTGAACTTATATGGCTTTTCTCATAGACTGCAATGAATTATCATTGCAGTCTATGGGAGATTTGCTACGTATGTTCCCATGGATTCCTTCCAAAGGCAAAGCTTCCAACTATTGCTGTAGTAGCCTCGGATACTTCTAAGGGTTTCACAGTGAATGACCTTAGGATAGGTCATCAATGTTTATATCCTGACAACCCCTTTTAAACCGACCTCTGACAATATACAGTGATCCTGAGGACTGGAGGATATAGAGTCATTCCAGTACCATAAGTCACGTACACCATTTCCTCAGTTCTATTGTAGGTAATGCTAATTGTCTAACCCGTCATTCCCTGAATACACTACACATCATGCACTCCAGGCAACGGTCGCGCTACAACCGCCCCGCAACCTGGCAACGCTACCATCATTTCACGCACATCTAAGCTATTAATAAATGGCTTAAAGGATGCATGCTAACAGCAATGTTTACATAGCAGACAAGGACACACAGGTTCATATCCACCATTTACTCATTGGCGCTATGAAAATGCTTTTATCTACTTGATTCACACCTCTGCATAGCACATCGGCTAGATATAGTACACCCTCCCGTATGGTAGATATAGTGCGCCCTCCCGTATGGTAGATATAGTGCGCCCTCCCGTATGGTAGATATAGTGCGCCCTCCCGTATGGTAGATATAGTGCGCCCTCCCGTATGGTAGATATAGTGCGCCCTCCCGTATGGTAGATATAGTACGCCCTCCGCATGGTTATACCCTCCCGTATGGTAGATATAGTACGCCCTCCCGGTATGGTAGATATAGTACGCCCTCCGGTATGGTAGATATAGTGCGCCCTCCCGTATGGTAGATATAGTGCGCCCTCCCGTATGGTAGATATAGTGCGCCCTCCCGTATGGTAGATATAGTGCGCCCTCCCGTATGGTAGATATAGTGCGCCCTCCCGTATGGTAGATATAGTACGCCCTCCCGTATGGTAGATATAGTACGCCCTCCCGTATGGTAGATATAGTACGCCCTCCCGTATGGTAGATATAGTACGCCCTCCCGTATGGTAGATATAGTACGCCCTCCCGTATGGTAGATATAGTACGCCCTCCCGTATGGTAGATATAGTACGCCCTCCCGTATGGTAGATATAGTGCGCCCTCCCGATATGTAGATATAGTGCGCCCTCCCGTATGGTAAATATAGTGCGCCCTCCCGTATGGTAGATATAGTCGCCCTCCCGTATTGGTAGATATAGTACGCCCTCCCGTATGGTAGATATAGTACGCCCTCCCGTATGGTAGATATAGTACGCCCTCCCGTATGGTAGATATAGTACGCCCCTCCCGTATGGTAGATATAGTACGCCCTCCCGTATGGTAGATATAGTACGCCCTCCCGTATTGGTAGATATAGTACGCCCTCCCGTATGGTAGATATAGTACGCCCTCCCGTATGGTAGATATAGTACGCCCTCCCGAAAGGTAGATATAGTACGCCCTCCCGAAAGGTAGATATAGTCGCCCTCCCGAAAGGTAGATATAGTACGCCCTCCCGAAAGGTAGATATAGTACGCCCTCCCGAAAGGTAGATATAGTACGCCCTCCCGAAAGGTAGATATAGTACGCCCTCCCGTAAGGTAGATATAGTACGCCCTCCCGTAAGGTAGATATAGTACGCCCTCCCGTAAGGTAGATATAGTACGCCCTCCCGTAAGGTAGATATAGTACGCCCTCCCGTAAGGTAGATATAGTACGCCCCCTCCCGTAAGGTAGATATAGTACGCCCTCCCGTAAGGTAGATATAGTACGCCCTCCCGTAAGGTAGATATAGTACGCCCCTCCCGTAAGGTAGATATAGTACGCCCTCCGTAAGTATTAGTACGCCCTCCCGTAAGGTAGATATAGTACGCCCTCCCGAAAGGTAGATATAGTACGCCCTCCGAAAGGTAGATATAGTACGCCCTCCCGAAAGGTAGATATAGTACGCCCTCCCGTAAGGTAGATATAGTACGCCCTCCCGTAAGGTAGATATAGTACGCCCTCCCGTAAGGTAGATATAGTACGCCCTCCCGTAAGGTAGATATAGTACGCCCTCCCGTAAGGTAGATATAGTACGCCCTCCCGTAAGGTAGATATAGTACGCCCTCCCGTAAGGTAGATATAGTACGCCCTCCCGTAAGGTAGATATAGTACGCCCTCCCGTAAGGTAGATATAGTACGCCCTCCCGTAAGGTAGATATAGTACGCCCTCCCGTAAGGTAGATATAGTACGCCCTCCCGTAAGGTAGATATAGTACGCCCTCCCGTAAGGTAGATATAGTACGCCCTCCCGTAAGGTAGATATAGTACGCCCTCCCGTAAGGTAGATATAGTACGCCCTCCCGTAAGGTAGATATAGTACGCCCTCCCGTAAGGTAGATATAGTACGCCCTCCCGGGGGGAACTCTTAAGAGACGGGTCATCACATGGGCATTTGGTAGACCGCGAGATGATGAAGCTAGTGTATGTCCACATCATCTCCTACCTAAACTACTGTAACATCCTCCTGTGCGGCCTCCTATCTCACTCTTGTGTCTCTCCAATCCCTCCAACTCTGCCTCCTGGTTACCCTCTGCCAATCCCTTGACTGGTTCTCCACTGCCCAGAGGATTCCGTTCAAAAGTATTAACACCCTGTGGTACGTCCACAACTTGTCCCATCCAAACATCTCTGCCCCTCTGCCCTAACTTCCCAATAGATCCCCACACATAATTTACCATCTACAACCTGTACCCTCCATACATCGCTGACCATATCTCCAATACCTCAACACAAAACATCCCATCCACAATTATCCTCCATACTTCCTTAACCAAATATCAAAATACCTCCCCATTCAAAACCTTCAATCCACAACCAGTACCATTCATACATCCCTGACCAAAACTCCTGACACGAAATTCCAATCAGCAACCTTTATCCTCCATACAACCCTGTTTATATCTCCAATATCTTGTCACATGAAACCTCCAATCCACAATCCGTAGCCTCCATACATCCATGACCATATCTCAGATACCTCCCCACAAAAACTCTCCAATCTACAACCAGCATCCTCCATACATCTCTGCCCAAACTTCCCCATACAACCCCACACACAGTCTACCATCCACAACCTATACCCTCCATACATCCCTGACCATATCTCCAATATCTCAACAGAAAACATCTCATCCACAAATGTTATCCTCCATACATCCCTGACCAAACCTTCGGACACCTCCCCACACGAAACTCCAATCAACAACCCATAGCCTCCATACATCCCTCACTATATCTCCAATACCTCCCCACAAAAAGTCTCCAATCCACAACCAGCATCCTCCATACATCCCTGACCAAAACTCCTAAAACCTCCCCACAGAAAACTTCCACCCCACAACCTGCATCCTCCATACCTCTCTGACCTAATCTCCAGTACTCAAGTATCACCAATCCTCCCAAGGTCTCCTTCTTTGCTCTCCTCTTGCCTGCTGTTCACACAATCATCTACAAGATCTCTCCCTCGCTTCACCTATACTCTAGAACTCGCTACCCCAATTTATCAGACTTTCCCCCACCATTTCCCTTGTAGATGTAGGCCTTCACAGGCTCCACCGGTTGGTCATTCATAAATCTCTGCTTCATTGTACTTGTTCTAATCTCAAGTACAGCATCCTGGAATTAACTACATGATAATGCCTCTGGAATCTCCGAGTCCGGACGTGACTAATGGAATGACATACAGAAGAATGACTGATATGTTGATAGGAGACAGCAAAACCTGCTTTATATACTTCAATGTAGGTTGCTTGGCCAAGTGACCAAATGTAGTAGACCATCGACTTCAAAATGGCTGACAAGGATTGAAACTTCCTGTCCCCAGTTACATACTTTGGAGCTACTCCTTGAACATAATCTGTCATCCTTGCCAATGACATACAAAACATCCACAAGCTAATTAATCATTTGGAGGTTTATACAACATAATGTGGAACAGGTATCCCTACCTTTTTTATTAACAGGATATGCCATAAATCTCTCTCACCTAAGGGAGTTACGGCAAATTATAACTAAAAGGGTTATTCCATAACTGAAAAAATAAAATAAAAATCATATCAGTCCCCATATAGTATATAAAATCTTTCTAAAAAGCTAGAACCAGCCCTGTACCTCACATGGATCCAGAGATATCCCCATTCACTGTTCTGCTAGATTCTCTTCATACTGGCAACTCAGGGGCGTGTCCTTTCTCAGGAGTTGTGTTCTTTCTGCCTACAGCTCTCTTCCTATCACAGCTCAGGGGGGGGGGTGTCTCCTTTCTGCTGCTGTTCTCAACCTATCACAGCTCGGTGGGCATGTCCATTCTGCTGCAGCTCTCCCCATCAAAGCTCAGAGGGCGTTTCCTTTTTGCTACAGCTCTCTCCCTGTAACTGTTACAGCTTCTAACAGATATGGCAGGTGGCAGTTGAAGCATGGAAGTGGGCATGTGCGTCCAACCCAGTAGGTGGACGTGCAAATTACTAAACAGTTAAACACCAGGGAGTGAGAACCATTATACTGAAATAAAGAGAATATCTTACAACTGGAGCAAATGACAAAAGTAACTCATTTAAATGCTGAATTATACTACATTTAACGGTCGTACTACCTCTTTAAGGAAGGTTGATGGGTCCCAAAAAACCCCTATGGACACATTTGTGGCAATTTTTTATGATTGCAAATGTACTCATTTTGGGCTAAATATCATTTTTTTCAATTGGTCTTTATTTCAAATTTTCAGCATTTTTTTGTGATACATGTGGTTAATAATCAATCTATTTGCAGACTCTCCTTCCTGAGTTCCGTCAGCTGACAACTCATGTGAAGCCTTATCTCTGATCTCCTGAACACTCATTCAAGCAATATTCTTATCAGTTTGATTAGAGTTTACCTATAATGAGTGTTTATGAGGTCAGGGGGTCAGAGATAAGGCTTCACATGAGCTGTCAGCTGATGGGACCCAGGAGGCACAGTCTGCAAATAGACTGATTTTTAACCCCTGCATCACAAAAACTGCAGATTTTTTTTTTTAAACGTCAATTAAAAAATTGATTTTTAGACCTAAATAAATAAAATGCAATTTAAAAAATTGCCCCGAAGATGTCCATAGCATTTAAAAGCCATGTACACCTTCAGAGGCAATTTTTTTTATGATTGCATGTTACTCATTTGGCTAAAAAAAAAAAATCATTTTTTTCAATTGGCCTGTAATAAAAATATCCATCCAGTCTGTCACAAAAAGTTAACTGTTTTTCTAACTGTGTGACTGGTACTTTCACTTTTCCTTTGTGCAATCATCTAATAGACATTCTCTCTAAACTACTAAGAGGTCATAAACACTTATTTAAGCTTCATCCTTATCAGTACGATAAGAACTGAGCTAGCTATAATGAGTGTTTAGGAGGTCAGAGAGCAGAGATAAGGAGTCCTTCAGCTCCTGGTCTGACGGAAAGGACAGAAAATCCAAAGGGTGCTACTGGAGCATCTCAGCTCTGTACAGAAAAAAGGACTCCATATTTTTAATAAAGACCAATTTAAAAAATTATTTTAGCTCAAAATGAGAACAATGCTATAATAAAACAAAATTGCCCCCAAAGGTGTACATTTAAGATCTTTTCACCATAATACGGCAACAGTATTTAATTCCTATACTAAACTGTCTGGTTGTAGGTCACTTTATACAAGCTATTTTATTACTAGCTCACAGGAGTCAGTGAAGACGATTTCATTCTCCATCTTCTTTGCATAGTTCTTGTTTACTTATCGAGATGGTAAAACATTTACAAGGACATCTGAACACCCGACTCCTCATTTGGAAGAAACCTTTCAATTATGTCAGCTCATTTGTTTTGTTTTTTTTCTGTTTTTGCTTCAACCCTGCATGTTTACGAGGACATGTTCACGGGTAATAAAATATTATGCAAATGCCTTCATCACAGAAAAAAAAAATCTGCTCATGGAATATCGATGCATAAATGATTGTTCGGCCAAGTTCTCAAAAAATGGAGCAAATGTAAAGAATACAAAGAGGGGGATTTAACAGGCAAGTTTATGTTATTTCTATATTTGTATTATATTTATTTCTATACAATATATTACTGTTCTATATTTGTATACAATTTCTAGCTCTTAAAGGGCATCTGTCAGCAGTTTTGTACCTATGACACTGGCTGACCTGTTACATGTGCACTTGGCAGCTGAAGACATCTGTGTTGGTCCCATGTTCATATGTGTCCGCATTGCTGATAAAAGTGAAGGTTTAATATATGCAAATGAGCCTCTAGGAGCAACGGGGGCGTTACCATTACACCTAGAGGCTCTGCTCTCTCTGCAACTGCCATGTCCTCTCCACTTTGATTGACAGGGCCAGGCAGTGAAAACGTCATCACACCTGGTCCTGTCAAAGTGCAGAGGGTGCAGCAGTTGCAGAGAGGGCAGAGCCTCTTGGTTTAATGGTAACGCCCCCGTTGCTCCTAGAGCCTCATTTGCATATAGTAAAACATCATATTTCTCAGCAATGCGGACACATAATATGAACATGGGACCAACACAGATGTCTTCAGCTGCCAAGTGCACATGTAACAGGTCAGCCAGTTTCATGGGTACAGATCTGCTGACAGATGCCCTTTATCCCCCTAACTATTTTGCCAGAGTGGAGCTCCAGCAGTAGGAAAAGTAGTTAACTCGAGGGGGAAGGGCTGCTTTATATGCTGCTACCTCCTGAATGGTAGCAGCTAGAAACATGCAACTGATCTTGTTTGAAAGTAGACATTCCAAGCTTTCAGACAATATGTTCAGGACACAGGAAGATATCACTGATAGAAATCGGGATGCTGTGAATGCAGCTGAAAGTGAAAGTAAAAATAGGTTTTTACCCGCGACTATTCCCGACTTGATTTCTAACAGTCGTCATTTTGGTCTTGTATGAAAGCCTGGACTGTCAGCTTTCAAACAAGAAGAGTTGCATTTTTCTAGCTGTTATCATTCAGGAGATAGCAGCATCTAAAGCCGCCCTCCCACTTACGGTTATCTACTTTTCACACTGCCTGAGCTGGATTTGGGCAAAACAGTTAGGTGGTTCATATCCCAGACAGGCCTTGAAAAAAAAAAGTTGTTTTTTAATTATTTTTTTTATTTTCATTTTTTATATTAGAACCTAAAGTCTAATTGACATCATCTTCACAATGACAATTCTACTTTACACAAAAACAATTTTTTTTTTTTTTACATTTTAAAACTTATCAAAACAAGAGCGGAACCAGAGAAAGAACTGCTGCTGGCTCCTGGTTGTGGATACAAGACGTAGCGCTCAAAGACATTAACGGGCAGCGGAGCGTGCGGCAGTTTGTTTGGCGCAGTCTGACTACAGCTGAGCTCCGGCGTCTTTGTTAAATGCAGCTTTTTTTTATTCACTTGCTGGTATTTTTAGGTCAGATTTCCTTTCCAGTGCAAAAACTTGGCTTCCGTGCTCGTGTCATAAAGCACAGATGTGCAAATGGGAAGCAGTGAAGAATGAAATCCGCCAATGCAGCAGTCCTGAGCGCCACTCTGACAAAGTGGGCACCTGATCACTCAGCCCCGGCCAATCCCTCATCAGATCATTATGCTATAACGGTTCATAAAACTGAAGGGCGTCAATCATCTTCCTCTTCATCAAATACGGCGAAGGCAAATCGTGCAATCAAAAAAACAAAATCATAAAACAACATTTGAATATAATAAATATTCTGCAACTTTCTAAGATACTTTGTGTCACTTCTGGTTAACCCTGACCCCGCTCAGATCAGCAGAAGGAAAGGGCCCCAGTGCTGTGTATTAGAAAGAGGGATTTTCCATGAATCAAACACTGATGGGCTATCCTCAGTAACTCTTGGGGTCCGACCGTTGAGCGGCTGTTGGAGGAGGCCACAGCGCTCAGACCAGCACTGCAGCCTCTTTATAGATTACCAAGCACAGCGCCGTTCACTGTATAGTGGCTGTGCTCGGTACTGCAGCTCAATACTATAAAAATTGAACAGGATGGCCATGTGACTAATGGATTTGATATCCCAGGTCAAGGAACAAGCTGACAAATGCTGTAGCCCCTTTAAACATCTGATGGTCACGGGTGCCGATAGTCAGACTCCAACCGATCAGATACTGATGATCTATCCAAAATATATGCCATTAAAGGGGTTATCCAATCCTATAAAGAGCCCCCCCCAATATGCCGGGCACCCCACACTGAATGTACTTATCTGGGTCCCCGCACCGCCACTGCTGCTTCTCCCCATCCATGGATGAAAACATTCGGTGTCAGGGGAGGGGGAGCAGCCAATGGCAGGTGAGGATGAGGACTTACCTCCCTAGCATCACGGGTGACACTAGGGAGGCTCATCCCCGCCTGCCAATGTGCCAATGGCTGGAGTATAATACAGGATGTAACTCAGGATCAGTACAAGATAAGTAATGTAATGTATGTACATAGTGACTACACCAGCAGAATAGAGAGTGCAGCTCTGGAGTATAATACAGGATGTACCTCAGGATCAGTACAAGATAAGTAATGTATGTACACAGTGACTACACCAGCAGAATAGTGAATGCAGCTCTGGAGTATAATACAGGATGTACCTCAGGATCAGTACAAGATAAGTAATGTATGTACACAGTGACTCCACCAGCAGAATAGTGAGTGCAGCTCTGGAGTATAATACAGGATGTACCTCAGGATCAGTACAAGATAAGTAATGTATGTACACAGTGACTGTGCCAGCAGAATAGTGAGTGCAGCTCTGGAGTATAATACAGGATGTACCTCAGGATCAGTACAGGATAAGTAATGTAATGTATGTACACAGTGACCCCAGTGACTCCACCAGCAGAATAGTGAGTGCAGCTCCAGAAAATACAGAGTACAGGATAAGTAATGTATGTACACAGTGACTGTGCCAGCAGAATAGTGAGTACAGCTCTGGAGTATAATACAGGATGTAACTCAGGATCTGTACAGGATAAGTAATGTATGTACACAGTGACTGCACCAGCAGAATAGTGAGTGCAGCTCTGGAGTATAATACAGGATGTACCTCAGGATCAGTACAGGATAAGTAATGTAATGTATGTACACAGTGACCCCAGTGACTCCACCAGCAGAATAGTGAGTGCAGCTCCAGAAAATACAGAGTACAGGATAAGTAATACAGTGCACTCAGCTTTTTATGTAGATTTTCTTAATGTGTATTGGCATGATATTAAACTTCAACTATTGCAAACATAATTGCTCAACTTTTCAAAAAATCTGGTTGTTCAGCATCTTTTTGCATGTCGGTCGCTGAAAGGCAAATTCTAGGATACAAAAAAGTCCTATCATTTTTTAAAAGAAATATAAGAATTTCTGAAATATTTGTGAAGAACTATTTCTAATAAGAACGGAACCTAAAGACATTTCCTCGGAGTTTATTAGGCTGGTGTCATGCAGCCATAATGTGGCCTCAACAACCAAACAGATGACCACAGGGACTCTGGTGGTTCCAAATAGATCAAATGTGGACGTGGAACTAGAGGAGCATTGTGTGCAGCACAATGGATGTGGTGAAGTATATTCCAGTAAGCAGAGTTCATCCAGCCATTTGGGCCATGGAGGCCGCATACAGAGCCATAGGGGTCCTGTGTGCCGCCTTGAATGCTCCATGCATGTGGCAATATTGTGTGAGCGGACCCTAAAGTGGGACTTCAAGGGGTTATCCAACCGCCCCCCCCCAAAAATGCCCAGGTACCACATACAGGTTATACTTGCTGCACTCTGCACCTGTATCGCTCCTGTTCCCCACACATCCATCGCTGCAACTCCCCGGTGCGCGGATCAAAACATCCTGCGACAGGGGCAGCCAATAGCAGGCCTGATGGGAACGAGCCTCCCTAGCATCGCAGGTTATGCTAGGGATGCTCGTCCCCGTTGCAGCCTGCTATTGGTTAACCCCCCCCCCGTATGTTTTGATCCGTGGGACAGGGAGATGCAGCGACGGCCGTGCAGGGAACAAGAGTGATGCAGGTGCCGGGGAGCGGGGTAAGTATAACCTGTATGTTGTGCTGGGTATTTTGGGGGGCATAATTGGGGTTTTATTTTTCAGCAAAAAAAAAAAAAAAAAAAAAAGCTGCCCCATTTACTTCAATAGGACGGCTCCCTCCTATTGAAGTGAATGGGGCGGTTTGTAGTTACTCTGCGATGTCGACAGTGAGCAGGTAAGCTGAAAATGAAGGGAAGGCTGTGTCCGCACAGAGCGGAGCCTTCTCTTCAACCAGCTGATCATGGGGTGCCGGGTATCAGACCCCCCACCGATCTGATATTGATGACATAGGTCATCAATATTAAAATTCTGGAAATCCCCTTTAAATACTAACGATCTATCCTCTGGATGAGTCACCAGTATCTATGAGAGAAGGCTGCGGCACCATAGTGAGAGCCAATGCATTCCCAAACAGCTGATCCGCGGGGGTCCTAGGTGTCAGACCCCCACCGATAAGATAACGATGACTCGTCCATAGGATAGAACATCAGTATTTAAGTCTTGGAAAACCCTTTGAAGAGATACCATAGATATCAGCAAGAGCCGTGCAAAATTGCAAACTCAGTCCTGCTACATTGACAAACAAGCTCTGCTAATCTGTATCCGAGAGCAGGATCAACCCTTTCAAACATGGCTGATCCTGACGACTAAAAGCATACCTTTGTAGTGCTGATCTGTAGCTGCATTACGCAAAAAAATAAAAAATAAAAAATGATTTCTTATGCAAATGAAGGCTTAAGTGCACCGAGGGGCAGGCCCTAGCCTCTCAGTGCATCTTAGCCGATTAGAATCTTGTCCTCCTACCTGGTCCTGTAACCTTGCTCTGCAAAAGCGCATGCACAGAAACGTGGCTTCTTCTTGCTCCAATGCACAGAAGACTACTGCGCATGCACCATGAAGAGATGTAAAGTGCCCAATTACAGTGCCAGGTGAGAGGATGCTGCTGATGGCCAGAACTGCAGAGCTGAGGAGCTAAGGTGCACCAGGGGCAAAGGTCTGTCCCTCAGTGCACTTAAGCCCTTATTTGCATAAGAAACTTATACTTTACTCCATAGTACCGCTATGTTATGCTGCAGATCAGCTGTGTATGTTTTTAGCCAGCAGGATCAGCCCTACAGTGAATAATGCCCGCTTTAAAAGGGTTGATCTTGCTGACGAATACTCTGGAGTTTCACAATACAACTTATGTGATGTGCAATGTCAGAGTTTCATCAGGAAGTCACGGACAGGATGTCTGCCGGCTTCTCAAAAGAGAAAGACATTGAGAAAACGGCCTAAAAGGGAACCTGTCTTTGTTGCCCATAGCAACCAATCACATCACAGCTTTTATTTCCAATAGTGCTCAGGGAAAATTAAAGCTGCTCTGTGATTGGTTGCTATGGGCAACAAACTGTTTTCATATTTCTCTCAAGGCTTGACTCTTGAGAACCTCACACCAAAAACACGAGGTGCACATTTATCAAACTGACTACAAGAAAAGGTCTGTTGCCCATAGCAACCAATGAAAGAGCAGCTTTCATTTCTAAAAGTGCTCTGAAAAAATGAAAGCTGCGCTGTGATTGGCTGCTATGGGCAACAAAGACTTTTTCTTAAAAAAACAGTTTTCATAAATGTGCCCCACATATTCTGCAATAAAAAAAACAGATGTTTCCTCAGGTCACTGCATGTCCAGGACTTTGTTCCCCCGATAGAGGCCAAAAGCGTGTCCTCTTGGCCTCCGTCCGGCCGCTATTACAACAGTCTAGAGTAAAAAAAAAACAAAATACGTCTAATACAGCCTTCTGTCGGAGGTATACAGTACGTTAGGATCTTATCTCGTGATGTTAACAGCCCCTAACATGGCCGCTGCAGTAAAAACCAACAAAAACTGTTGAACATGCACAATGCCCAAAGAGGTACAACATAAAAGAACTGAAAACGGTACCTAAAAAAACTGCCATCTCGCCTGACGTGGCCATTTTATGAAATACTAGAGGTCCATGTACTGTAAAACCAGTTCTGCCGCACCCCTTCATAGAACGACGTGTATTCTGCTGTACCTCTGTTATTATGCCTGGAAAAAAATCTAAATAAATTGACAACTGGGCGTTCCCATTCACCTTGTCAACAGAGCGTGTCCCTACACAGTTTGACACTGTCCCATTACAGCCCAGTGCTTGGGGCACAAGCACAAGGTCAGGGTTGGTGTCACACAAAGGTTTTTGTTGTTTTTTTTTTTTGCTGTTTTTGAGTTGTTTTGCGTTTTTTGTGGCATAAAAAACATCCTTAAGGTGTGCTTTTTGGGTCAATGGCATTTTTTTTTTAAATTGCAGCATGCTCTAAGTCTGGCAGGTTCCTACCATAAACCTATGTTTTTTTTTTTGTCATGCTTGTGTCAGAGTGTGATGTATTTTTTAATGGTGTACCAATGTATGTTCACCTTACTGCTCTACACAGGAAGTGACATTACAGAATTTGTGGTAAAAAAAAAAATAAAAAATCATGAAAATGATTCCAGGTAGTAAAACTCACTACATAGGCAAAAATGCCTAAAAAAAACACCTAGAGAAAAGCTACAAATAGCTCAGGTGTTTTTGAACCAAAAAATGCACAACACAGAGGCATTTACTAAACTATTTACACCAATATTGTGGCATTAAAAAGTCGCAAATTATGATGCACGTTATATTTGCGCTATAATTTGTGACTTTTTGAGCTTCTCCCCACTTTTACAAGGTGGCAAGAAAGGGGGTGGGGCTTAGCAGGAGGGGCAGATCCTATTATGGCTGCCACATTTATTATAAGATGCACCAGAAACTTGAGTTTTTGACACATGGAGTGCCACTCCAGTGCACAGGGGAATCAGGGCTGGCTGCAGGGGAACGCCAGTCATGCGGGTTTACTAACTGCGGTGCGGATGTTGGAGTCAATTGTTTGTGCGCTGAGATCTGTGAAAAAATCCGCAAGTAAAACATGCGGATTTTGGTGCATATTTTGGGGCGTAAATGGAGTGAAAACCACATGAAAATCCATGCAGAAAATAAAATAAAAAAATGACACTGCCAGGTCCATGTACCCTAATGGTAACATCCAGCAGTCAATGCAGTCCTACCTTTCCAGGAAGAATAACAGAGGAACGGCCCCAATGAAGAGTTCTAAGAATACAGATAGAAGTTTCAGTAAATTCTTGCATTCCCCGTGACACGTCTGTAGCGCTGACAGGTCCTCCTTACGGCTCGGGCACTGACAGCTGGAGCAGTGCATTGAGTTGCCACTACTCGAATGCCGGCGGCTTTACACCTCTCGCGCTAACGCTTGGCATTACACGTGGTGACCTCAGGCTTGCGAGCAGCTGCTCAGCCATAGGAACACCGTCCAAGAAATCTTCAAAGAACGGTTCTCCTGCTGGTGGCACTTCCTAAAGCAATTTGGAGGGCTGTAAGTGCAGTAATTATTGAGAACGAGGACAAGCTACGCGTTTCAGGCCCATTCCCTGAACTTATGTGGCTGGCTGCTTCACAGCTGAGCTGTCGTTACATTTCCACTTCAAGGTGATGAACAAACTTGTTGGAAACACGGCATCCTATGGCGGTGCCTCATTACCACCAGTTCCTCTGCTGCTGTCAGTGTATGGATGGCTGAAGGGGAGTAGAAGGGGTTCACATACTTTTAACCCTGTGGTCTCACAAAGCAAACAGCATCCACGCAGAAAATTAAACAATTGATTCTTCATGACTGATACCGTACATCCATGAATGGACAGAATACAGCCAGTAAGAGGGTCGAATTAAAGGGATTAGTGGGCCGACAAAAGAGCTTTAAAACCAGAAAATCAGATGCTAGAAATCGAGAAGCTGCAATGGCATATATAAAAAGTTGCATAACTGCATACTTATATGGCATTACTTATACCGAACCAGTATTATAGGTTCCGAGCTACATTCACAATCCTGCAGGCTTCAGAGCTGAAATCTCCAAGTATCCCTTGTCTGCACAGAACTTTTCACGGTTATTTGATATAAAGAATGCATTTCTCACTTACCCCTCTGTTGGTCACCGACTCCGCAGCTGAACAGGAAGACTAAGTTCACACGGTTCGTTTTACAGCATAATTTTGGACCAGACAGCCGAGCTTCCGCTGAAAATATGTCCGCAGCCTTTCTGCCTCCTATACATCTCAATGGGAGGCAGTGCCTGGAAGGGATACGTCCGTTCTCCGCATGGCCGCAGCTTAAGGGCTTGTTCACACGGCCGTTGTGTGGCCGTGGCCCGTATACGGTGGGTCCGTAATACACAGACACCGGCCGTGTGAACGCCGCATCACGAAACCATTCTCTTGAATGGGTCCGCAATCACGGAGATGCGGTGCCGAACGGAGGCACGGATCGGAACCCCATGGAAGCACTACGGAGTGCTTCTGTGGTGTTTCTGTCCGTGCCACCGCACCACAAAAAACTTAGAACTTGTTCTATGTTTTTGCGGTGCGGGCAGTCTGATGCGGATCGCGGATCCCATTGAAGTGAATGGGTCCGTGATCCGAATGCGGAAGCACCACAGTAGGTGCCCGTGCACGGCGGACCACAAAACGGCCGTGTGAACGAGCCCTTAAGCTGCCGCTCCACAAGAAACAAATGGGAGGCAGAAGGGACACTGCTGCTGGTGGGTCATCGGCAAAATTACGCTGTAAAACCCACCGTGTGAACAGCCCCTAATAAACACATCCAGTCAGGACTTGAGCAGAACAGCCCACAGCTCATGTGAGCGCAGCAGAGACGACCGAGTTGGCGGCAGATGGAGGGGAACTCTTCCCACTATACGGCAGAAGGTAGGGAAATGTTTTTTTTTTAAAAAGCCGGCGGACCCCTTTAATTTATTTCGGGATATAGGCCTCCATTCTCGTGATTAATGGCGGAAACAGCAGTCAGACAATTATCTACTATCCTTCTTCAGTCTTATGGTTGGGGTCTGTATAACCACAAGGACCTATATACTGCCTTAAAGGGATATTCCAGAGGGTAACTATTAGATCGGTGAGGGTCCTACCCCTGGGAATGGGGGTCCTTTATCCCCTGAAGCCCTCGTAAAATGAACGGAGCAGCTGGTTGGGCCTGTGCGTGTAGAGCGCTCGGTTATCTCCGGAATTCCCACAGAAGTGAATGGAGTGGCCGCAAACATGCCCGGTCGGCTGCTGCAGGGGTACGGGGCCCCCGTTTTCATGATCGGTGGATGTCCCAGCGGTAGATAGGGGATAAAGTCAAACAAGTGGAATATCCCTTTAAGCGACAACATTATCTTAAAGAAGAACTCCCACAAAAATTTTTATTCTCTGACCTGTTAGAAAGGTGCATGATATAATCTGTAGTGAATGTCATTTTCTTCAGTGACTGTTTCTGTGAGTAAAAAAACCTCTCTTCTTATTGTAGCTGGGTCATGTGACCAACTCCCTGACCTCCAACTGACCCAGGACAGGAAGCCAGTAACTGCTCTATTCATTCCTATGGGAGCCTCACTTTCAGTCTCATAGGAATACATAGAGAATTAGACTTCCTGTCCACACATAAGTCTCTGTGTGAGTTGGTGGGTCTAATTGCCGGTCCCATGACACAGATAAGAAACCTCAGGATGATATAAGTCAAAAATTCAGACACTGGTAAGAAAATGACATTCACTACAGATTATATCATGTACATTTCTAGCAGGACATGGAATAAAATTTTTGTCGGGAGTTCTTCTTTAAGTAAACTAATTGTATTGACTAAACTGTTCACACGTCCGTGCCTACGGAAACAGCGCAGGCGCTCGTAGCACCGGCTTCGCTGCTATATAGAGGAGATGATGTCACTGCAACTCTTATATTTGCTGATCATGCCATTTGGCAACATGTTACTTAACTCTTTATGTACCAAGAACACAATGATGCAAAGCGGCCTCCATCCAGACAGCACACCGCACTCCCACATCACAGCTTCCAAACATCGAATGCAAAAAAATACAAAAAGACCTGCGAGCAAATCTTGAACAAAACAGAATACTGCACCTCATAATGAAAGGCAGCGTTCCAGGGTAAACAGCTTATTATGCAGACGACGCAGCCCACTGCAATCACTGTAATGTCGATTGTGGCGAATGCAGCACGTCGCACTTCTACATGGTCTACGGTGGGGGTTGTAATCTAAAATAAGTCATGTGCCTACATCAACAAGGTTTGGCTTAAAGCGATGGCCAGAGCTTAGAAAAACATGGCTGCTCTCTTCCAGAAACAGCGCCACACTTGTTGAGAGGTCATGTCTGGTATTGCAGCTCAGTTCCACTGTAGTGAATGGGGATGGGATACCGCACATCTGGCTGTTCTGGAACAGGGATGCCCAACCTGCAGCCCTCCAGCCGCTGTAAAACTACAACTCCCACCATGCCCTGCTGTAGACTGATAGCTATAGGCAGTCCAGGCATTCTGGGAGTTGCAGTTTTGCAACATCTGGAGGGCCGCAGGTTGGGCATTCGAACTGGAAGAAAGCACCCATGTCTTGCTATCCCTGGACCTAAACTCCTTTAAATTTTAGCAGAATTTTCCCAGTGAACCCAGGAATTTCTGATAATTAAGAACTGGTAAAGAACTAGCATTATGGATCGTCTTAATCTGTGAACTTAGATTTTAGCAACGGTGTCAAGCTCAGTCACTGAGGATGGCAGCGCCGTCAGTGGCAGAGGTAAGGGTTAAATTATTGTCATCACAGTGTCAGGAATCGCGCATGAGGAAAACAAAAAGATTTCATCAATCAAACGCAAAGGAGGCGTGCCAAGCTTGACTCCAAGACGCTCATTTGCATACAGCCTGTGGAGGAATAAAAGTTGCTTTACAGCGATCTTGCCCATTGGACGTTTCAGACAATTACATAACTAGAAATCAGATGACATCATCGGTAAGGTACTGCGGGCAGTTGAGGGGTCATGCTGACAGGTCATTAAAGGTGTCCTGATCTGCGGGAGTCCCGGAGGTTGGACCGCCACCAATCAAACATTGATGACCTGTTCTGAAGATAAGCTGTCAATGGTACTCCCAGAGAACACTAAAAGAGCATCTGTCAGCAGTTTTGTACCTATGACACTGGCTGACCTGTTACATGTGCACTTGGCAGCTGAAGACATCTGTGTTGGTCCCATGTTCATATGTCTCCACATTGCTGAGAAAAATGATGTTCTAATATATGCAAATGAGCCTCTAGGGGCAATGGGCTCAGCTCTCTCTGTAATGGCGACTCCCCAATTGCTCCTAGAGGCTCATTTGCATATATTAAAACATCATTTTTCTCAGCAATGCGGACACATATGAACATGGGACCAACACAGATGTCTTCAGCTGCCAAGTGCACATGTAACAGGTCAGCCAGTGTCATAGGTACAGAACTGCTGACAGATGCCCTTTTCTGGACATCTCAGAATGAGGCCAGCATTCATTTTCTGGGGCTGTCTTCATGAGAACCCCCCTTTACCAAGATGTTTTAACTGATGACCTATACACTGGATAGGTCATCAGTATCTGATCAGTGGAGGTCCCACACTCAGGACCCCCGCCAATCAGCTGTTTGAGAAGGCAGTAGCGCCGCAGCCTTCTCCGTGCTCACCAGGCACAGCGCCGTAGAATGTATAGTGGCGGTGCTCAGTATTGCAGCTCCATTCACTTTAATAAGGCTGGGCTGCACCTAGACCATGTGACCGATGAAAATGACATCACATGACCTAGGCAATGCTGCGAGAAGGCTGCAGCGCTAGTGTAAGAACCGATGCCTTTTCAAAAAGCTGATCGGCGATGGTTCTGGGTGTCGGACCCCCACCGATCAGAACCTGATGACAGGTCATCAGTTAAAATATTTCGGAAAACCATTTTAAACCTTTCCTTGCGGAATCCATCAATAACACATTATACATGCCGATCATTCCTACTGAGCACACGTCCGAGCTATGATCTCCATGATAAGAGGACTCACGTGCACGGTATCATCACATATGGCTCATCTGTACCTTCATGTGACTCCATATTGTCATTCTAGTACGGAGATCAGGGGTAAGTACCCATTACTGGCGGTGACTCACGCTGGAAATCCTCAGCACTTTGCATGAAAAGCACGAAGCATTAAAAAAATAAATAAAAAAATACTATGCAATTAAAGAAACAGCGGCCGTCTACAACGACAGGTGCCCGGCCATATACAATGCCCCTAGATATGTGCTCTCCCTCAGAAAAAAAAAAACGGAACGTATCCGGACAGGAAGAAAAAATAAATAAATAATATAAATATAAAAATAAAAATAAATAATAAAATAAAAATTTGCTTTCACACGAGTGCGTGTTGTGAACGCATAGCATCAGGACTAAACCCTGACCCATTCATTTCAATGGGTCTGTGCACATGAGCACCTTTATTTATGATTTATTACACATCACCTCTGCCTCCAGGAAAAATCACAGTGTGTTTCCCTCAGTTCTGCCTCCATAGAAGTGAATGGGGCCTGCAAGAAAAACGGAATGCAAGAAACACGCAATGCATTTTTCACTGACGGTTGCTAGGAGATCCTTAGAGTTATTCTTCAGCTTTTCTGTACATGGCACGTAAAATGCAAGCAAAAAGGATGCAACCTGGACATCAAAAGCTTACTGAACTTATGTGCAAAATCATCCATTTTTTCCTGAACAGACCCTGACACAATTCAGATCGCTGATGTGAAAGAACTGTATTTTTGGTCTGCATCCAGCATGGAATACAAGATTGTAATTTCCTTCCATGTGGTATCCACATTTTATTTTGCAGATTGCACCGGACCCATTCATTCCTATGGGTCTGCAGGAAAAACGTCAAACAAATTACAGAACTTTGCATACAAGAATACTACCGTAATTTCTAGTAATGGGAGTGATTACAATCATAAGGGGTTGGACGAGATTTTATTTATTTATTTAATTTTTTTTTTATTTTTTTTAACATCGGCCAACAGTGTAATAATAATAATAATAAATTAAAAATTAAATGAATAAAAATAATAAAAAATAAATAAATAAAAATAAATCATACTTGACCAACCCAAACCCCCACTGTTCCAGCATTGTCGTTCCTCTCCTCCCCATGGGATTTTGTCCTTCTGACTATAGCGGTGATGTGCCAGTACATCATTGAGGCCGATAATTGGCTGCAGCAATCACATGCGGTACACGGCACGTCATTGCTGCAGCCAAAACAGTATGGAGAAGAACAGTGGGGTTGGGTTTTGGACGGCAAGTATGATTTTCATTATTATTAAAAAAAAAAAACATCTTGGGCAACCCCTTAACTCTTTCAATACCTATTAAAACATTTTAAAGGGGTTGTCTCATGACAAAGACACATCCCCTATCCACAATTACAAGTGGTCGGCTATCTCTGTCAGTCCCACAGAGGTGAATGGGGCGGTAGCGCGCCTGCATGACCTATTGAAACGAGGAACAGGGGGCCCTCTTCCTCATGACCAACAGGGGCCCCAGCAGCCCCAGAACTCCTGCTGATCAGACACTGTTCCCCTATCTTTCTGCTAGGGGATAAGAGTTTGTCATGAGAGAACCCCTTTAACCATCACTGAGGAACACATAGGCACAGCTTTGTTTCTCCGCCAGTCTGCATCCGATGGTTGCCCAGCGAGGCCACCAATTTAGGTCAGCGAGCCACACAATGAAATCTACATTCATGCCAGATGCTGCAGGGCAACGGCCACACGCGGCAAAACTGTGGCCATGTGAATGGCAGGAAATCCACGCCAAGCAAAACCCTCCATATAGTTTTTATAGATCTTCCTCACTGTCTCGGTTACCCTTAGCAACCAATCACAGCGCAGCTTTCATGCTTTAAAACCAGAATTCTAAATGAAAGCTGCTCTGTGATTGGTTGCTATGGGTAACAAAGATGGTCCCATAAATCCTCCTTGCTGACAAAAAACAAAAACAAAACAAAACCAAGTTTATTCACCGTAAAACAAGTGTGGGTTTTGCAGATCACACATTTCTGGTGCCTTTCTGTTCATGAGAATAAACCCTATGAAAGGCACAAAGGACTTTGTGGCCTAACGGCCTAAAAATCATGGACCGCTATAATACTGTTAGATCGGATTATGAGACTGGCAATCAACCTGGGCCTTGTGTTAGAATATGGCTGGTAAAATGTGACCGCATTTCAGCCATGTCTGAACAAGGCCTATATGACGGTACAGTGCCAGGAAGCAGACAAAGTATCTCGCCTTTACCGGTCCAGTAAAATGGGGAAGGGTGTACAACCCCTTTAAGGGGTTTTCCAGTAATTTACTTTATAGGCCAGTTTCAAATGAGTGTGTACAGTGATGGTGAATGATAAGGCTCCCCATGATAAACTGGCCTAATTCAGATCTGTGGTGCAGTATGGCCCCCAAAAACAGGTCATCATACATGTCTTACATGTTTATTGCTGGAAAACCCCGAAATTCCTTGACAGGATGCTTTTCATCATCTTATTACGACGCCTTCAACGGTCAAGTATACCACTAGAGCGAGACTATGACTCAAATTTACAAAAAAAATTCCATACTGAAAAGAAGCGCGAGCTGCAGAAGTGGGATCTACTGAATTGTATGGGAGGAAAAAAAAAATTCACGCAACCTGAGACATGCGCAGAAATAGTCGCTATGACAGTGTCCATTGCATCACATGAACCTCACAACCCTCAAGTATAAACTGAATACAGAGACAATTACAAAAATATAATAAGCTTTAGGATACAGTCACACCAACATAAGCAGTCCATGCTGCGGACTGCAAATTTCGGTCCACAATGCACGGGCACCAACTGTGGGAATCCTGTATTGTGACGGGGACCACAATATACGGGTACTGGATGTGTGAATCCTTTATCATGGATGCAGACCTATTGACTTGAATGGGACCGCGATCCGCAATATACGGAAAAAGATAAAACATGTCCTACCTTTTGTGGTGCGGAGGCATGCATGAACCAAAAAGCCCACAGAAGGGCTTCCGCTCAGTGCCCCCGCACCGCACCGTATATAAGTCAATGGGTCTGCATCCATGATACAGGCCAGCGCCCGTATATTGCGGAACCGCCATTTGGGGTGCGCAATACGGACATGGACAGTCTACAGTCATGTGAATGTAACCCTTATAAGGATTCCTTCAGACAAACGATTAAAACTCATCCATGTTCCCGGGGCAGCAAACACAGGCGAGTTTTTAAACGGTCCATGTGCGATTTTACTAGCGGACCAATTCACTTGAGTCTTGCAAGAAAAAACGGAGCTGGATGCAAATGGAACATTGCTTATGTGAACTGATCCATCTGACTTTAAAGAGCATCCATCAGCAGCTTTGTCCCTATGACACTGGCTGACCTGTTACATGTGCACTTGGCAGCTGAAGACATCTGTGTTGGTCCCATGTTCATATGTGTCCGCATTGCTGAGAAAAATGATGTTTTATTATATGCAAATGAGCCTCTAGGAGCAACGGGGGCGTTACCATTACACCTAGAGGCTCTGCTCTCTCTGCAACTGCTGCGTCCTGCCCAGTGTAAATATCATCACGCCTGGCTTTGACTTCTCCTAAAGTCAAAGTGCAGAGGGCGCGGCAGTTGCGGAGAGAGCAGAGCCTCTAGGTGTAATGGTAACGCCCCCGTTGCTCCTAGAGGCTCATTTGCATATAATAAAACATCATTTTTCTCAGCAATGCAGACACATATGAACATGGGACCAACACAGATGTCTTCAGCTGCCAAGTGCACATGTAACAGGTCATGCAGTGTCATAGGTAAAAATCCGCTAACAGATGCCCTTTAAACTAGAATAACTTTGGAGTAGGGTTGATCTTGCTGATAAAAATGATACCTGTCTTGTAAAAAATCGGTGGCTGCGTTCCTCAGAAAAAAAGACTTTATTCTGCACGCAAATGAGGGGTATTGTGCACCAAGGGGTGAGGCCTAGTCCCTTGGTGCACCTCAGCTTTCCAGTGCTGGCCACCCCCCTCAGTGCACTGAAGCCCTAATTTGCATAAAGAATAAGTTTTTTTTTCTTCTTGGGAATGCTGCAACCAATTTTCACAAGGCAGGCATCATTTTAATCAGCAGGATCAACCCACTAGGCTAGTGTACTGGGGTTGATTCTGCTGATCGGTGCTCTTTAATTACTCAGTTCTGCACTCAGCACCCAGACCTGAAAATGATTTGTCTGACTGAGCACTAAGCTGTAATTAGTAACAAAGTTAAATCGTATAGAAAATTTATTTTAACGTAATGTTCATATTTAAAGGGGTTGTCCACCTTCGGGGGCCTTTTGGTTAGTTCCTCGCACGTCCCTGAACCTGCGGAGAGAAGTTTCTTACCTGCTCCCCGCTGCAGGGTTCCATCCCCTTGTTAACATCTGGTTTGACGGCGGGTCAGGTGTCATCAGTGACATCTATAGGTGTCGTGACTGATGGGTGACATGTCACCCCTGCAGTGGCATCCGTGACCCTCGTCAAACCAGAAGTGGGGCCAGAATGCAGCACACAAGCAGGCTTCCCTCTACGGGTCCAGCAATGCAAAAGGCCCTTGAATGTGGATAACCCCTTTAAGCCCATCTGTATGGGGGGGGGGACAATGATTTTGGGCCGCACCTCTGTCCTCATTGTCAGTGCGTACAATAAAGCTTGTTACATTGTATCATTGCTCCTTCCTTTGATTATATTCTGTAACTTCTCTGAGAAACGAAACAAGAAAACAAACTGTTTTTTTTTTCTCTCTGCATCACCACCTGAAAGGATCGGGGTGCACGCCCCCACCTACTGCACGAGCCGCCGCCCGCTGTGCCAATGTGCCAGGTAAAGCCCAACGCACACAAACTTTTCCTGTGTCAACATTGCTCCCCATCACCTGATCCGGATTTCTCTGTTTTCACACAAGTGGTTTGCAAAAGACGGCTCGCCAAATGTTGCGAAACTACAACCCCCATCATGCCCTGAAAGGCTGCACACTAGGACTTGCAGTTTAATAACATTTACGGGTTTGCAGCCCCTACACTTTGTATTTCACCACCTGTTGCGAAACTACAACTCCCAGCGTGCTGTCAGTCTCCTCCAGATGTGAGGCTGCTGGGTCCAGCCAGTCATTCTCCATGCTTTGAGGGACTATAACTCTCAGCATAGCCTGTCGGCCACTGTGAAACTACAATTCCCAGCATGCCTTCCTAGGCTGCAGACTGGGACTTCTAGTTTCACAACAGCCGCAGGTTTGCAGCCCCTACATTTCGTATTTCACCAACTGTTGTGAAACTACAACTCCCAGCGTCCTGTCAGTCGTGATAAAACTACAAATCCCAACATGCCCAGCCAGTTCCTCTCCTCCTAATTGGAGATTGCTACGTCCAGTCAGTCATTCTCCATGCTTTGAGGGACTATAACTCCCAGCACGGCCTATCATTGTGAAACTACTACCAGCGCACGCTGGGGCTTGTAGTTCCACAACAGGAGGACAGCGACAGATTGCAGACACTAAGTTTTGAACTTCAGGTACGTTCAAGTGGAAAAAGATCTGGGAGAATCCGCGACAGAAATCTGAAAATTTGTATCGTTCGGCTTCGGGTGTGTTCACACACAGCAATTTTTTCTGTGCTGAATAAACATGATTCGGAATTCAGATTTTAGAATTTTTTTTTTTTTATGCGGTTTTTCTTCTTGTCTGTTGTCAATGGAAATTCTGCACACAGATCCCACATCAAGAACGGACAGGTCACTTCTTTTTTTCACTGTTTTTTTTTTTTAGTTTTTTTTTTTAAACCGCAGGCAGAAAAAAATAAAAAAAAATAAAAAAAAGAAGAAGGATTCACAAGCGGATTCCTCGTGAAAATTAATTGGCAGGATCTGCCTGCATTTTTCCATTGGGTTTTGGGAGCGAAATCCGTGCCAAATAAACTCCTGTGTGAACACTCCCCAAGTTTTCAGTCTGATCCGCGAGCAAATCAGCGCCATTTAATGGCCGCAGAATCTGCTGCAATAAGTGACCTGTCAAAAAAGATGCGCCAATCGCCATAGGAAGGTGGATAATTCTTGGTGTGAACATGTCCTTATGGATAAACAGATTCCACTTCCCTGCCTGTTGCTCTTAGTGGCTGTCGAGCAACTGCAATTCTAAGCCTGCGGTCAGTCTTATATTAGTTGTAAGACTACATCTCCCAACATGTCCTGTCAGTCTGTTCCCCCCTACCTGTTGTGAGACTACAATTCCCAGCAAGCCCATCTCTATGACTGGTGGCACTACAGCTCCCAGCATGGCCTGCCAAGTCTTTCTCCCACTGTGAAAACTACAAGTCCCAGCATTCCTTACTTAGGCTGCAGATGGTGGGGCTTGCTGGGAGCTGTAGTCTGACAGAAGGTGGAGAGCGGTAGGTTGCAGCCACAACTTGTGGCACTGTGTATATTAACTCCCTACGCCCCCGGCTGCTCCTGGCATCGAGTGCCAGCCAAGCCCCCAGCCCCACCATACAATACACACATTCCGATGCCAGCACCCACCTGCCCGCTCTCCGGTAACACTCCGGCTCCTCTGCTCCGGCAGGCAGCACACTCTCTCGCTCCTTGGTACCATCACCCACACCCGGCTACTTTGCACCTCTCTCTCTCCGCCTTCCGCTACTAGCCTCCGGCGCTCCGCCCCCCGCCCGGCTTCTGTCATAAGCCACGCCCACTGCATACCAAGCTGTGGGCGTCACGCCGTCTATTTTCTTATCGCACCGCCCCTTCGGCGCCGGACTCCGCCCCCTCCCGTCACTAAGCCAACCCATCAGATAGCAAGCAATGTACGCCAAACCCCGCCCTTAGTGTAAACCACGCCCCTTTTGAGCTATGGTTTCTCCCTCGTCCACACGTGTTCCGCCCATCGGCTTATTGTCTGTATGGCCCTGTGTGATGACAGTCAGGCTGCCTGAGACATGAAGGCGTCTCTAGCGCCACCTTTTGGGGGGCAGTTGCAAAAGTTGCAATTTCCTAAACTAGTGTATTTTCATACTTGTCTGGATCCAGGTGCCTTATAGATGGAGCAGGGCATTCACCCTATGGTCAGTTTGGAGTAGCCTTAGTCTACCATGCATTTAACCCCTTCTACCCCGGGCAATATTGCATTTTCGTTTTTTACTCTCTGTCTTCCTTGAGCAATAATGTTTTTATTTTTCTGCTCACATAGCCGTCTGAGGTCTTATCTTTTGTGGGACAATTTATACTTTCTAATGGCACAATTTAATATTACATTGGATGTAAATAATTCCAAATGGGGTGGAATTGGAAAAAAAAAACTCAATTCCACCACAGTTTTATGGCTTTCGTTTGTACGGCATTCACTATGCAGTAAAACTGACCTCTACTTTTCATTCTCCGGGTCAGTACGATTATAACGATATCACATTTGTATACTTTAAGTTGTGTATTAATACTGAAAAAAAAACTTTTGAAACAAATATTTTTTCTTTTTATTGCCCTATTCTGACCCCATAGCTTTTTATAGTTATAGCTACAGAGCTGTGTTGCAGGTCATTTTTTGTGGGTCGATCTTTACTTTACTTTTCAAAGTTACCATTTTGGGGTGTGTATGACTTTTTGATCACTTTGTATTACCTTTTTTTTGGAGAGAAGAAGCAATGATAGAAGCAATCCATTTTTTTTCTATTACACAATTCACTTTATGGGAAAATATATATATATTTAAATAGTATGGGCATTTTTGGACGCAGGAATGCGTATTATGTCTATTTTTTTCATTTGCATTTTTTTAAATATTTGTTTATTTTTGGGAACGGGGGTGATTTGAAATTTTATATTTTCTACATTTTTTAAAAAAAAACATCTTTAGCTTTTTTTTAAGTCACCCTAGGTGACTATACCATGCAATTATTGGATTGCACTTTGTATAAAGTAATGGAATTTTATGCATTACAATATACAAAGATTGGTATATTCCAATGCAGTGCTGCCACCTGCAGGCCTGCATTGGAATATACCTGTAAAAGGCATTGGAGCCTCAGCAGGCTCTGGCCTTTCACAGACAGTGAACAGCTCCCCCGATTGCCATGTGGGGGAGCCGTTCCAAGCCCCGGAAGTGTTTTGTGCTCTCAGATGCTGTGGTCACATTTGACCACAGCATTTGATCGGCTATGGTGCCCACTTTACTCCAGAATCCGTATTGGACACCCTTTTTAAAGACCCGACATGTGACCTACTATTACTTCACATGTCGGGAAAGGGGTTTTCCGGGAGAACACTATTGATGGTCTATCCTCAGGACAGGTCATCAGTATCAGATCAGTGGGGGTCCGACTCCTGGAACACCCATAGATCAGCTGTTTAAAGAAGCCATGGCTTTTCAGTGAGCGCTGCGGCCTCATCACAGTATATCTAGCACAGCACCGTAAATTGTATAGTGGCCGTGCTTGGTATTGCAGTCCAGTCCCATTCACTTGAATAGGCCTGAGTTGCTCCTTGGCCATGTGACAGATGTATGGTGACATCACTGACTGAGGTGGAGGCCTCGGTGCACCATTGAACTACAAACTTCACACAACTCGAACTTCAAACACCCTCTCTTTTTTGGTCCTGACAATTGTAGAAATTTCTTTATGAGAACAGGAGCATTAATATTTTTAGCAGGTTTCCACGACCTTTCTTCAGGACCGAATCCTTTCCAGTCGATAAAGAAGTAATTTTTTTACCGCGTACACATCATCAGAGCTGACCAGGAAGGTGACAGGTATAGATCTGGAATAACAATTGAAAATCACAGGCTTCAGAAGGGAGACATGCAATGAATTAGGAATCTGCAGAGAAGGAGGAAGACACATCTCCGGCATTGTGGTCCGGCAGCAAGTTCCAGCAGAGAATGCCAGGAACCAGCCGATCACAAACCGCAGCATCTAGCGTTTCCTGTTCCGCCCATTCTCGCCATATTTGCCTGATTGAGTCCGGATCTCCACCATACCCCATTATAGTTAATGGGGCCGGTGGGCAGTAGACCTTACAGGGAAAATTCCCGGTGGGCCGATGCCCAAGGGGCCTCCAGAGCCTTCCTCATGGCCGGCCAGTGGAAGTTTTTGGGGATGTATTTTGTGATGCACTGTGGTATTTGGCTCTGTTGGGGTGGTATAATGGGCCACAACAAGGTATTGCTGGCCCTGCCTTCCATCAATTTGGACCTGACTACAAAATGGGGCCACTTTTAGTATTTTTTCCAGGGCCACTTTAAGTTCCCAGTCATTCCATCTGGAGAATTCCGGCATGCTGTTGTATGCCGTAACAGCCTGCCAGTGATGTGAAACGAGCCTAATTTGTAGCAGACTGGATTAAATGGCTTTATGACCACAAAGGGACCGAGAAAGGAAGCTGCCAATTTGTATGAAGGCCACCTGAGTCTGATAGTCTTAGAGGAGACCTTGAGGTGGCAACTTGTGTCTTTGGTCAGCAAACTTCTCCATTCGGGCAGACGCCACCCAAGTCTCCTGCCAAATCTGGGAACAGGTTTCAGCAGAAGAATCCGTGGCTGGTACTCTAGAAGAAACAGGGACAGAAAGAGGTCCTCATAGTTGGTGACCATACACGATATGGAAAGGAGACTTGCCAGTAGCCTCACCAATATGGCTGTTACATGAAAACTCTGACCACGGAAACTAAACAGCCCAACTATCCCAGCATTGGTGAAGTGATGCAGATAGTTGGTTAAAACCTGATTAATGCGCTTCACTTGCCCACAGGACCGCGGGTGGCATGCAGATGAGAAGCCTAATATGATATCTAGAAGGTTGAAAACAGCTCTTCGAAACGTGAATGTAAATTGCATTTCACGGTCAGACACGATGTGTAAGGGGAATCCATGGAGACGGAAGATGTGCTGAATGAACAATTTAGCTAGCTGGCTGGGTAAGGGTATGAGGTGAACCATCTTAAAAAAAAAAACAATCTGTGACCACCCAGATGACCACGCATCCCATGGGATGAGGTAAAGCAGTAGAAAAGTCCATGGCGATATGCTGCCATGGGACTTAAGGCGCCAGCAGAGGAAGCTACAGGTTTTTGTTTGTTTTAGGCAAATGTGGCACATGTTGAAGCAAAGTACTAGATGTTGAAAATAGGCCACCAATAATGTCGGGATATGAGTTGCTAGATCTTATGGAGGCCAGGATGTCTTGAGACTCTAGAGTGAATACCCCAGACCAGTATACGTTTTCTCATGGCAGAAGGAACATAGCCTGGCGGAATTAGCAATATGCCCCCATTGTCTAAAATGAGAATACCCCTTTAATCCGGCTGTTAGGGTGCTGTGTTATCCACAGCAGTGCCAGAGAGGAGTACGCTAATACTTTCTAAGCATAAAATAGTTTTGTAAGGGCTCATGCACACAAACGTATTTTCTTTCCGTGTCTGTTCCGTTTTTTTTTGTGGACTGTATGCGGAACCATTCATTTCAATGGGTCCTCCAAAAAGCGGATGTTACTCTGTGTGCATTCCATTTCCATATGTCCGTATTTCCGTTTCCGCAAAAAAAAATAGAACATGTCCTATTATTGTCCGCATTACGGAGAAGGACAAGACTGTTCTATTAGGGGTCAGCTGTTCCGTTCTGCAAAATACGGAATACACACGGACGTCATCCGTATTTTTTTGCGGATCGCAAAATACATACAGTTGTGTGCATGAGCCCTAAGACAGTAATTTCTTAATGGGATTAGAAAAATGTACAAAAATATTTTAAATTTAAAAAAGCGCGCAATTTAAAAACAAAATAAGTGATTATATTTAATAATATACGGTACCTTTTATTGCGCATACTTTACATAAAACTTTTTTAAAAATACCGTACTTATTTGATAGATACACTATTGAAATAACCTGAGCAGATCATTTAACAGGTTAAATATGTACAGTATAACAATAAAGTAAAAAAAAAAAACAATGTAAAAAAAATGATTTTTCTATATTTGCAACCCAGAAAAAATGTACATAAATTATGAAGTAATTAATACTCAAACAGCACAAAAAAAAAACTAGCCTAAAACTTGCATAAAACTAGGCCTAATACTGCAGCTGCTCATTTCAGGGTTAAGTAGAGTCCAACTTTCCCGTTTTTATACCTTGCACTCCTACTTGGCAAATCCAACATGAGGCTCTGTAATTTGTTTGTGTTCCAGAATGGGTTACCAACTAACTTTGGGTCAGGTCAACATTAGCTGACGGCATGACTTTCCTGATTGAAGTCTGATAAACATGGAGCAAACAACAATGGAAATGTTCTTACATAGTAACAGTTACATAACGAGATAGAAAACCAAAGCTCCACACACTTCACTTCAGCCCGTCCTCCTGCAGTGCTGGCCTACAGGACGGCAAGAAGAAAAAACCCTATAGGGGTGGGTTCACACATAGGTTTCGGCTGGCACTTTTCTTTTGCGTTTCTAATGGCGTCTTTTGCATCCGGGTTTTTTGGTCCATTATGTTATGTGAAGGTCTATGGCAAATATGAGGCACAGGACACACAGGCGCTTTTTTTGTTTCTGGTGTTTTTGTTTATTAGGCAGCATGCTGGAGCTCTTGGCGTTTTTTTTTTTTCCCGGCGTTTATCACCTTTCCTCGAAGAAAATCGCCACAAGAAAATTGTAGTGGACAAACACACTGGGAGAGAGTCCTTAAAGGGTTATTCCCATCCTATACAATGGGGGCATATCGCTAGGATATGCCCCCATTGTCTTATAGGTGCAGGTCCCGCACCTATATCGAGAATGGAGCCCCCAAAGTAAAGGAGGGTGCACTGCACATGCGCAGCCGCCCTCCATTCATTTCTACGGGGCCAACAAAGATAGCCGAGAGCTGACTTGGCTATTTCCATCAGCTACATAGAAATGAATAGGAGCGGTGGCCGCGAATGCTCGGTGCGTTCCCATTCATTTCTATGGGAGCAGCGGCGGAGCTGCGCCTGGTGGTGGCCGGACCCGGGAAAACTGGGGTCCTCCAGGTGCAGCGCTCACCCCTCCAATCTCAATATAGGTGCAGGTCCCAGCGGGTGGAACCCGCACCTATAAGACAATGGGGGCATATCCTAGTGATGCCGCTGTCATCACGCTGAGCGCAGGTCCTTCACAATCAAGAGAGGAGCGACTGCCTCGATTTTTTTAACCCCTAAAAGGCCATATTGCACTAGTGTACCCGTTTTTAAACAGCCGTTTTTTAACAGCCGTTTAGCGGCCGTTAAAAATGGTCCCATTGATTTCATTGTGGGCCGTTTGGCACTGAAAACAGACAAAATTAGGACATGACGACTGCTATTCCCCGGCTGTTAAAAAAACGGCCATGCGAATAGCCCCATTGACGGCAATGGTTCTGAAACCGGTCGTGTGACTCTCATGTGCATGTAGTCTAAGGGCCCACTCACACTACTGTGTGAATGGGTCCGCATCTATTCCGCAATATTGCGGAATAGATGCGGCCCCATTCACTTCTATCAGAGCTGGCAGCCGCGGCACGGAGCCAGCTCTGTGCCGCGGCTCTGCATAAAAAAAATATAAATTGCGGACAAGTATAGGCATTTTCAATGGGGTGCCTGGCGTGTGTTCCGCAGAGTTGCGGAACACACGCCGGGCGGCAACCGTAGTATTGCAGGTCCACATTTTTGCGGACCCGCAATAATACGGTCGTGTGAATGGGCCCTAAGACTGGTGTTCCAGTTTAAGTAAAAAGTGCGCTGGATTAAAATGCTCAAAATTTATTAAAAGATACGTACATTAAGAGGGGGCTATCCGTGCACCAGGAACTGAAATCTGTGCCAGGTAGGAGCTGGCTGTATGCATCCGTACTTCCATTCCGTGGCCCAGCAATAACGATAGAACAGGTCCTATTCTTGTCCATAATTTCTATCATGGAGAAGAATGTTCCGATCCGCAAAATGTGGAATGCACGCGGCCGGTATCCGTGTTTAGCAGATCTGCAATTTGTGGACCACAAAAATAGATACGGTCGTGTGAATGAGCCCTAAGGACTCATACACACAACCATAGCCCATAGTTTTGTAGTCCAGAAATTGCGAATCCGCAAAACACATATACTGGCAGAGTGCGTTTTGCATTTTGCGGATCGGAACGCGCAGCCTTCTATAGAAAAGTCCAATCGTTCCCTGTAAAATGGACAAGGATAGAACATGTTTAATTTTTTTTGCGGGTGCCACAGAATGGACATACGTACAGATGTGGACGGCGCGCAGTGTGTTATTCGCAGCTTTTGTGACCCTATTGAAGTGATTGGGTCCGCATCTGACCAGCACAAAATGCATATCGAATGCGGAAAAAAAATACGTTCGTGTGCATGAGCCTTTAGGGTACATTCACACGACCGCATGTATTTTGCTGGTGACGTCCGTGTTCGTGCATACATTTTAGGCAGACCCATTGACTTCATTTATGGCCAAAAATAGGACATATTCTACCTTTTGCGGAACGGACGTACGGACACAGAAAGCACACGAGAGACTGTATTTTTGGCGCAATGTCTGATCCACATATTTTGCAGATTGCACACGGACCCATTGCTTGTGGATCCACACGGCCGCAAATTACAGAACTTTGTCCATTTTGCAGACAAGAATAGCCTTTTTTACAGTGGGTCCCATGAAAATTGCGGGATGCACATGGACCGCATCCGTGTTTTGCGGATCCGTGATTTGCGCACCGCAAAACTTATACGATCATGTGCTGGAGGCCTTATTAATAGAAATGGCAATTCTTGTCCATAAAACGGACAAGAATAGGGCATGTTCTATAATTTGTGGGACGTACATACGGATGCTGTCCGATTCTGTTGAAAACCCATAGAAATTAATGGGTCTGTGTGCGATCCGGAAAACATGCAAATCAGATGCAGATTCAAAATACGGTCATGTGCATAAGGCCTTACTCCCTAGTAACTAGTATACAATATTATGTTGCAATAATGACGACTCGCTGTTGGAAATAACATTTCAGTGGCGTACTATAATTGCCAAAGAGGACACGTCACCTCTCCTGACATATCACCTCGACCTATCACATCTCCTGACATGTCACCTCGACCTATCACATCTCCTGACATGTCACCTCTCCTGAAATGTCACCTCGACCTATCACATCTCCTGACATGTCACATCTCCTGACATGTCACCTCTCCTGACATGTCACCTCTCCTGACATGTCACCTCTCCTGACAAATCACCTCGACCTGTCACCTCTCCTGACATATCACCTCGACCTATCACATCTCCTGACATGTCACCTTGACCTATCACATCTCCTGACATGTCACCTCTCCTGACATGTCACCTCTCCTGACATGTCACCTCGACCTATCACATCTCCTGACATGTCACCTCTCCTGACATGTCACCTCGACCTATCACATCTCCTGACATGTCACCTCAACCTATCACATCTCCTGACATGTCACCTCAACCTATCACATCTCCTGACATGTCACCTCTCCTGACATGTCACCTCGACCTATCACATCTCCTGACATGTCACCTCTCCTGACATGTCACCTCGACCTATCACATCTCCTGACATGTCACCTCAACCTATCACATCTCCTGACATGTCACCTCAACCTATCACATCTCCTGACATGTCACCTCTCCTGACATGTCACCTCGACCTATCACATCTCCTGACATGTCACCTCTCCTGACATGTCACCTCGACCTATCACATCTCCTGACATGTCACCTCTTCTGACATGTCACCTCGACCTATCACATCTCCTGACATGTCACCTCTTCTGACATGTCACCTCGACCTATCACATCTCCTGACATGTCACCTCTTCTGACATGTCACCTCGACCTATCACATCTCCTGACATGTCACCTCTTCTGACATGTCACCTCGACCCATCACATCTCCTGACATGTCTCCTCTCCTGACATGTCTCCTCTCCTGACATGTCACCTCTCCTGACATGTCACCTCTCCTGACTGTGTCTGTTTTTAGTAAATTTTTGTTTCCCCCATGAAATAACAATTTTTGAGCATCCTATTTTTTAACTATGGGCTGTGCTGTCCCTCTGTTATTCCTCCTGGAAATGTATGAATAAATTATCAACTGGGCACAGCTATACTCTAGTTTGAAGGGTGTGTCCTTCCACACTCTCCAGTCAATGCTGGCAATATCACACTATGTAGAGACACATGCTGTTGACAATTGGAATGGAAACTCCCAGTTTTCAGTTTATTTATAGATTTCCAGGAGGAGGAATAGAGGCACAGCACAATGTAGAGTTCCCACCCTCTGATACCTCCCGTTTTACACAGAATTCAATGCAGTCTCTGTAAACAGGTAAAGAAAAAAAAAACCCCAAAGCATCCTGAGTGTCATCACGTGAAGCCTAAGGGGTGACTCTGCCCCGGTGCCCCTGGTGCAAAATGTCTGTAAATGTTTGTTGTGTGAATAAGTAAAAAGCCACACGGAAGATTATATGTACTAAATATATTTCTATGTACTAAAATGGATAACAGAATTTATTAGTATTATTTTTTTTTGGAATATTAAGCCCGAAGCTTGAGGTCTTGTAACGCCACTAGAGCTGCATTTCTTCCTGATGCGCCCATGACACCTCCGCCTGGAAGAGAGCAAATCATCATCAGTCTCACATCATAGCGTACTACTGTGTGCATGTCATTCTGATTGATTACTCCGTTTTCCAATCACAGACTGGCTGTGCCTGTTTCCAGGAATTCTGGACCCACATGAGAGGGGCGAGTGACTGTTGGCTGTATCAATCCCAAACCTGTGAAAAGAGTCTTCCATTTAGCTGGAAGAGCCAATGCTTGAGAAATTTTGAGAAAATCATCTTTCAATCTCTATGCATATTAGTTCTCAAGTGCACCTGGGCGGACCAAAGCTGCTCAGTGCACCATAGCTCCACCCCATTCCCTTCCTGGTACCTCCCTCTCCTGCGTGGTTGATAGATCCTGGCTTCTCCCGAGTCATGAAGGTTGGCTCTATGGAGGTGATGGGAAGGGAAAGGGTGGAGTTACGGTGCACTGAGCAGATCAGGCTCACCGTCGGTGCACGTAGTGTGCCGTTCTAATATACTCACAATTAGACATATGAAGTTTCAGAGTCTGCTCCTGCAAGTGCCACGAGAAAAAGCTTCACTGTGAAGTGCTCTCTGCATTGAACTGCTTACAGCTCCTTCCCTGTATTCTTAGTGACAGCCGTAGCATCCAATCAGGAGACCACTACAGCTGTCACTCACTTCACAGTGAAGTCCCGCCTACACGGCACTGGCAGGAGCAGATCTAGCAGAATAAAACTTCATATTCACACTATTCCTGATAATAAAACCTCCACAAAAGGTATATTTGTACTGCTGTCCCCAGCCCTTACCTACTGCTGTCAGCAGTTTAGGACGATCAAAACGGCTGACAGACTCCCTTTAAACAGAGCAGCATCGTTTGCTGACAGATCCACTTTGGTTGTTTTTGTGTGAAATTGGATCTAGTATTAGGGAGATGACATTCTGTGACATGCTGTGTAATATATTGGTAATACCCAATATAAGGCCTCATGCACACAACCGTATTTTGTAGCCACATTTCTTATGTTTTTTTCCATTCATTTCTATGGTCCGAAAAAAAAAACGGAAAACTGCATGCTGTCCGCATCCAGGTGTCAGTTTTGTAAATTATAAAACATGTCCTATTCTGGTTCATATTTGCATACAAAAATAGTCATTTCTAGTAATGGAGGTAGCTGCCTGTAGCTTTAAAGGGGTATTCCCATTTTAGACAATGGGGGCATATCGCTAGGATATGCCCCCATTGTCTGATAGGTGTGGGTGCCACCGCTGGGACCCACACCTATATCGAGAAAGGAGCGGGGAGCGCTGTGCCTGGAGGACCCCAGGTTTCCCGGGGTCCGGCCACCACCAGGCGCAGCTGCTCCCATAGAAATGAATAGGAGCGCACCGCGCATGCGCGGCCACCGCTCCCATTCATTTCTATGTAGCAGTCGGAAATAGCCGAGCACTCGGCTATTTTCGGTGGCCACATAGAAATTAATGGAGGGCGGCTGCGCATGCACAGTGCACGCTTCTTCACTTTGGGGGCTCCATTCTCAATATAGGTGTGGGTACCAGCGGTGAGACCCCCACCTATAAGACAATGAGGGCATATCCTAGCGAAAGGCACAATTTTCTAAGATGGGAATAACCCTTTAAAGATCCAAATCCCTGAGTATGCAAACATTTCAGTGTAAATATTTCGTGGCTCGTACAACTGCGATAAAATGTATCGACCATAAAAAAATCATGATCATTTTCATTTTAGATAGTAATACTTTGCAGACAAGTCCTCATGTGAGAACCATTTAAAGTGGCACCTCGTAAACTCATATAATATTGTTAAATCCACT
The DNA here is from genome assembly GCA_900303285.1 of Rhinella marina. NCBI lineage: Eukaryota > Metazoa > Chordata > Amphibia > Anura > Bufonidae > Rhinella > Rhinella marina. The sequence continues at coordinate 1,220,721 of ONZH01010457.1, read as the reverse complement.
CTTATCCAAGCTTTATGAAGACGGCCATCTGAGAAATGCACAAGCACCAGAAAAAAATGAGACATAAAAGTTATACAGCCTGGAATGGAGGTCGTCAATGTTTATAGTCAGTTATTACGACAACTCGGCGTCAATAGAAAGGTCGCGGAGGAACGCAGTGATTGAGAAATCACTAACAGTAATATACTAAATTCTTCATTTTTCCCTGGCTGAAAAAGCAAATACATTTTATGGCATCTACTCCTAAAGTAAATGTGAGTCTTTTAACACCATGCTGTTTCTAGGCTCAGAATTCTGTGCTGATTTATTTTCTCTATATATCCTTATTGCGCTAAGAGCTCTGTTTTTCTGATACACAACCCCAAATCCCCTGCAAAAGCATGATAAAAAATGCAAATCTGGTTGCCTTCAACCACCACTAGGGGGCACTTAAGAGCTTACTCCATACTGTTTGTACAGTTAACTCAATAATAAAGACGTATGCAGTAAGCAAGTAATTGATCAGAACAGATTTTGAACCTATTTAGATTAACACTAGTTAAAGATTTCTCCCAATTTCCAGGGGCAACATCATGTGATTGTATTGACTTGCAGGTCTCATCAAGTCAAGTTTAAAGAGCATTTCCTCCAAACTTGGTTGGGTGACGACTAGGCGGGCAGAGGAGCTGCATCTCATAAATATTAAGGACTTCAGGGCATGTGCACATTAAAGGGGTTCTCTGGGAATTAAGAAAATTAAAATATGTAAGTATTACTATTTTATAAATATATTCCCAATTACCTTTCATTAGCTATATTGGTTTGTTTTGTCTGGGGAGCAATCATTAGGAGAAATAAAATGGCCGCTGTCCTATTAGTACACACAAAACCTGTCCTAATCACACAGGAGGACAAGTTACTTCACAACACTGAGGTAAAGAGCTGCCTCATCCTCCTATCTGCTCTGCTCGTCAGGGATTATGATCCTGAATACAGATGATAAGATCTTCAGCTGAATCTCTATAGGAATGGAGTTCATGAGGAGACATGAAGTACAGAGGATGGACAGGACAGACTGTGGTAATGGGCACTGTATACAAGTCCTGCTGCTCATTAGCCACATCTTCTCATGAACTCCAATCCTACAGAGATTCAGCTGAAGATCTTATCATCTGTATTCAGGATCTCAATCCCTGACAAATAGAGCAGAGAGGAGGCTGAGGCAGCTCTTTACCTCAGTGTTGTGAAGTAACTTGTGATTAGGACGGGTTTTGTGTGTACTAATAGGACAGCAGCCATTTTGTTTCTCCCAATGGTTGCTCCCCAGACAAAATGAGCCATTATAACTAATGTAAGGTATTTGGGTATATATTTATATTAAAGTAATATTTAAGTATTTTCATTTTCTTAATTCCTGGAGAACCCCTTTAATGAGAAGATTCCAGTGCTGGATCACTGATAAACTGGAATTGTATGAAAACTACTACAAGAAAACCAACAACCGTCACAGCACTGCATTTAGGGTCCCTGCAACTACTTTATGCTGCCCTCAGACAATACAGCATAAACCTAGTGACAGATTCCCTTTAATGGGGTTTCAATGCCCCAGTGTTCAATGAAATATCATTGATATAAAATATCGATAAATGGGGGACCGTCATGGGGACCCACACCAGTCCCACTCTTGGTCTGATTTAATCCAGGCATGATTCATGGCCCCTATTTGCTTGAATAGTAACTATACATGGACAGCCTACCCTGCATCAAAGTCCAAGACTGAAAGTGCCCAGTTATTGGGAATGGTGGGGTCCCAGTGGTTGGAGCATCACAGATCAGTGCAAAAGTTTTTTGCTAATGCCAACCCTTCGCTAGGATGTGATTACTATGTTTTATCCTTATCGGAGCTGAAAAAGTCTTATAAATGTGGTATGTTAAGGGGCTGTACCACCAGACAAAAACTGGATTTAATGCTTTTGAAATTAATTGTCTGAAAAACTATTGACGGGCTCCCGCTACCCTTCTAAATTCATATCCACAATATATAAAATGCTGGGGCTCCCCTCTCTCCGGATGTCAAGCCAGCTGTGATAGGTCTGTGGGAGAGGGATCTGGGGAAACAGGTCTCCTCGGTGGAGATATGCAAACTTTTTTAGCATCCCCCACAAGCATTCATGGTGTGTCCGAGTTCAAGAAAATGGTAACAAGGTCTTGTCTCGGTGGTACAAGACCCCGGACAAGATTTCCTTATCCAATATCTCTGACCCAGGGACGGACTGGGAACTTAAAGGGAACCTGTCATCTCCGAAACACCCCCTGAACTAGAGTAAGCGGTGTATAGTGTAAGTGATGCTGAATCCGATTATGTAAGTTTTATCTTCATTCTCACTTCCATTCTGACGCTGTGCTCCCACAAACCAGCAGTAAAATGCACTCACTGGACTCTTCTTTGAGTCCTCTCCATTATGTGAGTGAGCACTGGAGTCCACTGAGTGCTTTTTACTGCAGGTTTGTGGGAGCACAGCATCAGAATGGAAGTGAGAATGAAGATAAAAATTACATAACCAGACTCAACGTCACTTACACTATACACCACTTACTCTAGTTCAGGGGGTGTTTCGGAGATGACAGGTTCCCTTTAAAGTGGCCCTGGAAAAATTCTAAAAGTGGCCCCGTTTTGTAGTTGGTTCCAAATTCATGGAAGGAAGGGCCAGCAATACCATATTGTGGCACATTATACCACCCCAACAGAGCCAAATACCACAGTCCAACACAAAATACATCCCCAAAAACTTCCACTGGCCGGCTGTGAGGAGGACTCAGGTGGCCCCCTGGGCATCGGCCCACCGGGAAATTTCCCTGTAAGGTCTATGGCCAATCCGCCCCTGCTCTGACCTCTGCTGGCATTGTAACTCTTTTAGAGAAACATTTTTCCATGTTTGGTAGACCTGTCCCTGAGATCGCTCTTCTAGCCTTCGGCATCCGGGGAGTGGACACTCATAGAGCGGCCCTCTTTTCCTTTTTAGTTTCTGCAGCTCGTCTACTGGTCCTTACCTACTGGCTATCCTCCGAGATACCCAATGTTGACCATTGGATAAACAAAGTTGACCCGTTTTATCGATTCGAACTAGACATACTGTAACAGCGGCTGCTGTGCGCCGCTGTACCCCTGCTTACCGCTGACGTTTTGGGCGTCATGTCCAGCGGTGAGCTGCTGGTTGTACTTTCCATTCACCGCTGCAGTCCTGAGCTCTGGCTGTGTAGTGCTGTTGCATGATGATCCGCTCCAAAGCTTCATTACTGCCCTGTACTACTCACTCCCTCTGGGCTGAAGCTGTTTCGATCATGTGACCATGCTAGGTCATGTGGGTTGGTCATGGGTCCTGATTGACCAACCCTGGACCTATTTAGTTTGCTCAGCCCTCTCCCAAGATGCCTCAGTGTCAAGGTCCTATCTTGCATTTTGGTTATACCTGTTCTTGCTTGTGTTCCTGTGTTCTGACCCGTGCCTTGTTATTCGACTCCGCTACCCGCCTGATCCTTGCCTGCCTGCATTGACCTTCCCGTTGCCGACCCGGATTGCCTGACTACGTACCTGTGCCGCCTGCCCTGACCCTTTGCCTGTCTGACTCTGCTTCTGCCTCATTCCACGGTCCTGTTTTGCCTCTCCTGGATTCGACCTGGCCTGTTTACCACCGCTGTACTACAGGTACCTTCGCAGGTATCTCTTGGTCCCCCTGGACCAGCTGCCTCGTGTCCCGACCCTCCTCAGGAGGTAGCGACCTGGTGTTCCCCTCGGAAAGTCTATCCCCACCATCAGGGGTAATTGTGAAGATCGAGGGGTTTCACTTAGACAACGCCCTTAGAGGAGGTAGGGCGCGAGGCACAGTGGGTCCACACCTGCTGATTCGTGACACATACATTTCTCTCTGCTTGGGCACTTTGGAAGCCCTATAGGCGTCACCACACGTTCCTGTGACCTGTGTTTTTCACAGTTTTATTGATATGCTGTTTTATGTAATTTATGCTCCCATAAATAAGCATAAGCTTGAACATTCAATGCCAGATTTATGTTCTGATTATTATTCATACCTAGTCTTCTGTCATCTGACTCTGTATGCCTTTACAAAATTAATAAAAAATGTTAATATAAATAAGTAATAAATATGCATTCAGTACCATAACTGCCTCGTAGACAGCTACAAGCTCTGGTCCCCCTGCACTTGAAAGGATGTTTCTCCCCTTGTCTATTGGCATGTGACTCTAGAGATGTGCTTGAAGGTAGCTGGTTATGCAAAGGCTATGCCAGCCCTTATCTCACTCTCTGCATGGAGCCATAATTAGGAACAGAGCTGACTATGGAACCACACAGCCTTCAAGCGTGTCGCTAGAGTCATGTGCTGATACAGCTCCCTTTCATGTGTGAGAACCAAACCAGACATACAGCAGGATGGGCAATGGTACTAAAGCATATCAGTAAGGCTACTTTGACACTGGCATTTACTCGTTGCGGCAGGCTGTTCCAGCAGAGGAACAGCCTGGCCGATCCGTAACCATACTGTACATCCGTGCAGCGGTATTTGTCTGGCCGCCTCTCAGCATATTTGCCGTGCTGCGGCCAGATCCATGCTGCTCCCGCTTATAGTGAATGGGGCTAGGCGGACTTCTGGGAGCTCACGGATGTACACTGTAGTTATGGATCCGGCAGGCTGTTCCCCTGCCGCAACAGCCCCGCAACAGTCCCATGAAATCCGTCCCTGTGCTCTGTAATGGTCTCAGGAAGACAAAAACAGTACAGTACCTGGATGTGCTCCACTGCCACATAGATAAAGGCCATGTATGGGTGTTCTATAATTTGCAAATCCAGGAATTGGTCGAGCAAAATACAACTGGTCCAGAGACATGCTCCCATGGAAAATGTTCTGCAATCAGAAGGAGATATGGTGAAAATAGTTAAAACCTGAAGCTAAAGAGATTATGGAACTCATTCTAGCTAAGGAACTTTCTCCATTAGTAACTGATGAATATTTTTGGGCTTATCAGCAGACAGGGCAATGAAATTCCTAATGAACTGATGATGAACAAAATGAACCACTGCATTTGAGTGGGATGGGTAGCTTCAAGTACCGCCCCTGAGGTCCAGCGCATGCCGTCATTTGGCACTTCCTGTAGTTCCCATTTATTGTAAAGGGAATCTGTCACCTAGTTTTACTGTATTTAACCCTTGGCGATACTATGTAATGCTGCTTAACATAATCAAAAACATACCTTTGTATGTCAAAGTGAATAATGCCTTCAGCTTAATTCCAGTACCTCCCCTTGTGCCATCCAGTCCGCACCCTCCTCTACGACCCGACGATAAGGATGGAACTCCTCCCACCTGGGCATCAACATCAAAGGCCCCATTCACACGACCGTATGTATTCCGTGATCCGTATAAAAACGGAACGGAAGACACACGGAAAGTCTTCCGTAGTGTTCCGCAATTTTACGGACCCATTGACTTTAATGGGGCTACGGACGTGATTTTTTGGCCAAGTATAGGACATGTTTTAATTTTTTTGCGGGGGAACTTCCGTGAGATACGGGATGCGGAATGCACACGATGTGCATTCCACATTTTTTTTCTCCTATGGAAAAATGAATGGGTCCGTATGGTTCAGCATCTTCGGATAAGATGCGGAAATGTACATAAGGTCAGGGGAATGGGGCCAAAGGGCTTGGCTCATGCATGGTAAGTACAGTAAGGCCAATGCCCACTGAAGGGAAGTCAATGCACAAGCGCAGACAGTTTCCTGTTCTGTGCTTGAACAAGATTTTGCAGAGGAACAGACGGGAGGGGTTCTATGCTGATCCTGATGTCGCAGAGGAGGGGGTGGACTGGATGGCGTAAGGGGAGGTACTGGGATCGAGTGAAGAGGCTGGCGTGGGCTCTTGCTGGAGTCAGTCTTGTGCTCCTGGAACAGCTACTCATGCTCTACTGGGCACTCATTAGCATACTAATCCAACTGGGATTTCTGGAGTTCTAAACTAAGCATAATACTAACAAAGGTATGGTTTTGATAATGTTAAGCAGCACTGTATAGCATTGCCATGAGTTAGAGTCAAACTAGGTGACACATTTCCTTTAAGAGCCATGTAGTCCGCTCTATACCAGTCCAAATTTAGAGCTCTCTCTAGACTGGTGGGTTTTTCAGGGACTGGTCCTGCTGATCACTGTTTTTGTGAACTTATGGGATTTTTCCTTTAAAGGCTATGTACACCTTCGGAGGCAAATTATGTTTACTCATTTTTGGCTAAAAATCATATTTTCAATTGGCCTTTATTAAAAATATTGAGCCATTCTGTCACAATGGTTTAACTGTTTTTCTAACTGTGTGACTGGTACTTTCACTTGGTCATCTAATAACCCTTGTGTCTAAACCACCAAGAGGTCATAAACACTTTTTTAAGCCACATTCTTACCAGTAAGATAAGAACGGAGCTATAATGAGTGTTTATAATGTCAGAGAGCAGAGATAAGGAGCCTGTCTGCTCCCCAACTGACGGAAAAGAGAGACAATCCAGAGGCTGCTACTAGAGCATCTCAGCTCTGTACACAAAAAAGGATTCAATATTTTTAATAAAGACCAATTGAAAAAAATATTTTTAGGTCAAAATAAGTACAATGCAATAAGAAGAAAAAAAAATACCCCCAAAGGTGTACATAGCCTTTAAATGGGAGTTCAACAATATTTTGCCAGTTGTATGGTACTGCAGAAAGGAACCTTATTATAAATGTTTCTCATCTCATCATAGTTCATTGGTCATTATAATCAGAATGTAATCTTTCCTTCCATTTATTTTAGTTAGCAACATTAAAAATAATTGTCTCTGCAGATTGTCATTATGTAGCTGTGCTGCTGATTAGGCCATTTCACTAATTCTATTGCCACCCATGACACTGGGAACATTTTATAGAAGGGTTCACATATAGTACGAGCAAAATATTACACTTTTTTTTTCTGATTTTGCCAGTTCAAGTAACAAACAATAGCTACGTACTCCTCCGGAGAGACCGAATATCCTTTCCAGATCTGGTGGTGTGAGGACGTCTCTGCCTATCACAGATGCCTTGAAGCCGGGAGCATATTTTTCTATCCAGTCAAACACTAACGAAAAAAACAAAACAGAAGATAACATGACAGGAGTTGTTTGTTTATCAGGCTTCATTTGCGGAACGAGTCGTACAGATTAGGATATTGCACGGTGGTCCAGAGCGCCCATCTCATGCAATGAAGTGCTATTCCTCCAGTATAAAATTACAAGTATACATCAAACATATTGCTGTGCAGTGAGGGTGGGCCGGGAAGCTTTCCCAGTATCTTCCTTCTCACTGTCCTGAAAAACATTTGTTCTTCTAATTATATTTCCACTTAGAAGAAAATTGTCCACTTTAAGAATCATTAGCTTCTCCTGTTAACCATGTATGTCCCGGAGTGGAGCAGCTTAAAGGGGTTTTCTAAGAGTTCCATATTGATGGCCTGTGGTCTGGATAGGTCATCAATATCTGATCGGTGGGGGTCTGACTCTCAAGACTGCTTGCTTATTTTCCCTATAGGCAATAACTGAAGATCTTTTTCAACTGCATTTAGATAAGTGGAACCTGAGCCTTAAAGAGGACCTGTCTCCTGATATGTCTGTTTTCTTAAAGGTTGTTTTATAACGTGAATTCAACGATTTGGGAATAAATAGGCTTAACAGGCTTAGTGATAAAAACATTTACAAAGTGTGATTAAATATAAGGTTAAACAGACAAATCACATACAGAATAAATAAAATTCAATCACATGGCCTGCACACAATATGGGGGAAAACTCGTCTCCAAGTCATAACACATGGCCAACACCCCAGGGTGTTAAAAGAAAGAAACAGTGTTTCAAATTAATACATCCTACCTGGATGATTTTCCTCAGTGGAGTGCCAATTAACTGTCTGCTTATACAAGGTTTATACCTTTCAGCCCCTCCTTTAGTTTGCAGTGTGTATCTCTCTGAGGAAAGTACTCAGGAATGTGATCTCGGCACAACGGGGGTTGGGTATGCAAACTATCCCTAACACACTACATTACAAGGAATATCATTACACAGAATAAAGAAGGTAATATAAAGGGGACAGAACCAGTTAGTACTTAAAATTGTGTAAAACACCTTAAAAACACAAAGGGGTTGTCCGGGTTATTTTTTATTTTTTTAAAAGGATGGATTTACACGCCTAGATAAACAGGCAGATTATAGGGAACGAACGTTCCTGCGAACCCTCATTCCCGACAATCTGCCTGTCTAAAGGTGCCGCAGATCACTTGATGAATGAGTGAAACACTCGTTCATCGGGTGATCCTGTTGTTAATGCAGGCACATCAATCATCATTTCTGGGCAGCAGATTTTGATGTTTTCTAAACAGCGACCTGCTGCCCAGAAACAATGCAGCTGTAAGAGGATGAGGGATCGCAATAGCGATCCCTCGTTCTCATACTGTGGAGGTAATCGCAGCATGTAAATGCAGTGCATCATCTCCACTGAGCAAGCAGCCGACTGACAATCTGTTGTTGCTCAGCACGCGTAATTGCACCTTTGCACACACTGTCCCAAAGCACCTCCTGTTCACAAAAATTTGGCTTTGCAGCTTTGCTTTTTTCTGCTGTACTAATCTCTGGCTTCGGTCTGATATCAGGGCTTTTAGCAGTTCTGGTGCCTTTGAGTGGGGTGCCTTTGGCTGTTGACCCTCTCATAATACCCAGTCTGTAAACAGCAAGGAGTCGAGGTGCTCTATGAGCTGCTTCCCCTGGAGGACTCCTGCTGCAGGAGAAGGGAAGGAGCTCCCCTTACTGTGCCATGACTCATCTCCTTCCAACTCTCAACTCTCTCTGTACAATCAAGAGACCCCTCCCCTTGGAAGATTCGGGCGAGCCCACTCCTCCATGGTGGGGGAGAGAATGGAATGGTTAGTTCCATTCTACCTATAGCTCACTGCCAGACACACAGGAAATGTGTAGAGATGCCTGCTCGGCCAATCACTTTCAGAGGCGGGTCCCTACTTCTGCTAGTGACTGGATAAGCAGGCATCTCCAGGCATTTCCTGTGTGTCGAGACCATGAAGTAGACATCATCAGGAAACTGATGGGAGAGGGATCAGCGGTGGCCATACAGTTATCATTACTTTGCAAGAAAAAATTCTGACCTACCATGTAGCTACTACTTTTATTAGTTCTGAACGTCTGCTGGGATACCGAGACCTCGGCTATTATATGCTCTGCTTTATTATTAGCTTTAATCTTTACTGTAGGTGTCAGTGGGGTAGGTTTATTTTTGGACACCATTTTGGTTGGCATTATGTAGAGCTAATGACCACTTCTTATATTAATATTAATTATTCATCTGCCAATTACAAATCCTTAAAGGCTCAATTTTGAATGTCGTAACCCCATGTGGTCAAGTGTCAGAAACCAAAAATGTAAAAAATGTATCATGTGTGATCTGGAGTTTTATCTGTAGCTGTTTTTGTAGCTCCAGGGATAATAGCAAAATCTCCCCTGTGGACAGTAATAGGTAGAACACCACAGAGAAAATAGGGCTAGATTATAACAGAGAACTTTTGCCTTTGCATCTCCACCATTTAGCGGCACACACCACCTGGTCCCCAAGCATGGCCTCCTGTAAATCATCCCTGGTGTCTTGTAGCAAAGTTGTATATGACACTGGTTGTGGAATTACTAAGGCACTGTGCAGGATTGTTATTTGTGCTTGGTAAATCAGTACTCATTGAGCACGGTGTGGCGCTCTTACTTGTTTACTATGAATCCATTTTCTAGGCCGTATTATATGGGTAACATATTCACTGCTGTTTGACACTAAATGGTGCTACTAATTAGGCACTGTATTGTGGCATTCATTAGGCACAACATGATAGCCTTATTTAGCCACAGTGTGGTGTTATTTAACTACAATGTGGCGGTATAATTTACAGTGTCTTGCGAAAGTATTCGGCCCCCTGGAACTTTTCAACCTTTTGCCACATTTCAGGCTTCAAACAAAAAGATATAACATTTTAAATTTTTGGTGAAGAATCAACAACAAGTGGGTCACAATTGTGAAGTGGGACGAAATTTATTGGATCATTTAAACTTTTTTCGTAATAATAAAACTGAAAAGTGGGGCGTGCAAAATTATTCGGCCCATTTACTTTCAGTTCAGAAAACTCCCTCCAGAAGTTGATTGAGGATCTCTGAATGATCCAATGTTGTCCTAAATGACTGATGAAGAGAAATAGAATCCACCTGTGTGTAATCAAGTCTCCGTATAAATGCACCTGCTCTGTGATAGTCTCAGGGTTCTGCATCATGAAGACCAAGGAACACACCAGGCAGGTCCCTGATACTGTTGTGGACAAGTTTAAAGCTGGATTTGGATACCAAAAGATTTCCCAAGCTTTAAACATCCCAAGGAGCACTGTGCAAGCGATCATATTGAAATGGTTGAAATGGAAGGAGTATCAGACCACTGCAAATCTACCAAGACCCGGCCGTCCCTCTAAACTTTCATCTCAAACAAGGAGAAGACTGATCAGAGATGCAGCCAAGAGGCCAATGATCACTCTGGATGAACTGCAGAGATCTACAGCTGAGGTGGGAGAGTCTGTCCATAGGACAACAATCAGTCCAACACTTCACAAATCTGCCCTTTATGGAAGAGTGGCAAGAAGAAAGCCATTTCTCAAAGATATCCATAAAAAGTCTGGTTTACAGTTTGCCACAAGCCACCTGGGAGACACCAAACATGTGGAAGAAGGAGCTCTGCTCAGATGAAACCAAAATACAACTTTTTGGAAACAATGCAAAACGATATGTTTGGCATAAAAGCAGCACAGCTCATCACCCTGAACACAACATCCCCACTGTCAGACATGGTGGTGGCAGCATCATGGTTTGGGCCTACTTTTCATCAGCAGGGACAGGAAAGATGGTTAAAATTGATGGGAAGATGGATGGAGCCAAATACAGGACCATTCTGGATGAAAACCTGTTGGAGTCTGCAAAAGACCTGAGACTAGGACGGAGATTTATCTTCCAACAAGACAATGATCCCAAACATAAAGCAAAATCTACAATGGAATGGTTCAAAAATAAAGGTATCCAGGTCTTAGAATGGCCAAGTCACAGTCCAGACCTGAATCCAATTGAGAATATGTGGAAAGAGCTGAAAACTGCTGTTCACAAACGTCTCCATCCAACCTCAAAGAGCTCCAGCTGTTTTGCAAGGAAGAATGGGCAAGAATTTCAGTCTCTAGACGTGCAAAACTGATAGAGACATCCCCCAAGAGACCGCAGCTGTAATCGCAGCAAAAGGTGGCGCAACAAAGTATTAATGCAAGGGGGACGAATAATTTTGCACGCCCCACTTTTCAGTTTTATTATCACAAAAAAAGTTTAAATGATCCAATAAATTTCGTTCCACTTCACAATTGTGATCCACTTGTTGTTGATTCTTCACCAAAAATGTAAAATGTTATATCTTTTTGTTTGAAGCCTGAAATGTGGCAAAAGGTTGAAAAGTTCTAGGGGGCCGAATACTTTCGCAAGACACTATACTTACAATGTGTTAGTACTATTTATGCAAAATGTGGGGGTATTATTTACTTACAATATGATGGTGTTATTTCGATACAATGTGGTGCCATTATCTATACAAAATGTGGTGGTACTATTAGGTACAATGTTGTGGCACTATTTGTGCAATATGTGGCAGTATTGTTAGGCACATTGAGGTGGTATTAGGCTACTTTCACACTTGCATTTCCATTTTCCGGTATTAAGTTCCCCCATAGGATGCAATGCTCCGTTTGGTTGCGTTCTCATACTGGGGAGCATGCTGCAGTTTTCTTTCAGTCGTGGAATGAGGAGCAAAATGGATCAGTCATGACCCACAATGCAAATCAAAGGGAACTGATCCGTTAAACTCAGACATGATAGAAAATGGATCCGTCCCCTATTGACTTTCAGTGGAGTTCATGACGGATCCGTCTTGGCTATGTTAAAGATAATACAACCGTATCCGTTCATAACAGATGCAAACGGTTGTATTATCAGTAACGGAAGCGTTTATTGCTGAACCCTGCCGGATCCAGCAAAAACGCTAGTGTGAAAGTAGCCTTATTTACTTACAATATGACGATATTATTTAGGCACAATGTGGTGGCATTGTTTATGCAAAATGTGGTGGTATTATGTTATAATGTGCTATTATTTAGGCAGTATTATTGCATCATTAACGTCCATTTTCAATAGGGGAAAGGCACTTTTTGCCCAGTTGCCTCCACCGCACTGTGAACACTGATTATTGTAGATTTACAGTAGAATAATATTCTGTTTATCGGGGAGAAAAACGTACAGACTGTGTCTGCAGCGCTAAACCAATATTTCCTCTGCCGCTATAAATATGAGCTGATTTCCCAGAACTCACATTCAAAACTGTCAATTATATTTAAGTTACCAAAAATGAGGAAGTTGAGACATTACAAAATATCTGCACGTAAATGCAGGGCTGTGTATTCATGGCGAAACTGTGAGGAACACAGAGCAGAAATATTCTCGGCCGTAAAGAGATTAAAGAATTTATTTAGAAAACGGGGATAATCCTTAAAGCATGTTATTATCCTGGACAGCACTTTATAAGTACCGCAGTCTGTTTATTGGATTACACTTCAATTTATGGCTGTAATATGTGTGCTTTACTAGCATGCATTAGCTCGTATCTGGCAGCGCATTAAAGCAACACCAATTTAATGGTGAGGATTTTCATCCTGGCCTAGATAACACGACATACTGTCGACTGTGATACAATCCTATAGATGGCCGTACAATACATAGACGCTGCAACAGATGCGGAGTACACACAAATTACATTCATATCGTACTGTGCAAAGGAAATAGATTTTCCTTAAGTTTATTTAATTTCCAGAGGAAATTGCATTACCCCAGCATCTCTATCTGGAGGACCCAATGCATCTGTAAATTACACTGTGTGCACAATTATTAGGCACGTTGCATTTTTCAGTTTGCAGAATTATTACTGTATGTAACTAAGACTACTTTCACACTAGCGTTAATATTTTCCGGTATTGAGATCCGTCATAGGGTCTCAATACCGAAAAAAAAAACGCTTCAGTTTTGTCCCCATTCATTGTCAATGGGGACAAAACGTAACTGAACGGAACGGAGTGCTCCAAAATGTATTCTGTTCCGTTCTCATACCGGAGAGCAGCATGCTGCGGTTTTCTTTTCCATTCTGGGATGCAGAGCAAGGCGGATCCGTCATGACCCACAATGCAAGTCAATCGGGATGGATCCGTTTTCTCTGACACAATAGAAAACGGATCCGTCCCCATTGACTTTCAATAGAGTTCATGACGGATCCGTCTTGGCTATGTTAAAGATAATACAACCGGATCTGTTCATAACGGATGCAGACGGTTGTATTATCAGTAACGGAAGCGTCTTTGCTGAACCCTGCCGTATCCAGCAAAAACACTAGTGTGAAAGTAGCCTAAATGAAAAAGGAGAATGAATCTCACTTGTTTATTTTCATCTATTAACCCCTTCAAGCGACAGCCAGTTTGGACCAAATGCCAGAGCCCCATTTTTCAAATCTGACATGTGTCACTTGTGTGGTATGTGGTAGGTGGTTATGTGGTAATAACTTTGGAACGCTTTTATTTATCCAGGCCATTCTGAGACTGTTTTCTCGTCACATATTGTACTTCATGACAGTGGTAAATTTAAGTCAAAATATTTCATTCTTATTTATAAAAAAAATACCAAATTTACAAAAAATTTTGAAAAATTAGCAAATTTCCAAATGTCAATTTCTCTACTTTTAAAATACATAGTAATACCTCCAAAAATAATTATTACTTTACATTCCCTATGTGTCTACTTCAGGTTTGGATCATTTTGAAAATTACATTTTATTTTTTTGGGACGTTAGAAGGCTTAGAAATTTAGAAGCAAATCTTGAAATTTTCACAAAATTTACAAAACCCACTTTTTAAGGACCAGTTCAGGTCTGAAGTCACTTTGTGAGGCTTCCATCATAGAAACCACCCAAAAATGACCCCATTTTAGAAACTACTCCCCTCAAGGTATTCAAAACTGATTTTACAAACATTATTAACCCCTTTAGGTGTTCCACAAGAATTAAAGGAAAATGTAGCCAAAATTTCCGAATTTCACTTTTTTGGCAGATTTTCCATATAAATCATTTTATTCCGAGAATAAAGCAAGGGTTAACTGCCAAACAAAACTCAATAATTATTACCCTGATTCTGTAGTTTACAGAAATGCCCCATTTGTGATCATAAACTGCTGTACAGGCACACGGCAGGGCGCAGAAGGAAAGGAACGCCAGGGCAGATTTCACTGGAAAAATTTTAAGTTGCCATGTCACATTTGATGCACCCCTAGAGTAGGAAACTCCAAAAAACTGACCCCATTTTGGAAACTACGAGATAAGTTGGCAGTTTTGTTAGTACTATTTTAGGGAACATACGATTTTTGGTAGCTTTATATTACACTTTTTGTGAGGCAAGGTAACAAAAACTAGCAGTTTTGGCATTGTTTTTATTTTTTGTTATTTACAATGTTCATCTGACAGGTTAGATCATATGATATTTTATAGAGCAGGTCGTTACGGACGCGGCAAAATATCTAATATGTATACTTTTTTTATTTATTTAAGTTTTACACAATATTTTTGAAGCACAAAAAAAATCATGTTTTAGTGTCTCCATAGTCAGAGAGCTGTAGTTTTTTTTATTTTTTGGGAGATTGTCTCAGGTAGGGGCTCATTTTTTGCGAGACGAGATGACGGTTAGATTGGTACTATTTTGGGGGGCATACGCTTTTTTGATCGCTTGGTATTAAATTTTTTGTGATGAAATGTGACAAAAAATGGCTTTTTTAGACAGTTTTTATTTTTTATTTTTTACGGTGTTCACCTGAGGGGAGAGATCATGCGATATTTTTGTAGAGCAGGTTGTTACGGACGTGGCGATACCTAACATGTATACTTATTTTTATTTATGTAAGTTTTACAGAATAATATCATTTTTGAAACAAACAAAATCATGTTTTAGTGTCTCCATAGTCAGAGAGCTGTAGTTTTTTTATTTTTTGGGCGATTGTCTCAGGTAGGGGCTCATTTTTTGCGGGATGAGATGACGGTTTGATTGGTACCATTTTGGGGTAAATATGCATTTTTGATCGCCTGCTATTACACTTTTTGTGTGGCAAGGTGACAAAAAATGGCTGTTGTGGTATAGTTTTTTTTAAAAAAAGATTTTTTGCGTACACCTGGCAGGGTGGACCATGTGATGCTTTTATAGAGCCGGTCGATACGGACGTGGCGATACCTAATATGTGTACTTTTTCTTTTTTTTACTTCATTTGGGGAAAAAGGGTGCTTTTTTAACATTTTTTTTTAACTTTTTTTTTACTTTTTATACTTTTTTTTTACTTTCTTTTTACACTTTTTTTTACTTTCTTTTTACATTTTTTTTAATTTATCAAGACCCATTTGGATCTTGAAGATCCAGTAGGCTTGATGGCTATACAGTGCATTGCAATAGTCATCTATTGCAATGCACTGTATCAGTGCTACACTAAGGCTGATCAGACCCTGAGGGTCTAATCAGCCTTAGGTACATGGCAGCCAGGACGCTTTTGTAAAGCATCTGGTTGCCATGGTAACCATTGGGCCGCTGCCACTGCAGCAGCGGCGGCCCTATGGAAGAGAGAGGGAGCTCCCTCCCTCTTAACCCCATGGATGCTGCGGGCGGCTGCTGACTGCAGCATCTATGGGGTTAAACAGCTGAAATCGGTGCCAGCACCGATTTCAGCTGTGGCAGCAGAGTGTGAGCTGTAATTACAGCTCACACTCTCTGCTGATGGCAGAGGCTCCGATCCTGAGCCGCTGCCATCACATAATACAGTGCAGGAGGGGGCAGAACTGGGGGCAACGGAGGCACAAGGGGGGCACTACAAGGGGGGGGCACAGACAACTTACCTGGTTTCAGGCTGCGATCTCCAGAGTGGAGATCGTAGCCTGAAATCGGCATTTTAACAATGAAGCGCTCCGATTGGTTAGTCTGCAGAGACTAACCAATCGGAGCGCTTGCCGGCAAGGGACCACTCTGATTGGTCCCTTGCCGGCTTCCTCGAGGTCTCTGCTCTCCGGGAGAGCGGAGACTCCGGAGCTGTGACACTTTATAGTGTCACAGTCCCGGTAAGCAGTTTGGACGTAACTGCACGTCCAAATGCCGCAACTTACTTGCACTTTGGACGTACAGTTATGTCCAAATGCGCCAAGGGGTTAACGTGAAAATAATAAATAAACAACTCAAAATTTATAAAAGAACATTTAAAAAAAATTTCTGACCAATATAGCCCTCCGTGATAAGCCTTCCATCCATGGCGTCTCAGTTTTTTAATCTGTTGACGATCAACTTTTTGTGCAGCAGTAACCATGGCCTCCTAGACACTGTTCAGAGACGTGGAGCACAGTTTTGTACCTATGACACTGGCTGACCTGTTACATGTGCACTTGGCAGCTGAAGACATCTGTGTTGCTCCCATGTTCATATGTGTCTGCATTTCAGTCTTTTTTCTCAACATGTTTCTTATGACCCTTTTGACTATTAGCAACATAACATTTGATGGTTCTGTGATTATGCGCCAATATCTTAGCAAAAAAACAGTACTGCATCCCTCTGAAAGACTTATTTTTTGACTTTTCAGAGCCAGTTAAATCTCTTTTTTAGGTCCATTTTCCCAGAGGAAAACAAGCTGCCTAATAATTACGCACACCTTGATATAGGGTCTTAATCTCCTTACGCCTCACGCTCCCTCATTACACAAATACGTATCACCTGATATGCCTCAACCCAATAAACATTTAAGTTTATACAGCTTAGAGTTGTAAACATGCATAAAAATGATGATATGGTCAAAACTTGCCTAATCATTTTGCACACAATGTATATGGGCAGCCTATTGATTTCAATGGAAATCTTGCAGTGCTTCATTTCCCCTGTGGTGGTGCTACAGGAGAACTGAACAGTTGCTAACATATTGCATCACAGCCGATCACTGGATTCACCATTATTTTAGTTAGAGGGGAAGGAGCAAATTTCCAATATCCTTAGGACAGGCCATCAATGTCTGATCAGCAGGGTCTTTCTTCAGACACCCCCGCGGATGAACTGTTTAAAGAGGCCATGGTGCTCATTTCTGTAAGGGGCCCCTACGGCCATATACCTTCTTACATTGGTGGAGCTAAATAGTAGTGTTATGTGGGCACTAAATGGTGGCATTATTTAGATACTGTATATGCCGTAGAGTATGTATTACTTAGCATGGCATGGCGGTATTACTTGGTCACTGAATGGTAGTATTGTATGGGCATTGCATGCATTTTGAAAAGCCTGGATAGTCCCTTTAATATTCTGGTTTTGGTACAGAGGTTTCCCCCACATGAAGGGTTCCCTTTCTTCAGTGATGACTCAAGTATTTTCAGTCCCTTTTTTCTGGTAATATATACGTTTGCGGCGATGAATTACCAGGAAGTTAATGTATGTGACGTAACATACAATATTTTGAGCCTATATAAGTTCTCACAGTCGCATTCGTTCCACATATAACAGCCAGAGAAGACTTAGTATGTCCACACATTATACTGGGTTAAACTGATTTAATAGTGCAATACCTCATCTCCCCTGTGGTGGCACTGCAGAGCAATTTAAAACTAGCCGTCAGCTGCTGCCAAGGCCAATAAGATAATGGGTTGCATCAAAAGAGGCATAGATGCCCGTGATGAGAACATAGTCCTGCCACTTTACACATCACTAGTCAGACCACACATGGAGTACTGTGTACAGTTCTGGGCTCCTGTGAACAAGACAGACATAGCAGAGCTGGAGAGGGTTCAGAGGAGGGCAACTAAAGTCATAACTGGAATGGGTGGACTACAGTACCCAGAAAGATTATCAAAATTAGGGTTATTCACTTTAGAAAAAAAGACGACTGAGGGGAGATGTAATAACTATGTATAAATATATCAGAGGTCAGTACAGAGATCTCTCCCATCATCTATTTATCCCCAGGACTGTGACTGTGACGAGGGGACATCCTCTGCGTCTGGAGAAAAGAAGGTTTGTACACAAACATAGAAGAGGATTCTTTACGGTAAGAGCAGTGAGACTATGGAACTCTCTGCCTGAGGAGGTGGTGATGGTAAGTTCACTAAAAGAGTTCAAGAGCGGCCTGGATGTATTTCTGGAGGTAATAATATTACAGGTTATAGTTACTAGAGAGGGGTCGTTGATCCAGGGAGTTATTCTGATGCCTGATTGGAGTCGGGAAGGATTTTTTCCCCCTAAAGTGGGGAAAATTGGCTTCTACCTCACAGGGGCTTTTGCGTTCAGCAGTGTTCGGAAGTCCCATGACTAGCCGGGTCATTTACAACCAAATATATACCACTTTTGTGGTGTATATCTGGTGCAGATTCTGCCGAACACCATGTTGCGGCAGAATCTGCAACTTCTTCCCCGCTCTAACCAGGTCTAGGAAAGGGGACGTGGTGTTGGCGTGGAGGAGGACGGACCGACAGGCCTGTCTCATTCATCATTTTCCACGCATGGTTTAGGCGTAGAAAATAGTCTAAATGTAAGACAGCTAGGAAGCTGTCTTACTGTACATTTAGAATCGGCGGTGGTTACGCCAAACTTATGGCTGGCACATCTACATAACTTTGGCGATCCACCGCCAGCTATGGGGCATATTATTATAAATGACCCCCAATGTCCATATAGTGAAGAACTACAACATCTTGGCTCAAGGACTCAATCCTAAAGTCATACATTTTTCAGTTTCTGCTCTTCCCTGACGCACTTAATACAATTAGGCTGCAGTAGTACAAGTGTACAAAATCTAAAACTCATGTTTCTCATATTCTGCGACCACATGATTGCATTAAGTGAACAATAAATATCTTCAAGGATGAGCAGAGTTCGGCATTTATGCTGTAAATGGGATGTTGTCTGCTTTATACTTTTATACTTTTATACCTGATATACATGTTTTATGAGAACAGACATAAGATAAAAACAGAACAAAATATAATAAAGCAAAAGTTAAAAAAATAAAAACATTTCAAAAGACTACGTCTAGAATAGTAAGCACTGCAGCTCCAGGAATGGCGCTCTGGTCAGTGTACTCTGAAGTTTGTTCACTAGATGACGGAAACATAGAGACAGTCATGGGGGAGTCTCTCTCAGGGCCACAAGAGAAACTCTTTAACCTCCATCCCAAGTATCAGTGATTGTTGCTTCTCAACCATCCAAGGGCGGGGCAATGTGATAAAACAGTGAAAGATAGTGTATCGTGCATGTGCGGTGTGCTCTACATTATTTTCTATTGGAGTTCTGAAAATAGCCGAGTGAGTGCCGTCGAATATTTTCGGAAGTCCCATAAAAACAATTATACGAGTAAAGGAAAACACAATGGGGGTCATTTATTAAGACCGGCATTCTAGACGCCGTTCTTAATAACCCCTATCTGTGGCAGTGGATCAGCCGAAGTTATGAAGAGGTGCCACAAGGCCATGCATTGGAATCCGAAAGCCGGACTCTTCATAACTTTCGGCAGATCCAGCGCTGCTTCTAAATGTACAGAGGGGAAAATAAAGTATTTGATACACTGGTGATTTTGCAAGTTTTCCCGCCTACAAATAATGGAGAGGTCTGTAATTTTTACACTTCAACTGTGAGAGATAGAATCTAAAAAATCACATTGTATAAATTTTAAAGGGAACCTGTCATCAACTGTATGCTGACCTCACTGATGGCATCATAAAATAGTGACAGGAATGCTGATTTCAGCGGTGTGTCACTCATGAGCTAAAAGTAAGTGGTTGTCGAGAACCAGCATCATAATCATTGCAGCCCAGGCCTTGAAAAGAGTCAAATCTACCTGAGAAGAGTCATGGTTATTCCTAATCTCCTGCTCTCCCTCCCATCTGCTGATGATTGGCAGTTCTCTCCTACAGAGAAAGGGAGAAAACTAGGTAGAAGACTGTCAGTCATCAGCAGGAAAAGCAGGAATTTCTGAATAACCAGGACTCTTCTCAGGTGGCCGGGACTCTTTTCCAGGCCCAGTCTGCAATGATTGAGATGTTGGTTCTCGGCAACCACTTACTTTTAACTTATAAATGACAGACCGCGGAAATCAACTCATCTGTCTCTACTTTATTTTGCCCTTAGAATGGGCAGCACAAAGTTGATGACAGGTTCCCTTTAAATAATTTATTTGCATTTTATTGCATGAAATAAGTATTTGATCACCTACCAACCAGCAGGAATTCTGTCTCTCACAGACCTATTAGTTTTTTCTGTATGAAGCCCTCCTACTCTGCACTTGTTACCTGTATAAAAGACACCTGTCCACACACTCAATCAATCACACTCCAACCTCTCCACCATGGCCATGGACACCAGGGACAGAACTGTAGACCTGCACAAGGCTGGGATGAGCTACAGGACAATAGGCAATCAGCTTGGTGAGAAGGCAACAACTGTTGGCGCAATTATTAGAAAATGGAAGAAACACAAGATAACTGTCAGTCTTCCTCGGTCTGGGGCCCCATGCAAGATCTTACTAGGGTAAGGATGATTCTGAGAAAGATCAGGAATCAGCCCAGAACTACACGGGGGACCTGGTCAATGACCTGAAGAGAGTTGAGACCACAGTCTCAAAGATTACCGTTAGTAACACACTACAGTACACTGTTATGGATTAAAATCCTGCAGGGAACGCAAGGTCCTTCTGCTCACGCCAGCACCATGTCCAGGCCCATTTTGAAGTTCATCAATGACCATCTGGATGATCCAGAGGAGACACGGGAGAAGGTCATGTGGTCAGATGAGACCAAAATAGAATTTTTTAGTATCAACTCCATGCCGTGTTTGGAAGACGAAAGATCAGTACAACCCCAAGAACACCGTCCCAACCATGAAGCATGGGGTGGAAACATACTTTGGGGGTGGTTTTCTGCAAAGGGGACAGGATGACTGCACCGTATTGAATGGAGGATGGATGGGGCCATGTATCGCGAGATTTTATTTTCCGCACGGTAAGACAGCTTCCTACAAGATGGGCCTGTCCCGTTCCCCGCCCATGCCATGCCCACAATTTTAGACTGGGGTGAGCGGGGAAAAGACGCAGATGGTGGCGCAACTAACCGCTGTGCCGCCATCTGCGTCTGAAATACTCCTAATATAAGCGTATTTCAGTATAATAAATGACCCCCAATGTCCATATAGTGAAGATTTTGCAAGATCTTGGCTCAAGGACTCAATCCTAAGGTCATACATTTTTCAGTTTCTGCTCTTCCCTGACGCACTTAATACAATTAGGCTGCAGTAGTACAAATGTACAAAATCTAAAACCCATGTTTCTCATATTCTCCGACCACATGATTGCATTAAGTGAACAATAAATATCTTCAAGGATAAGCAGTGTTTGGCATTTATGCTGTAAATTGGATGTCTTCTGCTTTATACTTTTATACCTGATATATATGTTTTATAAACAGACATGAGATAAAAAAGGAACTAAATATTATAAAGCAAAAGTAAAAAAAAAAAAACATTTCAAAAGACAACAACTAGTTCTGAAAAAGTACTAGTACAGTAAAAGTACATATACTCACCACTTTGTCACCTGCTGCCGTCTGCCGTCTCCTGTTGAGGCCAGTGACTGGAATATATGCCCTTTTTAATTTTATGGTATTTATGGATCTGGGGGAGTTTTTGTCAACTGTCCTTTAGAGCAAGATCCACCATAGAGAAGACTCTGCTCTAACTAATAGGGGGTTTATTGCAAAAAAATAACTATTTTTTATATATATTTGGAAAGAGGGAATGCAGTACCCCAAAGAACTACTGCAAAGGGTTAATTAATACCAAAATAGGTAATACAGTGTTCTTAAGTTAAATGTTATGTTATTTACTGTGTTTCATGTGAACTCACTAGCACCGTATCAGCATCCTAATAGTTTGGCAGATTGTTTAGGTTACCGGTGATGGACTAGGTCCACCCCCTGGTTAGTGAGAGTAAGGAGTCTAGTCTGAGGAAATCTACTTTAAGGATGTTTGTGTGGAGAGTTCCTGCAGATTCTGACCCAAGCACAGAGAACCTCTGTCTCTGAGTCTACAAGCCTGGCATCCTGCTAACTGATCACCACCAGGCAGGAGCCCCAATACTAGGGTGTTTCCCGAGAGAAGAAAA
The DNA here is from genome assembly GCA_900303285.1 of Rhinella marina. NCBI lineage: Eukaryota > Metazoa > Chordata > Amphibia > Anura > Bufonidae > Rhinella > Rhinella marina. Next base: position 1,198,369 of record ONZH01010457.1, on the reverse strand, counting down.
GGTGTTTCTATCACTGTATGACCTCAGGGAGGGTCAGTGTGAGGACTGTCATTGTGACCTGTGAGTACTACCACCACCATCAGGTCCACGACAACCACCTCCATCCCCTTTATGTAAAAATAATTGATAAGACATCATTTACCATTATCTGCATATTTATTCCTCTCCTCTTCGTTCCACGTCCGCCCCTCGCTGAGGGTGTATGGTGTATATTGTGAGAAGATTGAAATAACATGACATCCTGGAGGAGCGAGGGTCGGGTCCAGCGATGAGGGAATGCAGACCTCAATCATCGGCCTGTGAAGAATATGAGGAGCGATGAACATCTTTACAAAGCCATAAGAATGTTATTCCAAACTAAAGACACATCCTTGCTTTTACTGTTTATTTCTCTCATCCTGTAGCGGGGGGCCCACACACAACACTTGGTCAAAAAGATCCTTTCTGTAAGGTCTGAGCCCCTTGCAGTACCCCAGAGCAAAGGGGCATCTGCAAGTTGTTCACTTATGCTATGTAACATGATGTTATACATCATACTATGTATTGTACACAGTATAATTATATATTAGTGGCACAGTCGGGGTTAACAATCCTGGCTTTGCACTTGTAGAAGGTTAGGTGTGGACTGGCTCCACCACTAGCTGTAGTCAGTAATAAGGAGAGTTTGGAAGGGAGAGAAAACTGTGACTTTTTTCCCCCCCCCATCTTAGGTCCAAAAAGCTACAGAGGCTAACTGATTTCTACATGGCCAAGCATTGGAGTCAGTAAGCTGCTAAGACTTTACTGCAGTGAGGGACACCCTTCACCCCTAGACTCGACATGACCAGTCTTAAAGAGGGCATTAACTCTCATCCTTGCCTAAATCCATACAATCTGCATTGTGCCCTCTTTTCATTGCACAGCCCTAGGGACAAACGGTGTGATCAAAACCACTCCCATCCTCTGCTCCCACTCCTCCTCACTGTGCCCTTACATGTCACTATGTTTGCACGGCGTGTGCCTGCTCTTTATTGTTCTGCCTTTTGGATGTGTAGTTATGCTCTGTGAAGTCATATGTATGTTCATCTTAGATGTATTGCTTAAAGGGTTTATCCGAGTTATTTTTTTGTAACATAGTAACATAGTATATAAGGCCGAAAAAAGCCCTCTATCCATCCAATTCGGCCTGTTATACTGGAAGTTGATCCAGAGGAAGGCAAAAAACCCCTGTGAGGTAGAAGCCAATGTTCCCCACTTTAGGAGAAAAAATTCCTGCCCGACTCCAATCAGACATCAGAAGTACTCCCTGGATCAACGGCCCCTCTCTAGTAACTATAACCTGTAATATTATTACCTCCAGAAATACATCCAGGCCCCTCTTGAACTCAGTCTTTTAGTGAACTTACTGCCCCTTTTGGCGACTTTTTGCACTTGTCATTTGTATGTTTCTAACTAATCAAATATAACAACTTTTCCAGCACTTTGTGCTTCTAAACTTGCTGGTTTCTCAGATTTCAAGGCTTTACAACAGTAGCTACAGGCAATGAAGAGACATAGGATCTGCTCTCCTCATCCTATAGACACAGAGCTGACACTGGAGGAGTTCTGCAGAGTATTGCACAAGAAAGGTAGGGGGAAGTTCCTGTGTGTATCAGCATTGTCATTGTACAGCTGGGACTTGTAGTTCTACACATACAACATTCTGCTGAGTATCCCAGCAGACATGTCACTCAGGGCAGACTTATTGCAGAGCAGAGGGGGGGCGGGGGGGTGGGCGGAGATTGTTGTTATATGCATGTAAACAAAGGCCAGAAGAGAACCAGGGAAATTAGGAAATATAGGGGTTTTTTTTGCCTAAAACTTTCTTAACGTAGTTATATATTACTGCCCATCAGACTTACAGTAGTATATATATATTTTTTTAATAACTCGGACAACCCCTTTAATATGAAATCCGCCTCTTCTCTCGTTTGTGACGGCTCCTCTCTAACCTCCTACAACCACCTTATGCTTTTCAATTAATCTTAGTGTGGACAATACTGTATATTTCCATTACAAGTCACTTTGTCAGGGAAAGTCCTGGTGATCTACCTTGTCATTCCTTGCCTGTTCCTCATCTATACATATACTTCTCACATAAAGTTAGGGATATTTGGCTTTCGGGTGAAATTTATGGAAAATGTAAAAATTTCACTCTCCAGTCATATTATATCATGAACATATGACATTTAAGTAGAAGCAGCAATGGTGATTTCCTCATCTCAAACAATTTATAGAAACAAAAGCTGATGTGGCCTTGAGCATCAATTACAGCTTGACAACGACGTCTCCTGCTGTTCACAAGTTGAGGCATAGCATCCGACTCTTCTTGAAGGGCGGCCCTCAGGTCATTGAGGTTCTGAGGTACAGAGTTACGAGCCTCTACATGGCGACTCAGCTGATCCCATAGGTTTTCAATGGGATTCAGGTCTGGAGAAAGTGAAGGCCACTCCATGTGAGGTCCCTCAGTCTCCAGCAGCCGTTCCCTAATGATGCGACCTCGATGAGCTGGAGCATTGTCCTCCATGAAGATGAAATAAGGCCTGTGTTGTTCATGCAGAGGCACAATGACTGGATTAATGATGTTATTCTAGTAGTATGGGCTTGTCACTGGACTATTCACACAGTGTAGGGCAGTTCTGTACTGACTAGACACACCTGCCCACACTAACACCGCCACCAAAGACTCGTCTGATGACAACAGTGGCTGATGCATAGAACTCTCTGCAACATCTCCAACATCATTGGCGGCCATAATTTCTGCTCAGTGTGAATCGACTTTCATCAGTGAAAAGCACTGAGGCCCACTAGTCCCTCGTCCAGCGTAGATGCTCGCTGGCCCATGCCGGACGCCTGTGGCTGGTGGTGGGCTTGCAGGTCGTCTACCACGTAGACCATCCTGATGTAAGTGGTTTTGAATGGTCTGATGTGACACTTGGGTCCCTTAAATGTGCCTGGAGTTGTGTGGCATTCATCATCCAGTTCTGCAGGGCATTGTGCACAATGAAGCGGTCATCAGTGTGGGATGTGGCCAAAGGACGTCCACTTCTCTGCCTTTCTGTGACTCTTCCAGTCTTCCTGTATCTCTGTTGCTATCTGCTGATGACACTCTGTGACACTCTAAGCTCAGTGGCCACTTCCGTCGGAGAACATCCTGCTTGAAGCCTCGCAATGGCAAGGTACTGTTGATCAATTGTTAGGTGTCGTCTTGGTCTCATGATGTCAAAATGTGAACAGCATGATGAGGAGGACTGTTTAAATACCCATTCTAATTGAACCAAGAACTTTATTGGATGATTCACGGATCAAACACCTGTTGTGAATTTCGCCGTTAAGCTCCTTGTTAGAGAACAGCAAGTTGTGCAAAACGTACTGAAACATTGAACAGTTGGACATGTGCATTCAGAAGTATAGAGAAGATCACACTAAGTTCACCTGTAAAGGTTAGAGTGCATTTTAGGTTCACCCTGAAATATTACCCACAAGCCAAATATCCCTAACTTTTTGTGAGTAGTGTACAAGCTCAACGTAAGAATAACATGGAATACATATACACCTACATACAAGATACAGTATTAGTCAGCTTTACCGTTCAGACGGCCGGCCCTTGCTGGCGTCGTCATGGGCCTTATCAAGCCTCTGCATGTTCTCGCTGTTCAGATGGATGGAGCAGCGGTGATGGGGCATTGGTTTGCCATCAGGAGTGTTTGGTATGGACAAGAAGTTTGGTAACCGATCTACTGCCACTAAAGCAGGAAGAAAATGTTGAGTTCAGCACGATTCCTCTTTTAAAGATAAAAATCACATTTTCATTAGAGGGTTTTATTAGTTACATTGCATTTAGCTTGGAATACACATCTGTCAGCATGATCAACTCTTTGTAAACAGGCATATTGCCTGGTAGGGTTGATAATGCTGACTAAAAGGATACCTTTCTTTTGTCTCGAAGGTTAAAGGTGTATTCTGGTAATATAAAATGATTCCCTATCCACAGGATAGGGGGGAAATTATTAGATCAGCGGGAGTCCTACCACTGGATCCCCTACCGATAACAAGAACGGGGGCCCCTTACCCTGTGGAGCCCCCCCCCACACACACACACACAAAACAAATGTTTATATTTGCAGATTTATCATCCTTTTTATATTTATGCAAATGACCTATTTGGAGCACCAAGCAGCTGGCTGTAGCACTAGGAGCACTGAACTCCCCTTTGATTGACAGCACAAAACATCTAGTTTATCCTTGTGTTTTGGCACCTGTACCGAGCCAACAGAGTGACTTGGCGATTTCGTAGTGGATCAGATGTTGCTTCCTGAGCTTGGGAAACAACAGCTGATTCGCTGTGCCAGTGCTGATTTGGCTCAGTGTCTCAGCTCCTGCACAGTGGAAAGCAATTATTACCAGTTCCACTGTGCAGGCGCAGTCACCGTGCCAACTCAGCACTGGTGTGAAAACACAGGACTAGATAAGATTTCTAGTCCTGTCAATCAAGTTGAAGGGGGGAGCATAGAGAGCACAGGGGAGCGGTGCTGTGCCACTGAAAACTAAATACAAAATCTTGTCCTTCTGTAGCCGTCAGCGGAGAGTGAAAACTCCTATGTAGATAGGTGATCAATTGTCGGTTTGCTGCTGCTGTGAGGGGAAGATGTTATCTGAAGGGTAGCCCTCATGAAAATAGTAGATATAGGATTAGGATAGCAGTAGCACAGCTCTATTGTTCTCCTTATAGGCCCAGATAAAGATATCCACCAATGAGCACTGCATTGATTAGTGTAATGTGTGATGTTCTAATTGAGACACTACAAGGGGCTATCTCTGGTCGCACTGATGGTCTGACCGAGAGAGTTAAGTCAGACTGTTCTGCTAAAAGTCCAAACAAAGAGGAAGTTAAAGAGCAGAACAGGAAGTAGAATGGAGTGATTTGATCCAGAAAGCAATTCACTAATTTCTTATTAAAAAATAAATAAATAAATAAATAAATAAATAACATAGAATATTCATATATAAGCTGTTAACATGTTATTTTTTTATTTTTATGGAAATATCTCTTTAAAGGGACCAGGGCTGCAGTACGTGATGTACAGAGCTGTGCTGTTTCGGCGCCTATTGCTGAATGCAGCAGCCCTTTCTGATGGGTGACTGGTAGGGGTTCCAGGAGTTGGACCCCCACCAATCTGATATCAATATTACAGTCCTAGAGAACCCCTTTAAACATTCTTATTACAGCTACAGTCACATGACAGGCATTTTTAGAATTGATTGAAGCAGCCATCCAAAAATAGGACATGTGCTATATTTGGCCATTTTCATGGCCAGACGGCCCCATTTAAAGCAGTGGAATAGTTTTTAATCCCCGTTAGACAGGGATGCTCCCGTCTAATGGCCATTAAAAATGGGTGCCTAGTGAACAATGGCCTTTTAGGGGTTAAAAAAAAATTACTAATCTTATCCATTTGCATGCGCAGATGCAGTTGTTCCTCTGTCTATACTGGGGACGCATGGTTATGTCATCACGCTGGGAGTGCTGGTCACCACGCTCTTCAGCATCAAGAAAAGAGCGACTGCCTCTGCGCATGCAAATGGAGGAGGTGTGTAATTTATTTATTTATGTTTTTGAATTAAAAAAAAAAAACAAAAAAAAAAAAACAGCTGCACATTGTTTATGCTGGGGGCCACTCTGGGGGACACTATTATTGCTGCCGGCCACTCTAGGAGAGATTATTATTGCTGGGGGTTACTATGGAGGACATTAATACTGCTGAGGGACACTATGGGGGACATTATTACCTCTTGGGGCAAATCTGGGGGACAGTATTAATGTTGGGGGCCACTCTGGGGACTTTATTAATGCTGAGGGACACTATGGGGGACATTAATGTTGGGGGCCACTCTGGGGGACATTGTTACTGCTGGGGGCCACTCTGGGGGACATTATCACTGCTGGGGGCCACTCTGTGGGACATTAAAAATCTTGGGGCCAACTCTTAGAGACTTTATTACTGGGGCCCATTATAGGGTGGTGTTATTAATGCCGGGGGCCACTCTGAGAGACATTATTAGTGCTGGGGGCCACTCTGGGGGACATAATTACTGCTGGGGGCCACTCTTGAAGACATTATTAATACTGGGGCCCACTCTGGGAGACATTATTACTGCAGGGGGCCACTCTGGGATGTTATTACTGCTGAGGGCCACTCCGGGAGACATTATTAATGCTGGGAGCCACTATGGGGAACATTTTTCTGCTGGGGGTCACTCTGGGGACTTTATTAATGCTGGGGGCCACTCTGAGGGACATAATTAATGTAGGAAGCCACTCTGGGGTACATTATTCCTGCTGGGGGGGAACTATGGGGGACATTATTTGTACAGGTGGCCACTCTGGGGACTTTATTAATGCTGAGGGACACTATGGGGGACATTAATGTTGGGGGCCACTCTGGGGGACATTGTTACTGCTGGGGGCCACTCTGGGGGACATTATCACTTCTGGGGGACATTAAAAATCTTGGGGCCAACTCTTAGAGACTTTATTACTGAGGCCCACTATAGGGTGGTGTTATTAATGCTGGGGGCCACTCTGGGGGACATAATTACTGCTGGGGGCCACTCTTGAAGACATTATTAATACTGGGGCCCACTCTGGGAGACATTATTACTGCAGGGGGCCACTCTGGGGATGTTATTACTGCTGAGGGCCACTCCGGGGGACATTATTAATGCTGGGAGCCACTATGGGGAACATTTTTCTGCTGGGGGTCACTCTGGGGACTTTATTAATGCTGGGAGCCACTCTCAGGGACATAATTAATGTAGGAAGCCACTCTGGGGTACATTATTCCTGCTGGGGGGGAACTATGGGGGACATTATTTGTACAGGTGGCCACTCTGGGAGACATTATTAATGCTGCGGGCAACTATAGGGCACATTATTAAGGCTGGGGGTTACTTTGGGGGACATTATGTATATTCCATGGGTTGGAATTTAAATAAAAAAAAAAAAAATTCATCCATTTTTAATGGTCACATTAAACGGCCAGAAAATGGATCTCAAAATGGCCATGAAAATCGGACACTGTCATGTGAATGTAGAGTACAGTACTGCATCCGACGAAAACCATATGAAGATCCTTCCCTAGATTATAGCCTAAAAATCCCATGAATGTACCAGGTGCCTCGTGAAGGACATCTCAGGACGCCAAAATAAATCCCTTCTTGTAGAATCATCAAGTAAACAATGAAGATTGAAACCTTCATATCGGCTGACGCTGCGACTTCCACAGCTCATTCACTGCCGTGATCCAAACAATGCAGTGATTACTTTTTAATAGTGGGAGAAAATGCATTCAGATTGAGGGATTTCAGCATATTTCACCAAGGACTTCATTGCTCAGCATATTCATACAAGCAAAAATAACCCATCGGCAAAAGGAGAAGTTATTACAGATTGTCCTATTCAGCCATTGTGGATAAAACACGTAGCAGCTGCCGATATACATGAGCCGTGTACAGGGGCGGTCTTGGCATTTCTGGGGCCCTAAGCGAAGTTATGTCTGGGGTCCCCCCCCCCCCCCCAATGACACCTCACACCCCTGATGACACGGCCTCTGATGACACGCCCCCCCCCAATGACACACCCCCTATACCTCACTGGAGGGGGGGTCAAGGTTGCCCACAGCCTATGGCGTGTCCCAGACTCCCAGCTCTCTATTGGCTGGGCTGCAGGGGCGTAGCTAAAGGCTCACGGGCCCTGGTGCAAGAGTTCAGCTTGGGCCCCCCCGCCTAATACAGCGCCCCATACCTCGTACATCCAGTATAATACAGCGCCCCATACCTCTTACATCCAGTATAATACAGCGCCCATACCTCTTTACATCCAGTATAATACAGCCCCATACCTCTTACATCCAGTATAATACAGCGCCCCATACCTCTTACATCCAGTATAATACAGCGCCCCATACCTCTTACATCCAGTATAATACAGCGCCCCATACCTCTTACATCCAGTATAATACAGCGCCTCATACCTCTTACATCCAGTATAATACAGCGCCCATACCTCTTACATCCAGTATAATACAGCGCCCCATACCTCTTACATCCAGTATAATACAGCGCCTCATACCTCTTACATCCAGTATAATACAGCGCCCCATACCTCTTACATCCAGTATAATACAGCGCCTCATACCTCTTACATCCAGTATAAATACAGCGCCTCATACCTCTTACATCCAGTATAATACAGCGCCCCATACCTCTTACATCCAGTATAATACAGCGCCTCAATACCTCTTACATCCAGTATAAATACAGCGCCCCATACCTCTTACATCCAGTATAATACAGCGCCTCATACCTCTTACATCCAGTATAATACAGCGCCTCATACCTCTTACATCCAGTATAATACAGCGCCCCATACCTCTTACATCCAGTATAATACAGCGCCTCATACCTCTTACATCCAGTATAATACAGCGCCCCATACCTCTTACATCCAGTATAATACAGCGGCCCATACCTCTTACATCCAGTATAATACAGCGCCTCATACCTCTTACATCCAGTAATAATACAGCGCCCATACCTCTTACATCCAGTATAATACAGCGCCTCATACCTCTTACATCCAGTATAATACAGCGCCCATACCTCTTACATCCAGTATAATACAGCGCCCATACCTCTTACATCCAGTATAATACAGCGCCTCATACCTCTTACATCCAGTATAATACAGCGCCCCATACCTCTTACATCCAGTATAATACAGCCCCATACCTCTTACATCCAGTATAATACAGCGCCCATACCCATACCTCTTACATCCAGTATAATACAGCGCCTCATACCTCTTACATCCAGTATAATACAGCGCCCCATACCTCTTACATCCAGTATAATACAGCGCCTCATACCTCTTACATCCAGTATAATACAGCGCCCCATACCTCTTACATCCAGTATAATACAGCGCCCCATACCTCTTACATCCAGTATAATACAGCGCCCCATACCTCTTACATCCAGTATAATACAGCGCCCCATACCTCTTACATCCAGTATAATACAGCGCCCCATACCTCTTACATCCAGTATAATACAGCGCCCCATACCTACCTCTTACATCCAGTATAATACAGCGCCTCATACCTCTTACATCCAGTATAATACAGCGCCTCATACCTCTTACATCCAGTATAATACAGCGCCCCATACCTCTTACATCCAGTATAATACAGCGCCCCATACCTCTTACATCCAGTATAAATACAGCGCCTCATACCTCTTACATCCAGTATAATACAGCGCCCCATACCTCTTACATCCAGTATAATACAGCGCCTCATACCTCTTACATCCAGTATAATACAGCGCCCCATACCTCTTACATCCAGTATAATACACAGCGCCCATACCTCTTACATCCAGTATAATACAGCGCCCCATACCTCTTACATCCAGTATAATACAGCGCCCCATACCTCTTACATCCAGTATAATACAGCGCCCCATACCTCTTACATCCAGTATAATACAGCGCCCCATACCTCTTACATCCAGTATAATACAGCGCCCCATACCTCTTACATCCAGTATAATACAGCGCCCCATACCTCTTACATCCAGTATAATACAGCGCCCCATACCTCTTACATCCAGTATAATACAGCGCCTCATACCTCTTACATCCAGTATAAATACAGCGCCTCATACCTCTTACATCCAGTATATATACAGCGCCTCATACCTCTTACATCCAGTATAATACAGCGCCCCATACCTCTTACATCCAGTATAATACAGCGCCTCATACCTCTTACATCCAGTATAATACAGCACCTCATACCTCTTACAATCCAGTATAAACAGCGCCTCATACCTCTTACATCCAGTATAATACAGCACCCCATACCTCTTACATCCAGTATAATACAGCGCCTCATACCTCTTACATCCAGTATAATACAGCGCCCCATACTCTTACATCCAGTATAATACAGCGCCTCATACCTCTTTACATCCAGTATAATACAGGCGCCCCATACCTCTTACATCCAGTATAATACAGCGCCCCATACCTCTTACATCCAGTATAATACAGCGCCTCATACCTCTAACATCCAGTATAACACAGCGCCCCATACCTCTTACATTCAGTATAATACAGCGCCCCATACCTCCTTACATCCAGTATAATACAGCGCCCCATACCTCTTACATCCAGTATAATACAGCACCTCATACCTCTTACATCCAGTATAATACAGCGTCTCATACCTCTTACATCCAGTATAATACAGCGCCCCATACCTCTTACATCCAGTAATAATACAGCACCTCATACCTCTTACATCCAGTATAATACAGCGTCTCATACCTCTTACATCCAGAATAATACAGCGCCTCATACCTCTTACATCCAGTATAATACAGCACCCCATACCTCTTACATCCAGTATAATACAGCAACCCCATACCTCTTACATCCAGTATAATACAGCGTCTCATACCTCTTACATCCAGTATAATCCAGCGCCTCATACCTCTTACATCCAGTATAATACAGCGCCCCATACCTCTTACATCCAGTATAATACAGCGCCTCATACCTCTTACATCCAGTATAATACAGCACCTCATACCTCTTACATCCAGTATAATACAGCGCCTCATACCCTCTTACATCCAGTATAATACAGCACCCATACCTCTTACATCCAGTATAATACAGCGCCTCATACCTCTTACATCCAGTATAATACAGCGCCCCATACCTCTTACATCCAGTATAATACAGCGCCTCATACCTCTTACATCCAGTATAATACAGCGCCCCATACCTCTTACATCCAGTATAATACAGCGCCCCATACCTCTTACATCCAGTATAATACAGCGCCTCATACCTCTAACATCCAGTATAACACAGCGCCCCATACCTCTTACATCCAGTATAATACAGCGCCCCATACCTCTTACATCCAGTATATACAGCGCCCCATACCTCTTACATCCAGTATAATACAGCACCTCATACCTCTTACATCCAGTATAATACAGCGTCTCATACCTCTTACATCCAGTATAATACAGCGGCCCCATACCTCTTACATCCAGTATAATACAGCACCTCATACCTCTTACATCCAGTATAATACAGCGTCTCATACCTCTTACATCCAGAATAATACAGCGCCTCATACCTCTTACATCCAGTATAATACAAGCACCCCATACCTCTTACATCCAGTATAATACAGCACCCCATACCTCTTACATCCAGTATAATACAGCGTCTCACCTTTACATCCATAATCCAGCCCTCATACCTCTTACATCCAGTATATCCAGCGCCTCATACCTCTTACATCCAGTATAATACAGCACCTCATACCTCTTACATCCAGTATAATACAGCGCCCCATACCTCTTACATCCAGTATAATACAGCGCCCCATACCTCTTTCATCCAGTATAATACAGCGCCTCATACCTCTTACATCCAGTATTATACAGCGCCTCATACCTCTTACATCCAGTATAATACAGCGCCTCATACCTCTTACATCCAGTATAATAACAGCGCCTCATACCTCTTACATCCAGTATTATACAGCGCCTCATACCTCTTACATCCGGTATAATACAGCCTCCCATACCTCTTACATCCGGTTATAATACAGGCCTCATACCTCTTACATCCAGTATAATACAGCGCCTCATACCTCTTACATCCAGTATTATACAGCGCCTCATACCTCTTACATCCAGTATTATACAGCGCCTCACCTTACCCATACCAGTAAAGCGCCTCATACCTCTTACATCCAGTATACATACAGCGCCTCATACCTTTTACATCCAGTATAATACAGCGCCTCATACCTCTTACATCCAGTATAATACAGCGCCTCATACCTCTTACATCCAGTATAATACAGCGCCTCATACCTCTTACATCCAGTATAATACAGCCTCATACCTCTTACATCCAGTATAATACAGCGCCTCATACCTCTTACATCCAGTATTATACAGCGCCTCATACCTCCTTACATCCAGTGTAATACAGCCTCATACCTCTTACATCCAGTATAATACAGCCTCATACCTCTTACATCCAGTATAATACAGAGCCTCATACCTCTTACATCCAGTATAATACAGCGCCTCATACCTCTTACATCCAGTATAATACAGCCCCATACCTCTTACATCCAGTATAATACAGCGCCTCATACCTCTTACATCCAGTATAATACAGCCCCCATACCTCTTACATCCAGTATATCCAGCGCCTCATACCTTACATCCAGTATAATACAAGCCCCATACCTCTTACATCCAGTATAATACAGCGCCTCATACCTCTTACATCCAGTATAATACAGCCCCCATACCTCTTACATCCAGTATAATACAGCCCCTCATACCTCTTACATCCAGTATAATACAGCCCCCATACCTCTTACATCCAGTATAATACAGCGCCTCATACCTCTTACATCCAGTATAATCCAGCGCCTCATACCTCTTACATCCAGTATAATACAGCCCTCATACCTCTTACATCCAGTATAATACAGCCCCCATACCTCTTACATCCAGTATAATACAGCCCCTCATACCTCTTACATCCAGTATAATACAGCCCCCATACCTCTTACATCCAGTATAATACAGCGCCTCATACCTCTTACATCCAGTATAATACAGCCCCATACCTCTTACATCCAGTATAATACAGCACCCCATACCTCTTACATCCAGTATAATACAGCGCCTCATACCTCTTACATCCAGTATAATACAGCGCCTCATACCTCTTACATCCAGTATAATACAGCCCCCATACCTCTTACATCCAGTATAATACAGCGCCTCATACCTCTTACATCCAGTATAATAAGGCCTCATACCTTACATCAGTAAGGCGCCTCATACCTCTTACATCCAGTAAAGCCCATACTTACATCCAGTATAATACAGCGCCTCATACCTCTTACATCCAGTATAATACAGCCCCATACCTCTTTACATCCAGTATAATACAGCCGGCCTCATACCTCTTACATCCAGTATAATACAGCCCCCATACCTCTTACATCCAGTATAATACAGCGCCTCATACCTCTTACATCCAGTATAATACAGGCCCCATACCTCTTACATCCAGTATAATACAGCGCCCTCATACCTCTTACATCCAGTATAATACAGCCCCCATACCTCTTACATCCAGTATAATACAGCCCCTCATACCTCTTACATCCAGTATAATACAGCCCCCATACCTCTTTACATCCAGTATAATACAGCCCCTCATACCTCTTACATCCAGTATAATCCAGCGCCTCATACCTCTTACATCCAGTGACGTCTCCTCGGATGTAGATCTTTTCTTTCCTCATCTTCTCCTTTCAGACCAGACGCCATTTTTCAGCCATTTCTTATCTCTGCAGTTTGACAGAAAAAAATCTTAGTTTACTACTTTTCCATCATCCTCCCATCTTCTGGACAAATCATCCTACCACCCCAGTACTGTGCCACTAGTACCACACAGATAGTGCCCTTCAATAATTATTGGCACACAGTGTCCTAAAATAACTGCGCCCAGCAAATACTGTCCCGTAATAGTGTGAACATACCGTCCCCCAGAAATAACTGCGCTGATACTGTGCCAGGGTGCCCCCCACAGTAATAGTGCCCCCCACAGTACTAATGTCCCCACTGTGCCCCAGAAGTAATAATGCTTCCAATGTGCCAGTAAGAAGTGCTCCCCACCCATAGATGCCCCCCAAATTATGTGCCAGTAAGAAATGCCCCAATAATGCGCCAGAAGTTCCCCCCATTGATTCCCCCTCAAAATCATGTGCCAGTAAGAAATGCCCCCAGTGCCCCCATGTGCCAGTAAGAAATGCCCCAGTGCCCCCATGTGCCAGTAAAAATGCCCCAGTGCCCCCATGTGCCAGTAAAAATGCCCCCAGTGCCCCCATGTGCCAGTAAAAATGCCCCCATGTGCCAGTAAAAATGCCCCGTGCCAGTAAAATGCCCTCAGTGCCCCCATGTGCCAGTAAAAATGCCCCCAGTGCCCCCATGTGCCAGTAAAAATGCCCCCATGTGCCAGTAAAAATGCCCCCAGTGCCCCCATGTGTCAGTAAAAATGCCCCCAGTACCAGTAAAAATGCCCCCAGTGCCCCCATGTGCCAGTAAAAATGCCCCCAGTGCCCCCATGTGCCAGTAAGAAATGCCCCCAGTGCCCCCATGTGCCAGTAAAAATGCCCCCAGTGCCCCATGTGCCAGTAAAAATGCCCCATGTGCCAGTAAAAATGCCCCATGTGCCAGTAAAAATGCCCCCATGTGCCAGTAAAAATGCCCCCAGTGCCCCCATGTGCCAGTAAAAATGCCCCCAGTGCCCCCATGTGCCAGTAAAAATGCCCCCAGTGCCCCCATGTGCCAGTAAGAAATGCCCCAGTGCCCCCATGTGCCAGTAAGAAGTGCCCCCAGTGCCAGTAAAAATGCCCCTAGTGCTCCCATGCCATAAAGAAATGCCCCCAGTGCCCCCATGTGCCAGTAAGAAGTGCCCCCAGTGCCAGTAAAAATGCCCCAGTGCCCCCTTGTGCCAGTAAAAATGCCCCCAGTGCCCCCATGTGCCAGTAACAATGCCCCCAGTGCCCCCATGTGCCAGTAAGAAATGCCCCCAGTGCCCCATGTGCCAGTAAGAAATGCCCCAGTGCCCCCATGTGCCAGTAAGAAGTGCCCCCAGTGCCAGTAAAAATGCCCCTAGTGCTCCCATGCCATAAAGAAATGCCCCCAGTGCCAGTAAGAAGTGCCCCCAGTGCCAGTAAAAATGCCCCAGTGCCCCCTTGTGCCAGTAAAAATGCCCCCCGTGCCAGTAAAAATGCCCCGTGCCAGTAAAATGCCCTCAGTGCCCCCATGTGCCAGTAAAAATGCCCCCAGTGCCCCCATGTGCCAGTAAAAATGCCCCCAGTGCCCCCATGTGCCAGTAAAAATGCCCCTAGTACCAGTAAAAATGCCCCCATGTGCCAGTAAAAATGCCCCCAGTGCCCCCATGTGCCAGAAAAAATGCCCACAGTGCCCCCATGTGCCAGTAAAATGCCCACAGTGCCCCCATGTGCCAGTAAAATTGCCCACAGTGCCCCCATGTGCCAGTAAAATGCCCACAGTGCCCCCATGTGCCAGTAAAAATGCCCCCATGTGCCAGTAAAATGCCCCCATGTGCCAGTAAAAATGCCCCCAGTGCCCCCATGTGCCAGTAAAAATGCCCCAAAATGCCCCCAGTGCCCCCAATTGAGCTCCGGTCCGTGACTGCTACAATAAAATAAAAAATAAAAAAAAATTAACACTTATACTTACCTCCATGGTGCTGGCAGCGATGCGATGCAGGCCTCTTCCGGCCTGTGTCCCGCGCTGTACGGCTCAGGCGGCGCGATGACGTCATCGCGCCGCCTGAGCCGGCCTCTGATAGGCTGCAGGCCCAGTGCCTGCAGCCTATCAGAGGAACGGGCAGGGGAGACGCCTCTCCCTCCCCTGCCCCAGTACAATACAGGCATCTGTATCGCCGTCCTGAGGACGGCGATACAGATGACTATGGAGATGAGCGCTTCCACAATGGAAGCGCTCATCTCCCTCTGCGGGCGGTCTTGGGCACCGGCGCAAGAGAAGAGCGTGGGGGCCCCCTTGGACGCCGGGGGCCCTACGCAAATGCATAGGATGCGTGGTGCCCAAGACCGCCCCTGGCCGTGTAACATATCAGCACATATAGCTGTACCGCGCTGATTCAGCCTAAAGACATGAACAGTGCTTTTTCTGGAAATGAAAGTAGATCTTTTTCTTCAAATCCCGGACAAGCCCCCAAATTGGATAACTGTATCAGACTATCCCGTCTTATAAGCCAGCAGCCAGGGGCGTATCTAAAGGCTCATGGGCCCTGGTGCAAGAGTTCAACTTGGGCCGTTCCTTCAGTGCTTTGTGGCCAGGGGCAGGGAAGCACATAGCCTTTGTGCTGCCTGAGGCTAAAATTGAAACGTCTCCCCTCCCCAGTGCTAAATTCTTGACCTAACCCCTTCACTACAGCCAGAGGTGTAACTTGCCCAGCGTACTTTTTCTATAATACTGGTGTCTTATGTGGCACAAGGGTCTTTGGGCCCCCTCAGGCTCCTGGGCCCGGTAGCGACTGCTACCTCTGCACCCCCTATAGTTACGCCCCTGCCAGCACCATAATATTTGGGTTGGTTCTGCTCTAACACAAAAATGTGCGCTGTTTGGGTAAAAGGAGCAAATAACTCAAGTGTCTATGCCATACTTTTTCTAAAACAGCCTTTGATGCCCATTGCAACCAATCACAGTTCAGCTTTCATTTCACATTGAGCGAAAGCTGTGTTCTGATTGGCTGCTATGGGTTACACAGACAGGTTCTCTTTAGACCGTTTTTTAATTCCACACTATGCCTTTAGTGTTATTGGCATCATCACAAGACAGCCCAGGGGTCTTTTGTTAAATGGCATTTATCATGTAGAAAAAGTTAATACAAGGCACTTACTAATGTACAGTCATGGCCAAAAGTTTTGAGAATGACACAAATATTATATTTTCACATGATCTGCTGCCCTCTGGTTTTTATGTGTGTTTGTCAGATGTTTTTATCACATACAGAAATATAATTGCAATCGTATTATGAGTAACAAAAGCTTATATTGACAGTTAGAATGAGTTAATGCAGCAAGTCAATATTTGCAGTGTTGACCCTTCTTCTTCAGGACCTCTGCAATTCTCCCTGGCATGCTCTCAATCAACTTCTGGACCAAATCCTGACTGATAGCAGTCCATTCTTGCACAATCAATGCTTGCATTTTGTCAGAATTTGTAGGTTTTTGTTTGTCCACCCGTCTCTTGATGATTGACCACAAGTTCTCAATGGGATTAAGATCTGGGGAGTTTCCAGGCCATGGACCCAAAATCTCTATGTTTTGTTCCCTGAGCCATTTAGTTATCACCTTTGCTTTATGGCAAGGTGCTCCATCATGCTGGAAAAGGCATTGTTGATCGCCAAACTGCTCTTGGACGGTTGGGAGAAGTTGCTCTCGGAGGACATTCTGGTACCATTCTTTATTCATGGCTGTGTTTTTAGGCAAGACTGTGAGAGAGCCGATTCCCTTGGCTGAGAAGCAACCCCACACATGAATGGTTTCAGGATGCTTTACAGTTGGCATGAGACAAGACTGGTGGTAGCGCTCACCTCGTCTTCTTCGAATAAGCTGTTTTCCAGATGTCCCAAACAATCGGAAAGGGGATTCATCAGAGAAAATGACTTTACCCCAGTCCTCAGCAGTCCACTCCCTGTACCTTTTGCAGAATATCAGTCTGTCTCTGATGTTTTTTCTGGAGAGAAGTGGCTTCTTTGCCTCCCTCCTTGAGACCAGGCCTTGCTCCAAGAGTCTCCGCCTCACAGTGCGTGCAGATGCACTCACACCTGCCTGCTGCCATTCCTGAGCAAGCTCTGCACTGCTGGTAGCCCAATCCCGCAGCTGAAACACTTGTAAGAGACGGTCCTGGCGCTTGCTGGTCTTTCTTGGGCGCCATGGAGCCTTTTTGGCAACAATGGAACCTCTCTCCTTGAAGTTCTTGATGATGCGATAGATTGTTGACTGAGGTTCAATCTTTCTAGCTGCGATACTCTTCCCTGTTAGGCCATTTTTGTGCAGTGCAATGATGACTGCACGTGTTTCTTTAGAGATAACCATGGTTAACAGAAGAGAAACAATGATGCCAAGCACCAGCCTCCTTTTAAAGTGTCCAGTGGTGTCATTCTTACTTAATCATGACAGATTGATCTCCAGCTCTGTCCTCATCAACACCCACACCTGTGTTAATGGAGCAATCACTGAAACGATGTTAGCTGGTCCTTTTAAGGCAGGGCTGCAATGATGTTGAAATGTGTTTTGGGGGATAAAGTTCATTTTCTAGGCAAATATTGACTTTGCAAGTAATTGCTGTTAAGCTGATCACTCTTTATAACATTCTGGAGTATATGTAAATTGCCATTATAAAAACTGAAGCAGTAGACTTTGTAAAAATTAATATTTGTATCATTCTCAAAACTTTTGGCCATGACTGTATTGTGATTGTCCATATTGCTTCCTTTGCTGTCTGGATTCATTTTTCCATCACATTTTACACGGCTTGTTTCCATGGTTATGACCACCCTGCAATCCAGCAGCGGTGGACGTGCTTGCACATTATAGGAAAAGGGCTCTGGCCTCTCTGGTAGCCAGGACATATAGTGTGTAAGCACGACCACCGCTGCTGGATTACAGGCACAAATGTCTCCAAAACGGGCACAAAATCAGTTGGTGGCGACTGATGGCTGATCGTTCTGTTCTGAATTTCACACCGGATTTGCAGTGGATTCGCACCCAATTAGCCCTCAAATCCACAGCAGAGATATCCGCCCCCCCGTGCAGGTAATCTAATAATACTAGTGCCTTCTTATGGGGAACAGGGTCATTATGACCCGCCAAACATCAGGATTTTGATACGACTGTTACCTCTATGCTCCTGTGGCCGTAATTACTGACTGTCTATGCATGTGAGTGACCCCCATTTGCATCATGACGCCATTACATGCACACTGAAATCCTACTGACCCGAGTGATAGCAGCGACTCCACGTAAACGTATCCATCAGCGTCTCACAGCGTACATTTCTAAGATCTTTTACAGAATTACAGCTTTTCTAGGTCCATAAACATAAGCTGCCATCGTCTAGTATTCCGCTATTCCCTGCGCCGCACACAGACATATTATCCCGCCATGCCTTAGATTAGATCATTAGCACGAGAGTAAATATATTTCTTTTCGTTAGCTAATTGCTGTAATTGAGTCTCAGTAAACCTACCATTTATTTTGGTAACTGGGGACTTGGCATCAAACTGAGAAATCATTGTTATAAAATCCTCCGGCAATCGCTCCTAAAATGGAAAAAGAAACACAAAACATCCATTCACATCATAGTAAAAAAAAACACCAGAACAGACACAGGATCATTTTCAATTTTAAAGAGGACCTGTCACCACAAAATGCAATGCAACCTGAAAGCAGCATGTTATAGAGCAGGGGGAGCGGAGCAGATTGATATATATTATTGTGGGAAAAGATTCAGTAAAACCTGTAACTGATACATTTATATCTCTGCTTATTCCACTTCCTGTGAACAGCTATTGGTACAGGGAGGAGGTGTTTTATCAGTGACTGACTCTGTATGCACACAATGCTATCAATCACTGATAACCCCTCCCTCCTGTACCAATAGCTGATCACAAAAGGAAAGATATAAATGTATAAATTACAGTTTTTACTGAACGTCCTCTTCAAAGGGGATGTGTACTTTTGCAATTGTTTTTTAATTGATCTAATGTCACTCAACAGGACTAGTCATCTTGATAGAGACAATACTAGTCAACATCACAGAGATAATACTAGACAGCTTCATAGAGACAGCACTAGTCAACATCATATAGAGTACTAGTCAACATCATAGAGACAATACTAGTCAACATCATAGAGACAGCACTAGTCAACATCATATAGAGTACTAGTCAACATCATATAGAGTACTAGTCAACATCATATAGAGTACTAGTCAACATCATAGAGACAATACTAGTCAACATCTCAGAGAAAGAACTAGACAGCTTCATAGAGACAGCACTAGTCAACTTCATATAGAGTACTAGTCAACATCATACTGTATAGAGTACTAGTCAACATCATAGAGACAATACTGGTCAACATCATAGAGACAGTACTAGACAACATCATAGAGACAGTACTAGTCAACATAATAGAGACAGTACTAGTCAGCCTCATAGAGACAGCACTAGTCAACATCATAGAGAGCACTAGTCAACATCATGGAGACAGCACTAGTCAACATCATAGAGACAGTACTAGACAGCTTCATAGAGACAGTACTAGACAGCTTCATAGAGATAGCACCAGTCAATACCATAGAGACTGTACTAGTCAACATCATAGAGACAGCACAAGACAGCTTCATAGAGACAGTACTAGGCAACATCATAGAAATAGCACTAGTTGGCTTTATACAGATAGTACTAGTCAACATCATAGAGACAGCACTAGTCAACATCATAGAGACAGCACTAATCAACATCATAGAGACAGTGCTAGTCAAAAGTAAAGTACAGTAAAGGCAGTACTAGGGAGCTTTATAGAGACAGTAATAGTCAACATCATAGAAATAGCACTAGTTGGCTTCATAGAGACAGCACTAGTCAGCTTCATAGAGACAGTACTAGTCAACATCATAGAGATAGTACTAGACAGCTTCACTGAGATAGCACCAGTCAATACCATAGAGACAGTACTAGTCAGCATCATAGAGACAGCACAAGACAGCTTCATAGGGACGGTACTAGTCAACATCATAGAAATAGCACTAGTCAGCTTTATAGAGACAGCACTAGTTGGCTTCATAGAGGCAGCACTAGCCTCTTTAGTGACATTTCAGAAAAATGTGAGATGCACTGCATCCAGTACTGGAGAATATTTTGAGGCGATAATGTTCTCATCATTCATTAGATGAGGCCTTTCACGTCATTATCAGGACGCCCCCAGCGACAGAGCGACGCTCCCAGGAGAGAGATCTGCTGCCTGCGCCGTTCTGCTCTTATATCATTGCTCTCAATAAAAAGACACTTAAAATGTAATATTTTTCTTTATTCCTTTACAGTAGAAAATGTTACATTCAGAATCCAATGCAAACCAACGCCTCAACCCCGTCGTATCCTGACCGCCCATTAAAGAGGTCTTCATATTGAAAGCACAGCTCTTTCCTAGACACCCAACTACAACAAAATAAAGAATATCGCCAAATGTACAGATGACTTTTCAATAGCTTTCAATGGTTTTTGTGACATATCACACTCCGGTTTAGAACTGTAGCCATACATTCAAAATAGGGATTGGGAGATATTTGTTAAAGGCTATGTACACCTGTGGGGGCATTTTAATCATTTTGGGCTAAAAATAATTTTTTCAATTGCTTTTTATTAAAAAGCAATTGAAGCCGTTCTGTCGCAAAGGGTTAACTGTTAAGCCCGTATTACACCTGACCATTTTACAGCAGATGACCACTAATGAGCATTTGTATGAACGCTCGTTAGCAATCATCTTGCAGTGTAATATTGCTGCTGATCCAAATTTTAGTTTTTTTGCATTAAAATAAATTATTGTTTGCAGGCGGCAGATCATGGTGTCTAATTACAAACCGCTATATAGCATGAGGACAAGTGATAGCATAGAGATCACTCCTCCCCATGATGCGGAGGAGATCACTTCATGTAATATCAGCGGGCTCCTCCACTAGCGAGCAGGCGATCGCCAGGAGGGAACGCTTCCCTCCCGACAATCGTCTGCAACATCGAGCTGTGTAATACAGCCTTAAAGGGGTTGTCTCACTTCTGCAAATGACATGTATCATGTAGAAGAAGTTAATACAAAGCACTTACTAATGTATTGTGATTGTCCATATTGCTTCCTTTGCTGGCTGAATTCTTTTTTCCATCACATTATACACTGCTCGTTTCCATGGTTACGACCACCCTGCATTCCATCAGTGGTGGTCGTGCTTGCACACGAGTGTCTCTGGTGGCCACGACCCTGGGAGTGCACATAGACTAGTGCTTTTTCCTATAGTGTGCAAGCACGGCCACCACTGATGGATTGCAGGGTGGTTGTAACCATGGAGACGAGCAAAAAATGAATCCAGACATCAAAGGAAGCAATATGGATAATAACAAAACATTAGTAAGTGGCTTGTATTAACTTTCTCTACATGATAAATGCTATTTGCTGAAGTGAGACAACCCCTTTAAGTCTAGCTGTGTGAATCGTATTTTCACTTTGTGCCAATCTTTTAATAAACCTCATCTTTAAATTACTGTAAGGTCATGAACATTTATTTAAGCCACATTCTTATTAGTAAGATAAGAACTGAGCTATAATGAGTGTTTATAAGGTCAGTGATCAGAGATAAGGAGCTATCAGTTGAGCTGCCTGATTGAAAAGAGTAAAATCACAGAATCTAGTTCTATGGAATCTCAAGGCTGTACAGAGAAAACGGCTCAACATGTTTAATAAAGACCTACTGAAAAAAAAAATATATATATTGTTAAGCGAAAAGGGGTATAATGCAATAATTAAAAAAAAATTGCCCCCAAAGCTATGTACACCTTTGGGGGCAATTTTTTTTATTATTGCATTATACTTATTTTGACCTAAAAATCCTTTTTCAATTGGCCTTTATTAACAATATGGAATCCTTTTTTGTGTACAGAGCCGAGAAGCTGTACTAGCTGCCTGTGAATTTTTTTTTCCCAATTCCATCATCTGAGGAGCAGACGGACAGCTTATCTCTTCTCTCTGACCTTATAAACACTCATTAAAGCTCAATCCTTACCTTACTGATAAGAATGTAGCTTAAATAAGTGTTTATGACCTCTCTCTGTAGTTTACAGATAAGGGTAATTAGATGACCGGCACAAAGTGAAAGTGAAAGTACCAGTCACCCAGCTAGACAAACAGTTAACCCTTTGTGACTGAACAGCTCAATATTTTTTTAATAAAGACCAATTGAAAATATGATTTTTAGCCAAAAATAAGTTAAATGCAATCATTAAAAAAAAATTGACTCCAAAGGTGTACATAGTCTTTAAGTGTGAACTGTGCCTTACAGGTTAGAAGGTGGCGGAAGGAGCCAAGGGTAATGGAATGGGGGTCAACTTGAGGGAGAAACACCATCTCCTTCTCTCCTAGGGTGCAGCATAATGTGGGAGGGTAATTTGATCTATGCCGTGCATCCACCACATTATGGTCACCTCCATGGTTGGCATCAGTGTCATGTTAACCCTTTGCATTTTGCTATAGGTTGCCTCATTAGTAGCATTATTGTAATTATACTTGTTACTAGACATTTTCAGAAAACAGGAGCAATCAGTCCTTAATGAATTGTGGACTATTCAGCTGTAATTAAGATGTGTATAAAAATTTACTTGTAACGTTAGAAACCCTCTAGGGGGACAATTAAAACTGGAACATAAAATGTGCTGCTATCACATTTCAGCGGAGTCTCATCGTTGTTTCTCCGCTCAGTCTTCTGCTTCAGGTCTTGTTACATTTTAGGAAACAAGTGTCAGGTTATCTGAAACTATGGGCAGTCCAGTGACTGGGCCGGGCAATGGCCTAATAGGCACTAAACTTGCATCCTAGTCCCACACTTTGTGCCCAGAAGTACATAAAGGCAACTGCATGACGGTATGATTGTATTATGTAGGCACTGTATGGCTGTAGTATGTAGGCACTGTATGGCTGTAGTATGTAGGCACTGTATAGCTGCAGTATGCAGGCACTGTATGGCTGTAGTATGTAGGCACTGTATGGCTGTATTATGTAGGCACTGTATGGCTGTATTATGTAGGTACTGTATGGCTGTAGTATGTAGGCACTGTATGATGATTTTTTTATTATTTTGAGGACTGTATGACTGTATTATTTGTGCACTGTATAACTATTATTTTGCATTATTTGGAAACTGTATGATTGTATTCTTTGGACACTATGCTTGTATTAGTTGGGCACTGTGTGACTATTATTTTATATTTTTTGGGCACTGTATAATTGTATTATTTTTGCACTGTATGACTATTATTTGAGCACTGTATGATTATATTATTTAGGCACTGTATGACTGTATTATTTGAACATTGTATGATTATATTATTTAGGCACTGTATGACCTTTCTGTAGACACTTCATGATTGTATTATTAAGGCTCTGTAGGACTGTATTATAGGGATTGTATTATTTTTTATTTTTGGGCATTGTATGACTGTACTATTTAGGCATTACATGATCGTATAATTTAGGCATTCTGTGTATTATTCAGGTACTCTATAACTGTATTATTTGGGCACTGTATGATTGCATTATTTTATATTTTTGGGCACTATATGACTACTATTTAGGCATTGTATCGATGTATTGTTTAGACACTGTATGACTGTATTATTTGGGCACTATATGATCGTATTGGTTAGACAATGCATGATATTAATATTTAGGAACTGCATGACTGTATTATGTAGGCACTGTATGGTTTTATTATCTGGGCACTGTTTGTATTATTAGGGCCCTCTATGATTGTATTATTTAGGCATGGTATGACTGTATGATGTGGGCACTGTATGACTCTACTATTTAGGCACTTTATGTATTGTTTGGTTACTGTATGATAAATTATAAGAGAAGGGTGTCAACAGAACATACAACACAATGCACCAACACTCTGCCGTTGACAAAGCCTTGCATGCCATAGAGGCAGACCATGCAGTCACTGCACACACTCAGCTCTGGCTAACCCCTTCTCCCTGTCTGATGGGGTGTATGGAGAAATGGTCAGAGGGGCGAGCCCCCAATCTGTCCTATATGTATATGAGGGATTGCAACAAGTCCTGGGATGATAGGTTGTTGTTGTGGTGTGAACCACCAGGAGGACCCTAATGTGGTGTCTTCTCTGATCCATGTATACGCCTGCCCAGTGATTATTAAATGATATGTGCTGTCGTCACGTGGAATCCTGTAAAGCAGTGCTCTTACCTTTGGAGTCATACTTAGAAATGTGTGGTGAGGTGTTGCATTGGACAGGACCAGCCTGCTGCGTATTTCTGTTCCATCCTGCAGGACCACACCGGTAGCCTTCCCTTTGTCATCCACCAGGATTTGTTCCACCATCTATACATATATATAAAAAAATACATAACATAGTAAATCCTTCAAAAACTTTGAATTCTCATCACTTCTTAAAGGGGATTCTCACATCTGTCCACAGGTGTTGTGTGGTACTGCAGCTTAGTCCCATTCACTTCAATGGAGCTGAGCTGCAATACCCGACACAACCCACTAACAGGGGTGGCACTGTTTCTGTAAGACGGTAGCCATGTTTTTTTTTTCAAATTTTTAGTTAACCCTTTAAATGTTTTTATTTCAGACTGTGATCTTTACTAACTACTACAGATACTATCAAAGGAAATATCTAGGTACTACCCTGCCAGGACCTTCCTTCATCCTGGTATCACCATTAGACTACATTTCCCCTCAATTTGTGGGGTCTTTTGAATCTTTCTCTGTACATTTCTCACTGCCCGCAATAGGAAATAAGAAGCATATGGCGGCACGCACTCTGACTGATCATGAATTGAGAGGGAAAGGAATAAAATAGACGAGCTGGGGAAACACACAGGTCATGGTGACCAGGAGACCAGCCTATGAGTGTGAAGACATTGGGGGTCACTTACAAACATTATTATGCCAATTTTTGGTGTAAAAATTTAGCACGACCCAATTTTTGTGCCGCGTTCAACACATAGGAGTGTTGAGGGTACAGCGTGGGCTTCCCAGGGACCGGTACTTCGGCCCCCAACAAACTTTCCAATACTTATTCATAAATGTTTTCAAATAGCCACTCCAGCCAGGTGCTGGTCAAGTTTTGGGTGGACCTAATTTATAACGAGAGGCACGCCTTGTCATAAATTAAGTGCATCTTCCGCCAGCAAAACCAGCACAAAATGGGAAACAAAGACCGGTGTAAAAAGCTGGTCTTTCTAAATGACCCCCATTGACTGATTTGTGTGGGAGAAAAAAAAGACTCGTAAAGTCCACAGCAATGTGAAATTTTCCTTTAGGGCTGAAGGTAAAGGTACACATACTGTAGCAACAGGGGTGTAGCTAAAGGCTCATGGGCCCTGGTGCAAGAGTTCAGCTTGGGCCCCCCTTCCCTCAGTGCTTTGTGGCCAGGGGCAGGGAAGCACATAGCCTTCCTGCTGCTTGAGGCAAAAATTTAAATGACACCTTCCCCCCCTATGCCAAATTCTTGACCTAACCCCTTCCCTCCAGCCAGAGATATAACTTGACCAGCATGCTCTTTCTATTATACCGGTGTCTTCTTATGAGGCACAAGGGTCTTTAGGCCCTCAGGCTCCTAGGCCCGGTAGCGACTGCTACCTCTGCACCCTCTATAGCTACACTTGTAGCGGATACATTTAGGACTCTCAATGATTTCCTTCCATCCATAAAGCCTCAGAACGCCGCAGACACTAGTAATTGCTCCAGTAATTAGTCTTTACTCATCAGCCCCCACCAGTAACATCTTCTAGATGGAGGCCTGCAGGTGCTTGCTGAGCTTTACTGTGTCAGTAATGAGAAGAGGAAGTCATTAGTCAGACTATAATAAAAATAACATCACTTGACCAAAGAGGCCTTTACATAGTAAAAAAAAAAACACAAAACACAAAAAACAACAGATGCAACTTGCCCACATGTATACTGTACTTCTGCAAATCGTGTTTCATGCTAGAGTAGATTTTTAGTACGTGACCAAGCCTCATTGTATCAAACTGATAAAGGCTATGGAGACCTTCAGATGCAATTGTTTTACGATTGCATGGTACTCATTTTTGGCTAAAAATCATTTTTTCAATTGGCCTTTATTAAAAATATTGAGCCGTTATGTCACAAAGGGTTAACTGTTTTTCTAGCTGTGTGACTGGTACTGTCATTTTGTGCCATCATCTAATAAACCCTATCTCTCAACTAATGAGGTCATAAACATTTATTTAAGCCACATTCTTAGAAGCAAAGTAAGAATTGAGCTGTAATGAGTGTTTAGAATGTCAGAGAGCAGAGATAAGGAGCCCGTCAGCTCCTGGTCTGATGAAAAAGACAGAAAATCCAAAGGGTGCTACTAGAGCATTTCAGCTCTGTACAGAGAAAAGGGCTCCATATTTTTATTAAAGACCAATCAATGAAAAAATTGTTTTTATCTCAAAATGAGTACAATGCAATAATAAAAGAAAATTGTCCCCAAAGGTGTACATAGCCTTTAAACTTGTAAAAGTCAATTCCAGAGGGCCATAATATGTCACATATTATATAACAATATTATACACCCTCACCCTATGAGGTTCTACTGAACCAAAGTAGCCTACTATAGAACCCTATGGTGATGTCAGCTTCTGTTTGTATCTCATTTGGGGTTTCCGAATGACGAAACCTCTAACTCTGAGATTTCCCACTGTATAGCCATATGGCTTCATATGTCGGCCATTAGCCACAATGGTAAAAAATATATATATGGCCCACTATTGAGGAAAGCACCTATAGCATAGATGTTCACATAACAAGACGACTGCAGGTGTTGAGACCTTTCAGATGAGGGCTGAAAAATCCTTGGATGATCTGCAGGAAAATCTGCAGTAGAAATTTGAAGCTCCCCCTTTGATTTCTGCCATGGATTTGCAGTTTCTTAAAGGGGTTGTCCTATGAAAAATATTCTTTATAGTCTATAAAAATATTCTTTCAATATTTTTCAAACCAGCACCTGAATACTGTAGTAATTATCCGTAATGCAAAATTTATTATAGCCACTGAGTTATTCAATAAAGATGTATCTCTATAGCGCCACCTGCTGTTTGTTCTTTATGTAAATTCTCTGTCCAGTTCACTGAGGGTGACAAATATGCTCAGTTCCATCCTCTAACTGCAACCAGCTGTAGCATAAAGGACACGCCCCTGATGCATGCACCCTGAGCTGCCAGCTTGAAATAAATCTAGCAGAACAATTGCAGCAATGAATGTGGAGATCTCTGGATTCATGTGAGGTACAGGGCTGGTTCTAAGTTTGCCAGATAAAGATTGTCATGCACTATAGGATATGTGATTTCTTTTGCAAAATTTCATTTTTTTTGCATTACTCATGGGATAACACCCTTAGGCCTCATGCACATGACCGTTGTTTTGGTCGGCATCAGGACCGCATTTTTAGCGGCTCGGATGCGTACCCATTCACTTCAATGGGGCTGCAAAAGATGCGGATAGAACGCCGTGTGCTGCCCGCATCCGTTGCTTCGTTCCGTGGCCCTGCAAAAAAAAAATAGAACATGTCCTGTTCTTATCTGTTTTGTGGGCAAGAATAGGCATTTCTATAATGAGTGGCCCGTTTCGTAAATTGCGGAACGTACGCGGTCGGCATTCATGTTTTGCGGATGTTTTTGCATCCGTGTGCATGTAGCTTTAAGCTGCGGATTTGAACTATTCACATGGAAACCACTTCATGTAGCAATAGTAGAAAACCATAGTGAAAAAATCCTCAGTGGTTTGCACTGCCATGAAGAATTCTTATTGAAAAGATATTGCACTGATTTGTGGATGGATTTTAGTCAGGGGCAGATTGGCCATAGACCTTACAGGGAATTTTCCCGGTGGGCCAATGCCCAGGAGGCCACTTGAGCCCACCTCACGTCCGGCCAGTGGAAGTTTTGGGGGATGTATTTTGTGATGGACTGTAGTATTCGGCTCTGCTGGGGTGGTATAATGTGCTACAATAGGGTATTGTTGGCCCTGCTTTCCATCAATTTGGCCCCGACTACAAAATTTTTTTTTCCAGGGCCTGATTTTAGTGTTCTTTGGTTGGCCTTGAGACGGGGTTTAAAGTTATTATGCTGGCAGCTATGCATGAGGAGGCAGCAGAGGTCCATCGGTGGACCACCATTCTCCTGAAAGATAAGGGTCCCAGAAATGGAACCTACACCTGTTAGCCAGCCGTATCCTTCAATATGACAAGAATACATAAAATAGGAATACCCACTGTAACTATCAGTTTACAAATGTACCTTTTCTGTATAAATTTCAGCCCCTGATTCCACCGCGGCCTTGGCAATTGCATTGGAAACCATGCCCATTCCTCCTTCTACGTAGCCCCATGACCCCTTCTTCCCTTCCAGTTCCCCCATGACATGATGGAGTAAAACATACCTGTAAACGCAAGAGAACAAAGAGTCATACAATCATTTAAAGGGGTTCTCTGGGAATTATTTTAATGGCCGCCATCAACCTGTCCTAGAATGTTTGCAGGACTGCGGAGAGAGGGGCTCAGTACAAATTACACTGCACTACAATAGAAGATAATGGCATGATCCTGCCTACGATATGCCATCATGGCTGAGCAGCCTGACAGGAACGCTCACCGGTGCAAGTGCCAGTGTGTAGTATATGGTGATTCTCCATCCCCGCAGCCCCCAAGGCAGCTCTGCAAGTGGAGGCAATCAGTCCTGCTCACATTCTAGGACAGGTTGCTGGCAGCCATATTACCTAATTCCCGGAGAACCCCTTTAATTGCTCACCCACTTTCTCATTTACAATGCATGCCCACTAATAGGCCGATATACAATAAAGTAATCAAGACTCATGTATCAATCTTAATCTACATTTTATGGTCATAAAATTCAATATTTGATCCCCCGAAGCTCTAGCGCTGACACTCTAGTGGTCCTTATTGGTCATTGCTTACTTGTCCTGCAGTGATGACATCACAGAACATCACGTGACCACTGCAGCCGATCACTGGTGTTAGTAATCTCTTGGCGTACCTGTAGACGTCCCCTCTGATGTCTGTGACCGGCGACAGTAGTCATGAAGAAGCAAGCAGCAGGGAAGTAAATAATGACCGGAGAGGACCACCAGGGCAGTAGTGCTGGAGTGACAGGGGATCGGACAGGGGAATATGGGTTACTTTTTACGTTTAGCATATTCTCTACACACAGCCATTTTTTTTTAAATTCTGGACAACCCCTTTAAATAACTATTTATGTTAAAGGGGATTTCCCCAGTAACAATGTTGATCACCTATCCACTTGTTAAGCCCCACAGTGGGGGCCCTATGTGATCACGAGTATAGGGGATCCTGGTCTCCCATTTCTCATGGCCAGCATACCTGTGGTGAGGAGTTGCATTGAGCATGCCCACTACCACTCCATACACTTCTACAGGCGCCAACTAAGAGAGGAATTATGCGTAAGACCTGGATCCCCTCATACTAGTGATCACAATAGGTCCCAGCATTGAGACCAGCCCCCCCCCTCCCCACAGCTGTCTAAGTTAGGCCCAGACACACATACCCACTGCCGGGTGTGGACGGACAGGACATTGCACCAATCACTGCATCAGTGGCCAGGGTACACTTCAAGGGTTCGGACTCAAACCACTCATCCAAAATCTGCCAAATTAAAAACAAGCTCACAAATGTATTTAATGACAACCGACATCATTCAATGGAGGGCATTTATCAAAAGTAAGTCCATGCAAAATGTCCTACTCCTGCGGACAAGATTGGAGCTATTTCTGGAAAAAAAAAAGTTTTTGTTTTTGTAATATCTTGCAACCCCTTTAACCATTTACCGACCGCCCATAGACTTTAAATGTCAAAACGGTCAGCAAGTAACTCAGCAAGGACATTCCTGATTAGCGGTAAGCTAATTGTGCACCTGTGGGGGCGAGGAGCATTGCTGTCACTGGCTTCTCTAGCGGTATGTAGATGCTGATTCCTGCTCTTTTCCTAGTGATCATGTGATCACTGAGGCCTAGATACCTACATGAGCTGCTGGGTCTTAGTAGACCCAGATCAGTTCTGCAGTGACAGCGATCAGCCTAATTACAACCTCTCTGGAGCCTGTATTCAAATAGGTCAGCCCCAGTTACAGGAGAAATTGGTAATAAAAAAATATTTAATGTTAAATGCCCACCCAAAGGTCATGTATGACTTTATGGGGGACACAAAGTAGATATAAAAAAATAAAAGCAAAATTAAAATAGAAAATAATAAAAAATAAAAACAGTTACTATACGCCATACCATAGCTTCTAGCATTATCCCCAGTGACCATAATTCATGCATCCCCTATATAAAAACAACTGTTACAAAAAGAAAAATTTGAAAAAGTATTTTAATTGCACTTTAAATGAAAGACTATTTTTGGCTTTTTTTTGTTTACATTTTCTGGGGTTTAAAAAATAAAAAAATTCCAAAGTAAATACAGTATGACATAAAAATAAAGCTCAATGTATCACCAAAAAGAATTGTATAAAAATAAACGAACGGAAAAATAAATTATGGCTTTCAAAGATGCATGTACTATTAATACTGCCCCTGCAGGTGAAAAGCAGTATTACATGCTAGCCATTCAAATTACCAACCACATCCTGTAATATAAGAGCAATCCTGGTCCATCACATTAAGAGCTGCTTTACATTTTCAGCTGTCCATCCTAGAGTTGGGGTCCGGAGGAGAGCTTCCCCCCCATGATGTCCATATGCATATGTATATACATAGAGCAGGGTTTATACGTTTCAGTTTGCTTACCTTGGATATTGGAGCAGTGAGGACTTCGTAATATTTTGGAAGCTGGCCCCCCAGTGTAATTCCTATCAGGAGCAGAATGAGCGTCAAGGTTACCAATAAATCTGTAAGTCATTTGATATATCAGCTCTGCGCCTCTCATATCACATTGATGTACAACTTCTATTAGCCTGAAAATCAATAACTGGGACTATTACGCCAGGAACGTGCTGTCTGTCATATACAACAAAATGGGACTAATGCCCACCTAGAAGCCAATGCCATAGACTTTGAAACTCCTGAGAAGAACATCAGGGAGAATATGAAAAGCAACATATGGAGAGGCGATTTTTTTAAAGCCCCCCAACATCAGAAATAGTGCATATGACCCTCTTCATGAAACAGGAAAATGAATACAGACCCCAGACCAGAGCTATCTGAACTAATACAGACCACACCAGACCCCATAAAGTAATACAGACCTCAGACCTCCTAAATCAGGGATGCTCAACCTGCGGCCCTCCAGCTGTTTTAAAACCACAACTCCCACCATGCCCTGCTGTAGGCTGATAGCTCTAGGCTGTCCCGGAAAGCTGGGAGTTGTAGTTTTGCAACAGCTGGAGGGCCGCAGGTTGAGCATGCCTGCCCTAAATGAATACAGATCCTAGGACCAAATTCCTATAAAAATACAAAACCCAGATCCCTAAATATATAACACAGACCAGATACCCAAAAGAGACAGACCTCAATCCTTACCCCCACTAAATAAATGCAGATTCTAGACCAGACATACTAAGTAAATACACCCCCCAGATTAGACTCCCTAAACAACAGCAAATCCAATACACATTAAAATAAATCAGACCTCAGTCCAGAATCCCTAAATAAATACAGACCCCAAACCAGAATACATAAATAAATAAAGTCCCTATACCCCCTTAAATAATACAGACCCTAGACCAGGTCCCCTAATAGATACAGGCCCTAGACCAGGTCCCCTAATAGATACAGACCCTAGACCAGGTTCCCGAATAGATACAGACCCTAGACTAGGTCTCCTAAAAAAAATACAGACCCTAAACCAGGTCCCCTAAAAAATACAGACCCTAGACCAGGTCCCCTAATAGATACAGGCCCTAGACCAGGTCCCCTAATAGATACAGACCCTAGACCAGGTTCCCGAATAGATACAGACCCTAGACTAGGTCTCCTAAAAAAAATACAGACCCTAAACCAGGTCCCCTAAAAAATACAAACCCTAGACCAGGTCCCCTTAAATAACACAGACCCTAGACCAGGTCCCCTAATAGATACAGACCCTAGACCAGGTTCCCGAATAGATACAGACCCTAGACCAGGTCCCCTAAAAAATACAGACCCTAGACCAGGTCCCCTAAAAAATACAGACCCTAGACCAGGTCCCCTAATAGATACAGACCCTAGACCAGGTTCCCGAATAGATACAGACCATAGACCAGGTGACCTAAAAAATACAGACCCTAGACCAGGTCCCCTAAAAATACAGACCCTAGACCACTAAAAAATACAGACCCTAGACCAGGTCCCCTAAAAAATACAGACCCTAGACCAGGTCCCCTAAAAAATACAGACCCTAGACCAGATCCCCTAAAAAATACAGACCCTAGACCAGGTCCCCTAAAAAATACAGACCCTAGACCAGGTCCTCTAATAAATACAGACCCTAGACCAGAATCCCTAAGGTAAACCAGACCCCCTTACGTTACAGACTGCAGACCAAGCCCATTTAATAAATACAGTTAGGGCCAGAAATATTTGGACAGTGACACAAGTTTTGTTATTTTAGCTGTTTACTAAAACATGTTCAGAAATACAATTATATATATAATATGGGCTGAAAGTGCACACTCCCAGCTGCAATATGAGAGTTTCCACATCCAAATCGGAGAAAGTGTTTTCAAGGGACCAAAAGTAATTGGACAATGGACTCTAAGGGCTGCAATTAACTCTGAAGGCGTCTCCCTCGTAAACCTGTAATCAATGAAGTAGTTAAAAGGTCTGGGGTTGATTCCAGGTGTGTGGTTTTGCATTTGGAAGCTGTTGCTGTGACCAGACAACATGTGGTCAAAGGAACTCTCAATTGAGGTGAAGCAGAACATCCTGAGGCTGAAAAAAAAGAAAAAATCCATCAGAGAGATAGCAGACATGCTTGGAGTAGCAAAATCAACAGTCGGGTACATTCTGAGAAAAAAGGAATTGACTGGTGAGCTTGGGAACTCAAAAAGGCCTGGGCGTCCACGGATGACAACAGTGGTGGATGATCGCCGCATACTTTCTTTGGTGAAGAAGAACCCGTTCACAACATCAACTGAAGTCCAGAACACTCTCAGTGAAGTAGGTGTATCTGTCTCTAAGTCAACAGTAAAGAGAAGACTCCATGAAAGTAAATACAAAGGGTTCACAGCTAGATGCAAACCATTCATCAATTCCAAAAATAGACAGGCCAGAGTTAAATTTGCTGAAATACACCTCAAGAAGCCAGCTCAGTTCTGGAAAAGTATTCTATGGACAGATGAGACAAAGATCAACCTGTACCAGAATGATGGGAAGAAAAAAGTTTGGAGAAGAAAGGGAACGGCACATGATCCAAGGCACACCACATCCTCTGTAAAACATGGTGGAGGCAACGTGATGGCATGGGCATGCATGGCTTTCAATGGCACTGGGTCACTTGTGTTTATTGATGACATAACAGCAGACAAGAGTAGCCGGATGAATTCTGAAGTGTACCGGGATATACTTTCAGCCCAGATTCAGCCAAATGCTGCCAAGTTGATCGGACGGCGCTTCATAGTACAGATGGACAATGACCCCAAGCATACAGCCAAAGCTACCCAGGAGTTCATGAGTGCAAAAAAGTGGAACATTCTGCAATGGCCAAGTCAATCACCAGATCTTAACCCAATTGAGCATGCATTTCACTTGCTCAAATCCAGACTTAAGACGGAAAGACCCACAAACAAGCAAGACCTGAAGGCTGCGGCTGTAAAGGCCTGGCAAAGCATTAAGAAGGAGGAAACCCAGCGTTTGGTGATGTCCATGGGTTCCAGACTTAAGGCAGTGATTGCCTCCAAAGGATTCGCAACAAAATATTGAAAATAAAAATATTTTGTTTGGGTTATGTTTATTTGTCCAATTACTTTTGAGCTCCTAAAATGTGGAGTGTTTGTAAAGAAATGTGTACAATTCCTACATTTTCTATCAGATATTTTTGTTCAACCCTTCAAATTAAACGTTACAATCTGCACTTGAATTCTGTTGTAGAGGTTTCATTTCAAATCCAATGTGGTGGCATGCAGAGCCCAACTCGCGAAAATTGTGTCACTGTCCAAATATTTCTGGCCCTAACTGTATACTGATCTAAAACTTTAGACTCAATACCCTTTAAAATGCACCAGCCTCCAGACCAGACCCCTAAATACAGAATCCTCAAAAAAATACAGAGCTCAGTCAAGAACCCCTTAAAGAATGTAGAGCGTACAACCCACACCCGCTTTAATGCAGACCCCAGACCAGATCCCCTAATATAATACAGACCCCAGACAAGATCCTATAAATAAGTATAGACCCCAGACCAGCCTCTGCAGGCACTCATCCCTCCTTATTCCTGCATCTTGTGAACCACTTCACTCTAGGGCATTGCCACTGTCAGTGTCAAAGCCCGACCCCACTGTCAGGACAGGGTCCTGGGATGCAAAAGTTTTCAGGAATGAGGAGAGGTGCCTTCAGGACACCCAGGAGATTTGCCTACGTTACTTCCCTGCCCATTGCTCGGGAAACATTGTCTCGCACCTGCTTTAATTAATGGACGTAGTGTCTTAAAGGACTTCAGTTTGGTCATCAAAGACCCCTGAGCTATGGCTGCAGCATCTACCGGGGGTGCATCAAGGAGAGGGTCTATAGCAGAAACCAGGCGATTCATGAAGTCCTCATACTTTGGATATGCCTGAAGAGGAATAAAAATATAACAGTAAAAAAAAATCCCTATATACATATTCATTATAAAAGGATGAGACAACAGTGCATAACCCCTCCCCAATCATGATTACCAGATCTATGACTAGAGTCCGCTTTGCACATGGCAACAAAACTGTGCAAAATCCGAGGGTATTCCTTCTGTGTGGATTGGGCTTGGTGTGGATTTGATAGTCTTCTTCATGTCCTAAATCCAGGCCACTTGCATTATATTCGTGCTATGTTGCAGATTTTCTACACTGAAAATCTGCAACATAGCACAAATACACTGCATGTGAAAGTTCAATGCAAATCCACCTTGTCTCATGACCCTAAATGCCATGTGCGCCTTCGGGGGTGTACAAAGCGAGCAGAGATCTTCAAAATAGTAGGAATTTGTGTTATGCAATTTTCAAGTTCTGTGACTGGAGTAACACTGTACTTTAGCAGATTAAAGGATATGTATACCTCGGGTGGCAATTTTCTTTGATTGCATTTTATTCATTCCGTTCTAAAAGTAATTTTTCAGTTGATCTGTATTAAAAATGTTCAGCCGTTTCTGGGATACAAGGGTTAAATCTCCTGACCTCATAAACACTCATTATAGCTCAGTTCTTACCAAACCGATAAGGGCTCATGCACACAAGCGTATTTTTTTTCCGCTTCTGTTCTTTTTATAGGTTGGTATGTAGAAACATTCACTTCAATGCGGCTTGGAAAAAAACGGAAATTATTCTGTGGGTATTCCGTGTCTGTATGTCCGTATGTCCACATGTCCATTCCACAAAGAATATAGAACATGTCCTATTGTTGTCCGTTTTGCAGACAAGGACAGGCATTGGTTCCGCAAAAAGAAACGGATGCAACACGGACATCACACGGATGTCATCCAATTTTTTTTTGCAGATCAGTATTTTGCTGACCACAAAATACATACGGTTGTGTGCATGAGTCCTAAGAGTATGTCTTGGGGCTCATGCACAGGAACATATTTTTTTTCCATTTCCGTTCCGTTTTTCACTGGAGCTTGAATAAAAATCGAAATGACTCCATGTGCATTCCGTGTCTGCATGTCCATTCTGCAACATGTCCTATTCTTGTCAGTTTTTGCAAAGAGGACAGGCATTATTACAATGGATCGGCAAAAGAAAACAAAAAAAAACGGATATAACACGGACGTCACATGGATGTTATCCTTTTTTTTTTTTACGGATCCGTGTTTTGCGGAATGCAAAATACGTACGGCCGTGTGCATGAGCCCTAAGAGTATGGCATAAAGAGGATTTCCAGGATTAACCAAGCCCTGGCTGTACTAACATTTATCTAATATGGTTGATGTGACATTGGCGGGTCACATGCTCCCCTCCACCCTAAGCTGCACTGCCTATCAACATGATGTCAGCATTGAGGAGCAGAGTCTGGGAGGGGCTGCCTCTGTGTATGTGCACGCCCCTCTCCCGTGTCCACAGCCCCTTCACTTCTGTCAGATGCCGCTCTGCTGAGGTGTGTCCCGCTCTCAGCTGTCTCTATGTCCATAGGATGCAGAGACAGCTGATTGTAATGGTGAAGCAGGGAGCCGCCTGCTCCCCACTTCACCATTCACCTCAGCAGCCAGCGCTCCACAGTGGCAGCATGATGTAGTGTCACACATTGCGCTGCTGGTCTGTGTAGAAGGAGTGGTGCAGGCTGAGAATCAGACCAGCAGCGCAATGTGTGACGCTACATCATGCTGCAGCTCTGGAGCACCGGCTGCTGAGGGGAGGAAGGAGGGCAGCATGTGACCCGTCGACGTGACGTCAGCAAGACAACAAACCAGGTCACATGAGTGGTTGGTAAAGTGAGCAAACGGGGCAGAATAGGTAATATAACCATATTAGATATATTCTAGTACTAGGGCATATTTAATAGAACATAAAAGTTTAATCCCTGAAAACCCCTTTAAATAGATGTTTATGAAGTGGGGAGATCCGAGATAGGAGCTCTACATGAGCTGTCAGATGACGGGACTCAAAGAAAATTAAGTCACAACTTTTTCAACCCTTGTATCTCAGAAACAGCTGAATATTTTTAATGAAGACAAATTAAAAAATAGATTTTTAGCCCAAAATGAGTAAAATGTGATCATAAAAAAAATGCCCCTGAAGGTGTAGTGCAACATAGCCTTTAAAGTATTACTCCGGTCATAGGACTTGAAAATTGCATAACAGAAGATCTCTGCTTGCTGTCACAGATGGTATTTTTTATGACTATTTCTATTATCTGTTCCAATAGGACATGATCATGATGGGTTTTCATCCTCTGCATATAGACATTAGTGTTTCAATCCATTGACTGGAAGCACAGGCAAAGAGGCAAAGAGGAAGCTGGAAAATCACACTTTAGGCTCGTTTGTACCTCTGCATCTTTTTTGGAAAATTGAGCAATCTGCCTTTGGTTCTCTGCCATATCAAGCCCAAGAACAAGAGACCTGGGTGGACGTCCGCTGACATCTTCTAATATTGGAGTGAATGAATGGGGGTCTCGAAAATAAATTTTCAGTCCATGTCTCTAGAATACAGAAAGCACAGGAAATTATGAGCAGAAAATGATGGTGCAATATTTGTAAACCCACCAGACTATCCTCCAGTGATCCATTTCTCTCAGAACCCTCATGCACATGACCCATGGGCGTAGCTAGAACTGACTGGGCACCATGACAAATTTTCCACACCCTCCTCCCCCCTGATATTGATGACCTATGCCGGGGACAGGCCATCAATTTTAAAAAGCAAGTATCTGTCTCAGTATCAGTGTCCTAAATATCTGGATGAGTAGTAGTGCTCTAATTCCTTATATATCCATTAAAGAGGTAGTCCGCTTTTACACTTGCTCACCACTGCAGTTACTGTGGCGTGTAGGTAAACAGAGCAGAGACATCAGAGACATCACTGTGTGTATTATCTCTGTACTGTGACATCACTGTGTGTATTATCTCTGTACTGTGACATCACTGTGTTTATTATCCCTGTACTGTGACATCACTGTGTATATTATTCCTGTACTGTGAAATCACTGTGTGTATTATCTCTGTACTGTGACATCACTGTTTATTATCTCTGTACTGTGACATCACTGTTTATTATCCCTGTACTGTGACATCGCTGTGTTTATTATCCCTGTACTGTGACATCACTGTGTTTATTATTCCTGTACTGTGACATCCCTGTGTTTATTATCTCTGTACTGTGACATCACTGTGTTTATTATCCCTGTACTGTGACATCACTGTGTTTATTATCCCTGTACTGTGACATCACTGTGTTTATTATCCCTGTACTGTGACATCACTGTGTTTATTATCCCTGTACTGTGACATAACTGTGTTTATTATCTCTGTACTGTGACATCACTGTGTTTATTATCCCTGTACTGTGACATCACTGTGTTTATATCACTTTACTCATTCATCCAACAACTATTGTAGGTGGATGTCCACCTTAAATTAAGCAAAATCAGGAAAAGAAATAACAGTTACATGGAACGCTACAGCACAAAGTGTGTGACTTACCTTTAGTTCCAGATCTTTGTATATCTGTGGTCTTAGAAGACTGAGGAGATAGGATGCTCTTGAGAACTTAAAACCTGTTTCATAGAAATTAATAATACAAGTCTAGCCAAAGTTAAGTAGACTTAAATGGTCACTGCCGTTTCACAAATCTTTGATTAATCAATAGTACAGGTGAATATAGGAAAGTTTGTAGTAAGGATTATCAGAGAAAAATACAATTTTGTAGCGCTATCAGCTATCACTCATGTGACCTAGACAAGCTGCCTGCTCACTGAAGAATTAGATGACATCTTGCCATAAAAGTCTATAGGAAGGTGATGGAGAGGGAGGAAGTACAGAGGGAAATAGAAGAGAGATAGACATGACCCAGCAACTAATAGTGTTATATTTCACCCAAGTGCTTTATTCACATCCATACTGCTCAGCGCTTTTCTTTAATATCATATATGGTGCTTCTGAGTGAGAGTTAGGAAGCAAAATCTCCTGTCTATAAGTGTGTATTGGAGACAGCATTACAGCTGGTCTCTACCTACCTGCTCAGGGTTAAATCAGGGTGAAATCTGCAGGAAATAAGTGGCAAAATCCGCATGTGACGCATTAAAATTTTGTTGTCATGGCTTTGTAATGGATTTGCTTCAGAATTTGGAAATAATTGAAAATAATTCACCACCTATGTATATCCTAAGCTGCAGTACCAGAAGCAACCAATAGGTAGAGATGGTGCTGCTTATAAACTTTTATTAAAAAATTGCAGCTATGTTTTTTTTTTTAATTCTGAAAAAAACCTTTCATCTGTGCATTTTTGAATGGGAACGGCTGTTGTTCACCTGGAATAATCTCCTCAGTAACCGCTGCCCGCCAATCACGTGGCGCCTCTCAAGTACCACACAGTTCACCCCAGATTTCTGCAGATATGCCGCCTACAGAACAAGAGAGTAATCAGATATAGAAGAGCACCTACAGTACACATCATCCTCAGCACTGTTCCTACAATTCGCACACACTGGTCCCTGTCCCTGCAGGAACTCATTATCTAATCTCCACGTTCTTCCCGCACACCATTGCCAAGCAGGTGAGCATATAACGGCATAATTTCTTATGTCTTGCATTCATACTTGGGCACTGTAAAGTAGGATTAACTGAGCATTATGTAGCAGTATTATAAATGGCTGTAGTACCGTATGTGTGCATGATATGGCGGTGTTTTGGGGGCACACTATAGTAGTATAATGTAGGTAATTTAGGTGGTGGTATTATAGTCAGCTATATTATGTGTGTATCATGTAGTGGTGGTTTGGGGCACTCTATGGTGGTATTATTTAGGTGCTTTGTGTTAGTATTATATATGACTGTATTATGTATGCATCATGTGGTGGTGACTTTTGGACACTTTAGTGATATAATTTATGTTTTATTTGGCAGTATTATAGAGGGTGGGCCATTTATATGGATACACCTAAATTAAATGGGAATGGTTGGTGATATTAACTTCCTGTTTGTGGCACATTAGTATATGGGAAGGGGAAACTTTTCAAGATGGGTGGTGACCATGGTGGCCATTTTGAAGTCGGCCATTTTGGATCCAACTTTAGTTTTTTCAATGGGAAGAGGGTCATGTGACACATCAAACTTATTGAGAATTTCGCAAGAAAAACAATGGCGTGCTTGGTTTTAACGTAACTTTATTCTTTCATGAGTTATTTACAAGTTACTGACCACTTATAAAATGTGTTCAAAGTGCTGCCCATTGTGTTGGATTGTCAATGCAACCCTCTTCTCCCACTGTTCACACACTGATAGCAACACCACAGAAGAAATTCTAGCACAGGCTTCCAGTATCCGTAGTTTCAGGTGCTGCACATCTCGTATCTTCACAGCATAGACATAGACATATGCCTTTAGATGACCCCAAAGATAAAAGTCTCAGGGGGTCAGATCGGGAGACCTTGGGGGCCATTCATCTGCTACATGATGATGTGTTTCCCTCTTTATGCACTGAAGCTGGCACGTTCCCTGAGTTTTTCCAGCAAGATGGTGCACCACCACATTATGGGTGTCAGGTCCGAGCATTCCTAGATGAACAGTTTCCTGAAAAGTGGATTGGTCATCGTGGGCCAGTTGAATGGCCCCCAAGGTCTCCCGATCTGACCCCCCTTAGACTTTAATCTTTGGGGTCATCTGAAGGCAATTGTCTATGCTGTGAAGATACGAGATGTGCAGCACCTGAGACTATGCACCTCCAGTGTGGTGTTTTTGGGCGCTTTATAGCGGTATAATTTAGGCGCTATATGGCAGTATTATATGAGCATTGTATGGCAGTATTACCTGAGCATCATACAATTATGTTTTTTGGACAGGCCCTTGCCTCCTTGGTCAACCAATAGCAGAACGGTTAACCTCCAAAAACAACACAGCTGGGCAGTTGCCCCCTTATATTTGTACGGTATAAATATGACATATTATTTAGCATATTTTAGACTCACTCTGTAATACTGACCGACCTTTCTTATACAAATCTCTTGAAAACAGGATGACAAATCACTTTACATTGCAGAATTATTAATATTTAAGAAAATGCAGAATCAGTCTTTTAAACGTGAATAAAGTACGTACATAGTTAATAAATGACTGTAGTGGTGACTTACAGTGTATATGTAAGCACCTTTACATGGGGGATTTTACTATGGTCAGCACTTTACTCATTCTATGGAATTTACTTGCACATGCAGCAGAACAAAAAAATGTCATAAAACTCACCGCTACCAGGCCGTTGTGTCCTGTAAAAGAATTTAAAAAATACACATTTACACACAGATGACTAAATATTTAGTTCATATATACAGGATAAAGATGTAAAATAAATTAAGATTGCAATGCAATGGGACAACCATTCGCTAGTCCCAGTCCCGACGCTGCGTTTCTCCAGCAAGATGCTGGTTCCCTTAAAGGAAATCTGTCACATGATTTTAGTGTTTTAAACTAAAATTATAGCCATGTTCAGTAAAGTACCTTGAGTCTAGATGTGGTCTCCAATCTTTTTTTTCAGATTCCGTTTTCGTTTTATTTGA
Source organism: Rhinella marina (assembly GCA_900303285.1). Classification (NCBI taxonomy): domain Eukaryota; kingdom Metazoa; phylum Chordata; class Amphibia; order Anura; family Bufonidae; genus Rhinella; species Rhinella marina. The sequence continues at coordinate 1,156,463 of ONZH01010457.1, read as the reverse complement.
CTTTTTCTCATATGTAAATTTCCTCTGAAGGAGCCCAGAGGGGCATTAGGGAGCCCAGTAACGCCCCCCTCCTGTGCCCAGCACGCCTTCTTCATGCTCCAAAACGCGCCTATTTAGGGACGGACTAACGGCCCATATTAGCATTGTAGGCCGCCGCAGCGAGATTTCGGCCGGGCGAAGCAGGCAGCTCTGCGAGTGGTTTCCAGAGCTGCCGTGACGTAGTTGAGGGGGGCGGCGGCCTACAATGCTAATATGGGCCGTTAGTCCGTCCCTAAATAGGCGCGTTTTGGAGCATGAAGAAGGCGTGCTGGGCACAGGAGGGGGGCGTTACTGGGCTCCCTAATGCCCCTCTGGGCTCCTTCAGAGGAAATTTACATATGAGAAAAAGTCAAATAAAACGAAAACGGAATCCGAAAAAAAAGATTGGGGACCACATCTAGACTCAAGGTACTTTACTGAACATGGCTATAGTTTTTGTTTAAAACACTAAAATCATGTGACAGATTTCCTTTAATACAGGGTCATCAAATTGCACTAAGATTATCACTTTGTGGCCCCCCTGAGGAACCAGCGTCTTGCTGGAGAAACGCAGTGTCGGGACCGGGACTAGCGAATGGTTGTCCCATTCATGGGATCTAAATATCTCTACATAGGGCAACTGAGGGCTTAGCCACCGAGAGGTGGGGTCGTCCCTTTCGGGGCGGGTGCTCTGCCTGTCGGCAGGGAGAGTCGATAGGGTGGTGTTAGGGACAGAGGACCTCCATGATCCCTACACGTCTATCATTACACCCTTACGATCTGCATATATTGTGAGTAAAGCAGAAATATACTCGTCTTTATGATATCAACAAATCGTGAGTAAGGCCCGCCTCGTCTGCTATATACCTCTTGCCCATGTTCACAATTGAGATTTTATTCTATATTATATAACTATTTTGGGGGTTTTATATTTATTGTATTTAATTAAAAGTTATGTTTTAATATTGGAAGGATATTGCGCTTACAATTGTATCAGCAGATGACTGCAGATCATCCGGCTGAGACTGAGATGAGCCTGCCATCCATTCCACTACCTCATCTACTTTCTCCTCCACTACAATTTTGCGCCTTGGTGGGTTAGCCTGGTGGAACACCGGCCAAGTATTGCGAATACTACTAGTAGATGCCTCGGCTACAGGTCCTTTGGCACTGCTGCCCTGTGCCACCTTCTCCTTTTTTTTAGAGCTCGAGGTCTGGCTGGAACTGGACCTCTTTTGCTTATCCATTCCAGACATTTTTCACTTCACTCTGTGGCCCCGCAAGTGGTCTTTGTCTCTCTCCCTGTCTCTCTCCCCCTGCCTGATTAATTACTGGCCCTGCACTTGCCCTGCAGTATCCCTGATATGTGTAATATGGATTTCCTGAACAATTACACCCCAATTTTCACAAAACAGGTCTCAGTGTCTCAGAACTTCACACACAGTGCTTGTGCTCGTCTCAGCAGTCGCAGCAGAAGTGATGCGTCACTGGCTTACCGAGCCTGAGCCAATCAGAGCAAGCCCTGCCCACTAGGTCAGGTGACCACTTTCTTCCTGGGCTTTTGCACACGAATAACGAACTAACAGTAAAAGTTCGCAACAGCGTATAGAGTAACTTATACGTAGCATTAGCGTACAATCTATTGGACAAGTACGTAGCGAACGCGTAGAAAGCAACATTTTCGAATCTTAACAGATCGAATCACATAATATTCTGATTCGCTTCGCAGCTGAAAATTTCCAAGATTCGATACGAATCGACGAATCGACGAATAGCTTCTCTCATCTCTACTATGCAGTAGACAAATACATATTTAATTTAAACCATTCAACCAATTTATGCATTAGAACAAATAGTGAAAATATATGGAATATATTCTTGCTGAAACCTGGAGACTTTAGTTATAGAGTATAGAGGGATCAAAGATTATAGACCTGCAAAAGTCGAATTTATTCTCTCTACTGTGAAATCACTGTGAGATTTACTATGTATTATCTCTGTACTGTGACATCACTGTGTTTATTATCTCTGTACTGTGACATCACTGTGTTTATTATTCCTGTACTGTGACATCACTGCGTTTATCTCTGTACTGTGACATCACTGTGTTTATTATTTATCTACTGTGACATCACTGTGTTTATTATCCCTGTAATGTGACATCACTGTTTATTATCCCTGTGCTGTGACATTGCTGTGTTTATTATTCCTGTACTGTGACATCACAGTGTTTATTATCCCTGTACTGTGACATCACAGTGTTTATTATCCCTGTACTGTGACATCACTGTGTTTATTATCCCTGTACTGTGACATCACTATGTTTATTATCCATGTACTGTGACATCACTGTGTTTATTATCCCTGTACTGTGACATCACTGTGTTTATTATCTCTGTACTGTGACATTGCTGTGTTTATTATCTCTGTACTGTGACATTGCTGTGTTTATTATCTCTGTATTGTGACATCACTGTGTTTATTATCCCTGTAATGTGACATCACTGTTTATTATCCCTGTACTGTGACATCACTGTATTTACTATCCCTGTACTGTGACATCACTGTGTTTATTATTCCTGTACTGTGACATCACAGTGTTTATTATCCCTGTACTGTGACATCACTGTGTTTATTATACCTGTACTGTGACATCACTGTGTTTATTATCTCTGTACTGTGACATCACTGTATTTACTATCCCTGTACTGTGACATCACTGTGTTTATTATCCCTGTACTGTGACATCACTGTATTTACTATCCCTGTACTGTGACATCACTATGTTTATTATCCATGTACTGTGACATCACTGTGTTTATTATCCCTGTACAGTGACATCACTGTGTTTATTATCCCTGTACTGTGACATCGCTGTGTTTATTATTCATGTACTGTGACATCACTGTGTTTATTATCCCTGTACTGTGACATCACTGTGTTTATTATCCCTGTACTGTGACATCACTGTGTTTATTATTCATGTACTGTGACATCACTGTGTTTATTATCCCTGTACTGTGACATCACTGTGTTTATTATCTCTGTACTGTGACATCACTATGTTTATTATCCCTGTAATGTGACATCACTGTTTATTATCCCTGTACTGTGACATCACTGTATTTACTATCCCTGTACTGTGACATCACTGTGTTTATTATCCCTGTACTGTGACATCACTGTGTTTATTATCCCTGTTACTGTGACATCACTGTGTTTATTATCCCTGTTACTGTGACATCACTGTGATTATTATCCCTGTTACTGTGACATCACTGTGATTATTATCCCTGTTACTGTGACATCACTGTGTTTATTATCCCTGTACTGTGACATCACTGTGTTTATTATCCCTGTACTGTGACATCACTGTGTTTATTATCCCTGTACTGTAACATCACTGTGTTTATTATCCCTGTTACTGTGACATCACTGTGTTTATTATCCCTGTCCTGTGACATCACTGTGTTTATTATCCCTGTTACTGTGACATCACTGTGATTATTATCCCTGTTACTGTGACATCACTGTGATTATTATCCCTGTTACTGTGACATCACTGTGTTTATTATCCCTGTACTGTGACATCACTGTGTTTATTATCCCTGTACTGTGACATCACTGTGTTTATTATCCCTGTTACTGTGACATCACTGTGATTATTATCCCTGTTACTGTGACATCACTGTGTTTATTATCCCTGTACTGTGACATCACTGTGTTTATTATCTCCGTACTGTGACATCACTGTGTTTATTATCCCTGTACTGTGACATCACTGTGTTTATTATCTCTGAACTGTGACATTGCTGTGTTTATTATCTCTGTACTGTGACATTGCTGTGTTTATTATCTCTGTATTGTGACATCACTGTGTTTATTATCCCTGTAATGTGACATCACTGTTTATTATCCCTGTACTGTGACATCACTGTATTTACTATCCCTGTACTGTGACATCACTGTGTTTATTATTCCTGTACTGTGACATCACAGTGTTTATTATCCCTGTACTGTGACATCACTGTGTTTATTATCCCTGTACTGTGACATCACTGTGTTTATTATCTCTGTACTGTGACATCACTGTATTTACTATCCCTGTACTGTGACATCACTGTGTTTATTATCCCTGTACTGTGACATCACTGTATTTACTATCTCTGTACTGTGACATCACTATGTTTATTATCCATGTACTGTGACATCACTGTGTTTATTATCCCTGTACTGTGACATCGCTGTGTTTATTATTCATGTACTGTGACATCACTGTGTTTATTATCCCTGTACTGTGACATCACTGTGTTTATTATCCCTGTACTGTGACATCACTGTGTTTATTATCCCTGTACTGTGACATCACTGTGTTTATTATTCATGTACTGTGACATCACTGTGTTTATTATCCCTGTACTGTGACATCACTGTGTTTATTATCTCTGTACTGTGACATCACTATGTTTATTATCCCTGTAATGTGACATCACTGTTTATTATCCCTGTACTGTGACATCACTGTATTTACTATCCCTGTACTATGACATCACTGTGTTTATTATCCCTGTACTGTGACATCACTGTGTTTATTATCCCTGTTACTGTGACATCACTGTGTTTATTATCCCTGTTACTGTGACATCACTGTGATTATTATCCCTGTTACTGTGACATCACTGTGATTATTATCCCTGTTACTGTGACATCACTGTGTTTATTATCCCTGTACTGTGACATCACTGTGTTTATTATCCCTGTACTGTGACATCACTGTGTTTATTATCCCTGTACTGTAACATCACTGTGTTTATTATCCCTGTTACTGTGACATCACTGTGTTTATTATCCCTGTTACTGTGACATCACTGTGTTTATTATCCCTGTCCTGTGACATCACTGTGTTTATTATCCCTGTTACTGTGACATCACTGTGATTATTATCCCTGTTACTGTGACATCACTGTGATTATTATCCCTGTTACTGTGACATCACTGTGTTTATTATCCCTGTACTGTGACATCACTGTGTTTATTATCCCTGTACTGTGACATCACTGTGTTTATTATCCCTGTACTGTGACATCACTGTGTTTATTATCCCTGCACTATGCACATTATTCCCGATATATACAGTGCATTCGAAAGTCTTCAAACCCTTTCACTTTTCTCACTTCTTGTTATGTTGCGGATTAAAATCAGAATAAAGTTAACATTTTTCCCCTCAATCTGTTACGTTGCAGCCTAAAAATTTTTTTAAAAAGTTTACATTTTCCCCCAAAGTCCCCCATAGTGAAAATAGAATGTCTGAAATCTTTGCTAATTATTGAAAAGGAATAACTAAAATCTTGCATTGCCATAAGTATTCACACCCTTTCCTCAGGATTTAGTTGAAGCCCCTTTGGCAGTGATTCCATCTTCCAGTCTTCTTAGGTATGATGCCACAAGGTTTTCACACCTTTGAGGATTTTCTGCCGCTATTCTCTGCAGATGTCAGGTGGGATGGGGACATTTCAGTGGGTTCAGGTCAGGGCTCTGGCTGAGACACTCAAGGACATTCACAGGGTTGTCCCTAAGCTGCTCCTGTGTAGTCTTGGTTGTGTACTTAGGGTCGTTGTCTTGTCGGAAGGTGAACTTTTGGCCCAGTCTGAAGTCCAGAGCTCTGGATCAGGGTTTCATTAAGAATATCTCTGTAATTTGCTCCATTCAGCTTTCCCTCAAACTCGACAAGTCTCCCTGTCCCCCAGCATGATGCTGCCACCACCGTGCTTCAGTGTAGGAATGGTATTGGGCAGGTGATGAGCAGTGTCTGGTTTCTGCAGACATCATGCTTAGAACTGAGGCAAAAACATCATTCTTAGGCCTCACGACCGTATGTATTTTGCGGTCTGTAAAAACAGATCCGCAAAAAATACGGATAAAGTCCATGTGCATTCTGTATTTTGAGGAACGGAACAGCCGGCCCCTAATAGAACAGTCCTATCCTTGTCCGTAATGCGGACAGTAATAGGACATGATCTATTTTATTGCAGGGCGGAAATACGGACATACGGAAACGGAATGCACACGGAGTAACTTCCGTCTTTTTTGCGGACCCATTGGAAGTTACTCAGTGTGTATTCGGTTTCCGTATGTCCGTATTTCCGTTCTGCAAAAGGATAGAACATGTCCTATTATTGTCTGCATTACGGACAAGGAAAGGGCTGTTCTATTAGGGGCCGGCTGTTCCGTTCCGCAAAATACATACAGTTGTGTGCATGAGCCCTTTTTCCTATTTTTTTTGGAGAATAATCATATGCGTTGTCTCAAAAGCTTGCAATTATGTCACCTTTTCAGATCAAAAAGTATCAGCCACTGAGAAATCTCGATTTTTCTTTTCTCATTAAAAAATATCAAAAACAAAGTATTTGTAGACTCCAAAGTAACAGCTGCCACGGTGTTTTTGACAAGCAGTGAGTTAAAATGCCACGAAAAATACTGCGAAGCCTCTGTGTGTGAATCCAGCCTAAGGGTACGACTGTTCTGAAATCAATTCCTATGTGCGCTCCTTAGCAAACACAGCAATAGCAGCAACTAGTGTTGAGCTAAACTAAGTCAAACGAATTGACTTTGATCCAAATTTCAGTAAAAATTTGATTCGCCACGAAGCCGTATTTCCTTGTGCTTCATGGTTACGAATTTATTTTTCAGGAAATGGCAGTAAAAAAAAAAAAACATACTCACCTCATCTATTTGCTTGCAAAGATCTTGATTGAAGATACCACACAAAATCAGTGATGACGTCACGGCCAGCGTGATGACATCATCACGAGAGATTTTGTGTGGTGTCTTCAATCAAGATGGCTGCGACGGATAAGGTGAGTATGTATTTTTTTTTTTACCCCCATTAACCCCTGGTAGCCTCAGATGCCGCAATCAGCGATCGCCATTCCCGATCATTGCGCCCGCTAAATACAAAGGAATGCGATTTGTGATAAATTTGCCACAAATCGAAATTCTTTGTGAAATTCAGCGAAGCATCCGAATCAAAGTTTTCATAACATTGCTTGTCACTAGCAGCAACAAGATAAGGGCTCATGCAAATGAACATCATTTTTGTCCGCATTTTTTTACGGGTCGGATTCGGACCCATTCACTTCCGTATGAACGTTTAGTGGCTCCAGCAAAAATATAGAACATGTCCTATTATTGTCCACATTATGGACAAGGATAGGACTGTCCTATTATGGGCCGGATGTTTCGTTCCACAAAATGTAGAACGCACACGGCTGGTATCCATGTTTTGCAGATCCTCAATTTGCGGACCGCAAAACAGGCAATGGTCATGTGCATGAGCCCTAATGCATATAAACCATGAAGAGTGGGACATGGCAAGGACTCCACGGTGCAACTGGCTGCATGCAGCCAAGTTATGCCCACCCGTTTTATTGGGGGGTAAAAACATGCGGCCATTGGCTGCTACATGTGGGCGTTACTTGGCCGCATGCAGCCAGCCACACCTTGGAGTTGTACCCTAATACTGTGCCAAAATCCATGTTACAGAGGAAATATGCTGAAGATTTGCAAATAATCAGCATTCCTTTTAGGCTTCATTCACACGTCCGTATGTGTTTACGGTCCGCAAAAAAAAAAACGGACGATGTTCTGTATGGCATCCGTTTTTCCGTTTTTTTGGGGATCCATCGTAAAAATGCCTATCCTTGTCAGCAAAACGGACAAGAATAGGACATGTTCTATCTTTTTTGCGGAACGGAAATACGGACATTCAGAAACAGAATGCACACAGAGTACCTTCCGTCTTTTTTGCGGAGCCATTGAAATGAATGGTTCCACATATGGTCTGCAAAAAAAAAAAACGGAACGGACACGGAAACAAAATACGGTTGTGTGAATGAAGCCTTAGGGCTCATGCACACAACCATATGTATTTTGTGGTCCGCAAAAAAAAGATCAGCAAAAAATACGGATGACGTCCATGTGCTTTCCGTATTTTGCGGAATGGAACAGCTGGCCCCTAATAGAACAGTCCTATCCTTGTCTGTAATGTTCTATTTTTTTGCGGAACAGAAATACGGACATACAGAAACGGAATGCGCACGGAGTACCTCCCTTTTTTTGTGGACCCATTGAAATGAATGGTTTCGCATACGGTCCGAAAAAAAAAAAAAACAGAACGGACACAGAAAGAAAAAATGTTTGTGTGCATGAGCCCTAAATCTGCATTAATTTTTTTCTCCTGCACGGCAATGGTGTTTTCTAAATTTCGATAACACGTATTATACTGCGATTTTCAAGCCGCAAAATACGGCATGGCCATGTGCATGAGGCCTAAGGTGAAGCTACTGGACAGGTGTGTTCTGAGAGCTCCTGCATGGACTAGAACCTCTTGTCTACAGATGTCATCCACATGCTGCATAAAAACCGCAGCAGAAAAGCTGCAGCATTACGGATCTGAAATCTGCAGCCTATCAATTTATACACCTATGCTCGCTCCCACGGTTCTGGCCACCAGAAAGTCTGGAGCTTTTTCCTATAGTGTGCAAGCACGACCACCACTGATGGATCGCAGGGTGGTCTGTAACCATGGAAATGAGCAGTGTATAATGTGATGGAAAAATGAATCCAGCCAGCAATGGAGGCAATATGGATAATCACAATACATTAGTAAGTGTCTTGTATTAACTGCATCTACATGATAAATGCCACTTAGTGAAGTGAGAGAACCCCTTCAAGCAGTGTGTATGTATATGTATGTACATAGAAATGTATGAATAATAATTGTGTGTACTTGTAGTCAGTGTACACAGGTGTGTATATATACATACAGTATGAAATTATACACATAGCGGGACACTACTTTAAAATACTGGGCTGGAGGGGGGACCCAAATTTTCCACACAGCCCAGACATGCTTAATCAGCCCCTGTATATGACCACTGCTCCATGCACTTAGTGCACTTAGGACCCCAGTTCCTTTTATCGTCGGGGTCCCAACAATTAGTCATATCCCATGGATAGGAGGGGGTCACCGTCTGTATTTGTTTGGGGTCATTTACAAAGACCGGATTTTTACGAATCTCCGTTCCGTATCAGTATGTCTTTGGATTCACCTGATTTATGCTCCATTCACACGTCCTGTTTTTCTTTCCTGATTCGATCCTGATTTTTTCAGGACCCATTGAAATGAATGGATCCAGATCAGGATCAGGATCGAATCAGGAAAGAAAAATAGGACGTGTGAATGGAGCCTAAATTAGACGCACCTCTGACAGTCCATGCACTTGGCGTAAAGACTACTGCAGCCCCTGCTGGACTAGTTTCTGCTCCTATTTCACGCCTGTTTTCAGGCATAAGGCTACATTCACACGACCGTATGTGTTTTGCAGTCCGCAAATTGGGGATCCGCTAAAAAAACGGATGACGTCTGTATGGCATCCATTTTTTTTGCAGATCCATTCTAACAATGCCTATCCTTGTCCACAAAACGGACAAGTATAGGACATGTTCTATCTTTTTTGCTGTGCTACGAAATGGACATACGGATGAGAAGAGCACACGGTGTGCTGTCCGCATTTTTTGTGGACCCATTGATATGAATGGGGCTACATCCTATCTGCAAAAAAACGGAACGGACACGGAAACAAAATACATTTGTGTGAATGTAGCCTAAGGCTCAGGCACACAAATGTATTTTCTTTCCATGTCCATTCTGGGTTTTTTGCGGACCCATTCATTTCAATGGGTCCACAAAAAAAGGAAGGTACTCCGTGCGCATTCCGTTTCCGTATGTCCGTATTTCCATTCTGCAAAAGAATAGAACATGTCCTATTATTGTCATCATTACGGACAAGGATAGGACTGTTCTATTAGGGGCCGGGTGTTTCTTTCCGCAAAATATGGAATGCACACGGACATCATCCGTATTTTTTGCAGATCCGTTTTTTTGCGAACTGCAAAATACATATGGCCATGGGCATGAGGTCTAAATGATAGTTAATTTGCTGGAGCCAAGTGACGAGGACGGTGTAAAAATGCCAGCGCAACAAAATATTGTCCTGTGACTTCTTTTACGCTAAAAACTGGCATTAAAAATGTTCGTAAATGACCCCTATTATGTTTGTGAGTGCAAATGCCACTTCATGCACTGTGTCATCTATAACTGGGCTTCTTATAGATGTTATTTAAAGGGGTTGTTCCATGTTTTCAAGTTATTCCCTTTAATTGATCGGTGGGGTGGTCCGACCGCTGAGACCCACACGGATCCCGAGAACTGATGCACTCCATTCATTCTCTATGGGACTGAACTGCTGTCTCTGGTAATCCCACAGAGCAGAGATCAGCAACCTCCGGCACGCCAGCTGTTCAGAAACTACAACTCCCAGAATGCTTCATTCACTTCTCTGGGAGTTAGAACAGTTGAGCATGTTTGCATGCTGGGAGTTGTAGTTGCACAGCAGGTTGCTGATCCCCTGGTATATAGAATGAGACCAGGTGCGCACTCTAATATTTCAGCAACGGATCCCCACAAGTTGGTGGCTGGAGGACTCTAGTCTGACCACCACCAAGCGCGCTCCCCATAGAAATGACGGGGAGCGCACTGCACATGACCGGCCACCGCTCCCATTCATTTCAATGGGCCTGACGGAAATCGCTGAGCCAGCACTCGACTATTTTCGGTGCCCCCCTAGAAAATGAATGGAGGGCGGCTGCACATACACAGTACGCCCTCCACCACTTTCAGGGCTCCGTTCTCTATATAGGTGCTGGGACCGACGCGTATAGGACAATGGGGGCATATCGCTAGGATTGTCTGTGATGAGACAACCCCTTTAAGTCAGTAACCTTAGTGACAGCAGGACCAGGCTACAGGCAGCGTTACCTCCTCCGACGATCACAGCGTCATATTTCAGCTTCGGATCCCCTGAAGTTTTGGAATAAGCTCTGCCACTCAGGCATCGGATTCGTTTCCCCAATCGTGAGCCCACAGCAGCCATCGTCAGGTGTCAAGGGCGAGAAATCTGGCTTTGCGCCCAACTCGCGCAGACTGTAAGGTGGACTTTGACGTTCTTCGCTTTGCTATTAACCTAAAATTTACAGCTGCAGTCAAGTTTTGCTTTTTCAGCAATGGAATCCTCAGCAACCTCAGTACAACCCAGCATGCAGTCACCATGTAGGCAGGTCCCAGAATAGAAGGCTGGACTGAAGTATTCCTGCTATGTTCGCCTAAGGATCTTCAAAAGCTTGCAATGAATAGAGAGGACCCAACAGGGGACAGAAGAGCTTTTCACTAAAGAATCTCAACGACCGGACTTTATAGCTGCGGTTCTTGAAACACGGAGAGCTGTCTGAACTCCTGACATGACGTGATTTAGTAACTACATGTATTAACTATTATGAAACATCTGTTCTTATGATTCTATGTTGTACCATCCCTCTATTATTAATTCTAGAAGTTATGAATGAATTACTAGCAGTTTGCAGTGGGGTTACCAGTTGGGGGTGTGTCCCTGCACAGTCTGGCACTATCCAATCGGTGCTGCCAGTGTCAGACTGTGCAGGGACACACCTCGAACTAGTAACACCAGGCTGGACTGTTATTGCAGACAGTTGGCAGTACATTTATAAGCTTCTAGTAGGAGTAATAGAGGAAAAGAACAGAGTTGTATGAAGATGCTGTAGAATCATTATTACATGGGGAAATGCAAGGGGTTACTAAAACAGATATGTCAGGAGAGTGGACGGGTCCTCATGAATCTATATGCCATTGGGGATGCTATAGGGAGATTATCAGCATGAGGAAGACAGCAAGGCCCCTAGGGCTAAGGGGGTCCATGGAGAGATGGATAAACATGCCATACCAGTGACAAACTTGGGGGTCTCCCCATCAGTCTATACAAAATTTGCATTTTTAATGACATCATAAATTATGCAAATAGCATTTTATTTAAAAAAAAAAATATCCCTAGCAGCTTGAAAAAAAACACTGGTCTTGACTGTTGGGTCAATAGTTCCAGAACCTCGGCCCAATGGAGGATCCTCTGTCTGGTCCAATCCAGTGCTCTGGGCTTGGCAAGTCCAAAACCTCTCTGGTAGTTTGCTACATTGTATCAGTCTGGTGCTCAGATCACAGAGCATTGTCTGGACTGGATACAATTGTATCCACTTCTCCTGTGAGAGCAGAGGTCTGTGTACAGGCTTACTGACTGTGAATGAAGTGGCTTCATTCACTGACGTAGAAAATGGTGAAGAATTGTAGCAAAGTATATTAGAAAGTAGTAGAGCTTCCCTATAGATGGATTCAAAAAATAAAGAAAAACCGTAACAAAAATAAACTAACTTTTTTTTTTAATCCCTTCCTAACATCAAGTTGGCACAAGTGCTGTGCTTGCCTGATTAGGGCAGGGGCTTGGCTGTTACTTACGGCGAGGCACCTACTGTATCTTCCGGCATCATGGATAACGCCGATCCCGGCCGTTTAACCCCTTAGATGCAGCATTCAATACTAACTTTCTAATATACTTTGTTACAATTCATCACCATTTTCTACATGTTTGCTGTGAATGAAACCACTTCTCTACATTCACAGTTAGTAAGCCTATACAGTGATCCCTCAAGACACAATGTCCTCAGGATACAATATTTTCACATACAATGGTCTTTTCTGACCCATCGTAAGTTGAAACCAGACTCAACATACAATGTCTCAGACTCAGATCCAACCAATCAAGGTCACTTCTCTGGTAATATATCTGTATTAGTTACTAGTTAGCAGCTATTCCTGACTGTTATATGTAAGGACTTGTCTTATCTGTCTTAGTTATCTGCTTATGTTTCTTAAATCTTCATTTTCTCTTATCTTGGATAACATTTTGGGGCTTTGGAACTAATTACTCAACATACAATGGTCGTCCTGGAACCAATTAATATTGTAAGTTGAGGGACCACTGTACACAGCTACCTCTGCTCTCACAGAAGTGGATACAATTGTATCCAGCCTAGACAACGCTCTGTGATCTCAACTGCAGACTGATACAATGTAGCAGACTAGCAGAGAGACTTCCATATTTTGAGGAACGGAACAGTTGGCCCCTAATAGAACAGTCCTGTCCTTGTCCGTAATGTGGACAGTAATAGGACATGTTCTATTTTTTACCGAAACGGAATGCAGAGGGAGTAAGTTCCGTTTTTTTTGCGCACCCATTGAAATGAATGGTTCCGCATATGGTCTGCAAAAAAAAATGGAACGGACACGGAAAGAAAATACGTTCGTGTGCATGAGCCCTAAGAGGTTTACAGAGGGAGGAGGCTCCCTTTCTCACCCCATCAGCTCTCCGCAATACGATCGCTGAGTGCAAATGGTTGCTATGGCATCCGGAAGCCCATCAGGCTGAGTTTCATAGGCGAACAGTCAGTGTAAAACGGACAGTTACAATGCAGTACAATAAAGCATGTATTGTACTACATTGTACCAGCAACCAGCACTGTAAATCTGATGGGCAGCAATATATAACTAAGTTAAGCAAGTTTTAGGCAAAAACAAAATCTCTATTTCCTCATTTCCCTGGTTCTTTTCTGGCCTTTGTTTACCTGCAGTAATAACAATATCTGCCCCTCCCCCTTCCTGCTATGCAAAGGCAGTGAATACAAGAGCTGGCCTGAGTGACATGTCTGCTGGAATGCTCAGCAGCATGTTGTATGTGTAGGACTACAAGTCCCAGCTATACAGTGACACTGCTGATACACACAGGATCTCCCCCCCACCTGTTCTTGTACAATACAATACTTTGCATCTCCTCCAGATCAGCTCCAGTATCAGCTCTGTGTCTGTAGGGTGAGGAGGGCAGATCCTGTGTCTCTTTACATCTGCAGCTGCTGTTGTAAAGCCTTCAGTGTGTTCTGGCTGAAGGGGTTAATGTTTTATCTGAAAGAATCCAGGGAGAGAGCAGATACCAGGAGCCCGGCAGAGCAGGGGGGCGTGGCCAGTGACGTCTCGTGTACAGGCTCTAATCTGCTGGTGCACGAATGCAAGATTAGCAGAGAGGCAAGCTGACATCACAGGTCATGTGACCCTGAGTTAAATCTAAGAAACCAGCAGCTTTAGAAGCAGAAAGTGTATGGAAAAGCTGTTGTATTTGACTAGTTAGAAACATACAAAGGACAAAAAAAATAACTCGGACAACCCCTTTAAAATATTTGAGTTTTCAAAATGGGGTCATTTTTGGGTGGTTTCTGTTATTTAAACCCCTCAAAGTCACTTCAGAACTGAACTGGTCCTTAAAAAAAGTAAATGTTGGACATTTTCTTGAAAATTTGAAAAGTTATATCTTCTAGCGTCTTAAAAAATGACATTTACAAAATAATGGAAACATAAAGTAGATATATGGTGAATGTTAATTAATAACTATTTTGTGAGGTATCACTGTCTTAAAAGCAGAAAATGTAAAATTTAGAAAATTTTTCTTTTTTTTCCAAACTTTCTGGGATTTTTGGGATTTTTTATGCATGAAGGTAAAATATATCAAACCAACATTTACCACTAACATTTACAATGTGTCAAAAAAATGGCTTGGATAAATAAAAGCATTCTAAAGGTCTTACCACATAAAGTGACACATTAGATTTGCAAAATTAGGCCGTGTCTGGAAGGGGTTAAAACAATACCATCAGTGTGTCTATGTGAGACTTACCGGGGTCCTTGTGATTTACTTGTAAATTTAAGTGCAATATGGTTAATGCATCTAACATCTGATATTAGAAGGCAAACCACGGCAAATGTTTTAACCCTTTATTATTTCCGTTGACAGATTTCTATGTACACTGTCCACAATTCTATGCAATTCAACAGATATAAAGAATATTCCCACTTTAAAGGGGTTCTCCGGGAAACAAATATTGATGGGCTGATCCTCATCAATATCAGATTAGTGGGGTCGGACACCCCTGCTGATCAGCTGTTTCAGGCTGCGCGTGGGAAACTATATTGTAAACACAGGTGAAGGCAGACAGCGCCATATACTGTGTTGTGGCCGTTCTAGGGTACTGCAGCTCAGCTCCCATTCAAGTGAACAGGAGGAGAAACTATGCGTTGCCTTCTGCTTACATCCGTACTCTGGTAATTTCCAGCGCTGCAGCAGCCCAAAACAGCTGATCATGGGAGGTACCGGGAGTCGGACCCCCACCAATCTGAAATTATGACCTACCCCGAGGATAGGCCATCAATATCTGTAACCCGGAGAACCCCTTTAATCATTCATTAGTAATTGCAGCGCGGGCATCAGTATTCTAAACCTGAAAACCCCCTTTAATGTGCAGTAAATGTTGCATCTATCTACCTAATAAATTATACATTCGTCTATATGAGATATGACTCACGTATGTGGTACGTTTGGTTCATGCACGGATTTCCTTCTACATTCAATTTTTAAGGGTTTGAGATTAGAAAAAATGGTTTGCTTCCTTTTCCAAACACAGCGCCACCCTTCTCCATGGGCTGCATCTGGTATTGCACCTCAGCTCCATTTACATGAATACTGCAATACCAGACACGACCTATGGACAAGGGTGGCGCTGTTTCTGTTTTTTTTTTCAACCTCATACAAGCCCTTTAACTGCAGACCATCAAACGCCATTCTCTGCATCTTTGCCCTGGCCGACTAGCTTTTTTTCTCTGCTTTCTTTTAAGAGCAATAACTTGTCAGCGCAGTACACAGTGGACGTGTGCAGGGGATGGATTCCGGACGGTGGGCTGAGAGGCGGTCTCTCCTCGGCTGCCGATTTACAGCAGTGGTATACGAGAAGGCTCCCACAGCTTACGAGCCAGGTCCCGGCACTGCTGAATGATGAACTCCGGCGGGATAATGCCCAGGTGCAGGGTCAGCAGCTCATAGCACTTCACCATCTCCGTCTGGTGGTGGCTAATGTAATATCGAAGTAATTTCCTAGAGGGAAAAGAAAAAAAAAATGGTAGCAACAGCCTCTTTGCGAGCAAATGGCTAAGACGAGTATGCATTTTTTATTTAACCTGATTAAAATTTAGGCCTTTCAGGGGTTAATTTCAGATGCGATCAGTGATGAACGCGGCATCTGAGGTGTTCAATGATAGGCGGCGGCGCGATCACTGTCCCCGCTACATACAAAGAGATGCGCTTTGTGACAAAGTAATGTATTAAATTTCATTGCTATTATAGATAAAGAATTCTCTGTTTTACTGGAAATCCCCCTTTAAAGAGAGGACTCATCTCAGACATTCCCTTTAAGGCCACTATTGCAATAAGCTGATCTCTGCAGATCTGGCTTCTGAGACCACCAACAATTTGTGGACAACTGCTCACTTCTCCTGCAGCGGCCACTACAGGGGAAATGTGGTATTACATGAGGCTATTAAAAAAAAAAAAAAATACATGGATTGCTAGATGTCACCCCCACTGCCGGCTCATAGATTGGGATTCCCATAACCAGCTGTACATGTCATGAAGACCTCGGAAAATGGTTAGTCTTTAAGCCCATACATTTTAAAAAGGCCCGATTGCCTTGGCTGAGCATGCATGTGCTCACAAATGGGAGTAATCCGCTGCCAGAACAAAAGGATCAGGCATGTTGAAACAGCCCAATCCTTACTCCCCCCCCCCCTACATTTACTACATCAGGGGAATGTCAGGATGCCCCCATACACATTAGATAGCAGACAGATATCATGTAGAAAACGTTACCACACGATACCCCTTATCAGAGAAAACGCGGTTAATTGAACATGTGCGGGATGTTCTCCCTTTAGGAAGTGAAGCGAGATAACGAAAAGCTCTTTTGCATCTAATTAACATTTAAACCAATTGCTGGGTAGAGAGGCGATAATGTGAGATCTCAGCGGAGCACTTCACAAAGACAATCTACGCTCCTTAATATACAGTGGTGGAGGCACGACAGGTGAATAATAAGACATTTATAGGCCTTAAAGTGGTAAAAATGCAAAAATGTAGACACAAGTGTGTGGGGGGGGGGGGGGGGTTGGGTCACCTGAGGTCCGTGAGTTTCCAAAGGTGGAGGGCTCTGGATCTGGTGGCACAGGATCTGCACTGCATTAGATCTCTACTGCAAACTGCTGAGCAGAGGCTTTACAGACCCATGGCTAGGAGGAGGGTCACACCAATTTTAGAGGGGTATTCTGATTGTTACAAGTTATCCCCTATTCACAGGATAAGGGGTAACTATTAGATTGGTGGGGGTCCTATCGCTGGGACCCCTTCTGATCACAAGAACGCAAGAACGGGGACCCAATACCCCTCGGAGCCCCATCCCCCCCAAGATAAACGGAGTGATGGGGCGAGCATGCACACTGCTGCTCCGTTTATCTCTATGGGAATTCCGGAGATAGTCACGTAGAAGATTTGGCAATTTCCACCTGCTGCTCTATTCACTGCACGAGGGTCTGCAGGGGTCTCCACCAATCTAATAGTAATCTTCTATCTTGTAACAGTCGGAATACCCCTTTAAGCTAGACATACACACTAGACAAAGGCTGGCCGAACCCACTGATTTCAGCAGGACGGACAACATGTCGGGGCCTCCCAACGTTCCCCTGACCACAAGTGTTAGAGGAGATGAAGATCGTGCAGGTAAATTTCAGCATGTCCAATCCTTTAGCCTAGGGGAGACAAGCCGTCTGCCAGGGTTATTTGGCAGCTACTTTCTCTGCTCTACCCATTAAAGAGACGTAAGTGCTTAGCCGAGTTTCTATGCGTATCGGGGGGTCGGGAGACATGGTGGTCACCAAATGAGCATTCAGAAGACAGCCACGTAATATGTATGGCCGGTGTTAGTCGGTTACGACGAGTTTAAAGGGGATCTATCCCCTCCCCTGACATGTCTGTTTTAATATCTTCATGCATTCCCCATGTAATAACAATTCTGGAGCATCTATTCTTATGACTCTATGTTGTGCCATTTCTACTAGAAGTTTATGAATGAATTGCCAGCAGCTTGCAGTAAAGGCACAGATGGGTGTTACCAGTCAGGGGTGTGTCCTTTCCCAGTCTGACACCAGCAGCACTGATTGGACAGTGTCAGACACACCCACCACTGGTAACACCCAGCAGTACCTTTACTGCAGACTGCTGGAAATTTATTTATAAACTTCTAGCAGGAATAATAGAGGAATGACACAGCATAGAGTCATGAAAATAGATGCTCCAGAATTACATGAGGAATGCAAGAAGTTACTAAAGCTGACATGTCAGGGGAGGGGACCAGTCCTCTTTAAGTAGAAGACCTAACAAGAATTCTACAGTCCATTCATACAGGAATTTGGTGTGGGGTATAAGCTTGTGCACTCCATTTCTCATATACTTTGCATTTCTCATCCTGGCCAAGACCCTTGCTTGCTGTCAGTGAACAGCAACATTCTTGTTCAGACCCAGAGGCTGAAACTTGGACAGATCTAGTCTAATACTTCTCACATCTGAGGAATCCTGTGTGAGCTATACACATCAGCAGCACAAACCTCTCCCCTGTCCTAATAGTTTGACACAATGTATCAGCGCAGGCAAGGCCTCTTCCACACGTCAGTGTTTGCTCAGTGATTTCCAGTCAAAACACAGAACAGGAGCAGATCGTTCCCTTCTATCTTATCTCTGTGAAGGTTGGTTTTAGCTCATAATCACTGATGAAAACTACTGACGTGTGAAATGTATCAGAGGTCATTATACTGACTGGATACAACTGAAGCAAACTCTCAGCTGTGAGGAGTGTTAGCTCGGGACAGGTTTTCAGTCTTTGGAGGTGAAAAAAGAATGTTCCTATTTATTGAAAGCAAGCAGAGATCTTGGAAAAGTGTTGGATTAGATCACAATGTATATAAAAAAAAGTTGCAGAACTTTTCATTATACTATAAGCCAAGATTTAAACTAATCAGTGTCTGATCATGGAGTCTAATTGCTGGGACCCCTATCAGTCATGAGAATGGGGGTCTGCACGAATGGGGCAGCACATGTGTCCTTCTGCTCCATGGGACTGTAGAGTATTACACTCGTCATCTCTCAGTCCCATTGACTTGCAATGAAGCAACAGTGCACATGCTTGACCAGCGGCTCCATTCAAAAGGGGGACATGGGAGCCCAATTCTCATGCTCAGTTGAGATCCCAGCAGTCGGAACCAGATGTATCAGGCACTTATCCACTATCCTATGGATAGGGTATAAGCTTAAATATTAGTACAATCCCTTTAACCCCTTTGCTCCCACCAGTGGCGGATTGGCCATAGACCTTACAGGGAAATTTCCCGGTGGGCGGATGCCCAGGGGGCCATCTGAGCCCTTCTCACAGCCGGCCAGTGGAAGTTTTTGGGGATGTATTTTGTGCTGCTGGCAGTATTATGTGATGGACTGTGGTATTTTCTGTTGGGGTGGTATAATCTGTCGCAATATGGTATTGCTGGCCCTGCCTTCCATCAATTTGGACCCAACTACAAAACAGGGGCCAATTTTAGTATCTTTTCCAGGGCCACTTTAAGTTCCCAGTCTGCCCCTGGCTCCCACTGATGTAATAGTACGCCAGACGGGCGCGAAAGGTGTATGGAGCAGGTTAAGAACACCTATGTAGCGCTGTCTTCTAACGCCTGCGCTGTTGTGCACAGACTTGGCTTGCAGGTTCAGACTGCACAGGTGCTGATAACGTCATTCCACCCAGAAGTGGAGGCTTCCAGATGAAATGATGTGGTCGGCGCCTGCGCAGTCTGAATCTGCTCTGCTTGTCAAGAATACAGATCTAGACATGATGTCTAGCACTGTCAAAGGGGGGGGGGGGGGGTTGTTGTGAGCACTAGGGGTGTGGCTGTAGCGGTGCTCGAAGCCCTGCAGCCTGCCCCTCGGTGCTCCAAATCGCTCATCTGCATACTGACAAAAGTACAAACAACTCAACAACACTTCAAGCTATAAAATAAAGAAATATATTGTTTTAATCAGCATGATCAACCCTACTAGTCAATATGCCCGGTTTAATAGGGTTGATAATGCTGACAGAGACACTTTAAGGGGTTAAACTTCATTTATGTAAAATTAGACAAAATTAAACAACCCCTTTAATTTTGTCCAGAAAAAAAAATGATACCATTACCTATAATATTCTCCTGCTAGCATTCCTATGGGAGCAGAGTCGTCTCCAAGCACCGGTACATCAATGGCTTCCAGTTTATCCCCCTGTTATAAGACGACAAATACATGTGAGATATATACAGTATAGACTCACATTGGGGGGCAGACACCTGAGGCCCCTGTGCAAGAATAATGGACTCTTTGCTCTAGGTGCAACAGGGGCGTTACCATTACACCTAGAGGCTCAACTCTCTCTGCATCTGCCACGCCCCCTGCACTTTGATTGACAGCGCCAGGTGTCATGGAGTTTACACTTTTGTGGCCCTGTCAATCAAAGTGCAGAGGGCACGGCAGCTGTAGAGAGAGCAGAGCCTCTAGGTGTAATGGTAACGCCCCCATTGCTCCTAGAGGCTCATTTGCATATATAAAAATTTCATTTTTCTCAGCAATGCAGACACATATGAACATGAGACCAACACAGATGTCTTCAGCTGCCAAGTGCACATGTAACAGATCAGCCAGTGTCATAGGTACAAAACTGCTGACAGATGCCCTTTAAACAGCACCACACCTGCCCATGTTTATTTCTGGTAGTGCAGCTCATTCCCATTCATATATATGGAGTTTAACTGCAGTACCAGACGCAGCCACGGACAGATGTGGCCCCATTCCTGGGAGAAAAAAAAAAAAAAGATACTTTAATTCTGAACAACCCCTCTAATTCTAATGGACGCGACCATCCTAAAAATCCCTGGCAGCCGTGCCCTACAGGACCCAGTACTGCCCATGCCACGTAGTGTAACTGACTGGGAGGGTAGAAGGATCTACTAGGGAGCCAAAAAAGATAGGAGGTCCTTGACCTTGTCAAATTATCTACTGGGCTGCAGGGGGGCACATACTTTTCTGGCACTAAGCTTCCTGCTCCAAACAATTAGAAAGCGTCTGCTAGGGCCCTATTGGGGGCCCCCACACTATTATGACTAAAGTAGGTGGTCACAGCATTGAATTCTGCTTCACCCACGGCTCCAGTCTCTGGTGTGATACTAGCATCCCCCTCCCGTAGACTGTGGTCTATCGTGCGGACTCCGCTTTTAGGATTTTTCAGTACTGCTTAACGCTGTAAATAACATTTTATGACTCATTCTGCAAAGAGGAAGTCGCCGAAGTTGTAAAATATATGACAGGCACTCACAGCTTCGTTCTCAAACCACAGGAAGTAGCAACAATAATAATCGCCATCTCGAAACGTGAGTGTGGTGTAGCCCTTCTGAAGATAGCGGCGAGACATCCCGATCAGGAACCAAACCTAGGAAGAGACACAAAGCATGGCTTCATCCTTCATCATGAGCGATTACTTCAGATATAGAATGTGAGGGGGCGTGACACAGGGATCAGCAGAAAATCATGCAGCGCCCCCTTTAGGTCTGGCACTAGGCATAACACTGTATAACAGCTTGACAAACAATGTATCACTAGTATGTGCTGATAGATCGGCATTGCCGTTACACTGCCACGTCCTCTCCACTTTGATGGCCAGGCAGTGATAATGTCGTCACACCTGGCCCTGTCAATCAAAGTGCAGAGGGTGCTGCAGTTGCAGAGAGAGCAGAGCCTCTAGGTGTAATGGTAACGCCCCCGTTGCTCCTAGAGGCTTATTTGCATATATTAAAACATCATCTTTCTCAGCAATGCGGGCACATATGAACATGGGACCAACACAGATTTCTTCAGCTGCCAAGTGCACATGTAATAGGTCAGCCAGTGGTCATAGGGACAAAACTGCTGACAGATGCCCTTTAACACAATCCGGCTGAACGATGTAATATTCACACAAGCAGAACACTAACATACAGGTGTATTCTTTGTGATGCTAATTAGCAAAGAAGAGAATTTTCCAAGAGTTTATTCTCCAAAGACCTGGAATGGAATAGGTTTTTATTATAATTTTTATAATTTTTTTTACAAATTGCTATTTAATTAGTGTATATTGTGTTCAAACAGCTGCTTGTAACGATGATCCCATTAGCGGACTGCAACCTGTGGCTTTCAAGCTGTTGCAAAACCATTAGAGTATGCTGGGAGTTGTAGTTCTGCATCGGCCTTTCTTCCCAGATCTTGTGCATTACAAATTCCGCCTCACCGCTGGGTCACATTTCCATGCACCTCGGCCATTGAAAACTATTCTGTTACTCTGTGTCACTCTGTGCCGGCTCGTCTGTTACCGCTGCTCACGTAGCACATTAGCCACGCTGAACACCTGCACTGAAAATACCTTGTTTTTTATGAAATTCGCCAACACGCTGTTTCCGAACTCCGTAGTGGATTTATCTTCAATGGTCATGGAAGGAGCCACCATTTGTCCTACTGTGCGATCCACATAAATAAAATGCACCAAGCCAGGAAATTCTTCCAAGTAAGTGAATATAAAGGTTAAGGAGAAAATTGGCTTTCCCTGTGTATAGAAATGCTTCAGTAAACTGCAGTAAGAGTACAGAGGTATTGACATCCTGAAACATTGATAAATAACACGGGGGCAACGGTTGTGTAAAAGTTAGTGGTTGCCTCTAAGGCCAAGGATACGTTCGGGGCAATTTTTAAAAAAATGGTTGCATTTCACTCATTTTGGGCTGAAAATAATTTTTGAAATTGGTCTTTATTAATAATTTTCAGCCGTTTTTGAGATACAGGGGTTAAAAATCAGCTGACAACTCATGTGAAACCTTATCTCTGATCTCCTGACCTCATACACACTCATTTAAGCCATATCCTCATTGATCTGATAAGAGCTTAGCTACTGTATAAGGAGTGTTTATGAAGTCAGGAGATCAGAGATAACACTTCACATGAGCCGTCAGCTGACAGGACTGAGAAGAGACACTCTGCAATCAGACTGATTTTTTAACCAGTGTAACTGAACAACAGCTGAAAATTACTGTACCGCTCGGCTCCCCTGCGCTCGCATGGGCGCAGGTAGCCGCTTCCGTCCTCCTGAGGTTACGAGCACGTTCACTCATCTCTAATGAACACCAATCGAAAACTTCTACGAGGGGATATGGAAGTCATGGTCACTCAATAAGGGCTCATTCAGACGGACGTATGCTGTCCGCAAAAATGCGAACCCGTTTTTTTTGCGGACAGTTCAGCATGTCGCAAAAAAAGGGATTGCATTCCGTTTTTTTGCGGACCCAAAGACTTCAATGGGGTCATGTCCTGATTTTCACTGAGTCGTGGAATGGAAGAAAAGGTCCCCATAGAAGTGAATGGGTCAGCATCTAATCTGCCAAAAAATGCATCCGCATTTTTGCAGACAGCATACTGCCGTCTAAATGGGCCCTAACAGAGATTCTTTCTACGGTGGACCCAGTCCTTCCATGTATTACAGAACATGATGAACCATTCAGTGGAGTCATGCTGGGAGAGGGGCAGAGAGAGCTGTCGGATTTAGTGTCTGGACACAGAGTTATTTACAAATTTTCTGCAGAGATCACACTGCTCAATAAAAGATAAACCTGATCATTTTCAGTAGTTCCTAATCTTCATTTATGTAAATTTAAAGGCTCTGCACACCTTTGGGGGCAATTTTTTTTATAAATGTATACTATTCATAAGAGTGAGAGAGTTTTCCAAAAAAATTATCTCACCAATCCCGTGGTGCTCCCGTTCTGACCCTACTCGTTCTCCATTGGTCTATACTTCCTTCTCCTGTCTTATAAATATCTGATCAGCCAATCACTGGCTAAGGGAAGCCTCCACTGCGGCCAGTGATTTCCAGTGTATTGAAACAGGACTGGGGAGTGGTGATGTCAGGATGGGGGCAGCAGGGGATCGGTGAGGCGAGTACCGGTTCTTTCATTTTTTAAACAGGGAACTCCTCCTCCCTCTCCCCTCTCACAGCATGCCTTCTCAATGAGTGAGAGATTAAAAAAAAAAAAAAAAAAAAAAAAAAAGAGCAAGAAAGAGAGGGGAAGGGAGACATAGCACATATATCTGCCAGTCCTGTATCTGCTATATTACTAGAGGGATTTTGGAGGAAGACACAGCTATCATATGATAGGTATTTATTACAAAGTTTCCTGTATTCTGGAAAGAAAAAAAGAAAAGAAACTATAACCAAAAGGCTCATAAAAGAAGTACCCGTCCTCCTTATGTATCTTCTATACGCTCTTCTGCTGGTTTTATGTTTGTGCCTGTTATACATGCATTGTGTTTAGTATAAAGACCATGGCGGTCAGGGATAAGAATAAAACCGTCTCTTCTGTTTATATTCTTTAACAATTTTTTTGTACTGTTATATTTTAAAGCCGCTTTGATGAGAAGGATTCACATAATCTGCATTTTTACATAAAAAGAAACACGGGAGTGATAATTGTGGACAGGTGCTATGCCAGCGGAGTCCGGTGTGAATGAGAACACCGCCATCTAGTGGTGGACACATGAAATGCAAGTATATGAACTACCAGGTATGTTTTACTTTACACAGGTGTTGTCCACGATTTTAATATTAATGGCGCATCCTCAGAACAGGCCATCAATATCAGATCCGCAGGGTCCGACACCCGGCACCTCCGCTGATCAGCTGTTCTGCAGTAGTTCTGGAGCTAGAAATCGACAAAGCTCCGTCCATTGTGCAGTGCTGCTCCCACTGTAAAGATTCTGAACCTGAAAGGGACCGTGGGCCCTAAAGAAAACCCCTCAGCTCTCCGGACATGTCTCTTTTAGTAAAGACATACCTGTGTCCTCCTAAAGTAATAATTCCAGAGCATATATTTTATTAACTCTGTGCTGGGCCACTCCTCTGTAATTCCTCCTGGAAATGTGTGAATGAGTTGGGTATTAGTATTTCCTTTGTCCAGTTCTACCATTGCTAGATTGTGTAGGGGGCGTACCTGCTGAAAAGGAGAATAGTAACGGCCAGTTGACAACTGATTTCTACATTTCCGGGAGGGATAACAGAGGAACGACACAGAGTTAGAAGAAATGATGCTCCACAACTGTTATGTCATAGGGAATACAGTTAATTACTAAAGCAGACGTTTCAGGATTTTGGGTTTTTTAGGCTAGTAAAGCGTAATAAATGAACATTTCTATAACTTTCTAATAGGCTTTGTGTTTTCTTGCCATTTTCAAGATGTATATTTGCTGTCAGTGAATGAGAACACTTGTTGCACAAACCTCTCAGGTAGTTTGCTACAATGTATCAGCCTGAGAGCACTGTCTAGACTGGATACAATTGTATCCACTTCTCAGCAGGAAGATCTATGTGCAGGATTACTGTCTCTGAATGTCAATAAGAGTGTTCGCATTCACTGACAGCAAACAGATATACTGAAAATGGTGAGGAATGTAAGCACGGAATAGAACAGAAAGCTGTCGAATGATTCATTTATAAAAAGATTTATTTACATGAAACATGAAAATCTGGTTCTGAACCCCCCTCCCCCCCCAGCTGTGTAAATGAGGGTCTTACGTGTAGGCGGAGGGCCTCTTTAACTACGACATTTCAGCCCTGTGTAAAGGATATGTCACCATGGTAATGTTTCTCTTGCTCTTCACCAGCAGAAATTCCTTCCAGTCCATCAGTTTCTCTCTGGAAAATGAAAAGAAAATCAATCTTCCCATCAACCTTCCTTCCAGACATCTTATCGTCTGCCGGGAGCCTTCACATCTTATCTCCGGCCATACAGGCTTCTTTGCTTATACTGACGCTGACCATTTTTCACACATAAACCCCAGGAGCGGCAGTCGGCAGATTCCAATTGTTTTTCTGCATTGCTTTACACTGATAGAGAGTGGAGGATACAAGGTGTCTGAGTGCAACGGGGGTCATTTATCTAAAAAAAAAAAAAAAAGGGTGCTATATATAGTCTATATAGATCTGGTGCAGAAAATGTAAATTTGTTTAAGGAAGCATTTAATATAATATTGGAATATGTTAGCAAAATCGTTGACAGGTTGCAGTTCCCATCAGAACCACTGGGTGGCCACAGTGGTCAGTATATGGTAATATGGTTTTACACTACATTTACATATGTTTATATTGGGGGTGGGTACACCACCCTGAAGAAAATGTTCCCATACAACTCAGTGTCGTAGCACATGCTTTTTTGTTTTTTTGCATGTAGGGTATAAACTATGGTGTTTAAGGCAAAAACCAAAGTAGGTTTATCCACGTTCTTAAGTGTATTCCTGCAAAATGCCCCTTCACTACATTCACAATGACTGCATCATATAACTTTTTACATAGGGTGGTTCACGGGTTAGTGGTATAGAGAGGTAACATCCAGCATCTCTGGGGATCCAGGGTGATGAAGGGGTTAATATTGATATCCAAGGTGGGCTAGAATGGTTATAGGTTAATATATTCTATTCTTGGAGGTCCAGGATGGTATAGTGGGTAACCCCCAATATCCCTACAGGTTCAGGATACTGAAAGCGTTAACACTGGTGGTCTAGGGCAGAAAAGTGCAACAAGTTCTTAAAGTGCATTTCTGCAAAATGCCCCTTCACTACATTGACCATGACTGCATCATATAACTTTTTACATAGGGTGGTTCACGGGTTAGGGATGGTATTCCTGTAATATTCATAGTGGTATAGAGAGGTAACATCCAGCATCTCTGGGGATCAAGGGTGATGAAGGGGTTATTATTGATAACCAAGGTGGGCTAGGGTTATAGATTAATATCTTATATCCTTGAAGGCCCGGGTTGTTATAGTGGTTAATCACCAATATTCCTGCAGGTTTACATTACTGAAAGGTATATAGAGGTAACATCCAGCATCTCTGGGGATCCAAGGTGATGAAGGGGTTAATATTGATATCCAAAGTGGGCTAGGATGGTTATAGGTTAATATCTTATATCCTTGGAGGTCCAGGATGGTATAGTGGGTAACCCCCAATATCCCTACAGGTTCAGGATACTGAAAGCGTTAACACTGGTGGTCTAGGGCAGAAAAGTGTTACACGTTCTTAAGTGCATTTCTGCAAAATGCCCCTTCACTACATTCACCATGACTGCATCATATAACTTTTTACATAGGGTGGTTCACGGGTTAGTGGTATAGAGAGGTAACATCCAGCATCTCTGGGGATCAAGGATGATGAAGGGGTTAATATTGATATCCAAGGTGGGCTTAGGCTAGGGTGGTTATAGGTTAATATCTTATATCCTTGGAGGTCCGGGTTGTTATAGTGGTTAACCCCCATTATCTCTACAGGTTTAGGATACTGAAAGGGTTACACTGGTGGTAAGGGCAGTAAAGTGTAACAAGAATTCAGTTTTATCAAATTTAAATAGGATCAGAATTCTTATAACAGGCGAGCTCAATAATCTTATACAGAGATACAAATACCCAGTATCCAGGATGGTACTCCCATCTTAGACGTGAAAGATATGTTAAAAAAGTCTGATAGATCCAGGCGCTGGCTCGGATATTTTAGGAACTCTAACAGCATTGAATGGAGAGTACACTGCACATGCGCAGTGTGTTCTCCTTGACGTTGGAGACTCCATTCTGGAGATGGGAGCAAGTCCTAGAGGTGGCATATCCTACCCAATATGAGCCAACCCCTTTAAACAGTCCATCAAACCCAGTAATAAATCAGCATGCAGTGTGCTCCCCCTAGTGGTGACAAAAATACATTTTATTATTTCAACTTGGTTTCCAAATCAGGTCTAAAGGCTCATTCAGAATGGCCGTATGAATGAGTCCGCATCCCTTCCGTAATTTTGTGGACCCATTCATTTCAATGAGGCCAAAAAAGATGCGGACAGTTCATCGTTTGCTGTCCGCATCCTTGGTTCCGTTCCGCAGCTCCGCAGGAAATCGCGGACAAGAATAGGCATTTTCTATTATGGTTGCGGCCATGTGCGGTCCGCACACAGCCGTTATCCTACACCCATCTGAATGAGCCCTAATACTGTATTTGGAGAGCGTAAACAGACAAATTTTAGTGGCTCACAGTGTATCATAAATTTGGTGCATGCCGCAACACATGCCCCCTTGTCTAATGAGCCACAGAAAGTGTCTAAAACAAGCAGGTCGGGTGCACGGTATACATGACATATTTGGGGGGGGGTTAATATTGAGCCAGAATTCAGATGCACTTTGAATAATAAATCTGCCCCAATGTTTGATGGAGTAGTGCCGACACATGAGCCCCGCCAGTGCTGCCCCCAAATCATGGAGGGGAGAGTAATCAGTAGGTGATTTTTTAAAATGTTTTAGATGTGCTAATTTGAAGGGGTTGGTCCTAGTATAGTCCTTTGCGGGCTAAAGATATTGATGACCTTCATAGATATCTTCAGGATAGGCCGTCAATATCAGATCAATGGGGGCCTGACACCTTACGCCTCCACCGATCAGCACTTGAATGGAGCCGGAAGTACAGCTCTGTTCAGGGTAGTCACCATGCCAGGCTACTGCAGCCCTGATGCCATTCATTTCCATGGGAGCCTAGCTGCAATAACCCGTCACGGCCTCTACCATTTGAAGTTCAAAGTGCCAGTTTCAGAGGCTGCAGGGAACAGCTGATCAGCGCGTGCGTCGAGCGTCAGATCCCTACCGATCGGATATTGATGGCCTATCTTGAGGATAGATCATCCGTATCTTTAGCCTGGAAAGCCCCTTTAAGGAGCATCTGCCACTATTACTGATGAACACCTCAATCCGCGAGCGGCGGCGAGTATTCATTCTTTGTCTTTCTGACAACAGGCTGTCATGTAAGAACCTCAACAAATGTATAACCTGGAAAAACAGCAATAACATTGTACAAAGTAACAGAACGTATCATTCACCGCAAATCCCAGACGCATCGAAACTCCAGATTATTAGTGTTCTTCGCTCCAGCTGCAGGCATGTGCTATATCAAACTGCTCATGTCTGAAATATGGCTCGTCAGGAATCCTCATACTGTGCGCTTAGTCCACATGGATGGACAGATTTATCTTCCATGGCTGACATAGCGCCAGCATATTCAGCAGCGCTGTACAGAGACCGTCACTAATACCATCATGACCTCTCCACCGTGGGGCTCACAATCTAATTTCCGTGTCTCACACACCTCTAGAGCCAGGGCCGGCTGCAGGCTTACATGGGCCCTTGGTCTATAGAGACACAGTGGGACCCCCTTATACCTTAAAGGGGTTTTAAATATTGAAGATCCATCCTCAGGATAGGTGATAGAGATCACATTGGTGGGGTCCCATCTCCTAAAGCGTGAAGGGCTTGTGGTGCTCCAGCAAGCAGTGTGACCCCTTCATTGTATACCTAGCACAGCGCCACACATTGTATAGAGGCTGCACCTGGTATTGCTTCTTAATCTCACTCACTTGAATGGGACCGAGCTGCACAAAGATCATGTGATTGATGGATGTGATGTCACTGGCCGAGGAAGAGGCCTCAGCGCTTACCGGAGTACACAGCTGATCAGTGGGAGGAAATAGACATCCATGAATAAGATATTAATGACCTGTCTTGAGGATAGCACATCAAATGTAAACTCCAGGAAAACCGATAACAAAAAAAAAAAAAACAACGAGCGCAGATACAAATGCCATGCAAATGATGTCCTGGTTGGATTCAAAACCTGGATCCCAATGTTGCAAAGCTACACTGCTAACCACTGAGCCAGCATGATGGCGATAGATAGATAGATAGATAGATAGATAGATAGATAGATAGATAGATAGATAGATAGATAGATAGATAGGATAGATTGTTTTGTTCCCTCGATTGGGTTCAGGTCAAGGCTCTGGCTGAGACACTCAAGGATACAGTGCCTTGCAAAAGTATTCGGCCCCCTGGAACTTTTTAACCTTTTGCCACATTTCAGGCTTCAAACAAAAAGATATAACATTTTACATTTTTGGTGAAGAATCAACAACAAGTGGGTCACAATTGTGAAGTGGAACGAAATTTATTGGATCATTTAAACTTTTTTTGTAATAATAAAACTGAAAAGTGGGGCGTGCAAAATTATTCAGCCCCCTTGCATTAATACTTTGCTGCGATTACAGCTGCGGTCTCTTGGGGGATGTCTCTATCAGTTTTACACATCTAGAGACTGAAATTCTTGCCCATTCTTCTTTGCAAAACAGCTGGAGCTCTTTGAGGTTGGATGGAGACGTTTGTGAACAGCAGTTTTCAGCACTTTCCACATCTTCTCCATTGGATTCGGGTCTGGACTGTGACTCGGCCATTCTAAGACCTGGATACATTTATTTTTGAACCATTCCATTGTACATTTTGCTTTATGTTTGGGATCATTGTCTTGTTGGAGGATAAATCTCCGTCCTAGTCTCAGGTCTTTTCATCCAGAATGGTCCTGTATTTGGCTCCATCCATCTTCCCATCAATTTTGACCATCTTCCCTGTCCCTGCTGATGAAAAGCAGGCCCAAACCATGATGCTGCCCCCACCATGTCTGACAGTGGGGATGGTGTGTTCAGGGGGATGAGCTGTGTTGCTTTTACGCCAAACATATCGTTTTGCATTGTTTCCAAAAAGTTGGATTTTGGTTTCATCTGAGCAGAGCCCCTTCTTCCACATGTTCGGTGTCTCCCAGGGGCTTGTGGCAAACTGTAAACCAGACTTTTTATGGATATCTTTGAGAAATGGCTTTCTTCTTGCCACTCTTCCATAAAGGGCAGATTTGTGAAGTGTTGGACTGATTGTTGTCCTATGGACAGACTCTCCCACCTCAGCTGTAGATCTCTGCAGTTCATCCAGAGTGATCATTGGCCTCTTGGCTGCATCTCTGACCAGTCTTCTCCTTGTTTGAGATGAAAGTTTAGAGGGACGGCCGGGTCTTGATAGATTTGCAGTGGTCTGATACTCCTTCCAGTACAATATGATCGCTTGCACAGTGCTCCTTGGGATGTTTAAAGCTTGGGAAATCTTTTGGTATCCAAATCCGGCTTTAAACTTCTCCACAACAGTATCAGGGACCTGCCTGGTGTGTTCCTTGGTCTTCATGATGCAGAACCCTGAGACTATCGCAGAGCAGGTGCATTTATACGGAGACTTGATTACACACAGGTGGATTCTATTTCTCTTCAGCAGTCATTTAGGACAATATTGGATCATTCAGAGATCCTCAATCAACTTCTGGAGGGAGTTTTCTGAACTGAAAGTAAATGGGCCGAATAATTTTGCACGCCCCACTTTTCAGTTTTATTATTACAAAAAAAGTTTAAATGATCCAATAAATTTCGTTCCACTTCACAATTGTGACCCACTTGTTGTTGATTCTTCACCAAAAATGTAAAATGTTATATCTTTTTGTTTGAAGCCTGAAATGTGGCAAAAGGTTGAAAAGTTCCAGGGGGCCGAATACTTTCACAAGGCACTGTATTCACAGTTGTCCCTAAGCCGGTCCTGTGTTCTCCTGGTTGTGGTGCTTAGGGTCATTGCCTTGTAGAAGGATAAACCTTCAGCCCAGTCTGAGGTCCTGTGCTCTCTAGATGAGGTTTTCAATAAGAATATATCTGTAGCTTGCTGCATTCAGATTTCCTTCAACCCTGACCAGTCTCTCTGTCCCCCGGCATGATGCTGCCACCACCGTGCTTCACTGTAGGGATGGTATTGGGCAGGTGATGGGCAGTGCCTGGTTTCCTCCATACATGAGGCTTAGAATTGAGACCAAAAAACCAGAGAATCTTGTTTCTCACAGTCTGAAAGTCCTTTATGTGTTTTTTTTTGCAAACCACGTGTCTGTCACTGAGGAAAGGCTTCTTTCTGGCCACTCAGCCATAAAGCCCACGTTGGTGGAGTGCTGCAGTGATGGTTGACCTTCTGGAAGTTTCTCTCATCTGCACACAGGAACTTCAGGGATCAGCTTGGTGGGGCAGCCAGCTATAAGAAGAGTCCTGGCTGCTCCAAACTTCTTCCATTTGAGAATTATGGAGGCCACTCTGCTCTTCAGAACTTTCAGTGCAGCAGAAGATTTTTGTACCTTCTCCAGATCTCTGCCTCCACACAATTCTGTCTCTGAGCTCTACAGGCATTTCTTTCTTCTTCATGGCTTGGTCTTTGCTCTGATATACATTGTCAGCTGTGAGATCTTATATAGACAGGGCTGTGTCTTTCCAAATTATGTCCAATCACCTGAATTTACCACAGGTGACTCCAATCCAAGTGTAGAAACTTATCAAAGATTATCAGGAGAAATGGGAGGCGCCAGAGCTAAATGTCAAGTGTCACAGCAAAGGGTCTGAATATTTATCTCCATGTGAAATTTTTCCTTTTTAATACATTTTAAAAACTTTAAAATTCTGTTTTTAATTTAACATTATGGGGTACTGAGTTCAGAAAGAGGGAAAAACCTGTTTTTTTTTTCATTTTAGCCTCAAGTCCTCAACATGTGACCCTTTCAAAATGTGAAAAAAGTGAAAGGGTCTGAAGACTTACTGAATGCATTGTAAGCAGTGATCTCCCAACAAAAGGCTGTGGCATAAAATGGCCATTCCCACATATAAAAAAAATAAAAATTCCCACATATAAAAAGCTGCACAGCAGTGAAAACAATGGGGGCGGCACAGCAGAGGGCATTACAGATATGATGCAGTTTAATGTGCACTTGTCACTTTCTGCTACTGGTTTTGCCACTTTTGATGCGTTTTGATCACCTACTGAAGGTCTTATGGGACATTTTATAATAATCCAGGATACCGTACAGAGACATCATTATTACATGGTAGGTAGTGTGCACCACTTACTGAACTCGTGTCCTGACCCGGGTCTGTATATTTAGAGACAAGGCATGTGTTCCACTTATCGGGGAGGCTAGAAATAGCTGACGGTATATGCAGCAGAGCTGACGCTTTAGATTTCCGCACACGTGAAGGAGTCTGTGGATAAAAGAGAGGACCCATTAGCCGTATACCCATCACTGCCACTTATAGCAGTCAAGTAGAGAACTACCACAGAGCAGGACATTAGGCACAAGAGGCCAGGGCCTGGGGCAGCCTTGTGGGAACAGGCGGTCGCTCCACAGTTTTTGGAGGTTTGTGCAGTAGCCTTCATTCAGAGCCCCAATGCAAAATCCCTGCGACTGTCCAAGTCATCTGATTGGCACAAGTAGAAATTCATGCTCTTGTTGCTTAAAGGGGTATTCACATCATAGACAATGGGGGCATATCGCTAGTATATACCCCC
The DNA here is from genome assembly GCA_900303285.1 of Rhinella marina. Lineage (NCBI taxonomy): Eukaryota > Metazoa > Chordata > Amphibia > Anura > Bufonidae > Rhinella > Rhinella marina. The sequence goes on along the minus strand of ONZH01010457.1, from coordinate 1,123,203 downwards.
ATTGTCTGGACACCTCTGGGACCCACACCTATATCGAGAACGGAGCAGGAAAAGTTGAGGGGGGTGCACTGCACATGTGCAGCTCGGCTATTTCCATCTGCACCATAGAAATGAATGGGAGCGGTGGCCGTGCATGGCCGTGGGAGCAGCGGGGAGCTGCGCCTGGTGGTGGATGAACCCGGGTCCTCCAGGCAAAGCGCTCCCCGCTCCGTTCTCGATATAGGTATGGGTCCCAACGGTGGTATATGCCCCAGTTGTCTGAGATGGGAATGCTCCTTTAAGCAATCACATTCAGACGATGAAAGGATTTTCAGTCACAGAAATGTCTGACGTGTGTGAATACAACTCAGTATTTCGAGAATTCCTGCAGTGTCGACCAGAAGCCTCCTTATCATTGAGCTCTGAGACTTTTTACATTTTTCTTAGTGACTAGACTGCTGCAGCCACTCGCCCTCCTCAGCAGAGAGAGCAGAACACGTCACTTTCAGTCTGTTCCTAAGTGACTGTTGAGGCCGCTGAGTGGCTGCAGCAGTCTCATGACCAAGAATGCATCCTAGTCACATCTGGTCTAGCTGGGGAGCTACGGCATTGGAATGAAGGGCATTTTACTAATTGAGTGAAGTTTTTTTTCTTTAAAAATACTAACTGTTTGATTTTTAATTATGCTGGACAACCCTTTTAAAGGGGTATTCTGGTAATATCCAGGCATCTCCTATACACCGGATAGGGGATACCTATTAGATCACAAGAATGGGGGGTCGCCTACCCCATAGGCCCCCCAAAATGAACAGCATGGAAGCTCGAGCATGTCCTCTATCACTCCTTTCATCTCTATGGGACCTGCCAGAAACAGCCGAGCTCTGTCCACCGCTATCTCCAGCAGACTCATAAAGATGAATGGAATGGCAGCATGTATGAGCGACCGGCTGCCCCATTCACTTCTCATGATCAGTGGGGGTCCAAGCAGTAGTCCCTAGGATAAACTGATCATGAGCAGGGGTGCACCTAGCCTTTCTGCTGCCTGAGGCGAAAACTGAAATGGCGCCCCCCCCCCCTAATGCCAATTTCTTAACCTAACCCCTTCTCTTCAGCCCATGCCCCTTCCGCTGCCCCCTCACTTGCCCCTACCTGGTGCTGCCTGAGGCGATCGCATCACCTGGCGTCATTGGTGGTGTACCCCTGGTCATGAGAAATGGTTGACCAGTGGAAAAAGTCAGCCCTGTGCTTCATATACAAAAAGAAAATCTGTGTCATTTCTTAATATAGTTTATGTTTCAGTTTCTTATCATTTGCAAGATATGAGATTGCTGTCAGTGAATGAACACTATTGGTTCCATTCAGAGGCAGTAAACCTGCACATGGTCAGTCCTGCAATTGTATCCAGTCTAGACAATGCTCTGTGAGTAAGGCTACTTTCACACTTGCGTTTACAGGATCCGTTTGTATTATCTTTTACATAGCCAAGACGGATCCATCAAGAACTCCATTGAAAGTCAATGGAGGACGGATCCGTTTTCTATTGTGTCAGACAAAACAGATCCGTCCCCATTGACTTACATTGTGAGTCATGACGGATCCGTTTGGATCAGTTTCCGTCAAGCGGACACCAAAACGCAGCAAGCAGCATTTTAGTGTCCGCCTCCAAAACGGAATAGAGACTGAACTGAAGCAAAAGAGATCCTTTTCCATTCAGAATGCATTAGGGAAAAACTAATCAGTTTAGGACCGTTTATGAGAGACTGTGACGGATCTCACAAACGGATCCTGCAAACGCAAGTGTAAAAGTAGCCTTAGACCTCTTTCACACGAGTGTCACGGATTCAGTCCGGATGCATTCCGGAAAATCCGCACGCATCCGCACCAATCCGCACGCAATCGCAGTCAGTTTTGACTGCGATTGTGTACGTTCGTTCAGGTTTTTCCGCGCGGGTGCGAAGCGTTTTGATGCGTTTTTCACGCGCGTGATAAAAAACTGAATGTTTACAAACAACATCTCTTAGCAACCATCAGTGATTCACGCAGACCCATTCGCTTCAATGGGGCCAGGGCTGCGTGAAACACGCAGAATATAGAACATGCTGCGATTTTCAAGCAACGGCGAACTGATGCGTGAAAAACATCGCTCATGTGAAAAGCCCCATAGAAATGAATGGGTCAGGATTCAGTGCGGGTGCACCCATGCGGAAATCTCGCCCATGTAAAAGAGGCCTTAAAGGGGTATTCTCATTTTAGGCAATGGGGGCATATCGCTAGGATATGCCCCCATTGTCTTATAGGTGCGGGTCCCACCGCTGGGACCCGCACCTATATCCAGAACAGAGCAGGGAGCGCTGCGCCTGGAGGACCCCGGGTTTCCGGGGGTCCGGCCACCACCAGGCGCAGCTCCTGGCTGCGCTCATAGAAATGAATGGGAGCGCAGCGCGCAAGCGCGGCCACCGCTCCCATTCATTTCTATGGAGCCGACGGAAGTAGCAGAGCCAGCTCGGATATTTTCGGAGGCCCCATAGAAATGAATGGAGGGCGGCTGCGCATGCGCAGTGCGCCCTCATTCAGTTCGGGGGCTCCGTTCTGGATATAGGTGCGGGTCCCAGCGGTGGGACCCGCACCTATAAGACAATGGGGGCATATCCTAGCGATATGCCCCCATTGTCTAAAATGAGAATAACCCTTTAAACACATCGACAACAGCACAGATCTTGCTGAGTTTGCTACAATGTATCAGGCTGAAGGCTGGTTTGCCTTCAAACTGATACATTGTAGCAAACTCGGCAAGATCTGTGCTGCTGTTGATGTGTTTAGCTCACAGAGCATTGTCTAGACATCTGAGAGCAGGTCTGCCTATGTTTACTGCTGCTAAATGTAAAGATGAGTTTTCATTCACTGACAGCAAACCATCTAGAAAATGGTAAATAACTGAAACATAAAATACTTTAGAAATGTTTAGAACAGGAATGGAGCCGAGCTTCCAGACACAACCAGCCATGGTAAGTAATCTAGTTGACTATCCAGTAGCACATCATGACAGCTGCAGAGCCGCAGGTATTAAAGGGCCGGTTCTTCCATTGTGGTCCCATCATTCAGGCGTAGTAAGATGTATTTTAAATAACACACTTTTATTCTGCCGTATTTCATAGCGTCACGGGGTGAAAAGCAGAAGAGAAAAGCCATAAATCCTCCAACAAACCAATAACCCCAGATTTAAAAGCACCAAAAACAGCAGAGGCACCAGGTTAATAAAAGAAAGAGGAAACATAAAAAGTAGTTTAAAACACACAAAACGTTTGACAGCCTCGCTCGCCGATCTCTGAACAATCATGACTTTTATCCAAAATCATATATTCTACAGAGATAAAAATAAAAAAAACGAAAAAAAAAAACAACTTTTATGGCAGCCGTTTTATGCTTCGAGGAAACATAAAAGGCAGAAGCACGGACTGCTGTAAAAAGAGAGAGGCGCCAATTTAATGCAGCAGCACATGAAGGCATGCGTTAGGTAAAACTGAAATGCTGCAGGTCCTTGAAGAGTGCGGGGTGGAATATTTGCCCTCACCAAAAATCAGTTTTGCTTACATAACGGTACGTAACCTCACGCAATGTTTGATAAATTTGGTGCATCTTCACATTTGTCTAGCACTGCCACTCCAGTTTTGACATCCCCTCCTACTGCAGTGAGAAATCTAATAAATCTGGCTCAACCACGCCCCCCTTAAAGGGGTTGTCCAAATTATGAAAAAAAAATATAGTACTGCAAATCTGATGGGCAGCAATATATAACTAGGTTAAGCAAGTTTTAGGCACAAAAAATACATATGTCCTCAGTTAAGAATTTCTTCAGATCTGGAGAGAGAGAGAGAGACTCTGAGGCACTTACTCAGCCTGACTGGCGGTCTCATTTCTGGAGAATGCTTTGTTCTTGAGTTCAAGCCAAATGTTCTGTAACTAAAGGGAATTTTAAACAAAAGAAATGTCACAAATTCAGAATTTACTAACATGAAAACACATTGCTGTGCTGATCTTAAGAGGCGTGATCTCTTCTCCTGCAGTCACGCCCAAATCTAAATTCAGGATTACTATACCAGAGGGCAGTGCATTGTGGGAACTCATGTGACGGTAACATCTCTAGAGCCGTTAGGTCACATGACTGACCACTAGGTAAACGTAAACTTCTGTCTCTTTTCAACAGCATCCAGCAGAGTTTTGAAAGCAGCTTTGGGTGTGAGATCTTTATAAATCTATACAAAATCACTAAAGTGTTTGAAGAGGTGCTCCATGTTACATCTAGATTTGACCTGTGACATGTTGGTCAAGGCAAATCTGACAGACCGTAATCAACAGCCGGATGTGAACAGTACATATTCATATCCTCATACGTCTCATTTTCTGGGCACGGTCCCATTGTCCCACCCTCATGAAATCTCCTGTGAGCTGGAGACCCATGGGCCTAGGGAAGTTAAAGAAGAACTCCCGCAAAATTTTTTATTCCATGTCCTGCTAGAAATGTACAGGATGTAATCTGTAGTGAATGTCATTTTCTTACCAGTAGCTGAATTTTTGAGTTATATCATCCTGAAGTTTCTTATCTGTGTCATGTGACCAGCAATTAGATCCACCAACTCACACAGCACCTTATGTGTGGACAGGAAGTCTAATTTTCTATGCATTCCTATGGGGAGCCTCACTTTCAGTCTCATAGGAATGAATAGAGAAGTGACTGGCTTGCTGTCCTGGGTCAGTTGGAGGTCAGGGAGTTGGTCACATGACCCAGCTACAATAAGAAGAGAGTGGAAACTCTCGATTTCAGCCTCTGATAAGAAAATGACATTCACTATAGATTACATCATGCACCTTTCTAACAGGTCAGAGAATAAAAATTTTTGCGGGAGTTCTTCTTTAAAGGGGTTGTCCGGGTTCAGAGAAGAACCCGGACATACCTGCAATTTCACCCAGGCAGCCTGCCTGAAGAGGACATCGGAGCATCTCATGCTCCGATGCCCCCCCCTTGCCCTGCGCTAGATCGCGCAGGGCAAGGTCTCTTGTTTTGTAAATACTCGCTGCCGGGCGGGTACTTCCGCCCGGCAGTGAGTTCGGTGACGTCACCGGCCTTAATGGGCCGGCTTTAGCGCTGCCCTAGCCGTTTTACTGGCTAGGGCAGCGCTGAAGCCTGTCCATCAGCGCCGATGACGTCACCGACTCACTGCCGGGCGGAAGCCTCTGCCCGGCAGGGACCGGTACGTCACCGGAACCCGGCGAAATTCCTTTGCCCTGCGCTAATTAGCGCAGGGCAAAGGAGGGCATCGGAGCATAGGATGCTCCGATGCCCTCTTCAGGCGGGCTGCCTGGGTGAAATTGCAGGTATGTCCGGGTTCTTCTCTGAACCCGGACAACCCCTTTAAGTATGCTTCCATTGTTAGGAGACATAATCAGTGCAGCCAGCAGGTGGCAGCATCATTCAGAGAAGCTGCCTCCTACTGATGGAGAGACACAAGGATGGGGGTACTGGAGACCCTTTATAAACTGATGCAAATAAGGCCTTATGGACTGTACTGTGGCTGCTCCTAGTGGAATATATGACCAGACGTAGCTTCCCCCAATCAGCCATTACCCTTGGAGGTTTTTCAGTTTGGACCCGAAACAACCCCTTTAAATATGTACCTACAATATATGTGCACTGTGATAACTGAAAGGTGTTTTCCGGTAAAAAATAAAGTTCCCACAACCTGCCCTCTGAAACAGAAGATTCATACTTATCTGCTCCACGCCACTTCGGTCCTCCATGCTGCCTCCGCTCTCAGCACGGTTTACATCCTGCTGGCTGTCGGCACGGTCACATACACCGCACCAGCCAATGACTGGCTGCAACGTTGACATGCAGCTTGTGGTCACTTCACCACCAAAGGCAGTCATTGGGTGATTTGGTGGATGTGACCACGTCTGTAGCCAGCAGGATGTCAACAGTGACGGACCAGGAGATGGAGGCAGCACGGAGGACCGGAGCGGCGGGGTGCAGGCAAGTATGAATCTTCTGTTTCAGGGCCAGGAACCTTTCATCAAGTCCTGTGGAAAGCCAACAGAGAACACATTGCATTATGAACTATGAGCTGCTTTCCTGGAGAGTCTCCTGCTGCAGAAGGGGGGCCTTCCCCTCACCACTCCATCTTGACTCATCTGCATCCAACACTAGAATGACTTAAGAATCTCTAAACACTTCCTACAGCCCTTCCCTTGGTAGGAAGCTGACTAGCCCACTTCTGCCCAAAAGGGGAGAATGGAATGGTAAGTTCCATTCTGTCTAAAGATCTCTCTGCCATATACACTGCCACCTGCTGGAGAACCAAGCACATTACATGAAATACAACAAATAACAGTTACATAGCAATATTAGGAATGCACAATGCAGGAGGACCTGGAATCAATGCACAGATGACATCATTGGTAGCAATTAAAGACAGTAGCAGGGTGAAGGAATAGTAGTGCCAATCTGGGGTACTACACAGACAGTTGGAGTTCACCGTTTCTGGCATAGCCGGATAGGGCCGTGCATTGCCAGAGCCCACTGACTAATGGGATTAGGCAGGACAAAAACTGCAGCATGCACCGTTTTTTGTCTGGCCAAAACCTGGCGCTCATGCCAGAAAGTGGGCGGATCCTATAATCATAGGGGCTGGCGGTGAACGGTAGTATCCGGCCTGGCAGAATACGATGAACTCCTGCAGGCTGTTCCTCTGCCGGAACGGCCTTCTGCACAGTTTTACCGCAGATGTACAGTCACCAGGGTGCTGAGTGGAGTCCGACACCTCTCACCTGAACTTCCCGACCACCAAGGCTCTTAACAAAGCGATCTGTTCTTTGCTTCAGCTCAGTCATGATGGGATTTGACCGCACGACTTGATGAATGTTTTGCCCCTCCAGGAGCTTCTTCTCCATCATACTGAACCCATCTAGCAGCTGGTACAGGGACAGAGCGATGTGGCTTCCAGAGAACTGTGAAAGTAAGGATTGTGAATAATATAATAACGACAGGGAAATACTCTAATGTCTTCATTCTCTTGGCTATGTGTCATTACCTGGAAACCATAAGCAAGCAGGTAAAAGTCCACCAGAGTGGTGGCAACTCCTACAGTACAGAGCAGCTCTCCATAGGAGTGTCCACAGTATGGCAAACCACATTACGACAGCCGCATGCTCTAACTGGGCAAACGTATGAATGCAGCCTCATGCCTGACCTGATCGGATCCACAGCGGAGCCTAATATGAATTTCAAGATCCATCAACAGCAGCTTTTTGATCATTTCCAGCATACTTTTTTCTATGCCAAGATAAATGAGTATTCCCTTCTTACACTATATGATAGGTGGGGATCCTGCGAAAATCTTACTGACTTGCCGTTACTTTAAAACATTGGTACCCCCTTTAACATCACAAGATGCTACATTGTACATTTCCTGACCGCACTCCTCTCACCTTTGTCAGAAGGACCAGGGACATGCCATGCCACAGAGGCAAGCAGTACATGGAATGAGGCATCATGGGGCAGTAACCCTCTCTCAGGTTGGCATCCAGAAATACCCGCCGCGTGTTGGTAGATTCTGGCGCAGGGCCGACCAGTGTCTTCAAACTGTCTTCAGCAATCTAAAGGAGAGAAGTAAAGAGTGTCATTAACCCAATAATCTAGAAATTCACTATAGGGTATACAGTATGGGGGGGGGGGTACCTGGATCTCAGTGTCCCCAAAACTAGACAGCGAAGAATCGTCATCCCTCGAGCTGCCGCCACCTTCTGTAAGAAGTCATACAGACACATTGTGATTTCATGTGAGCAGGACTGAGAGAGACCGGCTGACCAGCTAACGCATATGGGGCCTCCCCGACTCTCCACAATGGCAGATGTTGGAAGAATGAAGGGTTGGGCATGTTGGATATCAACATGTCCAATCTTTTTGTTCCTGGGGAAGAGGAATATGGCTCTGGCTTACTCTCTTCTCTTGCATTTCAGATCACATGGACACTTGACTAAGGCTACTTTCACACTTGCGTTGTTAATTCAGGTACTGAGATCCGGCAGAGGATCTCTATACCTGAATTAAACTGATCCGTTTTGATTTTGCACATCAGGATTCATCAGTTCAGTTAGGATGCAGTTGTGTGAAATCAAAACTGAAGAAAACTGATCAGGCACTAAATACATCAAAAGTCAATGGGTGACGGATCCGTTTTTTTAGTCTCCTAAAAAAACTGATCCGTCACCATTGACTTACATTGGTTTCAGTACCTGATCAGTTTCTTTCAGTTTTTTTGACCGGACACAAAATTACAGTTTGCTGCGGTTTTGTGTCCGGTCACAAAACTGAAAGCTGCCTGAACTGAAGACATCCTGATGCATCCTGAACGGATCACTTTCCATTCAGAATGCATGGGGACAAAACTGATCAGTTTTTTTCCGGTATTGAGATTCTCTGCCTGATCTCAATACCGGAAAACCACAACGCAAGTGTGAAAGTAGCCTAAGGCTACTTTCACACTAGCGTTTTTAAATTCCGGTATTGAGTTCCGTCATAGGGGCTCAATACCGGAAAAAAACGCTTCAGTTTTGTCCCCATTCATTGTCAATGGGGACAAAACTGAACTGAAGACAACGGAATGCTCCTGAAAGCATTCCGTTCCGTCTTCAGACCGGAGAACAAACCGCAGCATGCTGCGGTTTGCTCTCCGGTCCAGGCATCCGCACCAAGACGGATCCGGAATGACCCCCAATGGAAGTCAATGGGGACGGATCCGTTTGGTGTGGACACACCAGTAATCCGGATCTGTCCTCCATTGATTTCCAATGGGGGGGCATTCCGGATCCGGCATACATACACACAGACTACATACAAACAAACATACAGACATACATACAAACATACAGACATACATACATACTCACATACTCCCGGACGCCGGCAGAACGTCTTCACGCGCCTCCTGCACGCTGCGATGACGTTTCCCCACTGCGCCCAGCAGAGGGCGCTGTGGGGAATCGTCATCACTGCGCGCAGGAGGCGCGTGAAGACGTTCTGCCGGCGTCCCGGGAGTATGTGAGTATGTATGTATGTCTGTATGTTTGTATGTATGTCTGTATGTAGTCTGTGTGTTGTTTTAATGTGTGTCATGTGTGGGGCCGGAGCGCTGCTCCGGCTCCACACATGTATAGCGTTAGCACGGATCCGTCGGCACCCTTTAGGTGCCGGATCCGTGCTAACGCTAGTGTGAAAGTAGCCTAAGGCCTCTTTCACACTAGCGTTAGCACGGATAAAGGGTGCCAACGGATCCGTGCTAACGCTATACATGTGTGGAGCCGGAGCAGCGCTCCGGCCCCACACATGACACACATTTAAACAAGACACAGACATACATACAAACAAACACACAGACATACATACACACACACATACATACTCACATACTCCAGGGACGCCGGCAGAACGTCTTCACGCGCCTCCTGCGCGCAGTGATGACGATTCCCCACAGCGCCCTCTGCTGGGCGCAGTGGGGAAACGTCATAGCTGCGCGCAGGAGGCGCGTGAAGACATGATGCCGGCGTCCCTGGAGTATGTGAGTATGTATGTATGTATGTCTGTCTGTCTGTGTGTTTGTAAGTATGTCTGTATGTATGTAGCCAGATCCGGAATGACCCCCCCATTGGAAATCAATGGAGGACAGATCCGGATTACTGGTGTGTCCACACCAAATGGATCCGTCCCCATTGACTTGCATTGGGGGTCATTCCGGATCCGTCTTGGTGCGGACGCCTGGACCGGAGAGCAAACCGCAGCATGCTGCGGTTTGTTCTCCGGTCTGAAGACGGAACGGAATGCTTTCAGGAGCCTCCGTTGTCTTCAGTTCAGTTTCGTCCCCATTGACAATGAATGGGGACAAAACTGAAGGTTTTTTTTCCGGTATTGAGCCCCTATAACGGAACTCAATACCGGAATTTAAAAACGCTAATGTGAAAGTAGCCTAAGCAGAGTATACATGTGTATGGGGGAGGGGAGATAGCTGTCAGCCAACAACTATGTAAGGGTCTATTCACATGACCGCAAAATGCGGAAGGACTTCCCTGAGCTTCCTAGTCCGTGCAGCTGAGCCGCAAAAGATAAGACATGTTTTATTCTTCGCTGCGGATCAAGGATCCAGTGAAGTCAGTAGCAGCATTCACATGGCGTGTTTTGCAGATCTGCGGTTTGGGGTCCGCAAAACTGACAGGGTCGTGTGAATGGACCCTAAGGTGTATGGCCGGCTTGATGTTGATGCAGCCATACGCCCCTAGTAGGTACATTCATTTACAATTAGAGGGGTTCTCCATGCTACAGAGAATGATGACCTCTCCTCAGGATTATTGGGAGTCCGACACCTGGGGGGGGGGGGTTACCTTTGCTTACCTTTCATAAGGCACTTACCTAAGCTGCTTGTGCTGGGGGACGGGTCGGGGGTGAAATATTCTTCTGAGGCCGCATTGTCTTCGGTGCCCTGTCGTAACAAAGGAAGGGTTATATTACCGGGCCCTATAAGGGTGTGACCACAAGGATCGGATGCAACCCCGGCCATGCTGCGGTCAAGTCCTGCTCAGCCATACAAAGTCAACAGTGATCATGGCCAATCAGAGCGCTCCTAATTTGTTTAATTAGAGTCCGTTGCAGCTCATAAGGCGGTGCAGTACTCAAGCACAGTGCACCCGTGTCGTAACCGCGCGGTATGGTTGTACCTTTACACAGGTAGATTTTCTGACCTTCAACAAGCGCCAATAATACAGCACGCAGATCGCCACTAAATGTCCTTTACATGTGCCAGGCGTATGAGGACGAGCGATGAGTAAAGAGATGGTTTATCCTCGTACAGTTTTCATTCAGTCCTTATCTCTGGCCATTGTAAAAGGCCCCATAACAGGGAAGTGGGGTTTGGGGGGGGGCACCTCTGAATTTGCATAATATTATAACTTTAAGGCCTCTTTCACACGAGCGTGACGGATTAGGTCAGGATGCGTTCAGGAAAACTCGCACCATTTTGCAAGTAAGTTCAGTCAGTTTTGTCTGCGATTGCGTTCGGCTATTCGTTTTTTTCCACTTGGGTGGGATGCGTTTTACGCGCGTGATAAAAAACTGAAGGTTTACAAACGACATCTCTTAGCAACCATCAGTGAAAAACGCATTGTATCCGCACTTGCTTCCAGATGCGATGTGTTTTTCACTGAAGCCCCATTCACTATTATGGGACCGGGCTGAGAGAAAAACGCAGAATATAGAACATGCTGCGATTCTCACGCAACGCAGAACTGATGGGTGAAAAAGACCCATTGAAATGAATGGGTCTGGTTTCAGTGCGGGTGCTACGCATTCACGTCACGAATTGAACTCGCGTGGAAAAACTCACTTGTGTGAAAGGGGCCTAAGACTTCTAAAGTACACACCATCCACAGCTATCCCTCCTGACTTCTCCATACAGCTGAGCATGCATGTGTGCTCCCAGACACCTCTGATGGAGTTTATTTCCTGTGGGCATTCTGAAACCTACTGCAGCCAAACCCTTCCCCCGACATCATCTGTCGCGGTACAGCCAGGACACCTCCAGTACTGACAAAATCTATATGTATGGCCAGCTTAAAGGGGTTGTCCAGGATTAGAAAAATATGGCTGCCTTCTTCCAAAAACAGCACCACACCTGTCTGCAGTCTGTGTGTGGTATTGCAGCTAAGCCCCTTTCACTTCAATGGAGCTGAGGCGCAATACCAGACACAACCTATGGAGAGGTGTGGAAGAAAGTTGCTATGTTTTTCTAACCCTGGACAACCCCTTTAAGCACTCGTCAGTAAGATCAACTGAATCAAACCATGCCTACCCTCCTGGTAGAGTTGATCCTGCGGATTAAAATGTCACCTGTCTTGTGAAAAATCGGTTGCAGAGCTCCTGAGAAAAACTACTTTTATTATTTATGTGAATTAGGGCTTCAGGGCACCGAGGGGTGTGGCCGCCGCCCATTGGTGCATTCAAACCCTAATTAGCATAAGGATTAAAAGCCTTTTCTTTCTCATAAATGCTGCAATCGATTTTGATAAGACAGGTGTCATGTCAATCAGCAGGATCAACCCTACCAGGTCATATGCCTGGTTTCATAGGGCTGGTCCTGCTGATAAATATATATATATATTTTTTTTTGGACAGTACAAAGTAAAAAAACAGGAACACGCTGTACTTTACCGGGACGCTCTGCTCCTGCAGTAGATTGATCCCTGGGTACAGGTCCTGGACAATGAGAATCAAGGATAGGAGATCTGCGGGCCTCAGGGAGCTGGCGTTCCGGCTGTATATACATAAAGGAGTCATAATGGTTCATATAGAATAGATGGTATCAGATACCGAGCACCGGGGAATGGAACTACGGATGCGGACAGTACACAGACAGTACACAGTGTGCTGTTTACAGCTTTTGCGGCCCAATTGAATTGAATGGGTCCACATCCGATCCGCAAACCGAAAGTATGGTCGTGTGAATGGACCCTAAGGGCTCATGCACATGACCATATGTATTTTGTGGTCCGCAAAAAATGGAAGTCATCCATGAGATGTCCTTGTTGCATCCGTTTTTTTTACGGATCCATTGTCACCATGCCTGTCCTTGTTGGCAAAATGGACAAGAATAGGACAGGTTTTATTTTTTTGCAGAACGGACATGTGGACATATGGAGTGGAAAGCACACAGAGTAATTTCCGTTTTTTTTTTTTCAAGCCCCATTGAAATGAATGGTTCCATATATGGGCCCGTAAAAAAAACGGAACGGAAACGGAAGAAAAATACATTGGTGTGCATGAGCCCTTCACATGTAACCGAGCTCACCCTGATAGACATGGCTCCCCGTGCTGTCCTTCACCCCCATATCTACGTCAGCGGGACCCCCGGACCACTGGAGGATCTGGTGACTACTATTTTATCCAGTTCAATGATGGCCGGTCATAGATTTTATGGTTTAAAGGGGCGGTGTTATGGTATTTCACCAGGACAGATGGGATCTAACAACCGTAAACCCGCCCCCCCCCAATCACTAGATCTGAGACCGCCTACCTATCACTAGATCTAATGGCCGCCTGCCTATCCCCCACCCCGTCTCCTTTGTCAGTTCATTCTTGCAATCAGAGAGCTGTGATGGTGCAAATCCACAACACCAGATGCGTTAAGAGGTTAACTTTATACTCGTTTTACTGCGGTTACAGATCTCACCTGGAGAAAAGTGCCAGAAGTTTGGTGTTGACCAGGACGAAGGCATGCAGGACCTCCTCGCCGCCTCGCTCATTGCTGCCGTTAATGTACTGCACGATCTGCTTCTCCAGGAACTCTATGCACTGCTCGCAAAGCTTGGGGTGTATCAGACGCTCTACTGCCTGCGAGGCGAGAGACGAAGCACTGACGTGAGCTGACGGAACGCACATCCACGTGCTCTGCACTGATCACCAAAATCCACTAACTGTACGTGAGGACATGATCAAAACGCATAAACCCACCCACCGTGTCAAGGTGACCATTTTGGAGAGGGTACCTACTCTAATTTGGTGCAGCACCACGTCAGCAGGTGGCATGACCCAGCAGTCCAACAGCACCCCTGCTGCCAGACTAAGCCCCCTAGGCCCTACCAACCCACAGGCACAGCACCCCTGCAAAACATGGTGCCGTACTGCGTTGCTGCTGTGGTGCTGTGCCTGTGGGTTCTTGGTGGCGGCCAGTGCCAAGGAGGCTTAGCCTGACAACAGGGGTGCTGTTGGACCGATGGGTCACACCTAGGGTTGAACGAACCCGATCTGCAAAGTTCGGGTTCGTACCGAACTTTGTGAGTTCGGATACCCGGACCTGAACCCGGACTTTTCCACTGAAGTTTGGGTTCAGTGTTCGGGTGATTTTTATCATTTTTCATTATAACATGGTTATAACGGAAAATAATAGCATTCTTAAGACTTAAGAATGCTAAATAAAATGGCCATTGAGGGGTTAAAAAAAAAATAAAAAAAATCACCTCATCCATTTGATCGCGCAGCCGGTATCCTCTTCATTCTTCTTTCTGCAGGACCTGCAAAAGGACCTGAGATGACATCACCGCGGTCACCACGTGGTAAGCGCAGTGACGTCATCGCAGGTCCTGCTGAATGAAGATAGAAGAGGATACCGGCTGCGCGATCAAGTGGATGAGGTGAGCTTTTTTATTATTATTATTATTATTATTATTAACCCCTCAATGGCCATTTTATTTGCCACTTTGTCTAAAGAATGCTATTATTTTCCGTCATAACCATGTTATAACGGAAAATAATAAAGTAAAGTTCGGGTCCCCATTAACTTTAATGGGGTCTGGGGTGAAGTTCCGGTCCCAAGCCCGAATTTTGACCCGAACTTCGGCCGAACCCGGCAAACCCAAACTTCCACTGTCTGTGGGTGCTGGGTTGAGGCGGTGCTTGCTGTGTAGTGCTGCACCAAAATAGAGTTGTAACTCACCTGAAAGAGGTCACCTTGACGTGGTGAGTAGGCTTACGCATTTTGATCAAAACGTATATAAACAGCCCTGTGTACAGTTTATTAAAAAAGAACTCCCGCAAAAATGTTATTCTCTGACCTGTTAGAAAGGTGCATGATATAATCTGCAGTGATTGTCATTTTCTTATCAGTGACTGTGTCTGTGAGTAAAAACCTCTCTTCTTATTGTAGCTGGGTCATGTGACCAACTCCCTGACCTCCAACTGACCCAGGACAGAAAGCCAGTAACTGCTCTATTCATTCCTATGCGAGCCTCACTTTCAGTTTCATAGGAATACATAGAGAATTAGACTTACTGTCCACACATAAGTCTCTGTGTGAGTTGGTGGGTCTAATTGCTGGTCACATGACACAGATAAGAAACTTCAGGATGATAGAAGTCAAAAATTCAGACACTGGTAAGAAAATGACATTCACTACAGATTATATCATGTACATTTCTAGCAGGACATTAATTATGGTGTTGTATACAGGGGTGCACCACCAATGACGCCAGGTGAGGCGATCGACTCAGGCAGCACCAGGTAAAGGTGGCAGCGGAAGGGCCATGGGCAATGGTCGCTTTCATTGTGGCAAAAGGGTTAGGTTAAGAAATTGGCATGGGGGGGGGGGGGGGGGGGGCGCCATTTCAGTTTTCGCCTCAGCAGAAAGGCTAGGTGCACCCCTGGTTGTATACTATTAATGCACAGAATGTGGATGTGCGATCTGTGTTTTATTTTTTAAACTTTATGACTGCTTAGATTGCTCAAAAGGACCCTGGGCACATTGGCCAGAGTCTCAGTCATCCAGTTACGTAGGGGTTAAAAACCATTGCATTCCAGCGTTGGGTCTATGAGTTGTGGCTAGGAAGCAATGCAAGATAAAGGGGTTCTTCAGGATTAGAAAAACGTGAATGTTATCATCCAAAAAACAGCACCACACCTGTTGACAGGTTGTTTGTGGTATTGCGGCTATGCCCCATTTACTTCAATAAAGCATCAGTACACTGCAATACCAGACATAACCTGTGGGCTGGTGAGGCGCTGTATTTTATTTTATTTTTGCAGGAAAGCAGCCATATTTTGCTAATCCTGTAAGACCCCTTTAGGCTTATGTGAGTGTTTCCTATTAATTTCTTTGCTTCTAAGTTCATTACATTTGTACGACAATGGCTTCACTGTTTATACGCTGGAAATTAAAGGGGTTGTCCAGGGTGAGAAAAATGTGTCAGAGTTCTTCCAGAAACAGCACCACACCTGTCTAAGGGTTGTGTCAGGTATTGCAGCTTAGCTCCATTGAAGTTAAGGGGACTGAGCTGCAATACCACACACAACCAGGTGTGGTGCTGTTTTTGGAAGAAAGCAGCCACATTTTTTTTGAACATGGACAACCCCTTTAACATCAGTCCACGCATTTCTGAGTATTTGCTACTCATATTCAGCAATGTGAATGTCCACATCCTTCTGTGTTGGATAGGTGTGCTCACAAAGTCTATAATTTCATCTACAAGAAGAGACAGGTGAGCTAGTCGCAGTCAAAATTTTTTTTGAGAGAGTCATAAAATGCTGTAAACATGTTAAAGGGGCACTACACCTAAAAAAACCCCAAAAAACATCTAATATAAATCTAATGTAGTCAGAGGCTCAGGCGCCTTTTTAGTCCCCCATGCTGTACACTGCAGCTTTGCATTCTGACTGGTCTGTAGATTCCCTGAACCCTTCTTGCTCACTCACCTCTACTGCGAAGCTCTGGTCTTCGCGCTGCAGGCGGCCGTATGTTAGGAGCAGACTCTGGAATGTTTTCCACACGAGGTTCCGCTGATCCGAATCTGGCGGTCGCAGTCTGCAGCGGGATAACACATACCGATTATAACCTTCCTCAGTACTAGGCGCCACCAGCCTCAATATAGACATGCATCCCCTGCCGTGTGTCCATTCAATAGGAGAGTGGGAGACAAGCGGCCAACAGACACTTCTGACAGCCGCTTATCTCCCAGCAGAACAAAGGATCGGCCAGGAGACCTCCCTAACACATTATATTGTCAGTGGGATCCACCAGCCTTTATAGAATGTAAAGACTGGTGGATATATGTAATATATTTCCGTTGCTCAACATATGCAAAATCTTTTACTTGCTGTCAGTGAATAGAAACACAAAATCCTTGTATATGGCTGACAACAGGATACGCTTGAATGCACTGATCATGGATAGAAAAAACATGGCTTCTTTCTTCCAAAAACAGCGCCACATCCGTTCAGGGGTTGTGTGATAATGGGGCTGAGCTGCACTACCAGACACAACCTTATGGGCAGGGGTGGCGCTATTTTTGGAAGAAAGCAGCCATGTTTTTTTTTCTAATCCTGGACAATTATTTTATCGTTCTCTATGTGAGCTGGGAACAATCAGGAGAGAGGATTGCTTCTGAATGTGAAAAAAAAAAAAGTTTCCATTCCATGATAGCAAGCAGAGATCTTGTAAACTGACCACGAAGGTGATTTAAATGTCCCTGAACTTTTCATTATACAGTGAATTAAGAAAACCCATTTTTAAGACAATCCAGCTAAATGGAGGGAGATCAACAATTGGAGAAGATTTACGGAGCAAAATGCAGAGGAATTTCCTATTGACTCCCTGTTTGTAACAGAATTTCATATTGACTCCTTATTTATACCAGAATTTCATATTGACTTCCTTCTTATACCAGAATTTCGTATTGACTCCCTATTTCAGGGGTGGCTAACCTTACAAACACAAAGAGGCAGAAAAAAAAAACATATGACTACCAGGAGCCACAAGCTATACACTTACATGAGAGTCACCGTATTTTTCGCCCTATAAGATGCACCTAGGTTTTAACAGAGAAAAATGAGAAAAAATATTTTTCATCTGATCCGAGGTCTGATGAAAAATATTTTTTTCTTAGTTTTCACTAGCAGACCTCAGATCAGAATCCTAAATCAGACCCCCAATCTTCATCTGACCTAAAATAATATCCCCAATCTTCATCAGACCCCCAAATTAAGACAACACAAATCAGACCCTCAGGGCTCAGATCTCCCCCCATGCACAGATCAGAACCTCTCATGCTTGGATCAGGCCCCCATGCTCAGTTCTATAATTAAAAAAATCTCCTCCCTCTGAGGCATCGGGCTCCTGATCGGGCACCTGCTACTCTATAGGTATGACACGCTCTGTACTGTGACCTGATGCGCACTACGTCAGGTCATAGTTCACGTCTCCATGTACTACGTTCTGACACTGTGTGCATCAGGACATAGTAGAGAGCAAGCTGGAGCTGCAGAGTAGCAACGGTGCCCGATCAGGAAAGGAGATCTGTGCATGGGGTGGAGAGTGAGCCGGCCTGGCTGCTTTCCAGCTCCACCAAAAGAGCCACACTTGAAGAGGCAAAGAGCCGCATGTGGCTCAAGAGCCACAGGTTGGCCACCCCTGCCCTATTTATACCAGAATTTCACATTGACTCCCTATTGATACAAGAATTTCGTATTGACTCCCTATTTATACCAGAATTTCACATTGACTCCCTATTTATACAAGAATTTCGTATTGACTCCCTTCTTATACCAGACAGCAGACAGTATGGTAAGTTATTATACTGGTCAGGTCGATACTTACCATGAAGAGCGTTACTATTAGGAAAAGCAAGAAGAAATGAAAGGAAGAAAGATGTTATAAAGGGGAAATTGTAGAAAAACGTAAATCTGGCTGTAATACAAAAAGCAGGAATCACTCCAGCTGTTGTGAAACTACAACTCCCAGCATGCACAATCACTTGGTTGTTCTTGGAATGCCCATAGAAGTGAAGGAAGCATGCTGGGAATAACAATTGGCGTGCCAGAAGTTTCCAGAAATTCACTGACTCCCCCATTAAAGGGGTTAGGACACAAAAAATATCTTAAATTTTTCAACTCAGCACTTGGATCTGAATACTTTTGTAATTGGATGTAATTGAAAATTTAGTATAGCCACTGAGTTATTCAATTAAATGTATCTGCACAGCGCCACCTGCTGTTTGTTCTATTCCTTATTTCTTGTCCATCTCACTGAGGTGGTCACATGTGCTCAGTTTAAATCTTCAACTGTCACCAGCCCCATCTTCTATTATAAGCTATGGCAGTTACAATAAAAGAGCTACAAAAGAAAGGACACGCCCCCTGAGCTACCAGCCTGAAATAAATCTAGTAGGACAATTTGAGCAATGAATGACGATATCTCTGGACCCATAGGCTGGTTCTAGCTTTGTTATAAAGATATTGTCATGTTCTATATGATGTCTGATTTTCATTTTTTACATCAATCATGGGATAAACCTTTTAAATTGCACATTAGCCTAGGCATAAACAGCTGGGAACTCGACCAGTCCTGAGAATGGGGAATCCAAAATCCTTGTTTCATGCCCAATCACTTGGCAGGTCATCTCTCAGAAGTCAAAGCCACTGGACCTGTTGGATTTTTTCTTGAAGACATTTCGCTAGTCATCCGCTTCCTGAATTAGAATAACTTGTATAAACAATCTCCAGCATTAAATACTGGCGAGTCATGTTTTGGTCACCCTAATCTGTTTATCATAATCAACAGGAGGTCAAGGACCTCGTGGAGGTGAGATATTACCTCCAAGAAGTCCTAGACCTCATGTTCATTATATGTTCATTATATGTTAAACAGTTCATTATATGTTCATTATATGTTAAACAGATTAGGCTGCCTGAAGCACGAGTCACCTGTATTTAATGCCGGAGATTCTATGTACAAGTTATGGTAATTGAGAAAGCGAATGACTAGCGAAATGTCTTCAAGAAAAGTAATATACCTGTCAACTGAAGTCACCCAATTACTTTTTTTTTTTTTTTTTTTTAACGCTAATCTAAAATATAAAAAGGAGTTTTACTTCACAATTAGTCTTAAAAACATCTTACCAGTTTGTGTATACAGCTCCTACCCAAATCTATGTCGCCATGTTTACAGACTACAAACACAGTAAGTAGTCTGATTCTGCAGTCATTCCCTCCAGGCTATTCTTTTAGCTAATGTACGGAAAATAGAAGAGGAGGTGTAGGTGTGTTGGCAGCCATATTGGCACCCAGCTTTTCCAGAACCAGGAAAATGGAATAAATAATAATACAATAAATCATAGAATAAATAAATAATATAATAATAATAATAATAATAATAATAATAATAATAATAATGAGTAAATAAAAATAAATCAAAGAATAAATAGAAAAATAACTAATAGTGTAAATAAATAATAATAGAATAATAATGAAATAATAGAATAAAATAATAAATAAAATAAATAAAAAAATAGAAAAATAATAATAGTGTAAAGATAAATAATAAATAGTAATAAAATAAATAATAATAGAATTAAATAAAAGAATGAATAAATAATGAATACAATAACAAATAAAAGAATAAATAATATAAAAATAATAATAATACAATAAATAATGTCTGTAGAGAATTTTTAACTGGTGTCAGAACAACTTGAGTAAGGACTTTATATTTAGGTCCTGTCCTCAGGAGAGGCCATCAATGTATAACTGATAGGAAGGTCTGACCCCCAGGGACCCCCACCACATAGCAGAACACAATGGCAGTGGCACCTAACACAGCGAGGTCCATACACTTGTGGCCGGTCTTGGTACTGCAGCTTAGCTCTTTCTCCTAATCATGGCTATCCTGGGGGCTGGACAGAGGCGTAGCTGCAGGGGAAGCGGCTGCTTTGGGGCCCTAACTCAAAAGGGGCCCCATCCTAGGAGGAGGGCTAAAAGATTGTATTGTCAGGGCCCACTCATACAATGACATTATATACACTGTAGGAAACAGATGAACTGGCTGTTGGGCCTTGTCTGAGAACACAATCTTGACTAGCCTCAGGACTGCCAGTTGCACAAGATTTGGGAGTTGCAATAAAGTTGCTGGGAGAGGGGGGCCCATTAAAAAATTCGCTGTGGGGCCCGATCATTTCTAGTTACGCCACTGGGGCTGGACCTCAGCCGATCATAAACTGATGGCCTATCCTCAATGAAAACATGACAGTGGGTCACCATTAGTCATTTGGAAAGGAAAAACGAACGTACTTACTCTTTTTTGATTAGTTGACTGTCCAAAGTGACCAAACCAAAGTGAACTTCAGTGAGCCTCTTCAAGACGAAAATCTTCCGCCTCAAGTCGTCCTCATTTTCTTCTCCGTCCCCGTTGACAGCAATGAAAAGACATTCTCCAAACTGCAAAGATAATATGCTGAATAAAATTACAGTAAAACGGCCTCATGCATGAAGCCTCGTAGACAGGGACAGGTTGTCCATAGCGCAGTGCGTGGCTGCACTTGATTTCATACATGAGGCCTAATATAACCAAAAGTAACCCAAACCCAGGGGCAGACATACCGCCTGTGCAGCCGGTTCGCTGCACAGGGGCCCAGACAGGAGGGGGGCCCTTCTTATTGTGCTGGCGGCAGGGAGAGATAAGCGCTCATCTCTATGTTCTTCTGTATCGCCGTCCTCAGGACAGCGATACAGATAGAAGTACTGCGGGGCAGGGGAGGGAGAGGCGTCTCCCCTGCCTGTTCCTCTGATAGGCTGCAAGCACTAAGCCTGCAGCGTATCAGATGCAGGCGCAGGCTGCGCCTGAGCCGTACAGTGCGGGACACAGGCCGGAAGAGGCCTGCATCGCATGGTTGAAAGAGGCAAGGAGGTAAGTATATATGTTTTCATTTACGCTTTACTAAGGGCCCTTTCTGGCACACATGGGGGGCACTATGGGGGGCCCTATCATATATACTGGCACACATGGGGGGGCAGTATGGAGGGGGGTGAGCACTATGGGGGGCCCTATGTATACTCGCTGACATGGGGGGCCCCATCATATGTACTGGAACACATGGGGGCACTACGGAGTGGGGTGAGCACTATGGGGGCCCTATCTTGTATACTGACACACATGGGGGGCACTATGGAAAAGGAGGGCAGAGGAGCACTATGGGGGCATCTACTGGGGCCCTATCTTATATACTGGCACACATGGAGGGCACTATGGAGAAGGGGGGCACTATTGGGGTCATTATATAGGGGCATTACACTGGCACTCATTATGGGCACATTTTATACTGACATTATGTCAGGCACCATGGGGACAAGGGGAGGATCACTATGGGGGCACTATATAGGAGTATTTTATACTGGTGAAAATTATAGGGCACTATGCAGCTCAACAGGGGGCACTAAGGGTTTTTTGGGCACACAGTAGTGGGCATTGGCACACATGAAGGCATTATGGGGACATTGGCTCTACTGGGGGCACTAGTTATTTCTATTGGTGGGACTTTGGGGAGCACTATAACTGTGTTGGGGGGGGGAGGGGGGCACCCTGGCACAGTATCAGATTAGCACAGTTATTTTTGGGGAACATTATGGTTACACTATAAGTTTCAGGGACACTGTTTCCTGACCGCAGTTATTTTTTAGGGCACCGTGTGCCAATAATTACTGAAGGCGGTAGTATCTGTGTGTAACTAGTATTTGCAGGAGGACTGTTTCTGCAGTATAGTATTGGGGAGCACAGTGGGCACAGTATTGGGGGGCAGGATGGGATGTTCAAGAAGGTGGGAGAATGATGGAAAAGTAGGAAACTAAGATGTCTATTTGTCAAACTCTGCGGAGAGAAGAGATGGCTGAAAGAAATCATCATGGTGGTCTGGTCTGAAAGACGAAGATGAGGAAAGAGAACGTCTACATCAGAGGAAACATCACTGGATGTAAGAGGTATGTGGTGCTGTATTAGGCTACTTTCACATCTGAGTTAGTGATTCTGGCAGGGTCTTCCAGCAGAGAACAGCCTGCTGGAATTCTCCGGCTCTGGCACTGCTGGATGCAGAATGCCCACCGGCCCCATTAACTATAATTAAAATGCTGAGTTTGTGTCCGGCCAATTCCTTGCATTCTCTGCCAGATCGGGTGGCCGGAGCGTAGTGCTGCAGGTGTGAAAGTAGCCTTACCCTGTATGTTTTGTAAGTTTTGTATTGCTTTATGTAATGTTAGGACACCATAGGTTAGGTTGAGAATTTGGCTGGGGGCCCAGGCACCTTCTTCGCACAGGGGCCCTCTGCTGCCTGTGTCCGCCCCTGCCCAAACCATATGGACTAATATACCCAAAAGTAACCCAAACCGTATGGAATATTGTAACTAAATGTGACCAGGGGGAACTCAAACACAAGGGGGGGAAATCACATGTGGCTGCAGCCAATGACCGGCTGCTTCGATGGTGCCCCCCCCAAGCGGCACATCACTGGGTCACACATCATTTGGAGGTGATATCACTGCTGTGGCCAGTCATTGGCATCTCGCGCATGCGCCGTGCCTACAAGTCTGTGCCGCAGCAGGAGGAGAAGACAGCGCTGAAGGGGCGTGCATAATTAGCTGGAGGGCGGTGCTGGGCTCCGAAATCTGCGACGTGCCCGGGCTCCAACGGCTAGCAGGACCTCCCCTTGGGCTCCTTATCCAGGTATTTCACATGTTAATAAAAACGCTTTTTTATGTAAACTACTGCCCTAATAACAATTACACTTACATATTTACAATCACAGCAGTAAGGCCGGTATAGAGGTGTAATTATCTCTATACCCAATATCCTGCTGACAGAATCCCTTTAAAGAGCAATGCATTCTGGGATCGGTTAGACAACCCAACAGGAAGCTGATGAAAACAGGAAGTTCTGTATGTAAACATCCTGCCAGGATGCAGTGATGCTGAAAACAGGGGAAGGAAAGTGCTGACATGAAAAACAGGTATATGGGGCAAATACAGTATATGCAGTTTTTGGGCTACTCTGGGCATATAATTTCTTTATAAAACTGTAGAACTCCTTTAAATACTTTATTATGATAGTTATTCAACCCCAAGAAATGACATACCATGTGCAGCACACAGAGGTGGCCATTCTCAGTGGTGAAGCAGGTGTACGTGTCCCCGATCTTCTCCAGCAGCGTCACACAAGAGATGATCAGAGGGGCAAAAAGGGTATTGATGCTGTCACCAAAGTTCGGAGACTGAATAAAACAAGTAAATAAAGTGCAGGTTATATCAGGAGGTGGGTAAAGCAGTGGTAGGCTATAGGATTATGTTATGGAGCTTTGGATGTTACCACATTATGTCACCCAGCTTTGGATGTGACCACATTATGTTATGAGGCGTAAAACAGGATGTAACA
Source organism: Rhinella marina (assembly GCA_900303285.1). Lineage (NCBI taxonomy): Eukaryota > Metazoa > Chordata > Amphibia > Anura > Bufonidae > Rhinella > Rhinella marina. Next base: position 1,099,447 of record ONZH01010457.1, on the reverse strand, counting down.
TGATGACAGCAAGACATATGTATACAGTAGATGTAGCAAGACGTGGAGTTTATGAAATGATTCAATATTATCGCCAGAAAATATAATAACATATACGGTAATAACCTACAGTCCACTTACCTGCAGCAGCTCGTCACATTCGGAGTATCTGCTGTGTAGATTCTTTTCAAAGTCTTCGTCCGCCCAGCAGAACAGGACTTCTGCTCCCTCCGAGACAATGAGTATACACTTCATCTGCCGAGGAGGAAGACAATTATAAAACACTGACATCGCCTTCTTTTGGCAAGTTGACAGAAATTCTTTTCAGTCCTTTCTGCTTCTAGGAAAGCTGGGTGAATAGTAAGGTGCTCCCCAGTGAAATTATCCAATTTACCCACTCATTTCAGTCCAGAGTGTTGGAGATTCCCATCTTCATCTGCGAGCAGCTTGTAGCAGATAATATTGTTACTTACTGTAATATCTGCCGTCCCCCGAGGTCTTCAGCAATGGATCAGATACTGCAGGTCCTCAGAGACCCTTCTTCTTCATCACTTCTGTCCTTCTTCTTTACCTGTTACAGACAGAAAGGTGATAATTAGGGATGAGCGAACCGAACCGTAACAAACCAGATTCGTTACGAACTTTCCCAAAAGTTCAGTTCGTCACCGAACCGAATTTTGAGAAAGTTCGTAACGATTCTGGTTAAAATAACGGCGACGCAAAATATATGCATATTTGAGAATGTACGCTAATGCGTACGCTAATGCGTCTGAATTCATAAAATGCGTACACATTAGCGAACATTCTCAAATATGCGTATATTTAGGGTATGGAATATGCCATATGCCATACCCTAAATATACGCATATTTGAGAATGTTCACTAATGTGTACACGAATTTTATGAAATCATACGCATTAGTGTACATTATTAAGTAGCGTACCTTTGACAACGCTAGACTGTATGTTCGTTACTTGAGTAGGAATGTTCGCAGATGCAGTGTATGCGTACGCTAATGCGTACATATTCATTCAGTTAAGTAGCGTACCTTTGACAACGCTACACTGTATGTTCGTTATTTGTGCGGGAATGTTCGCATTAGCGTAAGCATTAGTGTAGATTCTCAAATATGCGTATATTTTGCGTCGCCGTTGTTGAAGTCACTTGGATTTTTTCCACTTTTTTCATTGTAATAGAAACTGCAAGTAAACGAAACTATACCCTACCAGACTCCCATTATTGTAGCAGCAATTATTCAGCCGTTATAGTAAGGTTCGTTTTAGGTTCGGTTCGTACAAATCCGAACTTCACGAAAGTTCGCCGAAGCGAACTTTTCAAAAGTTCGCTCATCCCTAGTGATAATGAAATGCCGGATAGAAGGAATGATGCAGATTCCAATAAACGTTTGCCGTCGGAGGAGTGTCAGGAGGCTCCCCCTTCCCCGTACACTTTAGGTGGTCAATCAGTCCCACCGAAATAGAAGGGTTTGTCCAACTTCCATATAATTTAGATGCAAAACGTGGAACCAAAAGCATAAAAAAATAGTATTAAAAAAAAAAAATCCACATTATACATGTACATGTGCACTTGGCAGCTGAAGGCATCTATGTTGGGCCCGTGTTCATATGTGACCACATTGCTGAGAAAAATGATGTTTTATCATAAGCAAATGAGTCTGTAGGAGCAACGAACGGGGGCGTTCCCTTTACACCTGGAGGTTTAGCTCTCTCTGCAACTGCTGCACACTCTCCAATTTGATTGAAAGTGCCAGACATGATCACATTCTCACTGTTCTGGTCCTGTCAATGAAAGTGCAGCGGGTGTGGCAGTTGCAGAGAGAGCTGAGCCTCTAGGTGTAACTAGGGCTGGGCGATTAATCGAATTTATTCGATTAATTCGCCAATTGAAAGCCTCACGATTTTATTTTTTAGGAAAATCGTGAACTCGATTTTCCTAAAATGGCGCCCACCAGATTAAAAAAAAAAAAAAAAAATATCTCTCACCTGTTCTGCGCGGCGGCGCCGCTCCGGTGTCCGGCACGCCTCCTCTTCTCCTGGCCCGCGCTGCACTGTCCTGACCGCGTACAGCGTCAGGACGTAGTGCGCGCACTCTGACCTGACGCTGCACGCAGTCAGGTGACAGTGCAGCGCCAGGAGAAGAAGACTGAGGAGCGCTGGACCTGGAGCGGAGCTGCGGCGCAGGACAAGTAAGGGATTTTTTTTATTTTATTCTTATGGTGGCCTAGTGGGCTGTTCTGAGGGCTGAAGGGGGCACTACTGTGGGCTGATCTGAGGTCTGAAGGGGGCACTGATGTGGGCTGATCTGAGGTCTGATGGGGGCACAATGGGCTGATCTGAGGTCTGATGAAGGCACAGTGGGCTGATCTGAGGTCTTATGAAGGCACAGTGGGCTGATCTGAGGTCTTATGGGGGCACAGAAGGCTTTTTTAATTTTTTTTAAAAATATTTTTAATAACATAAGAAAATCGAGATTTAAATCGTGAATCGTCCAAAATTAAAATCGAGATTTTTTTTTTGGCCATATCGCCCAGCTCTAGGTGTAATGGCAACACTCCTGTTGCTCCTAGAGGCTCATTTGCATATACTAAAACATACTTTTTCTCAGCAATGCGGGCACATATGAACATGAGACCAACACAGATGTCTTCAGCTGCCAAGTGCACATTTCCTCTCATTTAGGCTACGGGGGGAGCCAAAGCAGCCTGAAGAAACTTAAGGAGTCATGTGTTAAGACCAGCGTTTTAGATGCCAGTCTTAATAAGCCATGCACTGGCGGTGGATCCGTTGAATTTACGTAGAGGTGCTGGCCTCTATATAACTTAGGCGCATCCTTCGCCTGCGTAAATCTACGCCTAAAACAGGCATAGAAAATGATAAATAAGATGGCCTGCTGGCACGCTACCTTCCACACCCACTCCCACTTTTTTAGGCCCGTGTGAGTGGGGAAAAGTCGCAGATTGCAGTGCGAGGGACCTTGCGGAACAGACATACGGATGCAGACAGCACACGGTGTGCTGTTTGCATCTTTTGTGGCCCCATTGAAATGAATGGGTATGCATTCTCAAAATTGCAGAACAGATACGGACCCAAACATACGGTCATCTGAATGAGCCCTTACATCAAGGGCTCATGCACACAATCGTATGTATGCAGCGGTCTGCAAAACATGGATCCTCAAAAAAACGGACAATAATAGGACATGTTCTATTCTATTGCGGAACAGACATACGTAAACGGAATGCACACAGAGTCATTTACGTTTTTTTTTTTTAAGTGAATGGTTTCGCATACGGACCTGTAAAAAAAAAAAAACGGAAATGGAAAGAAAATATAGTCGCGAGCATGAGCTATAAGGACTCATGCACACACCTGTATGTATTTTGCGGTCCGCAAAAAACGGATCCGCAAAGAACATGGACGATGTCCGTGTGCATTCCGTATTTTGCGGAACGGAACAGCTGGCCCCTAATAGAACAGTCCTATCCTTGTCCGTAATGCGGTCAATAATAGGACATGTTCTATTTTTTTGCAGAACGGAAATACGGAAATGGAATGCACACAGAGTAACTTCTGTTTTTTATTGTGGACCCATTTAAATGAATGGTTCCGCATACGGTCGGCAAAAAAAACGGAAAGAAAATGCGTTTATGTGCATGAGCCTTCAGTTTGGTGTAAGTAAGCCTGGTTTTAATAAATTCCGGCGATGTTATTTAATTCTGTAAAAAAGGTTTTTAAGAGACAAATAAAAAATAGGTGAACCCGCACAGAATACAGAAAAACAAAACCCACCCCAGTCTTAAAATTTTCCTCCGCAGACCATTAGGCTGATGCAGTTTTTTAAAGTCACAGCCAGAAGTGAGCAGGAAATATAAGGGAAGGACGTATACTTCTCTGTGCTGCATCCACTCCTGGCTCCAAAAAACTGCATCAAAAACTGCGTGTGTGATTCCAGCCTTACAGATGATGGTCCGGCGTAGTGCAGGTAGCTGTCAGGACGCTGCATACAGGAGCACAGTCCACTTACCTCCATGCACACAGCTGGGACAGAGACTTCCTGCACTGAAGCATGTGAACGCAGCCCATGTGACCAGAGCAGTGGAGGGGAGGGGCTGCAGGAAGCAGCAGATGACTGAGGGGCGGAGGGTGGACTGCCTCCTGATGCATGCTCACCTGCAGGTCCCTGTCATCGTCCTCCTGCAGACGGTCACAAGATGGTCCCCTGCTGTCAAGTTAAGGGGTGTCTCCTCTACGTGTCTTCTTCCTTTGCTCAGGGCTCCTCCTTTCATTATCTTAGCTTGTATGCATTGTTTTTGTTGCTTTCTGGTAACGTCCCCTGCTGTAAATGATAAGACTATTACAAGTCGCCCGTATATAAGGAGGGGGTTCAGGGTGAGTATATTTGGACAGGTCATGGAGCTGCAGATGATCCGGCACTCCGGACGGTATTTTCTCTTCAGATCGAATAAATTTTTCGCCTTTTACTCCGGCCGGTATCTGTGTTTTGCACAAAACATTATGGTCATGTGAATGTAGTCTTATGTAAAACACACTCATCTTATTTATTAGAAAATCTGCAGCAGCTGAGGTGTGTATTATAATGTTCTGCAGCAGCTGAGGTGTGTATTATAATGTTCTGCAGCAGCTGAGGTGTGTATTATAATGTTCTGCAGCAGCTGAGGTGTGTATTATAATGTTCTGCAGCAGCTGAGGTGTGTATTATGAGGTTCTGCAGCGGCTGAGATGTGTATTATGAGGTTCTGCAGCAGCTGAGGTGTGTATAATGAGGTTCTGCAGCAGCTGAGGTGTGTATAATGAGGTTCTGCAGCAGCTGAGGTGTATTATGAGGTTCTGCAGCGGCTGAGATGTGTATTATGAGGTTCTGCAGCGGCTGAGATGTGTATTATGAGGTTCTGCAGCAGCTGAGGTGTGTATTATGAGGTTCTGCAGCGGCTGAGGTGTGTATTATGAGGTTCTGCAGCGGCTGAGGTGTGTATTATGATGTTCTGCAGCAGCTGAGGTGTGTATTATAATGTTCTGCAGCAGCTGAGGTGTGTATTATGAGGTTCTGCAGCAGCTGAGGTGTCTATAATGAGGTTCTGCAGCAGCTGAGGTGTGTATTATGAGGTTCTGCAGCAGCTGAGGTGTGTATTATGAGGTTCTGCAGCAGCAGCTGAGGTGTGTATTATGAGGTTCTGCAGCGGCTGAGGTGTGTATTATGATGTTCTGCAGCGGCTGAGTTGTGTATTATGATGTTCTGCAGCAGCTGAGGTGTATTATGAGGTTCTGCAGCAGCTGAGGTGTGTATTATGAGGTTCTGCAGCAGCTGAAGTGTGTATTAGGAGGTTCTGCAGCTGCTGAGGTGTGTATTAGGAGGTTCTGCAGCTGCTGAGGTGTGTATTAGGAGGTTCTGCAGCTGCTGAGGTGTGTATTAGGAGGTTCTGCAGCGGCTGAGGTGTGTATTATGAGGTTCTGCAGCGGCTGAGGTGTGTATTAGGAGGTTCTGCAGCGGCTGAGGTATGTATTAGGAGGTTCTGTAGCGGCTGAGGTGTGTATTATGAGGTTCTGCAGCAGCTGAGGTGTGTATTAGGAGGTTCTGTAGCGGCTGAGGTGTGTATTATGAGGTTCTGCAGCGGCTGAGGTGTGTATTAGGAGGTTCTGCAGCGGCTGAGGTGTGTATTATGAGGTTCTGCAGCGGCTGAGGTGTGTATTATGAGGTTCTGCAGCGGCTGAGGTGTGTATTAGGAGGTTCTGCAGCGGCTGAGGTGTGTATTAGGAGGTTCTGCAGCGGCTGACGTGTGTATTATGAGGTTCTGCAGCGGCTGAGGTGTGTATTAGGAGGTTCTGCAGCGGCTGAGGTGTGTATTAGGAGGTTCTGCAGCGGCTGAGGTGTGTATTATGAGGTTCTGCAGCGGCTGAGGTGTGTATTATGAGGTTCTGCAGCGGCTGACGTGTGTATTATGAGGTTCTGCAGCGGCTGAGGTGTGTATTAGGAGGTTCTGCAGCGGCTGAGGTGTGTATTATGAGGTTCTGCAGCGGCTGAGGTGTGTATTATGAGGTTCTGCAGCGGCTGACGTGTGTATTAGGAGGTTCTACAGCGGCTGAGGTGTGTATTAGGAGGTTCTGCAGCGGCTGACGTGTGTATTAGGAGGTTCTGCAGCGGCTGAGGTGTGTATTAGGAGGTTCTGCAGCGGCTGACGTGTGTATTATGAGGTTCTGCAGCGGCTGAGGTGTGTATTAGGAGGTTCTGCAGCGGCTGACGTGTGTATTTAGGAGGTTTCTGCAGCGGCTGACGTGTGTATTAGGAGGTTCTGCAGCGGCTGACGTGTGTATTAGGAGGTTCTGCAGCGGCTGAGGTGTGTATTAGGAGGTTCTGCAGCGGCTGACGTGTGTATTAGGAGGTTCTGCAGCGGCTGACGTGTGTATTAGGAGGTTCTGCAGCGGCTGAGGTGTGTATTATGAGGTTCTGCAGCGGCTGACGTTTTGGGTCGGGGGGGGTATTTAGGAGGTTCGGGGGGTTTATGGGTTGCAGCGGCTGAGGTGTGTATTAGGAGGTTCTGCAGCGGCTGACGTGTGTATTATGAGGTTCTGCAGCGGCTGACGTGTGTATTATGAGTTCGCAGCGGCTGAGGTGTGTATTAGGAGGTTCTTGCAGCGGCTGAGGTGTGTATTAGGAGGTTCTGCAGCGGCTGACGTGTGTATTAGGAGGTTTCTGCAGCGGCTGACGTGTGTATTATGAGGTTCTGCAGCGGCTGAGGTGTGTATTAGGAGGTTCTGCAGCGGCTGACGTGTGTATTAGGAGGTTCTGCAGCGGCTGACGTGTGTATTAGGAGGTTCTGCAGCGGCTGACGTGTGTATTAGGAGGTTCTGCAGCGGCTGACGTGTGTATTAGGAGGTTTCTGCAGCGGCTGAGGTGTGTATTAGGAGGTTCTGCAGCGGCTGACGTGTGTATTATGAGGTTCTGCAGCGGCTGACGTGTGTATTAGGAGGTTCTGCAGCGGCTGACGTGTGTATTAGGAGGTTCTGCAGCGGCTGACGTGTGTATTAGGAGGTTCTGCAGCGGCTGACGTGTGTATTAGGAGGTTCTGCAGCGGCTGACGTGTGTATTAGGAGGTTCTGCAGCGGCTGACGTGTGTATTATGAGGTTCTGCAGCGGCTGAGGTGTGTATTAGGAGGTTCTGCAGCGGCTGACGTGTGTATTAGGAGGTTCTGCAGCGGCTGACGTGTGTATTAGGAGGTTCTGCAGCGGCTGACGTGTGTATTAGGAGGTTCTGCAGCGGCTGACGTGTGTATGCTAGCTCCGTACAGTATTACAACTAAGTTTTTAGCAAATATGTAACTAACTATGTATGTAAATCGACTTTGGATGTACCATTCAAAGTCGATTTGCTCATCCCTACTGCACACCTTCCATTTTTCACAGTGGTGCATGGACCATATGGACCAGTAGATGGAGCCAAAAGACAAAAATTGTAGAGCAGAGATTTACATGTCGCTGTCTACACTACATACAGAAAAACATCGGGACCCTCATTTTAATCATTAAATTAAGGTTTTTCATTCAGTTCCATTACCACAGGTGTATAAGATCCTGCACCTCACCGTACAGTCTGACTATGCAAACATTTGTGAAAGAATGGCTGGTTCTGAAGATCTCACTGAATTCTGGGGTGGTCATGTAATGGGATGTACCTACCTGACATTTCTTCTAGATCTTTCACCATCACCTGTGAGTGATATTATTAGAAAGTGCAAGGAACTGCACCAACTCATCTACGTAGTGGAGACCACGTGAAGTTACAAAGCGAGGTCACCGAGTGCTGAGAAGCATTGTGCATAAAAGTTACCAACGTTCTGCCGACTCCATAACTGCAGAGTGCAAACCTCTGCCATCACATCAGCACAAAAACTGTGCCTGGAGCATCATGGCTTGGGTGTCCATGGCTGAGCAGCTGCATGCCACCCTTATATCACCAAGCACAATGCCAAGCGTCAGAGTAGTATAAAGCAGACCACCACTGGACTTTGGAGCAGTGGAGACATCATCTGGAATCTGGTGAATGCCAGGAGAACGTTACCTGCTTGACTTCATTGTGCCAACTGTACAGTCTGATGGAAGAAGGATAATGCTATGGGGATGTTCTTCAGGGCCAAGGCCACTTAGTTCAAGTGAAGGGAAGTCTTAATGCTCCAGCAGACCAAGAAGTTTTGGAAAATTGTTGTTTCCAGCTTTGCGGGAACAGTTTGGGAAGGCCCTTTCCTGTTCCAGCATGACTGCACCCCAGTGCACAAAGTAAGCTCCATAAAGGTGTGGTTGGGGGCAGTGGTGTACATAGAGAAGTAAGGGCCTCATAGCAAGGATCAGACCAGACCTCCCACACAGGACAGAAGGGTTTCTGCCTAAACCCCTTTCAGTGACCCTTGGGCCATTTTTCCTCTGCCTCATTTGCTAAAAGTTGTCCCTTTAGAGGGTAGAGTCCTGACCAAGTTTTCACCTCCAGTAGAAGAGGAGATGATCCCAACTAAGACTGGGCCCCCTCTTGCCCTGGGCCCCACAGCAGTTGCATGGTCTACCGCTATGGTAGTTACGCCCTTGGTTGGGGGAGTCTGATGTGGAAGTGACTGGCCGCACAGAGACCTGACCTCAATTCCAGAACGGAGATTGTGAGCCAGACCGTCTCCTCAAACATCAATGTCTGACCTCAATGATCTTCTGGTTGAATCTTGTAGAAAGACATCCCAGAACATCACAGGGGGGACCAACAACATATTAATGACTCTGGATTTAAAATGGGATAAAAGCTCCTGTAGGTGTCCCAATAGTTTTCTTCATATAGTATATCTTTTATCTATGTACCGTGACTGTTCAGGAATCCTATCCAGTCAGAAAGACTTTGTCTGTCTTCAGTGGAGAGTAATGCGAATGTATGGCCACCTCTTCCTTATGTAGCCCCATGTATTAAGTCAGGTGGGTTCAAAGTCTTAGGCTGGGGCTACACAGTGGCCAGTGTCACAAAACTGCAAGTTGCAGAAAAGTCGCAACTTGCTGTCGCGCAACTATTTTAGAGCTGTGATTTGGTTGTGAAAACACAGACAAGTCAAAGGCAAGCGAGCCACTTACATTAAAGTCAATGTAAGTGGAGTCGAGGCCCTACTTGCAACCTGCAATACAAAATCCGTCAGGTCTGGATATTTTGTGACTGTTGCGTCGCAGTCATGGAATGTCACGTGTCGCTCTGCGACGCATTTGACAATTATTAGATCCAATGTGGTGTGACTTTCTTGTCTTCGTGTATACTCAGTCTCAAGGGGCTTCCACCAACCTTAATCCAGCTCTTGGAGTTCCTTAGGTTCAGCAGAAGATATGGAAGGCACGATACAATAAGGAAGGATCCACACGAGGTTTCTTACTGTCTGCACCAGAAAATGTAATCTAGATCTCAGACATAATTTATGCCAGTTTGTAATGTTAATTATTGTAATTGTTGGAGCATGGTGGCCCTTCTTCTTTTGCTACCACCCAAATTTTCAAAAAGTGGAGAGAGCAACAACAAACATAAAACGTTGCAACATTGTTTGCGCAAACTGCCCTTTGTTCCAAATTTGTGACTTTTTTACACCAAAAACCTGCACTAAAGCCTCTTTTAATGAGACTTCAATGTCTCTTGCTGACATCTGCACATTGTCTACAGCTGGTATGCTGACCTATGAGTCTCCATGGCAACAGACTACAAGCAAATAGTGTTGATCGAGCACCAAAGTGCTCGTGTGCTCTGGTAGAACATTTGGTGATGCTCGAGTGCTCTACAGAGCACCCAAGCACAATGTAAGTCAATGGGAGAAGACCAGGCACCCCCTGCTCGGATGAGGGAAGGGTGTCGGGTTCATAGGAAAAGGTCAGAATCGCAAATTCTCCTCTTTCACTTGTTAAAGTACGCTAATTAACTGAATTCGTATGCATTAGCGCACAATGCGTACAGTCATGTTACTCACATGAATCTGAGCCCCTCTTACTGCTAACCTACTGAACATACATTAGCAAGAAGTAGGAGGCAGATGGATGGCAATATGGCTGCAAGATGGGACTACTCAGGGTTGTCTTGTAGTCTGGTTCCATGAAAAATCGTAGGTCTACAATCATGGTCTAAAGTTTTGGGACTGACACAAATTTTGCCAGTTTGCTGCTTCACTGTTTTTAGATCTTTTTGTCAGATGTTTCTCTGGTATACTGAAGTACAATTCTAAGCATTTCATAAGATTTTTTAATTTTTTTTCTTGACAAATCCATCAAGTTTATCAAAGACTCCATTTTTCCAATACTGTCCCTTCTATTTCAAGACTTCTTCAATTTGCCTTGGCATGCTGGATATCAGCTTCTGGGCCAAATCCTGACTGACGACAACCCATTCTTGCCCAGTCAGTGCTTGAAGTTTATCACAATTTTTGTGTTTTGTTTGTCCACTTGCTTTTTGAGAATTGACCACAGGTTCTCAATGGATTAAGATCTTGGAAGTTTCTTGGCCATGGACCCAAAAATTCAATGTTTTGTTCACCGAGCCACTTAGTTATCACTTTTGCCTTGTGACATGGTGCTCCATCATGCTGAAAGAAGCATTGTTCATCATCAGTTTGCTCCTGGATTGTTGGAAGACGTTGCTCTTGGAGGATGTTCTGATCCCATTCTTTATTCATGGCAGTGTTCTTCGGCAAAATTGTGAGTGAGCCCACTCCTTTTGATGAGAAGCTCAGGAACGGCAGCACGCAGGTGTGAGTACTTCTGCACATATTGTGAGGTGAATGATTTTGTGGTGTCAAGAAGAGCAGCAAAGAAGCCACTTCTCTCCAAGAAAAACATCAAGGAAAGAATGACATTCAGCAGGACGTACATGGACTGGACAGCAGAGGACTGGGGTAAAGTTATTTTCTATAATGAAGCCCCCTTCAGACTGGGACATCTGGACAAATGATTGGTGAAGAAAAGGTGATTGCTACCATGAGCCCTGTGTCATGCCAACAGTAAAGCCTCCTGAGACCAGTCATTAGTGGGGTTTCTTCTCATCCAAGGATGTGGGCTCACTCACAATTATGCCTAAGAACACTGCCATAAATAAAGAATGGTGTCAAAATGATCTCCAAGAACAAGTTTTCCCAACCATCCAGGAGCAATTTGGTGATGAAGACTCCTTTTTCCAGCATGATGGGGCACCATGTCACAAGGCAAAAGGGATAACATTAACCCCTTACATGTACGGCGCTGGTGCGGTGCGGGGACATGACGCCCGCTCGCGGGTGCGGCGGGCGCCATGGCCGGCAAGTCTCTGCTGTTTCTAACAGCAGAGACTTGCCGCTACTTACCGCCATCGGCGGCGTCTTCTAGGCCCTTCTGATGCTGTGATCACACGTGGCCAATCGGGGTGTCTGTACACCATATGAAAACTGTAATCCTCGCTGGTGAGGATTACAGTTTCCAAAGTGCAATTCTTATTCTGGCCACTAGATGGATAAGGATAAGAAATGAGCAATTCATGGATTTATCTGAGTCTAGTAAATCCCTGATTGCTCATAAAGAAAAAAAAAAAACACAATATATCAGCTCATATTTGAGCTTAAAAATAGTCAGAAAAAAATTTAAAAAAATGTTAAAAAATATATAAAAAATAAAAAATATATCAAAGTTCAAATCACCCCCCTTTCCGTATAATGAAAAAATCAATACCTAAATAACAATAAATATAGACATCATGGGTATCACCGTGACCGAAAACGCCCATACTTTTAAAATATTTTTTAAAAATTCCAATATGGTGAATTGTGTGGCGGAAAAAAGGGTCCAAATGGCGATTCGCAGTTTTTTGTCGCTTTTTTTTCTAAAAAAAATTAAATAAAAAGTGATCAAAAAGTCATACACACCCCAAAATGGTATCAATAAAAACTTCAGATCGCCCCGCAAACAATGAGCCCCCATACAGCTCTGTACACATAAATACCAAAAAGTTATAGGGGTCAAGATATGACGAAAAAAAAAAAAAAAGGGCAACTTTCTAATTATTTTATCACTATGAAAACGCAGGAAAAACTATACATATTAGGTATTGCCGGATACGTACTGACCAGTAGAATGAAAGTAACTGGTCAGTTTTAATGCACATCGAACGCTGTAAATAAGAAACCCGTGGAACTGTAGCGGAGTAGCGTTTTTTTTGCAATTTCACCCGATTTGGAATTTTTTTCCCGCTTCCCACTACACCATATGCAATATTAAATGGTGGCGTTGGAAAGTACAACTTGTCCCTCAAAAAACAAGCCCTCATACAGCTATGTGAACAGAAAAATAAGAGTTATGGCTGTTTGAAGGCAGGGAGCGCAAAACGAAAATGCATAACCGAAAAAACCTCCGGGGCTGAAGGGGTTAAGTGGTACCTTAAACAAAATATTGACATTTTGGGTCCATGGCCAGGAAACTCCCCAGACCTTAATCCCATTGAGAATCCTCAAAAAGTGGATGGACAAATAAAAATACAGAAATTCTGGTAAACTTCAAGCACGGATTGGGCAAAAATGGGTTGTCATCAGCCAGGTTTGGCCCAGAAGCTGATATCAAGCAGAAGTCTTGAAAAAGAAGGGTCAACACTGGAAATATTGAGTCTCTGCATAACCTTAATGTATCAATAAACATGTAAAAACGTATGAAATGCTTATAATTGTGCTTCAGTATACAATAGAAAAATCTGAAAAAAAGAGTGAAGCCACAAATTTAGTGAAAAACAAAATTTGTGTTAGTCTCAAAACTTTTGGCCACTCACCAAACAGCTCCTCATATCGAAGCTTCCTGGAGCCCTGTGAGCATGACTTGGAGTGGAGTAGGCCCTTGAATTTAGCATTTTTGGTTAGAGTTTTACTCTTACTCTTTAAAGGAAAAACAACTAAAGCAACAAAAAGAACAGATAAGATGGACAAACCTTCTATACCATGGTTGAATCATGTCCAATTCCATCTCCAGCTGGAAACATTTTGAAAAAGTGATAGATCTCTGCAGTGTTCTCCAACCTGTGGTTCTCTTGCTCTTAAAAAGCTACAACTTCAAGTATGATAGGAGTTGTGGGTTGGGGAACAGTGCCTCAAGGTGTACACAAGTCAAAACTGGTTGTAGTCTTCAACAATTGAGGTCATTGTGCCCAGAGTCAATGATCGAGCCATGGCTGGAGGTTATTTCTAGCCCCACATGCCTATGGCCTGTACACGTGTATATATTCCCCTGGTGACCCTTTGATCTCCGTCCAGCTATTCATTTTGATTTTTTTTTTTTTTTTTAGAAGACCCGTTACCCACTTTGGCAGACTCACTTCACTCTCAAGTGAAACGCGTTTCTCAACACGTGATATTCCTGATACTACGCAGAACGCGCTTTTAATAAGTTCCATCTGCTATGATTTCATGCGATCCTGTTGGGACACTTTCTCGGAGGGCATTGAATGATGAGTTATACGAGACAGGAACCAAAAAAAAATATATGAAAAGGAAAAAAATTCACGCTGGCTGGTTTAAAATCTATCTAGTTTTGGGGGCGCAAATGTGACGATGCTCCGAGGAAATGTGGAATTTGCTCTGATTTTCCAGATGGTAACTGAGATGGTTTAACACCTTGGTCGGAGAAGGGGTTTGTAAGACACTTCAAAGCCTGAGGCTCACACAAGAACCCATCAGAACTTACAGTAATTTATAATATGTTCTGGCGCACACAGAGACATGTGCTCGTTGGCATCCTGAAATCAGATTAGGCCTGGGGTCTGGTTCTTATATTTGATCCCCACCCCCCTTTCTGCACTTCAGATAATGGTTTCAAAGGAAACAACCGGCTGACGTGAAAATATTGCACTTCGTGATGGTCCAACGCAGAAGATGGACCCACCGTAAATCACTGCTATGTGTTGTAGCTGCTGATATCAGATAGATCTCCATACGCTCTGCATTTATCCTCTGATTAAAGCTCCTTATCACTTGGTGGAGGTTCTCTGAAGGCTTCCATAATGGTATTGGGAAATATAAGGACTGGAGAATCTCTACCAGACACTTCACCATTTTTGGAGCCTTCAGCGGCTCTGTTCATCTTTCAGTACCTTTGAAGGTCATCAGGTCTCCTTATTTTTTATCTTTTTTTTTTTTTTTTTTGTCAGAGAATTACATAAAAAGAACATAAAAGTAAAGCTGCAACCAACAAGTCACGTGTAGATATTCGTGTAGAAAATTTCACGCTGCCTGTATCCAGGCTCTGTTAAATAAAGATTGAAGGGGTTTTCCATTTTGCATCAGTATCATTTAGCTGTAGCTGTAATTTTGTGATGTATTTTTTTTTTACCTTTATCACTCCTATCTTCTGTTCTGGGCTGTGGTCACATGACCGTGTCCATGTAGTTCTTTCCTACTTCCTGTTATGTCATGTCCATGGGCGGGGCAGTCATAGGGGAGTGTCTATGTAACTAGTTGGGTGGGAGGAGATATAAGCTAGCTGGGTATTTTTAAGGGCGGGGCTGGAGGTGTGGCAGAGGAATGAGAAGTGCATCATGGGTTTGGTTGGATACAGGAACAGGAAGTGCTACATACAGGAAGGAAACAAACCAGAGGGATGGGTTTACAAGGTGAAAATGGTTCAGGAGAGTCCAAATGGAAAATAAAAACATGGAGATGTACATGAGGTAAGCAACTACATGAGTGTATCTCTTAAAAGGCATATTTATTCTGGAAAACCCCTTTAAGCATTACGTTATGAAAAATTCTGCAGTTTTCGAACATAAGTCTTCAGTAAACAGCTGCTCTGATAACTCATGTCCAGAGCCAGGAAGTGATGAGTCCTGGGGAGGTGGATCCTCTGTGGTGGCTCCATGATGTTACATACTTGTTATTATGCCCCCTGGTGTTACATACTTGTTATTGCACCCCCTATTGTTACATACTTGTTATTGCACCCTCTGGTGTTACATACTCGATATTGCACCCTCTGGTGTTATATACTTTTTATTGCACCCCCTGGTGTTACATTCTTGTTATTGCACTCCTGATGTTACATACTTGTTATTGCACCCCCTGGTGTTACATACTCGTTATTGCACCCTCTGGTGTTACATACTTATTATTGCACCCCCTGGTGTTACATACTTGTTATTGCACCCCCTGGTGTTACTTACTTGTTATTGCGCCCCCTGGTGTTACTTACTTGTTATTGCACCCCCTGGTGTTACTTACTTGTTATTGCACCCCTGGTGTTACATACTTGTTATTGCACCCCTGGTGTTACATACTTGTTATTGCACTCCCAGGTGTTACATATTCATTATTGCACCCCCTGATATTACGTACTTATTAATGCACCCCCTGAAGTTACATACTTATTATTGCACACCCTGATATTACATACATGCTAGGGTGCACCCACATGCTGTGGATTTTGTTACAGAAATTTCTGTGACTGAAAATCAGTTCCATGTGCATGTAGTTAAACATTTAGTATAGCCACTGAGCTATTCAGTAAAATGTATCTGCATAGCGCCACCTGCAGTTTTATCATTTCCTTATTTATATGATGTCTGATTTTTATTTTTTTACATTAATCATGGTATAACCCTTTAATAATAGGAATTACAATATTTCCCTTTTATTGATCATTTATCATGTAACCTGATCCTATTTTATCCTGAATGTGGTCAGAAGCTTCACTCCGTCCAGATGTTACTTTATGGAATCATTAAATATCATTAATATAAGTGCATAAAATAAAAAATTATAATAATAAAAATAAATAATAAAAATAAATAATAATAATATGGGTGATGGCCATTTATTATTAATATAATATCATTATAATATAATGTAAAATATTTCATATAATAGTGAGTATTATAGTATCATAATAATATTTATTCATCCGTTTTTTGTGGTCAGAAGCCTTATTCCAACCAGATGTGACTTTATGGAATCATTAAATATCATTAATATAATATAAAACATACATATATAAGTGCATAAAATAAATAATAAAAATAATACGGATGATGGCCATTTACCATTAATATGATATGATTATAATATAATGCTAAATTATTCATATAATAGTGATGATTACAATATAGTATCATTATAATATTTATATTTATATTCATCCGTTTTTTGTGGTCAGAAGCTTCATTCCAACCAGATGTGACTGTTCTATAAGGAGATACGAGAGAAGCTTCAGCCGTAAGGATGACTCTACACTGAGTGAAGCGTATAGGAGCTCGGGGATGTCTTAATGCTGTGTATGAGGTGAGGAGTCCGGGATTTTCTGTGGAAACATCTGAAGCCAATCATGTTAATGGCTATAACACCCCATACAGATGAGGTGTTCAGCCGCCTCTCCGGCCATTATTATCGGCATCAGTCCATAATGCTGGATCCCCTGGCCTCATATCTCTGCATAACAAAGAGGATTTGCTCTTCAGGAGCCTGGGAAAGCTGGGTGAGATCCCCCACAGGAGCAGTAACCAAAGCTTTAGTGTGCGGTGTACATATTGCACTTCCCAGAATGTAAATCACCAGGTCAGACTCTGTGCAGACATAGATCCAGCAAGGAACGCTGGGAAGCGTGCAGAATTATCTCAGATTTTTATGTCGATGAATTCTATAAGTGTAATAGGGTGGATAGACACATTGATCTCCAAAAAAATCTACTTGCATACTTATACTTAACAGGAAGAGCTAGAAAATTCACTCCCTATATAACATAGCCATTTATAAAAATAAAAAAAATACACTAAAAAGAACTGGACTCAATACTGCCCCCTGTGGTAGCACATTGGTAATGGTGACCCTAGTCTTTATACTTTCTCCCTTTTTATGGAGGAGCTGTCACCTCTCCTGACATGTCAGTCTTAGAAAAATATTTGTATTCTTCATGAACTAACAATTCTGGTGCATCTTTCGTTCCTCTATTAATCCCCTCTGGAAATTTATAAATAAATTGACAACTAGGGGTTACAAGTTGGGGGTTCCTAGACAGTCCAGATAGTATCAGAATGTGTGGGGCGACCCCTCCAACTGGTAATGCCCAGCTTTCAATTTATTGATCGGTTTTTCGAGAGGGACAACACAGTTTGTCTACAGGTTTGTTGGATTTTGTCAGATTTACTCACCGCACTTGATAAGGGGTGTGGCTTAGATGGAAAGGAGGCGTGACCTAAAATGTGGCCTTTTTTATCCCAAAATGCACCAAAATTTCTGGTGCAAAAATCTGAAAGCGGCTAGGCCAACTAAAGACTCCTTGTCTAAGGGGGTAATCTGTCAAGATGTGACTGTTTAGAGTGAAAACACTGAACTGGGGGGCACACTATAGTATGATATGGAGTGCTAGTCACGGTCTGGAACACAACCAAAATGGAACAAGCAACAAAGACAGACCATATTAGACTGCACATCCAAAATATATAACTTTTATTAAAGATAACACTTGCACATGATTAAAAATTTGTATACAACATTAAAAAAGGACTATGAAGGGCCGAGCTAAGGTAAGCTCACCCTTCCCCCAGATAGCTCTAGTAGATATCGCGTAACACACTACCAATAATTAATCATGATTGTACAGATAGAGAAGAACATTTTTATAAGTTAACATGATTGTAACAATGTGACATCTAAAAGAAAAACCAATCTCCTAGCATCAATAAATATATACTCATCTGTAATAGGTATGTGCACAGCGCGCTATCATGGGGATACGTTCCCCACGCGTATCGCCGATCAAGTCAGCTTCCTCAGGGGTAATGAGAGATATTATGCAAGTATCAGTACTTATATATATAGCACAATTATCAAATATTGTTATTACCTGTAATGGCCCATGTTTAAACACTAATAGCGTCTCAAGAGAATGGCATCTAATCAATGTCATTGCGCATGCATCCGCTCAGGACGCATATGGGGACCCGGAAGTAAAAATTCCGGTCAGTGTATAACAGAACATAATATTCAAAAACAATTAAATATCATTGACAATGATCTTTATAAAGTTACGCATCAATTATCAGGTACAACATAGTAACAATATATATATATATTTTTTTCTCTTCCTCTCTTTCCCTCCTTTCCCCATCATGGTCCGGTCTTTGTACCTTGAAACTTTGTAACTATTATACATTGAACATTAATATGGAAGATTTTACATTGAGATTGTATTGACTTTGTATATTTGATTGGATCTCGTATAATTGAACTGTTCCGTTTGCGTTCCACGGCCTGGAACGCACATGTTGGGCGGTCCGAGCCCTGGAACGCATTTGGAACGCAAGATCCAGAGGATGTTGGGGACGTACACTTCATTTCCTGGACGCGCTTGCCGGATGATTACATGACGGCACACGCGTCACATGACCAATGCATTAGAGCCTACCCGGAAATGTATGTCCGGTATCTCATACATCAAAGTGAAATTTTTACTATGTTGTACCTGATAATTGATGCGTAACTTTATAAAGATCATTGTCAATGATATTTAATTGTTTTTGAATATTATGTTCTGTTATACACTGACCGGAATTTTTACTTCCGGGTCCCCATATGCGTCCTGAGCGGACGCATGCGCAATGACATTGATTAGATGCCATTCTCTTGAGACGCTACTAGTGTTTAAACATGGGCCATTACAGGTAATAACAATATTTGATAATTGTGCTATATATATAAGTACTGATACTTGCATAGTATCTCTCATTACCCCTGAGGAAGCTGACTTGATCGGCGATACGCGTGGGGAACGTATCCCCATGATAGCGCGCTGTGCACATACCTATTACAGATGAGTATATATTTATTGATGCTAGGAGATTGGTTTTTCTTTTAGATGTCACATTGTTACAATCATGTTAACTTATAAAAATGTTCTTCTCTATCTGTACAATCATGATTAATTATTGGTAGTGTGTTACGCGATATCTACTAGAGCTATCTGGGGGAAGGGAGAGCTTACCTTAGCTCGGCCCTTCATAGTCCTTTTTTAATGTTGTATACAAATTTTTAATCATGTGCAAGTGTTATCTTTAATAAAAGTTATATATTTTGGATGTGCAGTCTAATATGGTCTGTCTTTGTTGCTTGTTCCATTTTGTTTAGAGTGAAGTCATTTTTTGCATCAATTTACAAAATTAATAATTAGTAAAATAGGCAGATTTTGCCCTGTGCATTCATTTCACCCCTTGTGCCCTAAATGTTTCACAAGTCTTATTTGTATTTCCACGCTGCTTCCTTTTGATCTACTGAGCTGCCTGTAGTAAAATGAATATAAATATATAAAAAATGATATTTTTAATGGTAAATGCTTACAAGAATAAATTCCGTAACCATGTGATGGATGCACTGCAGAGGTTGCAAGCAACTGCATGCAGTGCCACTAATGACCACCGGGTGGCAGTGCTGGAACTCTCTTCTCAAATGGTATTACTGTGTAATTGTCCAAACAATGAAGAATATTACCCGTCCCCCGTATGACGCTGCCGCATTTACAGTATCACTGTTCCTTTTAGTTTGCCTCATGAAGACATCCCTTATGTAATAATAAACAGCGCACCCAATTTCCATGGGTCTGGCTAGAGGTGCACAGAGATATCATAGGGCTCCAAAGCAAAACTTAATAAGACCCCCCCCCTTTTGTGAAATATCTGGCAAATTTACCGTTTTTCTTATTAAGTGGAGATAATGTTTAATAAAAAAAAAAAAAACCCACGAGGTCTGCCTCATTCACATGTTGCAGTCAAGTGCTTTATAAATATGACGCTCATTCCAAAAACCAAATCTCTGTTAACTGGTGTAATTAGCATGATAAATCCCCCCCATCTCCCATACTAAATTTATACACTACATGACAATACTGTCTGCCTGCAGCCACCACTAGAGAGAGCTCAGTGTACAGAATTTTCTAAAGTTAACATTGAATTCAATGGCAGCTGTATAAAAAAAAATCTCTATGGCACTAAAATTCCTCTAGTGGTGCTCATTCCAAAAAATAAATTTCTAACTGTTAAGTGGCATAATTACCACGATAAATCCCCCATCACCGATACTAAATTCTACATTTATACACTACATGATAATACTGTCTACCTGCAACCACAACTAGAGAAAGCTCAGTGTACAGGATTTTATAAAGTTAACATTGACTTCAATGGCAGCTGTATAAATATCTCTATGGCACTGGGATTTCTCTAGTTGGAGGCTGTAAGAAAACGCCATGGATTTGTGTCGGGAAGCAGGAATATGAGTTCAGTGTGGGACCCCTGCTTACCATGGATCTCATAGTCATGGACCTCCATGGTAAGCAGTCCTCTAAACATGGCTCCTAAAGAGTGTCAAAGGAGGCAAGAATTTACTAACTGGTGAAGAAGGCAAATGGCCGCAAATCTAGTGCCACCCATAAAATATATTAAAGGCTATGCACACCTTTGGAGGCAATTTTTTATGATTGCATTTTATTCATTTTCGGCTAAAAATCATTTTTTTTCAATTACTCTTTATTAAAACTATTCAGACTTTCTATCACAAAGGGTTAACCTATTTTCTAGCTGTGTGAATACTAGTTTCAGGTTATGCCGGTCATCTAATAAACCTTATCTCTAACTTACTAAGAGGTCATAAACACTTATTAAAGCCACATTCTTATCAGTAAGTATTTATAATGTCAGAGAGCAGAGATAAGGAGCCCGTCAGCTGTTTTCTAACAGAAAAGAGAGAAAATTCAGATCCTGCTAGTAGAGCATCTCAGCTCTGTACAGAGAAAAGGACTCCATTTAAAAAAAAATAAAGACCAATTGAAAAAATGATTTTTTTACCTCATAATGAGCACAATGCAATAATTAAAAAAAATGCCCCAAAGGTGTACATAGCCTTTAAACTAACTTCTTGCACCAATATGTTTCATCTGTGATACTGTCATTCCTGAAGCAGCCACTAGGGGGAGCTTTCACCGTACAGATTTATAAGACTCCCATTGCTTTCAATACCAAATGTATAAATGAATCTGCCGTGCGCTCCTCCTAGTGGTGGACACATGCAACTGAAATTATACATTTTCACATAATTTATTATAATTTTATCAGAGTTGCCTATACAAATGTAGTATGAAATAGGACACTATAAGTAAAGGAATGACTATAGGGTTAGCAGGATGACATAGAACGCCAAGAACCTGAGAAGTTTGATGGAAGATTATGGGATCATTACTTCAAGTCACCTGATTACTCTTAAGAATAAGGGAAGAAGATGGATGAGTGTGTTATGTCACCATGTCTGAGCGGGCTTCCTGCATGAGAGTGCGGCCTGTGGACCCCTGAGTGGCTGCACACATGTGGACATCTCACGCCTTGTTAACAGCATAATAAATTACCTCTAGGTGCAAGTGTCATGTGTTGTAAGAAGAGGACGCCCCGGGAGGCGGCAAATAAGACAAGTTCCAATTTGTGACCCTTGTTTTTTTCTTTGACCTTTGCACTGTAAGACACGATGGAGAAGAGGAAGTCTGACGTAAGATGAAGCCTCATGCTCTAAATCTATGAAAAGGCCTGTGTGAGCCGTGTCCGTTATCTGTCCCATGTAACGGATTCATTCAATATTTTCATACATCCACGTTTACAGGATTTAAAGGGTTGTCTAGAATTTGAGAAACATGGCTGCTTTCCTTCAAAAACAGCGCCACACGTGCCGTCAGGTTGTGTGTGGTAATGCATCTCAGCAATACTAGACATAACCTGAGAAGACTACATGGCAGAGCTTTAGAAGACAGTAGATAATAAATCTGTCAATGGCACATATCTAGCAGAGGTTTTACAAACATACAAAATTGCAAAAAAAAAGAGAAAAAAATTACAAAGGAAAAAAATGAAGAAAATGAAAATAAAATAAAAAAGCACACACTGAAACCAAATAAAAAGGACTGAAATGAAATGAAGAACTCGTTAATTTGGTGAGAACTTGCTAAATTAACAAGGCAGGAAACTGTTGCACAGAACGAAAAAATGTGATTATAAAAATGCTATAAAATACAGCTCCAAATGTTACATAATATTTGGTTAGCTTAAGAAATAAAAATAAAAAAAAAACAGAGTAAAATTGCTAAAGTACTTAAAAGAAAAAACATCCTGGTCACCCCCCAAAAAATACAAATAAATAAATGAAAAAATATATAAATAAATATAATTCTTGCATTTATTAATGTCATTTTACTGGCCCTGTGCTAGGAAACGTTCATAATAGTGAAGGCTAAAAATATGAAGGGGGTTGTGATGGGAAGGATTACTTCTTTTTAAAAAACGAAACTTTATTAACATTTGTGTTTTTGATACAAAGCTTCAAATCCCCTTCATAGATATAAATGACAAAATCCTGACTGCAGCCACTAGAGGGAGCTCAGGAGCTTACTGCATACAGTTATGCATTGAACTCAGTAATAACACAATGGGGGATTTATTAATCAAAATGCACCAGAATTCTGTTGCAGTTTGTGTCAAGAAACTTGCATCACATTTATTAGGTGGTTTAGACACGTTTACGTTCGACAAGTGGGTGTGGCTTAACAGGAAAGGTGGAAGGTTTACAATGCTCCAATGTATGGCAAAAATGCCACCAAAATTTTGTTGAAAAATTCTATTGTAAAGTCAGCCTAAACTAATAGTGGATATAAGCTTAAAGGGCATTTATCAAATGCTTTACTCCACTTTTCCAGAGTCACATTTTTTGACACAAGCATGTAGTTGCGCCAATTTTTGTGATATTTTGTGGGTTGCTCTACCCTGCTCCACCATGAGAAGTGAATTGAGAATTAGATTTCCATGTAGATCACTCTTTGGGCACATCTATCATTTGCAACATTTTAAAAAGTCACATCTCCTTGCCGGGCAACTCCCATGCTTACATTCACTGAAATAGGCACAACTATATTGCACTTGCGCCAAATTTATTATTGTTACCATGTGTCATTTTCATAAATGTGATGCATAGCATCTGCAAACTAAAAACAAACTCTAGACAGTGTAAATGTACGGTTTATCATCCAGCATCAGCCACTGTGATAAATCTGTATAACATTTACTGTAGATAGTATTAGTAAAATTTGCTCCAGTATGCAGTAATCAGCTCCCTCTAGTGGCCGGTCAGGCAGCTAAAATTATATCATTTAACTCCATGACTATGCAGCGGATTTGGAGCTGTGTATCATTAAAGCTAATCATCTGCATCAGTGCAGAATTTTGGAACTTAAAGGGGTTATCCCATGACTAATGTAAAAACTGAAACTCAGACATCATATAGTCCATGACAGCCTCTTTCTAATGCCCCTTTCACACGAGCGGGAGACTCGCATGTCTTCCGCAATGCATCTACAGGGCTGGACTCGGCACGGACAGGGATCGCAGAGCATTATATGCGATCCCTGTCAGTGCCGAGTCCAGCCCTGTAGATGCGTTGCGGGAGACATGCGAGTCTCCCGCTCGTGTGAAAGGGGCATAACAAAGCTAGAACCAGCCCTGTACCTCACATGGATCCAGAGATCTCCACATTCATTGTTCTGCTAGATTTATATCAAGCTGACACCTCAAGGGGAGTGTCTTTTCTGCTGCAGCTAAGGGGACGTGTCTCAGCTCTCCCTATCACAACTCAGGAGGCGTGTCTCAGCTCTCCCTATCACAGCTCAGGAGGCAGTTGAAGGATAAAACTGAGCATGTGCGGCCTTCTCAATGAGCAGGTCAAAGAAATAAGGAAAAAAAGCAAACAGCAGGTGGCGCTATACTGATACATTTTATTGAATAACTCTGTGGCTATGCTAAATTTTTAATTACATTCAATTATAAAAGTATTCGGATCCAGGTGCTGGTTTGAAAACTGTAGAATATTTTTTGTGGGACTAGCCCTTTGAAGGGGTATTCCAAGATTTTCTTATTAATATCCTATCCTCACTGTCTGATCGGTGGGGTCTCAACATCCAGCACCTCCCCCGATCAGATGTTCCCAAGCAGCTCTAGCACCAAAAGTCGGTACCAGAACTACACGACTCCATCCATTGTGATGGTATATAGACCTGACTTATAATATATTCCTTTTATATCGCCTGGGGATTCGGTTCTGCCGTCCTGTGTGTAACGTTCTCCTGTGTGTGCATCTGCATCATCTGAGGAGCGGAAGGGGCTTGATGAAGGTTTCTCACGAGGGAGAGTTTCAGCCGCAGGATCCACTCAGGCAGTACTAATAAGAAGCGTATGACCCGTCTGGATGGATGCCTGGTACTCCTCGCCCCTTTCTTCCTGTTACCGGCTCACAGCATTTCACTGGGAAGTGCCAAAGCTGCACTTGCTCCTGGACAGTGAGTTCCGGTCTGCCGGGTAATGAGAGCTGACAGGCGCTACAGCAATATGGCTTTAGTTTGAGCCTCTTTCCTAGTCTGACAACTTGGTGGCCACAAATGGTCGGATCCGTCCTCTCAGGGCCATTGGGGGCGATTTGAGATAGTAACGAGCCAGCCGGTCCAGAGCAGCGAGTGTCACATTCATGGTTTCACTGTCCATTATCACCACCGGTGGAGGCTAAAGGGAAACAGGAGACACAGATTGGGGAGGAATGCACGAGACACTTACCAGATTGTAATGGTTCCTCTTATGGTAAATACCACTAATTAAAGACACAGCTCCGGGGTCAGAGGCCATGGAAAATGGTTAAAGCTTTCTTTGAGTTTCAGAGAGAAAAAAATATGGATTTGCTGTTTCTATTTTGTTCTGCCCGGACACATTTACTCCTCAAGGCTCTTTTATTGAAGAAACTATGGAGTTTTGGTTACGCTCCCACAGGACATGAACTGTAGACAAGGTATATATGAGTGCACACATCAAGAGAGCCATTATACACACCTGCCCAGAAGAGGCTTGTGGCTAAAAAGTTCTCCATGATCATTATTAAAAGAGACTTGCACCTAAAATAAAGTTGATGGACATCTAAGGGGGCCTTGGGTGACCATACACTTTACATAGATGAACAACCATTACCAATACAGTCTTTCAAACTGGCCAACGAAATTTATGACTGCTTTCCAGTCAATGACAGTCTGTCATCTAAAAGAAATGTTCGTTGTGACCGTTTTGGTTCAAATCATCCATTTTGATGTACTGTAGACTAACATGTATGGTCACCCTGTCTACACCACCCTTGGCTTTACAATCTCTGTGCAGGTCTACCCAGATTATCGTAGACTTCTCAAGGCATGAGCGCTACTAGGGTCTTAAAATATCAGGGGCACAAGCCTCTGGTTTTCACCCTTTAAACCCTGTACAAGGATCTGGATTTCACTGCAGGGGAAACACCAGGCTGCTGCCTTGTGGAGTAGTCTCTGTGTGATTGACAGCTGACCCACGGGGGTTAAGAGACACCAGTGCAGAGTACAAAGGGGTTAGGAAAAATTGTAGTCAGGGAGAAGCCAAGTACATGCAGCATGGTAAGCGTCCAGAGGTCACAGCGGGGTCAATCCAGAGGACAGGTACAGGTCAGGCAGGGGAGGTGCCACTGTAACAAAGACATGGTTTTCCGATCTTGCAGCAACCTACAGTGTCCCTCTCGGTGACCACTACATGGTAATAGTGCCCCCATTGTGTCCCACACAGTAAAAGTGCCCCCTTTTGTGTCCCATGTAATAGTGCCACACACAGTAATAATACCCTTTTTGTGCTACCCCTTTATGCCTCAAATTGAAACAATCTTACTTTGTGCCCCATAATAAAAGTGCCCACATTCAGTGCTAATTGTCCCTTTGTGCCCCATTGTGCCCCGCACATAATAATAGTGCCCACCTTTCCCAAAAATAATAAAAAAAAATAATACTTACCTAAGTCCATTTCCCATGTTGAGTGGAGTGACTCAAAATCCTTTGCAGTGAGCGCAGTGTATGCAACGCAATTAAATCATTGCATCACATGAACTGTGTCAGCTTGTGGTGGTCCACAGAGTTTTACAAGCCTAAGGTGGCCTACTTCACTTAAAGGGGTTATCCCACGAATAATGTAAAAAATGAAAATCAGACATCATATAGTAAATGACAATATCTTTTTAACAAAGCTAGAACCAGCCCTGTACCTCACATGGATCCAGAGATCTCCACATTCATTCTCTGCTAGATTTATATCAAGCTGACCGCTCAGGGGAGTGTCTTTTCTGCTGCAGCTAAGGGGGCGTGTCTCAGCTCTCCCTATCACAGCTCAGGAGGCGTGTCTCAGCTCTCCCTATCACAGCTCAGGGGGCGTGTCCATGCTCTGCCTATCACAGCTCAGGAGGCGTGTCCATGCTCTCCCTATCACAGCTCAGGAGACAGTTGAAAGATGAAACTGAGCATGTGTGGCCTGCTCAGTGAGTAGGTCAAAGAAATAAGAAATTAAGTGGTCCTATACAGATACATTTTATTGAATAACTCAGTAACTATACAAAATTTTTAATTACATGCAATTACAAAAGTATTCAGACCCAGGTGCTGGTTTGAAAACTGTAGAATATTTTTCGTGGACAACCCCTTTAATGGTGGTGCAAACACCACCATTCAGTAAAGTCAAATAGTCCCTGTCATTTCAACAACTGTTGCATCAATCCGTACTACAAGACAATATAAGAAACTTTGTAATATATCTTATCAGAGCAAAATGCCTCTTTCTCCCTCTAGCAACTCATTTTTCCACCGCTCACCTCTATGGGTAGCATGTGTGTCTCTGTGTCTTTAAATAAGCTCTTTTCTGCCTCATATATTTTAAACAGTTTGTTATATTTATCTGTACTTTAGATTTTTGAAAATGGGCATTTATTGAGTGTGGCAGTCACCCAGTCATCTGGGGCTCTGGACCAAAAAAAAACAGTCCAGTGTGCCCATTGCTATCCATGCCCCTGAGGCCACAGCATGTGTCCAGCTTTGTCTGGTGCCGTAGGCTCTGACTGTGAACAAGATCCCATCAACTCTCCAAACAAAGGTTCTGCAGAGGTCCAAACTTCTTCAGCTCTGCTTGACAATTTCCATCTCTGGAAATATCCAAAGCAAAGCCTATGATAGAGAGAAATTTGTTTCAGTGACACTTTGTCTACATAGTGGTCAGAGCCCTAGAAACCCAACCAAAAACTGATGGACCAGTTATAAGTCATTTGATGCCATCAAGATGCGTTGGAACCCATTTGGTGTCTCCTTGGAGCATAAGACCCCTCTCTATGATGTCCATATGCCCTAATAGTACATCATATGGCCAGGAATTATCCAGTTGGGACAATCCCTTTAAGAGGTGATATTTTTGCTTATAGGATGGATAAATTCTGATGGTTTCATTGTCTGTAGACACATGAACTCCTGAGTAACCTGCACTTTTCCTTGACTTCTCCCTTCTCTCCTCACATGGCATGTTTTGACTATTATTCTCCCATTTTTACCCTTATGGCTCGAGTTTCCTTGAAATAATGTTGAAACCTCTCTAGCTGATGAATCAGTCTGCTCCAACTGTACGAATATCAGGAAGCTTCATGGGGTCATATGACAACTCTCATTATTGTGACCTATCCATACATCGCACTCTGGAATGTAAGCCATCACGACGTGGCCAGCATACACTCCGTCATAGATGGGCAGCGTTTATTGCCGTGCAGTTCATCTCAGACATGCACCCGCTGTTTATACCGGTGAAGTAATTGCCATTCATTGGAAGCTTTTCCAGCTGTCACAACACTGAGATGTCGAGCACATGTTACTGCTGCCCGCCCGGTGCTGCGGACAATATTCCTGCAAAATAATCCAGAGCAATATTACCCGGGGGTGTAGCAACACGGCACAAAATCAGCCCGGCGGTCCTATAGCTGGTGGCAGATCAGACCTCCATAGGAAACACGCTGCCAGTCCTGCCATTGCCCTCTTTTATACTGCCACATAGGCGGCCTGGGTTCTTGAAGGGGCTCTTTCCCCACATAGGAGGGCACCCATACTGACAATTTACTTTTGTAAATCCAGACACGGCAAACTATGACAAATGAATATCTGCATTCCTCTATGTCTGAACTATGGATTGATACATTTTACCTACACTGATATATTGTAACAAACGGGGGAGGGGGGGGACATTTGCTGCGGATGTATTTATTTTAGGATTGGATATAATTGTAACATACTCACAGCTATGAGAAGTTTTAGGTCAGTATGGGTTTTAGCCCCACTTCACATATATTAGCTGTGCCCAGCCAGTGCTGGGAGCTGGAAACAACTGATATACTGTATATATACGGCACTTCAGAGCAGAAATCTGGTGTCTGTAGACTGAGCATGCTCCATTTTCCTGTTCAGCGCTATTCGACATTTGGCATCAAACTGACGCATCGGATGTATGAGAACAATCCCACAGAAAACTATGGGATCAGTTCTGGCTTCAGTCCTGCTCCAGTGTTTCCTGCTTCAAGGTCATCATGCATGTGCCACTATCCAAATTACATGAAAGATTATATAGTCTGCTACTAGGGCAGTCAAGGCAACGATTCTTCATGGCTCTAATCTAGGTACCTTGTACATTTCATCCAAGTGACCCCAAGACCCAGTAATGAATTCAGTAAATTTTCAAGTACCACCAAGGCCATAACCAAGCTTGTACCCAGGGGCGTAACTACCATAGCGGCAGACCAGGCGACTGCTATGGGGCCCAGAGTAAGAGGGGGCCCAGTCTTAGTTGTGATTATCTCCTCTTCTACTGGTGGTAAAAACTTGGTCAGGACTCTACCCTCTGAAGGAACAACTTTTAGTAAATGATGCAGTGGAAAAATGTCCCAAGGGTCATTGAAAGGGGTTTAGGCAGAAACTCTTCTGCCCTGTGTGGGGGGCCTGGCTTGATTCTTGCTATGGGGTCTTACCTCTCTATGTATGCCACTCCCAATATGGAGCTGGCCATATTGCAACATGTTTTGCAACACATGTGAAGTTCCCTGGAGCAAGGGTACTTTTCACTATGGACATTTGCCCCTATTGCTACTACGTAAAGCCATCAACTCACTACTTTATTGGAGTTTGAAGGGTTAACTTGAACTGTGATTTATGCTGTTGTGTATACTGTTTCATATTGTTAACTTTTATATGTTTATTGTAATATATCCTGTCTGTGCAGTTATTACACAATAGCTGCGCAGCACTGTGGAAAGGGTTAATGCACAGCAAGCTAATATTGAGAGATTTTATGACTTTCTATCTATGCAAAGTTTTGGAGGGAAGAAAACAGACACACCGACCTTCTGACTGTCTGGTTTTGCTCTGCTATTTATGTCTGAAGACTAGAGATGAGCGAGCAGTGCTCGTAACGCTCGGGTCACGTGTGAAATGCCCGCAGGCATTGCGGATCCGTCCTCAGCTGCATGTAAGTCAATGAGGACGGATCGTTTGGTATGACACTCATACCAAACGGTTCCGTCCCCACTGACTTTAAGACGGGTGAGGACGGAACCGTTTGGTATGAGTGTCATACCAAACGATCCGTCCTCATTGACTTACATGCAGATGAGGACGGATCCGCAATGCCTGCGGGCATTTCACACGGGACCCAAGCGTTACAGTGCTTGTAACGAGCACTGCTCGCTCATCTCTACTGAAGACTTGTTTATGTCTGGAAAAACTGTGTAGTAATTCCCATAGACTTGCATTGAAACTGTTTATAAGAGACAGTTTAAAATTGTAACATTGTTTCCATTTCACCCCTCCCACTAGATGAACTAGAAACTGTGTATAAGGAGTGCAGTCAGAGCCCCTAGTGGTCTGCAGACAGGGACCAGTGGTTAGTAGGAGAGACTCTGCCAGTCTGCATGAGTGATCAGAAGAAGATATGGGGATGACATGGGGATGCTGAGCCACTGTCCCTGAGTCATCAGCCTTTGGCCAGGGTACCAGCCGTCTGAGAGATAGAGGAACAGCTAGCTCAGGCCTTTCCTCAGCCCGAAATCTTCTTCTGCCAGGTAGGAGACTGGAGAAGCCAACTCTGTGCCTTGCCTGTATTGTTTTGCACTTGAGTTCCTCCGGTAAAGAATCACCCTGACTCTCTTGACTTATTTCCCATTGGTGTAAACCAAGCCTTACCATCTCTTCCAGAGAACAGCAACATATGATAACATCTCAACAGTGTCTGGAGGACACAGCGTAGAGTTCCGGCCACCCCAGATGCTCTCAGAAAAACAAGCCAGTAGGCGCAGGATATTGCCATGCGGTTGTGCTCAGCTGATCAATGCATTAAACTAACCATACACATAAGATTAGGATCGGCCACAATGTGACGGCTCAGTTGTACATCCTATTGTTTGTATGACCAGTCTGCCAGGCTACACTGCGCCATACACAATTTCAGCCAAGAACAGCTCGAAAGAAATTCAGCACCAGAAATCACTTTTTCAGCATGAACAATCATTAGCATGGTTAGCATATAATTTCTAAATGCTGATTGATAAAAATGGTTGATATATGTCACTTTCAGCTTATGTGTATATGACCACATTAAAGGCCATGGACATCTTTGATATGGGAAAAATGATTTTTACATATGTCAGTGGTTACCTTGAGTAAAAAAGTTTCCCTAAGTTAGTCTTACTTCAGACCTCCAGATATTCAGTTTACAACCTGCTTCTAGTTTCAGACTTTTCTTACGTGGATATGATCCTTACCAGTAATACAGGCTGGATCTGTGTGTCCAGGATGTTGCTGTCTTCCCCTGCAAACTGACTTGTGTGTACTTACGTCCCTAGCTAAAGCCAAAGAGTAAACTTCTCTCTTTGGATCTCCTCTATACATTTGCCATGTAATGCCCTGGCCTTGGCAAAGTGGCAACCCTTCTGACAACCAACATCCAGTAGGACATTTTAATGAAGACTTTAAGAAGAAATGAATAATATAGAAAATCAGAGCAAAGGTTTCCATAGGAGTCCAGGTTAAAGGCTTCTGTCCCTGTGATAGATTCTTCCCTCACTCCATCGATGAAGGATAAGATTTAAAAAAAATAACACCAGCCATAGCTGATAAATGTAAGAATATTATTTATTTCCAATCGTTACATCACAGTTTAGAGTAAATTATTGTTCCATATTTCTCTATGTTCATAATCACACACTCCATAATAAAATATGATTTGTTTGAGTAAAAGAAAATATTAACAACTTAAAACACGCCCCCATAAAATATCCCATCTAAACAGACATAAAAATTTCCCTTTTCTTTCAGAAAATATAATTTATTACACAACATTTACAACACACAGATACAGCATTTGTATTATAAGCATTATTTTCTCCAGCTCCATTAGCAAGAGCCAGTAACATAAGGTGGTAATCGGTGGGGATTGCTGGGATGATACATTGAAGGCTCTGTTCACACTGGGATCATGGCTCCTGTTCATAACCAGGACACTGTGCCGACTTACCCCACTCACTTACAATGAGGTCTGCCTGGTTTCCATGGATGTATTGGTCATACTGACATCAAGAGTAGCTCTACATGGAGCGCTATTATCGTCAAAAGTCGTCGTCAGAGTCTCCAAATGACAATGTGAATGGGGCCAAAGCCTTTGGTGTTGAGAACAGTGCAGTCCGCAGGACTATTCTTGTCCTCAAAAATGCTGGACCACTAAAGGAAACCTGCTAGATCCCAGTATAAGTCAATGGGATCCATCAGGATCCATTGGGATGACCAGTCATGGCTCAGCTGAGAACAGAAGCCGTGATGACAGTATGAACACAGCCTAATAGACTCCCCATAGCAAATACATTTCATCCAAACGAATAGAAAATATGAATTTAAATCTAATCTATTCTTTCAAAGTAAGAAGTAAATCTGAATATTAAGAGGCAGCTTAATATGACGGAGCAAACATTTCTTCATAAAAATGTCCTTGATAAATCAGAGCAGACACAGGCTGGTAAATTATAGCACATTGGGAGGAACCTTTATAATTCAAGAAGCCATTGTGTAGATGTGTGGGCACCTCCATGGCTGCCAGAGAGGGCAATTGTCAAAATAGTGCCCATTATTGCTTCTCATTCAGGCCACCCAACAGGAAGGGCCACTGCTCACCCATCCTTCCTTCCCATCTTTGTAATACAGAAAAACGACCTGACCCATTGGCCGCTTCCGTCTGCCCTTGTGGTAAATATGGACGTCCTAAGCAGGTTCACACAACCAGTGGGTAAAGGGGCTAAGGCCAACCTAAGCTTGGGACACCCTTTCCACAGGCTCCTTGGCACCCATTGCTGTTTCTATAGTCTTCGCACTCTTCGACTGTATTGATCATTTCTATGACATATTAGCAATCATTTTAGATCACTGTCAAACACTGGTTCACCCAACTGAATTTGTCTCAACCCACACTCATACACAGATATGCTTGGTTCTGGCCAGCCCAGCATACATGGGTTATAAATGGGGAGGGTCTCTCCAAGAATAAAAGGACAGGGCATGTTGAAATGTAACAGCCCAACCCTTTTATCTCTAACATCTGGCATCAGGGGTAAGCCAAAAAGCCCTGATACATTTTAGATGGTCATATAGTTCTTCAAAAATGAGTGGCTTCAGCAGAGCAGTTTAGGCCGGATGGTCGTCTCCATAATCATACACAGAAAATAGAATAGAAAAACACTGATAATCTGAGAACTTTTCTATAGGGGAGATAGAAGTATCTGCAAAAATCATCACTTGCATTCAATTATATTGTTTTGAATAATCATAAGGAGTGCACATTATTATATTGCATTGTCTTCACGTGGAAAGTAAAGAGCTAAATGGGTAGGTAAAGAGAAAAGCCATATTAAAGTTGATCTTTTTGGTCACCTGGCACTGAGCTCGAGGGTATATGGTTTTCTATGATTTGATTCTGTAATTGACTGAACAAGCTTTTTAAAATTTGTGAGGAGTCTTACAGAGAGCCAATGAGTCCTGCTTCCCCCTTCTTTCTCAAAGAGAAATCCTGTAAGTCATGCTTCCCGTGCCAACTTATAGAGAAAGCCTATAAATCCTGCTTCCTCCACCTGCTCAAAGAGAAAGCCTGTGAGTCCTGCCTTCTCTGCCCACTCATAGAGAAAGCCTGTGAGTCCTGCCTTCTCTGCCCACTCATAGAGAAAGCCTGTGAGTCCTGCTTCTCCCGCCCCCTCATAGAGAAAGCCTGTGAGTCCTGCTTCTCCCGCCCCCTCATAGAGAAAGCCTGTGAGTCCTGCTTCTCCCTCCCCCTCATAGAGAAAGCCTGTGAGTCCTGCTTCCCTCGCTCACTCATAGAGAAAGCCTGTGAGTCCTGCCTTCTCTGCCCACTCATAGAGAAAGCCTGTGAGTCCTGCTTCTCCCGCCCCCTCATAGAGAAAGCCTGTGAGTCCTGCTTCTCCCGCCCCCTCATAGAGAAAGCCTGTGAGTCCTGCTTCTCCCTCCCCCTCATAGAGAAAGCCTGTGAGTCCTGCTTCCCTCGCTCACTCATAGAGAAAGATTGTGAGTCCTGCCTTCTCTGCCCACTCATAGAGAAAGCCTGTGAGTCCTGCTTCTCCCGCCCCCTCATAGAGAAAGCCTGTGAGTCCTGCTTCTCCCGCCCCCTCATAGAGAAAGCCTGTGAGTCCTGCTTCTCCCTCCCCCTCATAGAGAAAGCCTGTGAGTCCTGCTTCCCTCGCTCACTCATAGAGAAAGCCTGTGAGTCCTGCTTCCCTCGCTCACTCATAGAGAAAGCCTGTGAGTCCTGCTTCTCCCGCCCCCTCATAGAGAAAGCCTGTGAGTCCTGCTTCCCACGCTCACTCATAGAGAAAGCCTGTGAGTCCTGCTTCCCACGCTCACTCATAGAGAAAGCCTGTGAGTCCTGCTTCTCCCGCCCCCTCATAGAGAAAGCCTGTGAGTCCTGCTTCCCTCATCCCCTCATAGAGAAAGCCTGTGAGTCCTGCTTCCCACGCTCACTCATAGAGAAAGCCTGTGAGTCCTGCTTCTCCCGCCCCCTCATAGAGAAAGCCTGTGAGTCCTGCTTCCCTCATCCCCTCATAGAGAAAGCCTGTAAGTCCTACTTCCCTTGCCTACTCATAGTAGGGAATGATAAATTCATCCTACAGGATTTCCCTGATGCCTGGCAGCTTTTTACATTAAAATAGTAAATCAAATCCTAGAAAACCATATGTATCTCACTCTTAGCATCTCCTACTCTATCCTATGCTGGCCACAGATAGATTAGCATAGGAAACTTTTATAGCTACTGTATGTATAACAGGGAGAGGGGTTAAAGGGTTTTTCTGGGACTCAGTACAGGCCAGTAGCAGATTGGTGGGGGTCTGACATCCCACATCCCCAATGATCAGCTATTTCGGGCAGCAGCTGGTGCTGGAAACTATACAGAGTATTGAGTCGGAAATGCAAGGCTACATCCACTGTGTAATGTTGGGGTACAGCAGCTAAACCCCCATTTAAGTGAATGGGAGTTGACACGGAGGCCACAAATTATGCAGTGGATGGAGTCTTCTTCTTCCATACATATATTTTAAAGACCACAGCTGACCGGTGGGGGTGCCTGGGGTTGAACCTCCACCAATCTGATATTGATGACCTATCCTAAGAATAGGTTATCCATATCTGTAGCCTGGAGAACCCCCTATATGAGAATCCCTTTGCATCACATTTATATGCCTGTTTGTAGCAGGTGCAATAAAATGTGCAAATGTAACAGTAACATCTAAGCTACTCAAGAAGAACCTATGGAAATGTTACCTTCATGTCTACGGAGGGGCGTCCTGATCCTTGCTTTGTAGGAATCAGTAATATGGAAAATCTTGACCTTTCTTAGGCTGTGAGTCCTGCGCTATAATTCAGTGGTGCTCTCCCGCAGTGCTGCCTTACAAGCTGCCACATCCCCGCTGTGTGTGCAGTTTAATGGAAGGAGAGCGGAGAATGATGACCCACCAGTCCTTCCTGCCCGGGGAAGAGCAGAGCAGTCGGGGTGCCATGTAGAATTTTTACAGATGTTTATGAACATGTTTCTGTCTGATCTCAATTAACGTTTTACAATTTTCTGCAAATTCACGGATCATAAATAACCATTTTGTCAGCGATCTGCAACTAAATATTCCTGTCATGTGCAGCCTGTGGAGAAGCGTGCACGAGATCTAATTCAGCGAGTGCCGAACGGGGAATATTGGTTAAAAAGGTTGATTTGTTTAATTTTTGTATTTGAGTAAGTGCAGGTCTTTGTGCTGACTAGCCCGGTGTATCCAATGCAGTCCCATTTAGGATGGTATACATGGCAGACTATGATGGCAACATAACCTAGCTGTCACATGGCACTTCATTGAATGGCTGCGCCAGGACGACCCTAAACAGTCCTGGAAAACCTAGACTAGGTACAGTATACCATAACACTCCACTTAGTGGTGGTTTGACCTGCTCCACCTATGCTTACACAGTAAGGTTGCCAGTCTGATTGTTGTTGATTTGTCGTAGATTTACAACCTGCATCTCATAGTTGCCAACAGTCTTGAATTTGGAAGGACCACCCCTAATTTTTAGAGCAAAATCGGGTTGACCTGGGCAGAAAATGGGTAGCTCTTGTATAAGCCCCAGCCATAAATGGGCAGTCCTTGGAGGGTTTCTGCTTCCTCTAGGGTGGGGCTTACATGCCTTGGATTTACCAGCTACGATATTGGTAAGAAATTTCAAATGTTTCAATATCTGTGGTCAAGGGCGCAACTACCATAGCGGCAGACCATGCGACTGCTATGGGGCCCAGGGAAAGAGGGGGCCCAGTCTTAGTTGGGATCATCTTCTACTGGAGGTAAAAACTTGTTCAGGACTCTACCCTCTAAAGGAACAACTTTTAGCAAATGAGGCAGTGGAAAAATGGTGCAAGGGTCATTGAAAAGGGTTTAGACAGAAACCCTTCTGTCCTGTGTGGGAGGCCTGGTTTGATCCTTGCTATGAGGCCCTTACTTCTTTATGTATGCCACTATCTGTGGTAAATCCGCAGTACAATCCATGGCAAATTCTGCATGTAACGTGGCTTTTGCTATGGATTAACTGTGGACTAGTGGTTGAAAATTTTCACCATGTGTAGGAATATTCTTAAGAGGGTTGTGCAGTGGGTTTATACTGACGACCTAACCTCACAATAGGTCAATATCTGATCGGCGGGGGTCTGACTCCCATTACCTACACTGATCAGCTGTTTGAAGAGGAGGCAGAGCTCTAACCTCTTCCAATGGCAGGATGAGCACTTGTAATTACAATGCGCTGCCACTGCAAGTGAGACAACATGAAGATAGGTCACCAAAACTGACTGCAAAACTCCTTCAGGTTTAATAGGATATATGAGTGGACTGTTTCTGTATCTCCAACTGGCAGATTTGACCACTTCTCCTCCTAGAGGCACCATCAGACACCCTGAGTTTCTGGATTGATGGGCATCCGAGCAGATGGGATCTATCACTCAGACGTTTATTTCATATTTTGTTAATATTCTATCGAACAAAAACTATTTTGGAGAGGCCCCCTTAAGGCCCTGTGCACACAACCATACTTGGGATCAATGTAAGATGTGGCCAAGCAGATACTGCAGAAAAAAACATACTATTTGCTGCACAGAATGATCCATATAGAAATGCAGTTCTATGGTTGGCCATATCCATATAGCTAATGTCAGCCAACGTGTATGGGGGCCTCCCGACTCTCTCTCCTGACAGCAGATGTCAGGGGAAAGATGGGTCAGGCTTGCTGGATTGCAGTCAAGCGTGCATGTGTACACTGTACAAGGCAATCAGGAGGAACAGGTTGGGTGCCAGCTATCTGAGATGTATGGTCAACTTAATGGAAGTCCTCCTAGGAGAATGCCAGTCCCTGATACAGAAGTTTACATTGCCTACTGCAATATGTGGATGTTTACAGGGGTTCTCCATTATTGCAGCCTCCATAATAGCTGCTGAAGTAAACCTTTGGGTCTTCATTGGACTTGTGTCCTCAACAGTGGAAAGCTTATTTTGGAGACACAGGGGAGGGGGGGGGGGGGGTTAATACAGCTATCTAGAATCTAGATGGCAGCCTGCTAAGGAGGAAGAGGTAAAGCTCAGGTTAGGCTAATTTTTGTTGTATGAACCTGTAAAGTGCCACCTCTGACCACAAGACCCACCACGTCAAAGTGAAGGGAGGGTGAACAAGCACCAAACCCTCTTGTTGGCATGAACCACCACCAGTGGAGGGCTCCATGTTGATCTTATTCCGAACCACTTTTCTCTATGTTTGATTGACCCTTCCATCCCAACCCAAGTGATGTAACTGTATACTGCAGCACGCAGCTATACAGTATGACGGCGCAGTAAAACTAACATATACAATGGCGAACGTTGTCTTCTATAAAAATTTTCTGTACATTAGAAAATCAGTGATTTTGATGAGACTATGAAAAACGTTTCATCTTCTGCTTGGTTTTCCACTTGAATTGTGAGAAATATGATGTGTCCTGTAGGAACCAAAAGAAGTCCAACATCCGATTCTGCAAATATGGGTTACAAAAACAAAAACTTTTCATTGGTTCTCATGGGGGACACCACCCGGTTATGAACTTGAGGAAACTACAGCTCGTGTTCCCACCCCACCAGCAGTATATTCAAGGGCTACAACTGGCGGACGGCACTTATCCGCCCTGCAGTCACTCGGTGGCCTGGAGCTTGGTAGGGAAGAAGTCTTGCAATTTCACACTTTTTGTCTTTTAGTGAATCAACATGTCTTTGGTTGCAGCTCTGTTCTGTTTCTTATGGCAGAAGCTATGACTATCGATATCTGCAAGCCACGGCGTTTACATTCTTTACTATGTAGAAGCCAATGGTTAGTGGAGGGATGACAAGGGTGCGTCCAGGTCGCAGTGGGCGGGGCTTTAGATCCGGGAGTGTTCCGTCATCAATCATAACAAGACGCTGTCCATTCAGCTGGACTGACCTGAGGAAGAGAAAATCAAGAATGAGCCAGTGATACATCAGAAAACCTTGT
This sequence comes from Rhinella marina, assembly GCA_900303285.1. Taxonomy (NCBI): domain Eukaryota; kingdom Metazoa; phylum Chordata; class Amphibia; order Anura; family Bufonidae; genus Rhinella; species Rhinella marina. Next base: position 1,061,437 of record ONZH01010457.1, on the reverse strand, counting down.
CTGTAAGGTCTCCTTAATTAGTCCAGCTAGTCCTATAGCCCGAACTATCTGGTAATCCAGAATATTTCAAGACCAGAAGTAAAAGATAGGAGATTAGCAATTTTTGCTGTGTTCCATACCCTGAGACCTGCTGGGGAGTGGGTGGAGGATGAGAGTGGTAGTCACTATCAGGGTGGTACTCACAGATCATGGTGGTAGTCCCCACACTATCACTCCCTAGGGCCATGCAATGACAGGAGGACATGCTCTATCTTCCCACAGGGAACTCACTGGAGTTGGGTGTCCTGCCTGGTGGTAGTTGGGGTGCCCTTGGTGTTGGGTGTTTGTCTGGGTGCAAGGCAGGAGAGAAGGTGAAGCGGTCAGCAGATGGTGGAGTCAGTAACCAGGCCACTTGGTATCAATAAATAAGTATCTCTTTACTAAAGTGCAGAATGGGAGTAGTAGTACATCCGGCAGTAACATGGCACATTTCCATAGCAGTACAATCCTTCCCCAATAGCAGCGCAGTGACCACTTGGGTTGTTTTTCAGGCATTTGGGTTTTTGTGCCAGTTTTTTAGCTGTTTTTTCAATAATTTTTTTGGCATTTTTAATTTTTTACATTTGTAATATGCATTTTTTGGTGGTTTTTCATGTCCCATTGAGAACATCATTAGAAAACACCAGAAAAAGCCCCATATTGAGACCCACAAACACCAAAAATACTTTGTATCTAGTGTGTATAAACTGCACTATAGACTTTAAAATAGCATTATGCTGCAAAACAAGCCAACAAAAATACTCAAAAACACTGCAAAATGGTATTTTTGAAATTAGCTTTTGGCCAGTTTCACACAAGCGTGCTCAGTCTGGGAAAAATGTTCTGCATTTCCCAGACCGAGCACTGCTCCTCTAATGCGAACTCACAACATCATGATAACTGATGATGCTGTGCGTTCCTGTCTGGCCGTCTACTGTACTGTACTCACATACAGTGGTCTACTATCCTCTCTCTTGCCTAGCCCCAAGTGCTATTCAAGCCCTTTCTAAGTTCTTAGACTGCATAGAACCTCCCGAATCTCAGCAGAACTTTAATAACTTCACCTGGCCTCTTACACCTACGTGCTTCCACATTGCTGTGGCTGGGCTGCCATGTCACGACCCATCAATCATGTCATCTGGGGTTGCCCTTTCTAAGCACCATATTGGAAAGGACACAGCCAACATGGCTAGGGAAGGGGAAAACACCACAGCTGTCACCATACACAACGTATGCATGACAATAGAAGACACTGTAATAATACAATTATCAGCAAAACATGTAATATAACAGTCTTGACACAGCTAAGGAGGGTCATATCACTCCTTACAGGAATAATAGTCTATAAGCAAGGGGTAAGCTCCAGGGCCTCATAGGCATCATTGTGGTCAGGGTCCAGAATGAGACATTCAGCAGAAACAGATGAGACGTAGCATACCAATATTACATGACTATATGTTTTATGATTACATATTATTACCACTTTTATACCACCTAGCCTAGATAATGTAAATTAATATAAAGTGATTTGCAGTTGCAGTGAGTTACCACTAGAGGGAGCTATTGTAATTGAAAGAAAACCTAATACATCTAATATGGCCAATCTCCTGGTGTCATCAAGTGCTTTCAGTACTCCTACGTCTCAGTCTCCAACAATAGACCATATCACTTTGGAAATGGACGTGACCGTACATGTTTTTTTTTTTTTTCCAGTACATTGGGCACATTCAACAGCCATGGACAGTGAAGATAAAATACTACGTGATGTCAGCATGAAATTCACTGATAAACCATGCACAAAGCCTTGTAGGGCTAGCTCATGCTATATGATACCTTTTGCTTAGTGATCTGTTCCTTCATTCTGGAGAAAATGTACTTTTAATCCTGAGCAGTTAAGTGCACTGAGGGCGGGTCCGAGTCACTCTGTGCACCCTTGGTTCCTCTGCAGCCCCTCCCTCTCCTTGATTGATGAGGATAGGTGAACTGACAATGCAGGGACCCTGTCAATCAAGAAAGAGATAGAGGGCTGGCAGAGGAAGAAAGTTGCAAAACCTGATGCAAAGTTTGCATGAGTTTGTGTCGTAATACAGTTTTACAGTTTTTACCTGGAAACAAAGCAAGTGATCTGTGATTGGTTGAATTTTTGGACAAGGTGAGTACAATTATGCTTTTTACATTTTTTTAATTATTTATTTTAAATGGATGCTATTTTATGCAGTCAGTGATCCCCATTACTTTCCACAGATTTTTTTGCTTGCAACTGAAAGAGCTGCATCTTTTTTTTTTTTGCAGGATGGAAAAGCGCGGATATCGGCACCTAACCATCCAGTAAAAAATGTGACAGCAACGCAAAACAGATAAAACAGGTGAATTTTTGGCATCACGTGTTTTCTATAGAAGCCTATGTATCCGTTAAACTGATCTTTTTTTTTTTAGCAAGAATGTGAAACAAAAGACGTTGCGTGAAAAGAGACCCAATATTTTTATATTATAATATATATACTTCACTAAATACTTCATCATATATACTTTATATTTATATACTTTATATAGTACATTATATACACTTTATATAGTACTTTATATTTATATACTTTATATAGTACATTATGTATACTTTATATTTATATACTTTATACGGTACATTATATACACTTTATATTTATATACTTTATAACTTTATATAGTACATTATGTATACTTTATATTTATATTCTTTATATAGTACATTATGTATACTTTATATTTATATTCTTTATATAGTACATTATATATACTTTATATTTATATTCTTTATATAGTACATTATGTATACTTTATATTTATATTCTTTATATAGTACATTATATATACTTTATATTTATATTCTTTATATAGTACATTATATATACTTTATATTTATATACTTTATATAGTACATTATGTATACTTTATATTTATATTCTTTATATAGTACATTATATATACTTTATATTTATATTCTTTATATAGTACATTATGTATACTTTATATTTATATTCTTTATATAGTACATTATATACTTTATATTTATATGCTTCACAAGACCTTCCAAGGACTATTCCTTACAGTCCACAGTCACTGTGGGGCTGGTAGTCTAGAAAGTAATGGCACGTTACGCCACAAACTAATTTGCTGTATGAAATCTGCAATCATGTAGACAGTGAAGGTAAAAGGTCCCTCAGATGACAAACTGATCTCCTGGTGTTCTGCTGATGAAACGCATAGTGGTCAACTGTAATCTGTAAGTGTTCAACTTGTTTCTTATCAAGTTCAATGTATTAAGAGCTCCAGAGCTCCCCCTAGTGATGGATGCAGGCAGCCAGAATTTTATTTCCCTTTTTGGTGTTTTTAGTAGTTGAAATATGAATTAAACAACTAAAATTGATCCCAAGTATAAAGCCTGTTCATATGTAGCTTTTTCTTTATGTCTAACCATGAAAAACAACCAGTATATTATATGGAGGCTATGACAGATGCCTAACAGTCGATTATTTAAGAAAAGATGATTGACCTCAGAGAGATCAACCATCATCACCACAGAGCCACCATCACCACAGAGCCACCATCACGTGTCTCAACGACGGTCAACTCTTTTATTAGCATATTGCTTTTCCCAGGGAGCCTTGTTTTAGTTTCACCAACGTTGAGACACGTGATGGTGGCTCTGTGGTGATGATGGTTGATCTCCCTGAGGTCAATCATCTTTTCTTAAATAATCATCTACTAGGCATTGCTCCCACTAGCCAGATTCCTACTCCACACTGATGAGGGGCAAATACCCTGAAACAGCTGTCTGTGGATGGATACCATGTCTTGGCATAGGTGGTCTCCTTTTGGGGACTGCCCTTCCCTTGGTTGTTCCTTCCCAGTGAAAGGCCTGGCTAGTTTGACCGTCGTTGAGACATGTGCTCGTGGCTCTGGGGTCTTCTTTTATTAGATGCCTAACAGTGGCATCCATCCCCATAGGCCAAAATTGCATCTGTTTAATGTATACATAATGAAAAACAACTGAAAAGTTCATGATGTATATGTTTAACAGGTGCCTGTGATGGATGCCGTACATTATCTGTCACCATAGGCTACCATATTTTTTACTAGACTATGTCGGGATGGAATAGCGTAGTCTACTGCGTCACTTCCTGCCTTTTTCTGTGTGGTTTATTGATGTACAGTCATGGCCAAAAGTTTTGAGAATGATACAAATATTAATTTTTACAAAGTCTACTGCTTCAGTTTTTATAATGGCAATTTGCATATTCTCCAGAATGTTATAAAGAGTGATCAGCTTAACAGTAATTACTTGCAAAGTCAATATTTGCCTAGAAAATGAACTTTATCCCCAAAACACATTTCAACATCATTGCAGCCCTGCCTTAAAAGGACCAGCTAACATCGTTTCAGTGATTGCTCCATTAACACAGGTGTGGGTGTTGATGAGGACAGGGCTGGAGATCAATCTGTCATGATTAAGTAAGAATGACACCACTGGACACTTTAAAAGGAGGCTGGTGCTTGGCATCATTGTTTCTCTTCTGGTAACCATGGTTATCTCTAAAGAAACACGTGCAGTCATCATTGCACTGCACAAAAATGGCCTAACAGGGAAGAGTATTGCAGCTAGAAAGATTGCACCTCAGTCAACAATCTATCGCATCATCAAGAACTTCAAGGAGAGAGGTTCCATTGTTGCCAAAAAGGCTCCAGGGCGCCCAAGAAAGACCAGCAAGCGCCAGGACCGTCTCTTAAAAGTGTTTCAGCTGCGGGATCGGGCTACCAGCAGTGCAGAGCTTGCTCAGGAATGGCAGCAGGCAGGTGTGAGTGCATCTGCACGCACTGTGAGGCGGAGACTCTTGGAGCAAGGCCTGGTCTCAAGGAGGGCAGCAAAGAAGCCACTTCTCTCCAGAAAAAACATCAGGGACAGACGATATTCTGCAAAAGGTACAGGGAGTGGACTGCTGAGGACTGGGGTAAAGTCATTTTCTCTGATGAATCCCCTTTTCGATTGTTTGGGACATCTGGAAAACAGCTTATTCGGAGAAGACGAGGTGAGCGCTACCACCAGTCTTGTCTCATGCCAGCTGTAAAGCATCCTGAAACCATTCATGTGTGGGGTTGCTTCTCAGCCAAGGGAATCGGCTCTCTCACAGTCTTGCCTAAAAACACAGCCATGAATAAAGAATGGTACCAGAATGTCCTCCGAGAGCAACTTCTCCCAACCGTCCAAGAGCAGTTTGGCTATCAACAATGCCTTTTCCAGCATGATGGAGCACCTTGCCATAAAGCAAAGGTGATAACTAAATGGCTCAGGGAACAAAACATAGAGATTTTGGGTCCATGGCCTGGAAACTCCCCAGATCTTAATCCCATTGAGAACTTGTGGTCAATCATCAAGAGACGGGTGGACAAACAAAAACCTACAAATTCTGACAAAACGCAAGCATTGATTGTGCAAGAATGGACGGCTATCAGTCAGGATTTGGTCCAGAAGTTGATTGAGAGCATGCCAGGGAGAATTGCAGAGGTCCTGAAGAAGAAGGGTCAACACTGCAAATATTGACTTGCTGCATTAACTCATTCTAACTGTCAATATAAGCTTTTGTTACTCATAATATGATTGCAATTATATTTCTGTATGTGATAAAAACATCTGACAAACACACATAAAAACCAGAGGGCAGCAGATCCTGTGAAAATAGAAGATTTGTGTCATTCTCAAAACTTTTGGCCATGACTGTATATCAGCAAGATAGAAGCTAAAAAGACACTCTTTTGGCCTCTGTCTGAAAAATGGACTCCTAAGGACACATTAGGAGCTGTCTTGATGTACACGCCGGTCATACAGGGGTGCACTTCTAATGAGGTGAGGTGAGGCAATCTCCTCAGGCAGCACCAGGTAGGGGCAAGGGGGAACAAAAGAAGGGCCATTGGCAATAAGCGCTTTCATTGTGGCAAAGGGGTTAGGTTAAGAAATTGGCATGGTGGGGAAGGGGAAGGGTAGCCATTTCAGTTTTCGCCTCAGGCAGCAGAAAGGCTAGGTGCACCCCTGCAGTCATAAACAAACACAATGTAAATGGAACCTTTATATAGTTCATATTTAATTTAAAGGGGTTGTCTCATTTCAGCCAATGCCATTTATCATGTAGCCAACATTAATGTATTGTGATTGCCCATATTGTCTCCTTTGCTGGCTTGATTCATTTTTCCATCTCATTATACACCCAACAAGTAAGCAGCAGCAATTGGAAAAAGCATTGGCCTATCCACGCTCCTGCGGTCCCGGCCACCAGAGATTCTGGCACGACCACCACTGCTGGATTGTAGGGTGGTCATAACTCCTGGAAACAGGAAGTGTATAATGAGATGGAAAAATGAATCCAACCAGCAAGGGAGGAAATCTGAACAATCACAATACATTAGTAAGTGCCTTGTATTATCTTTCTCTACTTGTTAAATGCTATTTGCTGAAGTGAACCAAAATTATCAAAATTAGGGTTATTCACTTTAGAAAAAAGACGACTGAGGGGAGATCTAATAACTATGTATAAATATATCAGAGGTCAGTACAGAGATCTCTCCCATCATCTATTTATCCCCAGGACTGTGACGAGGGGACATCCTCTGCGTCTGGAGGAAAGAAGGTTTGTACACAAACATAGAAGAGGATTCTTTACGGTAAGAGCAGTGAGACTATGGAACTCTCTGCCTGAGGAGGTGGTGATGGTAAGTTCACTATAAGAGTTCAGGAGGGGCCTGGATGTATTTCTGGAGGTAATAATATTACAGGTTATAGTTACTAGAGAGGGGTCGTTGATCCAGGGAGTTATTCTGATGCCTGATTGGAGTCGGGAAGGAATTGGCTTCTACCTGACGGGTTTTTTTGCCTTCCTCTGGATCAACTTGTAGGATAACAGGCCGAACTGGATGGACAGAGGGCTCTTATTGGCCTCATAAACTACGTTACTATGTAACCCCTTTAAGGTACGTTTTCCTGATTTTCATATACGTGGAAATATTTCAAATTCTCTATGTAGGACGATAAGCGGTGATAATGACCAAGCTGTAGGTCATGGTCCTGTCTGAGGGAATCACAAATGGTTTTGGATCCGGTGGTGTTGTGTGCTGCCTCCACGTGGTTGCGGTCTCTGCCGACTTCTCCTGTGTATAACTGTTTTGTACAATAAAAAGATCACATTACCATAGCTGGCAAAAGTGTTTAACACAAAATCCAAACATGTCCAAACCTCTTTAAGATTAAGAACATTTGTTTGGAAATCTTGGAATCTCAATTTTCTACCAATCTTTACAGAAGAGTTAAATGTTTGGGTTTGTATCCAGAGGTCTGGATGAAGTACTAAATCTCAGGACATTAATCTAAGCCAGGGCTGACACACTAAACACTACATAATATTTCTTGCGTTCTGTCTGCTTTCTTCTCTATTCCCCTTTTTAAGAGGGTCGTGGGTAGAATTTAGCATTGTAAAAGCTGTGGCTTCGAGAGAATTCTTCACCATTTAACAACTGTCTGTATTTAAAACGCTCTTGTAGCTTATTAAAGATGCGGCAAGTAGCAAAACTACCCGAAATCGGCCAAATATGCGTAGACTTTAATGGGACTGAAACAAATGGCAGTCCTCATCAAAGTCCAAGCTCTTGTTTTATGGGGCATATAGTGAAATTTTGTTGTGTGCGTTGCCAGAATTGACAAACATCTGCTTATTTGTCTGCATTGTAAGTAGCCGCCATAGGCTACTTTCACACTTGCGGTAGCCTTTTCCGGAAGACCGTTCCGGCGGGGGAACATCCTGCCGGATCCGTGCTACCGTGCTGTAGTTTTATTCCAGGCACCTCTCGGCATGTTTGACATGCTGCAGCCAGACCTCTGAACCCCCCCACCTCATCATAGTGAATGGGGCCGGAGTGGACGTCCAGCGGCACAGTGGACTAGCGGTGGCAGGCTGTTCCCCCGCCTGCTGGAAAAGGCTACCGCAAGTGTGACAGTAGCCATAGTGGAAGTGGGGATGAAATTACAGATTGTGAGAAATCCCAATATAAAGCCACCACTATGAGAAGGAGGGGGCAGTGGGGTAGACATTTTGTAAGAAAAAGTTTAAAGGGAATGGCCACTTTCTGGCTACTGTTGACCAGTGTGTAGGTAAGATGACTATATGACACTAATATAGCCTTTATTGGTGTTCTGCGCCATTTTCATAAGCCATGCATATCTTCTGTGCTGTCCGCATAGAGGTCCTGTCCATAACATGGCTGCTGATGGAGGATCATGTGACCAGACACATGACTCAGCCTCCTCCATTTACACACACTGTACCAACAGCACAAGTGCAGATGAGCGGTGCAGCAGTGTGTCTGAATGGAGGAGGATGAGTGATGTCTCTGGTCACATGACCCTCTATCAGTAGCCATTTTATGGACAGGAGCTCTGCGAGGACAACCTAAAAGACTTGGCAAACAAAGGGGCGTACCTTATGAAATATAGAAAATGGTGCATAATATCAACAAACGCTAAAATAGCAATTGCCATATAGTCATCTTACATAGTCATTGGTCACAAGTATCCAGAAAGTGGCCAACCCCTGTAATGAATATGTCCACCTTAAAACACTATGTTACAGTTTGTATATGTAGAATTCATCTGTATAAAGATTTGAGTAATTATATGACGGCATATTACCATACTAATCCTGAGTCACAGCCTGTATTCTGCTCCAGAGCTGAACTCACTTTTCTGGGCCAGGAATTACTATATCTTCGCTGCCAGGCCATTTTGGTTGTAGCGGTGGGGAGTGGATGCCAGTCAGTCTATAGTCAGAACCCTACTACAGCTCAAGTACGGCGTCTTTAAATATGGCGCCAACTCGCGAGCACAGTGAGCGCCATAGCCAGCCATAGCCATCTGTTTCAAACAGCAGAGGCCCGCAGCTAATGTCTACGATTGGCAATAATGGTGATCACAGGTATTTAACTCTTGAAATGATGTGGTCAAGTGTGACCACTGCATATAAATGGCAAAAATGGTGCGCTTCCCAGGTTAATGCGCAGACCCAGTATATCATAGCTGCAGTTCCTATGGAGGCCTGCAGGTGGCAGACCAACATAGGATAACCACAAATGGAGCTTTTACTGTAGTTCTATGAAACTACAGTATAAGCTAATAGAAATCGAATTAGTCCATATTGTAGTTTCATAAAGTGACTAAAAAAAGTTTAAAAACAAAGTAATTTTTTTTAAAAATAAAAAAATAAAAATATTTTAAAATTTAAATCAACCTAGAATTAAAAAAAATAAAACATAAACAATAAAAAAAAAACCTCATGGGCATCGCCGCCTCTGATAGTGCCCGTACTATTAGAATATAAAAATATTTATCCCATACGGCGAATGGCGTAAGAAAAATTAAAACGCAAAAACTAAAAAAGCTCCAGTATTCAAGGGGCTAGGTTTAGCTCCACTGATTGAAGCTACACCTTGAGCAGGCTCTAACTGATCTCAGCACAGGTTCAGCCCGGTTTTCGCAATGAAACCCGTGCCCGTAATCCTTCATGTGAACCTACCCTTAGTGTAACATAATAAATATAACTAATAACACTGCAGTGTGGACTGTGTCATATTGTTTTAAAATGTTGTGAAATGCGTGGCTCCATGTGAAATTGCCTTCATGACGTGAGTCTATCCTGAGACAGTATTACAGCATTTCTGGGCTCCGGCTATGAATGGCTGGAAAACAGACCCGAGACTGCGGTGCCTTGTTTACATTTAACTAAGCAGCCAGTTTACTGGCACCATAAATCCAAGGAAGCTCTTAAGTACACAGTCTCGGATCTGGGAGGTCTGCATTTTTCATCTCCACCAGGTTTATTCATAGGTAACGTACAAGTCAAGTGTGAGAAGGCTTACGAGATCTGTCATGGCAACACGCACATTGGAACTTATCTCTCTGGATAAACCAAATTGTTCACACCTGCCGTCACCTTTAACCCATTTTAATGTTACTCCTGCTACAGCCGTAAGTCATAAAATCTATTGTCCACCAAATTCCTAGAGGAATGGTGAGGAAAAAAAGAAAGAAAGTTGGTTGGATGAATGTTGAATTTGGCAAACCTCCTTATTCGTCCGGACCTGTAAAAGGAAGATTACGTACCTGCTTCCCGACTCCTCTTCCCCGCTCCTTCTCCTCCAGTCCTCCCTCAATGTCAACATTCAGTTAGACATCAACGCAGCCAATCACTGGCTGCGGTGGAAAGTGTCTCCCCTTACGTCATGGCAAACGGTCGCATGACACAAGAGGATCTGGTCTCCGACGTTGCCACTCTTTGGCTGTGGCAATGTCAAACCGGATGTTGAGACTGAGGGAGCCCAGCGGAGCATCCCATGCCGGGAGGAGAAGGAGCAGGGAGCCAACGCCAGGAAGCAGGTAAGTCATCTATCCTTTACAGTTCCGGACTAATGGTTGGGTTTGCCAAACCCCTCTATTCTTTCACAACTTCCCTTTCCCGCAGTTTACCAGACCTGTATAAGGAAGGGTACTTACCTGTTTTCTAGCACTGGCTCCCCGCTCCTTCTCCTCCTCGCACTGGGCCTCCTCACCATTTGACCATTGACCAATGACTGGCCGCAGCGGAGAGGAGATCTCCTTGCGTAATGTGACCATTTGTCATGACGTAAGGGAAGCAACGTACAGTCACCAGCAATTGGCTGTGGTGATGTCAAACCACATTTTCATCAAGGGAGCCCAGCCTAGCATCACAGGCCAGGAAAATAAGGAGCGGAAGCTGGTACGTAATCTTCACTTTACAGATCCGGTAAAGATTGTGTCGGGGGAGGGGTTGCCAAGACTACCCACTTCCTCATTCTTGCACAAACCCTTTAAATAAGTCAGAATGGCAAGAAGAAAAAAACAAAAATAGTTATACCTCCACCAAACCTTCAGCACTCCCTTTTCAATGCTTCCCAGGGCCCCACTAATTCCAGACAACACACAGGAAATACTTACACAGCCAATCCCCGTCCATGGGTGAACCACCTTCTGTGGAAGCAGAGACAGATGGAGAACTGGGGGAAATTGATTAATATGACTTTTTTTTATGCTACTTTGAGCATTTATAAAAATTAAATTTTGGTCAGAAAATCACTTTAAAGAATGGAGAAGTTCCATATAGTTGACTGGTAGAGGTGAACATGGAAGAACTTCAAGCCACAAAAAGTAAGGAGGCAGACAGTTATCTCCAGATGTCCACATCATGGAAAGATAAGGGGGGGACGCTGTAAATCAGGTACCTGCCTCAGACACACCACTTGAAGGCTGGGGGCGGGCAGATAAGTTTTGGATATGGCCTCTCATTGCCATTCTACTTACTTTGACTGGATTCCCTCTGTTCCATAAGGTTGCAGAAGATACTGATGGACAATCTTATCCCTCAATGTTCCGGCCAGCTTGATTTTTTTTCTTGACCGATGTAGGTTGATGATGTACAAGGTGATCGATCCTCGCACATAATTATGGCTGAGATAAAAAAAAATCCATATAAAAACCTTGTTTTATGTCAGGATACAACATATAAGTGGAAGACAAACAAGAGAATGTTTCATTTTAAAGGAATCTATAAGGAATGCTAAATCTAGAAATGAATGATGGAAGCAGGAGATACACTTGCCCATACCACCTGCATAAATTCCTGCAGACTAACAACCTTGTAAAAGTTTAGCAGAGACACGAGGAATAACTTCCTCTAGTTCTCTTCCACTTTTGGCTGGCAGAAGGGTTGGGGCTTAGGTCAGGGGCGTGGCTTACCATCTTACCATAGGAACTGTAACTCCTATTGAAGGCAGAGCTCCTTGGGTAGCCATTTGTAAGGAGGAAGGGAAAATGCCTGATCTTTTGGACACATACTGATGAAATGTTTATATATTTATTAATTTTGATCACAATATGAGACTGAATAGGATATTAACCCTTCATGACTCCTGACGTAAGAGGTGTATGGAGCAGAGTCATCAGCTGATCCCACTCCATACAGCCAGCACCTAGCAACAATGACTGAGACCACAGATAACTCCAATCCCGGTCATTCAACGCCTCAAATGCCATGGTCAATAGTGATTGTGGCATCTAAGCAGTTAAACAGACGTAGGGGCTGCCTTTGCTCTCCGATTGGAGTCCCAGTGGCAAAACCGGGGGGCTCCATTAGGTTGCTATAACAGCCTCAGACCTTGTTAAGGCTCCCAGGCCTGTCATATTGACCTGCCTGCAAAGCTGTGCCCATGGCACGGTGCAACACAGGCTGACTGCAAAAATCTCATAGACTATGGTACAAATGATCAGAGGATCGCATATTAAAGTCCCCCAAGGGGTCTAAAAATTACAGTGAAAAACAAAAGAATTGTTTAAAAAAATGTAAAAATTAAAAAACCATTCAAATGGGCCCTTTATCCCAATTTTATATATGCAAATAAATAAGCAATTAAAAAATAAACATAATTGGTATCACTGCATCCGAAACTGCTATTTTTTATGCTACAGTATTAAGATATAGACATTTTTTTCCTGTGCAGTGAATGCTGTAATAGAAAAAAAAAATCACCATGTTTGGTCATCATGCCCCTCCCAAAAAATGGAACCCAAGAAACATACTCTCACAGTTCTGTAGACTGTAACATAGTTATGGGTATCAGAATATGACGAAAGGACGTAATCATGCTTCCCGTAGGATAAGCCATTATGTCGTTTTTAGCATATAGTGAATGCCAAAAAAACAAATCCCCAAAAAAACCTTGGCGGAAATGCACTTTTTAAAAAAAAATTCATCAACAAATAATTCCCCACCCCCCCATTTTTCAACGCAAGGTATAGTGAATTAAATGTTGCCATGGAAAATACAACTTGTCCTGCAAAAACTAAGCTATTATAAGGCTGTGCAAATGGAAAAGTTAAAAAGTTTTGGTTGTTAGAAGCCAGGAAGGAAAAAACATAAAATGCAAAAACGAAAAACTGTCCGGTCCATAAGGGGTTAAAATGAGAACAGGAGGTGGGGTGTGGGTAAGGTATAGGATTAGTGGGTTATGCTTAGTCTAGGGTTAGTAAGAATAGAGTTAAAGGAAACCTGTCATCAACTTTATGCTGACCTCACTGAGAGCAGTATAAATAGTGACAGAAATGCTGATATCATTGGTGTGTCACTCATGAGCTAAAAGTGGTTGCCGAGAACCAGCATCATAATCATTGCAGCAAAGGCCTTGAAAAGAGTCAAATCTACTTGGGAAGAGTCATGGTTATTCATAATCTCCTGGTCTCCCGCCTATCTGATGATCATTGGCAGTTCTCTCCTAGAGAGAAAGGGAGAAAACTAGGTAGAAGACTGTCAGTCATCAGCAGGTGGGCAGGGAGAGCAGGAATTCATGAATAACCAGGACTCTTCTCAGGTGGCCCGGACTCTTTTCCAGGCCCAGTCTGCAATGTTTGTGATGTTGGTTCTCGGCAACCAATTACTTTTAACTTATAAATGACAGATCGCTGAAATCAACTCACCTGTCTCTACTTTATTCTGCCGTTAGTATGGGCAGCATAAAGGTGATGACAGGTTCCCTTTAAAGGCTATGTACCCTTTTTATGATTGCGTTTTACTCATTTTGGGCTTAAAATCATTTTTTCAATGTATTTATTTATGAAAAATATTCAGCAACTTTGACCTAAAGTGTTAACTTCTGCCTAGCTGTGAGAATCGTACTTTCAGTTTCACTTTGTGTCGGTCATCTAACAACCCTTACCTCATACCTCCCAACTTTGCAAAGAGAGAAAGAGGGACATATTTAGCACAGCGCGCCGCGGCAAATTTTTTCTGCAGTAGGTCACGCCCCTAACCCCGCCCACTATAAACTAATCTCTCTCAGTCCCTTTACTACACAGGGATAATAAACACAGTGATGTCATCGTACAGGGATAATAAACACAGTGATGTCATCGTACAGGGATACTACACACAGTGATGTCACAGTACAGAGATAATAAACACAGTGATGTCATCGTACAGGGATACTACACACAGTGATGTCACAGTACAGGCAATTTGTTATTTCTGATTATTTTAAGGCATTCCAGTGCTGGTGGAGTTTCATTAGTTTGAATGAATTTTGAGAACTGCAACATTTCATCGGGGAATGATTTTTCTAAATCATGATGATAGCCTTATCTGCGCCCCCCAGGCCTTGTTTGCACAGGTGTACTGTGACATCATTGTGTTTATTATCCCTTTACGTTGACATCACTGTGTTTATTATCCCTGTACTGTGACATCACTGTGTTTATTATCTCTGTACTGTGACATCACTGTGTTTATTATCCCTATACTGTGATATCACTGTGTTTATTATCCCTATACTGTGATATCACTGTGTTTATTATCCCTGTACTGTGACATCACTGTGTGTATTATCTCTGTACGGTGACATCACTGTGTGTATTATCTCTGTACGGTGACATCACTGTGTTTATTATCTCTGTACGGTGACATCACTGTGTTTATTATCTCTGTACAGTGACATCACTGTGTTTATTATCTCTGTACAGTGACATCACTGTGTTTATTATCTCTGTACAGTGACATCACTGTGTGTATTATCCCTGGACTTTGACATCACTGTTTATTATCCCTGTACAGTGACATCACTGTGTTTATTATCCCTGTACGGTGACATCACTGTGTTTATTATCTCTGTACTGTGACATCACTGTGTTTATTATCCCTGTACTGTGACATCACTGTGTTTATTATCTCCGTACTATGACATCACTGTGTTTATTATCTCTGTACTGTGACATCACTGTGTTTATTATCCCTGTACAGTGACATCGCTGTGTGTATTATCCCAGTGCAGGAACAGGTAAGTGGTCTGTGTTTGTGTGTTTGTTTTCTATTTTTCAGGGTCGTGAATGCAGAGGACTACGTCGGATTCGGTGGACTACGTCGGATCAGCTTTTTTTTTAATAAAATGGTCAAACAGGGGTCTGGGGGAGTGTTTATTTCAATAAAATGTTTTATACTTGTGTGTGTATTTTTTTTTACAATACTACAGTTTTAGTAATCACGGCTATCTACTGACGGCCCTGATTACTAATACTGGGCTTAGTGCTTGCCGGTATGGCAGGCCAGCACTAACCCCAACATCTATTACCTCGGCACCCACCGCCACCAGGGGTGCCGGGAAGAGCCGGGTACCCGCAGGACCGGACCTTCTAAATTGAGGGTCTGGCTCTGGGGCGGCTGCAGGCTGGTACCATTAGGCTGGGAAGGGCCAATAACCGTGTCCCTTCCCACCCTGGTAGTGCCAGGCTGCTGCTGCTGGTTGTATCTGGCCGGAGAAGGAAAAAAGGGGGGGACCCCATGCCATTTTTTTACAAAAATAATTAAATAATTAAAAAAAAAATGGCGTGGGGTCCCCCCTTTTTGTGATGTCACCGTACAGGGATAATAAACATTGATGTCACAGTCCAGGGATAATAAACACAGTGATGTCACAGTCCAGGGATAATAAACATTGATGTCACAGTCCAGGGATAATAAACATTGATGTCATAGTCCATTATGCCTGTACTGTGACATCACTGTGTTTATTTAATAAACACAGTGATGTCACAGTACAGGCATAATAAACACAGTGATGTCACAGTCCAGGGATTAACATTGATGTCACAGTCCACAGAAAAAATTAAAAGTATTATACTTACCTTTTTCCTAGCAGCAGGGCCAGCATCACCAGCAGGAAGATCTTCTGCTCGTGCCTGAAGGGGGCGGAGCCAATGCTGACGGCCGGCCCCGCCCCCCCGCCGAGACCCGATGCATAGATGAAAGGTACGGGGAGCTGCAGGGGGGACAGGAGGGAGGATGGAAGAAGCAGGCAGCCGATTCTGGCTGTCTGCTCCTACCTGCAACAGGCAAGTGTCTCTGCGTCCTATGGACGCAGAGACAGCTGCCAGAGACCGGGACATACCTCCCCCGTACCGGGACAGCGGGACTGCCACTGCAATCCGGGACTGTCCCGCTGGATCCGGGACGGTTGGGAGGTATGCTTACCTATAAATTACTAATAGCTCTGAAACACTTATTTACGCCACATTCTTATCAGTAAAGCTACTACTTACTAATTGAAGTCTGGCTGCAGCACGGCAAAATGGCGAGATGGCTGCACAAAAACTACAGCATGCTGCGGTTTTTATCCGACCACCTCTCGGCTTGTTTGCCATGTTGCGGCTGGACCGACGGCCTGCCCCTGTTATAGTGAATGGGAACAGAGTGGACTTCCAACGGCACGGTGGGCTAGCGTTAGCATGGATCCAGCAGGATGTTCCCCCTGCAAGCGTGAAAGTAGCTTAAAGAGGCTCTGTCACTACCTCCTAACCTAACCGAACACTGCAAGCGCTTGGATTCAACTGCGCAAGCGCAGTCACTTCGCCGAGCTCGCTCCAGGCTCCTCTCAACTGATAAGAAGCACGCGCCCTCACTTCCGGGTCCGGCGAAGTGACGGCGCGTGCGCAGTTGAATCCAAGCGCTTGCAGTGTTCGGCACTGCAAGCGCTACTGCGCATGCCTGGGACATCGTTCAGGTGCGGCGAACAGTCTAACTCTGTCAATCATGAAGGATAGGGGAGTTTCTAAACACTGGAGGCGTGCCTAGGACCCGGGAGGGCGGTGAAGATACAGTGCTCAGAAGGGAAAAGCCCGCCCTCCGCGGCTCCGAAGGCTCATTTGCATACTTTTTAAACATCAACCTTTGCATCTACAAGGGAATTACAGGTATGATTTGAATTCATTGTGAGGCCACTACCCACCTATATATTTTAATACATAGGTTAGGAGGTAGTGACAGAGCCTCTTTAAGATAATTGAGATATAATGACTGTTTGTAAGGTCAGAGATCAGAGTTAAGGAACACAGTAAAAACACAGAGCCTGATACTAGAGACTCTCAAGACTGCACAGAGAAAGGGGGTGAACATTTTTAATAAAGACCAATTGAAAAAAAAAGGATTTTTAGCTCAGAATGAGTACAATGCAATAATAAAAAAAATTCCCCCAAAGGTGTCCAAATACTTTAAAGGGTTTCTGTCACCAGAAATCACCCTATTAAACCAAGTGTCATTTGCAATGAGCAAATGACACTTGATGACAGTAATGTTAGTCTCATATTTCTCCGTCCAGCAGTTTAGCCAAAAAATATGTTTTTATAATATGCAAATGACCTCCCCTAGGTGCAGTAGGCGTGAACCTGCACCTAGGAGAGGCCGTAATAACGCCTCTTACCACGCCTCCGTAGCGCTGATTGACAGGGCCGGGCAGCCAGCTCTTTCGGCTCCCGGCCCTGTACGATCCCGAAATCCCGCGCCTGCGCACTGCGGTAGTACATCCGCGCACGCGCGTTGAGAGCCGGCTGCCGCCCGGGTCCCGGCTCCTTCGTGCGCGGATGTACTACCGCAGTGCGCAGGCGCAGGATTTCGGGATCGTACAGGGCCGGGAGCCGAAAGAGCTGGCTGCCCGGCCCTGTCAATCAGCGCTACGGAGGCGTGGTAAGAGGCGTTATTACGGCCTCTCCTAGGTGCAGGTTCACGCCTACTGCACCTAGGGGAGGTCATTTGCATATTATAAAAACGCATTTTTTGGCTAAACTGCTGGACGGAGAAATATGAGACTAACATTACTGTCATCAAGTGTCATTTGCTCATTGCAAATGACACTTGGTTTAATAGGGTGATTTCTGGTGACAGAAACCCTTTAAGGTTTATTGTTAGCAGAGTTTGAGTTAGAAAACAGCAGAAACAATTCAAAAAGGTAAAAAAAACAAAGGCAGCAAACTGCAGTAATTACCTAGCTTTTTTTCTGCCTAATAAAAATCTATGACTTTAGTAATATCATCAACTGTGATGTCCAGTAACTTACTTATGATGGCTGGTGCAGTGAGCGTAGATGCGCAGCTTGTCACGTATGACTTTTCCTGGACGAGGTTTTCTCTGTATACCAGCCACATGCACTGCTAATACTTTTGGACCCACAAGTCTCTTAAAGAGAAGGGACAACCAATAATCCTGAAACACATAAGGTAGACTCTCATTGAAGATCATGATGGTATAAGGAGCTTAAAGGGGTTGTCTGCTTTTCCTATATTGATGACCTATCTTCAAGAGATTGGCGGGGTCAGACTCCCTGGCACCCCAGCTGATCAGCTGAAGAAACTGCGGCACTTTGGCGAGCACTGCCTTCTCTTCATAGTTTACCTGCACTTGAATGGAACGGAGGAGTTGTAATCACAATTCAACGCTGACTGCAATGTTGATGGCATGCAGGTAGACCATGAAGACAACGCTCACCAGAGAGCCAACAGCTATCTGCCGGGGTGCCAGGAGTCGGAACCCTGCCGATCTGATATTGATGACCTGTCCTGAGTATAGGTCATCAATAACGGAAAAGAGGACAACCCTTTTAAGCTGGAATAAACTGAATGACAAATGATAAACATATAACTATACATTATAGCTCGTCATCAGTGCACCCGCTGTAAAACCTTTACGTCCAATTATGAACACTCTTTACAGTTTATAAATAATCGACATAAAATGTTGAATACCTTTGTAAATACACTTTATTACTCATTTTTTTCTTTTTGTAATGTAGTTAGTTTTTATATCACATAATAAGAGATGCAGCGCTACTCATGTGCCTACCTTACCTTTTCTCTTGGCTGGACAAAAGATACCTGTCTCAGACTGTCAACTTTTTAAAAACATGTTTTCACGATATTCTGTCACGTGATGTCTATCCTTTATGTGTCTATATGCTGCCACCCATTGGTTGTGTTGTGAATTGCAGCCTGACAAGGATTTTGCTAGCATGCCACAATATTGGAT
Source organism: Rhinella marina (assembly GCA_900303285.1). Taxonomy (NCBI): domain Eukaryota; kingdom Metazoa; phylum Chordata; class Amphibia; order Anura; family Bufonidae; genus Rhinella; species Rhinella marina. Next base: position 1,042,493 of record ONZH01010457.1, on the reverse strand, counting down.
TGAACTAGTTTCATGACAAATTGGAGCCCTCGAAGAGGTTGTTCACCTCTGGGGGTCTCTCAGAGAGACTCCACCCCCCCCCCTTCCAGTGTGGCAGTGTGGCTGGCCCTGTGGAGGGAAGGATACTCACCTGAATCCCACTGGATTCTGGCTCCTTTGCTCTGTCCTGGCCACTGCAGCTTTCAGTTGTCCCCATGACAACATCTAGTTTGACGTGGGTCACGTAGTCGCTGCAGCCAATGACTGGCTCCCATGCGACATATCACTGGTGACCCGCATCAAACAGGATGTTGATGCAAGGAGACCTTTGAGCTGCAGTGGCACTAGGAGAACAAAGGAGCTCAGGTAAGTTTGATTCTGTCGCAGGTGCGGCCATGCAGGGGCATCTGCCTGAGAGGTGAGTGGACATGTCTGGATTTTGTTACAGACAATATGCATACAACTCAGTATATAACTTAGGACCACATGACATAATATACGTATATATACATGTAGCTATCAATCTTTTGGCTCCAGTGGAAATCCTCATTAAGAAGAACATTCCGCTAAGGTTTTGGTTGACGATGGTGTTGGTTGATGATGGCTGTTACCAGAAGATTCAGGGAACCACACAAAAGTCCTGGGTCAACTGCCCCTAGACCCATTGCTGGCAATTGGAGATGAGCGAAGTATTGAATAAGTCGATTCGGCTGCTTTGCCGAATTTTACAAAAAAATTTGCTTTGTGATGATTTCATCACAAAGCACATTTCTTTGCAAGTAGCGGGTGCAATGACAGGGATCGGCGATTGCGCCGATCCCCATCATTGCACCCCTCAGATACCACGTTCACAGCTGATCACGGCGTCTGATAGCAATATTACGTACAGTGTACCAGTTTTTTGAAAATTAAAAAAATCATACTTACCTGTATTTGATCATGAAGAGCCGGTCGCCGCCATCTTTATTGAACATCTAGCACGAAATCTCACGCAGCCTGTGATCGCGTCATCACGTAGGCAGGTGTGGTGACGTCATACTTTACCGCGCACGGGATTTCGTGCAAGATCTTCAGTCAAGAAGGTGATGGTTGGCTCTTCACGATCAGAGGCAAGTATGATTTTTTTTTAAATTTTTAAAATTTTTTTTAGATCAGATGCCGCGATCAGCTGGATCTTCAATCAAGATGGTGGTGGCTGGCTCTTTGTGCTCAAACGGAGGAGGTAGGTATGATTTTTTTTTTTTTTTTACCACCATTAAGGGAAAATCGATTCGCTACCACAAAGCACGAGGAAATTCGGCTTTGTGGCGAATCGACTTTGATTTGCTCAACACTACTGGCAATGTAATATATAAAAGTGATATACAAAAATACAAAATCTGAGAGCCCATAGCGTATGTTTGTGCACCACTGATTATGTGAGAAAAATGATTGCTGAGTGCACCATCACATTCTGTACAATGGAAGTATTTCCTTCTAGAGATACTCCCCCGAGGGGAAGATATAATGTCGCTCAGAGGTACTCTATAGAATGTACTATGCGTCTGTACCGCACATTTATAGTGTAGTCTGTGCACCGCCATACGGGTCTTAGCACACACTAGTGCAATGATCCCACAGTGCTACCACCATACATGCATCTCCTCCACATCTCTCAATTCCTCACCCTCTTTTTGTTGGTTCTATAGACGGTCTCATTATGGAGACTTATATACATCAGTGATGCACCATACACTGGGGGATATTACCGGCTTGTTTGATGCAGTTCATGGCTGGAGCTGGCTGCGGGAACAATGTTTGTCGTAAAGCTATTAATAGTGGCTGGAGCTCTGGAACCTGGATCACATTAGTGACTAATGAGTAGCTGTTGTCTGATTGTTCTTTTTATTGCAGCAAGTGCAAGAGAAACAGCTGGCGAGGAGGAATACTATGTGAATCATTAATGGAAATTCAGCACCATTTCCTTGTGCTTATTCTCATTCCCTGGCGTTAATATGCTCATGATTATTTATCCCTGAGAACATGCTCATTACACATTAGGTTTTCACAGCTTACTATATATCAAAGCACGGTCTCTACAGAGGTGTATTGCAGGGGCACTAAACTGGAGGAGAACGGGGACGGCTGTCTAGACCCCACAGTGCTTCCACCATACATGCATTGGGCTATGTTTTCTTTCAATGCATCTAGCAGGACTGCTTTTGGCACCTGACACGCCAGGTCCTGAAGTGGACCAATGGCAGGGTGTTGTGTGAGGCAGCATGGTCCCACAGTGGCCACTGGGGGGCGTAAGACACCAGATTTATCTCAGTGGCTGATTCTGTCTAGTCTAACGTTACAGCAGCTATTTGTTGTGGCTATAAAGCCACACCTCGTGTGGTAAGTCTCACGGGTCCTAAAAGGCGGTGAAATGCATGTACACCATTTTTTTTGCTGCAAATCCAGTCTGTCAAAGACTTGTATAAAGTTTCAATACAAGTCTATGGGAATGACTAAGAAGGTTTTTTTTCCCAGACATAAACAAGTCTGAAGATCTAAACAATAGAGCTATACTAGACAGTCAAAATGTTAGTGTGTCTGGTTTTTACTTCCAAAAAGTTGCATAGTCCCTTATAGTAAATGTGTACATAGATAGAAACTCCTAAATTCTCCCAGTATTAACTGGCTGTGCATTAACTCTTTCCACAGTGCAGTGCAGAGACAATGCAATAACAGTGCAAATGAAAAGGATATATTACAATAAACATATAAAATGCAGTTCAATATTATAAAACGGTATAAGTGTAAACAACGGCATATTGAGAAAGAGTAATAGGCATTCAAATCTGGATCATGTAGAATATGTAGAATATTCAAATCTGGATCATGTAGAATATGTAGAATATTCAAATCTGGATCATGTAGAATATATATAATATATTTTAATCACATCAAATGTACAAATAAAATCAAAACTAAGTAAAAATAAAATATTAAAATGGTGATGATAGTGGTCCACTTTGAGAGCAAAACAAACAACCGTTCTGACCTGGCTAGGGAGTTATCCCCTTGTAATACAACACAGTCAGGTCAGGAGTGTGTGCGTTGGCCCCGATGTATTCACACTGATTCTTTCTACATACAGTTAAAATGCATATTTGATCTCATATCTGTTCAGTCTCTACTGAACCTCAAGAGGTCCACAATCTATTGATTCTTACACAATTGGTTATATGTGGGATCCACAGTATATATTTATACCCTTAAAAGTAGTTCCAAAACTCGTAATTCAATTAACTATACCGTCCAATAAATTGTTAATCTCCAATAAATGAATAGTAGTTAGGCCACACTTGTCAAGTTCCGTGATATCACGCTTATTTGATACAGATATTGAGGTCCCAATGGTATCTATAGGTATGTAAAAAAACTTTAAAAAGCAGGGGGATTCCTCCCTTACTTACAAAGTCCAGCCGCTTCTTTGTCATCCTTCGTGGCATCCCACGAGGCAGGGGCGGACTGGGAACTTAAAGTGGCCCTGGAAAAAATACTAAAAGTGGCCCCATTTTGTAGTTTGGTCCAAATTGATGGAAGGCAGGGCCAGTAATACCATATTGTAGCACATTATACCGCCCCAACAGAGCCAAATACCACAGTCCATCACAAAATACATCCCCAAAAACTTCCACTTGCTGGCAATTAGGAGGGCCCAGATGGCCCCCTAGGCATGGGCCCACCGGGAAATTTCCCTGTAAGGTCTATGGCCAATCCGCCCCTGCCACGGGGTGAAGGTAATAGAAACTACTCCCAGAGCTGTATTAGCTATCGGGAGGCTTGACTTCCAAGGGTGGCTGTGTCGGTATGTTGGCTCCACGGCTGTAACAGCCGCCCGCGGGTTTCTCGAGTAGTTCGGCGTCTCATGTGACTTTTCTGATGTCACATGCCCCTCAATGACTCACGTGATTCTCCCGGCCAGGAAATACAAGCTGATGAAAAGCTTTCTTGGGTATATCTGTATAGCAGGATAGTGGGTAGTATCGGTGGGTAGCTTTAGACTTGTATCTTTCTGGTCGCCATACGCGGTGTCCAACCTCTTCCTCAGCCCATTTTATTTATTTGTACATTTGATGTGATTAAAATATATTATATATATTCTACACGATCAAGGTTTGAATATTCTACATATTCTACATGATCCAGATTTGAGAGCCTATTACTCTTTCTCAATAATCCAAATCCCAACCAGCAAAGTGGGTCTGCTAATAATAGAAGCACCTATCCATACTATCAGGAAGGAAGAGCGGACCAAATACCACTAGTAAACAACGGCATCAATCACAGAGCAAGTTAACTCTTCCAAGTGCAATAGTAATGAATTGATGGCTCTGTGTGGTAGCAATAGGGGAAAATGTCCACAAATGTCCATAGTCCAAAGTACCTTGCTCCAAAAACCCATTCAAGGGCAACTTGATTATAGCTATGGACTCATTGAGAGAGGTAGCCCAGTCCAGGATATCCCTCCCTCTTGTGCTACTGGGTGGGAGAACCTGTGTAAGACTTCCACCTACAGAAGAGCAAGCAAGAGGGGTGGTAAGTGGCTAAAAGGTAATACAATAAAATATATAAAATAAAATATACCCTTCAGTCCAGGGTGTGAAAACCTGGCACTATAATGAAGTAATGGAGGGCCGAGTTTGATTGGTGTTATGAGCCACCTTTCATCTATGTATGCTACTGATACAAGTTTATCTACATTCATCCAGGAAATCGGAGTTTAATTGGAATTAAGAATAAAAATATTATAATGTGTGTATGGTACTTATATGTATGGGTGCTGAGGTAGCTGAGATTTACAGCTCATGCACACGAGTGTATTGGTTTTGCGGTCTGCAAATGGTGGATCACATGGATACTGGCGGTGTTCATGCCACCATTTTTTAAAAACTCCTGTAGAAATGAACAGGAAATGTTCTATCTTTTTTGTGGGCCGATGGAGGGGAAAAATGGATGTGGACAGAACACGGTATGCTGTCCGTCTCTTTTGCGGCCCATTTGGATCAGATGCCGACTGTAAAGACCATCGTGTGCATGAGGCCTTATAATGGTGTTAACAGATTTTGAGCACCTTGATGCTTTCTTCTCAGTTCTACATAGGCATCTAAGAAACTTCTATTGAATGAGAATCCTGACAGACAGCACCACGTATCTCAGCTTTCCTTGTGAATACACATAAATGATATTGGCGGAAATGGGAGTAATTTTCCATAGTGATCAATTCAGATATCTGCAAGAAGTAGCCCTTTAAATGGGTTTTCCGAAATTTTTCAAACGATGACCTATCGTCAGGATAGGTCATCAGTATCTGATCGGTGGGAGTCCGACACCCAGGACCCCCTCCGATCAGCTATTTGAGAAGACACCAGCGCTCCTGTAAGTGGCGCCGCCTTCTCTCAGCTTACCAAGCACAGCGCCGTACATTGTATAGCGGCTGTGAGCTGGTGCCTTTTTAAAGTGTCGGACCCCCACCTGTCAGATACTGATGACCTATCCAAAAATCTATGAAAACCCTGTTAACAATCATTGGCTTCATATACATCAGAACACTGGTGGCCCCAGATTTCTGAGTGGGGACTTCCTTTATGATAAACATTTTCTGTAATAAGGAACATGGAATGGAGATGTCCTAGTGCGACCCCGTACTGTCCCTCCAGTAATAACAGCATATGTCATCGGCATACAGGGTGCGTTGTTCGATTTTTTAATGCTGGCAACGTGACAAATAACGTTTTACGTTATAAGAACAGTAGTTCTTGTCAACACATAAATCAGACGAAACGTCCACATTGTATTACACAACGCGGTTTGTTGCGCTCCGTTCCTACAACCACATGTGCACTGAAGCCGGCTAATAGAAAAAGTAAGAAAGAAAATATGTGTACGTTACTGCGAGCGGCAGACTGAACTAATAAGAGGAAGCAATCGACAGAGGACCCGAGCCACAGGATAAACGCCACCCAGGGGTGCACCTAGCCTTTCTGCTGCCTGAGGCGAAAACTGAAACAGCGAGTTTCAGAGACTATCCCTATTACTGTGCAGATTATCCTCTCTGAACTATATATATATACCGTGTATATATATATATATATATATATATATATATATATATATAGCATAAATCAATAGTGCTGTACGTGTGAGAATTCTAACATTTCTTTAGGAGGAGGTGGCATCTTGCACCCTTCGAGAAGCCTGCACTAAATTCCTCTGAGCTCTAGACTCGCTGTAAATACTCGGAAACCTCTTGAGAGAGAGAAAAAGACATAAATGCAGTCTATGGTATAAGCTTTCAAACAGTCGCATGTTCAAGGGTAAAAATCAAAGTGGAAAAAAAAAAGTTTTTAAAAATGTAAAAAAAAAATTGAACATTCAAAACATTTATATCACCCCAATTCTTAAATATTTACATATAAAATGAAATAAACAATGTAAAATAAAACACAATTGATATTGTTATGTCCAAAAATGCTAGAAACGCCAGAATCCCAGTCTATCATGTGAGCGAGGTTGGTACCACCTGTTTGGGACTGAAGATACAGTATCCCAGCCAGCTGTTAGGGACAGTCCAGAGGAGTTGTTCATTTCAGGGAGCGGCTGCTCCTCCTACGTCAAGGTTAGGTGAGGCCAAGTAAGGACAACTAGGAATAGTTACCCAATCCCGCCTTGACCCTTTCTGGACATACCCTATGGTTAATTTATGGTTCGGTTCCACAAGGCCTGGTTAGACAGTTATTTTCATCTATATGTGCCCTGGTTGTAATCATCACTTTTTTGCCTATAGTTTTTTTTTTTACTGTGGCACCCCTAGCAAGTAAGCGGTTATTCTTTTTATACTGGATACATTTTATATATTTTTGATACCTTTGTTACCTTTTACATTCTTCTCTATTTGGAGGAGGTTTCTCTGGTTATTTTACAATTTAGTTGTGAACAATTTGTTGCAATTTATATGGCTCAGGATGCGTTCAGTGAAACTCGCACCATTTTGCAAGCGAACTTGTCAGTTTTGTCTGCAATTACATTCAGTTTTTTTTCGCGCAGGTGCAATGCGTTTTGATGCATTTTTCACACGTGTGATAAAAAACTGAATGTTTACAAACAACATCTCTTAGCAACCATCAGTGAGAAACGCATTGCATCTGCACTTACTTCTGGATACAATGCGTTTTTCACTGAAGCCTCATTCACTTCTATGGGACCAGGGCTGCGTGAAAAACGCAGAATATAGAACATGCTGCATTTTTCATGCAGCGCAAAACTGGTGCGTGAAAGAAACGTACATATACACAGACCCATTGAAATGAATGTCACACATTGCACCCACACGGAAAACTTGCTTGTGTGAAAGAGGCCTAAAGCCTCATTCACACGCCAGTGTTTCACGGATGTGTGCTGTAAGCGTTCTCCATGGACAGTACACGTCCCCATTCATTTTAGGCCCAGTTCAGACGGCCGTATTTTTGCGGGTCCGCATTACTGCGGACCCGCAAAAATACGGGGGCCGCCCGGCGTGTGTTCCGCAGCGCTTGGAACACATGCCGGGCGGCCCCATTGAAAATGCCTATACTTGTCCATGCCTACAGACAAGTATAGGACATGTTCTATCTTGTCTTGCTGAGCCGCGGCACGGAGCCGCGGCTCAGCAATATAGCGTGCCGCCCATAGAGGTGAACGGGCCCTTAATGTGTGTATTCAGACATCAGTGTTTTAGCACGGTCCGTGGGTCAGTGTTTTTAGCACGGATGCATGCTCTAATTTGTCCGTGTTCACGGATCCATCACGTGCATTATAGTCTATGGGTCTGTGAAAACCATGGATGCCATCCGTGTTGCATCCGTGTTTCACGGATCATTAGGAAGAGATGCTTTGAAAATTATTTTTCAGCTGTCCAGTATCAGAGAAACACGGATGCAACACGGACAACAAAAAACAGACCCACGGACCCAACACAGATCCTTCACGGAAAGCTTCACGGATGCATCACTGACCACCCGCTCACGGATTTGAGCACAGACATGTGAATGAGGCTTTACTGTGGTTGTGTTTTTTAGCAATGCAAAAATGTTATTAGTTTTATCATATAAAAATATTCATGTGTGATGAATGACAAAATGGCAAAAAAAATCTAATCAAAATGACTGAATTTTGTTTTTTTTGGTCACCTCACTCCTCCAAAAAATTACCCCGATCTTAGCTATTGGGGCTTGGACGTGGCAGTAGCCAGTAACACATCGAGATGTCTGCTGATAAGCAGCCAGAATATGAGTTGGTAAGCAACACGCAGTGGATATGGCATTTCTCAGTTTCTCAGAACCTACGAAGGACTTTGTAAGGAATAATCTCAATGGGAAAAGTTTGGAGTAGACTGCGTCTTTAAATGGGGAACTTGCTTGGACGCCTTTGTGCATGCACTGCACGGTCCGCAGGTTAAGAACCTAGGGTGTAGCAGTTATAGTGGTGGAGGACGTGGGTCCATATATGAAGATGATACAATCTCCATTGTAATCCTTCTCCAGCACAGATAACAAATCTCTGTCCCAGCGGAGGGATGAGTCTTACATGTCAGCAGCCTGTTTGATACAGCGGTGACTGATTTTCTAGTTCAGGTTCCACATCTGTCATCAGTCAGCTGACCTTGCACAAAGGCGACATGTGGAAAAGTCTTCATCAGGGACAGGAATAAGAGGCTCAGATTTCCCATCGCTGTTACCCAGCACAGGTATGTTCCACTGCTTTCATCTTCCTGATAGCTCCCACGGGAAAGCTGCAGCCGCTACACCTAGTCAGGTCAAAGTCTGGCCTTGCCGTTCCTTTCAGTCCCCGCAGCTCTTAAATTGTTTAACAATTTTCACCTGTCCGTAACTCTTGTGCACCATGGGATGCCATTTGCCTGACTGGAAGTAACTCTTTTGAGAGCGCTACTTAAATGTACATTAAGTAAAGTGGGTTTGAACATGGAAAATAAATCACTGTAAAGCTGTTTTTGTTGCAGTTGTGCAGTCCTCCGGGTCAAGCTCAATTTTCAGCAATGTAAAAAGAGAAGGAAAAGCGGGAGGAAGGTTCTTAAAGAGAAATAGGAAGCATACTAGATACATGTGAAGTGTCCCATTGCTTAAAGCGGTTTTCCAGGATTTTACTACTGATGACCTATCCTCAGGACAGGTCATCAGTATCTGATCGGTGGGGGTCCGACACCCGGGACCTCCGCCAATCAGCTGTTTGAGAAGGTACCGGCGCTCACTTGTCCCCGCTCATTGTACAGCGGCTGTTCTTGGTATCACGCTCAGCCCAATTCACTTGAATGGGGCTGAGCTGCTCCTAGGTCACGTGACCGATGAATGTGACTTCACTGGCCTAGGAAAAGCTGAGAGCAGGCTCACGGGAGTGCCAGTGCCTTCTCAAACAGCTGATCGGCAGGGGTCCAGAGTGTCGGACCCCCTCCGATCAGATACTGATGACCTATCCTGAGGAAGAGGAGTGAAATCCCGGAAACCCCCTTTAAAGGGTTAAAATGTGTGGTTTATTATGTGACATTTTTGGTGTATTGAATTCCATCCTGTGGACTGTGTCCATGGAGTTAGTACCAGGCTTAGGGCTCATTCACACAACCGTTTATTTGTGTCCACATCTTTTCTGCAATTTTGACACCCAGCACCCTAACGATCAGCTGTGAGACGAGGAGGTGGCGCATCTTCCTGGTCTTCACACTACACCTCATCTCCTCTGGAAGAGAGATCAAGTGCAGGGTAATGAGCATGAAGCGGCGCTCGCATGGAGTGCTGCCTCCTCTTCAAACAGCCGATCAGCAGGGGTGCCGGGTGTCAGACCCCAGCCGACCAGAAAATGATGACCTATCCTGATGATAGGTCATCAATATTAACGTCTAGAAAACCTCTTTAAAGGGATTGTCTCATCTCAGACAATGGGGACGTATCGCTAGGATATGCCCCCAATGTCTTAAAGGTGCGGGTCTCAGAGTTGGGACCCGCAGCTATCAAACACTGGGGGCATATCCTAGTGATATTCCTCCAGTGTACGAGATGAGCCAACCCATTTAAATTAAAATGCTTAAAGGGGATGTCAAAGTTATTTTTTTGTTATTTGTATGTTTCTAATTCAGCAAATATAAGGGGTTTTCAATTTATTTCCTTATTCTACTAGTTAGTTAGTGTCACATAACCTGTGATGTCAGCTTCTTTCCCTGCTCTGATGATGTTCTGTGCACAAGCCTGAGGGAGCAGGAAAAGCAGGTCTGTGTTTGTGCACGGAACGTCACTGTGAAGTTTGTGTTGGTTGGAGTGATAACCATGCCCCCTGCACCGCCTTTTTGCTGACCATGCCCCTTCACTGCCTGATCTGCTGGCTGAGCTGTCTGCCCTGTGTCTCCCCTTCCACTATATTCCTCAGCATAGTTTACCCCTTCTACCATCAGCAGCACAGACTCAGGGTTGGAGGCTCTGCCCCAGGGACTAAGCAGCTGCAGGGTTTCCTCTTCTCCAGGCACTGAAGAGACAAATGCTGTGCACAGGATCCTCCCTCCTCACCCTGCACAGAGCTGACAGAGACTGGAGGAGTTCTCTCCTCTGTACTCTTCTGCTGGCTGTGAGGAAGCATCTGCAGAACATTGTGCAAGAACAGGTAGAAGATCCTGTGTGTATCAGCAATGTCATTGTACTGTACAGCTGGGACTTGTAGTCCCACACTCACAACATGAGTATCCCAGCTGTCAGACTGCAGAGAGGGCAGAACTTTTATTCACTCCCTTTGCAGACCAGGGAGAGGGTAAGGTGGCATTTGTTGACACCCACAAATATTTGTGAGGAAAACCTCAGAGATTGTTGTTACACGCTCCAACAGCTCTGCAACTGCATGTCAACAAAGGGGTCATAACAGAACTAGGGAAATGAGATAATATCTTTTTTTTTTCTTACCTAAAACTTGCTTAGCTTACGTATATGTTGCTGAAAATCAGATTTACAGTGCATTATTTTTTTTTGTACATAACTCGGACAACCCCTTTAATTTGCTATGTCCTGCCATATTCTGACACCCACAAGGTTATTTTTCTTTCTACAGATGGAGCTGCTTATTTTCTTCTGGGCATGCTATAGTTTTTATTGATACCATATTCGAATATATAAAAGTAAGCTCCTGCTCACCTGTACCTCGATTGTACCAGACGTGCACGGTTGTAGTCCAATTCCCGACCTTTTGTAATCCACAAAGTGAAAACCAGCACCGTTCATTAATGGTTAAAGAAAAACTCCCGCAAAATTTTTTATTCTCTGACCTGTTAGAAAGGTGCATGATATAATCAGTAGTGATTGTCATTTTCTTATTAGTGACTGTTTCTGTGAGTAAAAACCTCTCTTCTTATTGTAGCTGGGTCATGTGACCAACTCCCTGACCTCCAACTGACCCAGGACAGAAAGCCAGTCACTGCTCTATTCATTCCTATGGGAGCCTCACTTTCAGTCTCATAGGAATACATAGAGAATTAGACTTCCTGTCCACACATAAGTCTCTGTGTGAGTTGGTGGGTCTAATTGCTAGTCACATGACACAGATAAGAAACTTCAGGATGATATAAGTCAAACAGACACTGGTAAGAAAATGACATTCACTACAGATTATATCATGTACATTTCTAGCAGGACATGGAATACATTTTTTGTCCGGGGTTCTTCTTTAAGGACATGTAGTTTGTCCGAAACGCGTTTACAGTCGGGGGCCGTGATTATTTCTATGTGCTTGCTGTACTCAAGAATAAAGGATCATCACAGCTTTTAAGAACGGTGCTGGTTTTCATTTTGTGGACCATATTCGAATACAAGGGACTTTTTGATTATTTCTGACTATTTTTTATATTTTTAATATATATATTTTTAAAAATATTTTATAAGATTATTTGATCTTTTAAAAACCTTTGCTAAGCACTTGCTCCTGCATTACAGTGCATAGTCATTCTGACAGGCACGCTAATACATCCTCTTGTAGGCAGGGGGTTCAACACTCTGTACCCCCTCCAAACAGCAGTCTAGTGCAGAAAGTCAGCGCCGGATCTAAACTGCTCTGTCCATTGTGCACTGGGCAATGCTGGTCCCTGCAGTGCTGCTCCCACTGAAGTGAATGGGAGCAGCGCTACAGTTGCCTGCCCTGTTTCATTACACAGTTCTGGCAATGGAGCTACCCTGAAACAGCTGATCATCAGGGGTGCGGGGTGTCAGAGACCAGTTTGACATTGATGGTCTATCCCAATCCATTTAAGGGGTTAAAACATGCTACAGGAGCACTATGCTTTTCGACATTAATTTACAGTTAAAATCTACAGATATCATAGATAAGATAATATAGATAGATATAAGATAGATAAGTAAACAATTTTTTTTAGGGTGGGTTCAAATCACGTTTTTGCCACCCATTTATTGCATATGTTGGGAAAAAAAAGGATACAAAAACGTAGCACACCATGCAGAATTTGGTTAAAAAAAAAAAAACATACTGTACGTTAAAGTATATGAAATCAAATAAATGAAAATCAGTAGAAAAACAATTAAGTAAAGGAATTTCTAAACTCGTTCAACTTTTTAAAAGAGATTAAACCTGTAAAATTTTGTAAAAAGCAGACTTTCACTTTCATGCACTATGATGGTAATGTGAACGGATTAGCGCTGAACGTGTGAACACCATAACTATATTGCATTGTGGGTAACACAGCAGGAAGCAAGTACTCACTATTCAGAGCCTTCACTTTTTGACCCGGGGTCTCACCACAAAATATCTGTTGACATTTTTGGTAACAAACTTTCATCCCGCAATCCTTCATTAGCCGTAGCTGTTGATTTATTTTGCTGAGATGAAGCGTCGCACTTCGCCTCATGTTTTCCTAACATTTCACTTTCAGAGGTATAACACTCTCCATCTGCTTTCAACATGTTCCTTCTGACATTAACTAATGTCTCCTATTAGTAGTTAAAGAGACCAATCTGGCGAGAGACGTTTCCAAGCAGAGTTCAAACAGGCCACAAGGAGAAGCACATTCTACACCATTTTCCCAAAACTGTCTGTCTATTGTTAAGCCAAAGTCCTAGGGAGCACATAAAAAGAAACACAATCCCAACTCATCTCTCCTAATTCCGGTGTTACGAAGTCAATGTAAACTAAAGGGTTCTTACTTTTGAGACACATTTTTGGAAAAGCGTTCTTACAATTCGACTCCTTAATACACTCAGTCTGAAGGAACAGTAGATGTCATGAAGTAGTTGCTGAAGAAATTCAAGACACAAGAGCTGCACTCCTCTGATGTTAGGTTGTGGGCTGCATGGTAGAGTAGTCTCAGACATGTCTACTCACCGGGTTCTACCGGGAGTCACCCAGTTTTAATGCCTATTTTGGAATTCAGGACACAACAATTTTCTGTTTTTTTTTTATCTGTACATTTCAAAGGCCAAAACTTTTTTTTTTTGTTTTTGTATTGCACCATGAGTTACATCTCATGTATTGTATTTTTTATAAAATTTTTGCTGTGTGATGGGGTGGAAATTCACAGCAATTCTGCTGATACTTTTGGGGTTTTTGTTTTAAGTGACTTGATAATTTTATTCTACTGATCAGTGGCAATACCCGATTGATATACTGATTTTTCTTTATGTCTTTATGTTTTCTATACCTTTTTCCTAATTAGTTTGTTTTCATGTCGCTGTATTCAAAGACCTATAAGATTTTTTATTTTTCTTCTGATAGCTTTGTGTCTTTTTTTTTCATGGTTTATCATTGATGCCATTTTGGGGTAGACATGTCTTTTTTCATTGATCATTTTTATTGTGTGCTTCGTAAGGTGGAAGCAATTTTGGCATTTTTTATTATGTTTATCATACAGGATAAATAATGTGATATATATAGGAAACTGGAAATTGCGATCCTCTGATGGCTTATATAATACACTGCAATACTTATGTAATGCAGTGTACTATATCAGTTACAGTAAAACTGACAGAATGCCTGTTAGGCCCTGCCAAAGGCATCCATACATGGCAGATCTGGGGTCTTTTGGTATTCCCCTAAATGCCATGGCAACCAATCAGCACCCTGCGAATGTGATTGGGTGGTCAATGAGGGTTTGGTTGGGTAATCACTTAGATGCCATGGCTGGTAGACTTACTCTCTCTTGTTCAGCTTTGGATGCCACTGCACTGAGTCTTGACATGCACATAACTAATAATAGACAACTTCAGAGCTGGCATTAAGAAAGGTAAGTATATAGTCTGGTCTCTGGTCTGACATTTTTTGATTGATCTGGGGTCTGAATATAGTTAGAGGTCTGGTCTGAAGTCTGAATTAATAGGGGATGTGGGTCTGAATATATTTAGTGTGTCTGATCTGGGGTGTGATAATATAGGGTCTGGATATATTTAGGATGTCTGCTCTGGGGTCTGATATTAATATAGGGTGGGGTCTGAATATATTTTGTGTGTCTGATCTGGGGTGTGATAATATAGGGTCTGGATATATTTAGGATGTCTGCTCTGGGGTCTGATATTAATATAGGGTGGGGTCTGAATATATTTCGTGTGTCTGATCTGGGGTGTGATAATATAGGGTCTGGATATATTTAGGATGTCTGCTCTGGGGTCTGATATTAATATAGGGTGGGGTCTGAATATATTTAAAGGTCTGACATATAGTATATATAGGAGCCACGTTCTGGAATTAGTTGGGGACAACATCAGAAGCATAAAATGTCAGAAAATATCAACTAGTAGATGCTTGTCAAAAAAACTTCCAGCAGATGTGGTTGGGAAATCAACAACATGTGACAGTAAACCTGTCTGGGGTAAGCACATATCTATCCTTACATAGAAAATACACTGTAAAGGAAATAGTCTAAGGGCAGGCTAAATGGGCCGGGGGGGGTTCTGCCATCATTCTTCAATGTTTCTATCTTTAGGGTCTGAAATTAATTTAGAGGCTTGATCTGGGTTCTGATATTAATTTAGGGTTCTAGGGTCTGAAATTAGCCCTGCTGTTATTATAGGGGGCCTGAATATATTTAGGGGGTCTGTTTGAGGCATGATATTAATATATAGTGGTTCTAAGTGCCATGCCCTTTTATATAATCCATGACCCTCAAATGGGCATTTGCCATGACCTGCTGCTCGAGTATTAACCTGTGGGGGGATCTCCCATCTAGACTATAGTTCTCTGTAGTCAGCTAATGTGTTCCAGACTATAGACTAATTATTGCATCCATGATGGTAGGGGCAGACAGTTTTTTTTATTTCACAATCATCTGCTACACATAATGCCTGAAGTGTAAAGAATATGTGCTGAGGGGTGGTGCCATCACTGTAGCATCTATTTTACAATGTTGCTTCACTATACGGAAGCCATCCGTTATTTAGAGAAACATCATTGGGCATATACATTACTATCTATGTACAATCTATGTGTTCTGCTTCATGTATATTACTGCACTGTAGGCAGTATGCAAGTCTACTATATCTACACATACTATATATACTGAAGAATATAAAGGTGCACCATACAGGATCTTGTAATACATTTACCAGTCCAGGCTCCAGAAATTTTCTGCATCCCGCCTCCACTACACTGAGAGTCGCAAAGGGGCAATCCAGGCAATTGGTAATGACCCCTATCTACCTAGGGGGCTTCCCAAGGACTGGACTCCAAGGAGCAACCTGAATTAACCTCTGCCTCCTTTACCACCAGTATTGGGGTAAATCAGATATGTCAATTTTGAGGCTTAAAAAAGTCACCAGTCATGGCGAGTGAGACGTTTTCTGACATATTTGGTCAATTTTTGCGACATTTGGTGACATTCACCTGTTTTCAAAGTGGTCTAGAGTGGTTGGAAATCCATTCTTACCAATACAGAGCCCTAAATTCTCTGTATATAGACAGACTAAAATGATAACATTCGGTCTGTCTGCAGCCTCCACTAGAAATAGTTTAGGAGCTTGCTTCATAGTGGTTTATTATGGAGATCGTATGCAGTAAGTGCTCAAGCTCCCTCTAGTGGTGGATGCAGGCAGCCAGAATTTTACAATTCAACTGCATAGC
Source organism: Rhinella marina (assembly GCA_900303285.1). Lineage (NCBI taxonomy): Eukaryota > Metazoa > Chordata > Amphibia > Anura > Bufonidae > Rhinella > Rhinella marina. The sequence continues at coordinate 1,026,398 of ONZH01010457.1, read as the reverse complement.
TACTATATGTTAAGCATTTGGAAATCACTTAATTTGTAATCACAACTTCAATGTCCAAAACCTTAATTTCTTTAGTTAGCATACTCTGTGAATAAGCAATACCAAGACTTGATGGAACGGGAGACAACCTGCATTTGCCAAATCATGCCTATTTTTAAAGAGAGTCTGTCAGAAGTTTTGACTATGCTAAAATGCTATCTGCACTAGATAGAGGTTGGGGAGAGCAGTGCAAACATACCTTATTGTTGAGCTTTTATTATCAGGAGTAGTAAGAATATGAGTTTTTATGCTTCGAGGTTCTGCTCTTGCCAGTGCCCAGGAGGTGGAGCTTCACTATGAAGTGCCCTCTGCTTTGAGCTGCATCACAGCCCCTCCCCTCTGCTCTTAGTGACAGTGGGGAGGGGGTTGTGAAGCAGCTCATTGTAAAGAGCACTTCACAATGAAGCTCCACCTGCTGGACACTTGCAGAAGCAGGACAAACATTCATATTCACACTACTCCAGATGATAAAAGCTCCACACAAGGTATGTTTGTCCTGCTCTCCGGAGCCTGTACCTAGTACTGTCAGCAGTTGGTCAAAACTACTGACAGACTCCCATTAAAGAGGACCTGTCCCCTCTCCTGGCATGTCTGTTTTAATAGCTTCTTGCATTCCCCATGTGATAACAATTCTGGAACATCTATTCTTATGTCTGTATGTTGTGCCATTCCTTTATTATTTCTACTAGAAGTTATGAATGAATTGCTAGCAGTCTGCAGTAAGGGTACAGAGAGGAGGTAACCAGTTGGGTGTGTGTCCCTGCACAGTCTGAAAATGGCAGCACTGATTGGATAGAGTGAGTCTGTGCAGGTACACCCCCCCAACTGGTTACCTCCCCTCTGTACTCTTACTACAGACCGCTGGCAATTCAATTATAACGTCTGGTAGAAATAATAAAGAAATGGCAGAGCATAGAGACATAAGAATAGATGATCCAGAATTGTTATTACACGGGGAATGCATGAAGTTATTAAAACAGGCATGTCAGGAGCGGGGAGAGGTCCTCTTTAAAGGAGTTGGCACACAACTCCATAGGATCACAAGAACAGGGGTCCTCTATGTGAATGGAGCAGTACGGTGCATGCGTGAATACCACTCACACAGGATACTGGATACATGAGGGCTGTGTTCACACAGGGAACTCAGGCACAAACTCCCCGAGTGGTTGCACCACCAGTGATCATACATTTAGCACCTATCTTGTGGATTTGTACATTGCACAAATACAAGAATTCAAACAAAGTATCATCGTGTGCAATGTAAAAATCAGACAGCAAGGTATCGGTGCATAAATAACTTACCGCCACCGGCTACATCCACCCACAGATCTGTCTGTAATATGATAGGTCAAGTATAGGTCTGATAATAATTTTCATTATGCCTATAGCATCAAAAGCTACAAGTTTTCCTGGACAGGATACAATTGTATGACCCTATTATCTAAAGAGATACATATGATCAAATCATCATTACTATCATTATCATCTTACCGGCAGTGGGGTAAAGTTTTGATCCACCAGATGGTTATATCCATGATCAAAGAATGAATGACGGATCACAACATCAACTCCTTGATTGGCCGACATTCCTAATGTATTCAGCCACCTAAAGAAAGACAATCAGTAAGAAAACTCAGCGTTAGTCAGTGTAAGAGAAGACAAAGCATCCCAACACATGGTCATAAAATATGATCTGCTCACTGAAGGCCATCCAGCCTTAAAACATGACATGATAGACTGTGTGCAGAATAATAGATCAAATATAAAGGATAGATGGATGGATGGATAGATAGATAGACAATGGGTCTTAAAACAAGGAAGTAAAAACATGCTTCTTCTACTTCCTATAGAAAGGCTCTCAGAGGCTACTTTTGGGTAGTTTACCTCTTGATTAGTGATTGCTGACTGCTAGACATGCCTCTAAAACATAAGCATAGACATTCTGCCCATTTGACAGACTTTAAGAGGGGGCAATGGACTAAGTCTAACATCTAGGATGTTCTGATCTAGCTGTTAGAAGGTGTTAGAAGGGAGCAGTGGTTATGTGCGAACATGCACACACAGCGAACAGGCTCCAGAAGACTCAGATAGACCACCAGTAGAGGGAATTGTTTGATCCATCAAAAAGCACGAGAAGCTCCCACAGTTTCATTGTCCACCATCCAGACACAGGTGGCCCCTTTATTACACACCCCTGTCTCTGCCCAGACCAATTCCAGGTGCTTAGCAGAAATAAATTTGGTGTCATGGCTCCCATTATGTGTCCTACCATTGACACCCAGTCAATGACTGAGAAACTTGTACTGCTATAGACTGGAACCATATAGTTTTTTGCAACAAATCCAGGTTTTGTTTGGGACCTGATGATGGACAGGTTCGAGTTTGAAGGCCTTGTTGTGAGTGCTTCAATCCTGCCTTTTGCTGTGGAGTGACACAACTGCCCCAACTGCTGGTGTGATGATCTGTGGAGCCATCACATACGACAGTGGGTCACCCTAATAGTGAAATGAGGGACACTAACAGCTCAGCGATATGTGCAGGACATCCAGCGGACACGTGTTCCTCTCAGGCAGGGCTTCCAACTGGCATTTCTCAGCAGGATAATACTCACCCACACACAGCAAGGGTTTCCCAAGAATGTCTCCTCCAGATTACAACACTTCCTTGTCCTACCAAATCACCAGATTTATCACCAATCCAGCATTTATGGGACCAGCTGGGATGCCAACTTCAGACACCTATGAGCAGGCAGGATCTACAGGCCTAGCTACAGCATCTGTGAGCAAATGTGTCACAGGATACCATACAGAACCTATATATCTCCATACCCAGCCTTATCTTCTTGTATTCAGACTAGAGGTCGCATCTGATCTTGTATCCAGGCTAGAGGACATATCTTATCTTGTATCCAGGCTAGAGGTTGTATCTCATCTTGTATCCAGGCTAGAGGCCGTATCTCATCTTGTATCCAGGCTAGAGGCCGTATCTCATCTTGTATCCAGGCTAGAGGTTGTATCTCATCTTGTATCCAGGCTAGAGGCCGTATCTGATCTTGTATCCAGGCTAGAGGTTGTATCTGATCTTGTATCCAGGCTAGAGGCCGTATCTGATCTTGTATCCAGGCTAGAGGCTGTATCTCATCTTGTATCCAGGCTAGAGGCCGTATCTCATCTTGTATCCAGGTTAGAAAATTTCATTCCATTCCAACAACTCCTTCTTGGTGCGTCATTTTTTGTCAGTGTGTGTAGATAGATATGAGATAAATAACAGATAGATTGATAGGAGAAAGAAAGAGGGAGAAGGAAGGAAATTAAAAAGTAGAAATATCACAATCCCTAATGTGGGAAGGAACTATTAGGCATCATGCACATGGTAGAGCCTGCTTGGCAGCATACTATGGATCTATGGGCATCATAGGTGCCAACGTATTATGGAGATTTTCTACATAACTGCAGTTCTAGGGGGGGATGCCTCCATAAAATGGCATCTGATGATACGTGGCATGAAATATGAGAATAGGCATAGTCTGATCTGTGTTTTTCATACATTTTGCATTCTGATCCTGCCTATTCTACACCGAACAAATTACAGGGTTAACACCAGCGCCTGTAAGCCGATCAATAAGACACTGGAAAGGAAGGTTCAGACTACTGCAGACTCCTTCAAGTGACCTCCCGTGGAAGCAATTTAGAGGCAGAAACAAGTTAGCCGAGGTGTTAGGTGTAATTTTCTACTAATAAATGCTTAAAGAGCTTCTGATCAATGGAGAAATCTAAACAGAAATAATTGTCGCTGCCTCGGGGCTCACATCAAGTAGTCACCGCGAAGTGTGCTTTAACTGGAGCCCTCTAATCCTTTTCTCAGTTTCTTCATTTACAATGTCACCCATGCCAAAAATCCAGGCTTTATTGCTTAGTTAGAGGCAACCTGTACAAATCTGGCAGCCGCTTGCCCTTCCCCTCCGCCGAACTTGTGAAGATCATAAAGAAAAGGGCTCTCTTGATACCTTTGATATCTGTCTTTCTATTTTATGTACGCAGGCTCATTAATAAATACCAAGTCTAATGATATAAATGCGGGACTAGAAAAGCCATAAACAGCTGCGTTGCCATAAAACGCTCCAGATGCGGAGTATTATTTATAGCGTATATTTATAGTAAGGTATGCATATGCCGTCAGCATTTATAGATTCTGGAAGGGTTAATGGTTTTATGCTCGTCGAAGAGCTAACAAACTCAAAGGATGTGATTAGCGAGGGCTGACACGGGGAAACTTGTGTGAACAGAGGTGCTGTAATTGCAATCTGTGTCCAAATTGCTTTTGCATGTGTGCAACAATGGTGCTCGCACAAAGGGGAGAGATTTCCTGCGTGTAACATGGCCGCTATCCCAACAACAGTATAGTGCAAGCTGTGATACTGCACAGATGTTACACAGGGTCCGCTGCCAAACGATTGCACTGTATGTGCGCATTAGCTCAATGGGGTTAAGAGGTGAAAACCAAACATGGAGTAATGTGGGAGAAAGGTTGAAATGAAGGATAAAGTAGTTGGGGTTCATATATAGTCCCTAATATTCAGAGACATAACTTAGGGCTTATCCGCCAGTTAACAAAGCCAGGGGCGCATTGGCCATAGACCTTACAGGGAAATTTCCCGGCGGGCCAATGCCCAGGGGGCCACCTGAGCCCTCCTCACGGCCGTGAGTGGAAGTTTTTGGGGATGTATTTTGTGATGGACTGTGGTATTTGGCTCTGTTGGGGTGGTATAATGTGCCTCTATATGGTATCGCTGGGCCTGCCTTCCATCAATTTGGACCCGACTAAAAAATGGGGCCAATTTCAGTATTTTTTCCAGGGCCACTTTAAGTTCCCAGTCCGCCCCTGAACAAAGCTCAGCATCAGACCTTCCTGATGTCTCTCGTCACTACCAGAGTCATTTTCTAGGACCCTATAGGCTGAGGCATCATGTCTGGCATCATAGACTCCATCCATCAAATAGACCACACCTACAGTCATGTATAACTTTTGACGTGTGTACGGCTACAGTCACGTATGGCGCCCTTCCCGTAGAGCCACCTATATTCCCAGGCCTACCATGCCTGCATGTATCAGGCCTATATGTACAGATGTGTCCTTCCTTACCTTCCATATCTTTGCTCTCGACTCAAAATATCCTGAGTAGACCATTTAAAAAAAAAACAATGCTTTTTTTATACTCCGTCACAAGATGTCTATGTTATATATGTCTAAGCATGGCCACCCGGGGTTGTGTTGTGAATTGCAGTCTGTTAAAGGCAGGGGCGGACTGGGAACTTAAAGTGGCCCTGGAAAAAATACTAAAAGTGGCCCCGTTTTGTAGTCGGGTCCAAATTGATGGAAGGCAGGGCCAGCAATACCATATTGTGGTACATTATACCGCCCAACAGAGCCAAATACCACAGTCCATCACAAAATACATCCCCAAAAACGTGAGGAGGACTCAGGTCGGCCCCCTGGGCATTGGCCCACTAGGAAATTTCCCTGTAAGGTCTATGGCCAGTCCGCCCCTGGTTAAGGGTTTTGCAAGCTTGTCTTGATATAATCTTGACTGTATTTAATGAAAAATTGGAGTCTTTAAGCAAATTTGAGCAGAGCTAAGAGGGGACACATTTGTACTTTCCTGCGAAAGGCTCATGGGAAATACAAAAGACAAAACTTAAAATATGGACCATATCCATTTCTTGCTCCTGGATTCTCCTGTCTTCAGTTTTTGAGACAGCAATGTTTAGTCTGACAACTACTATCACCAACCATATTAGATATAATGGAGCTGACTTTTTTTTAACTCAACCAGAAGGTCCGTCTTCCTCTTAAAGGGGTTGTGCACCTTTGATAGGGGAGGGTTGGCAAACCACTCTCCTGGACAGACCGGTGAAGGGAAGCATAGTTACCTGCTTTCCAGCACTGGCTCCCAGGATCTTTGCTCCCCGGCCTCAGCTGCTCTGCAGGGCTTCCTCGATGTAAACTGCCTGTTTGATGCAACTGCAGCCAATCGCTGGCTGCAACTGTAAGCTGCTTCCCTTGCGTCATGACAAATGGTCACTGATTGACTGCAGTTTGAAGAAGGCTCAGGCTTGAGCTGAAACTAGTCACTGATGATGCTATTATGCCTTGAATAAACATCTCTTCATATCATCAAGAGCGTGAGTGCCGGTCCTTCTTCGCTATATACTGACTGACTGCAGCGGCGTCGAAGGAAGTTAGAAAGTTTATATCCAGGGAGCCCAGCTGAGCAGCTGAGGCTGGGGAGCAAAGATACTGGGAGTCAGTGCCGGTAAGCAGGTAAGTATGCTTCTCTTTGCATGTCTGCCCATCCCCCCAAAGTGCACAACCCCTTTAAGTTTCCCAGCCAACCACAGTGAATAATCCTGCCCTTTACTTAAAAACAGCTACGAAGAGTATTTCCAATCCCACTCAAAAAAATAACCCCCCCCCACCACCACCATTACATAGTAAGAGAGGGAGAGTCAAAGAGAGTGAAAGTAAAGTAAAGTTTACTCACAGGAACCCTGCTGCATACGTATCGGATAAGTTATTTGTTCCTCTTGACCACGGCGCACCGACACCTCCGAGCCAAACCTTCTTCCCTGGGGTGTGGACATTTACCACCTGTATACAAAGCACATAATACAGCTGTAATACATACAGGATACGAAAGGGCAGTTGTAATAACTGTTCTATTGGATCACTGCCTGTACATTGAGGGGGGTGTTGTTGGGCACCATGGGTGCACTACTACTCCTTTCGTACAGGTAAAACGGTGTTGTGTATCCTCAGGACAGGCCATCAGATCAGTGGGGTCTGATAACCCACACCTCCACTAATCAGCTGTTCCTGAGTAGCTCCAGCACTGTCTATTGTGTGGTGGAGATGGTTACTGCAGTGCTGCTCCCGCTAATAGGAATGGGACTGTGGACAAGATTTATTGGGGTGTGTCTGTTGCCCCTGTGTTAGTATTGGATAATACTTCTAAAAGAGTGTCAATCTGATTTCTGGGAACTCCCATTGACCACCTCCATTGTAGCCCAGAAATCTGACCTCCACTGATCTTTGTCAACCATCCAACTTTATCGCTGAGTATCCCCACCACCCTCTCTCTAATGCACCTCATGGGAGTGACAGAATACCACAAGCAGTATCTCCAGTACTTGGACCCCTACCACTCTAACGTAGATTAATGGTAGTGTGCAGGGGCGGACTGGGAACTTAAAATGGCCCTGGAAAAAATACTAAAAGTGGCCCAGTTTTGTAGTTAGGTCCAAATTAATGGAAGGCAGGGCCAGCAATACCATATTGTGGCACATTATACCACCCCAACAGAGCCAAATACCACAGTCCATCACAAAATACATCCCCAAAAACTTCCACTGGCGGGCGGTGAGGAAGGGCTCAGGAGGCCCCCTGGGCATCGGCCCACCGGGAAATTTCCGTGTAAGGTCTATGGCCAATCCAATCCTGGTGGTGTGATTGCTGGGAATCCCACCGATCACTAGAATAGGGGGACCACAGTAGTCCTGGGTCAACTATAGAACATGCACAAAGTCTATCGGACTTATGGAAATACCATGTGCAGAACCTCCTTCGTTCTACCAATCAATGGAGGTCCCAATAGTGCAATCCCCGCCGTTCTAACATTCATCATGAATCCAGTGTCTAGGGGAATACCGCTTTAAAAAACTTTACTTCTAAACACAATACTAACTTTCTGAATTTTCCGAATCTGATCAGACAACGTGTCCAGCAGTCGTGTTTTCATGAAGTCCATCGCTTTACCGACTCGTCCATCCACATTGTGACTAATAAAAGTAAATATAAAAGATATGGTATTAAAACATGTATCAGATGCAGTTCACGAGTACGCGTGCACCAGATCTAACGCCTCATCCATACACAGATGTAATAAATCAGTCAGAAAGCCGAGGCGAGCCAGAAGCCACAGGACACAGCGCTGGTGGGCAACCACAGATAAAAATATGAGCACGAACATGAAATAAAGAGTGTGCAAAGTTATACGCCTAATAACAATACCAGTTACCGCTGACTGCCGCTCAGATGTGTGCAGATTTTACAGCTAGAATAATATTTTCACTGGACCTGGACTGAAATCTGCCATATTGAGGTATTGCTGCCGAATATGTGTTTCCCAGAAGCATAAAATTAAAACTTTACTACTGTTTTCACTGAAGAGGCTTTAGGAAAAGTATCAAGGGCCAAAGGAATCGTATAAAAGAAGCAGAAGTTTATAGGTCTGTACTGAGAGGAGGTAATTCACTGACAGGGAGTTTTTTCTTCTAGGGAACTCCTTAAAGGGATCTGCCCATTTAACACTTTTAAGATGATCCCCAAGGACCCTTAGCTACCGGAAGTTGGGGGGGGTTCTGTGACACCTTTTTGCTGATTCAAAGCAGATTGAGTGAGTTTCTTTCCATTGCAGTCTATGGGAGTAATGGAGATTGCCTAGCTCAGACCTCTCAAGTGTTCCTCTTTTGGAGGGACAGTGTAACGGGGAACAGGTAGCGCGATCCCTCCCTGCAGTGCCATGGTGACCAGGGGGCGGATAAGCCGGTTCTCAGTTGTTTTGAGTCCTCTGATGGGGTCACGTGATGCTGGCCACGTCACATGACCTACCTGAGGGCCTATTTAAGCAGGCAACCTGCTGGCCACAGGTTGCCTGGGATTGGTCTTTACTACCTTCACCCGCGTTTTTGATATATTGCGACTTCTGTGTTTGACCTTGGCTTATATTGGACCTCGTTCCTGTGTAATCCCTTGTACTACGTGATCTCTTGGCTTTCTGATCCTGGCTTGTATTTGACTTCGCTCCCATATTTCCCTTGGTATTGACGCGACCCCCTGGCTTCCGACCTCGGCTTGTATTTGACCTCGCTCCAGTGTTATCCTTTGGTATTGAAGTGACCTCCTGGCTCTTGACCTCGGCTTGGTATTATTCTCATGTCCGTGTGTTCTGTCTTTGTTTGTTGTTTTCTCCCGTTGTTCCCCTCCCTGTAAGCCCCAGCACGTACGTAAGCTAGGGACTGCCGTCCAGTTGCGCACCGTCAGTGAGCAGGACAAAAAAATAAGCAGCAGGTGGCGCTGTACAGATACATTTTATTGATTAACCCAGTGACTATACTAAATTTTACTTACACGAGAATTACAAGAGTATTCAGATCCAGGTGCTGGTTGGAAAACTGTAGAATATTTTTTGTGGGACGACCCCTTTAAAGAGGAATTCCCAACTTGTAAAGTGATGGCCTATTGCTAGGATCTGCCATTACGTCATAATCAGTGGGGGTCTAATTTCTGTAACACTCAGCATCCTGAAAATGAAGGGGTTGCATCACTGTGCATCCCTTCTGTGTTATTCCTGCACAGTGGCCCTCCTGGTAATCTGGCTGTGTACGTGAACCTCAGGGGGTGACATTCACTTAAACTGATTTGTGCTGCAGGTTCCCTGCTTACAGTAGGTGATAACCAGGAGCACCACTGTGTAGGGTAAGACTGAAGGGGCTACCACACGGCATCAGCACAGCAGCCTCTTCTTCTCAAGATCATAGGGTCCCAAAGGCTGAACCCCCACCAATAATAAAGTGATGACATATCCTAATGATCTTTATATTACTCTCACACCTTTTACGTGTGAAAAGCTTGAAAAAGTATATTTAACAGAACAAACTATTGTAGATTGTGATACTGAGTTTTAGAGAAAGATTGCAGTTTGCAAACATCTGGGCAAACACCATGTTGCAGTTACATAACACAATTAGAAATGTAACAAAGAAATGCAACATAACACCACAAAATAAAAAAAAAAAAAAGCAAATCTGGTTTGGTGATCTGTTGATTAATACTGGAGAAAAAGAAATTTAAATCTATATGCAAATGAGAGATAATGTGCACTGAGTGTGGGCTCAAGCCACTCTGTGCACCCTTGCTCCTCCTGCTTCCTCTGCTAACCCCTCCCTCTTTTTCTTAAAGAAGAACTCCCGCAAAAATTTTTATTCTCTGACCTGTTAGAAAGGTGCATGATATAATCTGTAGTGAAAGTCATTTTCTTATCAGAGGCTGAAATTGAGAGTTTCCACTCTCTTCTTATTGTAGCTGGGTCATGTGACCAACTCCCTGACCTCCAACTGACCCAGGACAGCAAGCCACTCACTTCTCTATTCATTCCTATGAGACTGGAAGTGGATTCCCATAGGAATACATAGAGAATTAGACTTCCTGTCCAGACATAAGGTGCTGTGTGAGTTGGTGGGTCTAATTCCTAGTCACATGACACAGATAAGAAACTTCAGGATGATATAACTCAAGAATTCAGCTACTGGTAAGAAAATGACATTCACTACAGATTACATCATGAACATTTCTAGCAGGACATGGAATCAAATTTTTTGCGGGAGTTCTTTAATTGACAGGGCCAGGAACTTGCATAGTCATATCACCTGCCCTGCCAACTAAGGAGAAGGAGGGGGTGATAGAGGAAGCTAGAGGAGCAATGGTGCACAAAGTGTCCTGGGCCCACTCTCAGTGCACTTAACTGCTCATTTGCATATGGATTAAAAGTACTTTTCTACAGAATGAAGTAACAGATCCCTAAGTGAAAGGTATAACATTCAGCTGATCCGGCCCCACAAGGTATTGTGCCTGGTTTACCAGTGAATTTCCTGGTGACAGATTCCCCTTAACAATTTAAAGACCAGGCCATTTACCCCACCATAACTTTTTTGCATTCAGTTATATAAATCATTTTTGTGCTTTTTTTTCGGTGATACATCGGGCTTTATTCTTATGTCATTTTTGTTGTAGCATTGTTTCGTTTTTATTTTTATATCCAGGAAAATATTATTTTTTTTCTTAATAACCCCGTGTGTAATAATTTTTTAAAAAACTACAGTATGTCCCTTTCAGTCATTTTGATATATGGGATGTATGAGTTATATTCACCAGTGGTGGTGTTAGAAGCTGTGGTGTGGTGTGGCTTTATTATTTTTTAATATTTTGTTTATTTATTTTTTATTTAGTCTTCAAAACATCATGTTTCTCAGCAATGCGGGCACATATGAACATAGGACCAACATAGATGTCTTCAGCTGCCACGTGCACAGTGGTGCACCTCCAATGAGGTAAGGTGGCGCCAGGTAGGTGCAAGTGGGGGGGCAGCGCAACGGCTGTCATCATGTCCGTCTGCTATGAATGGAAAAGATAAGGAAAAAGGACATCTACATCAGAGGAGATGTCACTGGATGTAAGAGGTATGGGGCGCTGTATTACCTTGCATGTTTTGTAGCATTGAATGTAATGCTTTCCAAGTAGGGCTGGAGGGAATTGGTTAGGTTAAGAATTTAGCATGGGTGGGAAGGGCGCTATTTCAGTTTTCGCCTCAGGCAGCAGAAAGGCTAGGTGAACCTCTGCAAGCGCACATGCAACAGGTCAGTTAGTTTCATAGGTACAAATCTGCTGACAGGTGCCCTTAAAGCCAACCATTAGAAGAATGTTGGGTGAACTAGTTGATATTATGGTTGACCACCTATCCCTCTAAACCAGGGGTGTAACTACCATAGCGGCAGACCATGCGACTGCTATGGGGCCCAGGACAAGAGGGGGCCCAGTCTTAGTTCAGATCATCTCCTCTTCTACTGGAGGTGAAAACTTGGTCAGGACTCTATCCTCTAAAGGAACAACTTTTAGCAAATGAGGCAGTGGGAAAATGGCCCAAGGGTCATTGAAAGGGTTTAGGCAGAAACCCTTCTGTGCTGTGTGGGGGGCACGGTGTGATCCTTGCTATGGGGCCCTTACTTCTCTATGTACGCCACTGTTCTAAACTGTATGACTCTCCTGCCGCAGCAGATGCGTGAGGAAAGAATGGTCGGCCATGATGGATTTCAACAAGTCCTCACAAGAGGTCTCTGACAGCCGCTCATTCCACTCCCGCGGTTGAGAACACATGCATGCTGGGGAACAGCTGTCGGTCAACCAGATGTTGATGAATCTAAAGTGTTGGGCTAGCCTTAATTCGGTCCTAATGGTACCGTACGCAGTGTCGGACTGGCCCACCAGAGGACCGGAGGATCCTCCGGTAGGCCCCAAGCCCCCCACTGCCGCATACCTCCCAACCGTCCCGGATCCAGCCTCTGGCAGTTGTCTCTGCGTCCATAGGATGTAGAGACAGTTGCCTGTTGCAGGAAGCAGCAGACAGCCAAAATCGGCTGTCTGCTTCTTCCATCCTCCCTCCTGTCCCCCCTGCAGCTCTCCGTACCTCTCAGGCATTCCTCAGGTCTCGGCGGGGGCGGGGCCAGCTGGCAGCATAGGCCCCGCCCCCTTCAGACATGAGAAGAAGATCTGCTCTGATGATGCTGGCCCTGCTGCTATGAAAAAAGGTAAGTATAATTTTTTTTTTAACTTTCTGTACACTGTGTTTATTATCCATTGACTGTGACATCACTGTGTTTATTATCCCTTGACTGTGATATCACTGTGTTTATTATCCCTGGACTGTGACATCACTGTGTTTATTATCTTGGTACTGTGACATCACTGTGTTTATTATCCCTGGACTGTGACATCACTGTGTTTATTATCCCTGTACTGTGACATCACTGTGTTTATTATCTCTGTTTGGTGACATTGCTGTGTTTATTATCCCTGTACTGTGGCATCACTGTGTTTATTATCCCTGTACAGTGACATCACTGTGTTTATTATCCCTGGACTGTGACATCAGTGTTTATTATCCCTGGACTGTGACATCACTGTGTTTATTATTCCTAGACTGTGACATCACTGTTTATTATCCCTGGACTGTGACATCACTGTGTTTATTATCTCTGTACGGTGACATCACTGCGTTTATTATCCCTGTACTGTGACATCACTGTGTTTGTTATCCCTGTACAGTGACATCACTGTGTTTATTATCTCTGTACTGTGACATCACTGTGTTTATTATCCCTGTACAGTGACATTACTGTGTTTATTATCCCTGTACGGTGACATCACTGTGTTTATTATCCCTGTACAGTGACATCGCTGTGTGTATTATCCCAGTGCAGGAAGAGGTAAGTGGTCTGTGTTTGTGTGTTTGTTTTCTATTTTTCAGGGTCGTGAATGCAGAGGACTACGTCGGATTCGGTGGACTACGTCGGACCAGCTTTTTTTTTAATAAAATGGTCAAACAGGGGTCTGGGGGAGTGTTTATTTCAATAAAATGTTTTATACTTGTGTGTGTGTATTTTTTTTTACAATACTACAGTTTTAGTAATTATGGCTATCTACAGACGGCCCTGATTACTAATACTGGGCTTAGTGCTTGCCGGTATGGCAGGCCAGCACTAACCCCAACATCTATTACCTCGGCACCCACCGCCACCAGGGGTGCCGGGAAGAGCCGGGTACCCGCAGGACCGGACCTTCTAAATTGAGGGTCTGGCTCTGGGGCGGCTGCAGGCTGGTACCATAAGGCTGGGAAGGGCCAATAACCGTGTCCCTTCCCACTCTGGTAGTGCCAGGCTGCCGCTGCTGGTTGTATCTGGCTGGCGAAGGAAAAAAGGGGGGGACCCCACGCCATTTTTTTTTTTTATTATTTAATTATTTTTGTAAAAAAATGGCATGGGTCCCCCCTTTTTTCCTTCGCCAGCCAGATACAACCAGCAGCTGCAGCCTGGCACTACCAGAGTGGGAAGGGACACGGTTATTGGCCCTTCCCAGCCTTATGGTACCAGCCTGCAGCCGCCCCAGAGCCAGACCCTCAATTTAGAAGGTCCGGTCCTGCGGGTACCCGGCTCTTCCCGGCACCCCTGGTGGCGGTGGGTGCCGAGGTAATAGATGTTGGGGTTAGTGCTGGCCTGCCATACCGGCAAGCACTAAGCCCAGTATTAGTAATCAGGGCCGTCTGTAGATAGCCGTAATTACTAAAACTGTAGTATTGTAAAAAAAAAATACACACACACAAGTATAAAACATTTTATTGAAATAAACACTCCCCCAGACCCCTGTTTGACCATTTTATTAAAAAAAAAGCTGGTCCGACGTAGTCCACCGAATCCGACGTAGTCCTCTGCATTCACGACCCTGAAAAATAGAAAACAAACACACAAACACAGACCACTTACCTCTTCCTGCACTGGGATAATACACACAGCGATGTCACTGTACAGAGATAATACACACAGTGATGTCACAGTACAGGGATAATAAACACAGTGATGTCACAGTACAGGGATAATAAACACAGTGATGTCACAGTACAGGGATAATAAACACAGTGATGTCACAGTACAGAGATAATAAACACAGTGATGTCACAGTACAGGGATAATAAACACAGTGATGTCACAGTACAGGAATAATAAACACAGTGATGTCACAGTACAGGGATAATAAACACAGTGATGTCACAGTACAGGGATAATAAACACAGTGATGTCACAGTACAGAGATAATAAACACAGTGATGTCACAGTACAGGGATAATAAACACAGTGATGTCACAGTACAGGGATAATAAACACAGTGATGTCACAGTACAGAGATAATAAACACAGTGATGTCACAGTAAGTCACAGTAGGGATAATAAACACAGTGATGTCACAGTACAGGGATAATAAACACAGTGATGTCACAGTCCAGGGATAATAAACACAGTGATGTCACAGTACAGGGATGATAAACACAGTGATGTCACAGTACAGGGATAATAAACACAGTGATGTCACAGCACAGGGATAATAAACACAATGATGTCACAGTACAGGGATAACAAACACAGATATTTCTTTATGGTGGGCCCCAAGAATTATTTCCTCTGGTGGGCCCTAGGTACTCCAGTCCGACCCTGACCGTACGTATCTGCAATGTACTGTATATACAGTATGTACTGAACTAACATTATTCCAAGTAAAATACTGAAATAGAAGAAGCCATATATAACCGATTTCCTCCGGCCTCTGTTTCCTCTATATGGAGTCAGATGATATCAGGTCTAAGGAAAGAAAGCCCTCCTCGGTGCAGACGTCTTTTATGTATGACATATGACAGTCTGCAAGCGCCAGCAGCTCTAAGACATATATTTCAGCAACGTTGGCCAGTAAGCTTTCAACGCGTCGCTTTCTGCACCATATTTCCAATGAAAGTAACCTATGACTTCACTGTACGTGTAGGGTGTCTACATAGAACAATGCATTTCCATGTAAAGATGGCCTTCACAAATGGAGAGCGGAAAGAAGCAATCCCAGAAGTGAAATTACCTTTCCTTCTTGCCAGTTTTTTTTTCCTGCTCATTATTTCCCAGCTATTAAAACACTGCGTTATTTTTTTTTTTTTTTTAGAAGTACCGTGTCTGATTAGACCAAACTAATTGACTTAAATAGAAATTCAAGACCTAATTTTGAGCCCCTGTGAGGTTTTCCGGAATGAAGTTGAGATCTTTTTATAATTCCTCCTTGTGGGGTGTCTGGATTATGTAGAGCCGGCAACCTGCCCCGAGGAATAAATCTCCAATCACGGCGTTTCTATACCTTCTACAGATTTTACTTGCTGATTTCTGAAAATAAAGAAATGAAGCGTTTCTTGTAATTCTTGGGTCTGTGTCTTACATTCCGTTTTCTTTTCTTATGGGAAACGTAATTCAAGAGCAGTAACATTTGCAGTTCTTTAGATCAACAGCATGTGTAAGCACGTATTCACATGGGCGGATTGGCCATAGACCTTACAGGGAAATTTCCCGATGGGCCGATGCCCAGATAGCTGCCTGAGCCCTCCTCACGGCCGGCCAGTGGAAGTTTTTGGGGATGTATTTTGTGATGGACTGTGGTATTTGGCTCTGTTGGGGTGGTATAATGTGCCACAATATGGTATCGCTGACCCTGCCTTCCATCAATTTGGACCCGACTACAAAATGGGGCCACTTTTAGTATTTTTTCCAGGGCCACTTTAAGTTCCCAGCCCGCCCGTAGTTATTCACATGTATATTGCAGAATTAAAGGGGATGTCCGGAGGGGGATCATTTGGAAAGGGCTCAGAGTGGATCTGATGCTTACCAAGTCCTTCTGGTCTCTGCTTCTGGTCTTGAGGAAAAGCCTGGAGATGCCTGCACAACCAATCACTGGCACAGGGTTAACCCGCCTCATTCAGTGATTGGCTGAGCAGGCATCTTCGGACATTTCCTGTGTGTCAAGACAAGACCAGGAAGCAGAGACAAGTTCTGGAACGGGAGAGACAGGAAATCAGCGAGGGTGAGTATTCCTTCTTATTTCTTTTACCCCAGCGTGATCCCTTTGTGAAGAATTTTCACCCTGATCAACCCCTTTAGGGCTCATGCATACGACCATATGTATTTCGTGGTCCGAAAAATACGGATGACGTCCATGTGCATTCCGTATTTTGCGGAACGGAACAGCTGGCCCCTAATAGAACAGTCCAATCCTTGTCCGTAATGTGGACAATAATAGGACGTGTTCTATTATTTTGTGGAATGGACATGCGGACATACGGAAACGGAATGCACACGGAGTATGTTGCATTTTTTTTTTGCAAGCACGTTGAAATGAATGGTTCCGCATATGGACCGCAAAAAAAAAGGAATGGAAATGGAAAGAAAATACATTCGTGTGCATGAGCCCTTAACCTTCTTTGCTAAGATTCATTTGAGTCAAACAACAAAAATTGAATTGCTAAGTGGTGGTCTTCTCAAAGAGTTTGTCTTTTAGATATGTTTCCCCCGCCCACACATCCTTCTCTGCCATTTTGCAAAATTGGCGTAAGCGGGGGTAGTCACAGATTTTGTGAAAAATGGCGTATTACAAATAATAAATGACTATACATATATAAATATTTAATTTTTAAGTCCATGATTTAGGCCCCGTTCAGACGGCTATGTCCACAAAAATGCGGATCTGCAAAAACACGGATGCCAGCCAGTGTGTGTTCCGCAATTTGCGGAACACACATGGCCGGCACCCCATACAAAATGCTTATTCTTGTCCGCAATTGCGGACAAGAGTAGGACGCTCTATCTTTTTTCGCGGAGCCGCGGCACTGAGCCGCGGCTCTCCGCAATCATTGAAATGAATGGGGCCGCATCTATTCCGCAAAATTGCAGAATAGATGCAGACCCATTCACACGGCCCTAACTACCATATTATGGCACAAATCTACACCTCCTCACACTTGGCATAGATTTGATTTTCTGACTTTAAGACATTCGTAAAAGATATCTTTTCTTATTTTGTATACTAGCAGGAAGTTGGGGATGCATAACAAGGCGTATAACTGCAGATCAGACTACACAGGGTTTGTTGTCTGTTACCATGGAGATGCATAGCTCTGCATAGCATCAGTAGACACAAAATAGTAGGACATACAGTATATTTGCAAAATTCCTTTATATGTCATTTTGGATTCACTGTCATAAAAAAAAAAACAGATTGCAGATTGCGTTTTTGATGGTTTCGGTTTACAAGAAAAAGCTCTGACTAGAAGCACTTGTCCAACAGAAATTGTATGTACGCACCTATTAAACAGTAGTCTGGGTAAAGGCAGATGTTGAAATTGGCTGTGGTCTCTGCCCATACCTTTATGTAGACTTACAGCTCCACCATATTCTTTTTAGGTATTGGCAAAAAGAGGTTTTCCAATTAACCACATTTATCACCTATCCTGTCGATGGGTGATAAAAGTATGATCGCTGGGCGTCGGACTGCTGGGACTGATATTGATCAGGAGAACAAGGGGTCCCTGAGTTCCCACGTGTGTAAGGAGAGGTAATGAGCATGTGTGACCACCACTCCATTCACAGTCCGCCAGGTTCAGCACTTGGCTACTTCTATTATTCCATACGCATGCACATCACCGTTCCAAACATTTGTGGAACTCAGGGACCCCCATTCGCATGATCGGTGTAGCATTCAGACCCCCAACAAGCATACATTTATTACCTATCCTGGGAATAGGAGGTACGTGCTGTTTATGGGAAACCCCCTTTAATGGCGTGCTATGGGATCTTGAATTATTTTAATAATAGACACAATTTTTTTAAATCTCATAAAACCACTGTACTCTCTAGTACATCTTTAGCCTGATTTCCCCTATCGACATGATGCTATTTATTACGCGGTAGACATGATTATTGCAGTCTGTACAGTTATTACTATGGATTAATATAATTTAGCTATAACCCAGCAGCTCAGTCTCTTCAGAAACATTTCCACAATTTGACAGTTTCTTGGTCTATGTGGGACTGGAAAATGGAATAAGGTTAGGAAATTGAGGCAAACACTTCAAGTAGGGCTGCAGCTCAAGGCCCAGGTGCAAGTGTTTCCAGGGCCCCGGGGGGACGCAGAGTTCTTGCGGTATGGGCCAGCTGAGCGAGGAACAGCTGCTGACTGATCATACAAGGCAATACGAACAGCACAGCATTGTGCTATACAGCGTACTGTTCCAACATATATGTCAGATAGGACAGCATGTCATTATACCAGGCTGGTTGTATCACAGAAACTAAAGAGATGTTAATGAGTTATGGTTCTAAATTGGACGCCGGTCTTAATCCCCCTGCGCTGGCGGCAGATGCGCAAAATTTTTGTAGAGGCGCATGCCTCTTCATAACTTTGGCGCTTGGTGCCGCTGGCCATGCAACATGGTTTAAACTATGCCAGCTACCTTGCTGGCCTAGTTTTAGACAATTTTCTACCCCACAAACTGAAACATGAAACAGTCTGGCCGCCCTCTTCCCCGCCTACAGCACACCCCTTTTTTCCGCTCGGAAACGTAGCGTAAGCGGGTAAAAGTTGAAGATTTTGCTGCAAAACCCCTTTGCAACATCTGCGACAAAAATACACCAAAAAGTGGCGTAAAAACAATAATAAATTACCCCTTAATCCTTATCCTCAAGATATGGAAAAGTGTCTGATCAGTGTGGGTGTGGCTCTAACCGCTGGGACCCCCGTGATCACAGGAGCCCCGTCCCCACCATATGAATGAAGTATTGTGAATAATTCCAAAGCTGGGCAATGTGTAGTCACCCAGGTTTAAGATATAAAATGTCCCCTTGAACAGAGCGCCAAACTATCAGGAAGTTGAAATTACACAATATGAGTGTATTTCTTAGTACTAGCTAACACTTGCTTGTTAAAATTCCCTAATGCGGGTAAAAGGTAGCTTATACAATCATAGCTCATAAAATGGTAAAAAGTTGCGCTACCACTTACTTCACAGGGGGGTGGACCGTGAGGAAAAGCTCAAAGCCCCTCCGGTACCTAAAACCCCCCTAGCCGGGATCGCCTGTAGTGTAATGGGTTAATGATCGCAGTCCAGTCACGGTTTCTGGTCATCACCTTTATTCATTAATATACGGCTCAACGCGTTTCGGGGTGTAGCTTAAACCCCTTCCTCAGGAGCATACAGTATATACATAAATACACATAATTACACATATCTCTGGGACTATAAATATGTGTAAGGTATGTGTATTTATGTATATACTGCATGCTCCTGAGGAAGGGGTTTAAGCTACACCCCGAAACGCGTTGAGCCGTATATTAATGAATAAAGGTGATGACCAGAAGCCGTGACTGGACTGCGATCATTAACCCATTACACTGCACGCAGCGTCAGGTCATAGTGTGCGCGGGCAAGGGAAGAGAGCGGAGCGCCGGACCGGAGGGCAGCCGCAGCGCTGAACAGGTAAGAAAGGTTTTTTATTTTAATCTTATGTGGCTGGGTGGGCTGATCTGAGGTCTGATGGGGGCACAATACGCTGATCTGAGGTCTGATGGGGGCACATTCTGCTGATCTGAGGTCTGATGGGGGCACATTCTGCTGATCTGAGGTCTGATGGGGGCACAATATGCTGATCTGAGGTCTGATGGGGGCAGGGGACTGTTAGTTTAGTGATGTAAAAACTGGGGACAGGTTTCCTTTAACATAGGAGTCCCCTTGTTTTTTACTCCTATTAATCCTATATTTTACTGCATTATGTGGTAGAGTATTTAGAGTAGGGTATGTAAAAAGTCTATTGTACTGTACTTAACAGCATAGATGATCTAGCAGTTTATACGGTCATCTTTCTAATACAATATTATAACCACAACTAGTAGTATGTGCCTGTGAAGTTGGAAACGTGTGTTTGGGGAGCCACTAAGTGGGGGGCCCACTCAAGTATGTTTCGCCCCCCCTGTGCTGAACCTCTAGCTACGCCTCTGTTAAAACTTGTACCCTGCCCAGATGATAGGTGATAAGTGTTTGATCAGTAGGAGTCTGACCACTAGGACCTCCACCAACCACGAGAACTGAAATCCCGAGTCCCCTAAAGGAATGGAGCAGTGGTCGAGCGTGCCCAGTGCCTCTCCATTCATACCTATGGTACAGCACTCATCTATATATCTCTGGCAATCTCACAGAAAACAACATGCATCCTCAACCTGACGATCCATTTATTTGGAGGACCCTCATGCTCATGAACGTTGGTGGTGGCAGTTTTTATCTCGGTACAACCCCTTTAATTGTATACCTGGTCCACATATGAAATTCAGAAGAACATACTCTCATAGAGTTTAAGAAAGTAATCTGGAATAGATTCATTCAGGGAGGTGAAGGTCACAGGAGAACTATTCTTGATGAGGGGCTAACTATACAAGTATTTCATCTTATATTCAGCTTCTTGCATATTTTTCTTTCCGAATATCTGTTTACAGACCAGATACAGTGATATTCTCTATAGAGCTGTAAATTTCTTCCCAAGGCTGGAGATCAAGATGGACGCCTACAGACAAACATTGTTTCCAGCCAACTTTACATTGAGGAATGCTAACATGTCAATTACAAGTGAAACTGATATATCCATCAATGTCATAAAGCAGGAGAGTCCATACAAAAAATAAAAATGCTGCCCTCTGCTGGTGCCTCATGCCATCACACTAGAGATGAGAGAATCAATTCGTAAGAATCAATTCGTTTTATCAAGCAAGGTTCTGCACCTGCGACAAGGTGTCCCAGAAGCTGAGGACACTCCCCCCTGCCGCTTGATTGAGAGGGCCGACCATCTCGGCCAGCCCTGACATCTCACACCTGCGCCGCTGATCCAAGTAGTGGTGCAAGTGCAGAGGCTCTGCTTCCTCTAATGGAGCAGCAACTACATGTGTGGACTATAATTATGGGTAGCTGTGCACAAACAGTCGCTACTCCAGTAGCAAAGAAGAGCCTTTGGAGCAGCTGAGCAAGCAGAAGACTGTCAGGACCGACTGAGATGTCTGACCCTATCAAACGATGGGGGGAGCGTCCTCGCAGGTGCAGAACCCTGCTTCACGAGACGAATCAAATCTTACAAATTAATTCACTCAACTGTATATCAAACCAACCATTCTGGAACAGGAGAGCCCGAGGTCTGCAATTAGTAATGAATAGGAATGAGCGAACCCGTGGAAGTTCGGATTCGCCGGGTTCGGCCGAACTTCAGGTCAAAGTTCGGGTTCAGGACCTGAACTTGACCCGAACTTGACCCCGAACCCGGACCCCATTGAAGTCAATGTTATAACATAGTTATAGCGGAAAATAATAGCATTCTTAAAGGGGTTATCCAAGACTCAAGAATTTCAATGAATATACTTAACTGGCCCCCTCGCTCCCTGCGCCGCTCCTAGTACCCGCACTGCCGCTTCTCTCCATGCCAGGATGAAAATATCCGGTGTCGGGGGGGAGCAGCCAATGGCAGGCGGTGACGGGGATGAGCCTCCCTAGCATCACCCGCAATGCTTGGGAGACTCGTCCCCGCCCCACCTGTTATTGGCTGCTTCTTCCCCCCACACCGGATGTTTTCCACGCATGGGGAGAAGCAGCGGTGCGGGGACCAGGAGCGGGGCAGGCAGCGGGGAGTGGGGTAAGTATATTCCTTGTGAGGGGCCCGGCATATGGGGGGGACATTTAATAGTCTTGGATAACCCCTTTAAGACAGAATGCAAAAGAGTATGGCAATTTAAGGGTTAAAAAAACAACAACTCACCTCATCCACTTGATCGTGCTGCCGCAGTGTCTTCTATCTTCTTTCAGAAGGACCTGCAAAAGGACCTGCATTTTTTAACCCCTAAATTGCCATACTCTTTTACATTCTGTCTTAAGAATGCTATTATTTTCCGCTATAACTATGTTATAACGGAAAATAATAAAATGACCCGAACATCGAACCCGAACCCGGACTTCAATGAAAAAGTTCAGGTTCGGGTACCCAAACTCGCAAAGTTCGGTACGAACCCGAGCTTTGCAGTTCAGGTTCGCTCATCCCTAGTGATGAATGTAAAAATTATCAAAAGGTCATTAGATTGTCTAAATGTTTTAATTTTAAAGAAAAAAATTAGACCGAAATAGAATTTTAAGAAATTTGCTCATCTCTAATATTAATGCATACGTAAAAATACAAAAAAATCAGAATACCTACTGTTGCCAGGTAACTGCATCCACCGCTCTGCCGGCCACCTTCATAAAGCTGCAACACAAAGCAAATGTCTTATTAAATAAAATATTCAAATGTAGCTAGAGTATATACAACTCCAAAGTCATAGCTGTATACACCACCTGCAACATTGGGCGTGGTCCCCTGTGGGGGAGCAGCACGTTATAGAGCAGGAGGAGCTGAGCAGATGTATAGTTTTGTAGGGTTCTCAGCATATCATGTAATGTATTGATTTAAAGAGGGATTTCCATATCATAGTGATGGCTTTTGCTATGTCCAACATCTGGGAGCCCCACTTATCCCGAGAATTAAAGGGGTTGTACCATAAAACCGATTCTACAGTTTTCAAACCAGCACCTGGATCTGAATACTTTTGGAACTGCATGGAATTAAAAATTTTGTATAGCTTCTGAGTTATTCAATAAAATGTAACTGTATAGCGCCACCTGCTGTTTGCCCTTTTCCTTATTTCTTGTCCACTTCACTGAGGTGGTCACACGTGCCTAGTTTAAATCTTCAACTGTCACCAGCCCTATCTTCTGCTAGAAGCTGTGGCAGTTACAGGGAGAGAGCTGCACAGAAAGGACACACCCTCTGAGAAGGGACATATCCCCTGAGAAAGGGCACGCTTCCCCCCTGAGCTGCCAACCTGAAGAGGATCTAGCAGAACAATTGGAGCAATGAATGTGGAGATCTGTGGATCCATGTGAGGTACAGGGCTGGTTCTAGATTTGTTAGAAAGAGATTGTCATGTACTATATGATGTCTGATTTCCATTTTTTACATCAGTCATGGCATAAACCAGAGGCGTAGCTAGAGGTTCAGCACAGGGGGGGCGAAACATACTTGAGTGGGCCCCCCACTTATTGGCTTCCCAAACGCACGTTTCCAACTTCACAGGCACATACTACTAGTTGTGGTTATAATATTGTATTAGAAAGATGACCGTATAAACTGCTAGATCCCCGTGCAGCGTCAGGTCATAGTGCGCGCTGCCAGGGAAGAAAGCAGAGCGCGGACCAGAGGGCAGCCGCAGCGCAGAACAGGTAAGTAAGATTTTTTATTTTTATCTTATGTGGCTGGGTGGGCTGATCTGAGGTCTGATGGGGGTCCCTAAATACAAGTGAGCGCTTCCATAATGGAAGCGCTCACTTGTATTCGCCTTATGGTAGGTAACCTCATCCTTGCTGGGCCCCCTTGAGTCACTGGGCCCGGAGCCGTCACCCCCCCGCCCCCCCGGTAGCTACGCCACTGGCATAAACCCTTTGAGGGGCAGCAGCACCAGTTTAGTACCATGTAGCCATCACTGTTTTCCCTGTACAATGGCGCCCATCCCACTTAGCCGTGTAGCTTCATTCAACTGAATAGTGCCGGCTGCAGTTTCATGGTTGGGAGCGCTGCTGTGCAGGGAAAACTTAAAAGGGGATGCATCGCTGAATTAGTGCAGCTGCCCCTTTATACTCAGGATAATGGGGTCCCAGAGGTCAGACCATCAAGAATATCTTAGCAAAAAAAGAATTACTTCTGAGATGGGAATACCCCTGTAAATCCCTGCTCCCTTTGGTCTTATGAGTGATTCTTTTCTTATAAAGCTATATACAAATCTGCTCAGGTTCTCCTGCTCTAGAATATGATGCTTGCCAACAGGACACCATGTTTAATGTGACAGGATCCTTTCAAATATGTTATTCTACAAGAAAAGAACTATGTATTATGAAAAGCATATAAGGATTTAATGTGTCACACACACATAGACACTTCAAGAAAACCACCACAAATGATGTGCTAATGTCACGACCGTAGACAGGGAAACGCACTCACACGGTGAGCCCTAACTTCAACCCAGCCCGCTGACCCTGCCTACTTGCAGAACAAGCCCTAGGTGGCAAGTCCACAACTAGCCGACCGTCCCTATACTGGTAAGTGCAGGGAGCCAAACCTGTTCACACTCTGGAATCAGAACAAACAAACAGACAGAGAAGAGTCGTGCAGAAAACAGTCAAAGCCAGGAGATCAATACAATACCAAATCAAAAAGCTGAAAAAGGTCTAAAATAGCCAAGCCAAGGGTCAATACCGGACGGGAAAACAGAGTACAAAATCGCTAAGCAGAGAGAAAGGTACAAGTCAATCCGCGGTCAAATCCAATAGCAACAATTAAATACACACAAACTAGCAACATAGCACAGCAAGGGAAAACCTATAACTGGCAAGGAGCATTGCCAGCAGGTGCTTTAAATAGAGAACTAATCACTCCTCACCAAGGGGTGTGGCCTAGGTGACACATCAACAGGGAGGCGTGGCCTGGCAGCATGCCTGACACTGCGCTGCAGTGCCCGAGCCCCAGACTGCTGCGCTGGAGCTCGGACAGGCAAGTTGGTGACAGCTAAATTTGTGTATTATGTACTGTTCAAGCTATAAGCAGTCTGAGATCTGAATGACTGCAGGGATCTAAATTATTAGTGTTGTGATAGAAGCTGGGAGCAGGAGCATAGTTAACGGCTCATGGGCCCTGGTGCAAGAGCTCCGCTTAGGCCCCCCTTTCCTCAGTGCTTTGTGTGTCTTCTTATGTGGCACAAGGGTCTTTGGGCCCCCTCAGGCTCCTGGGCGCGGTAGCGACTGCTACCTCTGCACCCCCTATAGCTACGCCCCTGGCTGGGTGGAAGATGTCATCATGGTGGTCTAGGGTGGATGGAGAAGAAAAGGAAAAATAATAACTACCACCAGAGAAAATGCCACCTGTCACTGGATTCTACAGGACTGTGTTTTCTTGCATGGTCTGCAAAGTACCTCCATACAACTGGTATCTACCAAAATAGGATCGGTGTATGGTGGTTTCATGCAATATCTGACCACAGTCTCTATTTACATAACCATAACCTTTTTTTCTTGACCACACTTTCAAATATGGCACTCACCAGATCGCATCAATTTCTCTAATCACGTGGCCCTAAACTCACAGAATTCATGGGATTCTAAGGCCCCCATACACATTAGATTACTGCCATTTTTGGCAAGACTGGTTGACAATCTAATGTATATGAGAAGCTTCCAGGAAGAAGGCAAACTAAATTTTAACTCCAGGTCCTTTTATTCTCTTGTGAGATAAGCTACCATTGGAGGTGTCTGGCAGCGACTTTCTCCTCTCTCCCCATTATAAATACATACACGTTCAGCCAAGGGTATATGTGTAAAGTAGAGTCCGGAGACATAGTTTGGCTGAAAGCTATTGAAAGTATATAGACGCCTTAACCATTTTTCATTCCACCATCAAGTTCAAATTGGGAAAAATTTTTTAACTTATTTAAATTGACTCATCTACACTGACAGCTAACTCCTGAACATACTTGCATGCTCGGCTCTGTCAAACATATATGTGTTCTCAATAGGAAGAGTGGAATAATCTGCAGCCAGAACAAAAGGATAAATAACATCACACAATCAGACACGCCCAATCCTTCCCTTGATGTGTGTGTTGGGGGAGAGTGTAGACAATACCCTACACAGAAGATATTCAGCTGCTCTGACCAAAATTGTCAGGTTCTTCGCAATTCATCTAATGAGTATGACAACCTTAAAGAAGAACTCCAGACAAAAATTTTATTCCATGTCTTGCTCGAAATGTACATGATATAATCTGTAGTGAATGTCATTTTCTTACCAGTGTCTGAATTTTTGACTTATATCATCCTGAAGTTTCTTATCTGTGTCATGTGACCAGCAATTAGACCCACCAACTCACACATGTGGACAGGAAGTCTAATTCTCTATGTATTCCTATTAGAATGAAAGTGAGGCTCTCATAGGAATGAATAGAGCAGTTACTGGCTTTCTGTCCTGGGTCAGTGTCACGAGTGGTCTTGCGTCTGGAATCAGACGTTCTGCGCGGCTTTCTAAGTGACAGGTTTGACAGGCTATTCCCTGTGGTTTGGGTGCTGTTCACCACACCCCTTTCCCTCAGCTGTTGCCGCTGGGCAATTAGCTGTCTCCTACTTACCTCTTCCTCTCCCAGTATCCCTTGCGGTTTATATCTGCTACATCCCTGGTTGAGAGTGGTGTGGATCTCGGCTGAGATCCTGTTGCTGAGTTCTACTTAAAGTTAAGTGTTTTCCCTTCCTTTGGTTATTCCTGTTTGAGTCTCCTGTTCCTCCTTACGCTTGGAGGAACAGGTTACTCTCTTGTGTCATTAGACTGCAGGGTGTTCTAGGGTTTACTCAGATTAGGTTCCTGTGTATGAGCTTTCCTACCACCCGGGTTAGTTCATACTGGTAGCCAGCTAGGGCCTAGTCTTAGGGTCCCCTGCAGGAGGTGACCAGTTCCCTGGTTTTGTCTGTTCCCATCCCTCATACGCTCGGTGTGGCTTTTCCCCCCACACCCGAGCGTGACAGTCAGTTGGAGGTCAGGGAGTTGGTCACATGACCCAGATACAATAAGAAGAGAGGTTTTTACTCACAGAAACAGTCACTGATAAGAAAATGACTATCATGCACCTTTCTAACAGGTCAGAGAATAGAAATTTTTGCGGGAGTTCTTCTTTAAGTATGTTACTAGCAGGGGTGAACCACCAATGAGGCCAGGTGAGGCGACCGCCTCCGGCAGCACCAGGTAGGGGCAAGAGGGTGGCAGCGGAAGGGCCATGGGCAATGAGCACTTTCATTGTGGCAAAGGGGTTAGGTTAAAAAATTGGAATTGGAGAGGGAGGGAGGGGGTAGCCATTTCAGTTTTCACATAAAGGAAAAGCAGAAAGGCTAGGTGCACCCCTGGCTACTAGTATACTCTTAAGAGTATTGTCACTGTACTCTTTGGTCCCTGTTCCCAGTGGTTCTCTCCAAAATGTAAAAAATACCCATACATTTTTAAAAAAAGCTGTAAAAGTTTGATAGTTACAGGGAGAAAGCTACAGCAGAAAGGAAACGCACCATGAGCTGTGATAGGAAGAGAGCTGCAGGAGACATGAAATGCCCCTTGAGTACAAACAAACCCCCTGAGCTGCCTGATTAAAATAAATTTAACAGAAAATTGAGCAATGAATGGGGAGATCTCTGGAGCCATGTGAGGTACAGAGCTGGTTCTAGCTTTCTTAGGCTTCGTCCACATTTCCATTTTTCACGGACGTGTGCTGCCTGCATTTTCCACGGACAGCACACGTACCCATTGATTTCAATGCGTCTGTTCTTATTGCAGTATTTTTTTACTGACTGTGGGTCAGTAAAAAAAAAAATCACGGAGACACGCACTACTTTGATCCGTGATGCGTACCAAGCACGCCCATGGAAGTCTATGGGTCCGTGAAAATCATGGACACACGACGGATGGTGATGATTTTTCACTAAAGACTGATAGGAGATTCTTTGGAAAGTAATTTTCAGCTGAGCAACGTCAGTGAATTACGGATGACACGCGGAGGGTAAAAACGGACACACGGATCAACCACAGATCCTTCATGGACAGCTTCACGGATGAAACAGGTACGCTTTTTTCCATGCACGTGTCACTGACATGGAAATGTGGACGAGGCCTTAGAAAGAGATTGTCATGGATTATATGATGTCTGATTTTCATTTTGTACATTAACCCCTTCGCGACCAGCGGCGTACTAGTACGGTGCTGGTCAGGTCTTTAAAGATGGCGCCCGCTCCTGAGCAGAGCGGGTGAACTGCTGATTCATAAAGCAGACACCTGTGGCTGATGTCGCTGATGTGACATTTAACCCCTCGGATGCTGCGGTCAATCCTTGCGGCAAACACCGGAAGCCTATGGCAACTATAAAAAAGTGTAAAAAAATTAAATAAATAAAGTTTTTAAAAAATAAAAAAAGGTTCAAATCACCCCCCTTTCCCCAAAATAAAAATAAAAGTATAAAAAAAATAAAAAATACACATCATGGGTATCGCCATGTGCGAAAACGCCCATATTATAAAAATTTCTTTCCCATACGGAAAACAGCGAAACGGAAAAAAGCGTCAAAAAGGCCGATTCACCATTTTTTGTTGCTTCTTTTTTCTAAAAAATAAATAAATAAATAAAAAGCGATCAAAAAGTCATACACACCCCAGAATGGTATCAATGAAAAGTTCAGATCCCCTGCAAAAAATGAGCCCCCATACAGCTCCGTACACATAAATTCCAAAAAGTTATAGGGGTCAAAATATGACAAAAAAAAATTAGAAAAAATTTCCAAAAGCAAGAAAAACTATACATATTAGATATCGCAGGATTCGTACTGACCATTAGAATGAAAGTAACTGGTCAGTTTAAATGAACATTGAACGCCGTAAATAAAAAAAACCCGTAAAACTGTGGCGGAATTGCGTTTTTTTGCAATTTCACCCAATTTGGAATTTTTTTCCCACTAGCCACTATATCATATGCAATATTAAATGGTGGCGTTGGAAAGTACAACTTGTCCCACAAAAAAGAAGTCCTCTATGCCCTCACAGCTATGTGAACAGAAAAATATAAAAAAAAAAGTTATGGCTGTGTGGAGGCAGGGAGCGCAAAACGAAAACGGGGAGAAAAAAAAAAAACCCCGGGGCTGAAAGGGTTAATCGTGGGATAACCCCTTTAAAATGGCTACTGAAAAAACAATCTATGGCTAATATGCAGTATCTAAATTTTCCATTTTGGGTAAAACAATGAAAACATATATAGTCAGTAAGTTCCTATTTTACATATGAGCGGCTAGGTGCATGCAGTATGATGTTAGCTATAGGCTCTTCATGCCATATATCTAGTTTTTGCAATAAAATAAAAGTACTTACTTGTTACTGATGTTCTCCACAGATCTACTCTTTTGAATAATGCCGCACTTCCGTAGACCTGGCAACCACTGTGCAGACTATGAGTGCATGTGGACGCATGTGTCTGTCAACATCAGCCCCTTTTCCCCCAGTCGCGTTGATCCCATGTTACCGCCTTCAGTTTCACCTTCAGACCGGCTGTTGGACCAAGGGGATCTGAAGATAAAGTGGAGTATGTTGGGTAAGTGCAGGTTTGTAGAGATGATCAATGCAGAGAACATCAGTCACAAGGAATTATAAAAAGGGAGAAGTGAGCGGGTTTAATATGCATTTCTGGTAGGTAACATTGTGGTGATAACGTATGGAATATAGTGTTACCTGGATGTAACTGCAGAGGCCAGAAGGAAGGCTACCAATATCTATAGAGACTGCAGGACAGTTGTAATGTTTAGATTCAACATATAATTAGCCAATGTATTTTGCATGAGCGAAAATTAGAATTTTTAAGACACTTGGAGAATTTTCCACTCAGTTTTTGGATTTCTTAAAGGGAATGTGTCATCAGAAAATGACCTATTGTTTAAAAAATTATACATTATTTTTCATTTTCCACGTCAATATCTATATTTAAACAAAAAACATAAAATACTGCAATTTTCACAATGGCCACTATGTCTAATAATAGGCGCCACTTCTTAGTCTGTCCGATCACTTTACTGCAGTTATCTGCTTATCTGTCATTCTAATTCTGCCTGTAATGATATCACCTCTGTGTATAGATAAGACAGGATCCACCATTCACAATAGGTGATTTTTACAGCTTATCTATTCCTTCCTTGTACAATGACCTCTGCACAGGTCACACAGCATGCCTAAAACCTCTCCCATAGAAGACCCATGGGTCTGCCATGAAGCAATTTTCCTTAAAGAGTCAATGAAGCATTCCCACAGAAGCTGCATATAAATAAACTCTGGGCTTATAGAGCTCGCTATAAGATATGTTAGTGCTATATTAAGTATCCATACCACAGGGGACAGGTATGGATCTGTAATATTGTCATATGCATGAGGTTTAAAGGGATTGGCATAGCCACAGCGTACTCAGCCATTTTTGGAAATCTCATAAAAGTGAATGGAGAGAGCTATGGATACATGACCACATCTCCATTCACAGCGGCACGAGGCAAGGCTTCATTCTCTTGCTAGCAGCAGGTACCAGAGCTAGGAGTGGCACCTACTGGAAATGTATGGCTTAAATGTTAATATTACAAGGCAAATTCATTCATATCTATCTATCTATCTATCTATCTATCTATCTATCTATCTATCTATCTATCTATCATATATCTATTATCTATCTATCTATCTATCTATCTATCTATCTATCTTCTATCTATCTATCTAGCTATTATATATCTATTATATATCTAATATCTATATAATGGGGCGTCTTAAAAAGATTAAAATAGACAAATCGCCAGGACCGGATGGCATACACCCACGTATCCTAAGAGAATTAAGTAATGTCATTGCCAGACCCTTATACTTGATATTTAAGGACTCTATACTGACGGGGAGTGTTCCACAGGATTGGCGCATAGCAAATGTGGTGCCAATATTCAAAAAGGGTCCAAAAACAGAGCCCAGGAACTATAGGCCGGTAAGTTTAACATCTGTAGTGGGTAAACTGTTTGAAGGTTTTCTGAGAGATGCTATCTTGGAGTACCTCAATGAAAATAAGCAAATAACTCCATATCAGCATGGCTTCATGAGGGATCGGTCGTGTCAAACCAATTTAATCAGTTTCTATGAGGAGGTAAGTTCTAGACTTGACCGCAGGGAATCAATGGATATCGTATATCTGGACTTCTCCAAAGCATTTGACACGGTACCACATAAAAGGTTAGTATATAAAATGAGAATGCTTGGCCTGGGAGAAAATGTCTGTATATGGGTGAGTAACTGGCTCAGTGATAGAAAACAGAGGGTGGTTATTAATGGCACATACTCAGATTGGGTCACTGTCACTAGTGGGGTACCACAGGGGTCAGTATTGGGCCCTATTCTCTTCAATATATTTATTAACGATCTTGTAGAAAGCTTGCACAGTAAAATATCAATTTTTCCAGATGACACTAAACTGTGTAAAGTAATTAACACAGAAGAGGACAGTACACTGCTACAGATGGATCTGGATAGACTGGAGGCTTGGGCAGAGAAGTGGCAGATGAGGTTTAACACTGACAAATGTAAGGTTATGCATATGGGAAGGAATAATGCAAGTCACCAGTACATACTAAATGGTAAAACATTGGGTAACTCTGACATGGAAAAGGACCTAGGAATTTTAGTGAACAGCAAACTAAGCTGTAGAAACCAGTGTCAGACAGCTGCTGCCAAGGCCAATAAGATAATGGGTTGCATCAAAAGGGGCATAGATGCCCGTGATGAGAACATAGTCCTGCCACTTTACAAATCACTAGTCAGACCACATATGGAGTACTGTGTACAGTTCTGGGCTCCTGTGAACAAGGCAGACATAGCAGAGCTGGAGATGGTTCAGAGGAGGGCAACTAAAGTCATAGCTGGAATGGGTGGACTACAGTACCCAGAAAGATTATCAAAATTAGGGTTATTCACTTTAGAAAAAAGACGACTGACGGGAGATCTAATAACTATGTATAAATATATCAGGGGTCAGTACAGAGATCTCTCCCATCATCTATTTATCCCCAGGACTGTGACTGTGACGAGGGGACATCCTCTGCGTCTGGAGGAAAGAAGGTTTGTACACAAACATAGAAGAGGATTCTTTACGGTAAGAGCAGTGAGACTATGGAACTCTCTGCCTGAGGAGGTGGTGATGGTAAGTTCACTAAGAGAGTTCAAGAAGGGCCTGGATGTATTTCTGGAGGGTAATAATATTACAGGTTATAGTTACTAGAGATGGGTCGTTGATCCAGGGAGTAATTCTGATGTCTGATTGGAGTCTGGAAGGAATTTTTTTCTCTAAAGTGGGGAAAATTGGCTTCTACCTCACAGGGTTTTTTTTGCCTTCCTCTGCATCAACTTGCAGGATAACAGGCCGAACTGGATGGACAGGTGTCTTTTTTCGGCCTTATAAACTATGTTACTATCTATCTATCTATCTATCTATTTATCTATCTTCTATCTGTTTATCTAGCTATTATATATCTATCTATCTATTATCTATCTATCTATCTATCTATCTATCTATCTATCTATCTATCTATCTATTATATATCTAATATCTATCTATCTATCTATCTATCTATCTATCTATCTATTATATATCTAATATCTATCTATCTATCTATCTATCTATCTATCTATCTATCTATCTATCTAAGATGATAAGGAAATAGCAGCACTCCGTGCCGGGTGCAAAACTCCTCAAGGACCCCGGAAACAAAGTCCACATCAAATACAACAAAGAAGTTGAGGCAGCACTCCGGTCTTCAGTGTGAATAAAGTGGATTTATTACACTCTATCTATCTATCTATCTATCTATCTATCTATCTATCTATCTAAGGACAAAGAACGGACAGCACCTCCTACAGGTGAGAGTCAGGTGCAAGCTACCTATCTATCTATCTATCTATCTATCTATCTATCTATCTATCGTTGCTATTGTTATTAATAATAACAATATAAAATTATTCAAAAGTCATAAGTAAACTAAAATAAAATATATATTCGTTATCCCCAAAATTGTTACAGCTGAACAAAGAACTAAAATCATAAAATCATAACGTATTCAGAGAATGAAAAAGAAAAATTACTAATTTTAATGCACAAAAATTTTAAAAATATATAACAGAATGGAAAAGGAAATAAAACAAGACTTTACTCAGTGACATCTACATTACCCCTTCACCCCCGGAGCTTTTTTCGGTTCTGCATTTTCGTTTTGCGCTCCCTGCCTTCAAACAGCCATAACTCTTTTATTTTTCTGTTCACATAGCTGTATGAGGGCTTGTTTTTTGCGGGACAAGTTGTACTTTCCAACGCCACCATTTAATATTGCATACGGTGTAGTGGGAAGCGGGAAAAAAATTCCAAACCGGGTGAAATTGCAAAGAAAACGCTATTCCACTACAGTTCTACGGGTTTCTTATTTACAGCGTTCGATGTGCATTAAAACTGATCCGTTACTTTCATTCTACTGGTCAGTACGAATCCGGCAATACCTAATATGTATAGTTTTTCCTGCGTTTTCATAGTGATAAAATAATTAGAAAGTTGCCCTTTTTTTTTTTTTTTCTTTCCTTGTCAAATCTTGACCCCTATAACTTTTTGGTATTTATGTGTACAGAGCTGTATGGGGGCTCATTTTTTGCGGGACGATCTGAAGTTTTTACTGATACCATTCTGGGGTGTGTATGACTTTTTGATCACTTTTTATTTAATTTTTTTTAGAAAAAAAAAGCGACAAAAAACGGCAAATCGCCATTTGGACGCTTTTTTCCGCCACACAATTCGCTGTATTGGAATTTTTTTTTTATATTTTAAAAGTACGGGCGTTTTCGGTCACGATGATACCCATGATGTCTATATTTATTGTTATTTAGGTATTTATTTTTTACTTATACGGAAAGGGGGGTGATTTGAACTTTTACATCTTTTTTATTTTTTATATATTTTTAACTTTTTTTTTAAATTTTTTTTTACTATTAGAAAGCTCAAATATGGGCTTATATATTGTGGCTTTTTTTTTTTTTCTTTATGAGCAATTCTGGGTTTTATAGACTCAGAAAGACATGAATTGCTCATTTCTTATCCTGGCCTGCCATCTAGTGGCCAGAATAAGAATTGCACTTTGAAAACTGTAATCCTCACCAGCGAGGATTACAGTTTTCATATGGTGTACAGACACCCCGATTGGCCACACGGGGTGTCTGTACACCACCCGGAAGCGAACGCTTCCGGGTTTAGCCGCAACTAGATGCCGTGATCACGTGTGATCACGGCATCTAGTCAACCCGGAAGACGCCGCCGATGTAGTAGGTAGCGGCAAGTCTCTGCTGTTAGAAACAGCAGAGACTTGCCGGCCATGACGCCCGCCGCACCCGCGAGCGGGCGCCATGTGCCCGCATCGCCCCAGCGCCGTACATGTACGGCGCTGGGGGTGAAGGGGTTAAAAAAATGTAAAACGTTCTGGCTCTAAAAATATGGCAAAAAGCAAAAATCATGCTGCCCATGGAAGGTGAAAATCAGCAGCCTCCTTAAACCCCGTATTAGTCTTCATTCACACGTCCGTATTTTTCTTTTCCAGATTTTCGTTCTGTTTTTTGCGGACCGCAAAAACCTTCCGTTTTTACCAATTGTACGTCCGCATCCGTTCCGTTTTTCAGCAAAAAAAACGGAAGGAGGAATATATGTTGGTAGGGTATTTCTTTCTATTTCCTGGAAACGGATCCGCAATTGCGGATGACATGCGGATGACATATTGATGCATTCCGCAAATCATCTGCATTTTTTGCGGACCCATTGACTACAATAGGACCACGGACCGCAAATGCGGGCAAAAGTAGGACAAGCTCTATCTTATATGCGGATCCGCATAACGGACCGGAACAACGGACGCGGACAGCACACGGAGTGCTGTCCGTATTTTTTGCGGAGCCATTGAAGTGAATGGATCCGCATTCTGGATTCCGCATTTGCGGAACGGATGCGGATTAAAACATACGGACGTGTGAATGTAGCCTTAGACTGCACGATAATTGCCTAATTTATCATGAACCAGTTTTCACAGGAAAGGTCATATAATCCAGCAGTTGATCAGGTGATGAGCGAGCGAATGCTCATATGTCGGCTGATGGGCGTCTCTCATCTGTAATCAGGGATGTGCTGCCGATAATGAGTAACAGAGAATGAGGGATGAACAACTGCGGTAGCGATCATTCCTCCCCCATTCAGTTTGCATCGGCCTGTGTACTTACTGATGATGTGTCATCATTAGGCTAGTTTCACACGAACGTTGTGTTTTGCGGATCCACAAAAAAACGGATGACGTCCGTATGGCATCCGTTTTTTTGCGGATCCATTGTAACAATGCCTATCCTTGTCCGCAAAACGGACAAGAATAGGACAAATGTTCTATTTTTTTTGGTGGGCTATGGAACGGACATACGGATGCGGACAGCACACAGTGTGCTGTCAGTATTTTTTGCGGACCCATAGAAACGAATTTGTCCGCATCCTATCCGCAAAAAATGCGGATCGGAGCCCTCAAAAAATACTGTTGTGGGAAAGAGGCCTTAGAGATGAGCGAAGTTATGGAAAATTTGATTTGGCTGCTTCGCCGAATTTCACAAAGAAATTCGCTTTGTAATGAATTACTTTGTCACGAAGCGCATTTCTTAAATGGCGATCGCGCCACCCTCTCTCATTGAACCCCTCAGATGCCGCGTTCATCACTGATCGCGGCATCTGAGGCTACCATTTAGGCCTTTCAGGAGTTAATTAAGGTAAAAAATAAATACATTATCCATTTGATCGCGTAGAGGCTGTCGCGGCCATCTTGATTGAAGACACAGCGCAAAATCTCGAGCGGTGACATGATAACGTGATGACGTCATCACGCTTGCCATGTCGGTGACGTCATACGTTGTCACGCGGTATCTTACATGAGGTGAGTATGTCTTTTTTGTTGTTGTTGTTTTTACCGCCATTTCAGGGAAAAATTGATTTGATACCATGAAGCGCAAGGAAAATTCAACTTCGCATCAAATCAAATTTTTCCTGAAATTCGGATCAAAGTCAATTCATTTGACTTTTATAAGACTAGTTATCATCCATCGGCGCTCACACTGCCCGAAAATTAGGCAGTGTAATACCACCCTAAGGGGTTAATAGGTAATCAGTTTGTCCTGATTTGGGTTGTCAGCTGTCAGGTAGGCAGTTGTCAGGCAGCTTTCTAATATGATTGACAGCAGTTTTATGAGTAAGCGGTCAGGTTTATGGCTGACATTGCAGTGATGACAGCTCCACTTGAACTCAGCACTAAACCTTCCCAGCGTGTAACCGTATATTAATCTGCACGGATTGCAGACATATGGCAATTATTGATACTCTGGATCGGAGGCGTAACTCGAAGCTCCTGGACCCCAATGCAAAATCTGGGACAAGGGGGCCCACCTGCCCTGTGCCATATATCATATTTCTGTCTTCCTATGGATAAAGAAGCCTATGGCCCCCCCGAAGCTTCAATTTCCAGGTACAACCGAATCCTCTGCACCCCCTATAGGTATATACCTGCACCCCTACTCTGGACGTCCAGGAGAGCAGAAATATTACAGCACTGTTCACACTTTTTTCATTAGTTATACAGAATCTATACATTCCAGAATATCATAGAAAATATAAAATCTGTCAATCCGCTCTGTTGTAATACAAGGGTCATAACTCTAATATTGATGTCCATATACTCCGGTTTTAGATTTTGATACTTGGACCATACCATACACGTAATGTTAAAGGGGTATTCCAGAAAAGAAAGCCTTTTCCTCATCATGAAAAGCTGTCCAATATAAAATATATATTTATATGAAATCATCCCTGCTTGCTGTCATTCTGTAAAAACTTTCATACTTTAATTTTTGTTTTTTCCGCATGGGATGTAAAGCAGTTCTGGTCATGTGATGGCCACACAGGTTCAGGTACAGCTTTAGGGCTCATGCACACGACCGCATGTATTTCGCGGTCTGCCAAAAATACGGATGACCTCCGTGTGCATTTCGTATTTTGCGGAATGGAGCAGCCGGCCCCTAATAGAACAGTCCTATCCTTGACCGTAATGCGGACAATATTAGGACATGTTTTATTTCTTTGCAGAACGGACATACAGAAATGGAATGAGTAACTTCCGTTTTTTTGCAGACCCATTGAAATGAATGGTTCTGTATACGGTCCGCAAAAAAAATGTAACGGACACGGAAAGAAAATACGTTCGTGTGCATGAGCCCTTGCACACGATCGGGATCGGCCTAGGAAACGCGGTCTATGTGTCTAGCAGATCTCCGGAGGCCGACCGCGGCTATACTAAACTCACGGTTCAGTACAAGTATATTGGAAAATTGTATCATTTTTCACTATAGAAAAAAAAACACATTTATTTGATTAAACTAGAATACACAAGTCACATCCCCCATCCCCCGCCAACTGTCACATTAAAATTAGAAAAACCTCACAAAAATGTCGCTTTTTTAATGCAGAGTTTTAATTTGTGTCTGAAGCATATACAGCCGGCACACAACTCAGGTGACTGAAGTGGATTAACCCCTTAGATCCATAACTAATTTTAGGCTCAAGGGCCAGTAACATTTCCCCGGTCATAACTTTTTTATTTTAATTTAGCTATATGGACCTTGAATTTTGCGGGATGAGTTCTAGTTCTTTTAGGAACCAGTTTTTGTATTAAATGACTTTGATTTTTATTTTTTTTTAGGTAGAAGATAAAAACAAGCAGCAATTTTAATGTTATTTTGTAGAATTTTTTTTTTTTATGACGTTCACTGTGTGGTATAAGTAATATGATAATGGTATTCTGTGGCTCAGTGCAACTTTGAGGATGCCAAATTTATGAAGTTTTTATTATGTTATAATACTTAAAGGGAACCTGTCATCTCAGAAACATCCCCTGAACTAGAGTAAGCGGTGTATAGTGTAAGTGATGCTGAATCCGAATATGTAAGTTTTATCTTCATACTCACTTCCATTCTGACGCTGTGCTCCCACAAACCAGCAGTAAAATGCACTCACTGGACTCTTCTTTGAGTCCTCTCCATTATGTCAGTGAGCACCGGAGTCCAGTGAGTGCATTTTACTGCAGGTTTGTGGGAGCACAGCGTCAGAATGGAAGTGAGTATGAAGATAAAACTTACATATTCCGATTCAGCATCACTTACACTATACACCGCTTACTCTAGTTCAGGGGGTGTTTTGGAGATGACAGGTTCCCTTTAAATAATAAAACACTTGTTTTAGATTATTCTCTAGTGATAATAGTTATCACTAATACAGTAGCATGTATAGCTAGAGAAGCGGTCCACATATTGTGTTGTAAAGACCAGATATGGACAGGAGGAACAGTATAAAATGGAAACTTTATTGATTTTTGTGTGTGTGGGGGGGACAAGTGTTTGGTGTGACTTATTTGAAATTGTGATCTGGACACTGGTAAAAGTCTGGGTTGTGGCATCAATAAATGTCCTAATTTGGCGAAGAGGGGTGGTTAGATGGGCAAGAGCTCATCTGCTTACTCCTTTCATAGAAAAAAAAAATACATTTGTGACAATCAAGTATGCTGTCCGATTTATGGGTAACAGGGTAACATGACCAGAGGTCGATGCTACCGTCCCCCTGGAGTCAGGAGAGAAGATGATTTTTTTTCCTCCTCCCTGCAACCATTCACTTCTCCCACTGCTCCCCTCCTTCTCCAGCCTGCCTGAGATCACAGCCAGCTAAAGGGGAACTGTTTTAACCATTTCTATCTCAGACTCTGTAGGAGCTAGAGAAGTGGATCTGGTCTTGTTTGAAAGCTGACAATCTAAGTTTTAAATCAAGACCAGTATAAGCATTAGCTCCTCTACACTGGGAGATATAACCTTTAGAAATCGGGTCAGGAGCGATAGCAGCTGAAACCTGGTTTCCTCTATCTCTCCCAACTCGAATTCTAAAGGTTATAGTCAACTTTCAAACAAGACCAGGCCCATATCTCTAGCTCCTACAGAGCATTAGATATGAAAGGTTAAAACAGCCCTACCCCTAACCCTTCTGCCTAAGCTCTGCTTGGGCTGAACTGTTAGATCTGTTTCTCAAAGCCTGAATAGAGCTTAGGGGGTGAAAGAGGTTGTCTGACCAAGGGGCACTTGACAGCTGCAGCCAGTGAAAAGCTGCAGCGGTGCATGTGACGACGGATGGTATATCTTACTTTTGGTCCACAGGAGACTGGAAGCAGTGGAGACGGAATGCTTGGCTGTAAATGGGGAACTCGTGAATAGGTGTCATTTTTTTCTTTAGTCTGAGCATCGTTGGCCCATAATTAAAAGTGCAGTGGGGGTCGGACAGCCCCTTTAATGGTAAAATCAAAACTACCATAATTTGAAGCTAGCCAAACACTGAACTTAAAGGGACTTTGTCAAACTGAACATTCAGTCCACTCGGCAGGTGGCATGTTACAGAGCAGGAGGAGAGCAGATGGATATGTTTTTTTTTTTGGGGGGGGGGGAATCAGAGTAACTTCTAACGTTTTCATTAAAATTTCTGCTTTTTTTATGCTTAGGAGTCAAGTGGGTGGTACTATCAGTGACTGACAGCTATTTCTGTGTAAACACTTATACAGGAATGGCACTTGATTACTGATAGGACCGCCCACTGGACTCCTAAGCATAGAAAGAAATTTTAATGTAAATTACAAGTTATGCTGAATCTTTTCTGCTCCTCCTGCTCTGTAACCTGCTCCTACTGCATTTTCAATGTGGTAGGTTCCCTTATAAGAAGGTTTGTAATCTATCCAGCCATGTTTGTTTTAGTACATACTTGCATTAGGACTCCTACGCACAAACTGAAAAATTCAAACGGATGTTTTCCCCTGTCACTTGCGGTTTTTATACCACTTTCAGTGAGGTTTTCTTCTTCACATATGTATAAAAAAGACGTTTGGAGTTGGCTTTTTGCCTAAAAAATGCATGTAAAAAAATGAGACAAAAAGTCGGCAAAAACACCCAATTGAAACTATTTGTGAATTCAGCCTTAACCATATAATAAAAATGCTGTGCATCTTTTCTTTGAATTCTGCATTGTATCATTCCTCTGTTATCACTCTTGGAAATGAACTTATTGGACATTACCGTGCAAGGCAAAAGGAAACACTGAATGAATTCATATATTTCCAGGAGGAATACCAGAGTAACAAAACAATAAGTACTTCTAGGAAAAAAAATGCTCCAGCATTGTTATCAGGTGGGGAATGCAAGTGCTTATTCACACACGT
Source organism: Rhinella marina (assembly GCA_900303285.1). Classification (NCBI taxonomy): domain Eukaryota; kingdom Metazoa; phylum Chordata; class Amphibia; order Anura; family Bufonidae; genus Rhinella; species Rhinella marina. The sequence goes on along the minus strand of ONZH01010457.1, from coordinate 986,118 downwards.
CGACAGCTCTTCCTTTTTTGAAGACATCTTTATCGTGGCTTGGAAGGGTTATGACTTGCAAGGGATCATGGGAAAAATGTCCACTCAGTGGACTTTCAACCTCTCTGTTAAAGAGCACCTTTCACCCTGTTAAATCAGGCATACTATCTGGTAGAGTTGATCTTGACGATTAAAATGATACCTGTCTTGCGAAATTCAGTCCCATGAAAAAATACATTTATTCTTTATGCTAGTGAGGGCTTCAGTGCACTGGGGGTGGGGCTTAGCCCCTTCGTGCACCTTGGCTCCTTAGTGCTGGTCACGCCCCTTGGTACTCAGAAGCCCTTACCTCCGTAAAGAATAAAAGTCTTTTTCTTGGGAATGCCATAACCGGTTTTCACAAGACAGGTATTATTGTAATCAGCAGGATCAACCCTGTCAGGAAGAATTTGTTGTTTAATAGGGCTAATTCTGCTCATAGGCACTATTTAAAGAAATACTGTAGGATGCAAGTGGAGATTTCCTTCTTTAGAATGAATATATCAATGGTGGTGGAAAAGTCAGGGAAATACATTACCTTACTATACCATCTACGGTACAATTTATCCAAACTGAGTCTGAAGTTTTAGTTTCGTTGTATCCGAAGGCAGAAGAACTAATATGTTACATAATGCATCCTGACAATAATCCTGTTTGGGCAGTAAAAACCGAGCGCAGGCTCTAAAGCAAATATTATTAACAAGTCAAGATGGCTGACCGCGGCTGCCAGAACAGTGATTTGTGGCTTCATTACTGGAGTAATAAACATTGGCCTTGGGATCTCCGTACAGCAATAAAGCAGAAAGGAGAACTGGTTAAGAACTGGATGACAGGTGGAACTCACCAGAGCTTAGCCGCAGCAACCTCAGGAAACTCGGAGCAAAAGGGGCGGCGCGGTTCAGTTTATCCGTGGAAAAATATATGACGGTAGAAAGATTCCCAAAAATAAGCTCATCCCAGGATATCCCGCTCCAGGTAACCCTACTGCAATCTATGAGGGAACCTGGCAGCAAGTATTCAGTTACTCTGCAGCGCCACCACAGGACAAGTGAAGCATTGCACACTTGATTTTGAAACCAGTGGGCTGTCGGTGTGAGGGCTTATGCACACAAACGTATTTTCTTACCATGTCTGTTCCGTTTTTTAATTTAATTTATATTTATTTTTTTTATTTTTGTGGACCATATGTGGAACCATTAATTACCATGCATTCCGTTTCCATGTCCATATTTCAGTTCCGCAAAAAAATAAAACATGTCCTATTATTGTCTGCATTACGGAGAAGGATAGTACTGTTCTATTAGGGGCCAGTTGTTTCGTTCCGCAAAATACGGAATGCACACGGACGTCATCCGTATTTTTTGCGGATCCGTTTTTTGCAGACTGCAAAATACATACGGTCGTGTGCATGAGGCCTGAGGCTTCTTTCAGACGAACAATACAGATTCTGTCAGGGTGCGTTCAGTGAAATTCGCACCATTTCACAAGCAAGTTCAGTCAGTTTGGTCTGCAATTGCATTCAGTGTCTCAGTTCCGCGCGGGATGCAATCCGTTTTGATGCGTTTTTTACATGCGTAAAAAAAAACCTGAAGGTTTACAAACATCTCCCAGCAACCATCAGTGAAAAATGCATTGCACCTGGACTGCATCCGGTTTTTCGCTGATGCCCCATTCACTTCTATGGGACCAGGGCTGCGTGAAAAACACAGAATATAGAAGATGCTGCGATTCTCACGCAACGCAGAACTGATGCGTGAAAAAGTTTGCCTATGTGAAAAGACCCATTGAAATGAATGGGTCAGGATCCAGTGCAGGTGCCACGCATTCACGTCACGCATCACACCCGCACGGAAAACTCGCTCATGTGAAAGGGGCCTAATACCTAGACATAGCATGTCCTCCTGAGTAAGAACTCATTTTAAAATGAATGCATTTCTTTAATGTAATGTGCTTTTATGGCATTTTTATTTATTTATTTTTTTGTAACATTCTGAATATGTGTTTTTCTTGAAGTTTATGGGGAAAATGCTGCTGAAATTCTTCTTTTCCAAACATGAAAACACTGCATTAGGGGACGCTCAGTACACATCGATTTTTACAGCTTCCACTGCAATCAATGGTAACTGTATATATTCCTGGGCACTGAGCTCCCTCTAGTGGTGGCTTCAGCTAGACAGTTTTATAATACACTGTGAGGGAAGCCACAGTCATAGAGCTGTATCCAGGAGATTCATTAATGTATTTATCCCAGTTGTCTGGTTTAAATGTATTGACATATTTAAGAAGCACCTGTTCCGCATGTATGAGAAAAAGGACGACATTTTTTATTAGTTTTTTAAATAAAACTTGTTCTGCTTAATAAAAAAAATGTGCATTTGCCAGAAATCTGCAGGTCACATTTTGCGTTCCGTGTTTTCTTAGTATTTGACACACTTTGTACAGGAAAGCTGAGTGGGCTTAGAGACATAGAAATTACCTTTATTAAATCTTGTGCTGTATATGTGCCATACTATATATCCATCTATATACACTGCATGATGACATCATTGTGTACAGGGGCATAACTACCATAGCGGCAGACCATGCGACTGCTATGGGGCCCAGGACAAGAGGGGGCCCAGTCTTAGTTGGGATCATCTCCTCTTCTACTGGAGGTGAAAACTTGGTCAGGACTCTGCCCTCTAAAGGAACAACTTTTAGCAAATGAGGCAGTGGGAAAATGGCTGAAGGGTCATTGAAAAGGGGTTTAGGCAGAAACCCTTCTGTCCTGTGTGGGGGCCTGGTGTGATCTTTGCTATGGAGCCCTTACTTCTCTATGTACACCTCTGCTTGTGTAGTCAGCATGATAGAGGATTACACTTCTATACCAGTTTTCTAATGTGCCAGGGATAACTATGCCCTCTCCTCCAAACATCTGGCATTGTTAGGATCACTACTGAAGAGGATATGATTCACATGAAGTGGGCATTTAGCCAGTCCAGGATTGTTTTCCATCTGTCATCACTTCTGAATTACCAATACGATTACATGTAGAAATAAATGACCTGGCTTCTTCTGGTTAATTTGTAATCTGAGAATTGGTCTCTGGCAGGTAGGGTTAGGTTCACACCTTGGATTGCGCCAGTTTTTTCATTCATTCATTGACCTCAATGATAACAAAAAATCTGATTGTGAAGAAGAGTGAAGACTTTATATTTAGGGTAGGTCATCATCAGTATTAGATCAGTGGGGGCCTGACTCCCTTATGGATAAGCAGGGGCAGACTGGCATTACATACTGCAGGAACATTTCCCAGTGTGCCAGTGCCCAGGGGACTACCTGAGCCCTCCTCACAGCTGTAGGCCGAGTGCATGCTCTCAGGAGCATCACAGGTGCCCTCCTGAATTTAACTGTATAGTCGTCCTCAGGACAGTGATACAGTTGAATGCTGAGGTGGGAACAGCAGTATTTTGTTATGTACTATGGTATTTGGTTCTGCTGGGGTGGTATTTTGTGCTGCACTATGGTATTTGGTTCTGTTGGGGTGGTATTTTGTGCTGCACTGTGGTATTTGGTTCTGCTGGGGTGGCATTTTGAGCTGCACTGTGGTATTTGGTTCTGCTGGGGTGGCATTTTGAGCTGCACTGTGGTATTTGGTTCTGCTGGGGTGGTATTTTGTGCTGCACTGTGGTATTTGGTTCTGCTGGGGTGCTATTTTGTGCTGCACTGTGGTATTTGGTTCTGTTGGGGTGCTATTTTGTGCTGCACTGTGGTATTTAGTTCTGCTGGGGCAGTATTTAGTGCTCCACTGTGGTATTTAGTTCTGCTGGGGCAGTATTTAGTGCTGCACTGTGGTATTTGGTTCTGCTGGGGTGATATTTTGTGCTGCACTGTGGTATTTGGTTCTGTTGGGGTGGCATTTTGTGCTGCACTGTGGTATTTGGTTCTGTTGGGGTGGTATTTTGTGCTGCACTGTGGTATTTCTGGCCCCGCCTACTTCTGTTGTCCCTGCCTACTTGTGTTGCCCCGCCTTCTGTTAATTTGGATTTGCCTACAATGTGGGGCCGCTTCTAGTTTTTTTCCCACGGGATATTCACAAGTTCACAGTCTGCCCCTGGGGATAGGACATCATTATTACAGTCCTAGAAAAAAAACTGACACATTCTACTAATTTCATTTAGATGTTCCTACAATATAAAAAGTATGAAAAATACAATGAATCCGAGTAATATGTATGTTTTTATTTAAAGGTTATGGAGTAAAAAAAAAAAAAGGTTACACTGAGTTTCAGACTACAATCTCCTAATATTCCATCTAATATTTAAGTTTACATCCTGCTCCTGGTTTCAAACTTTTCAAACTTTTCTCATGTGGACCTGTCCCTCTCACTTAACAAGCTGGATCTGCGTGTCCTGCAGAATATCCCATGTGTGGTCTCCTCCCTATCTACAGCCTGTGTGATCTGCCCCTTGCTTGGATCTTCTCCCCCTCTCCACATTCTGATCTGCCATGTACAACCTCCTCCCCCTACCTGCTACCTCTAAGAGTTCATGCACACGAGCGTGTGCCGGCCGTGCCCGTGCTGCGGGCCGCATACAGGGGGGCCACAATACATGAGTACCGGCCGTGTGCAGCCCCCATCACGGATCACGGACCCATTCACTTCAATGGGTCCGCAATCTGGGATTTGCGGAGCGGAGGCAAGGATCGGAACACCACAGAAGCACTACGGTGTTCTTCCGTGGTGTTTTTGGCCGTGCCTCCGCACCCCAAAATAGTAGCGCAAGCACTACTTTTTTGCGGTGCGGACCCTCGGATGCGGATCGCGGACCCTATTCGAGTGAATGGGTCCGCGATCCACATGCGGTGGCCCCACAGTCAGTGCCCGTGCATTGCGGTCCGCAGTTTGCGGCCCGCAGCACGGGCATGGCCGGCACACGCTCGTGTGCATGAGCCCTAACACTGAGAGAAGGGCGGGAAAGAGCAAAGACAGCCGTCAGAAACAGGAGCAGAGCTTGGACAGGTTTATGTCAGATTCAGCAACACCAGCAGCTAAGTGAAGAACTTACACACATTCTGCAGAAGGAAAATGGTAGGAAATAATTAGAAGACTATTTGGAAAGTTGCTTAAAGGGGTTATCCCACGAATAATGTAAAAAATGAATATCAGACATCATATAGTCCACGACAATACCTTTCTAACAACGCTAAAACCAGCCCTGTACCTCACATGGATCCAGAGATCTCCACATTCATTGGTCTGCTAGATTTATATCAAGCTGGCAGCTCATGGGAGTGTCTTTTTTGCTGCAGCTCAGGGGGCGTGTCTATTCTCTCCCTATCACAGCTCAGAAGGCAGTTGAAAAATGAAACTGAGCATGTGCGGCTTTCTCAGTGAGCAGGTCAAAGAAATAAGAAATTAAGTGGCACTATACAGATACATCTTACTGATAACTCAGTAGCTATACAGAATTTTTAATTACATGCAATTACAAAAGCATTCAGATCCAGAAGCTGGTTTAAAAACTATAGAATATTTTTCGTGGGACAACCCCTTTAATTTAGCAATTTGGAAGTAAATGAACAACAAAAAAATCAGTGCAAAGGTGTCCATAGATTAAAAAAAAAAAAGTATCCACAATGCTTTGCAGCAAAATGCAGACTCGTTAAAAGAGTTGTCCGATGACACAAAAAGTATTTTATTGGTTTCCAAATGTAAAATAAACTTTTAATATTCTTTAGTTGTGAAATCTTTAAAGGGTTTCTGTCACCTCCTTTTTCCGTATTTAACAGGATGACATTCTCAATATGCCAATGTCACCTGAGTTTAAGCTTGCTATTTATTTAATTCAGTGTCCCTGTTTTTGTTAAATTTAACCTTTAATCATATGCTAATTAGCCTCCTAGGAGCAGGGGGGGCGTTGCCCCTGCTCCTAGAGGCTCCATTTACCCACCTTAGTCTACGCCCTTTCCTTGCTGAGTGACAGGGCCAGGCCAGCGTTTGTGTTCTCAGGCTGGCCCTGTCTGTCGTCTCGCGTCCCACGGGACAGCGCAGGCGCGAGACGGCAGACAGGGCCAGCCTGAGGACATGAACGCCCCCCCTGCTCCTAGGAGGCTAATTAGCATATGATTAAAGGTTAAATTTAACAAAAACGGGGACACTGTGAATAAAATAAATAGCAAGCTTAAACTCAGGTGGCATATTAAGAATGTCATCCTGTTTAATAGGAGGTGACAGAAACCCTTTAAGGATGTCCAGACTTCAGTGGTCCCAGAAGTTGGTCTTCCACATTTGTTCTGACACACGTGGAGAGCTTTCTCCCTCTATATGATGGTGATGCAATGAAGGGGCTGGCTGTCTTCAGCAGTTGATTAGCTAAGCCAGCTCCCATCATCATATCTGTTTCAGAAACATAGAAGGGGGGCTGGTTTAGCTATTGAACTGAGTCAGACAGCCAGCCCCTTCATCACATCATCGACATAGCAAGGAGGAGGAAGCTCTCTGCGTGTCTCAGCATGAGAATGGACGCTCCACTTCTGGGACCACAAGACTGGCACTGAAATATATATTATATATAAGTTTCATTCATTTACATTTGGAAACCAGTGAAAATTTGTTTTTGGGTTTGTTGGACAACCTCTTCAAAGAGTAAAGGGGACCTCTACTTGAATGTATCTTTGAAAGGCCCATACACACGTGTCCAATGTAGAAAACCTGGTGGTGTCAGAAGACGTGGGGGACACCCTTCTATGAGATCCATAAGGCCTAACAGGGTCATAGTCCCTTAAATACAGATCACTATTAAAAGGTAGAAATATGGTTCCTTCATACGCGAAATTGTCCGTTAAGTGAATTGGGGCGAACCCACACACCGTCCATTTCTATGATGAGTTTCTTCGCTACATGTGAATTGATAACAATCCGTCATGCTGCGCCATTCTTTTATGTTGTGTAATACACTTTTCAATACGTACCTGTCAAGTAGCGCTATAACATTCTTCTTGGGACGCCCGATGTTAGGGCCATACAAATGTGCTCTGGAATAAGTCCGGATGGACTGCAGCAGATTCTTCAGCTGAACGTAGTCCTTTCCCAGCTGACTGCCATTCACAGCTCGGCTATTCAGCGCTCGGTAGTTGTTGGGTTCTGCAGGAATAACATGGTATAATGAGCCATAATATCCATGTCATGAAGATATAGATTCATTTTGTTTTTTCATATATAAACTGTATCAAAGGGGTTTCCCACGAAAAATATTCTACAGTTTTTAAACCAGCACTTGGATCTGAATACTTTTGTAATTGCATGTAATTAAAAATATAGTATAGCCACTGAGTTATTCAATAAAATGTATCTGTATAGCGCCACCTGCTGTTAGTTTTTTCTTATTTCTTTGACCTTCTCTGTGAGATGGCCGCACATGCCCAGTTCCATCCTTCTACTGCCTCCTGAGCTGTGATAGGGAGAGCTGAGACACACCTCCTGAGCTGTGATAGGGAGAGCTGAGACACACCCTCTGAGCTGTGATAGGGAGAGCTGATACACGCCTCCTGAGCTGTGATAGGGAGAGCTGAGACACACCTCCTGAGCTGTGATAGGGAGAGCTGAGACACGCCCTCTGAGCTGTGATAGGGAGAGCTGAGACACGCCACCTGAGCTATGATAGGGAGAGCTGAGACACGCCCTCTGAGCTGTGATAGGGAGAGCTGAGACACGCCACCTGAGCTATGATAGGGAGAGCATGGACACGCCTCCTGAGCTGTGATAGGTAGAACTGAGACACGCCCCCTTAGCTGCAGCAGGAATGACACTCCCCCTGAGCTGTCAGCTTGATATAAATCTAGCAGAGCAATGAATGTGGAGATCTCTGTATCCATGTGAAGTACAGGGCTGGTTCTAGCTTTGTTAGAAAGAGATTGTCATTTACTATATGATGTTTGATTTTGATTTTTTACATTAGTCATGGGATAACCCCTTTAAGAAAATCCCCCTCCTGTGTGGAATAATAAGGGTGACCTTGGGGAGGTGGCTGTCAGTGACCACCTAAGTTTACAGAATAGAGATCATCGTACTAGTTTTCTGAATAAGATCCAGGGACCACATCTGAGATCCAGCGACACAGAAATACTCGTCTGTATGTGGCTTCTCAAAAGAAGAGGAGAGGGGACATGAAGTACTAATGGTGGCTGGTGTGGCCATCTCTGGGACCTTTGACCACTCCAGAAAAGAGAATATGAGTGACAGGTGGTCACCAATGAATCTCCATTATATCTCATGGAAGTTGATACTACAGCATCTTCAGGGGAAGAGGCCATATGCATTCATTGTCTACTCTTCTGTGTAGTACTGATCGGGGTATGAAGGGGTCCCTCAATCTCCTAATAGGTGGGAGTATATTTGATACGCCATAATGTTATAGATGGTACTGCACTTAGGTGATAGGTCTGATCTGCTGGTCCCTGGTTCTCCTACGAAAATTGAGTCTCAGAGAGGTGAATGGAAGGGGGGGGGGGCATCACCACTGGCTCTATTCTCATAGGAGACTCCAGGACCTCTATTTTATTATCACATGGGGTCCTAATGGTCAGATTCCCGTAGATCAGACACATATCCCCTATCCTGTGATGTTAATGGGAAACCCCCTTTAAATTCTATTGTAGTTCAATATGACAATGTGGTCCTTGGATCAGAAGAGGCTGTCCTCCCCCGGTATACAGTACTGTACAGAACGTGATCTTATTATCTCAGATGCATGGAAGGTGAATATCTTGAAATCTTGCTTCAGGAAAATAAACTAAGTAAGGATAAATGGAAGGAGGCCAGGTTCCCAGGAACAGGTGTCTGTTGGCCAATGAATATTGTGGTTATTTTTCTTGGTCTACAGCCCCAGTCTTGCTTTCACATAAAAGTGGAGGAACAGAATGAACGTCATTCTCCTCCGTGACCTCTCCTGGCCTGCTGGTGTGAAGCAAAACAACCTGACAGATGTGGCGGTGATATGTAATGGCCATTACCAAGCAGTCGGTGCTCCAAAGAATTCCACTTTCATATCATTAGCGTGATCTACAGAAATACTACTGCTTATCTGACATACAATCAATCAGTGATCAGTGAAGGTCTATCAGGGGCCCTTACATGAAGTACAGAGAGGATGGACAGGACAGACTGTGGTAATGGAGACTGCATACAAGTGCTGCTGATTAGTCACATCCAGTGGCGTAGCTATAGGGGTCGCAGCGGTCGCAGTTGCGACCGGGCCCCTAAGCCAGGGGGGCCCCGAGGGCCCCCCTTGCCACTTGCAAGGCCGCACCGCCAATTAGCCGGGTGCGGTGCGGCCCTGCGGACAGTTGCGGGCGGCGGTGGGGCAGAGGGAGATGAGCGCTTCCATTGTGGAAGCGCTCATCTCCATAGTCCTCTGTATCGCCGTCCTCAGGACGGCGATACAGATGCCTGTATTCTACTGCGGGGCAGGGGAGGGAGAGGCGTCTCCCCTGCCCGTTCCTCTGATAGGCTGCAGGCACTGGGCCTGCAGCCTATCAGAGGCCGGCTCAGGCGGAGCGATGACGTCATCGCGCCGCCTGAGCCGTACAGCGCGGGACACAGGCCGGAAGAGGCCTGCATCGCATCACTGACAGCTCCATGGAGGTAAGTATTAGTGTTTATTTTTTTATTGTAGCACGGACCGGAGCTCTATTGGGGGACATGGGGGCATTTTTACTAGCACATGGGGGGCACTGGGGGCACTTTTACTGTCACATGGGGCATTTTTACTGGCACTGGGGGCACTTTTACTGTCACATGGGGCATTTTTACTGGCACATGGGGGCACTGGGGCATTTTTACTGGCACATGGGGGCACTTTTACTGGCACATGGGGGCACTGGGTGCAAATTACTGGCACTGGGGGCATTTTTATTGGTACTGGGGGCACTTTTACTGGCACATGGGGGCACTGGGGGCATTTTACTGGCACATGGGGCACTGGGGGCATTTTTACTGGCACATGGGGGCATTTTTACTGGCACATGGGGGCACTGGGGGCATATTACTGGCACTGGGGGCATTTTTACTGGTACTGGGGGCACTTTTACTGGCACATGGGGGCACTTGGGGCATTTTACTGGCACATGGGGGCACTGGGGGCATATTACTGGCACTGGGGGCATTTTTACTGGCACATGGGGGCATTTTTACTGGCACATGGGGGCACTGGGGGCATATTACTGGCACTAGGGGCATATTACTGGCACTGGGGGCATTTTTACTGGTACTGGGGGCACTTTTACTGGCACATGGGGGCACTGGGGGCATTTTTTACTGGCACTGGGGGCATTCTTACTGGCACATGGGGGCACTGGGGGCATTTTTACTGGCACATGGGGGCACTGGGAGCATTTTACTGGCACTGGGGGCATTTTTTACTTGCACATGGGGCACTGGGAGCATTTTACTGGCCCTGGGGGCATTTTTACTGGCACATGGGACACGAGGGCATTTTTAACTGGCACTGGGGCCATTTTTACTGGCACATGGGGGCATTGGGGACATTTCTTACTGGCACATGGGGGCAATGGGAAGCATTTCTTACTGGCACTTGGGGGCATTTTTCTGGCACATGGGGCATTTCTTACTGGCACATTGAAAGCATTATTACTTCTGGGGCACAGTGGGGACATTAGTACTGTTGGGGGCACTATTACTAACAAGTGCACTCTGGCAGAGAATTATTAGTTGGGACTTTGGGGGCACCCTGGCACAGTATCAGCGCAGTTATTTCTGGGGGATGTTATGTTTACACTATTACTGTCAGGGACACTATTTGCTGGGCGCAGTTATTTTAGGACACTGTGTGCCAATAATTATTGAAGGGCACTCTCTGTGTGGTACTAGTGGCACAGTACTGGGGGTGGTAGGATGATTTGTCCAGAAGACGGGAGGATGATGGAAAAGTAGTAAACTAAGATTTTTTTCTGTCTAACTGCAGAGATGAGAAATGGCTGAAAAATGGCGCCTGGTCTGAAAGGAGAAGATGAGGAAAGAGAAGATCTACATCCGAGGAGACGTCACTGGATGTACGAGGTATGAGGCGCTGTATTATACTGGATGTAAGAGGTATGGGGCGCTGTATTATACTGGATGTAAGAGGTATGGGGCGCTGTATTAGGCTACATTCACAGGAACATTGTGTTTTGCAGTCTGCAAATTGCGGATCCGCAAAAAAAGGATGATGTTCCGTATGGCATCCGTTTTTTTTGCAGATCCACTGTAACAATTCCTATCCTTGTCCCCAAAACGGACAAAAATAGGAATGGACATACAGATGTGGACAGCACACAGTGCTCATTTAAGTGAATGGGTCGTGTGAATGTAGCCTTACCCTGTATGTTCTGTAGTGATACACGTAATGTTAGGAGGTTAGGTTAGGGTGAGAATTTGGCATGGAAGGGGGTTTCAATTTTTGACTTGGCCGGCAGAAAAGCTAGGTGAACCAGCGCTGGAGGAAGGGGGGGGGGGGCCCAAGCTGAACTCTTGCACCAGGGCCCATGAGCCTTTAGCTACGCCGCTGGTCACATCCCCACCTCCTCTCTGTCCTTCATGTCTCCTCATGAACTCCATTCCGACAGAAATTCAGCTGAAGATCTTATCATCTGTATTCAGGATCATAATCCCTGACAAGCAGAGCAGAGAGGAGGATGAGGCAGCTCTTTACCTCAGTGTTGTGAAGTAACTTGTCCTGCTGTGTGATTAGGACAGGTTCTGTGTGTACTAATAGGACGGCGGCCATTTTATTTCTCCTAATGATTGCTCCCTGGAAAAAACAAGCCATTATAACTAATTAACTAATTTTTGGAATATATTTATAATAAAGTAATACTTAAAGAAGAACTCCCGCAAACATTTTTATTCTCTGTTAGAAAGGTGCATGATATCATCTGTAGTGATTGTCATTTTCTTATCAGTGTCTGTTTCTGTGAGTAAAAACCTCTCTTCTTATTGTAGCTGGGTCATGTGACCAACTCCCTGACCTCCAACTGACCCAGGACAGGAAGCCAGTAACTGCTCTATTCAATCCTATGGGAGCCTCACTTTCATTCTAATAGGAATACATAGAGAATTAGACTTCCTGTCCACACATAAGTCTCTGTGTGAGTTGGTGGGTCTAATTGCTGGTCACATGACACAGATAAGAAACTTCAGGATGATATAAGTCAAAAATTCAGACACTGGTAAGACAATGACATTCACTACAGATTATATCATGTACATTTCTAGCAGGACATGGAATAAAATTTTTGTCGGGAGTTCTTCTTTAAGTAATTTAATTTTCTTAATTCCCGGAGAACCCCTTTAAGAATGCGGCTCCACCATGAATGGAGTGGCGGCCCCGCACGTGCATTTTTTTCCATTCACTGCTATAGAAATTCCAAAAAGAGCAGAGCGGTGTGTGAAGTCCAATAGCAGTGAATTGAGAAAGCTGAACACGCGCAGCATGCCCACCATGGGCTACGAAGGTGAAACCTGCAACTATCTGACAGATGGGACAATCCCTTTAAGGCACAGCAGCCAAGAAGGAAGGAAGTTATTAAAGGTGCACTCCAGCAAAACCAATGCACTGGGTTTTCATTGGAGCAGAGCAGCAGTGAGAGATTCCTGTGTCCACCCCTCAGACCCTGCACTGGGCATAACACAAGGAACCTGATTTTTCCCAAATGTTCCTTCAATGTCAGTAAAACATAGTAGTTTAGAGAGAATAGTGAAAATACAGTGAAATGGATGAGCTGTATTCAGGATCACTCACTCACCGACCACTGATTCACTTGGGTTATGAACCCAACATCTGGGAAGGGCTGCCATGACGGGGACACGTTACACATGACATGATGGATGCAGCATATCTCATATCTCCACACATTTGTGTACACAAGTAACAGGGATTTATCTCACTCACCATTCCCCAGTTCCCATGAAATGTTGTACTTCTTGCTGGCGCTGTATTTTAGTAAGCTGAGCACGCTGGAGCCGTTCCAAGAATTATCTGAGTTTCGTCGAAGAGCATTAAGTCCAAAAATCAGATGAAGTCCAGAGCAGTCAACAAAGTTATAGAGTTTGTCAAGAGACCTGGCTGGGAGGAAACAGAAAGCTTGTAATGCACACAGCGTCTCGATGGGGAACCCAAGAGCCATCCAGCCCACATGATAAGGGGATTACATGTATTAGCTACGGCCTGCTCCTGTTATAGACATTTGTGGAGCTTTCTATGTGTTATCTATCTATCTATCTATCTATCTATCTATCTATCTATCTAATCTATCTATCTATCTATCTATCTATCTATCTATCTATCTATCTATCCACATGGGTGAATAAACTTCATTTTTTTACTGCATTCTAGAGAGTGCTGCCTTTTTGCATTATCTATCTATCTATCTATCTATCTATCTATCTAATATTTATCTATCTAATATTTATCTATCTAATATTTATCTATCTAATATCTATGTAACTATCTATCAATCATCTATCGATCTCTTTGCTATCATCTTTCTATCTGTTGTCCATTATCTATCTACTATCACTATCCATTTATCCATTATCTATCTATGTATCTATCTATCTATCTATCTATCTATTATCTATCTATCTATTATCTATCTATCTATCTATCTATCTATCTATCTATCTATCTATTATCTATCTATCTATTATCTATCTATCTATCTAATATTTATCTATCTAATATCTATATAACTAACTATCTATCAATCAATGTATCTATCAATCTCTTTGCTATCATCTATCTGTTGTCCATTATCTATCTACTATCATCCATCTGCTATCCATTTATCCATCTTCTATCTATCTTTCTATCTGCCATCTATCTATTGCTATCCATTTATCGCTATCTATCTACAGTATCTCCTATCCTTCTTTTTATCTCTCTCTTTTTTTAGTCTCTTTCATTCTCCCTTTTTTTTCTCTATTTTCTTTTCTTTCTTTCTTTCTTTCTTTCTTTCTTTCTTTCTTTCTTTCTTTCTTTCTTTCTTTCTTTCTTTTTTTCTTTCTACATCCCTTTTTTCTATCTACCTATTTATTTCTTTTCTACATCTACAGATGTTGCAATCTGTAACTTGACACTTAACATATTAAAAATTTACATGGACACTTAACACACAATAGCCGTGCTGGATGGGTTTACAGTTACACCTTCTCGTTTTGTGGTGCAGTTTTTGAAGCCAAAAGCAGAGGTGAGTCCTAAAGGGGAGAGTAAGTATAAGGACTCATGCACACAAATGTATTTTCTTTTTCTATCTTCTTTTTTTTTTTTTTGCGGACCGATTTTGGAACCATTCATTTCAATGGGTCTGCAAAAAAAACGGAAGTTACTCCGTGTGCATTCAGTTTCCATATGTCCTATTATTGTCCACATCACAGACAAGCATAGTACTGTTCTATTAGGGGCCAGAGGTTCCGTTCCGCAAAATATGGAATGCACAGGGACGTCTTCCGTATATTTTGCAGATCCGTTTTTGCGGACCACAAAATACATACAGTCGTGTGCATGAAGCCTGAAGAACAGAAACTCCCTTGTCTCTTTTTTTTTATCCACTCCTAGTTTTGGTACCAAAAACTGCATCCGAAATCCTAAACATGGAAGCCCAGCCTAAAAGTCACATTAAAGTTTGCTACGCTTGTTTATTCAATCATTATGCAGGTCAAGATAAAGATGCTTACCTCTGAATACTCCGTACCTAATATCTATCTACCATAAATAGCTACTTAAAGAGTGGACTCAATGGGCTGCCAAGAACTGCATGAATGTTTTTACTTTTTTTTCTTTTACTTTTTGAAAAATTGAGTATTATTTAATGGTGTCTCATCTCTGTTATCTTCCTCAGAAGAAATAGACTGTCATCTGGATTCTATCTCCTCCAGAGCGCTGACACCTGATACATTAAAGGGCTATGTGAACATCAAAATCAGCGCTGATGCAGTCCAGTTCTTCCTTTATCACCACTTACACCATCTAAAAAGATTATGAGAGCGCATAAATTATGTCTCTATAATACTGTAAAAATTTACACTTACTACATATATAACCACTTTAGCTCTGAAGAGGCACTGGACTCTAGATAAATGCCGGCCAAGGAAGAGGGCGAGACAATGACTGGATCCTATCACGCCGAGAGCACATCTGTATTATATACAGCTCACAGCAGGGTGTCATCTGCAGGTTATGTCTGACGATTCATTTGCAGCGCATGTAGATGTCATTAACTAATGACTGATTTTCACAAAATGATTATGAAGGATTTCACAAGCGGTAAACTATAATTACAGAAAACCAGGAAATTAATACTAGTGATACAAGGGCCCTAAGGTTAACAATCAAATTAAACTGCTTATTTTCAAAAGCCCTGTGGAAAGTATAAGGAGCAACCCGAGTGCTGTCCGGATCAAACTGCTGCATTGCTGTAAGTCTCAATGCTCTTACAGTAAAGAACCCTTATACGATGATATAGGAACTTTGCTGTAAATGTTGTGGATACCTCCTTGTCATGCTTGCAGGCTTAGGTATAATAAGAACATTAGACAGATATCTATCGATGGATTCATATCTATCTATCTATCTATCTATCTATCTATCTATCTATCTATCTATCTATCTATCTATCTCCTATTTATTTATGATCTATCTATCTATGTTCTATTTATCTATATATTTATCTCATGTCTATTTATGATCTATCTATCTATCCATCTAATTTGTAGAAGCAAAGCAGCGCTTCCTCTCAGTAGCAAAGTGGTGGTACCGTAACCGGAATATTGGACCTTTATCCAGGGTCCTAGTAGTACAGTATATTGTGTATTTTTGTTTTATGTTTTTCCAGCAGACTATCTCCTATCTATCTATCTATCTATCTATCTATCTATCTATCTATCTCCTATCTATCTAATAAAAAGAGCAATAAGGCAGCACTCTGAAAAAGTATAAAAATTATATAAAATATATAACATGGATACGCAACGTTTTGGCTCAACCGTAGAGCCTTTCTCAAGCATTGCTTGAGAAAGGTGCTAAGGATGAGCTGAAACATCGCGTATCCATCTATCTATCTATCAACCTTTCTGCTATCTATCTACTTATCTCTCATATCTATCTATCTATCTATCTATCTATCTATCTATCTATCTATCTATCTATCTATCTCCTATGTCTATCTATCTAATATCTATCTATTTATCTCTCATATCTATCTATCTATCTATCTATCTATCTATCTATCTATCTATCTATCTATCTATCTCATATCTATCTATCTATCTCATATCTATCTATCTATCTATCTATCTATCTATCTATCTATCTATCTATCTATCTATCTCCTATGTCTATCTATCTAATATCTATCTATTTATCTCTCATATCTATCTATCTATCTATCTATCTATCTATCTATCTATCTATCTATCTATCTCATATCTATCTATCTATCTCATATCTATCTATCTATCTATCTATCTATCTATCTATCTATCTATCTATCTATCTATCTATCTCCTATGTCTATCTATCTAATATCTATCTATTTATCTCTCATATCTATCTATCTATCTATCTATCTATCTATCTATCTATCTATCTATCTATCCATCTCTCTAATCAGCCATCTACCTATGCCTTGTTTTATAGCAGATATATTTTATATTTGAAATCATTGATTCATGTGAGATCTGTGTTTTTCCATGGTCCTGTATGTGTATATCGTTTTCATAACATATACTGTATATATATTTCAAATGTAAAAATAATTAACCATATAACATAGATGACTTTGGCTTTTATTCTACAATCCAATTATTCAAATGCACAACTGGCAGAGATAAAGGAAGACTAAAGATTGTAAGGATCTGACAAGACATCCTATGATCCACATCAGTCCGGGCAGAGTAATAAGTGCAGTGTTTATTTGCCTGTCGGGATCAGAGAGACTCTCCACTGGCAGAGACTCTTCTTGGCAGGCAGCTTTTTGGATTCACAGTCCAGCCCTATATCCAGACATTTCTCAAGTAGTTCATCATTACATTGTGCATATGTGTTCTTCACTGTCATAACATTTTCCTCTGTGCCCCACCCCATTCGTCATGGTCCTGCCGCCGCCAGTGAATTCCCCGCTATAAATAGTCCCAATCACCAAACCATTTCTTTTATACTAAATCTGACCTCGAATGCCGACAAATACGTGAACACGTAGAAACATGTCACAGTTGTCGGCTTAATCACAGCTTCCAGAGCCCATTCATTAATAGCTGTGAAACCCACAGGTCAGCTGACAAACAAAATTTATTTAGGGGAATTTTGTATAAATTGTGCTTTGGGGCAAAAAGGTATTTTATTTTTTACATTTCTGAATGGATAAAAATTTTATTCCATAGAACATAATTTATCCACAATAATCTCCTGAACAGCCATCAAACGTATTCTTATGGATTAGTATTTGTCACCCTCATATTAGAATAGTCTTCATGGAAGTACCCCCTCACACTCTAGTACTAAATATTACCCCACAACAACCAGCATGCTGCCATAAGCAGTTCAGACCAGAGAGTACCCCCATAAGAAGCTCTAGCCAGAGAGTGTCCCATAAGAAGCTCTAGCCAGAGAGTACCCTCATAAGAAGCTTTAGACAGAGAGTACCCCATAAACAGTTCAAGCTAGAGAGTACTCCATAAGAAGCTCTAACCAGAGAGTGTCCCATAAGAAGCTCTAACCAGAGAGTGTCCCATAAGAAGCTCTAACCCGAGAGTGTTCCATAAGCAGTTTAAGCCAGAGAGTACCCCCATAAGAAGCTCTAGCCAGAGAGTGTCCCATAAGCCGTTCAAGCCAAAGAGTACCCCATAAGACGCTCTAGCCAGAGAGTGTACCATAAGCAGTTCAAGCCAGAGAGTACCCCCATAAGAAGCTCTAGCCAAAGAGTGTACCATAAGCAGTTCAAGCCAGAGAGTGCCCCATAAACAGTTCAAGCCAGAGAGTACCCCCATGAGAAGCTCTAGCCAGAGAGTACCCACATAAGAAGCTTTTACCAGAGAGTGCCCCATAAGCAGCTTTAGCCAGAGAGTGCCCCATAAACAGTTCAAACCAGAGAGTACCCTTATAAGAAGCTCTTGCCAGAGAGTATCCCCATAACAAGCTCTAGCCAGAGTGTACCCTCATAAGAAGCTCTAGCCAGAGAGTACCCCCATAAGAAGCTTTAGCCAGAGAGTGCCCCATGAGAAGTTCAAGACAAAGTACCCCCAAAAGAAGCTCTAACCAGAAGGAGCCCTATAAGCAGTTCAAGCCAGAGAGTGCCCCATAAGTAGTTCAAAGCAGAGTGTGCTCCCATAAGCAGTTCTAGCTGCCAGCTTGAAAAATATCTAGTGGAGCATTTGGATCCATTTTAATGGGGAGATCTCTGGATCGATATGAGGTACAGGGCTGGTTCTAGCTTTGTTAGAAAGAGATTATCATGTATTGTACGATGTCTGATTTTTTACATTAAAGGGGTATTCCCATCTTAGACAATGGGGGCATATCGCTAGGATATGCCCCCATTGTCTTATAGGTGCGGGTCCCACCACTGGGACCTGCACCTATATCAAGAATGTAGCCTCCAAAGTTGGCTACATAGAAATATTTCCGTCGGCTACATAGAAATGAATGGAAGCTATGGGTGCAGAGGGAAACCTGGGGTCCTCCAGGTGCAGCGCTCCCTGCTCCATTCTCAATATAGATGCGGGTCCCAGCGGTGGGACCTGCACCTCTCAGACAATGGGGGCATATCCTAGCGATATGACCCCATTGTCTAAGATGGGAATACCCCTTTAACAATTCTCCGCTTATTCGATAAATCCTTCAGCATGAGCATTGTGTTCAGTCCTTACTTTTTGCATTCTGCTCCACAATTATACTTCAGCAAGCACTCTCAAAATGCATAAAAACTATTGTATGTAAAAAAAATTAGCTGCAGTCCTACAAAATTTACTAAATTGCAAAATTGTTTGTACCTGTATTTCTGAATTTAGCCTGAAATAAAATAGGTTCCACTTCGATCTCCTGGGCTGTTTTGTGGCAATTTGGTTTGTAAAGTGAGGACTGTGATGCAGTTGTATAGGATGTGTAAACATTTGTGTCAGACTCATGGTCTTCAGAAAGGATCATGGACGAAAAAACATCAAAGGAGTTGGAAGGAACCTCTAAGAGGGGGCTGCCATTCCTCTTTTGCACACTTCCTAGCCTCACAACCAGTCTGGTAGCCTAAAAAAAAACATCATGAAGTTTCATGGAAGTTCTGGATAATTTTTTTTCAGGTTAATTATGTCCTTGTTCTCCCCGACACTCTCCATTTTCATGAAAGAGGTGTTGGTACGGGGTCGAGAGACGCTTCAGTTTTAAGTGGAATCAGGTGTCCTTTTCCCTGTAGGGATGTCTGGAAAATGTCAGGATCCTCTGAGTAACAGGTACTGGCAGATCAGCAGAGCGAATTTTAAGAGAATTTTGCTGCTGCGAGACTTGAAGGCTGGTAATGATGTTATGAAATTTATTCACATGAAATGCAAACTTTTCTACCCAAAACCTTCAATAGTTACCAATTTTATTCAGTTTCTGTCCAAATCCCACAGAAGACGAGTTCCTTTATGTTGGTTTGTATGAAATGGTGAATGAATTTCTTTCCTTCGGCTCCCTCTCCCCTCACCCCTCCCATCTCGCTTTCCTATTCATCCTCCAACACAGGAGTATCTTGAAGCTTCTGGGCTCCAATACAAAATATATGGCAGGGCCCTCCCCTATTTTATACCACTTGTGTCAAATGGACTTTTGGGCCCCTCAGGCACCAGGAGCCAAGTGGGACTGCTATCTCTGCACCCACTTATACCAATCTTACCCTCCAACTCACACTGTAGGGCCGTTATTGCAATAATTATGGTCTCATCAGGATAGAACACCCCTTTCCTGTGATATCAATGTGTTTCATGTAGAAACAGGAGACATTTTTGGATTTTTCCCACAATTCTGGCATTGAAAAGTCGCACACAGGGGTGCACCACTAATGAGGTGATTAGCTCACGCAGCACCAGGTAGGGGCAAGAGAGGGGCAGCAGAAGGGCCTGGGCCACAATGAAAGCGTTCATCTCTACATATCCAACTTCTTCACTGTACTCAGGACAGAAATACAGTTGAATGCTGTGACGGGGCACGGGAACAATGTCTCCCTGGCCCACCATTTCCTCTAATTCGCTATAGTCCTATTTCCTAATTTGGCATATAATGACCTTTTTACTGTAAAGTTTTAGTGCTTCTCACAAATTAACTTTGGCTTTTACTGGGGGCAGTGTGAGGATACATCCCCCCACCCAGTGCTCTGGTCTTCTTATATTGACTTCTAGCTGCCCAAGTGTGCTGCTCCTGCATCTAGCAGTTCTCTTAGAGTGTGTCCTAATTCAGGCAGTCTGGCAGAACTATACTGGTCTAGACTTCCTTTCCAATACATCAAGTCAATCACCAGTGAGCCCTTTCTTAATCATTGCCCCTATCCTCAGCACAAATGGTGCGTAAAAGATACACTCTGCACACAGAGAGGAAAGATCCAGGACACAGGAGCAGTTATTGATTGTAGCAGAGATGGGGCACAGACTATGTAAACTGATGCTGGACTGATGAGTCAGTCCAATGAGGGATGCTAACTAATATACAAACTAAAACCAACACATGCAGAAGCACTTTATAAACGAATTATATTATGACTGGTGTAAGAAATGCATTTACTATGTACTGGAGTGAAGATGTGGCTGTCCTACACAGAAAATAGCAGTCTGAGATGCTAAGCATTCTGCAGTGTTCAGGCTCTGAGCTCTGGATAGTGAAGGGGCCTCTGCACTGAAGTACACTGAGCTCTGGATGGGGAAGGGACCTCTGCATTGAGTTCAGAAGTACATGGAGCTCTGGATGGGGAAATGGCCTCTGCATTGAGCTCAGAAGAACGCTGAGCTCTGAAACCAGTTAGTGAAGAAGTACACACACTTCCTTCAGTCCATCTATGCTGCTAAGGAACGATTCATCTAGTGATTCACCTGAGTGGACAGCAAAACTGCTAGAAGAAGGACCCTCGTGGCAGAGATTTCAGAAGTGTTTTCAAGGTGGATTACATGAAAATTTTTAATCAGTTATTTACAAATCTGTTCAGGGTCACCTAAAGGGACCCTTTGAGAAGAAATTTTTTGAAAAGTTAAAGATGATTTAAGAACATTTCCACTTAAGTGTATTTTGGTCGGTATTTGAAAAACCAAAACCAGTAGCAGGTAGGAAACCTTCTGGAAGAAGTGAACATCTTTCCATTACAGATTCTCACTGTAGGATCCTCTCCTAGTTTATCAATTCTGATGCAAAATACTGACCGTGCAAACATTAATTCTGTTTTACTGTACTTACAGTATCTACAAAGTCACAATCTCAAATTCTGAGATTTCTATCTCCTATTTCTATATTCCAGAAGATATACATGCTCACGCTAGGCTACCTGCCAAACCCTCAACCTGTTAATCTAATGGGCCCCGTGGTCTCCACTAATCCTTTCAGTTTAGTTTTTAATGGCCCTACTAACCTGCAGGTGCAGCAAGAAAGTCAAACCATAAACTCACACACACTGCAGAGGTAACCATACGTCTTGAGGTGAAATGTCTGGAAATACTAACATTTTGGCACTACTCCGCTCATCAGCCTGCAGTTAACTATGGCGCTCTTGTATGCATCTACTACGTGTTATTCCTGGCAGCCAGCTCTACCCAGCAAATGTCGAATTCACAAGAATCACATCTCATTATAGTTTGCTTTAATGTAGTAAATGGGATGCTACCACCTGTAAATCCAGAATCATAAGTACACTGATCAGATTTATTAGATCGGAGCCTAAACTAGACTCATGTCTCCACCCAAACCTAAAGCGTACCTGAGTTTTCAAAAAAAGTTTGCCTATTACCTGTGCTTTTTTGTGCAATCATAACTGTGAAGGAATATGTCTTTTTTCGGCTTCCTCAATGTCTTTTTCAGCCATGTTATTCCCTGTTTCAGCTGCTCGACTAGATGCATTTCTCTCAGAAGCAGGGGGCATCTCCCTTCTGTGGAATCTTCCAGCACTGTACTGCTGTGACATCCTTTCCCTTACTTATCACTGTGTTTTTTTTTAGAGGAGGCTCCTATAATGTTCAGAAGCAGTGTAGAAGCAGCTCTTCTATCGGGCTTAGGTTCTTAGCTACCTCTGAAATGCCTTCATTTCATGTGTCTCTGGTACTAGGAATAAATTTTGCCTGACAACAGAAGGCAATTTTTATTTTTTGCTCATACCCCAAAATTAAACGCATGTCTAACCCAAAAAGGTAAAGATAGAAAGTATAACATACCCCACTAAAAAAGGCCCATTTCACGTCAATGCAAAGATTAAAAAAAGACAAAAACATTGTCTAGTCCTAAACCCCAAAAAGGCCTGTTCCTTCAGAGGTTAATTCTCTTAGTATAAGTAATAATGGCAAAAATACTCTATACCCTATACACTAAAACTGAGCTTAAACCTAAGGGATCTCCATCAATTCTTCTCTCCAATGTGAGAGTTTCATCATGAAGTGAAAAAAAGGACACCTATCAATTAAAGAGTACAATATGTACAGATGTAGCAAAGTTTATCTTAAAGGGGTATTCCCATATTTATGGCATATCGACAACTCTGGGACTCGCTCCAATCTCAAGAACAGGGCACATTGCTCTCCATTCACTGCTATGGGACTTCCCAATTTGGCTGAGCCTGCTAGCGCGGCAATTCTCAGAGATCCCGTAAGAGTGAATGGAGAGGATTTCATGCATGTGCGATGTGCTCTTAGATCACAGAGGGGCCCGCGTCTTTCAGCTAGGAGACAATCCCAGAGATGGGACCTGCAGCTATCAGACATATCCTATCGATATCCCATAAACGTCCCAGATGGGAATACCCCTTTTACTGCCTTAGTAATTTGCTAATAACATAGCGTGTGTGGCGATTTATACTCTTTGCGTAGCGTGCCCATTCCAATAGGAAGTCTAGGAATATCTATGCAAATCACACACTGTAGGTGTGCTATGTCGGCATGTCAGTAGTGCCTTGTGCAGTCTCATATGTGCCCTCATTGCTGAAAAAAGTATTAATTTATGCAAATAAGGAATAATGGAGGGTGTTGCCCTTACACCTAGAGGCTCAGCTCTCTCTGCAACTGCCCAGCCCCCTGCACTTTGATTAACAGGACCAAGTGTGATCATGTTTTTACTGCCTGGTCCTGTCAATCATAGTGGAAAGGTCTAAGTACTTGAGAAGGCTCTAGGTGTAATGGTAACGCCCCTGTTGCTCCTAGAGGCTCATTTGCATATGATAAAACATATTCTCAGCAATGCGGCAACATATGAACATGGGACCAACACAGATGTCTTCAGCTGCCAAGTGCACATGTAACAGGTCAGCCAGTGTCATAGGTATAAGTCTGCTGACGGATGCCCTTTAAAGACCTTCTTTACCACTTTACCCTACACCTTCAATGTATCTATGCCTATCATGTGCAGAAGTCATTCCTATATAGCCCCCGCCATATTGTATTCCCCAACCATGATAAAGTCGACCTTTTGCAGCACTACTTTCCATTTATTTCTCAATGGTATAATAAAAGCTAAATAAAAAAAAATGGCTGGAGCCTTTGTGAAAGTGATCCTCCTAAAATTCAATCCAGGCAAGTAACACGTAGAGTGCAGACAAGCCTCTAAAAGGACAAGCTTGTTCTCTGGCGCTCAAATCTGTTTCTGTCATGCACGGTATTTTCATCTGGTGAGATGCACAGCCGTCACCCGTGTAATGACAGATATCGCACTGCAGCATTTCCACGTGACGTTTATAACATTCTTATGATAATGAAATGGTAAAACTTTTACCGTCTATCAGAAAGCAGCACAATTAGTAACAGAAGAGGAGTCACCCCAGGGGCAGGAGACGATGGAACATATAAAATAAGAAGTATCTGGGCTTCATCTTCTATGATTGCTGAAAATGGTAAGTATCCCTGGAATAATATTAGTGATAATGAAGGGCCTGTCAATTCATATTTCATATACACCCGACCTAATCATGTCACAATGTCTTCACGTTTTCCATGTCCAACATCCAATATCTGCAGTGGTGGTTAACATGTGTAAGTTCATTATTAGTGTTGAGCAACGCAAAGCATTCAAAGCGCAAACTTCCATATGCAACAAATTCAATTTGCTTTGTGGTAACGAAAATGGTGGCTGCAAATGGCGGCTGCATGTGTCGCAAAGTGAAAGTAAGAAGCCTGGGAATGCAAGATCACCTATAATGCTGTGCAGCCAGCCAATCGGCAGATCCCTTTTGATGTCACAGCCCTATAAAACCTGCGTGGTCTCCACCATTGTCCTGTTAGCTGAGCCTAGGGAGAGATGTGACAAGCGCTCATGCACTAGGGACAGTGTTGCTGAATATGATCAATAGAAGAATATTGGAGACAGGAGAGTGCAGGGAGAATACAGGGAGAGTGCAGGGAGAGTGCAGGGAGACTTATGCTGCATCAGTTTTATTTATTTATTCCTACATCAGCCATAAATATAATTCAATACCAATAAGATAGAAGCCTTTATTATTATTAGATGATGTGGAAAAGGAGGAGAAGCAGATGGCAGAAGAAGGTCTTCCACCTTTAGGGCAGGAGAGCGCTGGGTTGGAGAAGTGGGTATGCCAGCATATTATGCCCCCACTTAACCAGCCTAACCCCGTACCAGCAACAGCCCATGTTTAAAGGTGCCGTGCGGGCTTTAACAATGAACGACTATACAGTGCGCTCTTCATTATTAAACTAAAGGCAGCTGCACGCTAATTGGGCTTGCAGTTCTTCACCGAAGCCTGCCACACGGCTGCTCTGTGTAGCCGTACCTGATTTATTGCGATTTGTGACAAATTAATTCGTAACAAATTGAATTTCTTGGCTAACTTTGGCGAAGTTGCCGAATGTAATTTTTCGCTCATCTCTATTCATTATGTTAAGGTGAAGACAAAGACAGCAGTGATAAAGATATACCATAGTAACCTTCTGATAATGATCACAGTGACTATTTACAATGATACTAATACAAATAATAAATGTATGTGGTAGCTGTCTGTCAAAATTAGAGGACATCAGTCAGCAGATTTGTCCCTATGACACTGGCTGTTACATGTGCACTTGGCAGATGAAGACATCTGTGTTGGTCTTACAGTGCCTTGCGAAAGTATTCGGCCCCCTGGAACTTTTCAACCTTTTGCCACATTTCAGGCTTCAAACAAAAAGATAGAACATTTTACATTTTTGGTGAAGAATCAACAACAAGTGGGTCACAATTGTGAAGTGGAAAGAAAATGTATTGCATCATTTAAACTTTTTTTTTAATAATAAAACTGAAAAGTGGGGCGTGCAAAATTATTCGGCCCATTTACTTTCAGTTCAGAAAACTCCCTCCAGAAGTTGATCTCTGATCTCTGAATGATCCAATGTTGTCCTAAATGACTGATGAAGAGAAATAGAATCCACCTGTGTGTAATCAAGTCTCAGGGTTCTGCATCATGAAGACCAAGGAACACACCAGGCAGGTCCCTGATACTGTTGTGGAGAAGTTTAAAGTCGGATTTGGACACCAAAAGATTTCCCAAGCTTTAAACTTCCCAAGGAGCACTGTGCAAGGATCATATTGAAATGGAAGGAGTATCAGACCACTGCAAATCTACCAAGACCCGGCCGTCCCTCTAAACTTTCATCTCAAACAAGGAGAAGACTGATCAGAGATGCAGCCAAGAGGCCCATGATCACTCTGGATGAACTGCAGAGATCTACAGCTGAGGTGGGAGAGTCTGTCCATAGGTCAACAATCAGTCGAACACTTCACAAATCTGCCCTTTATGGAAGAGTGGCAAGAAGAAAGCCATTTCTCAAAGATATCCATAAAAAGTCTCGTTTACAGTTTGCCACAAGCCACCTGGGAGACACCAAACATGTGGAAGAAGGGGCTCTGGTCAGATGAAACCAAAATCCAACTTTTTGGAAACAATGCAAAACGATATGTTTGGCGTAAAAGCAACACAGCTCATCCCCCTGAACACACCATCCCCACTGTCAGACATGGTGGTGGCAGCATCATGGTTTGGGCCTGCTTTTCATCAGCAGGGACAGGGAAGATGGTTAAAATTGATGGGAAGATGGATGGAGCCAAATACAGGACCATTCTGGATGAAAACCTGTTGGAGTCTGCAAAAGACCTGAGACTAGGACGGAGATTTATCTTCCAACAAGACAATGATCCCAAACATAAAGCAAAGTCTACAATGGAATGGTTCAAAAATAAACGTATCCAGGTCTTAGAATGGCCAAGTCACAGTCCAGACCTGAATCCAATTGAGAATATGTGGAAAGAGCTGAAAACTGCTGTTCACAAACGCTCTCCATCCAACCTCAAAGAGCTCCAGCTGTTTTGCAAGAAAGAATGGGCAAGAATTTCAGTCTCTAGATGTGCAAAACTGATAGAGACATACCCCAAGAGACCGCAGCTGTAATCGCAGCAAAGTATTAATGCAAGGGGGCCGAATAATTTTGCACGCCCCACTTTTCAGTTTTATTATTACAAAAAAAGTTTAAATGATCCAATAAATTTTGTTCCACTTCACAATTGTGACCCACTTGTTGTTGATTCTTCACCAAAAATTTAATATGTTATATTTTTTTGTTTGAAGCCTGAAATGTGGCAAAAGGTTGAAAAGTTCCAGGGGGCCGAATACTTTTGCAAGGCACTGTATGTTCATATGTGCCTGCATTGATGAGAAAAACTATGTTTTAATATATGCAAATGAGCTTCTAGGAGCAACGGGTGCGTTGCTGTTACACCTAGAGGCTCTGCTCCCTCTCTCTCTGAATCCTCTCCACTTTGATTGACAGGGCCAGGTATGATGACATTTTCACTGCCTGGTCCTGTCAATCGAAGTGCAGAGGGCATGGCAGTTGCAGAGAGAGCAGAGCCTCTAGGTGTAATGGTAACGCCCCCGTTGCTCCTAGAGGCTCATTTGCATATATAAAAACATTATTTTTCTCAGCAATGCGGACACATATGAACATGGGACCAACACAGATGTCTTCAGCTGCCAAGTGCACATGTAACAGGTCAGCCAGTGTCATAGGGACAAAACTGCTGACAGGTACCCTTTAAGACTACCTGCACATAGGGCGGATTTACAGGCAGAAAATCTGTTTGCATGAAAGCTGCATCAAAAATGTGATAAAAATCACACATAAATCTACACAATTTTTACATTTTATGCATTAATGTGTTTTTGGTGCAGATCTTCTGTTTATTTTATTGACCCCATTGAAGTCTATGGAGATATAACCGCTATACATACTGTAAGGTACTGAATTGCACATTGACATGCTTTGGATACAAAATACAGTATATGATGGCACAAGATGTGTTCCTGGAAAATGCCTTAAATTTGTAAGATAATAGTATGCAGAGAAGTAATTACTTCTAATTAAAAAAGCCAGATAGTAGTGAACTCTCAAAGGAGCTGTCTGAAATCTCAAAAAAAAAATAAAAATCTGCTTTGTATTCAGAAACAGCGCCACTGTTGTAAATGGGCTGTATGTGGAACTGCAGCTCAGCATTAGGCTGCAGTACCAGACATAGCCATGAACAAGGGGGGCGCTGTATCTGGAAATCATCAGATTTCTAATCTTAGACAATCCCTTTCTGTTCCTGGGCCATGCCATAGGTAGGTATTTATTAGGCACTGTGCAGGAGTCAAGCATGAATACTCATCATAGGAAACCAGTTGCCAGTGGATTTTAGCATTTCTCTGATGCAATCCCAAACTTCAATATGACATTAGTGTTAATTTCTATAAAATGTTTGTTTTGCTTTTACGACCTAATTACATTATTAGATCCAGGAAAACAACAAGTGCGTGACTGAGCGGTCAGCGGCAGAGCATCCCCAAGCCTTGCAGGCACTAATCCCTCCGCATTAATTATTTCCAGAATGGTCGGGCTGCTTACACGACGCGTTTCAGTCTTAAACCTTTTTTCCTGGAAGGAGCGGGTGAGAGGAATGTGTTTTATACACTTGTGTAAAAGGAAGTGGATAATGTGGGTGGATTTTTGCTAACCAGATAATATTTTAGCTGTCACCTGTGAGGTCTGTTTGTCCCCAGCTGCTAATGAGCTTGGATAGAGTCCAAAAGTCTGGGATTCATCCTCAGGTAGTAAACGTTTGGATGGCAGCCACGGGATCTGGTTTCAATGTTCAGATGGTAAAGCATTTGCGTTGCATACGCGGGATCTAGATGCAGTGCCCACGTTAAATCTTCACTTCTCCAAAATCAAGAATGTGTCATTTGCTGCCGGCACGTACGCTCGCACCGCGGAGGCTACTCCTACGCTGCGTGCCCTCCGATCAGTCCGGAATGTCAAAGATGGACACGTCGGGCTGTTCTTATACAAAACAGGGTCCCGTTGCCAGCTTTTTTGCTGACAGAATGAGTATTTCCCCTGCATATAACAGCAGATGTCTGAAAAAAATGTGAAATCTATGATGTGTGTTTCTAAATGAGCTGACAGCTGGCACCGCTGCCCGAGATCTCAGCCCTAGTTTTACACAATTTAGCGAAAACACTTTGCTGTGATCTTTATGATTTAGCAACAAACAGCAGTGTCTGGAATGATTCTGAACATTCCCGAATACGCCAGAAACCCAGAAATGAGCATGGCTTCAAGCAGGGGCGTACATTGAACTCATGGGGCCCCATAGCAAAACTCCGTATTGGGCCCCTCCCTCCCCACACAAATATAAAGTACTATATATATATACAACAACGCCTTTATTAGTAATGTCCTCTATATTGTGCTTAATAATAATACCCCAATATTAATAATACCCCTATATTAATAATACCCCCATAGGGACCCTAATAGAAATAAAGCCCTCTATAGTGCCCCCAGCAGTAAGAAGGCTCCCCTTTAAAGCCCCTAGTGGTAATAAGTTATAGTGGCCCCAGTATTTTATAAAACCCCGCTGCAGTACCCCCGTATAGCATATATAATGCCCCCCGTAGTATATATACAATGGTCTCCTCTGCAGTACATATA
Source organism: Rhinella marina (assembly GCA_900303285.1). Classification (NCBI taxonomy): domain Eukaryota; kingdom Metazoa; phylum Chordata; class Amphibia; order Anura; family Bufonidae; genus Rhinella; species Rhinella marina. The sequence goes on along the minus strand of ONZH01010457.1, from coordinate 956,897 downwards.
ATGCCCCCCCCCCCCATATTGGTGCTATATATAATTCCTAAATAGTGATGAGCAAACTTCTATTATCAAGTTCGGCGTACAAGGTTCAGGTTATCTAAGAATTCAGTTATGGATTCCGCTACCACAGACCAAGTTATGCTCTGTGGTAGCGAAATCCAGAACGGAATTCTTAGATGACCCGCACCTTGGACGCCGAACCTGAAAATAGAAGTTTGCTCATCACTATTCCTAAATTATATATCCCACTATATATCCTTATATAAGGATTAGTATATAAATGCCTTCAACATTTTTTTTATTTTTTTTTAATCCAATTAAGAAATTATTATAATTTTTTTTACCCAAGCAAGACCCCCACCAGGCAGAGTACATGGGGGGGGGGGGGTTTCTGCCTAGGGTACAATATCCTGTATATAAACAGCAGTAAGCATGAACTCTGCTACTGATGCTCATATAGAGAAATGTTTCTCCCCCCCCCCCTTCCTAAAAAACAAACAACTCTGGTCACTGCTGCTGAGGAAAGGCAGAAAAGCTGCCCCCTCCAACAACCAGGTCCTAAACTTCTTGGTACTCACTCAGTTATAGTGATGTGTCGTTCGCGAACGAACCGGCTCTAAGAGCCGGCGGTTTGAAGTGAACGATGGGAGCCGGCTCCACACTGGGAGCCGTCGGATCCATAGAAAATGAATGGGAGCGCACTGCGCATGCGCAGCCCAGCTCCCATTCATTTCTATGGAGCTGACGGAGATAGCTGAGCGCTGGTTCTGCTATTTCCGTCGGCTCAATAGAAATGAATGGAGGGTGGCCGCGCATGCGCGGTGCGCTCCCATTCGTTTCGTTGAGCGCAGCGGCGGAAGGATACAGCGATTTAAGAAGGTGGGACACTGGGATAACCCCTTTAATGTCTCCACTGCCCAGTGCCCACATGTCTAATATGTTAATAATTGGTTATAATAAAAGTTTTATTTATAAAATTATTGTTATGCAGCATTTTTACTCATCACAAGTGCTTAACAATGTCAATAAATGTTATAAAATTAGGTTTAAGCTATTAATTAATTATGTAAAAAATGAATATATGGGGAGCCGTTTGGGAGCCGAAAGAGCCGGCTCTCCACAGTAAGAAGAGCCATAAGAGCCGCATCTCAAAATAGAGCCGAAAATCCTATCACTACTCAGTTAGTGTCTGGCTGTGCCCTATGTCCAGCAGTCAGCCTTCACTGAGACAGGCAGGATGAGAGCAGCTTCAGTCCTCACTGGCTGGCTTCTGTATGTGTCAGCTGTGCTGATTGGCCAGTTCAGCGATCAGCTGACGAGCTCTCTCCTCGGCACACAGCGGGGATAGCCTGGGACTGCATCAGCCTCAGGAACACATAAAAAGTTTGTAAAGGGGGATAGGGGCCCTGGGAACAGGGGAAGCAGGGCCCACCAGAGCCCCAGGTTAGGGACTCAAGCAGTATCTGTTGTTATTGTAGTATAATCAGGGGGTGGGGCTTTACATCTTCTCCGGGCCCCCTCCTCCCACGGGCCCCATAGCAGCTGCGTGGTCTGCCTCTATTATAGGTACGCCACTGGCTTCAAGGGCTCTGAATGCAGTGATATTTTATACCTTTACACTGCATTGCAACGGTATAAAAATGTATTCTGCTAGAGTAATAATTAATAACGCAAAATTCTGGTAAGGTCATGTTCACATCATACTGTATGCAAAGGTATGCACTCTAAGGGTCCATTCACATATCCGTACGAATGGTTCCACATCCGTTCTGCAATTTTGCGGAACGGGTGAGGACCCATTCATTTTCAATGGGGCCGCAAAAGATGCGGACGGCACTTCCATGCTTCCATGCTGGCCCGCAAAAAAATAGAACATGTCCTATTCTTGTCCGGAGCCACACACAAGATAAGGCTTTTCTATAGTGCCGACACATGGCTAGTGTTTTGCGGATCCGCAAAACACATGCGGATGTGTGAATGGACCCTTAGGCTACTTTCACACTGATGGAAGCCTTTTCCAGCAGGCTGTTCCGTCCTACCGCAAGTCCATTGTGCTGGAGGAGGTCCGGCCGCAGCACGGCAAATATGCCGAGAGGCGGCCGGAATAAAACTATAGCATGCTTCGGTTTTTGTCCTGCCGCCTCTCGTCATGTTTGCTGTGCTGCGGCCGGACCTTCGGCACGCCCCTATTGTAGTGAATGGGGCCAGAGCGGACTTCCGCCACCACGGTCGACTTGCGGTAGCACGGATCTGGCAGGGTGTTCCCCCGCCGGAAAAGCCTGCCAGGAAAAAGCGACCGCAAATGTAAAAGTAGCATTAGGCTCCCTTTGTAAAAAAGAAAAAGTATGCAACACAGTTTTTTTTTTTTTTTACTGCTTACTAGAGATGCGCGAAGTTCTCTAAAGTTCTATTTGGCTGCTTCTGCGAATTTTACAAAACAATTTGCTTTGTGAAGAATTACTTCGTGCAAAGACACGGAACGGCAACCGCCATCATCGCTCATCGCGGCATCTGAGATCCATATTAAATAATTTTAGTCTTTGCTAATTAAAAAAAAAATAAATCATACTTACCTCATCCATTTTAGCGTGAAGAGGCCACCGTGGCCATCTTGCTTGAGGATCCAGCGCAAAATCACGCGCACAGCCTGATGACGCCATCATGTCGGCCGCCGTGGTGACGTCATACATCACCGCACACAAGATTTTGAGCGGGATCTTCAAGCAAGATGGCCACGGTGAAATGGATGAGGTATTTATGATTTTTTTAAATTATTTTAACACTATTTCAGGAAAAATCGACTCGTTACCACGAAGCATGAGGAAATTTGGCTTTGCGGCAAATCAAATTTTTCCCGAAATTCGGATAGAAGTGCACTTTGTGAAATATGATTCGCTCAACACTACTGCTTACCTGTCTACTGTATACCAACAATGGAGGCCAAGAGTGGATGCATTTGGCATATAGACATAGGAACCACCGATTGAATAAACGGCGCACTTTAAGTGCACAGCTGATATCGTGCCAAGAGTTTGCAAGCTATTTTTTTGTTAGGCTATCTTGGTGGATGAGTAGTTATGTATATATATAAAAAAGACCACATACATTTGGTATTGAAGAATAAAGGTAACGTTATTTTAACCTCACAAATACAGTCCTTAGGGCCCATTCAGACGGCCGTATAATTGTGGGTCCACAATACTACGGCTGCCGCCCGGCGTGTGTTCCGAGCGGGGCGGCCCCATTCAAAATGCCTATACTTGTCCGTGCATGCAGACAAGTATAGGACATGCTTCATAGCTAGCTCCGTGCGGTGGTTCCCCACTCCCATAGAGGTGAATGGGGCCGCATCTATTCCGCAATGTCGTGTGAATGGGGCCTTAGATCAGACACTCTAAATACACATCACAGACCAGAACCCCCCAGCCCCAAATACAGACTCCAGATCAGCTTTAGACCTCATGCACACATCAATACGTATTTTGTGGTCCACAAAGTACAGGTACTGTTCGTGTTGCATCCGCATTTTTTGCTGACCCATTTCTTGGGTCTTTTGTTGACTTCTATGGGTCCGTGGTCCACATTCTGTGGACATAGGGGGGTCATTTATGATACTGAAATACGCCTATATTATGTGTATTTCAGGCACAGATCTCTGGCATGAGCAGGGAGATCTCTTCAGCGACATCTCCCTGCTCATGTCAGGTCTAAAAAAATTGTGTTTGTGGTGTGGGCAGGGAAGGGGAGGGCCTGGTAGGCCCGTCTCATTTACCATTTTCTGAGCCTGTTTTAGGCATAGAAAATGGTCTAAATCTAAGACAGCTCGGAAGCTGGATGCACCGAAGTTATGTAGAGGCTCTTCACCTGTTCATCAGTTCGGCGAATCTTCCGCAGTTATGGAACTTTATTAAGATCGGCATCTTTTTATGGAATGGACATACAGATGAGGAAAGCAAATGGATGATCCATGTGCTTTCCGCATCCATATGTCGCTCCGCAAAAAGATACAGTAGAACCCAATGGGTCCACAATAAATGCAGATGCAACACAGGCGGTATCCGTATTTTGTGGACCGCAAAATAGATAAAAGTCGTGTGCATGTCGTGTGCAGGGAAGATGGTTGTTGGACCAGTTATATACGTCCAAAGGTCTCAAACACAGTTGAAAATGTTATCATGGCCAGGGAGCCCAGTGAACCATATGTAGTATCTGTAACAGAAAATCTGGTCCAGAACGAGGGTGGTCTTCTCAAAGAGGTGGTCTTTTGGAGGGACTACACATCTGTAGTCACCAGCAATGACAGTGCTAGATTTTAAAAAGTCTAGAGCACTGGTCAACCTTGGAAGATGCAGATTCTCTAAAGGTAATCAAGACTCAGGGCTACCTGTAAGAGGCCGCATTTGAAAAAATGAAGCTCAAATAAGGGCATCCAGTGATCGTCAGGGGTAGTGACTAATAAACAGGGATAGTTCAAAAATGTTTTAAAAATAAAAGGAAACTTTTTTTTAACAAGAAATCAGCTTTTTTACATGGATCGTTTGCTTCATTCCGACGAAAAAGTACTTTGTATCTATATGCAAATAAGCAGTTAAGTGCACCAAAGGCGGGACAAAGCTTCTCTGTGCACCCTTCCTACTCCTTCGTCCTTCCAGCCTCTCCTTCTCCTTCTTGATTGACAGGGGCAGGCTCCTGCATAGTCCTGGCCTTCTCCAGCACAAAGAGAGCGAGGGACTGACAGAGGATGAAGTAGGCGCAAGGGTCTACAGAGTGGTTTGGGCCCGCCCTCAGTGCACTTAACTGCCCCTTTAAATTTGATGAAAAGTACTGTTTCTCCAGTATGAAGCAATGGATCAGTAAGTGAAAGGTATCAATACATTCGGCCGAGCTAGCCCTGCCTGGTTTAGCAGTGAATTTCCTGGTGGCAGACTCCCTTGAAATTCTGGCCGACCGCTTTCAATTGTTTTCTACCTTGATCTGGGAAGACAATTAGCTTATTGAAATAATAACATTATGTCATGCGGTTTCTCTGACACTTTCCAGCCGGATCACAGCAGAATAGCAGCAGGTCTGGTTTTGCCATTACGTTTTGTAGATCCAGTGCTCGAGCTTTCCTTGCAGGAGGTGCCAACACCCAATAATGGGCTGCGAGACGTTATTTATCTTGATCACGTCCTGCGCTCTGCAGGCTAAACATGGATGTCACCAACCATAACAGAAAAATATCCTGTGTTTAGATTGTTCTTCGAGTGCAAGGAGATCAAACGGAACATGTCAGATGTAATAATAATTAAGATCATTTTGTAGAATTCTTCAGACACCTGTTTCTTGACAGTCCCACATGTGCAATGTGTTAGTATAGGAATATGGTAGGCACAAAGTATTTAGCGAAACGCTATACTAAATCTTCCCTCTGTGTAAAAGTATAACACATTCTCCTTCTTTTCTATCGGTTATACAACTGAGCGAGTCCAGTGCTATATGGGGTGTGAGGTAACACGCGTCCGTGTTCTGTCAATGAATAATGTGTGACAAGGTAAATTACGTAGGAGTTCTCTAACTCCCAAGACTCGTAGGCAAGTGGTGCGCTATACTAAGAAAATATCTTACAGGCTTGGCTTCAAAACTCGGTGCCGTTACTGGGCCACCTATGAATGGGATCCTTCATCGACACCTGTTCTCATCCTGCAACAACCAACCAGCCTCTTGGCTGATTCAGCAACAATAGGAAGCTGAGGAGGACCTCAAGGAGTATTTGGCACAGGAAGGGAACTGAGTTCAAAGGTAAGTAAATTTGAATTTTTTTGTAACATTTTAAGCCTTGTTTTCTAGTAATTGAAAAGTTCAATGAAGAAAGCAATATTTTTTTTGTTTCTATATAGAAATAATTAGGCATGAGCGAATCGTCTTCGGACGTTTCATCCGAAGTCGATTCACATAAAACTTTGTTTTAATACAGTATGGAGCGGTTCCGATGAGCCAAAGTTATTACTTTGCGAAGTCTCGCAAGACTTTGTGTAATAATTTCAGAAATGAATTTCTACTGTAAAAAGCCTTTGTACTGAAGTCGGGTTTGGTTACTCAGAGAATCCTGACCTCTGATGCTTCTACATCTAACAAACAACTGCTGCATTAAAGAACTCCAGAAAGTGAAGACATTAGAAGGTCCCGAATCTACAAGGCCATGCAATGGAGTCAGTCAGGAGTTATCGTACTAGTCAATGGCAGAAAATGAAACTTTTTGCTGATGCATCCTTCAAGACTTTCAGACAGTGTGGCCAACTGCAACTAAATTCTGTATTCCTCAGCCTGATAATTACAGAAACATCTAGTAAGAGCCTTGATTGAGTGTCTAAGGCTCTGCCAAGTGACTTTAGAAAGAGAAAGAGCAGGAGTACCACCACCCCCATCATTGCTGCTATCCATACATTGCTACTGGGAAAGATCTGCACTGTTAAAGAAGAACTCCCGCAAAAATTTTTATTCTCTGACCTGTTAGAAAGGTGCATGATATAATCTGTAGTGAATGTCATTTTCTTATCAGTGACTGTTTCTGTGAGTAAAAACCTCTCTTCTTATTGTAGCTGGGTCATGTGACTAACTCCCTGACCTCCAACTGACCCAGGACAGAAAGCCAGTAACTGCTCTATTTATTCCTATGGGAGCCTCACTTTCAGTCTCATAGGAATACATAGAGAATTAGACTTCCTGTCCACACATAAGTCTATGTGTGAGTTGGTGGGTCTAATTGCTGGTCACATGACACAGATAAGAAACTTCAGGATGATATAAGTCAAAAATTCAGACACTGGTAAGAAAATGACATTCACTACAGATTACATCATGTACATTTCTAGCAGGACATGGAATAAAATTTTTGTCGGGAGTTCTTCTTTAACTGTCTGGAACTGTGCACTGATACTGTTGGATGTACTACAACCCCTATCCTACACTTTAGTAAAGAGACACTTTTTTATTTACTACCACTGGCCTGGTTACTGACTATTCAACCATCTGCCGACCACTTCACCCACACATCTGCCTCACACACTGCCAAAACACCTAACAAGGGTACCCCAATCACCACCAGGCAGGAGCCTCAACACCAGGGTGTGCCCTGAGGGAAGAAAAGGTGTCCCCCTCCTGTCACTGCATGGCCCTAGGAAGCATCAGTGTGAGTAGTGTTGAGCGAATTGAAGTTAACGAAGTGGACTTCGATCCGAATTTCAGGAAAAATCTGATTTGTCACTAAGCCGATTTCCTCCCTCTTCGTGATAGCAAATAATTTTTTTACTGAACTGTTGGTAAAGAACAAAAAATTACATAGTCACCTCTTTCATCTGCTCATGGAGAGGCGGTTGCAGACGTATTGATTAAAGATTAAAGAAAACATGTCAATCTCTCATGTGAGGTCACCATGTCAGTGTGTCTCCTCAGTGATGACGTCACCGTGCCTGAACAGCGTGATGATGTGGTGACATCATCACATCAGCGTGCACGAGATTTGGCGCGTTTTCTTCAATCAAGATGGTCGTGACAGCGTCTCTGCGAATGAATGGATGACATGAGTATGTATTTTTTTTTTGCCCCTGATTAACCCCTGAAAGGCCTCAATGTGACTGTCATATGCCGCGATCAACGTTGAACGCCGGCATCTGAAGGGTTCAATGGCGGGGGGGGGGGGGGGGCGGCACAATCACCGTTCCCTGTCATTACGCCCGCTGCATACAATGGAATGCGATTTATGCCAAAGTAATTCGTAATGAATTGAATTTCTTTGTGAACTTCGCCAAATCGAATTTTTGATAACATCGCCCATTTCTAGGTGTGAGGATTGCCGATGTGATCAGTGCATACAGCCAGAAATACTACTACTCTCCTCACCACTCACGTCCCCTGGGTTCGCTCCATATCTGTAGCCCGGAGAACCCCTTTAACAACGTGAAAATATATTTTAAGTCTCAAACTTCTATGCCGAAGGTTTTTATATTTCTGTTCTGGTTTAATTGTTTAGTCTTAAACCCCATGCACATCCACACCTGCTTTCTCAATTCTGCCGAGTTGAAATTTTCCAACACCCCCTTCTTCATGTGCGTCCTCACCAACACAATAACAAGGGAAAGAACATCTTCTTGTTACACAACCAACATAAACTAGAATAATCTTCCAATTACAATGTCCAAAAGAAATGTACATATAAAGAAAAAATACATTGTCCACTTTATACCTGCATTATTAGTATTCTGTATTTTTAACAGCAAGAAAAGTCTTCAGCAGTCATAAATCTGGAACCCAGACAGGTTCCATCATAGTTTCAGTCATATTCAGTACATCTATGGAAACTGATCCCCCATAGCTGTCAATGGCTCGGCTGTAAACAGACTCCATGATGCTAGTGTGAACACACTCTTCTCACTCGCTCCTTATTCCATCATACACATGCAGGGGTGGACCCTACAGGGAAATTTCCCGGCGGGCCGATGCCCAGGGGTCCATTCAAGCCCTCTTGATGGCCAAAGGCCGGGTACATAATGATCTGATGCTCAAAGGCCGCAGGTGCCCTCCTGAACACAACTGTATCATCGTCCTTATGATAGTGATACAGTTGAATACTGTGGTTGGGGCAGTAGTATTTTGTGCTGCCCTGTGGTAATTGGTTCTGCTGGGGTGGCATTCTGTGCTGCACTACGGTATTACAGGCTCCTCCTACTTCTGTTGAACCTGCCTACTTGTTTTGGCCCTTCTTCTGTCAATTTGGACCCGCCTACAACATGGGGCCACTTTTTTTTTTATTCCAGGGCCACTTTAAGTTCCCAATCCACCCCTGTACACATGCACACTCAGTTTGGCTGAGCATGTATGTGTTTTCAATGAGAAGGGAGGAGGAAGCCGGTGCAGTCCCCTTATCTGTCAGGAGAACAAAAGTATCGGGTGAAAAAATCCACTTCTACTTATATATGTTTGGCCCATTTTTTTTTTTTAATCCCTGTTGAGCGGTTGCATCAGACCCATGCGATAGAGTCCTCTCAATGATGTTCTCATGCTATGGAGTCCTGGTATTCATGAGCTCCCTATTGCTCTGTTCAACTGATTGGCAGCTTTTTCCCTAAACACAGTATACAAAGAGAGCTGTCAATCATCCACGGAGAGCAGGGAGGGCAGGAGCTTATGAATACCAGGACTCCAGCCCTAGGGCAGAATAAGGGCTCATGCACACGGCTGTTACCTGACCGTTCCGTGCACTGGGGACCGCAACTGGGTTTCCGTACAGGGATGTAGGCCCATTCAATGTGAATGGGTCCGTGATCCGCCCGCCCCGCAAAAAAATAGAACATGTTCTATTTTTTTGCATTGCGGAGGCACGGAGAGAAACCCCACTCTGTAGTGTTTCTGTGGACTTACGTGCCACCGTTCCGCACTGCACCTTCTGGATTGTGGACCCATTCAAGTGAAAGTGTCCGCTGCGGTGCCCGATGTGGTGCAATATGGGCCCGGCCGGCACACGTTCGTGTGCATGAGCCCTAAACCTGATGACAGATTCCCTTCAAGAGCTGAACCAAAAATGTTCCCAAACGTAGTCTGGCAACGGATTGTTGGAATAACCTAAAATCAACTTTTTTTAAAAAGACACCAAAATCAGGCAAATAGGGCAAAAAAAAAACTACTGTATTGCACTGGAAAATTGGGGCAGAATAGAAAATTTGTTGGTGTGCCCATCGAAACAACTCAATCTCAAATTTTTCAAATTATACCACTGGACCTGCCAATAAACTTTGAAAATATCAGACCCGGGTGAGAATACTAGAGGACACTCCAGTTAGCCCATGTTCTGACTATTAGGCCCCATTCACACGAACGTATATTTGTGGGTCCCGCATCATTGCAGACCCGCAAATATACGGCGGCCGAACACTGCGGAACACACGCCGGGCGGCCCCATTGAAAATGCCTATACTTGTCCGTGCGTACGGACTAGCTCTGTGCCGCGGCTCCCGGCCCCATAGAGGTGAATGGGGCCGCATCTATTCCCGCATTTTTGCTGATAGATACGGCCCCATTCATACGGTCGTGTGAATGGGGCCTTATATAGATAGGAAGAATTTAAGAGGATATGCACGTATTCTATAGAAAATATGTAGAATAGTCTATATAAAGGGCTGCATGGAGGCTCAGTGGTTAGCACTTGCAGCGCTGGGGTCCTAGGTTCAAATCTGACCAAGGACAACATCTGCGTGGAGTTTGTATGTTCTGCATTGAGTGGGATTTCTCCTACACTCCAAAGACATAATGATAGGGAATGTATTTATTTTACTCACTTATATAGAGTCAACATATTCCACAGCGCTTACATTATCATTGCTCAATGTCTCCAATGGAGCTCACAATCTATGCGCCCTATTAGTATGTCTTTGGGTGGAATCTAGATTGTAAACTCCACTGATTTTAGAGATGATGATAATGTCTGTAAAGTGCTGCGGAATATGTTGGCGCTATACGTAATCAATAAAATAAATCAATAGATGAGGATAGCCCTCGAAGTCATCTCTGGAGGGGAAGCAAAGAATCACAGTCTGACACTGCAATAATCTCCAGAGGTAGCAATCCTCATCTTGAATTTTACCATGTTAAAGGGCATCTGTCAGCAGTTCTGTACCTATGACACTGGCTGACCTGTTACATGTGCACTTGGCAGCTGAAGGCATCTGTGTTGGTCCCATGTTCATATGTGCCCGCATTGCTGAGAAAAATAAAGTTTTAATATATGCAAATGAGCCTCTAGGAGCAACGGGGGCGTTACCATTACACCTAGAGGCTCTGCTCTCTCTGCAACTGCTATGCCCTGTCCACTTTGATTGGCAGGACCAGGCAGGTGTTTTCACATTTATACTGGTTATCCCTGTCAATTGAAGTGCAGAGGGAGCAGCAGTTGCAGAGAGAACCTCTAGGTGTAACGGTAACGCCCCCGTTGCTCCTAGAGGCTCATTTGCATATATTAAAACATCATTTTTCTCAGCAATGTGGGCACATATGAACATGGGACCAACACTGATGTCTTCAGCTGCCAAGTACACATGTAACAGGTCAGCCAGTGTCATAGGTACAAATCTGCTGACAGATGCCCTTTAAGTAAGACATGGCAAAAAAAACCTTTCAACTGGCTTTTAGTTGCTTGTGAGACATAATATCTCACACACGTGTAGAATTGCTACATGTAATACAGACATACCTACACCAAAGAGAAGTGGTGCTCGGGAAAGCCAGCGCTCTTACATGGTGTGCTGTTTAAGCTAGAAGCCCTGTGAAATATCAAACACATGCAGATCTGACATCTAAATATAATTAAATGCAATTTTCCTTCATTCATGTACACAAAAACAAATACTATACTTGCACATCGTATATAGGCAGGGATTCTGACAGATCTCAAACATTTTGCAGGAAACTGTGGTTCGGCCTGGAATGCGCAGTAAACATGTTATATACACAGTATCTCTATGCTAATAAACTATGTGAAATAGCTTTCTATGACCGGCACGAGCATGATGAGGACTGTAGTCACTGGGACTCTGAATTAGTATTCAGCTACCTAACTTTCTCTCAGGGCTAAGAAAGACTTGATGCAGAAAATCTGCTGCATAAAGAGGGCGATCCTCTGAGGACTTGAAGTTGTCAGAGTTTTAAAGTGTGATATAACACATGCACAAGCCCTATAATGGCGACCGCAATCCATAATATTCACCATCTGTCTATCATATGAGATTGTATATGATAGTATGTGAATGACCCTGATTTACTAATGGGCCTCACCAACAATCTGTCAAAAAAAAAGTGGCACAATGTGGCCAGAGTTTCTACACTGTTTTGCAACATGCTAGACAACGGACTGTGGTTTGGCAGAAATGGGGAACTTCATGTGCAATGGGGCTGAGCTAAGATGCAATTCTGGTGTGAAACACTGTCTCAAAGAGGGCAAACCAATAGTTGATATAAAGTTAGACAAAAGTTTCTATTTCCGAACCACATTTATCATCCAGCCCCTGCGATAAATCTGGTGCAGGTCTAGACTGCCTGACTAGGCTTATGCCATCTACAGGATTAGTAAATCTGGGCCAATTAGAGATGAGCAAACCAGTCGAGATTCATTTCGAATAGTGATGATCGAGCACCCAGGTGCTCGTGTGTTCGGGTGCTCTGGCCAAGCACTCAGGGGTGCTCAAGTGCTCAGCTGAGCACCCAAGCATAACTAAGTCAATGGGACTAAACCAGGCACCCGCCGCTCGGAAGAGGGAAGGGTGTCTGGTTTACACGGGTCCCCAAAAAAAAAAAAAACATGACACAGACACTGAGAGGGGGGGGGTTAAACTTACCTTTCCCAGCAGCTCCTGACCTGTCCCAGCAGGAAGACGGCGCGCACAGTGGTAAGTTTCACCACAGCGCCACCTGCTGAGGGGAGGAGGGAGTTGCTGGGAACGGTAAGGTGACGGATCCGTCATGAACTCCATTGAAAGTCAATGGAGGACGGATCCGTTTACTATTGTGTTACACCGAACGGATCCGTCCACATCCGTCTTGGTGTCGGGAGGGGACTCGAGCATGGCACTCGAGTCCGAACGCCGAGTGGACCCGAGCGCCAGCATGCTAGGTCGAATAGCGAGTTCGGCCGAGAATGCACGCTCATCACTAATTTCGGAATCAAATCTCAGGCGTTGTTTACTAGATAAACAAAGAAAGGCACACCATACGGTGAGAAACATATGAAAACTTTGAGAATACACTCCAAATTGGAGGCTCACCTTCATAGGTTGTGCAGCAATAGGGACAACACTACTTTAGACTTGTCGGGAATAATTTTAATCCCCAGGAGATGGTCGGTATGCTGCCACGAACGCTGAATCCCCTCAAATGAGCATGCCTGGGCTCTTGTGGGGAAGTATTATGCAATTACTGAAGATCCCATGCAATTACTGAAGGCATCCCACAGTGCAAAGAACCAACCAGGTGCAACAGGAATTTTTTTGGGGTCTGGTTCGTCGAATTTTTTGAAAAGTTCAGTTCGGACCCATATCGATTCAGGCCGAACTGAAATTGCTCCAACTGCCCTGAAAATTGGTATATAACCTCCCTAGCCTCCTAGGACTCATAATTACTAGGACGTGTTATCTCTTTTTGTTTATTTTTTGTGATTTTTTTTTTTTCCTCCCCCTCGCCATCCTCTGGCAAGTAATGACAGCAATAGTAAATGATATCTGACTGACACTGGCTACATAGCTATAGGTAAACACACATGATGGCATTACCAAACAGCGTGTTTAAAAACACACCGCGCCGGCACGTCTCATGCTTTTTCATATTCCAAAGCTTCCAAAAATTGTCCCTTATCGGGGCAGATGATGTTTAAACACATACAGTGTTATGAGATTTAAAAAAATAAAAAAGTGAAGACCAGACATCCAAAAATTATGCCTTGACAGGGTTGAAATAACTGCCTGTACGACACACACAAGTGATAATCAGATGAAAAAGTGGCTTGTTGTGAACAAGCCTAAAAAAATTCTCTCTTCTAACTGGGAGCAGCATGCAGTGTGGATGTGGAAAGGGTGAAGTGCAGATATAGTGGCATGCGGCTGCAATAGTGGCAGCAGGAGCAGTATAGCATGGAACGTACAAGGCTGTCTACGAGTAGTTGTAGGGATAGTGTCGGCATATGCTCTGCGTTAATAGTGGTGGCAGTAGGGGATTAACAGAGAGGAGCAGCAGAAGTTAAGGCAGCACAACCATATGGTACATGTTGGCAAGCAGGCAGCAGCATGATGGAGGCAGCAGCAGCCATACAGAATGTGATGGTTGGAAAGTGGCATGATGCAGGCTACGACAGTAGCCGTACAGAACATGATAGTAAGCAGACAGACAGCAACAGTGACAAGATGGGGCACCGCCAGCAAGGTGAGGTCTATTCATCGGAATCAGCCTGAGGACTAAGAAAATGTCAGTATTGGTGCAGTAATTACGTACATATGCTGCCTCATCAAATTCACCCCCCCCCCCAAAAAAAATGTAAAATTTCAACCATGTGGAAACTGAATACACGCAAATGGACGATTAAGGCTTGACACTCAATTTCACCTTAATACACACAGGTAGATTGCTGCCATACCTTAGGTATCGCTGCAGTAATCACGTATATTAGTAACATAGTTATTATTAGTAACATAGTTTATAGTTTATTATGCAGCTTAATTAAATTGAACCCATTCCAAACAAAATTTAAATTGCAACTGTGTAGAAACTGAATATATGTAAATGGACGATTGAGGCTTCACGTTCAATCTCACCTTAATACACACAGGTAGATTGCTGCAACACCTTGGGTATTGCTGCAGTAATCACATATATATGCAGCTAAATTAAATTAAACACCTACCCTTAGAAAAATGTAAATTGCAACCATGTGGAAATTGCATATATGTAAATAGACGACTGAGACTTGATGCTAAATTTCAACTTAATACACACAGGTAGATTGCTGTCACACTTTGGGTATTGCTGCAGTAACCTGTATATATTCAGTTTAATTAAAATGAACCCCCCAAAAGAAATGTAAATTGCAACCATGTGCAAACTGAATATTCATAAACGGACGATTGAGGCTTGACACTCAATTTCCCCTTAATACACACATACCTAAGGTGCTGCCACACCTTAGGTATTGCTGCAGTCATCACGTATATATGCTGCTTAATTACATTGAACCCCAGAAAAAAAAGGATTTCTGTGAAAATGGGGGGCGGGGTGAAAGCACTTCTGATAACAGGCACAGCCACAGTTTGTGTCTTCTCTTTCCCTGTTTGTCAGCTGCCCCGTGTATCCCTATTCTACGCAACACACACAATTCTTCTTTGGGATCCTAGCCTTTCCCTTCACTCTCCCTGGCAATATGCTTGATTGATTTCTGAATGTCCCTGATTGATTTTTCACTGTCGCTGACTCCCTAAGATCGATTTCCTGGCAGACATTGTACGACCCAACCACCCTCATTCACAGCCCAGCACAGAATGTCATTCTGCTCGTTCTGCTAGAGTACCTCCCTGCCTGCTGCAGCACTGATTGGCTCATCCAGGCTGTCTGTCAGCCTGGGAGCCAATCAGGGCAAGCCTCCCTCCACTTCCTCCCTAGTGTTTTTTTCCCACCTACAAATGCGCTAAAATGGCGCTACATGCTGTTTTAGTGAATTTGTCCAAAACAAACCTGAAATATTTGGGTCTGTCTGCCATCCGAAAAAAAGCAAACTGGTTCACTCATCCTTAGGGCCAATGTAAACATTTTTTATTGTAATTAAGGAGCTATCTATAAAACAAATCCTAAAATACTAGTCACAAGACTGGGCAGAGACAAGAATAAATGTTTCCTGCATCTCAGATTTCAGCTTTACTGTGTAGACTGGGGCTGAAAAGTAGAGACATCTTGTTATCTTTAACAGGTTTGGCATTTGACAGATGATAAAGGGGGATTTTGTTTTACATATTTGCAACCAGGTTTTTTATTGTCAAAAGAAAATGTATCAGCTCCTTTGCAAACCTAGGCATCTACATGATAATAGAATACACACTCCGTGCAGTCTGATCCTGAAGTCATATGGTGTCTGACGTTCGTTGCTTGTTAAAGGGGTTGTCTCACTTCAGCAAATGGCATTTATAATGAAGACAAAGTTGAGACAAGACCCTTACTGATGTATTGTGATTGTCCATATTACATCCTTTGCTGCACAGATTCATTTTTTCATCACATTATACACGCCCACAACGCTCTCCCATATAAGTCAATGAGACATCTCCAGACACCAGTTTCCTAAGATCCATGCGGCTGCTATAAATCATATCTCCAAACTACTGTTAACAAAAATTATGTCACCATTAGGAAAGCCTACTGCATACTTATAAATTGTAAGGTCGTCTTAGTGGAAGGGTTTCAGGTTGCAATATAGTGCCATGATATTAAAGGGGCTGGCCATTTGGTACAATTCCCTTTTGTTAGAAAGGTATGTAGTCTTTCCCACCACCGAGACCCCCAGTCGTCAGCTGTAGTCTGCAGGGGAATCCAGCAGCAATAGTTTAATTTCCCTGCAGTGCCTCCACAGGACAAATGAAGTATTACATTGTGTCCATTGAAATCAATGAGTTGTCCATGTTAAGCCCGGAGATAATGGGTCCTCCATAGATGGAGATGCTCTTTGTAGTCATCATTTGCTTTGCCTCAAATGATGAATGACACAAACGAGGGGCCCACTGAGTGTTATTATTATGCCTCAATATATAGAATAAGACTGATGCTGATGATATTGTTTGCACTTTCTGCTTTGGGCATCTGGTATGTCTCAAAAACATAAAAACATCTAAAATGAAAACTGTCTTAAATAAAAACGGAAATGTTCCTATCCAAAAATCTGTAATTCAAACCATGTCCATAATTCGGAGAATTTGAAAAGAAAGTTAAAGGAAAGAGAGAATGTACTGTTGCACGTCACAGAGATCACTATAATAAACAGAAAGCTTTGCCAAGAGAGATGCCTTTTTCATCCACGTGCACCCCCAGCTGCAGAGGGATAAGAATCCACCAGCGCCGATCGGTTCCAGGCAGAGGGCGGAGAGAAAGGCACAAAGGCAAACAGTTGTAATGCAAAACTCATGCTCCTAGCTGGATTACTGTTATGGAAATATCCCTGCTGTAAAAAAATATGTATCAGAAATCAAGAAAGGTTTTCTTTCTCCCCTCTTGATAATACGGAACAGAACTTGTCTGCAGTAAAGGATTTACCCGAGAATTGACCGTGCTGTCCTGTGCATAAAACACTCTGCGGGGTCTGATCCATCTGTGTCCAAATCTGAGCGCCGGGAAATCCAAGCCATAAACGTGCAGTTCTACCTGCGGGATCCAGCCTCATAGTTATATGTCTGTACTGTATGCAGAACATATAAAGGGGTTTTCTCACCTCAAACACCTCTGGGACCCGCACCTATGTGCATGAGCGGCCGCCCTCCATTCATTTTTATGGAAGCACTGAAAATAGCTGAGCGGCGTGCTTGGCTATTTTCTGAACTCCAATGAAAATGAATGGAGAATGGGTCATTGCTCCATTTACTTGTACGGAACTGCCGGAAAAAGGCGAGCCAGCACTCAGCATTCCCATAGAAATTAAAAGGGTAATCCGACCCCTGTAATACCCCCTCTAATGCCCGACCCCCTCAAACAGGTTGTACTTACCTTGCTCCCCGGTACCCACACCACTTCTGAAGCTGGCACTTGCCGCCGCTTCATCTCCCTGTCTGGCGGATTCAAATATCCAGCAAGGGGTTGGGGTTAAGGGAGGGGGCTAGCCAACAGCAGACCACGACGGGGACAAGCTTCTTTAGGCCTCTTTCACACGAGCGTGATGGATTCGGTCCGGATGCACTCCGGGAAACTTGCACCATTTTGCAAGCAAGTTCAGTCAGTTTTATCTGCGACTGCGTTCAGTTTTTTCCTGCGCGGGTGCAATGCATTTTGATGCGTTTTTCACGCATGTGATAAAAAACTGAAGCAACATCTCTTAGCAACCATCAGTGATAAACGCATTGCACCCGGACTTGCTTGCAGATGCAATGCGTTTTTCACTGAAGCCCCATTCACTTCTGTGGGGCCAGGGCTGCGTGAAAAACGCAGAATATAGAACATGCTGTGGTTTTTATGCAACGCAGAACAGATGCGTGAAAAAAAACCCACTCATGTACACAGAGCCATTGAAATGAATGGGTCAGGATTCAGTGCGGGTGCTATGCGTTCACATCACACATTGCACCCGCGTGGAAATCTCGCTCGTGTGAAAGGGGCCTTAGTGTCACCCGGAGATGCGGCAGTGGACGTAGGATAGATGTCAGATAGGTGCAGGTCTCTATTTCTATAACAGGGCTGTCAAATTGAACAAGAGTGCACTGCGTATGTGCAGCCGCCCTCCATTAAAGGGGTTATTCAAACTCTATAATGCCCTCTCTATTGCTCGGACCCATCACACAGGTTGTACTTACCTTGCTCCCCGCTGGCACCCTTGTCGCTTCGGATGCCCACACAGCCGCTGCTTCATCTCCCTCCCTAGTGTCACCCGGTACATGCAACTGCGGCAGGTGCTGGCTTCAGAAGTGAAAAGGGAGCCGGGGAGCAAGGTAAGTACAACTTGTGTGAGGGGTCCGGCCATTACAGGGGGCTTAATAGGGTTTGGATAACCCCTTTAATGGAGGGCGGCCACACATGCGCAGTGCACTCTTGTTCAATTTGGCAGCCCTGTTCTAGATATAGAGACCTGCACCTTGTTTCTGACATCCTAGCAATACACCGCCAATGTTTGAGGTGAGACAACCCCTTTAGTATTTAAAACCTGTTCATACACATTGAACTTTTTGTGTTTTATTGTTTCATTACACTTATCACCTCTTAAAGAGAACCTTTCACCACTCCTGACATGCCTGTTTTAATAGCTCCATGCATTCCCCACGTACTAACAATTCTGGAACATCTATTCTTATGTCTCTATCTTGTGCCATTCCTTTATTATTTGCACTAGAAGTTATGAATGAATTGCTATTTGTCTTCAGTAAAGGAACAGAGGGGAGGTGACCAGTTGGGGGTGTGTACCTGCACAGACTGACTCTATCCAATCAGTGCTGTCATGTTCAGACTGTGCAGGGACACACCCCCAACTGGTTACCTCCCCTCTGTTCCCTTACTGAAGACAGACAGCAATTCATTCATAACTTCTAGTGCAAATAATAAAGGAATGGCACAACATACAGACATAAAAATAGATGTTCCAGAATTGTTATTACATGGGGAATGCATGGAGCTATTAAAACAGGCGTGTAAGGAGAGGGGACAGGTCCTCTTTAAGTAAAATCTTGTAATGGCCTTAAAGGAATTGTTCACCTTTTAATAAAATGTCATCCAAAATTATGTTCTGATTAATCTCCAAATGGGTTTTTCCCACAAACAACATTTGTCACCTATATACGTAGGAAAGGTGATACTAGTATGATTGTAGGGGATCCAATCTGTGAATGGAACAGTGGTAGGCATTTGCTTCTATAAGACTGATGGTCATAGAGGCAGATTAATTAAGACTGGCATTTTATAATTTAAAGTTGCACTATTTTCTACTTAGAAATTGATACATTTGTCAAAATGTTCCAGGCTGCTCCTCATGCTCACTTAACCCAAGTAAAAAAAAATTGAAAAAAATTAAAAATCACTAATTTTAGTGTAAATATGACACGCACCAAAGTTTGTGACTTTTTATGGCAGCAAATTGACCATTATATCTGGATTCTTGTTGCCACCACTAGGGGGAGCTTAGGAGCTAAGGATCTTACTGCATACTGTTTTATTATTGAGTTCAATGTATAAACAGTATGCAGTAAGCTCCCCCTAGTGGTGGAAGCAGGTTGTCAACATTTTATCTTTTTAATTTGGTGTTTAGGCAGGAGATTTGGAGCTGAGTGCCACAAAAAAACAAAGCTCTCAACGCTACAGAGATATAATATGAAATTCATTAGTGTCAAAGTTTGAATCTACGGTACTTAGGTTAAATGACCACAAAATGATGCTCAAGGTTGGGCACTCAATTTAGGGATGAATGTCATATAGTAGGAGAACGTATTGAGCAGTAACATAACAAGCACTATAGAATCCATATAAACATAATGACAGGTTAGAAGCATGGAGAGAAGTACATACCACAGTGCACTTCTGTGTATGAGAGATGTTCTGACAAAATACATCTGCCAATATTCACCATCGTACTAGGAATCTGTGAGGAATTCAGGCCACGGCGGATCTTCATAGCAGCGCAATTTAAATAAACAGAATGTCAACACAATAGACGTGGCCCCTTCAATAGGTAAACAGCCTCCTACTGATCATTGCTTTGTTGATATCGACCTTCAGAGCACAGCAAGCCTAAGATTACACCGAGTCGTATGGGGCACCTAGAGAGGTGTAGGGGGCCATACTGTACCGCCATATGCCTACAGCTTTATAGAGAGTGATAGAAATCATTACATGCTCCACTGGATGGAGGATGATATCTTGGAAATATAGCAAAAATCATACAGGGGCACATGTCCTACAGAATTTTTGTTTGGGTGCCTATGATTTCTCTTTGTGCACCTGAATTACCAGGCAGATGCACCCCTAAACATATATAACCTCATCTATCATAATTAATAAAAGCAAAACTTCTGAGTTGAAAGTTAATCAGCCTTTTAATTGTTAACCTTTACCATTGAAGAAATTGAATAAGCAAAATATTTAAACTACAGTATAATCAATCAACAAGTTACTAACTATATCAAACCAAAATTAAGTTCAGCCATGTGCTTAAGATCAACCATTAAAAGTCACTCATAAAGCAATTTTACCCCAAGATAAGAAAGAAGAAATGTACATATGGCGGTAACTAGATCTACACATGTATTTTTTTGCAATGTCATGTTACCCCTGTCTGGCACAGAAAGGGTTAACTCCTACTGCTTTTTGGTTGGCAGGTATGGACAGGCTCAAACCACGTTGGTTTGGCCTCCTCCATTATTTACAGTAGTTGGGGTTTCAAGTTGATGTCCGAGCTGCTTTGTAGGAACCTGAGTCCTACAAAGCCAAGTATTTGAGGCTTTGAGGGAACTTTACTTCAGCCATCCAAACACAGAGAGAGTGCAGAAAGCAGTTTCGAAGGTCTAGCAGCGATATTGGTCGGTGAAGGACGTCTGTCTGTGAAGTTAACACACGTACACTGGCTTTTGGCCTTCACAGCATTTTGACTAGGGATATAAACCTCAAGTCATCTTGAAAAGAGACAGATACAAGTCTGTTATGGACTACACCCTGCAGAGGGAACAATAGTTATAAATAGAGATGAGCGAGTAGTGTTCGATCGAGCTGGTATTCGATCGAATACTACGCTATTTGGCGTACTCGATTTCGTTCGAGTATAACGGCGATGGCGCACTTAGAATTCGTTTCCCCTCCCACCTTCCCTGGCGCTCTTTTTCCACCAATCACCATGCAGGGGGGGTATGACAGGCACGCTGAGCACGCTGGCAGCGCGAAAACGGCGTCTACATGCATTGGCTGGAAAAACCATGTGACCTCGAATATTAAAAACTCAGCTCTTCCTGCTCGTACGCATATGCTGCGTGAACTTAGTCAGGGACAGAGGCTGGAGAAGGGAGAGACAGGTTTTAGCTGTTGGACAGGCAGGAGCGTGATTAAAAGCCCTTATCAGGGCTACTATAGTGCAGTACAGTGATAGCTTTTCTACAATATAGACTTTACAGAGAACGGCTGCTGTATTCAGGGATAGCTGCTGGAGTAGGGACAGAGAGAGGCATTAGTGGTGTATTAGGTGCTCTGCTACATACCAAACTATATTTGGCACTACTGCTGTGTACCTTGAACTATAAAATATATAGGCCTTATAATTGGCAACTGTACAGTGCGCTCTCTTGCAAACTAATTTAAATACCTGGTGTAAATACCCACCGTCTGAACAGTTAGTACACGGCTGTGTACCTTGAACTATAAAATATATAGGCCTTATAATTGGCAACTGTACTGTGCGTTCTCTTGCAAAATTATTTAAATACCTGGTGTTAATACCCACCGTCTGAAAAGTTAGTACACGGCTGTGTACCTTGAACTATAAAATATATATAGGCCTTATAATTGGCAACTGTACTGTGCGTTCTCTTGCAAACTAATTTAAATACCTGGTGTAAATACCCACCGTCTGAACAGTTAGTACACGGCTGTGTACCTTGAACTATAAAATATATAGGCCTTATAATTGGCAACTGTACAGTGCTTTCTCTTGCAAACTAATTTAAATACCTGGTGTAAATACCCACCGTCTGAACAGTTAGTACACGGCTGTGTACCTTGAACAATAAAATATATAGGCCTTATAATTGGCAACTGTACTGTGCGTTCTCTTGCAAAATTATTTAAATACCTGGTGTTAATACCCACCGTCTGAAAAGTTAGTACACGTCTGTGTATCTTGAACTATAAAATATATAGGCCTTATAATTGGCAACTGTACTGTGCGTTCTCTTGCAAAATTATTTAAATACCTGGTGTTAATACCCACCGTCTGAAAAGTTAGTACACGGCTGTGTACCTTGAACTATAAAATATATATAGGCCTTATAATTGGCAACTGTACTGTGCGTTCTCTTGCAAAATTATTTAAATACCTGGTGTTTATACCCACCGTCTGAAAAGTTAGTACACGGCTGTGTACCTTGAACTATAAAATATATAGGCCTTATACTAGGCAACTGTACTGTGCGTTCTCTTGCAAAATTATTTAAATACCTGGTGTTTATACCCACCGTCTGAAAAGTTAGTACACGGCTGTGTACCTTGAACTATAAAATATATAGGCCTTATACTAGGCAACTGTACTGTGCGTTCTCTTGCAAAATTATTTAAATACCTGGTGTTAATACCCACCGTCTGAACAGTTAGTACACGGCTGTGTACCTTGAACTATAAAATATATAGGCCTTATAATTGGCAACTGTACTGTGCGTTCTCTTGCAAAATTATTTAAATACCTGGTGTTAATACCCACCGTCTGAACAGTTAGTACACGGCTGTGTACCTTGAACTATAAAATATATAGGCCTTATACTAGGCAACTGTACTGTGCGTTCTCTTGCAAAATTATTTAAATACCTGGTGTTTATACCCACCGTCTGAAAAGTTAGTACACGGCTGTGTACCTTGAACTATAAAATATATAGGCCTTATAATTGGCAACTGTACTGTGCGTTCTCTTGCAAAATTATTTAAATACCTGGTGTTTATACCCACCGTCTGAAAAGTTAGTACACGGCTTTGTACCTTGAACTATAAAATATATAGGCCTTATAATTGGCAACTGTACTGTGCGTTCTCTTGCAAAATTATTTAAATACCTGGTGTTAATAGCCACCGTCTGAAAAGTTAGTACACGGCTGTGTACCTTGAACTATAAAATATATATAGGCCTTATAATTGGCAACTGTACTGTGCGTTCTCTTGCAAAATTATTTAAATACCTGGTGTTTATACCCACCGTCTGAAAAGTTAGTACACGGCTGTGTACCTTGAACTATAAAATATATAGGCCTTATACTAGGCAACTGTACTGTGCGTTCTCTTGCAAAATTATTTAAATACCTGGTGTTAATACCCACCGTCTGAAAAGTTAGTACACGGCTGTGTACCTTGAACTATAAAATATATAGGTCTTATAATTGGCAACTGTACTGTGCGTTCTCTTGCAAAATTATTTAAATACCTGGTGTTTATACCCACCGTCTGAAAAGTTAGTACACGGCTGTGTACCTTGAACTATAAAATATATAGGCCTTATAATTGGCAACTGTACTGTGCGTTCTCTTGCAAAATTATTTAAATACCTGGTGTTAATACCCACCGTCTGAACAGTTAGTACACGGCTGTGTACCTTGAACTATAAAATATATAGGCCTTATACTAGGCAACTGTACTGTGCGTTCTCTTGCAAAATTATTTAAATACCTGGTGTTTATACCCACCGTCTGAAAAGTTAGTACACGGCTGTGTACCTTGAACTATAAAATATATAGGCCTTATAATTGGCAACTGTACTGTGCGTTCTCTTGCAAAATTATTTAAATACCTGGTGTTTATACCCACCGTCTGAAAAGTTAGTACACGGCTGTGTACCTTGAACTATAAAATATATAGGCCTTATAATTGGCAACTGTACTGTGCGTTCTCTTGCAAAATTATTTAAATACCTGGTGTTAATACCCACCGTCTGAAAAGTTAGTACACGGCTGTGTATCTTGAACTATAAAATATATATAGGCCTTATAATTGGCAACTGTACTGTGCGTTCTCTTGCAAAATTATTTAAATACCTGGTGTTAATACCCACCGTCTGAAAAGTTAGTACACGGCTGTGTACCTTGAACTATAAAATATATATAGGCCTTATAATTGGCAACTGTACTGTGCGTTCTCTTGCAAAATTATTTAAATACCTGGTGTTAATACCCACCGTCTGAAAAGTTAGTACACGGCTGTGTACCTTGAACTATAAAATATATAGGCCTTATAATTGGCAACTGTACTGTGCGTTCTCTTGCAAAATTATTTAAATACCTGGTGTTAATACCCACCGTCTGAAAAGTTAGTACACGGCTGTGTACCTTGAACTATAAAATATATAGGCCTTATAATTGGCAACTGTACTGTGCGTTCTCTTGCAAAATTATTTAAATACCTGGTGTTAATACCCACCGTCTGAAAAGTTAGTACACGGCTGTGTACCTTGAACTATAAAATATATAGGCCTTATACTAGGCAACTGTACTGTGCGTTCTATTGCAAAATTATTTAAATACCTGGTGTTTATACCCACCGTCTGAAAAGTTAGTACACGGCTGTGTACCTTGAACTATAAAATATATAGGCCTTATACTAGGCAACTGTACTGTGCGTTCTCTTGCAAAATTATTTAAATACCTGGTGTTTATACCCACCGTCTGAAAAGTTAGTACACGGCTGTGTACCTTGAACTATAAAATATATAGGCCTTATACTAGGCAACTGTACTGTGCGTTCTCTTGCAAAATTATTTAAATACCTGGTGTTTATACCCACCGTCTGAAAAGTTAGTACACGGCTGTGTACCTTGAACTATAAAATATATAGGCCTTATAATTGGCAACTGTACTGTGCGTTCTCTTGCAAAATTATTTAAATACCTGGTGTTAATACCCACCGTCTGAAAAGTTAGTACACGGCTGTGTACCTTGAACTATAAAATATATATAGGCCTTATAATTGGCAACTGTACTGTGCGTTCTCTTGCAAAATTATTTAAATACCTGGTGTTTATACCCACCGTCTGAAAAGTTAGTACACGGCTGTGTACCTTGAACTATAAAATATATAGGCCTTATAATTGGCAACTGTACTGTGCGTTCTCTTGCAAAATTATTTAAATACCTGGTGTTAATACCCACCGTCTGAAAAGTTAGTACACGGCTGTGTACCTTGAACTATAAAATATATATAGGCCTTATAATTGGCAACTGTACTGTGCGTTCTCTTGCAAAATAATTTCATGGCTGTGAAGGCAAAATATTGTAACCAAAAAAAAAAAAATGCGGAGGGGGGCTAGCGGAATAGGACGAGGACGGGGGCGCGGAAATGCTGTTGGGGGCCTTGTTGAAGCCAGTGGGGATACAATGCGTGCTGGTGAGGGTCAGCCAGGATCCCGCTCATCCAGAATCCCTGCCTTTATGGGACAGTTAAGCAGGGGGCGGGTTACACCGCTGTTGAGGTCTGAGCAGGTTGAACAGGTGGTGCAATGGATAGCCGATAGCGCTTCCACACAGTTGTCCACCAGCCAGTCATCCACACAGTCTCACTCTGACCCTCCTTCCTCCACACCTGGCCAACAGAGTCATCCCACCATTGACCCCTCCCAGGAGCTCTTTTCGGGTCCTTTTCAGATGTGCCGGAAGAATCCCAGGAGCTAGCAGAGGAATTTGTTTGTAGTGATGCCCAAACACTTGAGTTTTCGCCATCTCCTGCTGATGTGGACCCTGAGCCAGCATCTGTTATCATGAGCGATGATGATGATGAGACGCAGTTGCCATCAAGGGAGGCTGTTGGAATGTCCAGTGGGCAGGAGGAGGAGCAGAGTGAGGAAGTTGAGGTGGTGGATGACGAAATGACCGACCCCACTTGGCCAGGGGTGATGTCCAGCGAGGAAAGTAGTGGAGAGGTGGTGGTCTGCGCAGCACCGAAAAAGGCAGCAAGAGGCAGAGGGATGTCCAGAGGCAGAGGGATGTCCAGAGGCAGAGGGATGTCCACAGGCAGAGGGATGTCCAGAGGCAGAGGACAGTCCAGACAGAGAAGTGAGGCCACAGCCAGCAGGGCCGAAGCTGTTCCCGGCAGCGGGCAGTCGCGCGAAGCTCCCCCATCGAGGCCTCGTACTTCTGTGGTGTGGAGATTTTTTAATGTTTGTGCGGATGACAAACTGAGCGCGGTTTGCACACTCTGCCACTCAAAACTGAGTAGGGGCTCTGAGAAGAGCAATCTGACCACCTCAGGCATGCGGCGTCACTTGGAAGTCAAGCACTGGGCTGAGTGGGAGAGAGCAAACGCAATACAACCTGCGCCCGGTCTTGCTGCCACTGCCTCTTCCCCTGTGTTGTGTGCTGCCACTGCGGTCCAGACCTCCAGCCAGGACACCTCCACATCTGCCTCTGCCTCGGCTACTTTGGGGCCTTCTCCTTCAGCCTCCCCTTCCCCCCGCCTCTTCGCCTGCACCTTCACACTCCTTGTCCCAACAACTGTCCATCTCGCAGGCGTTCGACCGCAGGCGGAAGTACGCCTCGAGTCACCCCCAAGCCCAAGCCTTAAACTGCCACATCTCCAAACTGCTGGCCCTGGAGATGTTGCCGTTTAGGCTTGTGGAGACGCAGGCCTTCCGCGACCTGATGGCGGCTGCCGCACCTCGATATTCCGTCCCCAGCCGCCACTACTTTTCCCCGGAGTGCCGTCCCCGCCCTGCACCAAGCACGTGTCGCGTAACATCAGGCGGGCCCTGAGGTACGCAGTCAGCGCAAAGGTCCACTTGACCACCGACTCGTGGACAAGCGCTTGCGGCCAGGGACGATACATCTCTTTGACGGCACACTGGGTGAATGTAGTGGAAGCGGGGACGGGGTCGCAAACAGAGACGGCCTACCTACCACCCCCGCCAGAGATTGCCAGCATGGGTTCTGATAAACCCCCCTCCTCCTCCTCCTCCTCCTCCTCCTCCTCTGCCTTAACATCGCCCTCAGCCGCTAGCTGGAAGCGTTGCAGCACTGGCGCGGGGAGACGTCAGCAGGCGGTGCTTAAGCTCATCAGCTTGGGCGACAGGAAGCACAGCGCCCCAGAGGTGAGGGACGCCATATTGCAGCAGACGGAGATGTGGCTGTCGCCGCTGCAGCTAGGACCAGGCATGGTCGTGTGCGATAACGGCCGTAACCTGGTGGCGGCTCTGGAGCTTGCCGAACTCAATCACGTACCATGCCTGGCCCACGTTTTTAATCTGGTAGTCCAAAAATTTCTAAAGACTTACCCCAACCTGGCAGAGCTACTGGTGAAAGTGCGGCGCTTGTGCGCTCACTTTCGGAAGTCAACTGTAGCTGCTGCTAGCTTAAAAAAACTCCAGCAACGCCTCCATTTGCCTGAACATCGGCTGTTGTGCGACCTGCCGACTCGCTGGAATTCCACCTATTCCATGTTGGCCAGGGTGTGTGAGCAGCAGAGAGCATTGATGGAGTACCAGATTATGAATCCACGCGTGCCTCCAACTCAGCTCCCTCAGTTTGCCAACCACGAGTGGCCATGGATGGCAGACATATGCGATGTACTGCGTATCTTTGAGGAGTCCACCAAGAAGGTCAGCAGCGAGGACGCTATAGTGAGCGTAACCATCCCGCTCCTATGCGTCCTTAAAGAATCACTCATCGCAATAAGGGAGAACGCATTGCACGCAGAGGAGACGGGGGTAGGAGGAGACGCAACGGAGCTACACAGTCAGACCACACTTTTGTCTGCTTCTCGGTGGCAGTTGCAGGAGGAGGATGAGGAGGAGGAGGACGACGTGGAGGTGGCTGTGGAAGAGGAGGAGGATGCTGGCGGCGAGGGTAGCAGTCAGGCTGTTTGCGTCCCATTGGTTCAGCGCGGATGGGGCGGAGAGGAGGCGGAAGAGGAAGAGGAGGAAATGGCAAGTGATCCTTCTGGTGGGGGCAGTGAGGTCATGCCTATTCAGAGTCTGGCACACATGGCTGACTTCATGCTGGGCTGCTTTTCCCGGGACACACGTGTTGTCCGGATAGTGGAGAACAAACTGTACTGGGTCTTCGCAATCCTGGACCCCCGGTATAAAGATAACGTCTCTTCTTTTATTCCGGTAGAGGAGAGGACGAATCGATTGCTGGAATACCAGAGGGAACTCGTGCAGAACATGATGGAGATTTTCCCACCCACCATCGCTGGCGGCAGAGAGGAGAGGGTCTCCCAGAGTCCCACAACATCAATCAGGCCCACAGCCACCAGGGGAACACTCTCCAAGGTGTGGGACACGTTCATGGCACCCCCTCGTGCAACTTCCATCACTGCGGGGCCCGCTATCAGCAGGAGGGACAAGTATCGGCGGATGTTGCGGGAGTACCTGGCAGACCGTACCCCTGTCCTCCCCGATCCCTCGGCGTCCTACACTTACTGGGTCTCCAAGTTGGACACGTGGCTGGAACTGTCCCTGTACGCCTTGGAGGTGCTTGCCTGCCCTGCCGCCAGCGTGCTATCAGAAAGGGTGTTCAGCGCAGCCGGGGGCATTATAACCGATAAGCGCAGCCGCCTGTCAACCGACAGTGCCGACAGGCTGACGCTAATCAAAATGAACAGCAAGTGGATTGACCTGGACTTTGCTTCTCCAACAGTGGAAAGCAGCCAAAAGTGAAGTGCCATCTGTATGAAGTGCCATTTCCTCCTCCACCTCCTCCTCCTTAACCGCCGTAGAATTGCTCCGTAAATAAGAAAAATTTATATATTTATGTCTCACCTCTTGGGCCTCCACAAAATGTTTAAGAGGTCTCACCTCTTGGGCCTCCACAAAATGTTTAAGAGGTCTCACCTCTTGGGCCTCCACAAATGTTTAAGAGGTCTCACCTCTTGGGCCTCCACAAAATGTTTAAGAGGTCTCACCTCTTGGGCCTCCACATAATTTTTAAGAGGTCTCACCTCTTGGGCCTCCACAAAATGTTTAAGAGGTCTCACCTCTTGGGCCTCCACAAAATGTTTAAGAGGTCTCACCTCTTGGGCCTCCACAAAATGTTTAAGAGGTCTCACCTCTTGGGCCTCCACATAATTTTTAAGAGGTCTCACCTCTTGGGCCTCCACAAAATTTTTATCAAGGTCTCACCTCTTGGGCCTCCACAATAATTTTTAAGAGGTCTCACCTCTTGGGCCTCCACAAAATTTTTAACAGGTCTCACCTCTTGGGCCTCCACAAAATGTTTAAGAGGTCTCACCTCTTGGGCCTCCACAAAATTTTATCAATTATCAAGGTCTCACCTCTTGGGCCTCCACAAAATTTATCAAGGTCTCACCTCTTGGGCCTCCACAAAATTTTATCAAGGTCTCACCTCTTGGGCCTCCACAAAATTTTATCAAGGTCTCACCTCTTGGGCCTCCACAAAATTTTATCAAGGTCTCACCTCTTGGGCCTCCACATAATTTTTAAGAGGTCTCACCTCTTGGGCCTCCACATAATTTTTAAGAGGTCTCACCTCTTGGGCCTCCACATAATTTTTAAGAGGTCTCACCTCTTGGGCCTCCACAAAATTTTAACAGGTCTCACCTCTTGGGCCTCCACAAAATGTTTAAGAGGTCTCACCTCTTGGGCCTCCACAAAATTTTATCAAGGTCTCACCTCTTGGGCCTCCACAAAATTTTATCAAGGTCTCACCTCTTGGGCCTCCACAAAATTTTATCAAGGTCTCACCTCTTGGGCCTCCACAAAAATTTTTAACAGGTCTCACCTCTTGGGCCTCCACATAATTTTTAAGAGGTCTCACCTCTTGGGCCTCCACATAATTTTTAAGAGGTCTCACCTCTTGGGCCTCCACATAATTTTTAACAGGTCTCACCTCTTGGGCCTCCACAAAATGTTTAAGAGGTCTCACCTCTTGGGCCTCCACAAAATTTTATCAAGGTCTCACCTCTTGGGCCTCCACAAAATTTTATCAAGGTCTCACCTCTTGGGCCTCCACAAAATTTTATCAAGGTCTCACCTCTTGGGCCTCCACAAAATTTTTAACAGGTCTCACCTCTTGGGCCTCCACAAAATTTTTAACAGGTCTCACCTCTTGGGCTCCACAAAATTTTATCAAGGTCTCACCTCTTGGGCCTCCACATAATTTTTAACAGGTCTCACCTCTTGGGCCTCCACACAATTTTTAAGAGGTCTCACCTCTTGGGCCTCCACAAAATTTTTAACAGGTCTCACCTCTTGGGCCTCCACAAAATGTTTAAGAGGTCTCACCTCTTGGGCCTCCACAAAATTTTATCAAGGTCTCACCTCTTGGGCCTCCACAAAATTTATCAAGGTCTCACCTCTTGGGCCTCCACAAATTTTATCAAGGTCTCACCTCTTGGGCCTCCACAAAATTTTTAACAGGTCTCACCTCTTGGGCCTCCACAAAATTTTTAACAGGTCTCACCTCTTGGGCCTCCACAAAATGTTTAAGAGGTCTCACCTCTTGGGCCTCCACAAAATTTTATCAAGGTCTCACCTCTTGGGCCTCCACAAAATTTTATCAAGGTCTCACCTCTTTGGCCTCCACAAAATTTTATCAAGGTCTCACCTCTTGGGCCTCCACAAAATTTTATCAAGGTCTCACCTCTTGAGCCTCCACATAATTTTTAAGAGGTCTCACCTCTTGGGCCTCCACATAATTTTTAACAGGTCTCACCTCTTGGGCCTCCACATAATTTTTAAGAGGTCTCACCTCTTGGGCCTCCACATAATTTTTAACAGGTCTCACCTCTTGGGCCTCCACAAAATGTTTAAGAGGTCTCACCTCTTGGGCCTCCACAAAATTTTATCAAGGTCTCACCTCTTGGGCCTCCACAAAATTTTATCAAGGTCTCACCTCTTGGGCCTCCACAAAATTTTATCAAGGTCTCACCTCTTGGGCCTCCACAAAATTTTTAACAGGTCTCACCTCTTGGGCCTCCACAAAATTTTTAACAGGTCTCACCTCTTGGGCCTCCACAAAATGTTTAAGAGGTCTCACCTCTTGGGCCTCCACAAAATTTTATCAAGGTCTCACCTCTTGGGCCTCCACAAAATTTTATCAAGGTCTCACCTCTTGGGCCTCCACAAAATTTTATCAAGGTCTCACCTCTTGGGCCTCCACAAAATTTTATCAAGGTCTCACCTCTTGGGCCTCCACAAAATTTTTAACAGGTCTCACCTCTTGGCCTCCACATAATTTTTAAGAGGTCTCACCTCTTGGGCCTCCACATAATTTTTAAGAGGTCTCACCTCTTGGCCTCCACATAATTTTTAACAGGTCTCACCTCTTGGGCCTCCACAAAATGTTTAAGAGGTCTCACCTCTTGGGCCTCCACAAAATTTTATCAAGGTCTCACCTCTTGGGCCTCCACAAAATTTTATCAAGGTCTCACCTCTTGGGCCTCCACAAAATTTTATCAAGGTCTCACCTCTTGGGCCTCCACAAAATTTTTAACAGGTCTCACCTCTTGGGCCTCCACAAAATTTTTAACAGGTCTCACCTCTTGGGCCTCCACATAATTTTATCAAGGTCTCACCTCTTGGGCCTCCACAAAATTTTCCATGAGCCTCTGGCCAGCCCACGGCCTCTTCCTGCCTTTTGCGGTCCTACGCATCCCTCAACATCCCCACTGCTTTACCTGCTAGACATGACACTGGGCCAGGTCGGGTCACTGACATCTCTAGCGCCAACAATTTGGGCATTTTAAGGCTTCTGCATGTGTTTGAGTTGTTTTTACATTTTAAAGAAGACATGTCTGACCACATCTCACACACACACACAATGACAATTAGGGGTGGGGTCTATTTGCTTTCCCCCTTGCCTATGCCATCTGTGGTTGTCATAGGCAACGTGATTTTAAGGGGTGCAGAATTTCATCTTCTTTTTTGTCTAGTTTGGCTTGGGGTCCATGGCAATGTAGAGGAAAGAAGGTTTCCTTGTATGGTCTCACTTTACAGAGAGGTTACATTGTCTTTGGAGTGTATTGTTGAGAGGCTGTGATAGTGGCGTAATAGTGCGACTTGGGCGCGTTATATGCACCCAGACATGCTTCCCCTGCTGTCCCAGTTGCATTCCAGCAGTGTTGGCATCCTTTTCTGAGGTTTCAGGGTGGACTTGGTGACCTCCAAGTGGTCGAATTGAGATTTCCAAGTGGCGAGCATTTTTTTCCCATAGACTTTAATGGGATTCGATATTCGGTCGAATAGTCGAATTTCGCGGTCTATTCGAATCGAATTTCGAACTTTCGAATATTTCACTACTCGCTCATCTCTAGTTATAAACCATAGGTGAGAAGAATATGGACCTTGAGAGGGTATAGTGCACCACCAGGCTGGAATAGATCGAGGCATATCCATGCCAAGAAAGAATGTACCTGGATGTGGTGAGTGGCGTTCAACTTCTATGTTCTGCTAGAAGAACTGTGGATACTACTAACAGTAGAGGTAGACATAAACTACCGAAATGTTCTGTAAAGAACTGGCTACTGATTTCTACAAGTCTGCCTCATTATTAAGAAGTGTGGTGTGTGTTTCATGTCTACCTACCTTGTACTCTACAATGCTCCATTATCACCACCAGGAGACCACTGAACCAGAGTGTGCTCGAAAGGGAAGAAAGAGTGCGCCCTTCCCTACACTATGTGCACAACCCAGGGAGCACTGGAACAGGATCGCCACCATGAGAACTACCTTACCTCCCCCCCAGTGGGCCACTGCAGGAAGGCGATTTGTCCATAGTCTTCCGGTGAAACCTATTTTTATACATCTAACCCCTAGTCATATGAGGGACATTATTCCCAACAAAATACCTGTCCACCGGGGCTGGGGAAAATCTGCCCAACGACGGTGACCACCTTCAGGTGCTAAAAATTACTATAATGCCACGTAGATCCCTTCTTATAGCCTAGGATGCTTTCACTCTAGTGTATTTCATGACTTTACTTAGTCAACCCCCTTTGTCAAGACACTTTTCAAAACTGTTTAGTGATTGCAGAGGTGGATTGTCCTTAGACCTTACAGGGAAATTTCCCGGTGGGCCGATGCCCAGGGGGCCACCTGAATCCTCCTCATGGACGGCCAGTGGAAGTTTTGGGGGGATGTATTTTGTGCTGATGGCAGTAGTATGTGATGGACTGTGGTATTTGGCTCTGTTGGGGTGGTATAATGTGCCACAATATGGTATTGCTGGCCTTGTCTACTTGTGTTGGCCCTGCCTTCCATCAATTTGGACCCCACTACAAAACAGGACCACTTTTAGTATTTTTCCAGGGCCACTTTAAGTTCCCCATCTGCCCCTGAGTGAGGGGGGAAAATGCCTAAAACATATAAGTTTGGTGTCCAGTATGAAAACCAGTTACTTGGTATACAAGAGTTTTTCACTAATATTATTTCTCTTCTTCTAGGACTTCTGGACTCTTAAAGCTGATATATACAGCTAGGCGGTGTGTGTGGATATATCAACCATATGGACAATTTCTGCATGCCTCCTAATGATCAATCATTGTCAGTGTAAGTGGATGATAAACATTTAGGTAATACCTTTTTGAGATATTGGCCTTGAATTATTTATGTGCAGCACTCAGGAGTTTCTGGGGAGGTTTCCTCATTATAGACTCCTGTGACATCCATATACATTTCGTCTGAACCTGCCACTTTTGATGGTGCTGGACAACCATGATGAACTCTGAAGGTTACACGTGGTGCACACCTTTGGGAACCTCACTGCCACAAATCCCACATCTATAAGATCCAAGCAGAAAAAGTCATTTCGGCGCTGACTTTAAGGGCTCATTCACATGTATGAGGTAGTCAGCCTGAGTTCTCTCTGTTTTTTATAATTATAACCTAAGCTGACGGTTCTGGCTTCTCTGTCTCCCAGCGATCAGTTGCTATTGGCAGGGGAAGCTGTATCTGACCATACATTGAATTACTGGCCCTCACTGTAACACATAGATTGCTGATTTCACCACAGCAGGAGTCTCTGATTCTTAGCGGGAACATAATGCCAAAACAAAAATACGTCTGCCTGCAGCCAACACACAAAACTTCCACAAGTATCCCGTGCCTTGAGTAATCATGAAAAATATTGCAAGTAACACATAAATATCATCAGCTTAGAAGATGGCTCTCGATTAGGTCTATTTCCATTACTAGGTCCGCGATGGCTGGATTTACTGTTTAAAGATGATGAACATTATGCTCTTGTCATGGAGTCTTCTGGGCACTCATACTGTTTTCCGCTGGATTTGTGGTCAAATTCTCGAGATAGTCATTACCCAGCAAAACACAAGATTGTGGTAACAAACTTTTCTGTTTTTATAGCTTCTGATCCTAAAATCCTAAAGGTATTATCACATGAAAAGTATGAATATACAATGAATAGGGAGTTTCAAATAAAGTTTTATTGCAATATACATGCAATAAATAATTTTTTTTTCTAAATGTACATTACAAATTCTTTATAGCGCCCCCTGCTGTTTCTCCTTCTGGTCCACCCTCTCCTGCATTCAGTAGTGGACCGGCATGCTAAGTAGCTTTCCTGCTTCCTTCCTCCTCTCAGTGCCAGTGTAGCGATCTCATAGTGAAGCAGGTGAAGTGGTCCAGACACCTTTCTTCAATTTCTTCCTACTTCTAAATGCATAGCTTTAGCTCGCTCTAGACAGTGGAGAAGGAAATTGTGGGGAGCATATAGGGGGAATCATTGGGGCCATGTGTGAGGGACTATTTTACATGCCGCAGAGGAAGACAGAAGGGTATAACAAGAGCTCATTGTAATTCACTCCTGTGAGATTCAGGTGGTTGATGGTCACATGGGACAAGCTGCTACCCACCCACAGAAAGGGAAAATGACAAGTCCTCCAGATACTTAAAGGGGTTCTCCGGGAATTAAGAAAATGAAAATTCTTAAATGTTACTTTATAATAAATATATTCCCAAATACATTTCATTAGTTATAATGGCTCGTTTTCTCTGGGGAGCAATTATTTGAAGAAATAAAATGGCCGCCGTCCTATTAGTACACACAGAACCTGTCCTAATCACACAGGAGGACTCTTTACTGAGGTAAAGAGCTGCCTCATCCTCCTCTCTGCTCTGCTTATCAGGGATTATGATCCTGAATACAGCTAAAATTCTGTAGAAATGGAGTTCATGAGGAGACATGAAGTACAGAGAGGACAGACAGGACAGATTCAGCTGAAGATCATATCAGCTGTATTCAGGACCATAACCACTGACAAGCAGAGCAGAGAGGAGGATGAGGCAGCTCTTTACCTCAGTGTTGTGAAGTAACTTGTCCTGCTGTGTGATTAGGACAGGTTCTGTGTGTACTAATAGGACGGCAGCCATTTTATTTCTCGTGATTGCTCCCGAGACAAAACGAGCCATTATAACTAATGAAAGGTATTTGGGAATATATTTATTATGAAGTAATATTTAAGTATTTTCATTTTCTTAATTCCTGGAGAACCCCTTTAAGTTAAAAAAGAGAAAAAAGGTGAAAGTTACATTGGAGAGCAGCGTTTTTGCAGTGATATAGTTAAAAAAAAATGGTGAGCATTACACCACATAATTTTTTTTTTATGGGATAACCCCTTTAAGTAATGAACATTCTATTCATAACTTGCAAGAGATTGTAGGTAGCGTTGAGTGAAGTGAGCTGTGGATCATAGATACGAAGTCACTTTGGTCAAAACTTAATTTGGATGCAGTCCGTAACGCATTCAAATGTATGGACTCCACATAGGTGAAATTCGTTATCTCCAAAGTTTTGCGATACTTCAGTGAATAACTTCGGACTTCAATTTTTCAACTTAAAAACAATTTTAAAACTGGGATCCGAAGTCGGCTTCGGTACCTACTGGTACCTGGATACCAAAGCTGACTTCGGATCCCAATTTTAAAATTGTTTTCAAGTTGAATAATCAATTTCTGAAGTTATTCACCGACGTCTCGCGCGACTTTGGAGATAATGAGTTTCACCTCGGTGGAGCCCATACATTAGAATGTTGTACGGTAACGTACAGCATTCAAATGAAGTTCTGACTAAAGCGCCTTTGGATCTATGATCCGAAGCTCGCTTTGCTCAACACTAATTATAGGCTAACTATCCTAAAACATCTTGACACCATGGCTTGACCTTGCTACTAGTCTCTTCTCTGCACTACTGACCTAGCATGACCCATGACCCTGGCCGACCTCTGTCTACCATACCATGTCCGGTGGTCTCCACTCCCATCACTTTCAACATGCCAGTGAGGCACTGTTTTTCCAAAATGTCTGCCACCGCTGTCCACACCTACCCTTGTCTATCTCTCTCAAGGGTTGGTGACAGATCGGTATATTGCGTGCAATAAAGAAATTCTACCTAACATGACTAGCGTCTCTGGCCACTTTCACACAGTCAGTGTTTGATCAGTGATTTCCTTCAGTGATTGTGAGCCAGAACTAGGAGTGGAGGCTACACAGAGATAAGGTAGAATGGAAAGATTTGATGAAACACTGACCAAACACTGATTGTGTGCAAGCAGCCTAAGGCTACTTTCACACTAGCGTTTTTAAATTCCGGTATTGAGTTCCGTCAAAGGGGCTCAATACCGGAAAAAAACGCTTCAGTTTTGTCCCCATTCATTGTCAATGGGGACAAAACTGAACTGAAGACAACGGAATGCTCCTGAAAGCATTCCGTTCCGTCTTCAGACCGGAGAACAAACCGCAGCATGCTGCGGTTTGCTCTCCGGTCCAGGCATCCGCACCAAGACGGATCCGGAATGACCCCCAATGGAAGTCAATGGGGACGGATCCGTTTGGTGTGGACACACCAGTAATCCGGATCTGTCCTCCATTGATTTCCAATGGGGGGTCATTCCGGATCCGGCATACATACACACAGACTACATACAAACAAACATACAGACATACATACAAACATACAGACATACATACATACTCCCGGGACGCCGGCAGCAGGTCTTCACGCGCCTCCTGCACGCTGCGATGACGTTTCCCCACTGCGCCCAGCAGAGGGCGCTGTGGGGAATCGTCATCACTGCGCGCAGGAGGCGCGTGAAGACGTTCTGCCGGCGTCCCGGGAGTATGTGAGTATGTCTGTATGTTTGTATGTATGTCTGTATGTTTGTTTGTATGTAGTCTGTGTGTTGTTTTAATGTGTGTCATGTGTGGGGCCGGAGCGCTGCTCCGGCTCCACACATGTATAGCGTTAGCACGGATCCGTCGGCACCCTTTAGGTGCCGGATCCGTGCTAACGCTAGTGTGAAAGTAGCCTAAGACATAAAAAATATCAATTTTCAATTTAGAATATAATTCAAAAAGCTGGTCAAAACTTTTGTAGTGAGATCTTTTCTATGCCTCATGTCCTGCACAAGCAGGGGTATATAATTAAAACATTACTTGTTCCGCCTTGTGACGTTTCTCCAATTTCATGGTTAACTATAATCACTGGGAGGGTGACATGAATTATTCCCCCATCCAGAAGGCATTAATATGGCGAGAAATCTGTTTTGTAAAGATTACCTGTCATATTCTAACAGGTGTGTGCAGGTGACATGTGCCTCTCTGCCGCCCTCCCACCATGAAATATCCAGAGGCAACGCGTCTTCTCCTCATGATGAATTCCCTTAAATTATCATTTCCGCCAAATGCTTCATATATAATGACACAAAAATCTTAAGCTTGACATCTAATAAAAGAAGTTAAACTTATCTCACGAATCTGCCGGATACAATGAATTCTCAGCATCATGACGTATGTATGCATATGCCACTTCCAACATTTTTACATTGGCTTTCCATGGGCAGCTGGGGGTTTACATAATGTTTTAAAGGGAACCCCTGTCACTAGCCTTTGTACCCAACAAGAGATGAGAGAATGGAATCCAACAAAGTGGAATTCGATTTTAAGGATAAATTTGATTTGCCATGAAGCCAAATTTCCTCGTGCTTTGTGGTAGCGAATCGATGTAAACTCAAATAGTGTAAAAACAAAAAAAAAAGTCTTACTTACCGCCTCCATTTGCTCGAGATGGGCCGGGCGCCGCCATCTTTATTGAAGATCTCGGCCGAAATCCCCCACAAGATTTTGCGCAGGATCTTCAAGCAAGATGGCGGCATCCAGCCCGTCGTGAGCAAAATGGAGGTGGTAAGTATTTTTTTTTTTTTTTTCTGTTAAAGGGGTTGTCCTACGAATACTGGATCTGAATACTTTTGTAATTGCATGTAATTAAACATTTTGTATAGCTACTGAGTTATTCAATAAAATGTATCTGTATAGGACCACTTCATTTCTTATTTCTTTGACCTATTCACTGAGAAGGCCGCACATGCTCAGTTTCAACTTTTAACTGCCTCCTGAGCTGTGATAGGTAGAACATGGACACGTCTCCTGAGCTGTGATAGGTAGAACATGGACACGCCTCCTGAGCTGTGATAGGTAGAACATGGACACGCCTCCTGAGCTGCAGCAGAAAAGACACGCCCCCTGAGCTGTCAGCTTGATATAAATCTAGTAGAGCAATGAATGTGGAGATCTCTGGATCCATGTAAGGTACAGGGCTGGTCTTAGTTTTGTTAGAAAGAGGTTGTCATGTACTGTATGAAGTCTGATTTTCATTTTTTACATTATTCGTGGGATAACCCCTTTAATTTTATACTGTATTATTACTCTCAGATGCCGTTATCGCAACTCCCTGTCGTTGCGCTCGCTACTTACAAAAAAGAGACAATATTTTTGTAACATTTAACGAAAGAGCCAAATCGAATCTTGTTATCCTGATGGGGAATAGCGTTTGAAACCTATCCCAGTAATGTAAATTACCAAAGAAGAGTCAAGCACATGCGCAGTGAAGCAAGGTGTACCGGCCTTGGCTTCATCTGCTCATTGCATATGCACTGGATGGCACTGGTATCTTGAGGACTTTAATTCACATACTAGACGTATGTAGCAAAAATTAAAGGGAATCTGTCACCCCAATTTTAAACTTTTATCTGCAGTCATCCATGAGTAGTACTGTAGTTATGGTGTGAAGATCACTATTTTTTATTTTCCTACTGCCCCCAGTTCCCCTACTATCAGCGCTCAAAGCTGCAGTGAAATACACTGTCAGGACTGCTGTGCTGTTCTAACATGATGGAGAGGATTCATGTGCGCATGCACGGCACGGAACCTGGGGCAATAGTAAAAGAAAAAATAGTGATCTGGAGTCCATATATGCAGTACTACGCATGTATTACAGTAGATGGTCCAAACACGGTACAGTAATGGTCCAAAATCGGGGTGACAGATTCTGTTTAGCTTAGACACTTAACATACATCTGTACAATGCTCACTCTATTATAAAGTTTTTTTTATATCTAAAGCTACTGTGGAGACTAGATAGGGAAGTTTTAGAATGCTATTTCCCTGCAGTATTAAACCTCGTCCACATACAGTTTGCATGAGGATTTTGGTGTGGATTCCAGTATCAATGGGAGTCCCAATCAATGGGAGTGCCGTTCATGAGGCCATAGTTTATTTCCATACGGTTTTCTAATTCTGTCTTGGTGTTGCTTCCACGTGGACTCCACTGGAAGCTATGGTGGGCATCCACTTGCGGGTTGGGACCATTGTGTAATACCCCAGAGTGGTATTACCATTCCTGCACTCTACTACTTTTCTCTAATGGGCTAACCATAATGTTATCCTTGTGTTTATTCCAGGTCCTTTGTCACTATGCATTCATAATCTTTTTATGAAACTGTTAGTTGTTGTATCTTCATGTACTGTGCCTGGTTCACCAACAGGTGGCAGCAGATATGGCAGAAATATCTTTAGTCAGAATGGAATGTTCCATTCCATTCTTCCCCCTTTTGGTCAGAAGTGCTGAAGTGTTCTAGTTAGTTCAAGTAAGCTAGGGCAGTGTCAGATGCGGATGTGCCCATGATGTACAGTAGCAGCAAGGGGAAGGTTCCCCTGCTGTAGCAGGAGTCTCTCCAGAGGGAAGTAGTTTATAGAGCACCCTGACTCCTTGCAGAATGGCCTACTGAGCGTCAAGAGGGGTCAAAAGCCAAAGGCACCCCACTCCACAGATAGAGAATGGACCGAAGGTCCAGCTACCAGAGTGAAGCAGAGTTTATCACAGCAGAGAGAGAAAGCAGAAAGCTCAAGTTTGCCTTCCAGTTTATGCCAAAGCCTGCTGGAACCAAGAGAAAGCCTGAATATTGTCTGGGTGCAAGTTGATGCAAGTAAAGCTGTTGAACTTTATCAAGGTCTGGACTCGATTTATTCTCCATCTCCTAACTCAACTATCCCCCTTTATTGCTTCGGAATCTAACCCTGGGGATCGGCTGTATTCATGTAAGAGCACCGTGACATACACAGAGACTGTTAAAGTCGCACAACACCACTCAGCATTCCTATAAACCTGGGACACGATTGGCTCTGGGGGCGGCATGTTGCAATTGAATAGAGCTAAACTCATGGGTGGATCTGCCTCATTCAAAATGTAAACCTGAGGGGCTTCTGCTGTGGATTCAGCAGATGACACTAGGGCTCAATGACCTGAAATGCCAACAGCTCGGAACCAAATGCAGGGGGCCTGAGAGACACATGTGGCTCCCAAGCTAATGATTGAAAAATTCAGCTATAAATTGTGATTCCAGTAACCCATGCCTAAATGTAAAGATTGGACTGGGGCTGATTTACATGGTTTGTGGCCCAGAGTTTCATGATATTCTATACTTTGTATACATCCATCTCTGGCAATGGTTTAAAGGGATTATCTAGGATTTTTGTTTTTACATTTCCCTTCACCCTCCCAACGAAGTAATCTACGTACGCGGAAATGCTCCTGACCACTGCATACTGGCTCCATGGCTCCCAGGCTATCTTCACAAGCGGCACATCACTGCTAGGTCATGTGCTGCTAGGGGACACATTACCACTGAGGCCAGTCATTGACTGCAGAGATGCATGTGAATCTATCCTAAAGGAAGCTGACAGATGGGGACCAAAAGACCAGAGAAAAGAGGAAGAGAGCAAGAAAAAAATGTATAAAGCAAAGTCTCTAAAATACCGGACTTTGCAAACTGATTTATGCAATTTCCCAAAATTATTATTAACATGTTTCCCAACTGGTCCTTTAAGAAAATGAAGGAACATCAGATTCCTGATGAAACCCAGGACAATACTAATGATTCAAGCAGTGAATGATCTGAGATCCTAATGTGTTATGCATGAACATTGTATCCTGAGATACAGATTTGAGATAAAACACAACCCCCGGGGAAGGTTTATGTATCTGTTTCATGGTTGTTCATTTCGTTAAGGGTCTGCTTTGACAATGTATGAAGTGTGGACCGCACTGAAAACAACGATTCAACATGTTCTGGTCACTGCATTTGTTTGCTGACATTGTCTGGAGTAGCAGAAAAGTTGCTTGAACACTTATGGGTATCATTCTTTTTAGCGATCAGCTGTTTAAAAAGTTACTGGCGTTCGCAGTAGCACCGCCCTTTTCGCGGCTTAGCCTAGGCCAGTGACGTCTTGTTCATTGGTCACATGGCCTAGGTACAGCTCAAACCCACTGAAGTAAATGGGCCCAAGCACATGTGTGCTTGGTGAGCTGAGAGATGGCTCCGGAGCTCCTGCAAGGACCAGTGCCTACTCAAACAGCTGATCAGTGGGGATCCCAGGTTTCGGACCCCCACCGATCACCTATTAATGATCTCTCCAGAGGATAAGTCATCTGTATAACAGTCTCAGAAAACCTCTATAAAAGTGGTACAAAAACAGCCAAAACACTTGGCTATGTCCCTCTCATTTTGGGTCAACAACTCTATGCAGATCACAAACAAACACAATACAAACTACCATAGCGGCGGACCATGCGACTGCTATGGGGCCCAGGGCAAGAGGGGGCCCAGTCTTAGTTGGGATCATCTCCTCTTCTACTGGAGGTGAAAACTTGGTCAGGACTCTACCCTCTAAAGGAACAACTTTTAGCAAATGAAGCAGTGGGAAAATGGTCCAAGGGTCATTGAAAGGGGTTTAGGCGGAAACCCTTCTGTCCTGTGTGGGGGCCTGGTGTGATCCCTGCTATGGAGCCCTTACTTCTCTATGTACGCCACTGTCCGGCAGTCATACGTTCTTCTGTATCCAGCTTTATGCTAACATGCATTCAGTAGGTTACTAACCCGCTGAGGCCAGATGTAATAAAGTATGACTGCAGGATGAGACTATACAGGGTTTGCTTGTGGTCTGTGACACAGAGGTTTGCATAGGAGCTGTATGAACAAAATAGATAGAATTTTTAGTTATGATCCATTGCACATTGACTTAATTTTTCATTGCAGTCCCAATGCAATGGGATAATCAAAAAAAACTTGTCTGCGAAGGTGGACATATCCTTTAAATGTTTCAATATGTCTAATGGTCAAAAAGCTCCACTCGGAAAAGACTGGTTATGATTTGGTAATCCCAATAACCCTTCATCCAGAAGAAACATATGGCATCTGGCATTGACCTTTGACCTGCAACTGCACTGCACTTTTTTTTCTTACTTTTTGTCTT
Organism: Rhinella marina; assembly: GCA_900303285.1. Taxonomy (NCBI): domain Eukaryota; kingdom Metazoa; phylum Chordata; class Amphibia; order Anura; family Bufonidae; genus Rhinella; species Rhinella marina. The sequence goes on along the minus strand of ONZH01010457.1, from coordinate 914,422 downwards.
GCTAGGACTTATTATATTTGTGGTTCAGCAGTTTGAACTACCTGGAATGACTGTGTAGACTAGTAGAACATCACATAGTGGATAATTTCACAAAAGCAGTACAAAAATAAAGTACAAAAATGTCAACCCCTACAAGATGACAGAGGGAAGAAATGGCATAAGAAGGGTGGTGTGAAGCAATAATGAAGGAGGAAACGGCATGAGGGAGGACATGAAGCAGGACAGTAGAAGGTCGGTGCTAGAGATGAGTGAATGGATTCAGAAATAATTTAATCTGAATTTTGTAAAAACTTAAGGGCTCGTTCACATCACCGTTAGGGATTCCGTTCAGGCTTTCCGTTATAACATCGTTATAACGGAAAGAAACGGAATCCCTAGGACAGACATCAAAACGGACACCTTTAAGAGGCATTCCGTTTTGATCCGTCATAATAGAAGCCTATGGCTCTGCATAACGGATCCGTCTGGATGCCGTTATGCTCGACGGAAACCAAAGTCCTGTCGACAGAACTTTGGTTTCCGTTGAGCATAATGGCATCCAGACAGATCCGTTATGCAGAGCCATAGGCTTCTATTATGATGGATCAAAACGGAATGCCTCTTAAAGGTGTCCGTTTTGATGTCCGTCCTAGGGATTCCGTTTCTTTCCGTTATAACGATGTTATAACGGAAAGCCTGAACGGAATCCCTAACGGTGATGTGAACGAGCCCTAACTTGCATCCAAATACAAATTTTGGTGATTTTATTCTGGGGAATTATGCATTTTGGGGAGAGAGAGATAAAAGTTTAAAAATGTGAAAGACAAGAGGAAAAAAATATGAGTCTTAGGAGACCTCAGGGTGTTAGACACTAATTTTCAGGCCAATTGCACTACTTTCAATTGGGTTAGAATCGACTCATACACGAATCACCTCAGTTAACTATTTCAGCCCAACCGAACCCAAATCGAATTTGAGCCATTCACTCATCTCTCGTCAGTGACATTAAAGGGGTTTTTCGGGATGTTACTACTGATGACTTATCCTCAGGATAGGTCATCAGTATCCGATCGGTGGGGGTACAACACCTGGGACCCCTGCCAATCAGCTGTTTGAGAAGGCACCAGCGTTCCCGTGAGCGCCGCAGCCTTCTCTTAGCTTTGTGTTCATCGGTCACGTGGCCTAGGAGCGGCTCAGCCCCAAGTGAATGGGACTGAGCGCGATACCAAGCACAGCTGCTGTACAATTTATGGCACTGTGCTTGGTAAGCTGCGAGCGCCGCTACCTTCTCAAACAGCTGATCGGTGGGGGTCCCAGGTGTTGGACCCCCACTGATCAGATACTGATGACCTATCCTGAGGATGTGTCATCAGTAGTACAATCCTGGAAAACCCCTTTAATTACTCTTTAAAATACAAAAGACAAATTTTGCAAAAGGCCACGTAATTCGGAGTGTGTAAGTTACCAACCCAAGTAAGGCTGGATCTTGTGGCATCTCACTAAGCATATGCAGTATCTCGATACCTTTAAAGAGACTCATTGATGAGCTTAGTCCCAGATTGGATGGTAGGCATCTCAGGCAGCTTGCCTAGAACCTAACATGAGATAGCTACAAAGAGTAGAATCTGGAAAATATTTGTAACACTTGACAGGCAATGAAAGTTTTGCAGGTGCCTTTCACTTTCTGGGGGGTTTTCAACAGTTTCTTTCAATTAAAGTTGCAGTAAACGGCTAACGTATAATTTATGGCTAAAGAATTTGTCTTTCTATAAATCGTGTCTGATGCCAGCCATCCCCTAAACTCCAGTAATAAGCCCTTGCTTTATTCTAATTACAGCCTTCAGGTGCCTCGGGCCTTCTGCCTTTAGCTTCCTCCAGGTGTGAATGTCCGTAATAACCAATTTGCAAATAATCACAGAATTTTTTTGTACCATCTGGTGCAAATGTTTTACACAATTGTTCTGCTTGTTATGCTTTAGGCAGCTGCCCCATATTACAGACCTTCTTTGAATAGCAGTGATCTTAAAGAGGACCTGTCACCTCTCCTGACATGTCTACTTCAGTAACTTCTTGCATCCCCCATGTAATAACAATTCTGGATCATCTATTCTTACTACATTATGTTGTGCCATTCCTGTATTATACCTGCTAGAAGTATATGAATACATTTCCAGCAGATTGCAATAAGGGTCCAGCTGGGTGTTACCAGTTGGGGGTGTCCCTACACAGTCTGGAACTGGCAGCATTGATTGGATAGTGTCAGACTGTGTAGGGGCACACCCCCAACTGGTAACACCATGTTGGACCTTTATTGTCGATTGTTAGTAATTAATTCATAAACTTCTAGTCATAGAGTCATAGAAATAGATGCTCCAGGATTGTTTTTACATGGGGAATGTGAAAAGTTACTAACACAGACATGTCAGGAGAGGTGACAGATCTTCTTTAAAGGGGTTTTCTCATCTGAGACAATGGGGGAATATCTCTAGGATATCCCCCTATTGTCTGCTGGGACCCGCTCCTATCTCCTAAACAGAGCCCCAAAAGTTATGAAGGGGGGGATTGCGTATGCGCAGCCGCCCTCCATTCATTTCTGTGGGGTCACTGAAAATAACCGAGCGCTGGCTATTTCAGTCGGGCTCATAGAAGTGAATGGGAGCTGTGGCCTTGCATGCACGGAGCGCTCCCATTCACTTCTATGGGGAGAGTGCTCGGTGGTGGCCAGGCCAAAGTCCTCCAGCAACCACTGTGCCCGCTCCGTTCCCGATAAAGGTGCAGGTCCCAGTGGTGGGACCCGCACCTATCAGACAATGGGGGCATATCCTAGCAATAAGCCCCCATTGTCTCAGATGAGAATGCCCCTTTAAGCAGGCTATGCACATAAGATAAATGTTTGCCAAACCCGCTAATTTTGGGGGAAGTGGCTAACCATCTCCCAACTCAGATGTCAGGGGAAAAAAGGATCGGCCAGTAAAAGGGGAAGTTAATCACTTTCGTCTATGGCTTAAAAAGGTAACTGCACCAATCTGGTCAATCTTTCAGAAATAGGAACAGGCGTTACATTCCCCCCACAGAATTTCCTAGCACCACCAGTTTTGCTGCGTTCCAAAGACATAGCAGTAGCTGAAGAATTGAGTCAATATGAAATATATAATATTAAAGGGGGGTTTTCAGGACTTGTGATATTGGTGGATTATCCTCAGGATAGGTCATCAATGTCAGATCATGGGGGTGCGACACTTAGCACATCCGGCAATCAGCTGCTTTGTGCAGCCACTGCACCAGAAACTATACAGCTGAAAAGAGTATAATGTCTGTTGTGTAGTTTCCAGCGCTTGAATGGGAGCTGAGCTCCAGTATCCCAGTATGGCCACTACACAGTGGACAGAACCTTGTGCTTCTGGTTCTATCCACTTTATATTGTCTGCACTGTGTGGAGGTATCGGACCCACACACCGTTCTGATACTGATGACCTATACTGAGGATAGGCCGTGAATATCTAGGTAAGGGTAAAGTCACATCACGGTTTCATTTTCCATTCTTATGATCCATCAGAAGAACAGAAGAAAAAAAATGGATTCTTTATATTGAGCATCGGTTACGCTCATTTAGCATCCGTTTTAGCCATTTCCATCTCAGATCCATTATTTTAGATGGGAGAAAAGGTCCTCCACAAAGGATGGATCAAAGGTATGGAAAACGAAACGGTGATGTGAATATACCCGAACAGAAACCCCTTTTAACCACCAGAAAGGAGGAACATTTAAGCTCTTGACGGTGCCAAGATCTTATATTTTTTATGTACAGAGAACATAGAGGAAAGAGTTAAAAGAGGACTAGTAGACAAGTAAAGTATCGGCACCTGGGACTCATTAGAAGAGGCACAGCAGCCGGCAGCCCTCTAAGGCCTTAGCAGCCATGCTGAGGGAGGAAGGAATATAGGGGAAGTGTAAAGGACCCCCCTCTGCCCTCTCAATACTACAAAAAATCTGAAGTGACTATTAAGCAGGATTCATGGGAAGGCTAAAAACAAATCAGCTGAGAACAATACATGGTTAATCACTAACGTGAGACCCGATCCTGACGAGAAACCCAGGATATAAATTAAGGGGATCTGTCAGCAATTTTGACTGTCCTAAATAGATTTATATGGACTGTCCATGAATATATCTATGTGGACCATAAATAATATGTCTGCTTTTCAAGAATAAGTTTTAATAATTCCTGTGCCATATGCAAACTACTTTTGAGGCATCCACTGCATACTTGCTCAGTAGGGAAGTACCCCAAGATGCAACTCTTCCAATTTAAATCTTTGCAGGGCATTATGGACGACTAGAAGGGAAGGTTCGCTGCCAAGCTTACAATATACTTCCATACTGATGAAAAGACCAACAGGTATGCTTTATTAATGCTGATACACAAGGGTATGCTCAGAAATGCCCTTCTGGCCCCTATATGGTGGTGATATCAGATTGGGGGTCTCATAATTGGATCTTTTTAAAAAACATTCAAGGGTTATTCCAATTTGGATAATTATGGCAAACATTTATGGCATGTCCAATTGTTGTGAGTCCACCTCTTCTCGAAAACAGGAGTCCTCTGAACCCTATCCTGGAGTTGCTGTGAGTGGAGAGGTGACCACACATGCACAGCATTCTTCATTCACTTCTATCGAAGTGGAAGTAAGCATGCATGGCGATTTTCTGAACTCCTCCTTGTACAGCCACCCTTTCACTCAGGTGAAACCCATTCTAGAGATAGGTGTGCACCAATCGGACATTTATTCCATAAATTTCCAGGTGGGAACAACCCATTTACATGTAGAGGTTGAGGTGTTTTTTGTGGTTTTGCCATGATTTTTGTTATATCCACCTAAAACCACAATAAAACCTCAACATACTATTCTGAACTTCTAACTAAATAGCGTACAGTATGTCCCTCAAAGATGATCATGGATCCCTATGATGTTGTGATTTCAAGCCAGGTAAACCGCAGTCGGGCTGTGACACACAAAAAAAATACAGGCAGATAACACGGCCAACACATGGATTAGTGAATCCATTCTTAGGAATGTGCATGTGATCAGTGATCCTTGGGCCAACCAGAGGAAACAATTCTGTTGTTCTACATTGAAAAATACGGCAGAACAACTGACCAAAACCTCATGAAATACTCATTGGAAACATCTCCTAGAATGCTGGCCAAAAAAGCCAAAAACATCTAGTGTAGCTTGCTATTTTTACTGAAGAAATATCATTGAGGCCTTCAAGTAGGCTTGTTCTTACTTCATCCATCATCCTCACAAGCAGCTAATAGACTGGTGTTATCCGAGGAGTTGCAGGGCCACAATGTACTGAATGAAGAAGAAGCATTCATCTACATTTACACTGTAAACTCTGGTTTTATATTTATCTAATCTATCTATAGTTATCTATTTCTCTCATATCTATTTATACATCCATCTATCTCTCTATCTGTCTGTCTGTCTATAGGACCCCAGAGCAGGTGGTATCTGCAAATGGTTTGTTATTTAATGTTATGTCATGTATTGTTATGTAATGTGTACCCAGCATAGCCATGTATGGATGGCATAACCAGGGTTAACAATCCTGGCACAGCCCTTTGTGGGTGGTTGGGTGGATCCAGGGACCACCCCCACCTCATACAGTTAATGTACAAGGAGAGTTACCTATGTTTCTTCTTCTTAGGCCCAAAAAGCTTCAGAGACTAACAGATCTCTTCATGGTAGATAAAGGAGATTTTGGAATCTGCATGACCAACCCTAGTCAGCAAGGTAACCTGCTACTACAGCCATTCAGACTTTGCTGCTGTGAGGGACACCCTCAAAACATCCTTCACATCTGGACATGTCGTTTTGACTTGCCTAAAAAATGCTGTATCTCGCAATGGACACTAGAACCATTATTGCCAAGGTACTGTTGCAAAAAGCGAATGGGGGTCATTCATCATAGACCAGTGTTTTTCACCAGTCTTTGATACCCCCTGTACTGCTGGAGGATGTGCCTAATTTATGACAAGGCGCAAGCTTCATCAAACAGCACATCCTCTGTCCATGTGCCGGGAGTAAAATCTACTTCAGCCTCCATGAAAACACCACCTGTGACAATATTTTGTGGGGTTTTGCACCAAAAAGTGGCTTACAGACTATTAGTAAATGGCCCCCAATACGTTTAAGTAATTGCATATTTAATTTTTAAAATATAGGAGGTCCATTCCTGTAGACCCCTCAAAGGGTTTTGTCCTGCTATTAAATATTCATTTACATCAAACAAAATAACTTTTCAGATTTTTTCCTGTGTGTTATATACTTGTTGGAACCACCATGATGTTTTTTTACCAACTCTCAGAACGTCCACCTCATGTGTCCAATGATGATGGTCACATATGCTCAGAAGCTCAGTCCCGTCACCCAGATCCTTTTGTACACGGGTGGCAGAGTAATTCCTGTTATTTTTCCAGGCCAGCCTATAAGAATCGGCACGAGGAGAGGTTTCTTCTCATCGGACCTGGACACATATGGTGAACATGCTGAGAAGAAATCAAAAGAACACCAGGAAGCCTCATAACAAGTGTGTAACAGCAGGGGGTGCCACAGCAGCTATGTAACAGCCACAGAGTGTTGAAATGTGATATTTAATCATGGCACAACCTATTTAAAGGACTTGCTTTAGGAAGAGTGTCAGCCATAACTTTTTATTTTTAAGGCTATGTAGCTGCACAGTTGTGCCCATGCAGTCACCACGATGTACATGTGCATCATATTCCAACAAGGGGTTAAAGAAACCTTTTTTTTATGGCCCGTAGAGTAGGATTAAGCATACAAATACACATGGCGGGAGGCTCTGGTGCACAGACCTCGGCAGTATAATATAATATACCGCTAATTACATATGACGCTAGGGATAATGGATTATGGATCTGGTTTTTTTTCCTTGGGCAGTTGTATAAAGTTGAAACTCATAAACTGAGTATTAGGAGCATTATTCCTTGCACTGTCCTGGGAATTTAAGGTTGCACTAACATAACACATAATCTTCTGCATTATTTTTCTCCAGATATCTGTATTTTCTAATACGGATTCCTTGGACTATCAAGTTTCCATCAACGCTCCAAGATTCCTATATCCTGTGGGCAACTGGTTTATGGTTCATTTGCAAAACAGTGACAGAGGAGTAAACAGACTGATAAAATCAAGTGATTTCAAAAGGAAAAGTTATCTCATTTGTATACTCTTCTAGCTAGTCCGACAGCCTGAAACAGACCTAGGTTCTGCTTCCCAGCTGTATAAATCTCTCCAAAACTGTTTAAACAGTTTGCTTCTCGAGGTCCTTTAACATAAATACCGCACCATTTAACACGTATGTTTACACGTTGAGAAGAATAGAAGAATTTTTATATCTTTGAGTAATTGCTCTTAATCTTCGTCTTCCCGCGTGAATGATGCTACGTAACGTTTACACCTAAAAATTATACATGCATATACGTGTATAAGTATATGCTAGAAAGTACTCAGTCTTTAAAAGGGATTGCATTATTGCAAAGTGAACTGTTGTTTAAATCAAGGTTTTATGTGAAACATTTTTTAAAGAATTTTTATAACTTTTTTGTTTTCCATTTTGCTTTCTTACAAAAACAAAATCCTGAATTTCTGCAGTTTTTTCTCTGAGCACTGAGACTAAAGATAAAAGGCTGGCATTTCCTGTTCTATAGAAATCACTTCCCAGTAGTCATCTCATTATCATCAGAGAAGATTTTGATGAAAGATAAAACGTATACGAACACAGGATCCATCATTCAAACTAGATGATGGACGCAGCTTATCTACACAGCTTATCTACACCATGACCTCTGTACAGGTCACAGAGCATGCCCACAACTCCAGACTACAGGTTCCTGTGGTCTATATTACTGCTAAAGCATACCTCTAAATCAGTAGCGTACATAGAGAAGTAAGGGCCCCATAGCAAAGATCAAACCAGGCCCCCATGCAGGACATTGGGGTTTCCACCTAAACCTTTTTCAATGACCCTTGGACCATTTTTCCACTGCCTCATTTGCTAAAAGTTGTTCCTTTAGAGGGTAGAGCCCTGACCAAGTTTTCACCTTCAGTAGAAGAGGAGATAATCCCAACTAAGACTGGGCCTCCTCTTGCCCTGGGCCCCATAGCAGTCACATGGTCTTCCACTATGGTAGTTACACCCCATCAGATCACTGGATGGTAGATCTCAGTTTTGGCCATATATATTTCCTAAGATGTCATTAAGGACATGGGCACTGAACCTGGTGACTGGTACTTAAAGAGGTTATCTGACTTTTTATAATTTGATTGGTGGGGGTCCATCTCCTGGATCCCCTGCAAATCAGCTGTTTGAGAAGGCATTGGCGCAACTGTGAGCTCAGAGTCAGACCCCCAGCAATCAGATATTAGCTGTTTGAAGAGGCCACTGCGCTCACTTGCGTTCTCTTCACTGCTTACCAAGTACAGCACCATACATGCTTACATTGTATTGTATATAGTAGCTGTGCTTGGTATTGCAGCTCAGCACCATTTACTTGAATGCGACCAATGGACAGTGACATCACTGGCCTAGGAAGAGGCCTAAGCAGTCACACAGTTGATCGGCCGGGGTCCCAGGAGTCGGACCCCCAGTGAACTGATGTTGATGAGGATCTTGAGGATCGGCCGCTAATACAAATGCCCAGATAACATATGATAAGTTGGTTTGCTTCCTTTATAGGGTTATCCCAGAAAAAGTATTATACAGTGAAAAGGTGTATGTCAAATAAAGTATTACTGCAACATACAAGCAATAAAATCATAAAATAAAATTGTTTTATGTACATTTTCCTCTGGTAGCCTCATCTACTGTTTCTTCTTCTGGACCACTTTCTCCTGCATTCAGTGGCGGACTAACATGCTCAGTAGCTTTTCTGTTGCCCTCCCCTCTGTGCCGATATAGTGATCTTATAGCACATACACCTTTCATTCATTCTATTTGGTATGCGGGGGGGGGGAGGGGGATGGGAGAATTCAGCAACTGGGGAGAGCTACATTTTTTTTTTTTGCTAAATTGATATACGGTAAAGTAATGATGCCCATTATTCAAAAATAGTTTCTATTAATGAGTGTAATAGCTCTGTTACACATGTATGAGGTCATTACTGCAGTTTCAGACTACCTGCTGACAGAATCCATGTGCCAGTTGGTACCGGGGTCGGTTGATTCTCTGCTGACAGACATACCACTCACACGTGAGATAAGTTACTAAATGTAATAGTCATCCTGCGCCGTATAGTGTCTGGTGTAAAGTCTGGATGTCTTAAAGAGGACCTCTCACCACTCCTGACATGTCTGTTTTAGTAGCTTCATGTGTTCCCCGTGTAATACCAATTCTGGAGCGTCTATTCTTATGTCTCTATGTTGTGTCATTCCTTTTATTATTTCTACTAGAAGTTATCAATGAATTGCTAGCAGTCTGCAGTAAAGGTACAGAGGGGAGGTAACCAGTTGGAGCAGAGGCGTAGCTAGAGGTTCAGCACAGGGGGGGCGAAACATACTTGAGTGGGCCCCCCACTTGGCTTCCCAAACGCACGTTTCCAACTTCACAGGCACATACTACTAGTTGTGGTTATAATATTGTATTAGAAAGATTACTATATAAACTGCTAGATCATCTATGCTGCTAAGTACAGTACAATAGACTTTCTACATACCCTACTCTAAATACTCTACCACATAATGCAGTGAAATATAGGAGTAATAGGAGTAAAAAACAAGAGGACTCCTATGTTAAAGGAAACCTGTCCACAGTTTTTACATCACTAAACTAACAGTCCCCTGCCCCCATCAGACCTCAGATCATCAGAATGTGCCCCCCATCAGACCTCAGATCAGTGTATTGTGCCCCACCAGACCTCAGATCAGCATATTGTGCCCCCATCAGACCTCAGATCAGCAGACTGTGCCCCCATCAGACCTCATATCAGCAGACTGTGCCCCCATCAGACCTCATATCAGCAGACTGTGCCCCCATCAGACCTCATATCAGCCTACTGTGCCTCTATCAGACCTCAGATCAGCATATTGTGCCCCCATCAGACCTCATATCAGCAGACTGTGCCCCCATCAGACCTCATATCAGCCTACTGTGCCCCTATCAGACCTCAGATCAGCGTATTGTGCCCCCATCAGACCTCAGATCAGCAGACTGTGCCCCCATCAGACCTCATATCAGCAGACTGTGCCCCCATCAGACCTCATATCAGCCTACTGTGCCCCTATCAGACCTCAGATCAGCGTATTGTGCCCCCATCAGACCTCAGATCAGCAGACTGTGCCCCCATCAGACCTCATATCAGCAGACTGTGCCCCCATCAGACCTCATATCAGCAGACTGTGCCCCCATCAGACCTCATATCAGCCTACTGTGCCTCTATCAGACCTCAGATCAGCATATTGTGCCCCCATCAGACCTCATATCAGCAGACTGTGCCCCCATCAGACCTCATATCAGCCTACTGTGCCCCTATCAGACCTCAGATCAGCGTATTGTGCCCCCATCAGACCTCAGATCAGCAGACTGTGCCCCCATCAGACCTCATATCAGCCTACTGTGCCCCCATCAGACCTCATATCAGCCTACTGTGCCCCTATGAGACCTCAGATCAGCATATTGTGCCCCCATCAGACCTCAGATCAGCATATTGTGCCCCCATCAGACCTCATATCAGCAGACTGTGCCCCCATCAGACCTCATATCAGCAGACTGTGCCCCCATCAGACCTCATATCAGCCTACTGTGCCCCTATCAGACCTCAGATCAGCGTATTGTGCCCCCATCAGACCTCAGATCAGCAGACTGTGCCCCCATCAGACCTCATATCAGCAGACTGTGCCCCCATCAGACCTCATATCAGCCTACTGTGCCCCTATCAGACCTCAGATCAGCCCACCCAGCCACATAGGATTAAAATAAAAAACTTTACTTACCTGTTCTGCGCTGCGGCTGCCCTCCGGTCCGCGCTCCGCTCTCTTCCCTGGCCCGCGCACACTATGACCTGACGCTGCGTGCAGCGTCAGGTCATAGTGCGCGCCGCCAGTAAAGTAAAGTTTTTTATTTTAATCCTATGTGGCTGGGTGGGCTGATCTGAGGTCTGATGGGGGTCCCTAAATACAAGTGAGCGCTTCCATAATGGAAGCGCTCACTTGTATTCGCCTGATAGAAGGCAAGGTCATCCTTGCTGGGGCCCCCCTGAGTCACTGGGCCCGGAGCCGTCGCCCCCCCTGCCCCCCCGGTAGCTACGCCACTGAGTTGGAGGTGTGTTCCTGCACATACTCACTTTAGCCAATCAGTGCTGCCATGTTCAGACTGTGCAGGGACACACCCCCAACTGGTTACCTCCCCTTTGTACCCTTACTGCAGACTGCTAGCAATTCATTGATAACTTCTAGTAGAAATAATAAAGGAATGGCACAATATACAGCCATAAGAATAGATGCTCCAGACTTGTTATTACATGGGGGATGCATGAAGCTAATAAAACAGGCATGTCAGGAGCCGTGAAAGTTCCTCTTTAAAGGGGACTTGTGAACAATATTATGCTTCTCAAACCACAGCCAGTACAAAATAACAGGTCTATAGGAATATAGGGAGAGACTTGTAAATCTAGTTGAGTCAGGTTGGGACCAATAGGGAGCCACACGTTTCTCCTCATGCCCAGCTCTGTTCTATCTATTTAATTGTCCATTCATCAAAGAATTCTACAAATGCAGCAATGACAGCTTTGTACATTTTTGATATTTAATTTGTCAGTTTTGGAAGATATTTAGGAAACATTTTAACCCATGATTGCCCTAGCTCTTCTAGGAAGTGTGACTGGCTTGTAGGGAAATTTGTATCTGACCCTAGGATGAAGTTTATTATCCCATAAGAGCTCAACAGAATTGAGGTCTACTAACCAGTCCTTTAAAAAACATAACTCCAGCTCTCCAGTCTTTCACCATTTTTGTACAGTTTAGTAGTACGCTTGAATTGTTGTCCCACTTTATCAATCCAATGTCCCTTCCTCACCTTACCAGCACTAAAGCCATCCCATGCCTATACATTTCCTCTGCTATGCACACAAAGCAGAAAGCTTTCCCCCACCATATCATGCTTTGCTCTATATTTTAGATACATTCTTCTCTTCAGTCAAAACCTCTCAAACCTCAACTGATCCATCCATAATATTCTTTCACAGTCATCCATCATCTAATGTAATGCAGTGGTCTCCAATTTGTGGATCTCCAGATTTTTGTAAAATTACAACTTGGTGCAATTTCACACCAGCTGGAGATCCAAAGGTTGAGGACCACTGACCTAACACCTGTTTTTTTGCTCATTTTGAGCTTCTCTTTCTATTTTCTTTCAAATATGTCTTTATCTTTGTGCCAGAATTTTGGGGTAATTGTTGGCTGTTGATTGAGACTGTGATGTACTTCTCTGACATACACCAAGGCTTTCTTACCCTTGTTAGATCTATATAGTTTGTACCGTTCTCTCAAGACACAACTGGAAACGTTTAATTAAATTCAATTTCAGTCTCTTGACTATCCCATGCATGGAATGGCCTTCATAGCCTTCAATAGTGTGTGTGTTTTTTTGGGAGAATTTTTGTTTTGCCAATTTTTGAACCCAAAAGTGACCTTTACATGTCATAAGATCTAATTTACTTCTTTTAGAGAACACTGGGTTTCAGCTATGCTGGCAGAATAAAAATGTCTCTAGTAGTCCATTAGCATGTAAACATTACAGGGGACATTTATTAAGAGCAGCGTTTTAACACTGGTCTTACTCTGTCTCCTGCTAGTCCGTGCACCAGAACTGAAATCTACACCAGCAAGAGAGCTGGTATAAAAAATGTGCCAGGCCAGCTACGCCCAGCCCTGCACCAACCACCCCACTTTGCCTACTTTTTAGAAAGTACAAAAAACATTGTTAAATTTTGTGTAAGCTAGTCGTCTGCCAAAATGTGTTACTTTTTTACACCAGCTTTCTGGTATTAAGTAGTTGATAAATGTCCCCCTATAGGTGAGCCACTTTCTTCCATTTCTTGTTAATTATTTTTGCAGAAACCACTGTGCATTTTAATACATCTGACGCTTTAATTAAGAATAGCCTTTGCATACTAGGACACTCTCAGATCATGGACAATATGGTAATGACATGGTTGTGCTGAGTAGACAAGGAAAGCCATTGACTCCTCTCTTGCTAATATGATATGTATTTAGCCCATTAGTTAAAGGGAACCTGTCATCACCTTTATGCTGCCCATACTAACGGCAGCATAAAGTAGAGACAGATGAGTTGATTTCAGCGGTCTGTCATTTATAAGTAAAAAATAAGTGGTTGCCGAGAACCAACATCACAATCATTGCAGACTGGGCCTGGAAAAGAGTCCAGGCCACCTGAGAAGAGTCCTGGTTATTCATGACTTCCTGCTCTCCCTGCCCACCTGCTGATGATTGATCTTCTACCTAGTTTTCTCCCTTTCTCTCTAGGAAAGAACTGCCAATCATCGGCAGATGGGTGAGAGAGCAGGAGGTTATGAATAACCATGACTCTTCTCAGGTAGATTTGACTCTTTTCAAGGCCTGGGCTATAATGATTATGATGTTGGTTTTCAGCAACCACTTACTTTTAGCTCATGAGTGACACAGCGTTGAAATCAGCATTTCTGTCACTATTTTTATGCTGCCATCAGTGAGGTCAGCATAAAGTTGATGACAGGTTCCCTTTAAGAGGACTGCATCATTACCATATAGCCCAGGTTCCATTGGGGCATTCATAACTATAGTTGAGGGTGCTAAATGAGTGCACAAGACTCTCCAGCAGGTCCTAAGGCAGGAGACCCACTTCTATAATGTACACAAGGACAGGGGTTGTCCTCATGAGAACCCCTTTAATGGAATTTGATGGAATTTTTTCTTTTATTTTAAAAGCAAACATTTCTTAAAGTTAATTCATTCTGCATTTGCAGTGTACATTGGAAGTACATTGCCCATAGGCACTCATGTTGAAAAGATATACTGCAGGGTATACCTTAATTGCTGAATGTCTCTGTAAGGAATAGCACAGCGGAAAAAAGATATACCAGCCTGACTGGAGCCAAAAGGACATTCTTTTAGGATACAGTAATACCTTTATTTTTGTATGAAAAAATAAGCAACGGAGTGTTTTTAATTTTATATATTTTTTCCGTTTTTTTTTTACTTAATCCCATGGACTACAACAGAACACAACTGCAGTCTATGGGATTCTAAGACACTGCCTGTCGAGGTATGCCTCAGGCATAGCTTTTCAGGCAGTTAAACATGACAGGCCTGGGAACCTCCACAAAGCCACAGGCTGTCACTGCAAATGATCCAATAGGAAGGCACAGGAAGCCCACTCCCTTTGCCTAACCCCACAGACAGGGGCGTAGCTATAAGGGTGCAACGGTAACAGTCGCTACCAGGCCCAGGAACATGAGGGGGCCCCAGAGACCCTTGTGCTGCATAAACAGATACCAGTATTATAGAAAGTGCATGCTGATCAAGTTACATCTATGGCTGGAGGGAAGGGTTTAGGTCAAGAATTTGCCATGGGGAGTTGCCAGTTCAATATTTGCCTCAGGCAGCATTAAGGCCATTTGCCTCCCTGCCCCTGGCCACAAGTACTGAGGGAAGCGGGCTAAAGCTTAACTCTTGCACCAGGGCCCATGAGCCGTTAGCTACGCCCATGCCCACAGATGCTGCAATTACTACTGCCACTGGCATCTGAGGAGTTAAATGACCAGGATCGGCATCATCGCCGATCACGGTCATTGTGGCTGAATGTCAGCTGAGTTATACAACCAGCAACCGCCATGTGAGCTTGCTCCATACACCTTGCTGATCACCTACATGTACGTGATTTTGCGTTAAGGAACTAACTATCAAGCGCTGGGGTCGCTGGCTCCTACGATGGACAACCCCTTTAAGTCTGCAGCATTTCAATATATACTATAGATTTCCAATGCGGATTTCAACCTTTGCAATGCACAAGGTGAAATCCGCTGCAAATCCGCAACAAAATACGTGACAATTTCGCATATACCCCTCAGTAATTCCAAACGTGTGCATGCTAGCATACATATGAACAAGTTTTTACAAAATACAACTCATAACCCGTGTCATATAAAACCTATACATTGAGCCGAAGGTGCAGTCACAATAAATCACGCAGTACAATCCAGGCTTGTTAAAATGGTAATATTTCTGTCATTCATCGAGAGCTAATCTACCAAGAATAACGTTCGCGTCCAAAAAGGCATTCATAAGCAAATAACTGCGAAGCGCAGAGCTGATTTATGGCAGGTGTTAATAGGGTAACAAAACAATAATTTCTGTGTTTCTATGTTTCTGTGTAATAACCTATAATCCACTTTCCTATACATTTCAGAAATGTTATAAAATATTATATTCGTATCACGTTTATACTACATCTCATGTAGAACTGTCACTGAATCATGAAGTTGGAATATTAGCACTTGGAGTGTGTTGGAAAGGTCACTACTATGTAAAATTGTCTTGTAGAGATTGTGCCTCCGGGTGCCATTCTTTTTATCTCTCGTTATGTTTTTGTTTTGTTTTGTTTTTTTAGTTTTTCTCTGTCTATGTATTTATACTTATAGATGACAATTTCGGATTTTTTCTGCCTGACATCTCCTAAAGGAGCATGTATGTATCTAAGGGAGCAAAGGTCCTTTTACAAAGGCCGGTGCCGACCTAATCAAGTATAAAACAAGTTGATCAGTACTTGTTTTATTCAAACCAGTCAATGGAAACTCATTACTACGATTGTTCATTCGGCATACACATCGTTTGATGTCACCAGCACATCTCATGTTTACATGGGAAGATGTGCTGCCGACCAGTGAGCGTTTTTATGTTTACATCAGAGGCGTAGCTATAGAGGAAGCTGGGGAAGCGGCTGCTTTGGGGCCTGAACTCAGAAAGGACCCACCCAGGAGGAGGACTAAAAGATTTTATTGTCAGGCCCCCCTCAACAGTATTATACAATGACATTATATACAGTGACACTATAAAATGGATCAAGCGGCCACTGGGTCTTGTCTGAGAGAGTGATCTTGACTAGCCACAGCAGTGGGGGTTGCATGGAAGGAGGGGGTTGCGAAAAAATTGCTCTGGGTGGGGGTGGGGGACTTTCAAAAATTTGTTGTGGGGCGGGGGGTGGATCCTTTTGGAAAAACTGGGTTTTGGAGAGAATTTTATTGGATGGTCAAAGCTACTCTATAAAAATCCAAGAGCTAGAATATTCTAAATGTTGTAAATTACGTTGTGAAACTAGACAGGGTTGTCCCCTTTCTCCTTTGTTATTTGCCATCGTCGTAGAACTATTGGCCTCCATGATTAGAAGGGACCTTTGATTGAAGGTTTTTCATATTTGAGTTGTTCGAAAAAGATTTTGTTATACAAAGACTATAGGCTCCTATTTATGAATGATTAAGGAGGTGGAGCATGTTGTCTGCGTATATGGAATTTATGGGGGGTTTCCGGACAGGAAATAAATTTCAATAAGTCCTGTTTTCTACCATTGGGGAATACCATGGATATTAGGGGACTACAGTGTGGGATAATGGTAATAGATAGGATTCAATATTTGGGGATATGGATATTTTGTAATAGTTTAAGTTAAATGTTTTGTCCTTTGAGTATTCAGGGGGAAGAGAGAACGCACGGAGAAGAGTAACACTGGGTAGAGCTTCATAAATTGCATTGTAAAAAATGGTGGACTTCCCAAAGATTCTACAAATTATTTCTAGCACCCCAATCTGGTTCGCCAACAGAATTTTTAAAACAATAGAATCAATTATTAATGATATTATATGATTGGGTAAAAAAACTATCAGGTATAAAGCAGAAGTTATTAACAACACCAATTATTAAGGGTGGCTTTCCACTTCCTGATTTTTTTTTTTACTTATTTTTATCACAGTTACAACATTTGATCGCTTGGCATAGCTTTGTTATAAATCTACAGCTTTTGCACTCTAATTGGATGGAAATGGATGTTTTCAAGTTATTTTAATCTGGGGTTTTAAATAGTAACAAGGATCTTTATGCATTTACATTACAACATAAGATTTGGACTGAAATAAAAAAGAAGGGATTAAGGGATATTTAGAATTTACTCCTCTTTGGAATTATTACAATTAAGAGGAATTTCATAAATTCCAGGACATGTTTTTTTGGAATATATTTGATAGGTCATTTATTTTTAAATGGGAAACTTACTTCATTTGATTCACTTAGGAGACATTTTGGAGTGTCTAATCAGGTAGTGGTATTGATAGTTACAAGTCTTGTACAGTTTTAAGAAGTTTAGTGTCTTTATAGCTCCTCATAACTTCTCTCAGTTTATATTTAATCACAGTTTATGTTACTCCCCTAACTTTTTGTTTGAGATAAAACTTTGAACGAGTTCCAAATGTCCCTAATATGGTGATAAAGATGTGGTACATTTGTTGTGGTGGTGCCCAAAATTATTTCGATATTGGTCTCAGATTAAAGATTATATTAATTTTAGATAAAGACTTGAAGCTTTAAGGTCCCCAAGTGTGGGACCTTAAAGCTGAAATATTGAAACATAGGGTAAAATATAATTTAATTTTCCAATTATTATTTTTGGGTCAACTTTTGTAAAAACAATGCCAGTTAAGGATAAATGGTATAGGAGGAGTTCTTTTTTTTCTCCCAACACAGCTTTCTGGGTTTTGTGGGGGGGTTTTAAGGGAGAAGGTGAGGGGGTGATAACATAAAAGGCGAATTGTGTTAATGTTTTCTTGTTTATTATCTAATGACAATGAAAAAAAAGTAACCCAGTGACCAAAAAGTTGCCTATAGCCTCTAAAATAGTACAGATTATTTTTTTTTAATAAAAACGTCCTGTCTTTAACTGTAACAGGAGCAGCACATTCTGTAGTTTTAATGATAAAATTGCTCATCATGTAGACTATGGGAAAAAAAGACATTCTTTTAGTCAATTTGTCTTTAAAAAAATTCTATATTTAACTACAAACCAAAAGCAATGTCAGTCAGCACTTCCTACCAAACCAAAACAACTTATGTGAAATGAAATAAGAAATATTCTGATAAAACATCCTACCACATTCCTTTCACAGTATAATAAACCTCAAAACATCCAAAGTAAAATGATCTAAAACAAAGTACCGTATTTTTCGCTTTTAGAGACACACATAATGATAAGACGCACCCCAGATTTTAGAGTAGGAAAATAAGAAAAAATATTTTTCATCAGACCTCATATCAGACCCCCCCCCCCATAAATTTCAGGACATCACATCAGAACCCCATATCAGACCTCCATGTCAGACCCCCATCAGACCTCATATCAGCCCACTCAGCCCCCATCAGACCTCAAATCAGCCCTTTCAGACCCCCCATCAGACCTTAGATCAGCCCTTTCAGACACCCATCAGACCTCAGATCAGCCCTTTCAGACCCCCCATCAGACCTCAGATTAGCCCCTTCAGACCTCAGATCAGCACTTTCAGACCCCCCATCAGACCTCAGATTAGCCCTTTCAGACCCCCCATCAGACCTCAAATCAGCCCACTCAGCCCCCATATCAGCCCACTCAGCCCCCATCAGACCTCAAATCAACCCACTCAGACCCTATATCAGCCCCCATATCAGCCCACTTAGCCCCCATCAGACCTCAAATCAGCCCACTCAGCCCCATAAGAATAAATAAAAAACCTCTCTCATCTCTCCTGCACCGCGGCTCTGCTCCAGTGCTCCCCTGCCTTCTCCTGCTGGCACTGCACTGTCACTTGACTGCGTACAGCATCAGGTCATAGTGCGCGCGTAGTGCAGCACCGGCCAGAGAAGACAAGGGAGCACTGGACTCGGAGTGGAGCTGCAGCGCAGGAAGATGAGTATGTTTCCCCGCTCCTTGCACCTAATGAATACTAGTGGGCGCTTCCATAATGGAAGTGTTTACTAGTATTCGCTTTATAAGACACACAACCATTTCCCCCCTACTTTTGGGGGAAAAAAGTGCGTCTTATAAAGCAAAAAATACGGTAAGTTCATACACATTAGATAAAGATCTGGCAAAATGACAAGTTTTGAACATTTTAGCTTTACAGATATAAAAATGTTAATTTGACACTTAAATTGAATACTTAGGGTATTTAACTAAGTGTTAACATTTGCTACATCTCTTCTCCCTCTTACTCACATTATAAGATATTTTACTGAAATGTCACATATCTGGATTTCTAAGTTAGAAGGACTAATGTTTGCACCACTGATTTACTGTTTCACCTGATGTAAATAAATTAAAAACAAAAAACGCATTATTCACTTGCATACAAGAGAGCGCCCTGGAACTTCTTTTTTTTTGGATTATTCAAGTTGAAGAACCATTCCTGGTGGCATCTCTAGAAACCTGGAGTGCAGTTCTATCTGTCCCTATGAGTGCCCATTCTTTGCAGTTAAAAAAAAAATCAACTGAAAGTTGCAGTGGAGATGTAGCCTAAAAACAACTTACAAGTAGATTGACAGTGAAATTAAGAAAATAAAAATATACAGATAATATAATGAATAAATACTCCTTCTGGACTTGGATATTGTATTTCCTACTCCATAGAATTCTCTTAAATTGTCTGTGCAAAGTCAAAAAACCTTTCATGACAATCATTACAATATAATGTAATACTATATTGTTTTGTTCAAAATTATACGACTGCCAAGACACAACCTCTCCATACTTCCATATGACATAGATAAAACAGTTATATATGACTGACATTTTATTTGATCTGGTTGCTAACTGGAATGTGCGGTAATATGTAGGAATGAGACCAAGGGCCTTTCATCTGCATCACTTCACTAACAAAGACGATAGAAATTGCTCTAGCCTTTAGGGTATGTTCACACTGGGGGGTTTTCGAAGTATTTAAAAAAAAAAAAAACCCTGTAGGATCAGTCCTATTCCTTTCTATGTAGATCCAGCTAAGCCAAGGTGCACTGATATATGTCATTAGTGTGATTTTCCACTGCCTGCTAGATTAAAATATTATTCTTGTGCATAGGACCCCTTTAAACTGCTGGTGTAAAGGTCCTGCCAATTACCCGATGAACGAGCGTAACGGTAGTATATCAGGTAATGGGATTGTTTGTGCCGAAACCTAAATCATCGTTGGCCGGCAGCAGATCGTGCCATCTAAATGCTTCTGTATGGGGGGAGTAATGGATTTGGCGATCGCTCCTCCCCATACTGTGGAGGAGATTGCTATGTGTAAATACAGCTTTCTCCTGCACTGCCGAGCAGGAGAAGAAATGCTTCCTTCCCGACACTGGTGGTGTGAGCAGCTGGAGCTTCCACCCCGAATTCCTCAACTGGTGCCTGAACAGAAGAAAAGGCAGCTGCATAGGGTAAAGCTTCCTTCCCACATTTTTTAATTTGGCAGTCTTATCTGACACTATATGGTAATGTTATTAAGGCACTCTATAACTACAGGGTGGGCCATTTATATGGATACACCTAAATAAAATGGGAATGGTTGGTGATGTTAACTTCCTGTTTGTGGCACATTAGTATATGGGAAGGGAAAAACTTTTCAAGATGGGTGGTGACCATGACGGCCATTTTGAAGTCTGCAATTTTGGATCCAACTTTAGTTTTTTCAATGGGAAGAGGGTCATGTGAAACATCAAACATATTGAGAATTTCACAAGAAAAACAATGGTGTGCTTGGTTTTAACGTAACGTTATTCTTTCATGAGTTATTTACAAGTTACTGACCACTTATAAAATGTGTTCAAAGTGCTGCCCATTGTGTTGGATTGTCAATGCAACCCTCTTCTCCCACTCTTCACACACTGATAGCAACACCGCAGAAGAAATGCTAGCACAGGCTTCCAGTATCCGTAGTTTCAGGTGCTTCAGTAGTTTCGTATCTTCACAGCACAGACAATTGCCCTCAGATGACCCCAAAGATAAAAAGGGAGTCAGATCGGGAGACCTTGGGGGCCATTCAACTGGCCCACGACAACCAATCCACTTTCCAGGAAACTGTTCATCTAGGAATGCTCGGACCTGACACCCATAATGTGGTATATGACATTATGGGTGTCAGGTCCGAGCATTCCTAGATGAACAGTTTCCTGGAAAGTGGATTGGTCATCATAGGCCAGTTGAATGGCCCCCAAGGTCTCCCGATCTGACCCCATTAGACTTCTATCTTTGGGGTCATCTGAAGGCAATTGTCTATGCTGTGAAGATACGAGATGTGCAGCACCTGAAACTACGGATACTGGAAGCCTGTGCTAGCATTTCTTCTGTGGTGTTTCTATCAGTGTGTGAAGAGTGGGAGAAGAGGGTTGCATTGACAATCCAACACAATGGGCAGCACTTTGAACACATTTTATAAGTGGTCAGTAACTTGTAAATAACTCATGAAAGAATAAAGTTACGTTAAAACCAAGCACACCATTGTTTTTCTTGTGAAATTCTCAATATGTTTGAGGTGTCACCTGACCCTCTTCACATTGAAAAAACTAAAGTTGGATCCAAAATGGCTAACTTCAAAATGGCGGCCATGGTCACCACCCATCTTGAAAAGTTTTCCCCCTCCCATATACTAATGTGCCACAAACAGGAAGTTAATATCACCAACCATTCCCATTTTATTTAGGTGTATCCATATAAATGGCCCACCCTGTATTAATTGGCCACTACATGGTATACTATAAGAAGGCGCTATTTGGGGAACCATTCAAATTAAGGCCGCGACCTGTCCACATTAGTCTTCATAAGCTTTGTCATGAATTTTTATAGGACGGATGATGATCATTTAATTTCTGAATGAACTGATCATGGAACATGATCCGGACTGGTTTCAGTCTGGATACATTTGTGTCCTTCCTCTTCGATTAGCATATACTGAGAAGTATGGCACAAGATGACCAGCTTAAAAAAAAAAAAAAAAAAAAGATTTCATGATATTTTGTCACAAGATGTGTATCCTATATGTGTTTTTGTGCAGCCACCCAGTGGCTGTGATGTAATTTGCAGCCTGTGAAGGGTTTTTGAATCTCTAACATGTTTTCCAATTTGTATCAACATCCTTTAAAACAATCATTTATGAAGGTTGTTGTAATTTTGTAATATATTTCTTTTACCTTTATTGCCTATCTTCCATTCTGGGCTGTGGTCACATGACCATGTCCAGCAGCTCTTTCTTATTTCCTGGGCGGGGCAGTGACAGGGAGTGTCTATGTAACTAGCTGGGTGGGAGGAGCTATAAACTAGTTGGGCGTTGTTAGGGGTGGGGCTGGAGCTGTGGCAGAGGAAGGAGAATTGCATCATGGGTTTGGTTGGATGCAGCAACAGGAAGTGCTACATATACAGGATGGAAACAAACCAGAGGGATTAGTTTACATGGTGAAAATGGGTCAGGAGAGTCCAAATTAGAATGGAAAAAGCAGGAGAACATGTATATAAAGTAAGCAATTACATGAGAATATTTTTTAAAAGCCATTGTCATCCTGGAAGACCCCTTTAACCAATTCCAAGTAATGTAAGGGTGGACACCTCTGTACTGCTGATGTTGAAGTAATATTGCATACATTTGAGTGCACAGGATAGCAATTTCTTTCTCGTTTTTGCAGTATACCATAGCTGGTTGTGGTTGCTAATATATAATAGCCTCTTGTGGTGTCTGAAGTGCTGGTATGATGCCATTACAAACATATTTGAGGATTTATCATATATAAAGTTAACTTGAAAAAATATAAAATAATATAAAATGTAACTAACCATTGCATAACTTTTATATAGCTGCAAGGTTTTCTAGAAACATTTACCGATTCTGCTTCCAAAAAGTAGATCCCCTTATTTTTGTAACCTGTTATCATGTAATTCCACGCTGTTAACAGACATTTTAAATTAAACAATTTGTTCCATGTCCCTGGGCTGATTGATTATTTCTCCATCCTCATCATGGACTAATGGAATATAAATCTCTGTTTTGAATCAGTCCACACTCAGTGTATCCAAGATTGGCAGGAATCATATATTAAGGATATCTGTAGTTAATCAGGTCCAATTACATTACTTCCAAAATGAACTCAATATTTTGGGTAATTATCTCTATTTAATTCAAACATAGTTTGCAAATTCAACAAAAAATTTTTTAAGAGTAACTGTCATTTCAAAAAAATGAGGTTTTGATGGGTGAAGGGTCAAGTCCACCAACAACTGGTAAAACGAAGGACAAAAGTGTTCAGCCAAGAGCCATCTTCAGCTAGTAAGAAGAGGTAGTGAACGGGCAAGCACGTCTGCTGCAAGTGATAGGGGTCTCTCCCCGACCCCGATGGAGCAAAACTAACATGCAAAAGGTTTAGAAAAAGTGCCATTCTTGACCACGGACAGTGTATTGTATTGCAGCACTGGCTGAATTGGACAAGAGTGGCACTATCTTTGGAAACAAACAAACCATTTCCTTTAACTGGTTAAAGGGGTTATTCCGGTAACCATAAATATAACTTATGTTTTAGACTAATTCATCATCAATAATGTAAGTAATGTATGTAAATTTCACATATTTACTGTTCAGGAGTTATAAAAGTAGTTTTCCTCCTCTGCTACCCACTGTGTTTCCTCATAAGTTACCATGGCATCGACCTGTAGTTCTGAGCCTTTGTTAGGTCGAGCATGCTGAGTGAGTTGCTATTAATTAGCTAAATGTCTTGTAAAACAAAGGGTGTGTTAGTTTGCTGGTGATTATTGAGTAGAGGGGGTGTGACCAGACTGGTATATCAGGCAACAAATCAATAAAAATCAACTCTCATGAACAAGCAGAAACTCACAGCAGGAAAGCTAGGCATTGTGGGGATTGTAGCTTTGTGAGGGAAGATCAGGAGCCATGATACTGTCATAGTGTGTTGCAGGCTCAAACAGGAGCTAGACAAATGGATTGCAAGGTAAAATAAAGCTCTGGTTATATGTATAGGTATGGGTTCTGGTTATATGTATAGGTATGGGTTCTGGTTATATGTATAGGTATGAGTTCTGGTTATATGTACAGGTATGGGTTCTGGTTATATGTACAGGTATGGGTTCTGGTTATATGTACAGGTATGGGTTCTGGTTATATGTACAGGAATGAGTTCTGGTTATATGTACAGGTATGAGTTCTGGTTATATGTACAGGTATGGGTTCTGGTTATATGTACAGGTATGAGTTCTGGTTATATGTACAGGTATGAGTTCTGGTTATATGTACAGGGATGGGTTCTGGTTATATGTACAGGGATGGGTTCTGGTTATATGTATAGGTATGAGTTCTGGTTATATGTACAGGTATGGGTTCTGGTTATATGTACAGGTATGGGTTCTGGTTATATATACAGGTATGGGTTCTGGTTATATGTACAGATATGAGTTCTGGTTATATGTACAGGTATGAGTTCTGGTTATATGTACAGGTATGGGTTCTGGTTATATGTACAGATATGAGTTCTGGTTATATGTACAGGTATGAGTTCTGGTTATATGTACAGGTATGGGTTCTGGTTATATGTACAGGTATGGGTTCTGGTTATATGTATAGGGATGGGTTCTGGTTATATGTATAGGTATGAGTTCTGGTTATATGTACAGGTATGGGTTTCTGGTTATATGTACAGGTATGAGTTCTGGTTATATGTACAGGTATGGGTTCTGGTTATATAACAGGTATGGGTTCTGGTTATATGTACAGGTATGGGTTCTGGTTATATATATAGGGATGGGTTTCTGGTTATATGTACAGGTATGGGTTCTGGTTATATGTATAGGTATGGGTTTGGTTATATGTACAGGTATGGGTTCTGGTTATATGTACAGGTATGGGTTCTGGTTATATGTACAGGTATGGGTTCTGGTTATATGTACAGGGGGTTATAGGGGTATGGTCTGGTTATATGTACAGGTTATGGGTTCTGGTTATATGTACAGGTATGGGTTCTGGTTATATGTACAGGTATGGTTCTGGTTATATGTACAGGTATGGGTTCTGGTTATATGTTATAGGTATGGGTTCTGGTTATATGTACAGGTATGAGTTCTGGTTATATGTATAGGTATGGGTTCTGGTTATATGTACAGGTATGGGTTCTGGTTATATGTACAGGTATGGGTTCTGGTTATATGTACAGGTATGGGTTCCTTGGTTATATGTATAGGTATGGGTTCTGGTTATATGTACAGGTATGGGGTTCTGGTTATATGTACAGGTATGGGTTCTGGTTATATGTACAGGTATGGGTTCTGGTTATATGTATAGGTATGGGTTCTGGTTATATGTATAGGTATGGGCTCTGGTTATATGTACAGGTATGGGTTCTGGTTATATGCATAGGTATGAGTTCTG
Source organism: Rhinella marina (assembly GCA_900303285.1). Lineage (NCBI taxonomy): Eukaryota > Metazoa > Chordata > Amphibia > Anura > Bufonidae > Rhinella > Rhinella marina. The sequence goes on along the minus strand of ONZH01010457.1, from coordinate 888,951 downwards.
GTTATATGTACAGGTATGGGTTCTGGTTATATGTACAGGTATGGGTTCTGGTTATATGTACAGGTATGGGTTCTGGTTATATGTATAGGTATGGGTTCTGGTTATATGTACAGGTATGAGTTCTGGTTATATGTACAGGTATGGGTTCTGGTTATATGTACAGGTATGGGTTCTGGTTATATGTATAGGTATGGGTTCTGGTTATATGTATAGGTATGGGTTCTTGTTATATGTACAGGTATGAGTTCTGGGTATATGTACAGGTATGGGTTCTGGTTATATGTACAGGGATGGGTTCTGGTTATATGTACAGGTATGAGTTCTGGTTATATGTATAGGTATGGGTTCTTGTTATATGTACAGGGATGGGTTCTGGTTATATGTACAAGGATGGGTTCTAGTGGGGTCACAACTTGCAGCCATAATGCAGTTTTTCCAAAATGAATTTGCTTTACCGGAATACCTCTTTAAGGATCCCTCAACTTAATGGTGGTTGTCACCATAAAGGTTGGGGGATCCTTAAAGGGGTATTCCAGTCACTGTAATATTTAATATTAACAATTATTAATAATAATAAAAGTTTCCAAAAAGGTTTCTTTTTTACTTTTCAGAGAAAGCGATAAGTATAAAAAATGTGAAAAAACGTAAAAATGTAAAAAAACAAAATATCTCCACTATTTCTTCAAACTATAAACCTAAAAATTCTAAAAAAAAAACACCCAAAAAACATAAACTGTATGTATAATGAAACCTGCATTGTTCACAAAAAAACAATGTAAAATCATGTCATAACTGTGCCTGGTCCTGAAGACTTAAATGACCCTGGTCCTGAATTTGATAATCTCAAAAAAGGCCCTTTAAAAGGATTATTATTGCTTTTAAATTGATGGCCTATCTTTAGGATAGGTTGTAGAGTTCAATAAATTGATTTTAAATTAATCAGATTCATCAATTCACAAAAATTCTTCAGCCAAACGTATTTGACATTTTGGTGATTCCCTTCAGCTGAATTGCGAAAAAAGGCAGCAACTATTTTAAGAATTCAGTACACTAGTGAGGGAAACAGGGCAGGAAGGATGGAGGTGGAAAATCATATGAGCTTTACTTGGATAGACTAAATTACTATGTAGAAAGTCAGGTCTTATCAGTAGGGACAGTACAGGGGCAGTCAGTGTACTGGGAATGGGTGAATAAAAGTAAGGGCAGCTACTAACACTGCCCTTACTTTGTGCATGTCTTGCACTGCCTGAACAAAGATCATTTAAAGAGACAGTACTCTTTTTTTCTGTGCATGATTCAGCCTCTTTTCCCTGTTACAAAGTTTCTACAGGTCATAAGTTCTTTATAGACATATTCTCAGGACCACAGGTAGCTGCATATGATGCGCAATTGAGCATTTTTCTTTCCAAGAAACATCAAGAAGGGGATATTTAATTGCGCCTATGTTTAGTAAAAAAAAAATGCTATTTTGCTACTATTTAAAAGTGAGCAGTTTTTGGATGCTTGCACAGAACAAGCCGCTGTTTCTTCTGACACTGCCATTTGTGTGTATAAATACAGGCAGGCATTTTTGGACCACTTGTTCATAACAAGGCACTATTTTTCCCCAAGACTACAGTGCTTGGTTATTTAAACACCATCTGCCCCTGATATGATAAAATTTTTGGAAGCATTCCAATATGAAAAAGCATAATGCATGTAAAGATGCAGTATGTTTTTAAACAGGCATTTACCATGTCAGAGTCACTCTGACAATATTTACTATTGCTGTCATTGTATTAAAGGCGTTGCCTCACCTCAAACATTGGTGACATATCGCTGGGGCTCTTGAGTGTCAGACCAACTACAATCTACAACTGATAGCCTATCCTAAGGATAGGGCATCAATTTTTAAAACCTGGACAACTCCTTTAAAGTCAAATCCCTACCACACGATTGTTCTGTATTCCCATTAAGTGGGAAGAGCCTTATGGTTTTAATAACTTGCATTGCTGAGTTCAATGGAGGAACATAATTGAATTTAAACTCCAGCTTTATTGATGCCAGCTTCTTAAGGAATGTTGTCTATGTTTTAATTTGAGGCTTCAATTCTTAAGACGAGTACAAGGAGAATTATGGTGATGAGAATCAGGAATGTATGTGACACGTTTAGAAGTGAGAATGGAAGAAAGTCACCCCCTGCAGGGTGAACACAAGCCCTCGGGGTGATTACGACTCCTGTTTTAGTATACAAATATTAGGCAAATAACGCTAATTTGACAAATGTCTAGGAAGAGCCCATTCTCCACCACTAATGACTATCACATTGATGTGTTCGTATCTCAGCAATAGACTACTATGAGGATGGGCCTTAAAATGTTAAACATTCAAAGTCCATTAAATGAAATGCTGCTAATTTACCAATTCAGCTAAATAAAAACATGCACTGAACTGAAAGATTCAATGAAGGTAAAATCATATATCAAAGCCCCAACAAGTGTGCAACAAGATGCCCCCCATGTACTTAGTAATGGGCAATATAGCTGAAGACCTGAAACAGGATGTCTCATAAAGACAACAGCTGTATATACACTTTATTAGGCCATATGGACATCATAGAGGGGGGATCCCACTTGGGCTTGAGCTAGAACAGAGAATGTTTTGGTGATGTTTCTTAATCTCCATTTCATTATCTGCATTAAAAATAATAAATCCTGAAATCTTGCAGCTCTCAATGACCGCTGAACTCCATAATAGGTTGATACTTCCTGTTCTGTAGAGATCACTTCTCAGTCGTTTGATTATCAATCATCATCACAGGCAGGGATAACAATACCAGGGTTAACAATGTTCACAATAGGTAATGATCAAAGCTCACTTCCTCCCCCTCCCTGCACAGTAACCTCTGCATAGGTCACAGAGCATTACCACAACACTCTCCCATAGATGTCAAGGAGTCATACTGGTTCATATGGTCCATGTGGCTGCTGTAAAGCAAATCCCTAATGCTCTGGATGAATTGCAGGTATGCAAGATGGCTGTCCTAATAATCATGTATAAAATACTATAGAAAAAATTCTACAGGCAGAAAATAAAAACAGATTCCAGAGTTCCAGTTTTAATTAGAAGAAAATAAATTATATAGCTGATACATTCCCTTCACCATGACCTTATCTTCTTCTGTAAAACAGTTTCTTGTAATTGTATATATATATATATATATATATATATATATATATATATATGTACAGACCAAAAGTTTGGACAACCTTCTCATTCAAAGAGTTTTCTGTATTTTCATTACTATGAAAATTGTAGATTCACACTGAAGGCATCAAAACTATGAATTAACACATGTGGAATTATATACTTAACAAAAAAGTGTGAAACAACTGAAAATATGTCTTATATTCTAGGTTCTTCAAAGTAGCCACCTTTTGCTTTGATTACTGCTTTGCACACTCTTGGCATTCTCTTGATGAGCTTCAAGAGGTAGTCACCTGAAATGGTTTTCACTTCACAGGTGTGCCCTGTCAGGTTCAATGTGGGATTTCTTGCCTTATAAATGGGGTTGGGACCATGGGTTGTGTTGGGCAGAAGTCAGGTGGATACAGAGCTGATAGTCCTACTGAATAGACTGTTAGAATTTGTATTATGGCAAGAAAAAAGCAGCTAAGTAAAGAAAAACGAGTGGCCATCATTACTTTAAGAAATGAAGGTCAGTCAGTGCGAAAAATTGGAAAAACTTTGAAAGTGTCCCCAAGTGCAGTCACAAAAACCATCAAGCGCTACAAAGAAACTGGCTCACATGAGGACCGCCCCAGGAAAGGAAGACCAAGAGTCACCTCTGCTGTGGAGGATAAGTTCATCCGAGTCACCAGCCTCAGAAATCGCAGGTTAACAGCAGCTCAGATTAGAGACCAGGTCAATGCCACACAGAGTTCTAGCAGCAGACACATCTCTACAAAAACTGTTAAGAGGAGACTGTGTGCAGCAGGCCTTCATGGTAAAATAGCTGCTAGGAAACCACTGCTAAGGACAGGCACAGAGGCGTAGCTACCAGGGGGGGGGGGGAGGGGGAGCGACGGCTTCGGGCCCAGTGACTCGGGGGGGGGCCCAGCAAGGATGACCTTAAAACTATCAGGCGAATACAAGTGAGCGCTTCCATTATGGAAGTGCTCACTTGTATTTAGGGACCCCCATCAGACCTCAGATCAGCCCACCCAGCCACATAAAATTAAAATAAAAAACCTTTCTTACCTGTCCTGCACTGCGGCTGCCCTCCGGTCCGGCGCTCCACTGTCTTCCCTCGCCGGCGCGCACTATGACCTGAGGACAGGTAAAAAGGTTTTTTATTTTAATCTTATGTGGCTGGGTGGGCTGATCTGAAGTCTGATGGGGCACAATACACTGATCTGAGGTCTGATGGGGGCACAATACGCTGATCTGAGGTCTGATGGGGGCACAATACGCTGATCTGAGGTCTGATGGGGGCACAATACACTGATCTGAGGTCTGATGGGGCACAATACGCTGATCTGAGGTCTGATGGGGGCACAATACGCTGATCTGAGGTCTGATGGGGCACAATACGCTGTTCTGAGGTCTGATGGGGCACAATACGCTGATCTGAGGTCTGATGGAGGCACAATACGCTGATCTGAGGTCTGATGGGGGCGCAATACGCTGATCTGAGGTCTGATGGGGGCACAATACGCTGATCTGAGGTCTGATGGGGGCACAATACACTGATCTGAGGTCTGATGGGGCACAATACGCTGATCTGAGGTCTGATGGGGGCACAATACGCTGATCTGAGGTCTGATGGGGCACAATACGCTGTTCTGAGGTCTGATGGGGCACAATACGCTGATCTGAGGTCTGATGGAGGCACAATACGCTGATCTGAGGTCTGATAGGGGCACAATACGCTGATCTGAGGTCTGATGGAGGCACAATACGCTGATCTGAGGTCTGATGGGGGCACAGTAGGGTGATGTGAGGACTGATGGGGGCACATTCTGCTGATCTGAGGTCTGATGGGGCACAGTAGGCTGATGTGAGGTCTGATGGGGGCACAATACGCTGATCTGAGGTCTGATGGGGCAAAGTAGGCTGATGTGAGGTCTGATGGGGGCACATTCTGCTGATCTGAGGTCTGATGGGGGCACAATACGCTGATCTGAGGTCTGATGGGGGCACAATATGCTGAGGTCTGATGGGGGCACATTCTGCTGATCTGAGGTCTGATGGGGGTACAATACGCTGATCTGAGGTCTGATGGGGCACAATACGCTGATGTGAGGTCTGATGGGGGCACAATACGCTGATGTGAGGTCTGATGGGGGCACATTCTGCTGATCTGAGGTCTGATGGGGGCACATTCTGCTAATCTGAGGTCTGATGGGGCACAATAAGCTGATCTGAGGTCTGATGGGGGCACAAGACGCTGATCTGAGGTCTGATGGGGGCACAAGACGCTGATCTGAGGTCTGATGGGGCACAATACGCTGATCTGAGGTCTGATGGGGGCACAAGACGCTGATCTGAGGTCTGATGGGGGCAGGGGACTGTTAGTTTAGTGATGTAAAAACTGGGGACAGATTTCCTTTAACATAGGAGTCCTCTTGTTTTTTACTCCTATTAATCCTATATTTTACTGCATTATGTGGTAGAGTATTTAGAGTAGGGTATGTAGAAAGTCTATTGTACTGTACTTAACAGCATAGATGATCTAGCAGTTTATATAGTCATCTTGCTAATACAGTATTATAACCACAACTGGTAGTATGTGCCTGTGAAGTTGGAAACGTGCGTTTGGGAAGCCACTAAGTGGGGGGCCCACTCAAGTATGTTTCGCCCCCCCATGTGCTGAACCTCTAGCTATGCCTCTGGACAGGCAACAAGCAGAAGAGACTTGTTTGGGCTAAAGAACACAAGGAATGGACATTAGACCAGTGGAAATCTGTGCTTTGGTCTGGTGAGTCCAAATGTGAGATCTTTGGTTCCAACCACCGTGTCTTTGTGCGACGCAGAAAAGGTGAACGGATGGACTCTACATGCCTGGTTCCCACCGTGAAGCATGGAGGAGGAGGTGTGATGGTGTGGGGGTGCTTTGCTGGTGACACTGTTGGGGATTTATTCAAAATTGAAGGCATACTGAACCAGCATGGCTACCACAGCCTCTTGCAGCGGCATGCTATTCCATCCGGTTTGCGTTTAGTTGGACCATCATTTATTTATCAACAGGACAATGACCCCAAACACACCTCCAGGCTGTGTAAGGGCTATTCGACCAAGAAGGAGAGTGATGGGGTGCTACGCCAGATGATCTGGCCTCCACAGTCACCAGACCTGAACCCAATCGAGATGGTTTGGGGTGAGCTGGACCGCAGAGTGAAGGCAAAAGGGCCAACAAGTGCTAAGCATCTCTGGAAACTCCTTCAAGACTGTTGGAATACCATTTCAGGTGACTACCTCTTGAAGCTCATCAAAAGAATGCCAAGAGTGTGCAAAGCAGTAATCAAAGCAAAAGGTGGCTACTTTGAAGAACCTAGAATATAAGACATATTTTCAGTTGTTTCACACTTTTTTGTTAAGTATATAATTCCACATGTGTTAATTCATAGTTTTGATGCCTTCAGTGTGAATCTACAATTTTCATAGTCATGAAAATACAGAAAACTCTTTGAATGAGAAGGTGTGTCCAAACTTTTGGTCTGTACTGTATATATATGCACACACACATACACACACTCACTGTATATAGTTTTGTCTTAAAGGGCATCTGTCAGCAGTTTTGTACCTATGACACTGGCTGACCTCTTACATGTGCACTTGGCGGCTGAAGGCATCTGTGTTGGTCCCATGTTCATATGTGCCCGCATTGCTGTTACAGGGTTTCTCTGGCTGTGAACACTCTTTTTAAGGCTCAGTCGGCATAACAAGCTAAATAAATACATCCGCCGACCCCCCCATTGCTCTCGTCACTGCAGCCGCCAGCGATTGGTTGAGCCAGCATTTTGGTGAGAAAAGGCCTGCAGCTTAAATGTAACAGTTGATTCTTTTTATTCCATAATACAGGCGAATATAAGAAACTTTGTAATAAGTCTAATAAGATAAAGAAGCTTCCTTCAGGTTCCTCTCTTGCTCCTCCGTCCTCTTCACTAACTCTCAAGTCATTGTGAACTGCCTGCTCACCGAAGGATCAGATTACATAGAAGTTTATGGAGAAGGGAGGGGAAGGATTTGTGATCTCCTGTCAAATTTTACTGATGGGTTTATATCTAAACTGCTTAGTACTGCTGTATAATGTCTTATGTTACTGTTGCTACACCTTAGAGAATGCTACAGAGACTTAGGGAGCAGATTATCCTGTTTCTCCATGGCCTGTGTATGGTCAGACATGAAACCAACTAATCTCTGCCCAATATCTCTGAAAAAAATGGGAATTACATACAGATTGCAAAGAGAAAACTGTAAAAATGCCAGATATAAGTCATATAATGACCCGAAATAGTGTTATTCTTCATGTACACCCACATGTCAGCTTGGGCTATGTTCACATCTGCCTTTTAGCATTTCGGTACTCTGTTCCAGAAGCCATATCAGCCGTATCTGGCATAGCTGGACACGCGCATGACCGATCCCAATTTACTATAACGGGATCCGTCGAGTGTCTGGCAAGAATGGCAGATTTCTGCCAGAAAAAAAAAAAAATCTCAGAATTTTTATAAAAATAAGAAAGCAATGAATGTAACAGAAAGATGAGTCACAAATCAAATTACATCTGCAGGATATAGTATGTATGACTGAATGTTCGTTAGCCAGTCTACACTGTTACTGCTTTATCTCGGCATTTAGGCCAGAAATATGTGGTCCATTAGGACTCTGAGGTCTTTTACTAAGAAAAACACAAGTATAAATGTGTAATACTATGGTTATAATACTACAGTCATATGGTGTAAATAATGTAAGTACATCAGTATGTAGAGATGAAAAGCATGACATAAACTCCAACAAACTTTGTACAGGAATTATAATTAGATAAAGCTAAATAATATAATTCAATTAGGTTATAAACTAAGTTAACATAATCAGGAAGTGTAAGCAGCATTAGACAAGTATGATTGTGCCCGCGTCTGCAGATGATTTGCAGTATTGTTATTGTGTAATGTTGGGTATCTTCTTGCATTGTCCTTTTATAATCTTTTGTAAAAAATATCCCATGATGCACAAGTCAAGTGAAAGTCGAAACCCAGCTAAGTCTTTTTTGGCTGGTTGATATTTTTATGTTGACGTTTTCTGTTTGTCCATTTTCTTTTGTGGCTGAGAAAAATTACCATCTATTCTTTCTTTTAAATGGGGTTTTCCAAGAGATTTTTTACAGGTGACCTATCCCCTGGATAGATCATCAGAATCTGATCAGTCGGGTGCTGACACCCAGGAACCCCACCAGTCCGCTTTTGGAGAAGGCACTGGAGCTTGCAGTAATTCTGCAGCCATCCCTCAGCTTTCCCTAGGTTGTGTGATGTCACGTTCATTGGTCACGTGGCCTAGGTGCAGCTCAGCCCCGTTGAAGTGAATGGGGCTGAGCCGTGATACCAAGCACAATGTATAGTCACTGTGAGCGCCACTGCCTTCTCAAACAGCTGATCAGTGTCAGACCCCCACCAATCAGAAACTGATGACCCATCTAGAGGATAGGTCATCAGCTAGGGATGAGCGGTTCGCTCATGGAAGTTCGAGTTCGCCGGGTCTGGCCGAACTTCAGGTCAAAGTTCGGGTTCAGGACCCGAACTTGACCCGAACTTCACCCCGAACCCAGACCCCCATTAAAGTCAATAAGGACCCGTCATCGCAGGTCCTTTTGCAGGTCCTGCAGAAAGAAGAAAGAACATACCAGCTGCGCAATCAAGTGGATGAGGTTTTTTTAATTATTATTATTTTTAACTCCTGAATCGCCATATTCTTTTGCATTCTGTCTTAAGAATGCTATTATTTTCCATTATAACCATGTTATAATGGAAAAGATTATAATAATCACCCAAACACCGAACCCGAACTTTAGTGAAAAAGTCTGGGTTCTGGCCTGGGTACCCAAACTCACAAACTTGCTAAGTTCGCTCATTTCTAGTCATCAGTACAAAAAAAAATAAAACTCTTTAAAGAGGATCTATCCATGGCCTTCTCTCATTTCTACAAGCACAGCTTAGTACATTGTATAGCGGCTGTGTTTTGTATCGCAATCACCCCCATTCACTTCTATGGGGCTGAGCTGAGCCTAGGCAACGTGACCAATGAAGGGGTCATCACTGGCCTAGAAAAAGCTGCGAGAAGGCTGTGGCGCTCACAGGATCAGACCCCAACCGATCAGATACTGATGACCTATTCAGAATAGGTCATCAATATTCAAGCATCTCAGAAAACCCCTTTAATGCTCGTATTCCCCATGAAATATCAATTCTGGAGTATCTTTTTACAGAATTCCATGCTGCATGGTTCCTCTGTTATTTATTCCTCCTGGAAGGTTGTGAATAAATTAACTATGTCTGAACAATGGAAAATAGAAGTTTGTCCAGCACTCAGATAAACTCCATCATACTTTGGTTTGTGCTAGGTTCTAAAGGTATTCCCTGGCCACAAGACAGGGACTAACCATCTAATCCATGTGGTCCGACCAATGGGACCACCACTAATCATGAGAACAGGAGTCCCTTTTCCCCTGAATGAATGCAGCAGTAGGTTGTGCATGACCGCTGCAACTCCATTCATTTTCTAGGGGACTGCCAGAGATTGCCGAGCACTCCCATATCGGTCAATGGAGTGGCAGGTGTAGGTGGGGGGTCCCAGAGGCCAGATCCTTATGATCAGATTGTTATCCCTAGCCTATGAATAAGGCTTCATGCAAATGACCGTATGCAGTCCGTAAACCGCGGATCTGCAAAATACCGAAACCGTCTGTGGGCATGCCACATTTACCTAATAGAACTGCCTCTTCTTGTCTGCAAAATGAAATAGGACACGTTCTATAATTTGCGGAACGGCCACACAGGTGCGGACAGCATACCAATGACATCCGTGTGCTGTCAGCGTTATTTGTGGCCCCATAGAAATGAATGTGCACTCCACAAAAAATGATCAGACACAGACCCGAAATCCGCCAAGGAGCCCTAAGGGATAACTTTGGAACTTGCCAAACTCCTTTAAAGTGTTTCTGTCACCAGATTTTTGGATATGAATCGGGCTGACATTACAGATGTGGCAATGTCACCTGATTCTAACTGTGCTGGTTATTTATTCTGTAGTGCCCCTGTTTTTCAGTAATCTTAAATTTTATGCTAATTAGCCTCTAGGTGCAGGAGGCTTTACCCCTGCTCCTAGAGGCTCCGTTCGTCCACCTTTGGTAACGCCCAGTTCTTCTTGAGTGACAGGGCCAGGCGGCATTCGTCTCCTTCTGCCGGCCCTGTCCTCCGTGTATATCCTGCGCCTGCGCCGTCCCCTTCAGTATTCGCACAGTGAGTGAAGGGCGCTTGCCGGCTCCAGGCTTCCTAACTGCGCCTGCGCTGTGCTTGACTGTGACGAATTGGGGAGAGGCGCAGTGAGGAAGCAGGGAGCCGGCGAATGCCCTTCACTCACTGTGCCTGCGCCGAATACTGAAAGGGGATGGCACAGGCGCAGGATATACACGGAGGACAGGGCCGGCAGGAGGAGACGAACGCGGCCTGGCCTTGTCATTCAAGAAGAACTGGGCTTTACCAAAGATGGGTGAATGGAGCCTCTAAGAGCAGGGATAACGCACCCCCCCTGCTCCTAGAGGCTAATTAGCATAAAATAAAATGTAAGATTATTGAAAAATGGGGGCACTTAGGAATAAATAACCAGCACAGTTAGAATCAGGTGACACTGCCACATCTGTAATGTCAGCCTGATTCATATTCAAAAATCTGGTGACAGAAACCCTTTACTGTGTGTACAGTATGTGTATGTACCAGTACATAGTAAACCCCTGTAATTCCACACATATGTGCTATCATTCTTGTGTTATCCTATATGTGATTTTTTTTTCTTAGGCATCGTTATTTTTGTGCTCTTTATAGAACGTTTTTCTAGATCAGATTATTTTTTTCAAAACCTCTCTGTGTCTTAGCATAGCTCTGGAGAATTCAATGGCTCCACATACCATGGCTGTATGAATTGTGTTGTTGAAGACATCTTGAAGTAATAAGTCCCCCCCTTGATGACACCTCTTCAGCACCTAGTAAATCTGACCTTTTCTTTCATCTGTCATTACACCGCATCACATGACTCACTAAGCCGGTTACAGATTGCGTCCAAATTTCAGGATTTGCTACAAGGAACATGTGCTCCTTGAAATTGATTGCTGATATTACAAGTGTTTAAATCTATTTCCTGTCACCTTCAGATTTGGAGGTCAGTTGACGGGAAGTCATTGTGCTGTCATGGAGAACTCCTAGGGCAATTTATTATTGGTACTAGAACGATATCAGGCCATTGCCTCCCTCTCTCTGTATTCTATTTTCTGCTGACGACAGATAAAAGATGAAATATTAGTATTTGTTAGAGAAAAATAATGTTACACTAATGCAACGGATGCACCGAAACCCAGATTTATGGATGTCTGATACCAATGGATTTCAGACTGAAAGAAGGAATGAAACAAATATCTAGGAGCAAATCACGATAGACTATCCAAGAATCAGGTCCAGCAATCAACTCTTCACTGTGGGTCTGGATCCAGAATCCCCTGATGACCGTCTGTTCACTGAGGAAGATAAACTCTGAAAATTTTCTACAGGGAAAACATAGGCGGCCATTTATTATGTATTATATGACACTTTTTGGTGAATTTAGGTCGCAGATTTTGTTACAGAGGGTGTTTTGCAACAAAACCTGTGAATTTACCCCGCTCATGCCACTTTTGTGAAGTGGCGGAAAAAGGGGAGTGGTGTGGGCGGGGAAGAGGGTGACACCCCATCTCATTGATCATTTTCCACGCCAGTTTATGGCCTTAAACTACTACAGCAAGGGAGCTGGCATAGATTAAAGCCTGTTGTACTGCCAGCGGCAACAAGTGCCAAACTTATGTAGAGGCCTGTGCCTCTACATAACTTGGGAGCATCCACCAGCAGAGCAGAGGGATTAAGACCGAGGTATCAATTGCCGGTCTTAATACATACCCCTTCTTTGTGGACTCAGTAGATGCCCCCACATTGTCCCCAATAATGTGCCAGTAAGAAGTGCCCCATAGATGCCCCCACAGTGTCCCCCAATAATGTACCAGTTAGAAGTGCCCCCATAGATGCCCCCAATAATGTACCAAAAAGAAGTGCTCTCACAAATGTGCCAGTAAAAGGTGCCCACATAGATGCCCTCAATAATGTGCCAGTAAAAAGTGCCCCCATAGATGTCCTCAATAATGTACCAATAAGAAGTGTCCCCACAAATGTGCCAGTAAAAAGTCCCCCCATAGATGCCCCCAATAATGTGCCAGTAAAAAGTGCCCCCATAGATGCCCCCAATAATGTACCAGTAAGAAGTGCCCCATAGATGCCCCCACAGTGCCCTCAATAAAGTACCAATAAGTGCCCCCACAGTGCCCCCAATATTGTGCCAGTAAGAAGGGCCCAGAGATGCCCCCAATAAGAAGTGCCCCCATAGATGCCCCCACAGTGCCCCCAATAATATGCTAATAGGAAATGCCCCCATAGATGCCCCCAATAGTATGCCAATAAGAAGTGCCCCCATAGTTGCATTTATCAACGTCTAGAAAAGTCTAGATATTCACATCAACAACCTTTCCAAGATCCAGTGTATAAATCTACTTCTTGGTCTGGCAACACCAGTCTCTTGTAATGCCATGCTGACACATTTCAAGACCAGGCCATATATTCCCCTTCCTAACACGGTGTCTTTGAAAGCCAAAAAAAAAAAATTTCTGTTCATATGCAGTACAGACCAAAAGTTTGGACACACCTTCTCATTCAAAGAGTTTTCTGTATTTTCATGACTATGAAAATTGTAGATTCACACTGAAGGCATCAAAACTATGAATTAACACATGTGGAATTATATACTTAACAAAAAAGTGTGAAACAACTGAAAATATGTCTTATATTCTAAGTTCTTCAAAGTAGCCACCTGTGCTTTGCACACTCTTGGCATTCTCTTGATGAGCTTCAAGAGGTAGTCACCTGAAATGGTATTCCAACAGTCTTGAAGGAGTTCCCAGAGATGCTTAGCACTTGTTGGCCCTTTTGCCTTCACTCTGCGGTCCAGCTCACCCAAAACCACCTCGATTGGGTTCAGGTCTGGTGACTGTGGAGGCCAGATCATCTGGCGTAGCACCCCATCACTCTCCTTCTTGGTCAAATAGCTTACACAGCCTGGAGGTGTGTTTAGGGTTATTGTCCTGTTGACAAATAAATGATGGTCCAACTAAACGCAAACCGGATGGAATAGCATGCCGCTGCAAGATGCTGTGGTAGCCATGTTGGTTCAGTATGCCTTCAATTTTGAATAAATCCCCAACAGTGTCACCAGCAAAGCACCCCCCACACCATCACTCCTCCTCCTCCATGCTTCACGGTGGGAACCAGGCATGTAGAGTCCATCCGTTCACCTTTTCTGCGTCGCACAAAGACACGGTGGTGGGAACCAAAGATCTCAAATTTGGACTCATCAGACCAAAGCATGGATTTCCACTGGTCTAATGTCCATTCCTTGTGTTCTTTAGCCCCAACAAGTCTCTTCTGCTTGTTGCCTGTCCTTAGCAGTGGTTTCCTAGCAGCTATTTTACCATGAAGGCCTGCTGCACACAGTCTCCTCTTAACAGTTGTTGTAGAGATGTGTCTGCTGCTAGAACTCTGTGTGGCATTGACCTGGTCTCTAATCTGAGCTGCTGTTAACCTGCGATTTCTGAGGCTGGTGACTCGGATGAACTTATCCTCCGCAGCAGAGGTGACTCTTAGTCTTCCTTTCCTGGGGCAGTCCTCATGTCAGCCAGTTTCTTTGTAGCGCTTGATGGTTTTTGCGACTGCACTTGGGGACACTTTCAAAGTTTTCCCAATTTTTCGGACTGACTGACCTTCATTTCTTAAAGTAATGATGGCCACTCGTTTTTCTTTACTTAGCTGCTTTTTTCTTGCCATAATACAAATTCTAACAGTCTTTTCAGTAGGACTATCAGCTGTGTATCCACCTGACTTCTGCCCAAAACAACTCATGGTCCCAACCCCATTTATAAGGCAAGAAATCCCACTTATTAAACCTGACAGGGCACACCTGTGAAGTGAAAACCATTTCAGGTGACTACCTCTTGAAGCTCATCAAGAGAATGCCAAAAGTGTGCAAAGCAGTAATCAAAGCAAAAGGTGGCTACTTTGAAGAACCTAGAATATAAGACATATTTTCAGTTGTTTCACACTTTTTTGTTAAGTATATACAGTAATTCCACATGTGTTAATCCATAGTTTTGATGCCTTCAGTGTGAATCTACAATTTTCATAGTCATGAAAATACAGAAAACTCTTTGAATGAGAAGGTGTGTCCAAACTTTTGGTCTGTACTGTATGTAAATAATTTTTCAGCATTTTTTCAGTCATTCACGTGGCTTTCGTTTTATGTCATTTTTATTTTAGTATTTTTTTGTTTTAAATTGTTAAAAGTCTGTTTTAAATTTTTTTTGTTAATAGTAGCTAAATATCAGGTGCAAATAGAATATGTTTTTGTCCCCTTTCCATAACAATCATTTTGATATATGGGATGTATTGGCTGGATAGGTCATCAGTATCATCAGGTCCCTCACTGATCAGCTGTTTGAGAACGCACCAGTGCTTGCATTAGCGCCGCGGCCTTCTCACAACTTTTCCTAGGCCAGTGAGGACATGTTCATCAGTCACGTGGACTAAGAGCAGCTCAGCCTCATAGAAGTGGATGGGGCTGAGCGCGATACCAAGCACAGTAGCTATACAATGTACAGTTCTATGTTTGGTAAGCTGCGGGAAGGCCGTGGTGCTTACTGGAGCGCCAGTGCCTTCCCAAAGAGCTGATTGGGGGCTCGGGTGTCGTATAATGTCGGAAAACTCTTTTAAACCCGTCAGTGCCCAACACCACAAGGAAAATTGGCAATTGCTCCTTCACTATCCTGAAATACCAATGCACTGGACATTAATCACACTAGACCATGAGGGATTCTGACATTTATCCTCTTCACTGCCCTAAACCAGGAAAATTACTAGCGTTAAGCAAATTGAAATCAAACGAATTGACTTTGATCCGAATTTCAGGAAAAACTCAATTGTAATTCCCTTGCACTTCATGGTAACAAATCAATTTTCCCTGAAATGGCGGTAAAAACAAAAAAAATACATACTTACCTCACCCATTTGCTTGAGAAAAGGCTGCCACGGCCATCTTGATTGAAGTGCCACGCAGAATCTCGTGAGGGGTGATGTATGATCTCACCACATGGCGTACTGGTGTCATCTGTAATTATGTCACCTCACCCAGCCAGAGTGATGGTTCAATCAAGATGGCCACGACTGCCTCTATGCAAGCAAATGGATAAGGTGAGTATTTTTTTTTTACCCCGATTAACCCCTGAAAGGCCTAAATTGTAGCCTCAGATACTGCATTCAGCAATGAACGTGGCATCTGAGGGGTTCAGTGACTGGAGTGGGCGGTGCGATCGCAGTTTCCCATCTTTGTGCCTACCACATACAAAGATATGCACTTCGCGATGAAGTAATTTTGGCACAAATTAAATTTCTTTGTGAAATTTGGCAAAGCAGCCAAATCAAATTTTTCATAACTTTGTTCATCTCTAAAAATTACATTAAAGGGTTATTCCCATCTTAGACAATGGGGGCATATCGCTAGGATATGCCTCTGGGACCCGCACCTATATCGAGAATGGAGCCCCAAAAGTGAAGGAGGGTGCCCTGCACATGCGCAGCCGCCCTCCATTCATTTCTATGGGGCCGCCGAAAATAGCCGAAAATAGCTGGCTCGGCTATTTCCGTCGGCTACATAGAAATAAATGGGAGCGGTGGCCGGACATGCACGGTGCGCTCCAATTCATTTCTAAGGGAGCAGCCGGGAGCTGCGCTTGGTGGTGGCTGAACCCCGGGAAACCCGGGGTCCTCCAGGCGCAACGCTCCCCGCTCCGTTCTCGATATAGGTGCAGGTCCCAGCGGTGGGACCCACACCTATCAGACATTGGGGGCATATCCTAGCGATATGCCCCCATTGTCTAAGATGGGAATACCCCTTTAAGGGCGGGTTTGCACTTGCGTTAGGGTATTCCATTATAGGTTCCATTATAACAGAGTTAACAGGCTTCCATTTTGCATTCCGTCCAAGAATTCCATTACATTCCCTTATAACTATAATGGAACCTATAACGGAATAGCCTAACGCAAGTGCGAACCCGCCCTAACTTCTTCATAACACTAGACCCCCAGGGGTGTTACAATCGCTCCTTCACACATCTAAATCTCAAGGGTTTCGTGTCAGGGGGACTAGAAATTCCAGTGGCTGCCGTATTTATCTGGATATGTAGAATTTATGTGGATGCCATATAAAACTATAAACCTGACGGAGCTGTGTACTGTTTCAGCTACACCTGAATTTATAGTCACCCAGCAAACATCTGCACAATCACAGATACAGAGTGTTGTGTGGAAAGGCGATGGAAAAGAGAAAGGGGAAGACGGCGAAGTGTTACTGACTTTGACTGAACAAGTTGTGAAAAACAAGTTAGAGAGATAAGGTATGAAGGTATTTTATGATGCACCGTGGCTGCCAGGTTGTGCAGGATTAGAAAAACATGTCTGCTTTCTTTCAGAAATAGCACCAGACCGGCTAAGCTCTACTGAAGTGAACAGGAATGAGGCGCAGTACCAGACACAACCCGTGGACAGGTGCGGTCCGGAAGCTGGAAGTAACAGCCATAGTTTTCTAATCATGAACAACCTCTTTAGGGCTGTAGCGGATCCGCAGAACACTGACACTGGCCGTGTACCTTCCGTATTTTGCAGAAGGGAACGTCCGGCCCATAATATAACTTTCCTATCCTTGTCTGTAATGCAGACAAGAATAGGACGTGTTCTATATATTTTTGGGGTGTAATAGAAGGGACAGACACAGTGTGCTGTCTGCATCTTTTGCAGCCCCACTGAAGTGAATGGGTCCACATCCGATCCACCTTTTGAGCGGGTTGGATGCGGAAGTATACCTAGAGTAATATGTTGGAAGTATACCTAGAGTAATATGTTGGAAGTATACCTAGAGTAATATGTTGGAAGTATACCTAGAGTAATATGTTGGAAGTATACCTAGAGTAATATGTTGGAAGTATACCTAGAGTAATAGGGTCGATCCTACTGTCAGGTGCCTGTTAAAGGGGTATTCCAGTTAAAATAAGTTATCGCCTATACACGGGACAGGGGATAACTATCAGAACGGTGGTGGTACTACTGCTGGGACCCCCACAATCATGAAATCGGGGGCCCCTTTGCCCCGTGGAGCCAGCTGTCCTGAAATGGATGGAGCACCTGGTCGGAAAAGTACGTGGCCGCTCCATTCATTTCTATAGGAGCACCAGAGATAGCCATGTACATCATATGGATGCAAGGTTTTTTCTGTGCAGAGTTAAAGGGCATCTGTCAGCAGTTTTGTACCGATGAAGCTGGCTGACCTGTTACATGTGCGCTTGGCAGCTGAAGACATCTGTGTTGGTCCCATGTTCATATGTGCCCGCATTGCTGAGAAAAATGATTTTTTAATATATGCAGATGATCCTTTAGGAGCAATGGGGGGGTTACCATTACACCTAGAGGCTCTGTTCTCTGTGCAACTGCCGCGCCCTCTGCACTTTTGATTGACAGGGCCAGGTTTTGTCATATTTTTACTGCCCTGTCAATCAAAGTGGAGAGGGAGCAGCAGTTGCAGAGAGAGCAGAGCCTCTAGGAGTAACAGTAACACCCCCATTGCTCCTAGAGGCTCATTTGCATATATTACAACATCTAAAATAATTTTTCTCAGCAATGCAGACACATATGAACATGGGACCATGTTGCC
This sequence comes from Rhinella marina, assembly GCA_900303285.1. NCBI lineage: Eukaryota > Metazoa > Chordata > Amphibia > Anura > Bufonidae > Rhinella > Rhinella marina. The sequence goes on along the minus strand of ONZH01010457.1, from coordinate 870,870 downwards.
AAGTGCACAAGTAACAGGTCAGCCAGTGTCATAGGTACAAAACTGCTGACAGATGCCCTTTAAGAAAAATGTCACTTCTTGATGCAGATTCCACATGGCCTCACCACGCACAGATTCATCCCACTAAAAGGGGCAAAACTGCAGATCAAACTACAGGTTTGCTGAAGTGGTGTTAACATAGCCATAAGCTATGCACTAAACCAGGGATCAGCAACTTCCGGCACTCCAGGCGTTCTGAAACTACAACTCCCTGAGTGCTCCACTCACTCCTATGGGAGTTAGAAGAATAGCTGAGCATGTTTGCATGCTGGGAGTTGTAGTTTCACAGAAGCTGGCGTGCCAAAGGTTGGTGATCCCTGCAGTAAACAGATGAGAAATAAAAGGTGGATCTAACTAAATATAAGGAGAAAGGAGAAGAAATATTTACCATTATACATTCTAGATGTTCGATTTCATAGGAATATTATTTGTATTTTGTAACATGTAAGTGACTTGGATTTTACATTGTTTTAGACCCTGGTTATCAGTTTGCATTAGATCATGAGATGTCAAACACAATCCACGCCCAGGATCCATATCCAAAAATAACAAGCTCCACACAGTTTATGACACAGATCATTTACTATGTAATCACCGCCATAATGAGCCTCATCAGAGCTTAGGAATCGCCAAATGTCTGTTTTTAGCAAAGTGTATGGAGAGAAATTAAGGCTAGTGTCACACTTGCTGTAGAGAACTCTGGCAGGCTGTTCTCCGGATCTTGCATTTCCGGATACTACTGCCTTCCCGCTGGACCCCTTTGGCTATAATGTGGTCCGGCAGAAATCCTGCCGCTACCTGGCAAAGGTGCCGAGAATGGACCACACAAAAACTAATGCGTGCAGTGTTTTTTGTCCGATTCCTGGCATTGTCTGCCGGACAGCCAAGGTTTTTTGGATTTTTACATTATGAAGCTCACTGTGTGCTAAAAATGACATGACATCCTTATTCTGTGGGTCAATATCATTACAGCTATATCAAATTTGTATAGTTTTTATTTTGTTTTACTTTAAAAAAAAAAATTAAAACCTTTGAAAAAAATCAAAGTTTTCTTTGCATTGCCAATTTCTGGCTGCCGTAATTTTTTAATATTTCCATCTACAAAGCTGTAAGGGGCTTGTTTTTTGCAGGACAAATGGTAGTTTTTGGTAGTTTTTATTGGTACCATTTTTTGATTACTGTTGTTATTTAATTTTTTGTGGACAAGGTGACTAAAAAATGGCAAATCGCGTGGTTTTTTTTTTCTGTTACGGCGTTCGCTGCAAAGAAAAATATTGTAATATTTTAATAGTTCTGGGATTTTCAGACGTGACGATACATGTTACTTATGTTTATTTTTTATTGCTTATATATTTTTATATGTAAAATTGGGAAAAGGGGGTGATTTGAATATTTTTATGGGTTTTGTTTACATAATAAGGGCTCATGCACACAAATGTATTTTCTTTCCGTGTCCGTTCCATTTTTTTTGCGGACCGTATACGGAACCATTCACTTCAATGGGTCCGCAAAAAATACGGAAGTTACTCCGTGTGCATTCCGTTTCCGTATGTCCGTATTTCCGTTCCGCTAAAAAATAGAACATGTCCTATTATTGTCCGCATTACGGACAAGAATAATACTGTTCTATTAGGGGCTAGCTGTTCCGTTCCACAAAATACAGAACGCACATGTCATCCGTATTTTTTGCGGATCGCAAAATACATACAGTCGTGTGCATGAGGCCTAACTTTTAGCTCCCTTAGGGGGCTAGAACCTGGAGCCTTTTCTTCCCTTGTCCCATACACCATAACAAAGAGTGATTATAGTGTATGGGATTCTGACTCGCTGCCTGCTGAGCCATGCCTTGTGCACAGCTTTGCAGGCAGATTACCATGACAGGCCTGGGAACCATCAGCAGGCCCCAGGCTGTCATGATCACCAAATGGAGCCCTGCAATTTCACAGCAGGGGCTCTGATCATCGGAAGCCGCCTCCCCCTGCCTAATTTCACAGATGCCGCAATCGCTATTTAACGCGACATCTGAAGTGGATAAATTACTGGTTTTGTCATCACCACCGATAACTTCAGCCAAGTGCTTGCTGTATATTTTGAATACTGAATATTTTTCATTGCAACTGTTCATAGATCGATCGATATGAAAGATTTAATTTCTTTATTTTTTGCACTTATATAGCTCTACCAGCACTTTACAGACATTAGCATTACTCTGTTCCCAATGGGGCTCACAATCTAAGCTCTCTATCAGTACTTCTGTGGAGTGTGGGAGGAAACTGGAGAACCCGGAGGAAACCCACACAAACACAGGGAGAACATACAAACTCCATGCAGATGTTGTCCTTGGTTGCATTTAACCCCAGTGCTAACGACTGAGCCACCACACTGCCCAGATAGATATTTGATAGATAAATATGTAAATAGATATTACATGGACAGATGGATAGGTGATAGATAGAGAAGAGCGAACGTGCTCATAACGAGCACTGTTGCGCTCGGCTCCCCTGCGCTCGCATGGGCGCAGCCATCCGGATCCGTCCTCCTCACCCGACGGATCCAGATGCCTGCGCCCATGCGAGCGCAGGGGAGCCGAGCGCTACAGTGCTCGTTACGAGCACGTTCGCTCATCTCTAGTGATAGATTGATATGAGACTGATTAATAGATAATAAAAAAAGAAAATTAAGCAGCACTCCAAATTGAGCGAAAAAAGTTGACCCTCATGGTTACCCATATGCAATATTTCAGCCCAACACAATTACTTGAGAAAGGACCCATTGAGAGAGATTTAACAAAAGTGTTGCAAAGGAAAATTTCCCATAGTAACAATCAGATTCCAATTTTAATTTTCAGAGCCTTTTTGGAAAATTAAAAGTGGAATCTGACTGGTTGCTCTGGACACCTAAGCCAGTTTTGACAAATCTCCCCCATTGTGTTGGGCTGAAATATTGCATATGGGTCCTGTGATAGGACTGAAACATTGCTGCTGTCAACATGAGCACTTTCATTCTTGCATACGTCTGTAGTCGATTTTTGCTTAAAGGTAGTTCCGGTAGATAAATAGATATTGGTGAGACAGATAGATATGAGCTATAACTCCTGCATAAAAATGTTATTCTCTGACCTGTTAGAAAGGTACATGATGTAAACCATAGACTGTGTTTGTGAGTTATAACCTTCCTTCTGATCCTCAGCTGTGTCATGTGACCAGCAATCAGACTTTCCAAATAACCTATGTGTGGACAGGAAGTCAGTTTCTCTATGTATTCCTATGGAAGCTTCAATGTCAGTCTCATAGGAATGAATGGAGAAGTAACTGACTTCCTGTCCTGTGTCAGCTTGAGTTCAGAGTGCTGGTCACATGACACAGCTGAGGATCAGAAGGGAGGTTATAAATAAAGTCACTGGTAAGAAAATTACCTTCACTGCAGGTTACATCATGTACCTTTCTAACAGGTCAGAGAATAAAATTTATTGTGGGAGTTCTACTTTAAAAAGCACAGAATTTTAGGCCTTTTATACATTCGTGCCAGGTTATAGTAAACCACGGGACTCCTTTGTGCATGAAAGACATCATAATATACAAGGATCTTTGATATTCTTAATATTACCAAGCAAAGGCAAGTCCTTCAAAATGGCCAACAAAACTCCTCAATGTTAGTTTATCACAGGTGCATTTTATTAGCCGAGGTTCACACAATACTGTCTGAAGAGAAGTCAAATCTTGCCGATAGTAAGAACTGAGGATAAGTGTTCTTGAAGTTTCTACCCCATAAAACAGCTGCATGGCGGCCACATTAGGGAGTTGAGGTTTTCCTCTTGGTTAGAATATCATGCAAACCTACAATATATATCATTGAAGGGGCCACGACTTTGGTCTGTACTCAGCTATACAACTTTTCCATTCCGTCTAAATTGGTCAAATCCTTTCAGAATTACAGAGCTAAGTCCTAGGATTTGCAAACACTCTTAAATGTTGAACTTTGGATGAGAGTCAAAACGGCAATCAGCCCGCTGGATCTTAGGTAATATGTAGCTGTCAAAATGAAAGCATTGAGGACGGGCATGTTATGGGATTTATGAGCCCCACGTATAAGTGTGGAGGACAGGTTGCTTATTAGACATTTTAGTGCAAGTAATTTATTGGATAAAGATGTGGTGCGAGTCCTGAGAACCTCACGTCGAGGACTTCTTTATTAGATCAGGGCAGATAAATCGTATTCGTGAAAACAATAGGACTTAATGGTGGCGTCAATCAGAGACATATACATTGTAATGGTGACCAGATTGTCAGGTGTCTCTGAGTACCACGCACCTTTCACCAGACACTGTGGACACTATCATAAAAATCTCATGTTACAGAACTAATCCCTTACTGGTCCCTGCGGGAGGATTTAGGAATTTCTGTTACTGTTACAACTGTGACCTGTCCTCGAGAGACAATGAAAGTCCCCCAGCAAGTGAAAAAGGAGGAATTTTGGGTGTTTTTTTAATTCACCTTGGGACCCGTCGAGGCATGGACTTCACAAGACCTCTAAAGATGTCTTGTGATATCTGGCACTTTAGTAGAAGATCCTATTGAAATGAATATAATTGTTTCACCTTTGGCAATGACAAAACTTGCAGAAAAAGCTCAGCAACCACACCCCATTCCGGCACAAGTCACCGCTGAAGCCACTGGCTGGCAGCAGTGACGTGCATGTAGATGGCACATCACACTTCTGGTCAGGGGCGGACTGGGAACCTAAAGTGGCACTTTTTGAAGTCAGGTCCAAATTGATGGAAGGCAGGGCCAGCAATACCATATTGTGGCACATTATACCACCCCAACAGAGGCAAATACCACAGTCCATCACAAAATACATACCCAAAAACATCCACTGGCCAGCCAAGAGGAGGGCCCAGGCGGCCCCCTGGAAATCGGCCACCCGGGAAATTTCCCTGTAAGGTCTATGGCCAATCTGCCCCTGCTTCTGGTCCACCAAGGACTGTAATCTGCTGAGACAGACTATGGTGCTGGACTCAGAATGCTTTTTCACCCTGCCCAGCCCCCTGCCCATGGCTCTCCTGATCTCAGAGAACATAATTAATGCTTTTCTATATTAGCTTCAGCCGTGCATCTATAATGTATTCCCAGTCTTAACGGTCAATCCATATCAATTGGTGCGGATTTACATGCGGATTTGGTGAGTATTTTCCACATGCAGATTTTACTCTACCTATTGAAGTGAATGGAGAAAATCCGGACAGGAAAAATAAAATAAATTGACATGCTGCAGATGTTAAAATCTTCACCGTAGGTCAAATCCGGACAGAAAAAAATCTGCATAACGTGCATGAGAATTTCAAATTCTCATAGGATACAATGTACGTAACCTACGGTGCGGATTTTCCACACGCAAATCCGCACAGAAAATCCGCACGCAATCCCGATCATGTCTCATGGAGATTAAGGCATAGTACTCCCGAAATGTTACATGAACATGTAAGAGTAAGCAAACGCTGTCTTATTAGCAGCCGCAGTCCCTCACACAGGGACTGAATTCCAAAAAGAACCCATTTGCCGTAGTTCTTTGTTACTTGAAAAACAATTATTATTATCTGTCCATAATTATATTACTGCTAAAAGTGAGAAACAATTGCGCTACTACAGAATCGAATGCCTTCATAGGACCTCTGCATCTTGTAATTGTTCCTTGTTAATGGGTTAATGGCTGGGGGCAACCACTAACTTGTACGGTCATAAAAATTTATCACTTCCCTTTCACAAATACTGACTCCGGTGCACAGGGATGGAAAATAAAGTCGCCTTCATGGGCTTTTATTCTAGAAAAGTTTATGTATTGATGCTCTGTTAATAGTTGCTTCCCGTTAGCCGTAGCGCTGCATTTATTAGATAGTTAGTGGTAGGAAACCTACGTACAGGAGGGGCCTAGAAACGTAAACTGCATTCCTCGCCAACACCTTTGTTTTAATGTGGGCTGTTCTGCCCTTTGGGGTTCCAATAAAAATGATCTCCGACTCAGCAAGCCAAGGAAACAAGTGTGATCAGCTGGAATTTTAATGTGCAGCATTTTATCCAACAGCTACCAACAGCGGGTCTTCAGAGTACATATTTAAGATCACCTATTAGCCTAAAAACGTGATGTAAATGGCAGAACGCTGAAGAGAGGCCCCCGGACTCCTGCAGTGTTGGTGTGAAAAGCCGATCGTAGACAAACTATTAAATTGTGCAAAAATGCTGCAAAAACTTTTGTTTACAGTTTTGTTGGTTGTCTTGCATTTTTTTCAACTCACTGGTGCAGATTCGTGATGGGATGCACGTGAGAAATGTGCTGTAAAAGGCACAACGGTAAGGCAAACTTGATACTACGGGTGTGGAAAATGGTGGATTTTAATACTGGGATAATATGCGATGTCTCCCTAGCTAGTTTTGGTTTTGGCCAATACAATATCTCCTTATGGAGAGCACCTTAAAAAGCAACGCTCCTCTGGAATTCAGGGAAGAGGGTATGCAAATGAGCTCTTAAGAAATATTATCCAAGTCACGTCTCAAAGCCTTTTAAAAGGTTAAACATTGACTTACTTTTAGCTGGTAGCATTAGAGGCAGAGCTTGCTAAAAGATAATTTGCATATCCTCTTCATCCTCCTCCCACCACTTAACGGGGTTTTCCAGGATTTTGATATAGAAAGGATAGGTCATCAGTACCTGATTAGTGGGGTCAACCTGGGACTCAGGCTGATCAGCTGTTTGAGAAGGCGTTCCTGTGAGCGCCGCAGCCTTCTCTGTGCTTACCAAGAACAGCTCTGTACATTGTACAGGTGTCGGACCGCCACAAATCAGATACTCTGGCTAGGTCATCAGTATCAAAATCCTGGAAAACCCCTTTAAGGTGCTCTCTATAAGGAGATATTGTATTTCCCAAATCCTGACCTGCACTGATGAGGGGCAGTCACCGCCGAAAATAGTTGTCTGCAGATGAGATGCTGGCTTAATTATTATCCAAGTCATGTCTCAAGGACTTTTAAAAGGTCAAACATTGACTTATAGGATAGCTGTCTTACATCTGGTGGCATTAGAGGCAGAGCTTGCTAGGAGCTGATCTGCATACCCTCTATCTCGTTTTGTACAGCTATTTTTCTGACTTAACCATTGTATTCTCATTTTGCCTCTTTTTTTGGCCTCCAGGTATTTGACTCACTCTGCTTGTTATTTGACTTAGCTTTTGGATTCTGATCTGGTTTTGCCTGTCTGGTTAGATCCCTTTCTGTCTGATTTCTCTTTTACCCCATTCGGACTAGGCCCCTGCATTAAGTCAAGTCAAGGACCGTCGCCAAGTTGTGGGCCATCATTTAGGGCGGATCATGCAAGTGCGTAGCAACAGTGGTGTGGGTGGAATTCAGGGGTGCACTGTTTCCTACCTTACATTACACAAGGGGTACAGTCTGTCTGTGTGAGGGCTGCATGACTGGCAGTCTATATCAGTTATCAATATCAGAGGTGTAACAGGTAATGGGAGCATAGAACAGGGAGGTAGTCTGTAAACCATAGGATGGAGAAATGTTGCTTTAAGATGTAAAAAGCTGCATTTCTGTGCAAACTTAGATTTTTACAAGGTTTATGAATTGGGTAATTTTTTGGCCATTCTTAATTTACTTCCATTTTCACATAAAATTTCATGCCCCACTAAGTCTAATAGAATCATAAGAAAACTAACACTGAGTGACATTAAGATCAGAGAATGACTATGTGACTAATCTCTAATTTTGACACTGCTGTGTGTGTACCTTTTAGAATAAAACGGCTTGGAGTTTTTACTTATTCCTGCGATGCTGTGATTTGTTCATGTATATGACTAATCTATTTGCATGCTACACTTGTCCCTATATTTAGCTAATTTCCAGTAACCGCTAGGTGTACTGGTTTGTTCATTATAATCTGTGAATTGGTTTGGATGGAGGGTACAGATAGATTAGTTTATCATTTTCTGGAAAAAGATACACTGGCCCGGATTTATTAAGCATTATTAAAAGATACACTGGCCCGGATTTATTAAGCATTATTAAAAGATACACTGGCCCGGATTTATGTGTGGTAGCAGTCTTGATAGGCCCTAGGCCACTGGAGGATGCATTTAAACGGTTGGTCAATCTCCGACATTGATGGCATATCACTAGGATATGCCATCAATATCATGTATATATGGACCCCACCTCTGGGACCTGCTCCTATCTCCAGAACAAGGGTCCCCAAAGTGAAGGAGAGCACACTGTGTAATTTACACCAGAAATTGTCAAATATAACATAAATAATAGCAGGTCTCCATTTTAATTCTGGTGACCGGACAGTCAAAGAGGTGCAGAATTTAACATCTTACTTTGGTTTAAGACCATACCATATGAAGCGCTAGTGGAAGTTGATTCTCCCCCGTTATGTTTAAAATGTTGATTATGTGATAAAAGTGAGCAACACAGAAACCTAAAGAGAGAAAAAAAAGCTAAAGAATGTGACAGAATCCTCAAAGAAGAATCTAAAAAAAAACTTACAGGGGTCCAGATGCACGGTAGAAAGAACAGAAAAATCCATAATAGTTTCTCGCTGGTCGCAGTGATAGAAGACATAACTTCTGCTCTCTGTCTTTCATGCCAGCACGCGTTTTATTTGCATATAGCTACATAAGCCAATACTACATTCTATTAAAAACACATGCCCCCATCTTTTAAGAAGAGAAGGGAAAAAAATTGGATGTGTCTCTTTCACAAATTTATAAAAGAAGAGAGACGTTAATGGGGATCAGCTTGTTAGGAGGTGAATGATAAAAGTTCAAGAGGGGGAAAAAAAATGAAAACCTTCTAATAGACACTTTTTGCAACTGGAGAAGCATGACGAATGGGAAGCACGTCTTTTTCTTTTCTAAAGATCAACACAAAGGGGATTGCCTAATGCGGCCTGATTGCCCACAGCTGGGCGTCCACGAGGATCCCATCTGGATCCTTGCACTGATGTTTCTTTTCCAGGTGAACTGTCTCTTGAAGTGCCGTTAGAGAAAACAAAGAAGAAGCTTGTGCGGCAGGCGGCAAGTTACAAGGAGAGTCGGTAATCGGCTCTGACGGGGGGACCCGGCCCAGCAAAAGTGACTGGATATGTTCCTGGAAATGAAGCTATAAACTTTCAGTGTTTTATAAAATGTCAGGCGAAATTAAAAGGACTTGGCCCTTTGTATCCTGTCCAGCATCATGATGTGAGGTCTCATTTTCTCTATCGCTCTCTTATGACAAATGCTTTGCATTAGGCTATGTAGATGTAGTTAAAGGGGTTTTCCAGGATTTTACTACTGATGACCTATCCTCAGGATAGGTCATCAGTATCTGATCGGTGGGGGTCCCACACCTGGGAACCCGCCGATCAGCTGTTTGAGAAAGCACTGGTCCTCCGGTGAGCACCGCGGCCTTCTCTTAGCTTTTCACGTTCATCGGTCACGCGGCCTAGGAGCAGCTCAGCCCCATTCAAGTGAATGATGCTGAGCGTGATACCAAGCACAGCCACTATACAATGTACGGCGCTGTGCTTGTTAAGCTGCGAGAAGGTAGCAGCACTCACAGGAGCGTCGGTACCTTCTCAAACAGCTGATTGGTGGGGGTCCCAGGTGTCGGACCCCCACCGATCAAAAACTGGGGGTCAGTCAGCACCTCCAAGTATGCAGGTGCACGTCACCATGGCTGCAAATAGAAAAGTAAAACATAAAAAAATGCAACAGCAAACAATAAAATAAGTACATACAATACTGCCATACTCACTATCCACATGATACTAGCGCTACCTTGTACATGTGAGATTCTTGGCAAATACTTTTGTACAAAATTATTTGTGCCCGTCTGCCATACGTCAAGGCGATCTCTTTAAGACGGGAACCTGACACTAAACGCCATAGTCACTAAGTGCCATAGCAGCCTCCATTAACTACAGAGGATGCAGGCTCCACATGCATGCTAAGCCGACATTATATAGTACCTCCACCGATCAGATACTGATGACCTATCCTGAGGATAGGTCATCAGTAGTAAAATCCCAGAAAACCCCTTTAAAGTTGTTGTTCCATGAATAATATTCTACATTATTCAAACCAGCACCTGGATTGGAATACTTTTGTAATTGAATGTAATTAAAAATTTAGTATAGCCAGTGAGTTATTCACTGAAATCTATCTGTATAGCGCCACCTGCTGTTTGCTCTTTTTCTAAATTCTTTGTCCAGCTCACTGAGATGGAAGCACATGCTCAGATCCATCCCTCAACTGACACCAGCTGCAGCAGAAAGGACATGCTCCCTGAGCTGTCAGCTTGAAATAAACCGAACAATTAGAACAATGAATGTGGAGATCTCTGGATCCATGTGAGGTACAGGGATGGTTCTAAATTTGGTAGAAAGAGATTGTCATGTCCTATATGATATCTGATTTTCATTTTTTCAATTAATTATGGAATAATCCTTTTAACAAGACGAGTCTTTGTGCGTTCAAAATCGCAGAACCAACTGGCGTAGATCGTTTCAAGCAGGTTGATGCTGTCTTACTAGGTATACTGTAGACGGCTATAGTAAATCAATATTCACGATGCATTCTTTATAATTCCCCATGAAACTGTTATTTTAACCCTGGATTATCTGTGCAGCTGTTTTACGTTTAGACAAGATATATTCATTAGATCCATGTACCCCATGTCATAGTCACAGGAATCAATGCTGACACAACCACTATTTTTTGTAGTTACAGCCCCACGTGGACAGACCACTGGATAGAATAATTTTGATTAAAATTTCATATCTGTGATGGTATAAAAATATATAAAGGTTCTACCCAAAACAATTTTTGGAAGGGAACTGCCACATTGAACTATAGGTCTGATCTGCAGGCAGACCTTCTTTTGTGTCAGAGAAAACGGATCCGTCCCCATTGACTTACATTGTGAGTCATGACGGATCCGTCTTGCTCCCATACCAGTATGCACTCAGAAATACTGCTTGCTGTGCTTTTGTGTGCGTCCTAGGAACGCAATGAAACGGAGCAGAATACATTCTGGTGACTCCTGCCCTTCAGTGCAGTTTTTTTTACAAAATTGAAGAGTTTTCCTCCGCTATTGAGACCCTATGATGAATCTCAATAGTAGAAAGGGAAAGCGCAGGTGTGATTGTAGCCTTATAGAGCAGGAGGAGCTGAGCAGATCGACATATAGTTTGTGGGAAAAGATATTAAGATTTAAATATATAAATATTCAGTATAACTTGCACTATATTCTTTCTTATCTCTGCTCTTTTTCTGATTAGGAGTCTGGTGGGCGGGTCTATCAGTGACTGACAGCTTTCCTTGTATGACTGTGTATACAGAGATAGCTGTCAATCACTGTTGGGACCACCCACTGGCATATTTGTACCTATGAAACTGGCTGATATGTTAGGGTTGGTTCGCATTGGCGTTATGGAATTCCGCTATAACAGAGTTATAACAGAATTTTAGAACGGAATGCAAAAGGGAAGCCTTTAAGAGACATTCAGTTTTGCTCTGTCCTAATACACGTCTATAGGGACCAATAACGGTTCCATTTTGTTCCATTACACATGACGGGAAAATAAAAGTCCTGTTGTCACAGAGAGCCGGTGGAGCACTACCTCCTTGCAGTGCCGCGGGCCTCCCGCTGAAGTTCAAGAACTCCCGCAAAAAAATTTATTCTCTGACCTGTTAGAAAGGTGCATGATATAATCTGTAGTGAATGCAATCTTCTTATCAGTGACTGTTTCTGTGAGTAAAAATCTCTCTTCTTATTGTAGCTGGGTCATGTGACCAACTCCCTGACCTCCAACTGACCCAGGACAGGAAGCCAGTGACTGCTCTATTCATTCCTATGGGAACCTCACTTTCAGTCTCATAGCAATACATAGAGAATTAGAGTTCCTGTCCACACATAAGTCTATGTGTGAGTTGGTGGGTCTAATTCCTAGTCACATGACACAGATAAGAAACTTCAGGATGATATAAGTAAAAAATTCAGATACTGGTAAGAAAATGACATTCACTACAGATTATATCATGTACACTTCTAGCAGGATATGGAATAAAATTTTTGTCGGGAGTTCTTCTTTCAGGAGCGAGGACACGGCAAGTGTCCTTGTTTCCATGATGACGGAGGCGGGGAAAACCCAGCCGTGCACTCAGCCTCAGCACGGCCGGCATTCTCTCCATCCCCTAGACAACGAGAAAGGGGAGGGTCAATCGCCGGCCACATGAGTCAGCGCTCGGATGTTTGAATTAATTAAAGGCGGGTCACGTGACGCAGGCCACGTCACGTGACCCATTGATTTTGGCCTATTTAAGCAGGCAACCTGCTGGCCACAGGTTGCAGGTGATTGGTCTTACTTCCGTCACCTGCGTTTAGAGTAATACTGCGACTTTTGTGTTTTGACCTCGGCTTTTGAACTTGACCTCGTCCTCGTCTCATCCCCTTGTACTACGTTCCTTCTCAGCTTCTGACCTTGGCTCATGTTTTGACTTTGCTCCTGCTTGTCCTCTCTGGTACTGACGTGACTTCCTGGTTTGACCTCGGCTTGGCGATATTGCTCTTATTGTGTTTTCTGTCTTTGTCTATTGTTTTCTCCTGTTGTTCCCCTCCCTGTGCGCCTCAGCACGTACCTAGGTTAGGGACTGCCATCCAGTTGTGCGCCATCACCTAGGACGGGTCGTGCAAGTAGGCAGGGTCAGTGGTGGGGTTCAGCTCAGGGCTGCACTTATGCCTGAATTGTGACACCTCTCCACAGGGGTTGTCTGGTTTAGAAAAGCCATTTTCAAAATTTATGGTTGGATGTGACACGTTCATGTTTTACACGGACAGCCTATCTACCTAAAATGGAACAAACCCTTTCAATTCTCCTTCTATGTACTTCATCTTCTCTCCTGAACAAGTTTCATTTATAGTCTTGTTACAGCACCAGGGACTTAGAAATGGCAGTGCAGTCGCATGCCTGGGATCTTCAAGGCTTGATAACATTATAAGAAACGTAAACCCCTCCAATGTAGAATGCGCAATCTGCTGAGGCGGATAAAATATTATAATCAAACAAGACGTACCGGTACATAGACAGCGGCTAAACAGTAAATTTTACAAGCGCAAATATTATTGGCAAAAATGGATGTTAAGGCAAATAAAGACTTCGGCTGACAGATTTATTCTTATCAGCAACCTATTAATCAGACATAAAAACATAATATTTACAGAAGCAGCTCAGATTTAATAAAACATCGGGTCACGCTTCTCGGCTAATCTGTGTTGTCTAGTGACAATATGAAAATGTAAACTTGTTGTCACAGATTCAGAACTGTCTGGCAGCAGGATCAAAGAGCCATGATGTTCCCTGAAAGCAGCTTTATCCCTGTCCTTAGAGCATATAACAGCCTTCCTAGTAAGAAAAGAGGGAAGAGGCACAGCTGGATCCCACTCGTCCTATAAAAAGAAGAAGCAGAGTACTTTACATGCCTACTTACCAACACCGTAATTGGTAAATTCGGGACATGTAAGCTCTGCCCCTGGGAATGTCCCAAACTCACCCAGAAACGGGCAGCTTAGGCTACTTTCACACTAGCGTTTTTGCTGGATCCGGCAGGGCTCAGCGAAAAAGCTTCCATTACTGATAATACAACCGTCTGCATCCATTATGAATGGATCCAGTTTTATTATCTATAACATAGTCAAGACTGATCCGTCATGAACTCCACTGAAAGTCAATGGGGGGCGGATCCGTTTTCTATTGTATCAGAGTTAAAGCGGTTTTCCAGGTTTTTACTACTGATGATCTATCCTCAGGATAGGTCATTAGTATCTGATCGGTGGGAGTCCGACACCCGGGACCTCCGCCGATCAGCTGTTTGAGAAGGTACCAGCGCTCCCGTGAGCGCCAAGGCTTTTTCTCATCTCACCAAGCACAACGCCGTACATTGTACAGCGGCCATACTTGGTATCACGCTCAACCCCATTCACTTGAATGAGGATGAGCCGTTCCTAGGCAACGTGACCCCAGGAGCGGCTCATCCCCATAACAGATCTCAATACCGGAAAATAGAAACGCTAGTGTGAAAGTAGCCTTACATAAGTCCAATCCATTTTGGGCCTAAAGGATCTTGAATTTACCCGGACTGTCTCTAAAAATTAGGGACAATCACTTCAAATTCTGTAGTGTTGGCATCTATATACAGGAACATCCAGGAGAGGACTGGGAGCTTAAAGTGGCTCTGTAAATAAACCTAAAAGTGGCCCCATATTGTAGGCAGGTCCAAATTGACAGAAGGCAGGGCAACACAAATATGTAGAGAGAACAGCAATAGGCAGGGCCAGTAATACCATAGTGCAGCACATAATACTGCCCTAGAAGAACCAAATACCACAGTTCTGCACAAAATACTGTGGTCCCCACTGCAGTCTTCAACTGTCTTAGCCCACTTTCACACTTGCGTTGTTAATTCCTGTATTCAGATCCGGCAGAGGATCTCAATACCGGAATTAAATGGATCCGTTTTGATTTTGCACATCAGGATGCATCCGTTCCATTAGGATGTGATTGTGTGAAGTCAAAATGGAGAAAAATGGATCCATCACTAAATACATTGAAAGTCAATGGGTGACGGATCTGTTTTTTAGGCTCCATAAAAAAAACTGATCCGTCATCATTGACTTACATTGTTTTCAGTGCCGGATCCATTTTTTTTTCCGTTTTTATGACTGGACAGTGGACACAAAATACGAAGCTGAACTTGGCTTCATTCATGAGGCACGGCTTAGTATTTTATACAGTAATTTATGCCAATAAACAAAGTGACACGTGATAGAGGCAAGACGAAGTAAGTCTTTGGAAAAGACCTCCACAGAGGCCATACATTTTACAGTAGGACGGAGACGATATTGTTGCTGAATTTTTTAAAGAATCGGGTTTCGATACAGCAATCCAAACCCGATTCGCTCAACCCTAGTCTAGTCATCAGTTCATGTTGCGGATCTTTTATGCAGATGTGGATTAGGCTATGTTCATATGTTTGTTAAAGGGTTGTTCTCATCTCAGACAATGAGGGCATGTCGCTAGGATATGCCCCCATTGTCTGATAGGTGTGGGTCCCACCTCTGGGACCCACACCTATATCGAGAACAGAGCACCAAAAGTGGTGGAGAGCGCACTGCGCATGTGCAGCCATCCTCTATTTATTTTCTATGGGGCCGCTGAAAATAGCCGAGAGCTGGCTCGGCTATTTCCATCGGGGTCATAGAAGTGAATGGGAGCGGTGGCCAGTCATGAAAGGTGCCCTCCCAATAAGTTCTATGGGGGGAGCGCTTAGTGGTGGCCGAACCGGAGTACCCCAGCCGTCACTTTGCGGGGCTCCATTCCTGATATAGGTGTGAACAAGGCCTAAGATTTCTTAAAATCTCATCTACTTTGCTAGTACTGTACAACACTGCGGATTTGCCACATTTCCGCCACCTGTGAACCCACCCTTAGAGTACAATTTTCATTAATAACATTATACTAAGCAATTATGCTCAAGCAATTCTATAATAAATTCTCTGAAGCAGTTCCGAAGATGGACCTTCCTTTTAACAACCCTTCTGAAATTTACACGCTTGAGACATGAGGATTATTTAACCGCGCGGACGATTTATCTTCTTAGCATCCATTATCCATTAGTGTCTATTACATGTTACACAAAAATGTGCCATTTCTGTGACATTTCACCTCATAACTGTACATTCACCTGTTAATTCAAACAACACTACGGAGAAGTGGACGTAGCCCCGACCGTGTCTGTCTACTATTATCTCCTTAATATTTACTGGGTTCATGCAGAGTGCACGCTTCCAGAAAGAAAAACAAGGGAAAGTCACATTTGGTCTTCACTTCTCTTCTTTTTGGCATTTTACAAGAGCAGACGACATAATGAAGCTGTCCTATCCCTTCCCTGCACCCGTCCATCTTGCATTTTATTTTTCAGGAGGTTTGAAGTTTATTTTTTAATATTCTAGTGAGAGCCATGGGAGAAATTAGTTACTTTACTATAATATAAAAATCCATGCCAGATTCCATATTTATTTAATGTTACATCGCCGCTATGAGACCCTTTGGTATTTCACTACACTGAGTAAATGCAAGGAATTATAATAGAAAATAAATAGCGGGTTAGAGGTGTCCAGTGGACGTTCAGCTGCTGGGCCCCAGGAATATAAGTTAATCTCAGCAATATGAATATTACTTGTTTATTTAGGATGGATGAGATGACTTGGCGGGAAGCCCAATACCCAGAGACCCCCATCTATCTCAGACAAGGGATTGTTGAAAGTAGATTAGACTAGGGATAGAAAGCAGAAGCTGCCTGAAGCCTAGCAAAGAACAGCTGAGTAATATTCGGAAATATCTAAGATCATATCTGCAGTTCTAATATTGCAACTCGTCCCCATTCACTCGAATGGGACTGTACTAAAAACAGGCCATGGGGCTGATTGATCGATGTGATGTCACAGGCCGCATCACTCACTTCATCACCATGAACGCTTTCAGCAGCATAGTGGTTGACAGTTCCAAATATTTTTTTACTGTTTATTTATGTTATTAATATGAGGAAAGGGGCCGATTTTTATAATTTTATTTATACATTTTGTGCAAGCACGACCACCACTGTTAGATTGCAGGGTGGTCTGTAACCATGGAAAAATGATAGAAAGCAGTGTGCACCTGCTCATTTGGATGTGCTGACTGACCCCCTTTTTCTTAGATGGATCTCTGCACAGAATTAACCGAAGTTTTGAGTAGAGATGAGCGAATCTATTCGTTGATTCGATACGTAGTTTGTCCTATAAATTATTTGCTATTGCTACGTATAAGTTACGTTGCATACGAATTCAATTCATTAGCAAAATTTTACTGTTAGTTCGTTTATCGTGTGCAAAAGCCTGGGAAGAAAGTGGTCACCTGACCTAGTGGGCAGAGCTTGCTCTGATTGGTTCAGGCTCGGTAAGCCAGTGACGCATCACTTCTGCTGCGACTGCTGAGACGAGCAGAAGCACTGTGTGTGAAGTTCTGACACTCTGAGACCTGTTTTGTGAAAATTGGGGTGTAATTGCTCTGGGAATCCATATTACACATATCAGGGATACTGCAGGGATACTGCAGGGCCAGTGCAGGGCAAGTGCAGGGCAAGTGCAGAGCTCGTAATTCATCAGGCAGGGAGAGAGAGACAGGAAGAGATAGGGAGAAACAGGGAGATACAGGGACAAAGACAAAGACCAGCTGCAGGGCAAGTGCAGGGCCAGATCAGGGCTAGTAATTAATCAGGCAGGGAGAGAGAGACAGGAAGAGAGATAGGGAGAGACAGGGACAAAGACCAGCTGCGGTGCCACAGAGTGAATTAAAAAATGTCTGGAATGGATAAGCAAAAGGAGTCCAGTTCCAGCCAGACCTCGAACGCTAAAAAAACAGGAGAAGGTGGCACAGGGTAGAAGTGCCAAAGGACCTGTAGCCGGAGCATCTACTAGTAGTATTCTCAATACTTGGCGGTTGTTCCACCGGGCTAACCCACCAAGGTGCACAATTGTAGTGGAGGATAAAGTGGATGAGTTAGTGGAATGGATGGCACGCTCATCTCAGTCTCAGCCGGATGATCTGCAGTCATCTGCTGATACAGTATCCATATGAAGCCAGGGGTCAGACTCAGAGCGTTCCTCCTGCTCCACCATTCCTCTCCAGCAAAGCCCGTCATTATCATACACACTTTGTACACTTATGCGTTCAAAGAGGTTGCATACCTTTTTACCTGAACGTTCGTTATTAGTGTGTGAATGTTCGCTAAAAGCCATATAATTACGTATATTTTGTACACAACTTCAACGAATCTATTCGTCGAATATACGAATCTTAGGAAAAGTTCGGCGAATGTTTGGCGAATAAAATTTTGCATGATTCGCTCATCTCTAGTTTTGAGTAAAGCAACTTCGAATCTTGGATCTGATGCTCATTTTGCTCATCCCTAGTCACCATGTAGCCCCAGCCAAAGAAATATGAGCACTATTCCACACAATGTAGAATAAAATATAAATGCCTGAAATGTTATCTAGGTTCAAATTTCTATTAAAAGCCTTCTTTTATAGGCTATGGACTCCACCAGATCCATTTTTAATTGATTTAGATATATTTTGGGCTAAAGCAAATTGGGTTTTTATTACAAATTCATTTGGCGTCTGCATCTTCTGTGGTTCACAATACACAGCATTCTGTGGTAAATCTGTCAGACCGGCCTTCTGACAGCTTGTTCTCCTCTCCAGACCCTCTCTGACCTCTCCTGAACGAACTCTAAGCTGATTTATGACCACATCACAGCAGCCACTGACTTTATGTTAGCTTTCGTAGACACAGAACCATTCATACAAGCATTTTTCTTCTCTTGTCTATGCACTGCTACAGAAGATAAGATAGAAAAATGAAAAGAAACACAAGGAGAAATTAGATTATCGGCTTCCAGAAAATAGGAAAATGTCTCAACATCAGCGTGAACCATGTAAGAGAAATGAAAGACAGTGGAGATGGAGCACCAAACGTCAAAAAGAAAAAAATCTAAATTCAGGCAGGATCAACGCCATCTTAGAACTCATCCATTTGGAATGAAGGGGGGGGGTGACACCGGTGAAAACCAACTAATTCCCAACCCACCATGATCCCTGAGTGCAATGTCTTTGCTCTAAGCAGCTCTATCACACCCAGCCAGCCAGAATCCTAATCCATAATGATGAGGGGCATGCTCCCTGAAACAGCTGTCTACGGTTGGATATCTGGCTTGGCTATATTCCCATGGTTTGTTGGAAAGTTGGATTTTGACTCATAGGGAGCCACTT
The DNA here is from genome assembly GCA_900303285.1 of Rhinella marina. Classification (NCBI taxonomy): domain Eukaryota; kingdom Metazoa; phylum Chordata; class Amphibia; order Anura; family Bufonidae; genus Rhinella; species Rhinella marina. The sequence goes on along the minus strand of ONZH01010457.1, from coordinate 851,923 downwards.
CCAAGAGGCGGCACTAGCAAGATGGTTCTCTTCCTTATGAGATTCCTGTTTGCATATTAGTGTCCCATAGAGCATTGCCAATAAGCCTCCATACCATGGAGTACTTCCAGTAAGTCTCCACACAGGACTGGTCTCTTTAAGGAGATTCAGCACCTGCCTAAGATCTCAGCAGCTTAGGCAGGTGCCTAACAAGCAAACTCGGGAGGATAATACGAACAGATAAAAGGAGAAGATTTCCAAAAAAGCACTTCAAAGGGTCATTACCCACAAACTCAAAACTGAGTAAAATAAAGTTTCCCACCGGGGAAAGGACTATGAATACTTTATCTAGCTACCTCAATTTCCCAGATACCTGTTGCAAGGCTGCTAGAGATGAGCGAACGTGCTCGAAACGAGCACTGTACCGCTCGGCTCCCCTGCGCTAGCATAGGCGCTGGCAGCCACTTCCGTCCTCTGGAGGAGGACGGAAGAGGCTGCCGGCGCCCATGCGAGCGCAGGGGAGCCGAGCGGTACAGTGCTCGTTTCGAGCACGTTCGCTCATCTCTAAAGGCTGCCCCTTCCGATAACATGCTAGCATGTTAAAAACAAGCTTTTTAAAATCCCTTGTGCCTTTCAGGGGTGCAATAAAGTCACCAATCATCAGGACTATATTAACAGACTGTCAAACCAGTTTGCAAGACCATCACAATCGGTTATAAAGGATTTAAAGGCTATGCACACCTTTGGGGCCAATTTTTTTCTTAGTGCATTGTACTTATTTTGTGCTAAAAATCTTTTTTTTTTCAATTGGTCTTTATTAAAATATGGATCCCTTTTCTCTGTACAGAGCTAAGATGCTCTAGTAGCAGATTCAAAATTTTCTCTCTTTTCTGTCAGTTGGGGAGCAGACAGGCTCCTTATCTCTGCTCTCTGACATTATAAACTCGTTATACTCATTATAGCTCAGTCTTTATCTTACAGATAAGAATGTGGCTTAAATAAGTAAAAGTGAAAGTACCGGTCAAACAGTTAGAACAGTTAACCCTTTGTGACAGAACTGCTCAATATGTTTATAAATTGCCTCCGATGGTGTACATAGCCTTTAAAAGTCTACATTTATGTCTATCAATCCTTCTACTGTGAGGAAACAATTTCACACTACTGGTGTGAGAGGATGAGAAACGTTACTGAGAAAAGAAACTATGTCTACTGTAAGTCCATCAGCTCTTCCTAGGGTGGCTTTAACGTACCTGTCCTCTTCTTTAGTCAGACATTACACAGGAGATTCTGGTTACTAGAGTCTAAGGGATTCAACTAGTTTTCACCATAGCCTCTTGCAGTGAAGCTCCAGGTACAATATGGCAGAAACCAACTTCATATACTCACTACTCCTCATGAGAAAAGTTCTACAAAATGTATGTTTGGACTACTCTCCCTGGCCCCTACCTAGTGCTATCAGGCATTTAGCATGGTCAAAACTGCTGACATATACCGTTAAAGCCCAAGTTATGTGTGCAGAGTAGTCGCCAACTGACAGAGCAGCAGAGGGTAATGAAACATATACAGTGGTCAGCTAACCAGAGTAGAACAACAAGTACCAGCTGCACAATAGAGGCAAATCCAATATATAGTTGGTGAGTCAGCTTACTATCCATTAGTCACTCAAGGCAAATCCACAAAAAGGTGTAAAGGTAAAAACCACAGGATATTCATAGAGCACAGTAGAACAACACTGGAACCAAATAGAAAGCTCAATAACTGGCAAAGGATCCTGGGAAAGCTGGGCTACTTACCAGCAACTGCTAGGTGTGGCAATGACAAATAATCTACAGTTTTCAAACCAGCACCTGGATCGGAATACTTTTGTAATTGCATGTAATTATAATGTATTATAGCTACTGAGTTATGAATTAAATCTATCCATACAGCGCCACCTGCTGTTTGCTCATTTTCTAATTTCTCTGTCCTGATCACTGAGATGGAAGCACATGCTCAGTTCCATCCTTCAACTGCCACAGCTGCAGCAGAAAGGACACTCCCCCTGTGAAAGGACATGCCTCCTAAGCGGACAGCTTGTAAATAAGTCTAGCAGAAGAAGTGGATGAATGAATGGGAAGACTTCTGGATCCATGTGAGGTGCAGGGCTGGTTCTAGCTTTGTTAGAGATTTTCATGTACGTACTAGACTATGATTGATTTTCATTTTTTACATTATGATGTCTTTAAAGTGGGAATACACTTAATGCCAGTAAGAAAGTTAATAACCCTGATAATACTTGTTCTCTAGGTGAAATGCAAAGAAATGTTGGTAAAACATGTAGAATCAATAGATTTCACAGTCATGAAGACATGTGGCCGGTGCTTACACACAGTACAATGTTCCTGATGGTACTGGGTTGAACTTTGAGGGTATGAACAATACAGTCTTACATGGCAATGCTGTAAGGACAATTTCTTATAATAGAAACACACAAATATATAGTATAAATTCTGGGACGAATCTAATCTCCTTAAATGTTCCCATTTGCAATGTTTTTGAATGCTGTTTGTAGACTACTGAGGGTTTGGTTTATGCATTAGTTCTAAACAACATTGCTCATACAAATTAGATAAATGTCAAACTGCCGATTTAGTCAGGAATGGCTGACCTTCAAAGTATTAGAAATTTGACAAATGCAGGTGCCAGATATATGTTTGACCAAATATATTATAAATATTCAAATGGCCCTCGGCAGGAAAAAAGGTTCCCCACCCCTGTTGTAGATGGTAAAAGGTGTGATCGTGAAGGGTCAAAAGGCATCATCTTGACTCCAGGCAATCAGAATATGTGAATGATTATGTAACAGAGGCGTTCAGTACCTGAATGAAAAGCTCACCAGAAGGCAGACTGCACATTGTATGGGGGTCTCAGGCATTCAGATTATATTGAATTCTTACCTGTTAGTGTCAGGTTACTATATGTATTGGAAAATTGTTCTTTCAGCAAAACTAGATGCATTTGAGCTGCCTTCTCCCTCTGCAGTTCCAGCATGGTGTCTGGATGCTGAGCTATTTTGCATCCTTTCTGCTTGTCAAGAGAGATATCACTGCGTACAATATCTGTAACAAGAGAAATCGCAGACTAAAATCAATACATAAGACAAATCATAGAATAAAATCAATACAACAAGATTCATTTAATCATAAATTAAAATTAATATAACACAAACCATACACAAAAATCAATATAAGACAATTTGCACACTGAAATCAATACAGGACATAGTCATAGACTAAATTCAATATAATATGACAAATCCTAACCTAAAATCACCATAAGACAAATCATAAACTGAAATGTGAGACTAAACATAGACTAAAGTCAGTATGACAAATCATAGACTAAAATTGATATAAGACAAAACATGGATTAAAATCAATATAATAAGACAAATTTTAGACTAAAATTAATATAATACGATAAATCATAGACTGAAACCATATAACAAGACAAATCATAAACTAAAATCAATATAAGACAATTAGACAAATAGATTAAAATCTATACTTATTGTACATGAAAGGGTCTAAAATCAATATAATATGACAAATCATAAACTAAAATCACCATAAGACAAATCATAGGCTGAAATAAATATAATATGACAAATTATAGCTTGAAATCAACATAAGACTATACATAGACTAAATTCAATACAATAAAACAAAACGTAGACCAAAGTAAATATAAGAAAAAACATGGACTGAAATCAATATAAGACAAATCATAGACTAAAATTAAAATAAAACTAATCATAGACTAAAATCAATGTATCATAGACTAAAATCATCATAAAACAAATCATAGAGTAAAATTAATATAAGACAAAAAATAGACTAAAATCAATATAAATAGACAAATCACAAACTAAAATCAATATAATATGACAAAATATAGACTGAAATTTATATAGGATAATTCATAGACTGCAATCAACAGTAACTAGAGTAAATAGAGCAGAGTAACAATAAACAGAGTAATGAAAATACAACATATAAGTTCCTCTGAATTCTAGGAAAATGAATTCAAATTATTTTATATCTTCTTCAACAACTGAACACAGGATGAATGTAATATATGGAAAATGTCAGATAAATTGAATGCATTGTGGTCTCCATGGGATTATTATAGGATCCACTTGAACTCTTGTATTACTTCAGTTTTCATTTACTTATTTCCTGTTTCTAATATAGCGCCAATATATTCCGTAGCGCTGTACAGAGATTTTCATCACAAACATCGATCTGTATCCCCAGTGGGGCTCACACTCTGATTCCTTTATCTCATGTACACACACTGTTGGAAAAAACTGGAGCACCTGAATTAAACCTACACATTTCTAAACATACAAACTCCATACCGATGTTGGTTAGATTTGAACCCAGGGCGTCCCTGCTACAAAGCAACAAGTCAAAAAAATCATCAGGAGTTTTCTAATGGGTCGAAACTAGGGATGAGTGAATCGAATTAGATGGACATCTTGCACGGCCCTGAAAATCTCACACCTGCACCACTGCTCTGAGTAGCGGTTCAAACGCTGAGGCTCAACTTCCATTTTGGCAACAGAGACTGTTCACGCACCACCACCCCAAAGAGTAGAAGTGCATGCGCAGTCACTGCTCCAATAGCGGAAGCAGAGCCTCTGCGCCTGCGCAGCTACTTGAAGCAGTGACACAGGTGCAAAACGTGTCATGACCAGGTGAGATGTCCAGCCATCAGGCAGAGAGTGCTTCTTCACCTGTGGGGGACAGCCCCTCACTGGTAAAAGACTCTTTTTAATGAGGCAAATGGATTCGATTCTCTCATCCTAAATCGAAACAAATTGTATGGACCTCATAGAATTTTATTTCATTAAAGGGGTTCTCTGGGAATTAAGAAAATGAAAATACTTAATAATTACTTTATTATAAATATATTCACAAATACCTTTCATTACTTATAATGGCTCGTTTTGTCTGGGGAGTAATCATCAGGAGAAATAAAATGGCCGCCGTCCTATTAGTGCACACAGAACCTGTCCTAATCACACAGTGACAGACACTGTCTCATCCTCCTCTCTGCTCTGCTTGTCAAGAATGATGATCCTGAATACAGATGATAAGATCTTCAGCTGAATCTCTGTAGGAATGGAGTTCATGAGAAGACATGAAGTACAGAGAGGACGGACAGGACAGACTGTGATAATGGAGACTGCATACAAGAGCTGCTGCACATTATCCCCACTATCCTCTCTGTACTTCATGATGAGGTGGGCAGAGGTTAAAGAGCTTAATGGCGGTGGTGCTAAGAGACAGACCACTATTGATTAGCAGGCCTGAGAAAAGTCCATCAGTTTTAAAAATCCAGAGAACCTCTTCAATTTTATATATAATTGATCTAAATGGTTTAAACATAGCTACATTTTTATGGATTGTGCTTTATGACATTATGCATTAAAAAAAACACAATTCAAACAATTTAACCCCTTCTTGCGCTGTAATTACACAGCACAGGGTAAAGACAAAAGGTAAAGAAGTAAAATAAATTATATATCATTGGTATTGCTATGTCCATTATGAACTCTGCAATGTGATTGTTATTTATCACGTGCAGATAATTTCTTGACAAGAAAACTAAAGAACAACACCTCCACCCAAGTAACAAAGGTTAATCAATGGGTTGTATGTCCCCCAAAATGGTACCAATGAAAACCACAAGTCGTCCTGCAAAAAATAAGTTAAATGTTAACGTAAAAGTAAAAAGTTACGATCTTCAGAATGCCATAATGAGGAACAAGAAAAAAATTGCTTTGTCTTTGAGGCCAAAATTAGGCTACTTTTTAAAATGGTGTAGTGCAGCAGGTGAGGACCCACTATGTCACTAACGAGATTTGACTTAGGGCTATTCCTAAGGACATTGTCTAAGTAGCCCCCCGGGTCTTCACCCTTTAACCGCTCTACAGGGGTCTGGACTCTGCTGCAGGGGAACCACCGGATTGCTACCTCAAAGTAGTCTCTGTTCAGTCTCAGCTAACCCAGGCAGGTCAAGAGATGGCGATGCATGGCACCAAGGGGACAGGTGAGAGCGAGGTCAGTGGACAGGACAAGGTTGCAGGCAGAGTACATTCAATCTGATAAAGAGTAAGGTAGGTCAGGCCAGGCAACGTAGGGTCAATCTGATAAACAATCAGAGGACGGGCACAGGAGGTCAGGACATTACTGTAGCATACCTTCACAGGACTATACAAACTAGGACCTTATTGCACCCTTCCACAGTAGAAATGCACTTAAAGGGGTTTTCCGGGATTTTACTACTGATTACCTATCCTCAGAATAGGTCATCAGTATCTGATTAGTGGGGTTACGAAACCCCACTGATCAGCTGTTTGAGAAGGCACTGGCACTCCCGTGAGCGCCGCGGCCTTCTCGATACCAAGCACAGCTGCTGTACAATGTACGGCGCTGTGCTTGGTAAGCAGCGAGAAGGTAGTGGCGCTCACAGGAGCGCCGGTACCTTCTCAAACTGCTGATCAGTGAGGGTCCCAGGTGTCGGACCCCCACCAATCAGATAAAATCCTGGAAAACCCCTTTAAACAACCCAGGGAAGGAAACCATTGGCTGGAGACCGTCTAGGCCATGTACGCTGGCCCTTTCAGAGCCAGGGAGAAAGCAAGCAGGGAAGGGGGCTAGTAGAGGCTTACAGCATGGAACATGCAGAAATACTTTGGCGCCCCAAAAGGGTAGAGTACCTAAGGCTGTAGGCAGGGGCTCAACTATAGGAGGTACCTTACGTATATCCCTGCCTGCAATAATATAATTTTTTCATCATTCTACTTGCAAAAAAATTGTACAAAAATAGCATCAGTTTGAAAAGGTTTGCAACCTTTTGGTACAGTGCCTTGCAAACGTATTCGGCCCCCTGGAACTTTTCAACCTTTTGCCACATTAATGGCACCACATTGTACCGAAATAACACCATCATATTGTGAGTAAATATTACCCCCATGTTGTGCCAAAATTATACCACCACATTTTGCATAAATAGTACTAACACATTGTAAGTACAATGCCTTGCAAAAGTATTCGGCCCCCTAGAACTTTTCAACCTTTTGCCACATTTCAGGCTTCAAACAAAAAGATATAACATTTTACATTTTTGGTGAAGAATCAACAACAAGTGGGTCACAATTGTGAAGTGGAACGAAATTTATTGGATCATTTAAACTTTTTTTGTAATAATAAAACTGAAAAGTGGGGCGGGCAAAATTATTCGGCCCCCTTGCATTAATACTTTGTTGCGCCACCTTTTGCTGCGATTACAGCTGCGGTCTCTTGGGGGATGTCTCTATCAGTTTTGCACATCTAGAGACTGAAATTCTTGCCCATTCTTCCTTGCAAAACAGCTGGAGCTCTTTGAGGTTGGATGGAGACGTTTGTGAACAGCAGTTTTCAGCTCTTTCCACATATTCTCAATTAGATTCAGGTCTGGACTGTGACTTGGCCATTCTAAGACCTGGAGACCTTTATTTTTGAACCATTCCATTGTAGATTTTGCTTTATGTTGGGATCATTGTCTTGTTGGAAGATAAATCTCCGTCCTAGTCTCAGGTCTTTTGTAGACTCCAACGGGTTTTCATCCAGAATGGTCCTGTATTTGGCTCCATCCATCTTCCCATCAATTTTAACCATCTTCCCTGTCCCTGCTGATGAAAAGCAGGCCCAAACCATGATGCTGCCACCACCATGTTTGACAGTGGGGATGGTGTGTTCAGGGTGATAAGCTGTGTTGCTTTTACGCCAAACATATCGTTTTGCATTGTTTCCAAAAAGTTGGATTTTGGTTTCATCTGACCAGAGCCCCTTTTTCCACATGTTTGGTGTCTCCCAGGGGCTTGTGGCAAACTGTAAACCAGACTTTTTATGGATATCTTTGAGAAATGGCTTTCTTCTTGCCACTCTTCCATAAAGGGCAGATTTGTGAAGTGTTGGACTGATTGTTGTCCTATGGACAGACTCTCCCACCTCAGCTGTAGATCTCTGCAGTTCATCCAGAGTGATCATGGGCCTCTTGGCTGCATCTCTGATCAGTCTTCTCCTTGTTTAGAGGGACGGCCGGGTCTTGGTAGACTTGCAGTGGTCTGATACTCCTTCCATTTCAATATGATCGCTTGCACAGTGCTACTTGGGATGTTTAAAGCTTGGGAAATCGTTTGGTATCCAAATCCGGCTTTAAACTTTTCCACAACAGTATCAGGGACCTGCCTGGTGTGTTCCTTGGTCTTCATGATGCAGAACCCTGAGACTATCACAGATCAGGTGCATTTATACGGAGACTTGATTACACACAGGTGGATTCTATTTCTCTTCATCAGTCATTTAGGACAACATTGGATCATTCAGAGATCAGAGATCAACATCTGGAGGGAGTTTTCTGAACTGAAAGTAAATGGGCCGAATAATTTTGCACGCCTCACAAAAGTTTAAATCATCCAATAAATTTTGTTCCACTTCACAATTGTGACCCACTTGTTGTTGATTCTTCACCAAAAATTTTAAATGTTATATCTTTTTGTTTGAAGCATGAAATGTGGCAAAAGGTTGAAAAGTTCCAGGGGGCTGAATACTTTCGCAAGGCACTGTATTTATGCTGCTCATGCCACTTTCAAACAAGAGTATGGGGCTTAGCAGAAGTGACTACGACCCCTAAGTTCAACACACCTATCATAATTTACCAAAAAAACTGGCGTAAACTACAGCTGAAATATATACCAGACTACAGCTGATGTAGATTTTAGTTTGTGGCACATGGACAACCCAAGATGCGACAAATCTATTAAAATGCCTGCTCCTTATTCCACCAGACTTTTTATGAGGACTGATATATGAAGCACCAGTCTTAGTAAATCTTTCCCATGAACTACATGAACCACCACATTATGAGCCAAGTCCAAGTGCTCATAATCTCTAAATCCTGATTACCATCCATTTTTTTTAATTTTAAACTCTTTTTATTAATTGATATACCACATATAAAATTTTCATAACTATTAGAAACCAGATAGAATTTATTGATATAACCCAACCCTCCCATCTGACACATTACAGGACAAGTTCCCGGAGGCCATCATTCCAGAGAGCCCCTTTAATGTTACTGTAGACAGGTGATATATTAATTTGATGTTCTGGACATAGCAAACTACTATTACTGCTAAGTCTTGAGAAAACACAGAAGAGGACAGTACACTGCTACAGATGGATCTGGATAGATTGGAGGCTTGGGCAGAGAAGTGGCAGATGAGGTTTAACACTGACAAATGTAAGGTTATGCATATGGGAAGGAATAATGCAAGTCACCAGTACATACTAAATGGTAAAACACTGGGTAACACCAACATGGAAAAGGACCTAGGAATTTTAGTAAACAGCAAACTAAGCTGCAGAAACCAGTGTCAGACAGCTGCTGCCAAGGCCAATAAGATAATGGGTTGCATCAAAAGAGGCATAGATGTCCGTGATGAGAACATAGTCCTGCCACTTTACAAATCACTAGTCAGACCACATATGGAGGACTGTGTACAGTTCTGGGCTCCTGTGAACAAGGCAGACATAGCAGAGCTGGAGAGGGTTCAGAGGAGGGCAACTAAAGTAATAACTGGAATGGGTGGACTACAGGACCCAGAAAGATTATCAGGCCGAACTGGATGGACAGAGGGCTTTTTTCAGCCTTATAAACTATGTTACTATGTTTAAAACCCTATACAAATACAGTATCAGAGTTCACATTTTACTTACTGAGTCTCCTGGGTTATTTGAGTCACCATGATTTCTAGGCCAGGGAGGTTTGATCTTTGGGCCGGTGGTATTGTCAGTAATCTATTGCAGATTTCACTAACACTAATTTTGTTCACTGCAAGTGGTATCCCTGACATGACATGTAAGGAGCTAGACTTCAAAGAGGAACCACGTCCACCTCTCTACACACAACAACTATCCAGAAACACAAAACTAATGAGAAGAACGTGCACAAATGTAATGTGGTCACTTTAATTAACCTCGTCTCTCTTGAGATCTGTAGACAGGGACTGATGAGAAGAGTAAATAGGTAAGTGACTAATCTTATGTAATTGTAGAGCTTTTTCTGATGTAGCAAAGCTGAGTTTGGCTGGTTAACACTTAGTTAAAAGAGTCTGTCCTCAAAAATTATATTGCTATTATTTATTTTATTTTACATTGTTATTTTTGTTGCTATTTTTATTATAGCATTTTAATGGTAAACAAAAATTCTTATATTTTTTGATGGTCTATGTTAAAAACATCCTGAAATCTTGGAACCTTGGAAACACTTTCTGTTCTGTAGAGGTCACTCTAAGCATGTGTTTCATTATCATCACAGGCAGGATTACAATAAAAGATAACACTATATATACAGTACATACATATATATATATAATAAAAATATAAGGCAAAGAGTGGGTCACTTTTGGATGATAGATTCCCTACAATTGTAAGACTGAATGTGTAAAGTATTTACTAAGCTATGTATATTCTCTAATGTATAAAGAGCTGTTTCATCAGAGATATACAAACCGTCGCTTCATAACAGTACGCTATCATCAGAGATAACCCTTTCCGAACTAATTGTTGTGGGCACGGCTCCCTACACTCCAAGAAAACAGCAGATTTTTCAAGAGAAGTCAACAAGGGAAATTCAGTAATGCATGTACATCTAAGATCTCCAGTATGGCCCTTACGGTAAACGGACACCCTGGTCCATATGGCTTATGGACAGGAGTTGTCATAAAGAGACAACCCCTTTAAAAGAGACAAACCCGTCAATTAACCCCTCAGGTGCTATGATCAATAAGGTCAGGTGCCAGCCCTATAGCTACTGCTGCCTACATCTGTATGTAAGGGTTAATTATATTCATTGGTGGCGCAGTGGCCTCCCCCCAGTATCATCTTTATTGGTGGTGCAGTGGCCACAGGGCTCCCCTCATCAGTATTCAAATTGGTGGCAGTGGCAGCTTCCAATTGGAGCCCCAGCAGTGTAATCGTGGGGCTCCGATCGATTACCATGGCAGCCAGGACGCTACTAAAGCCATCCATGGCTGCCATGGTAAACTCCCTGCTGCTGTGTGCACAAAGCCCAGGGCAGCAGGGAGAGTGTAAAATCCTATTCACTTTAATAGAGATCTGTTGAATGGTGAATAGGACAAGGGTTCCAGCCCCCTAAGGGGGCTAATAGTTATTAAATTAGAAGTAAAAAAAAACACCAAAGTATTAAAAGTTTAAATCATCCCCTTTCCAAATTTAAATTTAAAAATAAATATCCGAAAAAAATAAACATATTAGGTATCGCCACATCGGAAAAAGTCTGAACTATTAAAATATTTAAAAATATCTCCTATGCGGTGAACGCCGTAAGAAAAAAAATAAAAAATAAAAAACATGCGACTCGTCACTATTATGTACCGGATGTTCCATAAAATGTGGCATGCAAGTGGCTTTTTTGGTGTTTTTTTTTTTCGCCTGGTAAAAGGTATCGAGTATCGCAATACTTTTTTATGGTATCGAAATCAAATCAACATTTTGGTATCGTGACAACCCTAATAAGCAGTATTGCATCAGTCTTCACTGCTGCCATTCCAAGGATTATCGGGTACCAATAGGAATTGGACACTGCCAACGGGCGGGTAACAACTGTAACCAGTTATTGGCCGTATGGTCATTTCTTACATGTCAAGAAGGACCATAAAGTGGAGACCAACAAGGGCCCAGGAAACTTCAGAATGGGAGAGGTCTCTTATTTTTTAAGCTATTGTGACCCTTTGTTACCGCCCTTAGAGCCCCTTTAAAAGTTTAGTTATGAGCAACAAATAAAAATATGAAGCAATCATCAAGCTGTAAACTACGATATTGAGAAAATATGTGCGGGAGGTTTTTCCACTTTAGTATATAAGTGCACATGTTATAAACAAGACAGTGATAAACAACAAGGAACGGGGTTAAGTATGAGGAGCACATTGCACTGTGAGGGGAAATTTGGGAAACGGCTGAGTTATAGCAGTCACCAAACACAAAGTACGAAAATGCTACTAAAACATTAACAAACATTTCCCAGTGTCCTCATCCCATCTGTCTGCACCAGCAAATGGCCCAAAATTGTGACAGATTTATAAACAGTCAATGTTCTAATTTTGTGAACAGCATTAACCCCGTGATGACATGGCCTGGTATAGACCTTAAGGACACAGCATTTATTTTTCTACACTTTCTCCACATTTCGAAAGTCTTTCCTTTTTTTTTTCTTCTGTTGACAGAGCCTTAGGAGGAGTTGTATTTTTATTAGTATCATTATGAGGTACATATAACGTATTCAATGACTTAGTGGTTGTGCTTGATATTGATAAGTGGTTGTGCTTGATATTGCAGCTCAACCCCATTCACTTAGACAATGTGACCGATGAACGTGACGTCACTGGCCTAGGCAAAGCTGAGAGAAGACCGCGGCGCTACTGCGAGCGCCGGTACCTTCTCGAACAGCTGATCGGCGGGGGTCCCAGGTGCCAGATGCCACCGATCAGATACTGAGGATAAGTCCAGAGGATAGGTCATCAGTTAAAAAATCCTGGAAAACCCCTTTCAAGGCTACCTGCGCAAGGTGCGGATCTAGATGAAAATGCTAGGTTTAATGGGGTTTTTCCGAGAATTCAGTATACATCAGTATCTGATTGATGAGAGTCTGTCACCCAGGACCCCGCTGATCAGCTGTTTGAGAAGGCACCGGTACTTGCAGTAGCACCGTGGGATTGTCTCCGATTAGTCTACTAGCCCATGTGACATCACATTCATCAGTCACATGGCCTGGGCGCAGCCATTGAAGGGCTGAGCTGCGATACCAAGCACATCCGCTACTAAATGTACGGAGCTGTGCTTGTTGAGCAGGGAGAAGCGGCGCTACTGTGAGCGCTGGTGCCTTCTGAAACAGCTCATCAGCGGGGGTTCCTGGGTGTCCCCCACAGGTCAGATACGTATTCAGAGGATAGGTCATCAGTAATAAACTCTCAGAAAACCCTTTTAAAGATGCTGCAAATTTAGCAAGCAATGAAAGCCGTTTGATAAAGTTGGAGCAAAGTACACCAATTCAGACTCAAAGAAAACTGACTGATAAATTCCCGCCAGGGCACCTTTTTGAATGGCATTTTTGTATTGCATTTGTGCATTTGTCTTCAAACATTCTTTCTAAACAAATCGCTATGTGTCGAAAAACACCTGGAAAAAAAAAAACCTTTTCTAAGTATACAGTATAAAAAAAGTTAAGAAAAATTTTCTGTAAACTTTATTTAACTTTCTTTTTTCTTTCTTTTTTTATGCTCGCTTGACCTTGTAAACCAATGATTACTTATACAAATATACTGTACTGCTGGCAAGCACCCTGCGATTGCGTAGCAGTGATTGCCTGCCTCCAGCCATATCATTTGGCTATGCAGGCTGGCATCAGCCGCTGACGTCAGGCCTGGCAGCCTCAGCACTCTCATGTTGTACTCAGCTCTGAGGCCAGGAAATGGGGAGATTAAGTGGTGAGTATGTTCCGTATGTTCTTTTAATATTTTAACATATTTAGGGACTTTGGGAAGCTTCTGAAATAAATCTGGCAGTTTCTTTAAATTCAGAACTCATTTAAAAAGATTCATCTTTGGATCCAGAATCACCAGCTTTGTTCATATATCTAATTATTACTAGTTTATCAGTAGCAGTAGTATACAGCCGGCTCTCTGTCCATAGACTGTAACTGAACAGTGCCACCCAGTGTTACATGCCTGATGAAGGACAGTGTGACATTACACAAGGACAACATTATCACTTGGATATCCTAATAATACCAATAAAAAGCTCTATTCATGTGTATACAGCCCCACTACCATTTTAATGTATTATGCAGATATTTCAAACTATGGCATTTGCTTTAATCTTCATTTTCCACTCATTTTTTTTAAACTTTGTTTAAATGCAAGTTTTTTCAGATTGAAAATGCAAGGAGCAAAGAACAAAACAAAGAAGATTTTGTCAGCATCAACTTTGGCCAGTCCTAGTATAGTCCTAGTATGTGGAAACCGGGACCGGGTGCTGCTGTCCCAATGGTGATTTTCTCTGATGATCCCCTGGATAAGTATTCCTTAAAGGGGTTCTCTGGGCATTTTGTCTGGTTAACGCATGGTACTAACCTACGGAAGGAAGCTCTTTTACATAATATTTAACCTCCCTTGCCCCCCAATGCCACTGTCACGGATGCACTTGCACGTGCTGCGGTACTAATCACATGTTGCCGCTTCTTTTCTGTTCAGCTGCTTTGATAATGCATATCAAGGCAGCTGTACAGGAAAAGAAGCAACCACATCCAGTCGGGACCCACGGGGAAGAGCCTACAGCGTGCACCAGTGCAGCAGAGATGGCATCAAGGGAGAAAGAAGGAGTAAGTACTATGTAAAAGAGTTTCCCTCCACAGGATGAAAGATCTGAATGTCCAGGATGCTGATGTCTTTACTAGCTCTCGTGTATCAGTACAATGTCATTCCTTTACTGATTTTTCTTTTTTCAGCTCACAGCAGAGCTCTTCTCACTTGTACTGACAGTCATTGATGCTAAGGAGTTTAATATTACCTTATTCCTACAGAGTTTGCCCTGGTTGATTTGCTTTCTCTCCACACTTGTAGAAAGTCTAATTGATCTCTCCTTCCTTCTCCCGCAAACTGCCTTGTGTGCATTTCCTCCTATCTACAGCCTGTTTGATCCATCTCTCTTTGCAAGGGGGTGGACTGCTCTTAGACAATGCAGGGAAACTTTCTAGTGGGCCAAATGATCCGCCATTGCCTTCCTCACTGCCATCCTGCTGAAATTTCCAGTACTGGGCTGCCATCTGTGTACATCAAGACTTAATGCTCCCAGGTACGGATATAAATGAGCAGCCACCCTGAAAGCTTTGGTCCACCTCTCACTTTTTCCGCTCCACACCCAGGCTGCTAAGTCAGGTCCTTGCCTCACAATGCTGCTTCACAGCCCCAGCATGCCTCAACTGCCTACCCCAGCTTCCCTGGCCCTGCCCTGCTGTGGTGGTGGTACGTATTGGCTACAGTTACAAAAACTAAGGGTTTAAGGCATGTATTTTTTTCACTACTTGTGTTGGTCGTGACTTATGCCAATCTGGATGGTGTCAGATCCCTTTTCAAACTGAGCCCACTGCGTGCTGGCTCCTATTTAATTTTTCTAGTTTTATGAGAGCAGGAATGGCACTGCAGACTCCGCTACTCTAGCCCTCAAATATACTACAACCTTTAACCTTTTCCCATACCTCCTTGCAGGGTGGCAGTTCAGTAGCTAAAGATGTTACTCGTTTGTCCTTGCTACTGATGGCTGGATCACATGCTTTGTAACATCTGGTCTTTTTTTAAATCTCATAATCTAAGCTTTAAAACAAGACAAAGATTGCACTGCAGCTTTCACTCCTGACCCGATATCTAAGTACTCTAACTCATGATTTACCATGGCTAGCACCATCAGCACTTGCTCTAGTTTTAAAGCTGAGATGGTCAGCTTTAATGTTACATGTCACCTTTCTATGTGTGAATTAGGGGTTATTCATTGAAGCTTACAGCACTCTGTGAAACTATTCAGGGTCAACTCCCTCTTGCTCTGTGTGCAGGTGCTGATTAACCTTGCTATATATTCTGTGTTGTGAGTCCCCCTCCTTGCCTGTGCAATAGGTCTCAACAGATCTGCCAGGTCACTCTGGTCTGCTTGACTCTGTGAAAGAGCTAAATCCATTTGACTCTGGACTGAGTCTGTCTGCCTGCCACCTGAGCTTTCTTGTGCCTGTTGCCCTGATCTGTCAATCTGCCTGGTCTGTTACCCTAATCTTTTAATTTAATCTGTCTTCTGCCCGTTGCCTTGACTCTGTAATGTCTGCCCTGATTTGCAAGTACTCTGCCTGCTTGACCTCAGCCTGGTTCTGTCTATGTGTTTTGCCTTAGTGTCTCTGACCCCTGTGGGTCAGCTGCCAACTACACAGGACTATGCCAAGAGGTAGAAGCCTGGTAGCCTCCCTACAGCGAAGTCCATATTCCTGTACAGGGATTAAAGGGTGCAAACCAGGGGACCAGCAGGACAATGCCTTCAGGAATAGCCCAAAGTCAAACCAGTTAGTTAGCACAGTGGCTCCACAACCATAGACCGCAACATTTAAAACAAGACCTGTCATCAATCTCTAGCTGTTACACAACCCGAGATGTCAGCCAACGTGGAGGAGGAGAAGAGGGGGCAAATGGGGAACATGCTGACAGGCTGTACAGTGGAGAGACAGATAGGTTCTCCCTGTCCCCAGGGGGTGGTTAACAGACTACTGTGCATATTATCAACCCCCTTTACCCCTCAGCTTTAGAGCATGCTTGCTTTCTGATTGTCACATACTGGGGATCTTTTTTTCCAGAAAAGGAGTGAGATTATGATCTTATCTAATCCCCCCCCTGTCCTAGGCTGTTTATTGACGCCCTGACCCAGACATTTACTAGCCTCTGAATCACAGCGCCAACTAAGTCACGCCAAGCACACCACAAGCACACGAAGATAAATGAAGTTTACATTTTACACTGTCCCTATCCTGTCCATACCAGATCTTTATAATAATATATGCACACAGCTTCCCTAGCAATACCCGTTACACACCGCACTAATAGCGATAACTTATCACTAGAGAGGAATATCGAATACATTTCCGACAGATGGAAACCATTTTCATCAGAAAATACATTTTCACTCATTGACTGTCGTCATAAACAATTGCTTTCAATGACCCTGTATTCAGCTGCTTTTCAGACAGGTGTAACACTGAGGCATTTTTGTGGTATGGCGCTCTAACTCATGAAAGTGGCCTTAATTAATGCATATATTATATCTAGATCTTACAGTTTATACAAAGGGAGAGAAATCATATACTAAATATTTCCCAATGTAAAAGTTGGTTGGTGCATAGTTTTTTAATTTCTTTAACACGTACAGCATTGAGTGTAGACTTGTGTGGTATGAATGAACTCCTTATATCTTACAAGTTTTTTGCAGACTATATTTTATTTGCTTAAAGGGATTGCATCACTTCAGAAAATACCATAGCATTCATTAGGTAGAGGAAGTTAATACAAGACACTTACTAAAGTATTATGATTCTCCATATTGCTTCCTTTGCTGGCTGGATTCATTTTTTAAATCACATTATACACTGCTCGTTTCCATGGGTACGACCACCCTGCAATTCAGCAGTGGTGGTCGTGCTTGCACACTATAAGAAAAAGCGTCAGCCTCTCTGGTGGCCGGAACTGTGGGAGCTCACATAGACCAGTGCTTTTTCCTATAGTGTGTAAGCATGACCACCACTGATGGATTGCAGGATGGTCGTAACCATGGAAACAAGTAGTGTATAATGTGATGGAAAAACGAATCCAGCCAGCAAAGGAAGCAATATGGACAATCACAATACATTAGTAAGTGCCTTGTATTAACTTTCTCTACATGATAAATTCTATTTGCTGATGTGAGAGGACCCCTTTAAAGACTCTGCTAGACTACAAATTTGTATGTTTATCCAATTTTTGCTAACAATCACAGTTTTCTGCAAAGTTGCATGAAGGTGGATGTGTGCATTAAAAGAGTTGTCCGGGGTCAGAGCTGAACCCAGACATACCCTTAATTTCACCCAGGCAGCCCACCTGATGTTAGCATCTGAGCATCTTATGCTCCGATGCCCTCCTTTGCCCGATTCTGGTGACGAACCGGGCTCTGCCAGGTGGAGGCTTCCGCCCAGCAGTGAGCCCGGTGACGTCACCGGCGCTGATAGGCGGGCTTCCGCCCGGCAGTGTGTTATCGTAAACAGAAGAGCCCTTGCCCTGCGCGAACCAGCGCAGGGCAAAGGAGGGCATCAGAGCATGAGATGCTCTGATGCCCTGTTCAGGCGGGCTGCCTGGGTGAATTTAAGGGTATGTCCGAGTTCAGCTCTGAACCCAGACAGCCCCTTTAATTATTAGGTTATATTTTTATTCACGGCATCTTTTGCACTCTGAGAAAATGTAGATTTTGGTAACTCAGAAGCGGTTTGCCGTGTACAGTATGCATTTTTAACACATGAATCCTGAATCCTTAATCCTGACCAATCGGCATTAACAGGTGACTATTGG
This sequence comes from Rhinella marina, assembly GCA_900303285.1. Classification (NCBI taxonomy): domain Eukaryota; kingdom Metazoa; phylum Chordata; class Amphibia; order Anura; family Bufonidae; genus Rhinella; species Rhinella marina. The sequence goes on along the minus strand of ONZH01010457.1, from coordinate 833,706 downwards.
ATTTAAATGCTTTAAATGACCGGCGCAACCCTGGGGCCACTTAATCTCAGCCTTAAAATGTTGCATCTAGTCGGATTTAGCTGTCAAGATGAAAAAGAAAATCTGTAATCGTCTCAGCAGTGAAGCCTTGAAGATTGATTTCGGCATAACCCTTCGCAGACTGGAAGTGTGGACAGATAATTTGTGGTCAGAGTTATACCTAAAGGAAACCTGCAATAAATTTAAGTCGATTTTTTTGCCGTAAACAATAATTCTATATTTGTGGGGCAGGAAATAACCCGTACCACACCTTTTTGATTTACTGAATCCCAAATACGCACCACATGTGCCCTCCCCCTGCTCTCCCAGACACAGTTGCTGGAGCTCTGTTCCCGATTTAGGTGATGAAAACTTCAGAACCCTACTAACAAGTCCTGCGGAAAGGTTCATGGTGAGAGGTTGCTACTTTCCTTTGTTGCAACCAGTGCACTCGAAGATACAAATGAATAAAGTAGATTTCACAGAAAGAAATAAAAGTAAAGAAAAAGCAGAAAGGTACAAACAAACATACACTGACAGCTAACGTGCATAATACGGGTCAAACAGCATTCAAAGTGCAATGTAGCAAGGGAATAAATTACACATATAATAGGGGGACATTTATCATGACTGTTACGCCAGTGAAAAAGTCGCAGTTGATGTTACGTGTGACTTTTTCTTCAAAACCTTACAAGTTTTTATGGACTACGACACCCCAGGTCACTTTGAAAAGTAGCGTGAAAAGTAGGGCTGTTTCGGCAAGTAGATGAATTTTATGGCACATTTATGAATTGCAACATTTTTGAATGTCGCACAAAATGTTACAGCCAGTTGCACAAAATGATATGTACTATTATTGACATAGCAGCAGCCACATTGCTCATGCGCCGAATGAAAAAAAACTGAGTGTTCCAAGTCCAGAAAAAGAAAAAATTTAAAAATGCCATTAAAAGGACTGCAAATAATAAATTCAAAGTCCCTAGCAGTAAAGCTACTTTCACACGACAGTATTTTCTGCGGGCTCCAATCCGCATTTTTTGCTGATAAAATGTGGACCCATTCATTTCTATGGGTCCGCAAAATATACTGACAGAACACTGTGTGCTGTCCGCATCCGTATGTCCGTTCCGTAGACCGCAAAAAAAAATAGAACATGTCCTATTCTTGTCCGCAAAACGGACAAGGATAGGCATTGTTATAATGGATCCGCAAAAAAAAAAACGGATGCCATACGGACTTCGGCCTCTTTCACACGACAGTATTTTTTGTGGGCTCCAATCCGCATTTTTCACATGAAAAATGCGGACCCATTCATTTCTATGAGTCTGCAAAAAATACTGAGAGCATACTGTGTGCTGTCCGCATCCGTATGTCCGTTCCGTAACCCTGCAAAAAAAATACATGTCCTATTCTTGTCCGCAAAACGGACAAGGATAGGCATTGTTATAATAGATCCGCAAAAAAAAAAACGGATGCCATATGGATGACATCCGTTTTTTTTTTGCGGACCGCAAACTACAACGTTTGTGTGAAAGAAGCCTTCATCTGGTTTTTTTTTGGCGGATCCGCAATTTGCGGACCTCAAACTACAACGGTCGTGTGAAAGAAGCCTAACTCTAAATACACAGTTCTTTCAGACAAATTTAGGATTGGAAAAGTCTATTCTCAGCACAAAATGAAAAGAATATCCACAGACATAGATACAAATGTAATCACATAAATCTTCCTCACAACCTAAAAACACATAATAATATGCACAAAGCAAAAATATGGTGTTCACGGTTTGATACAATGTACAGATATATAACAAGTATTGCATAAAAGCTCCAAATTGGATGAATCCCTTCAAGGAAGAGCAAAGAAAGGTACAGTACAAAACTGGTCAAAAAGTAATTCACTTCTAAAGCAGGCTATAATGCAATACAAAACTACGGCAACCCAAAGTTATAGAATATACCAGCCAGGTTATATCATTCTAGAAAACAACAGTATGAACAGTATGAACACATATGCTTTCAGTGGCGTTTTTCAGCACTTTTGCATGAAAACAACTTGAACATTTGCGTGTTAGGCTGGGCTCACACTAGCATCTGATTTTACATTTTTTGACACGAATTTAGTATGAAAAAACAAAAGTAAAATAAGTGATCCTTAGATGAAGATTAAGGACACCTTTGGAGTCTTTTTTATTATTATTTTAGATTTACAGATCTAGTAATTATTAACTTGATGCTTAACCCCTTCACCCCCGGAGCTTTTTTCGGTTCTGCATTTTCGTTTTGCGCTCCCTGCCTTCAAACAGCCATAACTCTTTTATTTTTCTGTTCACATAGCTGTATGAGGGCTTGTTTTTTGCGGGACAAGTTGTACTTTCCAACGCCACCATTTATTATTGCATACGGTGTAGTGGGAAGCGGGAAAAAAATTCCAAACCGGGTGAAATTGCAAAGAAAACGCTATTCCGCTACAGTTCTACGGGTTTCTTATTTACAGCGTTCGATGTGCATTAAAACTGATCCGTTACTTTCATTCTACTGGTCAGTACGAATCCGGCAATACCTAATATGTATAGTTTTTCCTGCGTTTTCATAGTGATAAAATAATTAGAAAGTTGCCCTTTTTTTTTTTTTTTTTTTCCTTGTCAAATCTTGACCCCTATAACTTTTTGGTATTTATGTGTACAGAGCTGTATGGGGGCTCATTTTTTGCGGGACGATCTGAAGTTTTTATTGATACCATTCTGGGGTGTGTATGACTTTTTGATCACTTTTTATTTAATTTTTTTTAGAAAAAAAAAGCGACAAAAAACGGCAAATCGCCATTTGGACGCTTTTTTCCGCCACACAATTCGCTGTATTGGAATTTTTTTTTTTATATTTTAAAAGTACGGGCGTTTTCGGTCACGATGATACCCATGATGTCTATATTTATTGTTATTTAGGTATTTATTTTTTACTTATACGGAAAGGGGGGTGATTTGAACTTTTACATCTTTTTTATTTTTATATATTTTTTAACTTTTTTTTTTAATTTTTTTTTTACTATTAGAAAGCTCAAATATGGGCTTATATATTGTGGCTTTTTTTTTTTTTCTTTATGAGCAATTCTGGGTTTTATAGACTCAGAAAGACATGAATTGCTCATTTCTTATCCTGGCCTGCCATCTAGTGGCCAGAATAAGAATTGCACTTTGAAAACTGTAATCCTCACCAGCGAGGATTACAGTTTTCATATGGTGTACAGACACCCCGATTGGCCACACGGGGTGTCTGTACACCACCCGGAAGCGAACGCTTCCGGGTTTTAGCCGCAACTAGATGCCGTGATCACGTGTGATCACGGCATCTAGTCAACCCGGAAGACGCCGCCGATATAGTAGGTAGCGGCAAGTCTCTGCTGTTAGAAACAGCAGAGACTTGCCGGCCATGACGCCCGCCGCACCCGCGAGCGGGCGCCATGTGCCCGCATCGCCCCAGCGCCGTACATGTACGGCGCTGGGGGTGAAGGGGTTAAAGTGCTCCAAAGGCTATGTACACCTCTGGAGTCAATTTTATTTTATGATTGCATTTAACTTATTTTTGACTAAAAATCATATTTTCAGTTGGTCTTTATTAAAAATATTGAGCTGTTCAGTCACAAAGGGTTAACTGTTTGACTAGCTGGGTGACTGGTACTTTCACTTTCACTTTGTGCCGTCATCTAATTACCCTTAGGCCCCATTCACACGCCCGTATAATGTGTCCGCATCCTTTCCTCATCTGTTCCGCAATTGCGGACAATTATGCGGATAGGGAGAGGATCCATTCATTTCAATGGGTCCCAAAAAAATGCGGACAGTACACCGTGTGGTGTCCGCATCCGTGTGTCCATTCTGACTGTCCGCATAAAGAAATCCTCCTGTCCTACTTTTCTCCCGAATTGCGGTCCGTAGCACAATGAAAGTCTATGGATCCGCAAAAAATGCGGAAGACATGCGGAAAGGCATCCACATGTCATCCGTATTTGTGGATTCCGTTCCAGGAGGGGAGAAAAAAAAAGAAAAGGTACAGATGTTATTCATCCTTCCGTTTTTTGCGGATCCGCAAAAAACGGATGACATATGGATACATCCTTTCCGTTTTTTTATGAAAAAATGGAACGGATGTCCTGGAAAAACTGAGTTTTTTGCGGAACAACGGATCCGCAAAAAACTGCCCGTTTTCCAGGATGTGCACAAATACGGACGTGTGAATGGACATTTATCTGTAAACTACTAAAAGGTCATAAACACTTATTTAAGCCACATTCTTATCAGTAAGGTGAGGATTGAGTGTTAATGAGTGTTTATAAGGTCAGAGAGCAGAGATAAGCTGTCCGTCTGCTCCTCAGATGACAGAATTGAGAAAAAATCCACAGCCAGCTAGTACAGCTTCTCAGCTCTGTACACAAAAAAAGACTCCACATTGTTAATAAAGAGTCTAGACCAATTGAAAATGTGATTTTTAGGTCAAAATAAGTATAATTCAGTAATAAAAACAAAATTGCCCCCAGAGGTGTACATAGCTTTTAAATGTAGATAGCTGCACACATACATGCTGTCACCTCTCCACTTAACCTTCACCTGCATGTCACTGCCACCAGAAATCCCCATCTTCTTGACAGATAGGGATCTCAGAAGTGCAACCCCTTTCTATCAGGATTATATGGCATACTCTAAGAAAAGGTGTCTTCAGTAATGATTTAACATGGCCGCCAGCAAACTGTACTAGAATGTGAACAGTACTGGTTGCCTCCACTTGCGGGGGGGTGAGGGTGTGGGTCCTCACTATACTGCTCTACTATAGATGGTAATGATGTGATCCTGTATACAATATGCCATCAGGGCTGAGCAGCCAAACAGGAACGCTCACCAATATGTAGTATATTAAAGTGCCAGCGTGTAGTGTGGAGCAAGGCCCCTCCACCTCACCCCCCCTGGCAGGGGTGCACCTAGCCTTTCTGCTGCCTGAGGCGAAAACTGAAACAGCTCCCCGCCAATGCCAATTTCTTAACCTAACCCCTATGCCACAATGAAAGCACTCATTGCCCATGGCCCTTCTTGCCTCTAACTGGTGTTGCCTGAGGCGATCGTCTCACCTGGCCTCATTGGTGGTGCACCCCTGCCCCCCTAGGCTCCTCTGCAAGTTTAAGACCTATTAAAAAAGAATAGTATTCCACTGTCCTCGCTTGATGAGGAGTTTGACTTAGTGGGTTCTGTAAAAAAGTCTGACAATTGCGCCTAGTCAAGGACCAGATTCATCATCCAGCGAAAGCCATTGTGATAAATTTGATTTATTGTCAGATTGCCTACACTGGTTACATTGTAGACCAGATTAGTAGATTTTTTATAGTGTTTTTTTCACTTTTGGAGCTGATGTTTTTGTTTTATGTTTTTTCAAAACCCAGTATTCTGTATGGCATTCCTCTCTTTCAGTTCCCCATAGACTCCGATAAAACTTCCTTAAAAATACATGTGTTAAAAATGTGAAAAAGCAATACAAAAAAAGCTTGGAAAAAATTGTTATGAATTGCATGATGTTTTTTACATTACAAAACAACTGCCACAAAAAAATGTGCTTAAAGGAAGCCTGAGTCTTTTCTAAAGATGATATAGGTACTTACCATCCTCATAGTTTTTCAGATAGTCATCAGGACCGGGTCCTCTATTCTTGGCTGGGTTCTTGATGTTTTGAAACTGTAAGAAATCAGTCCTCCTGCCACCGAACCTCAGGTAAGCAGGAGCCAGACCGCGGGCGAGTGTCACAAGCCTTTTGGAGCTAGGAAGAAGAAAATACGTTATAATAACATCACGTATTCCGTATATATAACATAGTAAAATAACCTTGAATACAAACATAGCAGACAAGACATAAGTCTAAGATTTGATACTGCACAGAGTCGACATGGGGTGAAATGGCTTTAAGCCACATATTTGTAACTTAATGTGATAAGAATCTGAGAATGTTCCATACGATTTGATCTGAACCGAGCAATCTGTAACAAGCAAATGTTCAAGATAAAATCTAATTACTGTAGGATCTACTATAGGGGTGCAGAGGTTGTGGTGGCAACCAAAGTGGCCGTAAAAGACCTACCCTGAAAATAAGCCCTAACTTGATTTTTTCAGGATTTTTGGAGTAGGCTTGAAATATAAGCCCTACTCCAAAAGTAAGCCCTAGTTCCAGTTTATTAAAAACAGGGCCCAAGCAGCTATACGAGTAAAAACCGGACTGGTAGTCCGGCTGCTCTCACACACAGATTGGGTAACGCTAGTCCACTCCCGAGTCTGAGCGTTGTGGCTGCTTCCGGTCACCAGGGGGAGCTGCTGCAGTGGAACGCAGCTGGAACAGCAAGTGATGTGACGGTGATGCACCTTTGATGGGAGTGAGATGTGAGAGGGTTCATCCAAGGAGTTCTGGTGAGTGAGTGTTCAAGAATACCAGTTAAAGGGTTTGTCCCACAAAAAATATTCTACAGTTTTCAAACCAGCACCTGGATCTCAATACTTTTGTAATTGCATGTAATTAAAAAATTTTGAATAGCTACTGAGTTATTCAGTAAAATGTATCTGTATAGTGGGACTTAATTTCTTATTTCTTTGACCTGCTCACTGAGAAGGCCGCACATGCTCAGTTTCATCAATCAACTGCCTCCTGCGCTGTGATAGGGAGAGCTGAGACACACCCCCTGAGCTGTGATAGGGAGAGCTGAGACACGCCTCCTGAGCTGTGATAGGGAGAGCTGAGACACGCCCCCTGAGCTGCAGTGGAGAAGACACTCCCCTTAAGCTGTCAGCAGAGCAATGAATGGGGAGATCTCTGGATCCATGTGAGGTACAGGGCTGGTTCTAGCTTTGTTAGAAAAGGATTGTCATGTACTGTATGATGTCTGATTTTCATTTTTTACATTAGTCATGGGAGAACCCCTTTAATGTAGACTTACAAGGAAACAGGAATAAGGAAATAGGATCTCACGAAATTCATGATAGAATTCAGGGTTTGGAGAGTTGATGTTCCAGAATGTAAGGACATGATTATATTTGACTAAAAGTTGATTTTTTTCTTCAAGAAAAATGTGTGATTGTTCATGGAAAATAAGCCCTAGCCCTTTTTTTGGAGCAAAAAAGAATATAAGACCGTGTCTTATTTTTGGAGAAACACGGCAGGTAGGAGGTCTAGTTATATTTTCGGGTCCAGGAGGTTCATTGAGTTTTTTTACATTTTTATTTTATTAGTTATGCAATTGACATATTACACGTTGGACACGTAGAGATTGTAAAGTTTCCCCCAACGATCAGTTGCGATCTTTGTGGAAACCTGGCAGTAAGTGTTCAATGTCTTTGCTGCGCCACCGCAGAGGAAATTAAACATTACACAGTCTCCGATGAAATCAATAGCTTTTCTGTGTAATGTGGGGCCGGGCCTCCACATCGAAAGATACTCTTGGTAACCGGGAAACCTCTTCCGTTAATGCAAAATACCGTAATTGGGTTTATAAAAATGTGTTTTCTAAACTGGATCCAGCACTCAAAACCAGAGGGGCAAAGTTCAGGAGGGTCTACCGGTGAGGACACTTCACCGGATAAGTAACGCCCTTGGATATTTGGCAGCTAATTACCATACAGCGCATGAATGAATAAAAATTGTTAGTATATCTAAAATATTTTCATCACCCCCTGCATTTTCGGATGCATTTCTTTGTTGCACCTTTTTCTTTTTGTATTATGCTGTGACACAGATCCAAACATATACTTCAAACGATATCAAGTGTAATGAGATTTTCAATGACTGGTTTGGACCTACAGTAGCTGTGTATAACCATTTGTATGGTATTTGGTTTGTATTTTCATTTGTCCTTTCTTGCATATTGAGGACACAAATAATGATCTATAATATAAATCTCAAATGAATATAAAATATAAACTGAGAATATAAATATAAATCAATATTACAGGTCCCTTTATATCACATTCCATTGACTTCTGTGGGGATACTATAAGGCATCTGATCGAGCGTTCTTTATATACGATGATATAAAAGATGTGCAGACACTCACTTAGCCCACTTTCACACTTGCGTTGTTAATTCCAGTATTCAGATCCGGCAGAGGATATTAATACTGGAATTAAACAGATCCATTTTGATTTTGCACATCAGGATGCATCCGTTCCGTTAGGATACAGTTGTGTGAAATCAAAACAGAAAAAAACGGATCCGTCACTACATACATTGAAAGTCAAAGGGTGACGGATCTGGTTTTTTAGGCTCCTAAAGAAATGGATCCGTCACCATTGACTTACATTGGCTTCAGTGCCGGATCCGTTTTTGTGACTGGACAGAAAACCACAGTTTGCAGTGGTTTTGTGTCCGGTCACAAAACGGAATGCTGATGGAACGGAAGACATCCTGATGCATCTCTTTCCGTTCAGAATGGTTCAGAAGGACTAAACGGAAACATTTTTTTTTCCAGTATTGTGATCCTCTGCTGGATATCAATACCGGAAAACAACAACGCAAGTGTGAAAGCAGTGGCGTAACCACAATTGACCGGGCCCCACAGAAAATTTTAGACGGGGGCCCCCCTCAGCAACTTTTTTGCAACCCCAAACTTGCGCATCCCCCACTCCTGTGGCTGGTCAAAACTGTTCTCTCAGACGAGGCCCAGCAGCCGCTCCGTCCGTTTTCTACACGTATATACTATATATAATGTCATTGTATAATACTGTTGAGGGGGGACCTGACAATAAAATCTTTTAGTCCTCCTCCTGAGGGGGCCCCTTGTGAGTCTGGGCCCCAAAGCAGCCGCTTCCCCTGCTTCCCCTATTGCTACGCCCCTGTGTGAAAGTAGCCTAAGATTATACAACCTAATGCATTAGTTTGCATTGCATAAAATCTATGAATCCTTTGCTTAGTATTCTGCATCTAATAAAGCATCAAGACAGGCAAATATCATGACGTTCCAAAACACAACATACACCTCATATATTAATGATCGTGTGGGCATGTCTGTGTATGGAGATTTAACTTACAAGCATCGCTCACGAGAGAGCGCAAAAAATGACACGCCCAGAAGGTCCTGGCGAAGCAGAGAAGGCGAAACGCGCGTCGAAGTGTTTCCTGACCCTTGCTGTCCCTCTACCCCTGATCATGTGCATAGGTGGGTGGTTTATGATTTGATTTTGTTTTTGAAAATGTAGTATATGGTGAGTTGAGGGTTTGTGGACGTCCCCCTCTATTCCATTACTAGTGACTATGTACTGAGTGTGATTATATTCAACTTCTCTAGAGAGAGAATAATTATTCACTATTTTTTTTCTTTTCTTGTCTTTTTTCTACCCTACGTACTGGACATGTTTAACATCTTTTTTTGGGTGTATTGGTACCAATGGTCAGTGATTCGGTACAGCCACACTATTATGGATCTGATGTTTTCTCCCATACTTTATGGGTTTTTTTTCAGTTTGAGATTACATTTTTATGCAATAAATTTACAATATCTTTATTATGATCTTATGGTTGTGTCATTTTTTGCGCTCTCTTGTGAGCGATGCTTGTAGGTTAAATATCATTACATTGTAGAAAACTGAAGCCTCACTACGAAGGAGAGCGGTGTTTACTCAAAGCAGCCCCTTGATATCACCGGGGCTCCAGTATTTCTTAGTATCAAGGCAACGGAGTTATTAAATGGCCAGATATTTGCAAATTGGTTCAGACTCCTGCACCATGGATGAACACAGAGCTTCACAGAGACCCAGAAAACCCTCATCTCATCATCTATTGCATGTAAGAAACTAAGCAAATGAATTTCATGGCTCACAATGGTGGATTATTTATTATACACACTTGCTGTATATAGCGCTGACATATTCCGCAGCACTTTACAGACATTATCATCACTTGTCCCCAATGGGGCTCACAATCTAAGTTCCCTATCAGGATGTCTTTGGAGTGTGGGAAGAAACCGGAAACCCACACAAACACGGGAAGAACATACAAACTCCATGCAGATGTTGTCCTTGGTCGGATTCAAACCTAGGATGTCAGAGTGCTAACCACTGAGCCACCATGCTGCCTATATTGTTTGAGAGGTGTCCTCTGATATCTTATTGGGGAGCAACGAGCCCATATATTATTTTTAGCTCGAGGGATTTATGCTTTGTGCATACATATTATTTGTATCCAATGCTGTACATGCATTTCTCTCATTTAAACTTTATAGTTGTAATTAGGGACGAGCGAATCGACTTTGGATGAAACATCCTAAGTCGATTCACATGAAACTTCGTTCTAATACTGTACGGAGCAGGAGCTTCGTACAGTATTAGAATGTATTGGCTCCGATGAGCCGAAGTTACTACTTTGCGAGGTCTTGAGAGACTTCACGTAATAACTTCATAAATTAATCTGTACTGTAAAAAAACATTTCCCGAACTCGGGTTTGGTTCCAAGTGAGACTTCGCGAAGTAATAACTTCGGCTCATCGGAGCCAATACATTCTACTACTGTACGGAGCTCCGCCTCCGTACAGTATTAGAACGAAGTTTTGTTTCATCCTAAGTCGATTCGCTCATCCCTACTTATAATATTGATAAGCAACTGGCAATTTGTATACTTGCGTCAATGGACAGATCTTTTTCCACTAGTTGAAAAAAAATGCTTCAGTAACGTAAACTAAATGATTGGATCGGTGATGATTATGGTGAAGTCTATGGAATGCAATCTTAATAGAGGGAGGTGCCACCATCAGTATCTCCATGAGGCACGGTCATCTACAAGTAATAGGGCAGAATGCCTCTGTAATATCCTATGCAATGGAGCATGCTATGATTTTTCCTCACTAATCTAATATGAAATTAGAAGCTGTAAGGCCCTTTAGATTTCTATGGCCGCTGCATTATGAATCTGTGTTGTGTATGGCCCTGACCATAAATGCTGCCGATTATTACCAGCAGGGGCTTCTTTAGGTATACTGAGACCTAATGAATAATTCTGTTCTTAATGATAGATTGACAGAGTGAATTCCAAAGGATACAATGTAAAACAAAACAGCCAAATAACTAAACTCCTAAATGCAAATTTCTCATGTTTTATATGAAGGATGTAATACATTAACATTGAACTATTCTGAAGACCCTTGAACCTTGAGTCCATGTGTGACATGAAGACCGGCGTGTCATTGTGTTATCACACTTACATTACTAGAAAACTAGGACATAAATGTAAAGTGCACATTTACCCATAAAGGTGATTATGGCATGGTAAAATGTAAAGGGACAGCAAGTTCAAGTATCACTAAAGCAGAAGGACAATTATTTTAGGTAAAGCTATGATTTTGCTGTAAGTTATGGGATTACATTGATTTTCTCATCACATATGGCAGAAATCAATATCATTTTCACTGCTGTCAATGGGAAAATGATGACCAGATATGTCCTAGATGTGTGTAATGTTTTTTTTCAGCATCCAAAATATTATCCCCATAGATTTATTCTATTACTGTATTGTCATTTGCACTAAAGAGTACAGTCACCTGCAGCTTTATGTCAGATGAAATTTGTACAACCAGAATCTGACATATATGACATTAACTAGATAGATAGATAGATAGATAGATAGATAGATAGATAGATAGATAGATATGAGATAGATAGATAGATAGATAGATAGATATAGATAGATAGATATAGATAGATAGATAGATAGATAGATAGATAGATAGATAGATATGAGAGATAGATAGAAGATAGATATAGATAGATAGATAGATATAGATAGATAATAGATAGATATAGATAGATATGAGAGATAGATAGAAGATAGATAGATAGATAGATAGATATAGATAATAGATAGATATAGATAGATAGATATGAGAGATAGATAGAAGATAGATAGATATAGATAGATAGATATAGATAGATAGATAGATAGATAGATAGATAGATAGATAGATATGAGAGATAGATAGAAGATAGATGATAGATAGATAGATAGATAGATAGATAGATAGATAGATAGATAGATAGAATAGCAGGCTCTAGGGTTGAGCTGAAACGTTGTGTATCCACATGGGTGAATAAATATTTTTTAAATTTTTATTGATTTTTGTGCTGCCTGTGTGCTATTTTGTATACTGGGCAATCATCTAGCCCCATCATGCATGCACCCACTGTGCTAAATTTATTTTGGATCTAGTGCTGTCAGATTTTTGCGATAGATAGATAGATAGATAGATAGATAGATAGATAGATAGATAGATAGATAGATAGATAAGAAATACTCTCAACCAGAGTTAACTGGTGCGGCAATAAATAACAATGTCCATAGGCTGGTCTCTCATATATTAGTTGTTTTTTGCTAAACACAACTTATAACATGTCTGTGCACTTTAATGCACCAGTGTGTCATCCTCTATCTGAAAGAGTCAGACAATAAACTACTACATGCTACATTTCTCTATTCAACGCATGGAGGCATCCTATGTTAAACCCGATGCTGTGTATTTCAGGAGATTGAAGATTTGATTTTCATCTCAGTGCTGGACAACTATTCCTTGTTTTCCCTGTTAAAACCGATGCGTCAGATGCCAAACATTAATCCATAAAAAACCATGGGATCAGTTCAGTTTCTCTACGGCCTTTCTGCACCACACAGAAGGGAAACGCTGCTGGACTGCTGGGTGTATGGGAACACAGTCATAGACCACAGATCTCAAGTAAAAAAATAAAATAAAATACCAAAGGCACCAGCAGGCAGTTTCCTGCTGTATTGGCTCCTTGGTACTGACTGGAACAATATAACAAACATCTCTAAGCATCTCCGTGTTATGTAAATGTGTAGAACATAAAGTGACTAATTGTAACATTCTGTAAGTAGAACGTAGCGTTATATATACTGTCAGGTCTAATCTGATTGGTTAGAAAAGAGAAGTGGGGAATTGGCTGAAATATGGTGACACCAATTGTTACTATGGGGGGGGATTTATCATAGACCAGGGTTTTACCGTGCGATGATGGAAGATTCGCCTAATTTATAACGGGACGCACACATTCTGAACGCAGTCTCTTCGCCTTAACGAAAATTTTCAGTTGTCTTTTACATCTGAAACTTGTGTTCTTTTAGGCCTCTTTCACACGACAGTATTTTTTGCGGATAGGATGCCATCCGTTCTTTTTTTTTTGCGGATCCGCAATTTGCGGACCGCAAAACACAACGTTCATGTGAAACTAGCCTAAGGCCGGTTTCACACGAACGTTGTGTTTTGCAGTCCGCAAATTGCGGATCCGCAAAAAAAAACGGATGCCGTCCATATGGCATCCGTTTTTTTTGCGGATCCATTGTAACAGTGCCTATCCTTGTCCGTTTTGCGGACAAGAATAGGACAGGTTCTATCTTTTTTGCGGGGCTACGGAACGGGCATACGGGTGCGGACAGCACACCGTATGCTCTCAGTATTTTTTGCGGACCCATAGAAATGAATGGGTCCGCATTTTTCACATCGGAGCCCGCAAAAAATACTGTCATGTGAAAGGGGCCTTACTCATATAGAAAAAGAGGAAACCATGGCGCCTAGAGAGGCCATTGTTTTTCGGTCACCCATTTGAAACGTTTCGACATTTCACCTGCACATCACCATTTATCACCCAGACTTGGTTCCACTTGGCAACTACTTTAGGTTGATGGCTGAGGAGCAGATCTTCCGTCAAACAGTTCTGTATCTGTGCCATGCTAACGTTTCCAGCTTGCTGACAATATGTCTATAGGCGCCAATGTTCTAGGTACCCTCCAGCACTTTCTGGTAGTTAGGATAGCTTTTACTAATAAGCCATAAAATAATAGCAGTGTTCATCAGGTATTTTTAGCTTGGTTATAGGTATTGTATTTAGGTTACGAAACATAAAAGGTCCATGAACAGATGCCAATCATTTCTTTAGGACTGAACTGATGATAGGAACTGAATGCACTTTTGTCATCAGTGTCAGTCCTATAGATGGGATCCAGGTTTTCACAGGAACCATAAACAATTTATATACAACCCCAGTGTGAATGCAGCTGGATGCAAATTTTGGACCCTATAAAAAAGTCTTCATGGAAGTGATTATCTAATATACATGAATAGGGTCTAGCAAGTGGTGACTATATAACAGTCTATGTAATATTTCTCTAATATCTATGTTATGTCTAATATCTAATTGATATCTATATCTCTCTCTATCTAGCTACTAATATCTATCCACGTATCTCCTATCTATCTACATTCATTATGTTAACTGATCACATGATTTAAATACTGTGACTGGAAGTATTGCATTCAAAATCACAGAAAAAAAGTGGTCTAAATGGCAGAAAATGCCCCAAACCCCATATGCTGTTGCACATCTCTAACCGGGGGAGCAAATCCTGCACATGTGATCCGTTGCTGACAGCAATCCCCAGCAAAAATGCATACAATGGAGGATGCCTGCAGCGGACCACATGTACCACAAAGATATCCTACACAGGATAGCCAAATGTGCGGATGTGACAAACTGTATAAAACAAAAATTCACGGAAAATAGTGCACTACAGCGGTCAATGCAATTGACAATATATGGCTAAACTCTAGGCTTATATTGTCAATTGCATTTACCGTTGTAGTGCACTATTTTCCGTGAATTGCTGGAAGTATTGCATTGCTTGAAAAAATAGAGTAAAGAGTGAATTTCTCATTGGAAATTCTGGAGTAGACTTTGCATCTAGGCTTTATTTGCTGCCACACACTAGATGGGTAAAATCTAGAGTAATATATCTGTTTAGGTATATCTATCTATCTCCCATGCTTTTATTTATATATCTACATATCCTACTATACAACTATATATATATATATATCCATGTATCTCATACTTATGTATATATCCATTTATATATCTATTTCCGGTCTGTCGTCTATCTAATATCTATCTATCTATCTATCTATCTTCTATCTATCTATCTATCTTCTATCTATCTCCAATCTACTATCTATCTATCTCCTATCTATCTATCTATCTATCTATCTTCTATCTATCTATCTATCTATCTATCTCCTATCTATCTATCTATCTATATCCTATCTATCTATCTATCTATCTTCTATCTATCTATCTATCTACTATCTATCTACTATCTATCTATCTCCTATCTATCTATCTATCTATCTCCTATCTATCTATCTATATCCTATATATCTATCTTCTATCTATCTATCTATCTATCTATCTATCTATCTATCTATCTATCTCCTATCTATCTATCTATCTATCTATCTATCTATCTCCTATCTATCTATCTATCTATCTATCTACTATCTATCTATTTACAATCTATCTATGTTTTTCTTGACAAAGGCTCCAATGAGATGAGCTGAAACGTTGCATGGGGTGAATAAAGGAGATCCACTTTTTTTTTTACACCAGAGTGCTGCCTTTTTAAATATTGTGTTTTTATCTATGTATTATCTATCTCATATCTATCCTCTATTTATCTAAAAATGCAAACAGGCAGCACTCTCAGATAATAGGAAAATGAAAAAAGTTTATTCACCCATGTGGACGCGACCTTTCGGCTTAATGTTGCGTCCACATGGGTGAATAAACTTTTTTAATTTTTCTATTACATGAGAGTGCTGCCAGTGCTGCCGGGCAATAGTCTAGTCCCTTTGGGCTTGCACCTCATTTTTGTTTTTGATATTTGATTCTGGTGCTGCCATTTTTCTGCGTTTTTTTTTTATCTATCTATCTATCTATCTATCTATCTATCTATCTATCTATCTATCTATCCTCATATCTCTCACCTATCTATATATTTAATATCCATCATTTATGTATTTATTTATTTATTTACATATCATATATCTTATTTCTAATATCCATCTATCTCCATTTAATTATCTATCTGTCTATCTATCTAGCTGACACCTAGCTCATATCTACCTATCTATTTATCTATCTATCATCTATCTATCTAATATCTATCTTTTATCTATCTATCTAATATCTATCTATTATCTACCTATCTAATATCTATCTATTATCTATCTATCTATCTAATATCTATTATCTATCTATCTAATATCTATCTATTATCTATCTATCTATCTCATATCTATCTAACATCTATCATGTATCTCATATCTATCTCATATCCATATTTCTCATATTTAATTATCTATCTATTTATCTATCTTGTATCCAAGTATATCCAGTTTCCTTATGCATCAAGTTATCTGGGATTAACATGCATACATCCAAAATCTCTATGACTTACATTGCAAATCTTTTTTATGAGAAAAAGTTAAATGTTAAATCTAATGTACAAATTTTACCTAAATACAACTTTAAAAGAATAAAACAGAAGTAACCTACCAATAAACCTGCCCATTCTAACATGCCCATCACTCACATGGACACACAATCAATGAGAAATCACACTGGAGTGAGGAGAAGATTTGCAGGCACAGCTCAGTCATTCAGGTCTGATCTGCAGCAAGTCATGGATCTTATTAAATGAAGGAATTCTGCTGATGCATTTGTAGCAGTCTGCAGGTTTCGGTAATGGCTCACATCACAGACTTGCAGAGTGAACACATTCTGCTGCCTGTATGATTTTATATAGCAGAGGAACTTTAATGATCAAAGTGGCTTTAAACTGGTTTTACAGTTCACATGTTTTGTGCAGTTGCCTCAGAAACTACAGTGGAGAGATTTTGGCTTCTAATATTTATTTGTGGAGCCAGAGAAAAGACAGGATCTTAGAGTTATGAGGAGCCGGAGCAGTCTGAGGAAGGTTCTCATGCTCTCTGTACTACTACTCTGCTCATCCAGCAACAGATGGACCCAACACTTCTGTGGCCCCTGTCCCCTCACTGTCATCTTCCGTGCAAAGTTACAAGACGCCTAATTGCTGCTTATGTGCAAGCAGAAGGGCTCTTTTCAGTCATCATAACTGATAAATTTCTGAAATGCTTTTTACATTGCAAACATGTGCATCTTAATGGAAACCAGTTCTGCTCTCCATTAGAGCATGCTTTACAAAAAAAAAAGTAAGGGGAAAAAAATGGTTTAGAAATGGAGTATCGATTTCATAGCATGACATGAACCATGCAGCATTATTACACTAAGCCTTGTGGGGGCTTACCTCAGAAAGTCCAGCCAGCCATCACGGATGATAGAGGGGTCCAGCTGAACAGAGAGGAAGTTCTCACTCACAGTCGTGATGGGGGTTTTGGTGTTGACATCAAGGAGAATCAATGTCCTTCCTTTCACACCTGAGGACCTGGAGACAGGGAACAGTTTCCTTTCCCCAATTTGAGTTGAACCTGAGCCCCTGGGAATCCTGATGATCAATAAGGTGAGCATCAGGTAGACCTCCAGAGGATGGGAGCAGGGGGGCATCAGGAGCATGGCGCAGCAGAAGAAGGAACCCTTTGATCTCCTTGGTCTTGCACACACTCTGATATCCTGGTCAGGAGGAGGCTGGCTCACTGGGAAACTAATTGCCCTTATCTCAAGTGCATGTCACTGAGCCCTTTTTTTGCTATGTTTTGGTGCTGCTGGAGGGGAAACCCACGCCCCTGACCAGCCTTTAAGCAGCTTGGGCCAAGAGTCCCAGTCACCCAGCGCCGCCCATTTAAGAGATTCAGGCTGCAGGCTCATCTGCTTGTGCTGCTGAAAGGTAAGGTGAATCCTTAACCCCATGTGTGCCGGAATTAAATTCAGCAAGATGCCAACTGCAAGAAATACCAAATGCGGCACACGGAGGAGATATAATGCGAAAATTAAGTTTTGTGCATCATATGCATTACTAGCTGTGCAGCTCATAGATTTACTCCTAGATGGTGCTCACTTTCGTTATTGTATATATTCTATACCTCCTTGTGGTGGCTGCTCCAGGTCTATTATATAGAGTAATGTGGACTATACTATGTGTATGTCCTGGTAAATGTGCCGACTGCGTGCAAGCTTTGGTGAGTGTGCTGTGTGCATTGTATGGTATATGGGCTCTGTGCAAGGCTGCTATGGTGAGTGTGCTGTGTTCATGTCATGGTGAGTGTGCTCTGTGCAAGCCCTGGTGAGTATGCCCTGTCCAAGCCTTGGTGAGTGTGCTGTGAGCATGCCATGGTGACTGTGCCCTGTGCAAGCCTTGGTGAGTGTGATGTGAGCATGCCATGCTGACTGTGCCCTGTCCAAGCCTTGGTGAGTGTGATGTGAGCATGCCATGGTGACTGTGCCCTGTCCAAGCCTTGGTGAGTGTGCTGTGAGCATGCCATGCTGACTGTGCCCTGTGCAAGCCTTGGTGAGTGTGATGTGAGCATGTCCTGTGAGGGTGCTCTGTGCATCCCCTGGTGAGGGTGCTCTGTGCATGACCTAGTGACGGTGCTCTGTGCATCCCCTGGTGAGGGTGCCCTGTGTATGCCCTGGTGAGGGTGCTTTGTGCAATCCTGGTGAGGGTGCTATGAGCATGCCATGTTGAGTATGCTGTGTACATACCATGGTGAGTGTGCTCTGCGCAAGCCCTGGTGAGCATGCTGTGTGCCTGCTATGGTCAGGGTGCTGTGTGCAAGCTATGGTGAGTGTGCATGTCCTGGTGAGGGAGCTCTGTGCAAGCGCTGGTGAGTGTGCATGTCCTGGTGAGGGAGCTCTGTGCAAGCGCTGGTGAGTGTGCCCTGTGCATGCCATGGTGACTGTGCTCTGTGCAAGCCAGGGGAGTGTGCCCTGTGCAAGCCTTGGTGAGTGTGTTGTGAGCATGCCTGTTGAATGTACTCTATGAAAACCCTGGTAAGTGTAGACTCTGCAAGCCCTGGTGAGGGTGCTCTGTACATGTCCTGGTGAGTGTGCTCTGTATACCCCGGTGAGGGTGCTGGCTTTGTGTCCATGCCCGGGTGATTTTGATGATTGTGTGACTCTAGCTGTGGGTTACACACATTTCCTGCAGCACTTGTAGACCCTGTGCGACTGTTACCATTGCAGGATAGTGTACAGATTTCCCGACTCCTACTGGCTTCTTCTGTCTATGTCGCATGCATTGTACAAGTGAGACAGTCTACAGCGCATTTCTGTACCAGACAAGAAACCGATTCTTCATCGAAAGAAATAATCAGAGAATATGTTCCTCTGGGTATAGATTGTATTCATCTCATGCCCGTTGATAGCACAGACAAGGCATTATGTGAAGGTTAGATAATACTGAGATAATATCTAAATATTTCAGTATATCGGAATGTATTAACCTAAAAAGGAGGTAATTATTAGAATTACTGCATTAAACTATGCATATAGTGTGTATTGCCCTGTGCATAGATAATACTATCCTAGTATATACAGTGATATATCAGTTTTATGTTGCATTGAGGAGTCATAACTCTGGTCGGCTTGTTAGTACATACCGTAGGCTGCATTGTGCTGATATTCACAGTATTATTCCCCAGTGTACAGTAAGGGCTTGTGTGGCTAAAATAGGAATTACCAGTAAAAGCACAGATTCCACTTATAATACACACATTATATTATTTCAATATGTAAACAAAGTATGTTTCTCTACTTAATATGTGTAATTAATATATAGGTATCGATTAAATAAACATTGCACCTTTGCTTAGATAGACAGATAATAGATAGATAATAGATAGATAGATAGATAGATAGATAGATAGATAGATAGATAGATAGATAATAGATAGATAGATAATATATAAATAGATGATAGAGATAGATAGATAGATAGATAGATAGATAGATAATATATAAATAGATGATAGAGATAGATAGATAGATAGATAGATAGATAGATAGATAGATAGATAGATAGATAGATAGATTATATACTTAGTCCTTACCGTTATTCAATGACATAAAGGAATTATCCGTAAATTATAAATACAAATATACGAAAATATAATATATAAACAGATAAAATAAGGTCTGACGTATTTCGGGTTCTTAGTTATTTAATTTTCCCATATATACAGGAATAATCTGGAATGTCTCCGTAGGTTATATATTTTATTCTAATAGTAAGAATATATATTACCTTACAATATAGATACATGACAGATGCGAGATAGATAAATAGATGATTAGATAGATAGATAGATAGATAGATAGATAGATAGATAGATAGATAGATAGATAATAGATATATATAGACAGATAAATAGATACTAGATCATGAGAGATACGAGATAGATAGAAGATAGATAGATAATAGATAGAAGACATAGATGATAGATAGATAGATAGATAGATAGATAGATAGATAGATAGATACAATACAATAAAATATACAATATAGATACATTATATAAAGTAGATATATTATCCAGACATTGCTGTACAGTATAGACACACTATAGTCTCTCACACCACTGACACATGGCATATAGACACATTTTCTGGTATATTATACACATTATATTATTTTCCTGAAATACAAATACAGAGATCGACCAAACCCCATTACTGTACAGCAACTGCAGAAATAATAATTATATAAAATAATAAATATCCCCATTCATGTACAAAAAACCTAACACATGGCATCCCTCAGTACATGGCCGGTGTCAGTGATTATTCTGATCCTCAGCACTGGAGCACTGCACAGACAGCGTACAGGGACTACTCCACCCAATAGCTCCACTACCCAGACCGTATGTGCAGATGTAGAAGAGCTCAGTCATAGGGCACAGCTCCCTGTTTACATGGGACTGCAGGTAAATTCCTCACGTTCTGCTGTTACATTTATCCCATAATAACTCCCGACACTTCTGAATGACCGGAGGCTCATCCCCGACTATTCAGAACATTGTCTGCTTCACAAGCCCCTGCTGAGACCCTCCACTACTGACCTCAGCCTGCACTTCTCATCTCATATATAATGTACAGGACATCAAATCAACAATAGATGATTATGGGGATTCCTACTGTGTTTAAAGAATAGAAAAGCCGCATAATTAATGGAAGCAAATCTACAGAATATCTAGTGCAATGTATATATATATATATATATATATATATATATGTGTGTGTGTGTGTGTATAAATATATATATATATATATATATATATATACGCATCGTAATTTATAGTATGTATATGAATTATTATTATATACACATTCATCTATCTGTCTAGTTTGTGTAACATATCTATATATATATATATGGAGAGAGAGAGTCATAACTAAATGTGTATATATATATATTTATTATTATTATTATATATACACACTTTATATATTATAAATAAACACATATACACACAAATGTGCGGTATATATAAATATATTAATAATTGATATAAAGTTACAAGATAATGAATATGATACTAATCATATGATAGTACTCATTTAGCATTATACAAAAGTACAGTATACCCCCTTGTGCTATTTTTAACCGCACTAATCTATATAACATCTGACAGGGAGCATCCCCTGATTACTATAGGAATAAAGTGATGGCACATGCCAACCACGCTTTCTGAATGCCCTGAAGATGTCTTGAAAAAATAGCTGAACGTTGATAGGTATGGATCACTATGTGTATAATACAGCTTCACCACTATACTGGGTGATATTGTGGCCTCCCTAATAGAGCAGGGCAGGCAAATCCTCTGTAGTGATGGCAGTGATGTATTTCAGATCTCAGTGATCTCATTTATGTGGATGTGGAGGCTGTGTCGTGTTATTTCGTTTTGTCTGGATGATCCACGTACAATGTACAGTACCGAGCACAGTAACTGATCTTCCAGACCCACAGAAGTTTGGGATCTCAGTGCTGCAGTGACCCACCTGGTCAATCACTTCAAGGCCTAACAGCGCCATCTGCTGTTCACTGTGGAAATGGCAGTAGATGCTAAAAACTGGAGAAGCTTTTCTATATCATTACAGGATACATTTCACAGAAAACCTCCCGTTATTTCAGACTCATCATCACATCATTAAATACACAGATCTGTACAGACAGCGGCAGCTTTCAAAGGTGACCATAAAGAGAGGCTGTAGGTGGTAGCTGTGAAGCCTGCGGTGCTGCCCAGTCCTCTGCCCTGGGAGCTGCATGCATTTGGTTCTGGCAAGGAAAAGCTATTAGCAAAAAAAATCCTGGGGAAAATAGAGAAAATATTTCCCTTCTGGATTTTCAGCTTCAAAAGGAGACCCCTAACTGTGACCAGTGTCTGGGATCCCCACAGCTCCCAGACCTCTCATCTGCACACTGTCCACTTAACTATTTCACCACAAGTCACAGTTCAGACCATATGTAAGCGGTAAGTGATTATCTGTATTCATAATGAGTGTAAGGAACTAAAGAGTGATCCTTCTTTATTCTATATACAGGTCTGCACCAGTTATCTAACTATCTATCTATCTATCTCATATCTATCTATCTATCTATCTATCTATCTATCTATCTATATCATATCTATCTATCTACCTCATATCTATCTATCTATCTATCTATCTATCTATCTATCTATCTATCTATCATTATCTATCTCATATCTATCTATCTATCTCATATCTATCTATCTATCTATCTATCTATCTATCTATCTATCTATCTATCTATCTATCTATCATTATCTATCTATCTATCTCATATCTATCTTTCTATCTCATATCTATCTATATATCTATCTAATGTCTATCATTATCTATCTATCTATCTATCTATCTATCTATCTATCTATCTATCTATCTATCTATCTATCATCTATCTATCTATCTATCTATCTCATATCTATCTATTTATCTATCTATCTCATATCTATCTTTCTATCTATCTATCTATCTATCTATCTCATATCTATCTATATATCTATCTAATGTCTATCATTATCTATCTATCTCATATCTATCTATTTATCTATCTATCTCATATCTATCTTTCTATCTATCTCATATCTATCTAATGTCTATCATTATCTATCATTATCTATCTATCTATCCTTCTATCTATCTATCTATCTATCTATCTATCTCATATCTATCTATCTATCTATCTATCTATCTCATATCTATATTTCCATCTATCTCTCTAGCTAATATCTATATATCTATCTAATGTCTATCATTATCTATCTAAAGAAAGGTTCTGTGAGGGGACTGAAACATCACTGTGACATGTGTGAATAAATACACTTGTTTTTTTCACCATCTACAGAGGAGTGCCTTGGATTTTTTTGCACATACTGTACCTACACCCAGGATCAAGAGTTGAAAGCTGGCACCCATTCACTACGGTATATAGGAGGAGTGCTGCCCCATTTTGGATTTATCTATCAATGTATCCAGTAGATAAATATTACTTAATAGATTGATATCACATAGTTAAATAAATATAAGATAGATAGATAAATAGATAGATAGATAATAAATAGCCTAACTGCAGTGCAATAAGGCAAATATGTTAACTCTTACATGCACCACAATGTAACTACATGTCATTGGTGCAGTGTAAATGTATGGAGCACAATGACCAGGATGAAAGATAACTCAGATCCCGGTCATTTAACCCCCAGGTGCTGTGTCAATATCAATTGCAGCATCTGAGTAGTAAGTCGGAGGGAGGGAGCTGCTATCGCAGCCTGGAAGGCTCCTATGCCTGTCAGAATCCCATAGACTGCAATAGTACAGAAGATCGCACATTCAAGTCTCCTAAGGGCTCATGTACAGAACCGTAGCCTGTTTTGTGGAACGGAACATCTGGGCCATAATAGAACTGTCCTATCCTTTTTTATAATGCGGACAATTTTTATATTTTTATCTATATATTTGCAGGTGCCACAGAAAGGACAAACAGACACCGTGTGCTGTCCACATCTTTTGTGAAGTGAACGGGTCCGCATCCGACCCACAAAAAATGTAGATTGGATGGAGACACAAAATAGGTTTGTGTGCATGAGAGGGTTAAAAATGACAATAACAAAGTTTAATAAAATGTAAAAAAAACCACAAAATATTAACAATACAAACCATCTCCTTTCCCAGTATAAAATATAAAATAAATAATAAGTAAAATAAAAATAAACATTAGTTGTATCACTGCATCCAAAAATGTCTAAACTATTAAAACTATTAAAATATAAAAATATGTATCAAGTGAACAAAAAGTCATATATACCAGAAAAAAAAAAACAATAAAAACTACAGGTCGCACTGCAAAAAAACAAACAAAAAAAAAACAAGACCTCACACAGCTCAATAGATGGAAATACTTTTAAAAAGTTGGGCGTCAGTACATGGCAATGCAATGAAAAAAATGGTTTTTCAAAGGTTTTTCTATTTTAAAACAACAAAAACTATATAAGTTTAATAACGCTGTAATCATACTGACCCGCAGAATAAGACCATCATTCATCATCCTACCTATCACAATCAACCACCTTATGTGTTACCCCCTATTCCTCATAGATTGTAAGCTCTTGCGAGCAGGGCCCTCACTCCTAGTGTTTCAGTTGTATATTAGCTAGTCATGATTGTATTGTACAAGAACCCGATGACTTTGTAAAGCGCTGCGGAATATGGTGGCGCTATATAAATAAATATTATTATTATTATTATTATTATTATTATTATTATTAAAACGCCATAAAAACAAAACCCAAACCTTGGCGTAATTGAGATTTTTTTCCAGTTTCTTTTTCCTGCTTTTCAGTACCAGCTATGATAAGTTAAATGGGCATTAAAAAATACAACTTGTCCTGCAAAAAACAAGCTGTCATACAACTATGTGAGCATAAAACTATATATATATATATAGCTCTTGGAAGGAGAGGAGGAGAAAACGAAAATGAAAAAAATATAAATAGGCTGTGTCCTGAAAGGGTTAATCTTGACATTTGATGTTCCTTTATTTATAGACAATAAATCACATCATCCCTGTGTAACTAAAGCAGCCATTATCTCGGCAGACTATTAAAAGTGTATGTTCTGGCTTTGTAAAGCCTTGTAATCTGCATCGTGAAGGCCACCCCCCCTGAAGCCGGATTCATGTTCATGTAAACAGAGCGCTTTCATGAACACAGCATCAACCGCCCAGTCCCCATCACACACAGAACACGAAGGTGATAAGGGGGAATCCACACAAGGGCAGGTTGTATAATACATTTATATCATTTATATAAAATAATACATTCTGACATGTTCTGTTCATCGGTTGCCATCAGTTCAGCTAAAATCTAAAAATCCCCACACACTCCAGTTTTCTGGTGTAAAAAAGTAGCAAACCTAATGTGTGCGACTTTTTAAATGCTAATGTGTATAAATTTAGTGCACGTGGCGTTTCTATGCCTCCCTCACCACTTTCCCAGTGGGTCCAGCATATTTATTATATTCTTTTGTGATTGTTTTTTGGTGTAAAAGAAGACTGAAACCTACATCAGATCCAAGGTGGCATAGATTTCATTTTAGGTGCACAAACTGCCAGAGGATGCACCTAATTTAGGATGAAGTGTGCGCCTGGTCGTAAATTAGGTGCATCCTCTAGCTGCGCAGCGGAAATTATAGACCGGTGTAAAAGTCTGGTCGATGATAAATCTCCCTTTTGTGTTTTGGAAACAGAACCAGATAAAAAACACTGAATGGCAAACTGATTGATATGATATTATTTTACACAATCAGTCTGGATCAGTTCTACACAAAATGCAAAAAAAAAACCCAACATCTACATATCTATATCAAATCTATCTAGAAAAAATCTCATATCTCTCTATATTCTATCTATCTATCTATCTATCTATCTATCTATCTATCTATCTATCCCACATGGGTAAATAAAGACTTTCATTTTTTCACTTTTTTACTGAAGAGTGCTGCCTCTTTTTTCTTTTTTTTCTTTATCTATCTATCTATCTAATCTATGTATTATCTATCTATCTATCTATCTATCTCTATAATCTATCTATCTTTCCTCATCGTCCAAAGGCAGCACAACACAATGGGTTAATGTTTCCCTCATTGTGTTGTGCTGCCTTTGGACTAAAGGAAAGAAAAATTTCGGTAAGCAAATTTTCATCTATCTATCTATCTATCTATCTATCTATCTATCTATCTATCTATCTATCTATCTATCTAATCTATTTATTATCTATCTATCTATCTATCTATCTATCTATCTATCTATCTATCTCTCTCATATCTCTCTCTATAATATCTATCTATCTATCTATTATCTATCTATCTATCTATCTATCTCATATCTCTCTACATAATATCTATCTTTCTATCTATCGAATCAGGGGCATAACCATAATTTACAAGGCCCCACAGCAAAATAAGATGGGGCTCCCGCCAACTAATGTAAAAAAAAAAATAAAAACATCAGCAGAAGTAGTAATAATAAAAGCTATGTATACTAGCACCATATATCAGAAAACCAATATTATAGCAAAAAAAAGCTATATTATTATTCCCCACAAAAAGGTGCAATGTTCTTGCACATTATAGCAGCACCCCACCCCAGATTCTGGGCCCCAAATGCTGTGGCTGCTATGGCTGTTACATCCATGTGTATCATAGCATATCTACCGGTATCTATCTATCTATCTATCTATCTATCTATCTATCTATCTATCTATCTAAAGGTTCTGTGGTCTCCAACCTGTGGCTCTCTAGCTTGTGTGAAACTAGTTCTAGTTGAAGAGATATAGGTTGCTAAAGCGCTACACAAAAAAATGCAAAAAGAAAAACATACAACAAAAGCACAATAGTACGGACATGCCCCAAAGCTGTATACTGTCCTACTGTCTCCTTCCTTCCTAGATTGTAAGCTGTCTCGAGCAGGGTCTTCTCTCTCTCTCTCCAGTCTGTCTCTTGTTCACTTCATGCTTATTGTACGTGTTATTGTATGTTATTATGTATTGTATATGAACCCATTTTCAAATGTACATCAACCTGGAATTACTGGCTTTTCAAAATAAATACATAATAATAATCATAATAATAATAATTATTATTATTATGCTTTTGAGACACATAATCCTGCTAAACATGGTAATACATCATTAAGGTAATAACTCAAATGTAAAGGATTCAGTGTGGAAATATCTGTTTCCGTTCAGTCAGGGCTCATTTACATGGACAGATTATGAGGCCTATTATCAGGAATGGAAGTTCCTATGAATGCTCATTCACAATAATTGTCACATGTAACAGGCGTGTCACCAGCTCTGGGCATTGGGGGCACAAGTCCTGGATATCTGACCCAATGCCCGGATCCCTGCTGACCGCCATCGGCGTCCTCAGATTGCAGATATAGGTGAATAGACTGATGGGGACTGCGGTCACCTCCCTGCTCCGGTGATCTGTCTCATAGGTTACAGGACACTTAAAAGGCTATGTAAACCTTCAGAGGTAATTTTTGTTTATGATTGCATATTCTCAATTGGCCTTTATTAAAAATGTTGAGCCGTTCTGTCACAAAGGGTTAACTGTTTTACTAACTGTGTGACTAGTACTTTCACTTTGTGCCGGTCATCTAATAAACCTTATCTCTAAATTACTAAGAGGTTATCAACAGTGTTTATAATGTCAGAGAGCAGAGATAAGGAGTCCGTCAGCTCCCCAAATGACGGAAAAGAAAACAAAATTCACAGGCTGCTACTACAGCATCTCAGCTCTGTACACAAAAAAGGATTCCATATTTTTAATAAAGACCAATTGAAAAAAATATTTTTTGCTCAAGATAAGTACAATGTAATAATAATTTAAAAAATTGCCCCCAAAGGTGTGCAAAGCCTTTATGCCTACAGCCTATAAGACACTGGGACAGGAGTCCTGCATGATGATGCCATTACATCATGTCAGACCACGAGGGGATCCCATCTATGCTGCACACCTGAAGAGACTGGGAGGAGAGTATGAGTTTTTTTTGTGGTGCTAGAGGGGGCAGTAAGGGGGGCACCATTGCTAAGAGGGGGCACAGTGGGGGTCACCTAATGTGGGGCACTGTAGCTAACTGGGTCACCATTATAAAGCCGAGGGCACTAAGTGGTACTATTATAGGGCGGGGGCACTCAGGGGCCACCAATACTGAGAAGGGAGGCATTATAATAGAGCAGAGGGGCACCAAGAAGGTGTGATTACATTCTGGAGGGCACTAAATTGGCCCCCACTTATGTGTAGAGACGATACTGTGAGAGAGCTGAGGCTGCACCTTTACTTGTAGAGGGCACCATTAGGCTTCATTCACACAACCGTATTTTGTTTCCGTGTCCGTTCCGTTTTTTTTGCGGACCGTATGCGGAACCATTCATTTCAATGGGTCCGCAAAAAAAACGGAAGGTACTCCGTGTGCATTCCATTTCCGTATGTCCATATTTCCGTTCCGCAAAAAAGATAGAACATGTCCTATTCTTGTCCGTTTTGCTGACAAGGATAGGCATGGTTACAATGGATCCGCAAAAAAAAACGGAAACACGGATGCCATACGGAACGTCATCCGTTTTTTTGCGGATCCGCAATTTGCGGACCGCAAAACACATACGGTCGTGTGAATGAAGCCTTAGTGTGGGGGACAGTGTTATGGTGTGAAGTACAGACGGGGACACTGCTGCTATCGGGGCCACTAAGGAGCCATTATTACTGTGTGGTGCACTAAGGAGAGCAGCAAACCCTGCAGTTTGAGGCAGTGAAGCAATAATTATCTTGGGTTCCAACGGTTTATTGTGAGTTGTTCTTACATTTTTCTTAGGGTGCGTCCACATGAGACATAAAATGCAGAGGAAAAGCTGAGGTGTATTTTGTAGCAAATCTGGCGGATGTGTTGCAGATTTCACCCTCTGGATTGCAAAGTGTGAAATCCACAGGGGAGATCCTCGGCATCTCTGCAGAATTTTTTCTTAAAATCTCACCCACATTGCTGGTACTGTTTAACACTGAGGATTGGCCGCACAGCAGATCTGCAGCATTTATGCCCTGTGTGGACATAATCTTAGCGATGCAAAACACATACTCCTGGTCTTTTTATATCCTATCAACACCCCTGCCATGTAAATTTATATGGGCCGATACACCCAGGGTACATGCAGCAATGATGGCTGCTGTATAAGGGATCATGCACACAAATGTATTTTCATTCCGTGTCCGTTCCGTTTTTTGACCGTATGCGGAACCATTCATTTCAATGGGTCCGCAAAAAAAACGAAAGTTACTCCGTGTGCATTCCGTTTCCATATGTCGGTTCCAGAAAAAAAAGATAGAACATGTTCTATTATTGTCCACATAACAGACAAGGACAGAACTGTTCTATTAGGGGCCGGCTGTTCCATTCCCCAAACTTGGAATGCACAAGGATGTCATACATATTTTTTACGGATCCGTTTTTTGCGGACATGTGCATGAGCCCTAAGGATGAGTGATTGTTCATCCCCATACGGGTTCCTGGGCGGCACATCCTGTTTACGCAGGGCAATGTGCTGCCACCAGACAATCATTATGTGCCACTTAAAGGGTCATCTTAGACAATGGGGGCACATCGCTAGGATATGCCCCCATTGTCTTATAGGTGCGGGTCTCATCGCTGGGACCCGCACCTATATCAAAAGCGGAGCCCCCAAAGTGAAGGAGGGTGCACTGTGCATGCGCAGCCGCCCTCCATTCATTTCTACGGGGCCTGCGAAAATAGCCGAGCACTGGCTCGGCTATTTCCATCGGCTACATAGAAATTAATGGGAGCGGTGGCCAGAC
Source organism: Rhinella marina (assembly GCA_900303285.1). NCBI lineage: Eukaryota > Metazoa > Chordata > Amphibia > Anura > Bufonidae > Rhinella > Rhinella marina. The sequence continues at coordinate 803,975 of ONZH01010457.1, read as the reverse complement.
ATGCATGGTGTGCTCCCATTCATTTCTATGGGAGCAGCGGGATCCTCCAGGCGCAGTGCTCCCCTCTCCGTTCTCAATATAGGTGGGACCTGCACCTATCAGACAATGGGGGCATATCCTAGCGATGATTGGATTACCTGACAAACAAGCATTTTTCTTTGTTGGTTGATTGGCACCAGATTGACACATATAACTGGCCCGATAATCTGCACAAGGGACAATTTCTTAGGAATTCGATTAACCTATCAGTTTGTTGTAGGCCTGTGGGAGGAAACCGCACTCCAACCCGGAGGACACCCCTATGAGCACTGAGAGAACATGTAAACTTCATGCAGATGTTCTTGGTTGGATTTGAACCCAGTACACAAGTATGTTTTTACGGGTGGATGGGATTACACAACTAGGGTATTTTTTACATCAGGTTTTCTATTGTTCTCCATAGACTCTAGAGGTAAAACATAATTAAAAGCTTTTCACTTTCTCCTATGTGTTTTTTACATTGAGTTCAGAGAGGAATGGATCGGGAAATGACAAAAAGAATTCCCGGGTCCTGTGACAGATATCATTTCTATGAAATGCATACAGTATATTCCAAAATGACATCTGTTTGTCATCAGGTTCTGATTTTTAGGGCTCATGCACTCAAACGTATTTTCTCTCCATGTCCGTTCCGTTTTTTATGCGGAACCATTCATTTCAATGGGTCCGCAAAAAAAACGGAAGTTACTCCATGTGCATTCTGTTTCCGTATGTCCGTATTTCCGTTCTGCAAAAAGTAGAAGATGTCCTATTATTATCCGCATTACGGACAAGGATAGGACTGTTCTATTAGGGGCCGGCTGTTCCGTTCCGCAAACTACGGAATGCACAGGGACGTCATCTGTATTTTTTGCAGACTGCAAAGTACATAAGGTAGTGTGCATGAGCCCTTATGTCAAGGAATATGAAAGGAGCCTTTTAATGGCAGCCATTCATTTGTATGGGATGAAAACTGATGAGAATGGACCCATTTATATAATAAAGCTCAGAAATCTCTGAAAGGTTTCCACACAAGTGTTTTCTAATCCGCGTATAAGTCGGATTTTATGTACCAGAACCTGCTGCTAATGTTAATAAATAGGGTTATTCACATGGGTGTTTAATTTGCGACAGTATTTGAAATCCGCAGCATGTCTGAGTTTTGTTCATATTTGCTTCCACTTTCGCACATTATAGTCTATGGGAGTGCATCAAAAATGCAGGAGGGAAGGAAAACGGATCTAATTCCGTATGAAATACTGAAGCAATAATTATGGCAATATATTATCCGGAATACGCACGGATTTCCATATGCTCATGTGAAAGTAGCCAGAGGCTGGATTCACACACACACCGCATTTTGCAGCATTTTTTTCCATCAAGAAAACACTGCAGCTGCAGTATCAGGGCTGATGCTTGTGGCCGTAGCCGTTTTTGCGGTCTGCAAATCGCGGATCCGCAAAACACAGATATCAGTCGCTATTTTTTTTCCACTGCTTCAGAAACGTCCTATCCTTGTCCTCAAAACGGACAAGAATAGGACATGTTTAATTTTTTTGTGGAAATACGGATGCAGACAGGTGTACTGCTGCATCTTTTGCGGCCCCACTGAAGTGGAGCTGCATCCGATTCACAAAAAATACGGATCTGACACGGACCAAAACCACAGTTGTGTGTATGGGTCCCTACTTACATGCACCACATTTTTGGTGTTTTTGTGGCACTTTGGAGGTTTTTGGTTTTGCTTTTTTGAAAATGCAGAGCGTAGAACTTAAAACACACCAGAGAAAAATGCATGTTTTAAATGTTCTAAAATAAAATTAAAAATACCACCAGATACGCTACAAAAAACACTTCAGGTTTGAAGGTTTTTGTTTTTTTTACAAAAAAAAAAAAAAAGAAAACATTTGTGTGTGAAGAAGCTTTAAAAATCCTTTTTTTTTTTTTTTGCAAGAACCACTGACAAGATAAAGCTGTTGAAGGCTATATTCACACACAGCGTTTTACAGCATTTTACACCAAGAGGCCTCATGTTTTTTTTTCTGCATACTCATACGTTTTTACATAATCTTTATCTCGTACACACACACATTTGCTCTTGTAGTTTTTGTTCACTAAAAAAACGCCATAGAAACCACATGTTTTTGTGCCTGTTTGGAATTTTTTTTCCCAAAACAAATGTGTGGTTGGTGTTTTTTTAGGACATTTTTTCCCATAGAGTAGGAGATTAAAAATTGCCTGAAAAAAATTCCATTGCTTCAACTTGCTGCTTAAAAAAAATATATGTTAAGACACAAAAATGCCAATTAGAAAAAAATCACCAGTGAGTAAAAAATCGCTTGCATGTCCTATATTTCATATTATCCATAGACTTTTAGCTAACATCTGGAGCTGGTATTTTTTCAGCAAAATATGCACAAAAATGCAGATGCAAAAAATGTCACAAAAAATTCAAAAGTGCAGAAAAACACCACAAAATAGTGTGTGAATCCAGCCTTATAAAGACATATAAAGTATGTCATATATGTCAAGTATGTCGTATAAAGACATTCTTTTCAGGTATATTTCAAATTCTATAGATATTCCTAAAGGAAAAATCGCCTGAAAAACACCTTACCTAAAGCATTTGTCAAAAAACAGCAAAAACGCTAAAAATGGAAAAGCGCAATACAAAATATGCCATGAAAAAATACTTAGGGTGTAGTAAATTTCATACTTCACTATTGACTTTAAAAACATCTGGACACGCAACAAAAAAAAGCCAAGAAAATTGCTGCAAAAAAACTCTGGCAAAAATAAAATAAAATGAAACCTCCTTAAAAAAGTGCACATTTTAAATGTTACAAATTTTTTTTAAAAAATGCAATGAAAAAGGCTTCAAATTCATGGCGTTTTTTTACAAGCTCTTAGCAGCATTCAAATAATAAAAATTCTGCTAAAACTTCTGGACTTAACTTTTATTAAAACAGTTCCACAAAAACTGTATTAAACGTTTTAGTAGATGTCTGCAGCTACCTATGCGATCACAGATATCTTTCTAATATTATGTATGTAGATATATATATATATCCACATATATACACACACACACATATATATATACTGTATATAAATAGCTCATATACAGTGTCTTATAAACTGGAGAAATAATATATACATGTTACAGTCTTGCTGGATAATTTAAATAAATTACTTTGTTACTGCCTTCAAAAACCTAAGGACAATAGAAAAAAGATCCGTGTAAACTAGAGGTTCATCATTGCCCAGCCCATGCTTGCTGTTTCATTATGATCTTGATTTATATTCCTTTTTAGTACTTATCGTTTTACTACAATATTAATAAACTGCAGAACTTACACCAATGAACTGCTGCAGTTTTATGGGAAATTCTTAATAAATATTTCTTTGTCATAAACAGATAATATTCATCTACTATATTCGGATCCTTAGGAAGTATTAGGAGGACTGGCGGCGGATTACAGATTGCAAAAAGTTACAGCACAATGCAAGTGAATGAGATTTAACAAAAGCCATTTACATGTAGTAGAAATATCAACACAAAATCTGCAGCATGCCCTATTCATTGTGAATTTCTTTTCCTGATTTTACCATTTATTTCATCCCTTGCATTGCAAGTTAAAATCGGTGTCGAAACTGGATTTGCTGCAAAATTTGTTCTCTTCAGATCTGTTTTGTTTGCTGCTGCAGCAAAGTTTGAGAAGGAAAAACGGACTTTAAATTAAAAAAATAAGATGCTAGAAAATACATGAGCTCTACAGCTGAATTTATCCCAGTCTGCAAACCTGACCATAGACAAATCTGTCCCCAATCCGATCCATATTATTGACTGGAGTGCGGCCACGCGGTCAGGTTTTTTGATGCACTTTTGGAAGCCAAAACCAGCACTGAATTCAAAAAGAGGAGACGTCTAATCCGTCCTTTATATTCTCTCTCCTTTTATGATCCACTTTTGATTTTGACTTTTAAAACTGCATCAGGAAACCTGCCCATGTGGCCGTACCCTAAGGCCCCATTCACACGACCGTATGTTCATTTCTATATCTTATCCGCATTTTTGCGGATAAGATGCGGAACCATACAGACCCATTCATTTTTCCGCGTTCCGCATCCGTATATTACTGAGGTTCTCCCGCAAAAAAAAGGAAACACGTCCTATACTTGGCCGCAAAACACGTCCGTAGCCCCATTAAAGTCAATGGGTCCGCAAAAATGCGGAACACTACGGAAGACATTCCGTATGTCTTCCGTTCCGTTTTTATATGGACACGGAATACATACGGTCGTGTGAATGGGGCCTAAGGGCTCATGCACACGAACGTATTTTCTTTCCGTGTCCGTTCCGTGTTTTCTTTGCGGACCGAATGCAGAACCATTCATTTCAATGGGTCCGCAAAATAACGGAAGTTACTCCGTGTGCATTCCGTTTCCGTATGTCTGTATTTCCGTTCTGCTAAAAAATAAAACTTTTCCGCATTACAGACAAGGATAAGACTGTTCTATTAGGGGCCAGCTGTTCCGTTCCGCAAAATACGGAATACACAAGGACTTCATCCGTATTTTTTGCGGATCTGTTTTTTGCAGACTGCAAAATACATACGGTCGTGTGCATGAGCCCTAAGGATCACAGCAAATTATATGCAGTGATGAGAATAATCATTAAATAGTACTGCAAATATAGTGGGCTGCTCCTTATACAAAAGCAGACTGAACAGTACAGTCTGCAAAACACTGATCCTCCAAAAATACAGATGACGTCCTTTTGGCATCCGTATCGCATCCGTATTTTTTCTTTGAGGATCCATTGTAACAATGCCTGTCCTTGTCCTCAAAACAGACTAGAATAGGACAAGCTCTATATTTTTTGTGGGGCTATGGAACGGACATGCGGATGCGGAGAGCACACGATGTGCTGTATGCTTTTTTTTTTTACGGACCCAACTAAATGAATGGGACCTCATCCAATCCGCAATAAGAACGGAACGGACATGGAAACAAATTACGTTCATGTGCATGTAGCCTTAGCTCTGAATCAGTAAGGAACAAGACAAAATCAAATCCCCTGCACCGACTGAAGGAATAAAAATCATTCTAGTAATTTCCTTCTATATACAGCGCAGACATGTTAGGCATACGACTATGAGCTAATAATTTATGATATATTTTCAAGCATGCGCATTCCTCTTGCTATATAGACACGTTACACGTGCAGATATGAAATACATAAGGAGTAAAATATCCATATTTACCTCTTTCTACCAGACTCGTCCTTTGTTCCCATGCATGGACTGAACACGGACTGATCTCATGTCGAAAAATCCGCCCGTAGCCCCTTAGATATAAAGGTCCGCTGCTGCTCTAGGGAAGTTTTAGCAGTTATTAAACAGACACGGATCTTTGTTCTGAGACCCCCGCTCTGTTATATTCCTTCTTGTAATCAGTAATGTCAGTCAAAGCGTTTTCGCGCTTGCTGCATAAAGGAATATTATTGGCAGGAAATGGGAAGGTAAAGGCTGGAAATAAAAAATCCTAGTAAAATCGCAAAATACCAATTTCCTCCTCCTAAGCCAAAAAAAAAAAAAAAGACTCTATAGGTATGGAAGTGTTTCATATGTCGAGCTCTGAAGCTGGCGCAGTAAATAATAAGGCATCTAGTTATCATACTCACAACTTCCTATAATAGGGATCCCGTCCTGCTGTTAAGGAACTCGAGAAGTTCAAGGGTTTTGTCCAAAATGTTTCCAGTTTATGATCTCATTTTGGAAGGTTGATGAAAGAAGAAGTGGCACCAATTAATGCTGCCAAGTACTGAACATCAAGAAGTGCTCACCTAGTAGTCACCACAGGGAATACGATAGGTGGAAGTGCCCCATAAAGAGCAGTATTGTGTGTATATACAATATACAGGGAACCTCGTGCTACGAATATATTTACATTTTTTTTTAATTATTTAGCATCAGCATTTTTTCATGTTGCTTTTATAGCGTCATCCAGGGGTGCACCTCGCCTTTCTGCTGCCTGGCGAAAACTGAAACGCATGCCAACTTAATCTAATCCTTTTGCCACAATGAAAGCGCTCATTGCCCCCATGGTTCTTCCGCTGCCCCTCTCTTGCCCCTACCTGGTGCTGCCTGAGGCAATCGCCTCACCTGGTCTCTTTGGTGGTGCACCCCCGGCGTCAACATGTTCCGCAGCGCTGTACAGAGATTGTCACCATTCATATCACGTCCTTTTCCTATTGGGGCTCACAATCCAATTTTTCCTATCTCTAAGGCCCCATTCAGACGACCGTGTTTCACTGTACGGCGGCGGCCTCAGGAAGCGCACGGCGTCATAGCAACCAATGACGCCTCTGGGGCGGCACAGGCCGGGCTTTCACGGACCGTATACGGCCGTGAAACACGGTCGTCTGAATGGGGCCTAAGGTTATGTCCACACGGTCAGGTTTCTTGATGCAGTTTTGGAAGCCAAAATCAGGAGCAGATCATAAAAGGAGAGAAAATATAAAGGACCCATAACACTTCTCTTCTTTTCTCAATACACTCCTGGTTTTGGCTTCCAAAAATTCATCAGGAAACCTGACCGTGTGGCCATTACCCTTAGGGCTCATGCACATGACCGTATGTATTTTGCGGTCCGCAAAAACGGATCCTCAAAAAATATGGATGACGTCCGGAACAGCTGGCCCCTAACAGAACCATCCTATCCATGACCGTAATGCGGACAATTATAGGACATGTTCTATTTTTTTGCAGAACAGACATGCGGATATACGGAAACAGAATGCACGCGGAGTAACTTAATTTTTTTTTTGTGGACCCATTGAAATGAATGGTTCCACATATGGAAAAAATGGAACGGACACGGAAAGAAAATACGTTCGTGTGCATGAGCCCTTACACACACATACCTATCAGTATGGCCGGAATTTTGTTGCACTTTGGTTCTTTTTTTATTCAAATAGATTAAAAAGAACAAAAAAATGACTCCTAATAATACATGAATAATATACCTTTATACCTTTGTGTCTAGAGTGCATTGTATACGCTGATCCCAGACATTGAGTTTTATTTGGAGTCAGCAGGGGACGCCGTTATTTCAGGATAAATGACGCCATAAAAAGCGAGTAAAGCCAGAATTTGGTAATAAGGTGAAGGATGTGGAGCTGATTTATAGGCATTACATGACATTAGGTTTATACATGACTGATGGGTTATGCTTGATTTCATTTGTTTTGCAGTAAAGTGATCTATATTGTCAGACCGGTAACCTGTATCTAAAAGGATGTCAAGGGTGTAATTATAGGGGGTGCGAAGGTTGTAGTTGTATATGGTACATCAAGGGTACACAACCTGCGGCCAGGGAGCCACATGTGGCCAACAATACCTTTCTGTGCGCCCGCCAACCATCTGGTGACAGACATGTATGTCTATGTCTTGTGGCTGCTCACATCTACGGCATCTTTAATGTATTTTCCCGTAAGATGGAAGCACAGGAAGTGTAACTAGACATTAAAGGGGTTCTCCGAGAATTAAGAAAATGAAAATATGTAAATATTACTTTATTATAAATATATTCACAAATACCTTTCAGTAGTTATAATGGCTTGTTTTGTCTGGGGAGCAATCATTAGGAGAAATAAAATGGCCGCTGTCCTATTAGTGCACACAGAACCTGTCCTGATCACACAGCAGGATAAGTTACTTCACAACACTGAGGTAAAAAGCTGCCTCATCCTCCTCTCTGCTCTGCTTGTCAGGGATTATGATCCTGAATACAGATGATCTTTAGCTGAAGTACATGAAGTACAGAGAGGACGGACAGGACAGACTGTGGTAATGGAGACTGCATACAAGAGCTGCTGCTCTTTAGCCACGTCTCCTCATGAACTCCATTCCTACAGAGATTCAGCTGAAAATCTTATCTGTATTCAGGATCATAATCCCAAGCAGAGCAAAGAGGAGGATGAGGCAACTCTTTACCTCAGTGTTGTGAAGTAACTTGTCCTGCTGTGTGATTAGGACAGGTTCTGTGTGTATTAATAGGATGGCGGCCATTTTGTTCCTCCTAATGATTGCTCCCCAGACAAAAACGAGCCATTATAACTAATGAAAGGTATTTGGGAATATATTTATAATGAAATAATATTTAAGTATTTTCATTTTCCTAATTCCCAGAGAACCCCTTTAATGATATAGACTGTATGTTCACTATGCCATAAATACCATATTTCAGTTGTTAATATCCCTTTAAGTTTTATTTTTGGCCCTTGGAATTGGTTCAGTCTGACAATGTGGGCCCCAGAAAAGGTTGTGCACCCTATGGGACATGATGGGGTCCAATAGCCCCTCTGCCATGTAAGACAATAAGTGCAAGTGGTATGTGAACCCGGCACAGATTTTGCATCAGAAGTTTCAATCTGTGGAGCTTTTCTCTCAACCATTGTTGCATGGCCATGTTGGAGCGTGTAATCGGTACTTTGTATGACTGCTATATTTTGCTCATGGAGCCTGGAAACAACAGATCTGTAATAGGCTTCTATATTATGCATTCATGGCAGATCATTTGGGAGCAATATGGGAGTAAATGCATATGAAGATGCAGAAGAAAAAACAAAGAAATAATCGCGGAGCTCACAAATAAAATACTGATGCATTCGTGACGGAAATGGTATGGTGTCCCCATGTTTGTATAGGTTTTCTCCAGGTAATCCCTCACACTAAACCCCTATGGATGGGATAATTTGGAATTAAAATAAAATAAATTTTAAATCTCCCTTCACTTCAAAAAATTATTGAAGAGGTCATTGATAATTGTCGGTATGAGGGCACATGGGCCTCCTCCCTAAATTCCAAAAAGAGCTTCTTCCACAGATGGAAATTGTGGCTTGGATGTCCTCATTGTACTTTACCTCAATCAAGCTTTGCTATGTAAATGCTTACTCAAGTTTCAAGAAAATTATGTATATCCTTTATACCTGTATAATGTAAACATAACATCATTTTTTGTATGGAAATTCGAAACTATCCTAATAAAACCAAATGTTAAATAAATAAATAAATACATTTTTCTATCACAAGAACATTTTTTTTGTTTTAAAGAAATTCTTACACAATGACAATTTTTTGCAACCACTTCTTTACAGCCATATCTTTAAAAAAATCTTTCTTAAATGTTAAAAGCTAAAATGAGGGGTCAATAATAAACTATGGCTGTGAAGCAGGGGCTGCGATAAATGGACATTTTGTGAGAATTTCTTTGTTGCTTCCGATATCAGACTTTTGCATTAGGTTCATTTCATACCTGTTTTGAGGTCTGTGTTAGGGCTCATGCACAGGAACGCTGTTTGGGTCCACATCTGAGCCGCACTTTTTGCAGTTTGGTTGCGGACCTGTTCACTTCAATGGGACCGCAAAAGATGCGGACAGCACTCTGTGCACTCCGCGGCCCCACAAAAGAAAATAGAACATGTTCTATGTTCGTTCTGCGGACAAGAATAGGCATTTCTATTATGGGCGGCCTGTTCCGCTCCGCAAATTGCAGACCGCAAAACACAGCGCGGTCGTGTGCAAGAGTTCTTACTGTCCCACGAGCGGACCACCACTTAGGATTCTATGACGGTGTAAGTTCACCTCAGTACAACCACAATGGGCTGAGTTTTGCAACCGTAAGAACATGTAAATTTAGCCTAATTCTGCAAAAAAAAAAAAAGCTATTGATTTCAGTCGTTTCTGTATTAGAGTTTTTATGGTCCAATTTTAAAGTCTTAACGGAAATGAATCCCCTATTTTTCACTAATTCAAACCACATACTGAGAGAAATTCTGTTCCAATCTGTTCAGTTCTGTTCCAATCCAATTAGAACAGAATTGTTCTGTACAATTCTGTTCCCATCTTAATTTTCTGATTGTAGAGTTTTCTGTACATGATTATGGAGGCGGCCATCTTGATTGAGATGCTCTTCCCAGCAGCGCTCATCAGAGAATAATAATAATATAATAATAATCTTTATTTACATAGCGCATAATCCGCAGCGCTATATAAATATAGAGGGTTCTTGTACAAACAAAATCATACATTACATAGTAACAAACAAGTCAACAATTAAACAAGAGGAATGAGGGCCCTGCTCGCAAGAGCTTACAATCTATGAGGAGATAGGGGCAAAGGTAACAAGTGCTGTTTTGTATAATGGTCCGGCCATCTTAACACAATAGAAGAGTAGATATTAACCCTTTCATGACCGGAGGTTTTTTCGGTTCTGCATTTTTGTTTTGCGCTCCCTGCCTTCAAACAGCCATAACTGTTTTATTTTTCTGTTCACATAGCTGTATGAGGGCTTGTTTTTTGCGGGACAAGTTGTACTTTCCAACGCCACCATTTAATATTACATATGGTGTAGTGGGAAGCGGGAAAAAAATTCCAAATGGGGTGAAATTGCAAGAAAACCGCTATTTCGCTACAGTTCTACGGGTTTCTTATTTACAGCATTCGATGTGCATTAAAACTGACCAGTTACTTTCATTCTACTGGTCAGTACGAATCCGGCAATACCTAATATGTATAGTTTTTCCTGCGTTTAGATGGTGATAAAATAATTAGAAAGTTGCCCTTTTTTTTTTTTTTTTTTTTCCTTGTCATATCTTGACCCCTATAACTTTTTGGTATTTATGTGTACAGAGCTGTATGGGGGCTAATTTTTTGCGGGGCGGTCTGAAGTTTTTATTGATACCATTCTGGGGTGTGTATGACTTTTTGATCACTTTTTATTTAATTTTTTTTAGAAAAAAAAAGCGACAAAAAACTGCGAATCGCCATTTGGACGCTTTTTTTCTGCCACACAATTCGCCGTATTGAAATTTTTTTTTTATATTTTAAAAGTACGGGCGTTTTCGGTCACGGTGATACCCATGATGTCTATATTTATTGTTATTTAGGTATTTATTTTTTACTTATACGGAAAGGGGGGTGATTTGAACTTTTATATCTTTTTTATTTTTTATATATTTTTTAACATTTTTTTAAAATTTTTCTGTGATTATTTTAAAGCTCAAACATCATCTGATCTATTGTGTTTTGTTTTTTTTTCTTTATGAGCAATCATGGATTTACTAGATGCAGTTAAATCCATGAATTGCTCATTTCTTATCCTGGCCTTCCATCTAGTGGCCAGAATAAGAATTGCAGTTTGAAAACTGTAATCCTCACCAGCGAGGATTACAGTTTTCATATGGTGTACAGACACCCCGATTGGCCAATCTGGGCGTCTGTACACCACCCGGAAGCGTGGGCTTCCGGGTTCAGACGCATCCTGATGCCGTGATCACGTGTGATCACGGCATCAGTAAGGCCCTGGAAGTCGCCGCCGATGAAGGTGAGAAGCGGAAACAGCAGAGACTTGCCGGCCATGACGCCCGCCGCACCCGCGAGCGGGCATCATGTCCCCGCCCGCGCGCCGTACATGTACGGCGGCGGTCGGGAAGGGGTTAAAGGGGTTATCCCACGAATAATGTAAAAAATGAAAATCAGACACTATATAGTACATGACAACCTCTTTTTAACAAAGCTAGAACCAGCCCTGTACCTCACATGGATCCAGAGATCTCCTCATTCATGGCTCTGCTAGATTTATGTCAAGCTGACAGCTCAAGGGGAGTTTCTTTTCTGCTGCAGCTCAGGAGGCGTGTCTCAGTTCTCCCTATCACAGCTCAGGGGGCGTGTCTCAGCTCTCCCTATCACAGCTCAGGAGGAGTGTCTCAGCTCTCCTTATCACAGCTCAGGAGGCGTGTCTCAGCTCTCCCTATCACAGCTCAGGAGGAGTGTCTCAGCTCTCCTTATCACAGCTCAGGAGGCGTGTCTCAGCTCTCCCTATCACAGCTCAGGAGGCAGTGAAAAGTTGAAACTGAGCATGTGCGGCCTGCTCAGTGAATAGGTCAAAGAAATCAGAAATTAAGTGGTCCTATACAGATATATTTTATTGAATAACCCAGTAGCTATACAAAATTTTTAATGACATGCAATTACAAAAGTGTTCAGATGCCGATGCTGGTTTGAAAACTGTAAAATATTTTTCGTGGGACAACCCCTTTAAGCTGAATGAGGCGTCACTAGACGATATCTGTAGTTTTCCTGAGTGAATGGGGTGTGGATGTGCGATGATGGATCAGGTTCAGAAGAATGCAGTTGAATGGGTGCCAAATGGAGGAGAGTTAGACTGGGGGATGTGATAGGCCACCCTAAAATTATATGTTTTTAGAGAGCCCTAAAACTATGGATGTTAGGAATTAACGTAATTGCTTTCAGTAGGGCGTTCCAGAGAACTGGTGCAGCTCGGGAGAAGCCTTGGAGACGGGAGTGAGAGGTTCAGATTATGGTGGGTGTCATTCGTAAAACATTGGCTGAATGTAGACGGAGATGAGGGAAGAGATGTAAGGGGGTGCAGCACCGTGGAGAGCTTTGTGGGTGAGAATGAGCACACTATAAGGGTCCATTCAGACGTCCGCAAGTGTTTTGCGGTCCGCAAATTGCGGATCCGCAAAATACGGACACTGGCCATGTGCGTTCCGCACAACCTGAACTTCTAAAAGCATATAGAAATGTTTCTATAGGAGGCGGAGCCATTCCTAAGAGTCTATAACAAGTTCTGTACGTAGAAAGTGTGTCATTGACAATTGTGAATGTGAGAGATTTTACATTATGTACTTTCTATCGTAAGCATTTTGGAAAAACACAAAAAGCAGAAGATATAAAAAATCTTGTGTGTTGTAAAGTTACTAAAGCACAGACAAACAAAATAACTTTATTAAAGAGTACGCGGGCCTGACATAGTTTCTTATTAGGACTTTCAGCTAAAATCAAGGGTGAGATGTAACAGAGAAAAGTGACTCAACATCCTTCCAGAAGATTTTTTTTAATGTTTTTTTCAGTCCAACAGATTTCGACACAGTTGGAAGGAAAAACGAATAGAACATAAGTGTGTAACCAGCTCCTTCTTCAGCAGCTTTTAAAAAGACATAACAAAGGAGACCACAAGAAAGGTCTCATTAAAATTTGCTTTCCACTGGCACGGCTTCTTCACGCATACATTAGACTGTATCATCCGCCTGCCACTGATTAAATCAAGAGCTGTGAGCTACTGTGTTAATGGGAATGAAAATAAAAATGAGACAGAAAAAGATTCAACACGTCAACAGACGGCAACAATATTATCCTTCAGTTCAGTCACACACAAAGTATGCTATATGGTCAGAAGTATCAGGACCGTAGGCCATCACACTTATAGGAGCTTGTTGGACATCCCTTTCCAGAACCATGAGTGATAGGATACAGTTTGTTTTGTTTTCCAGCTATAATAGCCTCCACTCTTCAGAGAAGAGTTTCCACAAGATTTGGGGGCGTGTTTGTCAGAATCTGTGCCAGAATTCAGCCAGTAGAGCATTTTTGAGGTCTGGAACTAGTGTTAGAATAGAAAATCTCAATTGGTGTTCCAGTTCATCTCAATCAGGTACAGTTCAGGGATCTGACCTCTTCATGGAGGTTGGCTACAGTCCTGTAGACCTTAAACTTCTGAATATTATGTTCTGGGCTCTTTGGTTACCATTAGCATTATCCAGCTCTTCAATTTGTCATCAGTTTTCCTCTTGCGGCCACATCCAGGGAGGTTGGCTACAGTCCTGTAGACCTTAAACTTCTGAATAATATGTGCAACTGTAGTAACAGGAACATCAAGCTGTTTGGAGATGGTCTTATAGCCTTTACCTTTAACAAGTTTGTCTATAATATTATTTTTAATCTCCTAAGACAAATCTCTCCTTAGCTTTCTTTGGTCCATGTTTATTGTGGCACACACCATTGATACCAAGCAGCACGGTGACTACTTTTCACCCTTTAAATAGGCAGATTGACTGATTACAAGTTTGATGACACATGTGATACTAATTACAGGAAACATATTAGTTTAACATATCCCTCAAGGTCAAATTATTTTCAATCTTTTCTAGGGGCACCACAATTTTTGACCAGGCCAGTTTCATTAGTTTGTTTTCTTTTTTAATTATTCTGTTGAACCACAATTCAAAAGCAATATCTGATTTTCATTAGCTGGTTTTCAGTATTATTTTTTATAACTTTTGTCAGTTTCCAGTTATTTCAGTGACCGTTGTGGGTTTTTCTTTCTTTAACAGAAGGGTACCAACAATATTGTCCACGTGTGTGCAGAGAATGAAGACAGGCATACTAATTCCTACAGTTTCAGGTTTGCCACAATTATATTCAGTGTAGGCACTGCCCACATGCGTTACACATTGCCCAGAGTGCCACACTTTTCTCAGATAGTTTCATCCAACCAAATAGTACCCACAAAGTGGTCTAATTGTCCCACCTCATGACCTACCCTCCCTGTCCAGCTCTTATGGACACAAACCATCAGCTTGTCCGATGGTCAACTGCAGTCAAGATGATTCCAACACGGTTTTCAACAGGGCACATACAGTACAGACCAAAAGTTTGGACACACCTTCTCATTCAAAAAGTTTTCTGTATTTTCATAACTATGAAAATTGTAGATTCACACTGAAGGCATCAAAACTATGAATTAACACATGTGGAATTATATACTTAACAAAAAAGTGTGAAACAACTGAAAATATGTCTTATATTCTAGGTTCTTCAAAGTAGCCACCTTTTGCTTTGATTACAGCTTTGCACACTCTTGGCATTCTCTTGATGAGCTTCAGGAGGTAGTCACCTGAAATGATATTCCAACAGTCTTGAAGGAGTTCCCAGAGATGCTTAGCACTTGTTGGCCCTTTTACCTTCACTCTGCGGTCCAGCTCACCCCAAACCATCTCGATTGGGTTCAGGTCTGGTGACTGTGGAGGCCAGGTCATCTGGCGTAGCACCCCATCACTCTATTTCTTGGTCAAATAGCCCTTACACAGCCTGGAGGTGTGCTTGGGGTCATTGTCCTGTTGATAAATAAATGATGGTCCAACTAAACGCAAACCGGATGGAATAGCATGCCGCTGCAAGATGCTGTGGCAGCCATGCTGGTTCAGTATGCCTTCAATTTTGAATAAATCCCCAACAGTGTCACCAGCAAAGCACCCCCACACCATCACACCTCCTCCTCCATGCTTCACGGTGGGAACCAGTCATGTAGAGTCCATCCGGTCACCTTTTCTGCGTCGCACAAAGACACGGTGGTTGGAACCAAAGCTCTCAAATTTGGACTCATCAGACCAAAGCACAGATTTCCACTGGTCTAATGTCCATTCCTTGTGTTCTTTAGCCCAAACAAGTCTCTTCTGCTTGTTGCCTGTCCTTAGCACTGGTTTCCTAGCAGCTATTTTACCATGAAGGCCTGCTGCACACAGTCTCCTCTTAACAGCTGTTGTAGAGATGTGTCTGCTGCTAGAACTCTGTGTGGCATTGACCTGGTCTCTAATCTGAGCTGCTGTTAACCTGCGATTTCTGAGGCTGGTGACTCAGATGAATTTATCCTCCGCAGCAGACATGACTCTTGGTCTTTCTTTCCTGGGACGGTCCTCATGTGAGCCAGTTTCTTTGTAGCGCTTGATGGTTTTTGTGACTGCACTTGGGGACACTTTCAAAGTTTTCCCAATTTTTCGGACTGACTGACCTTCATTTCTTAAAGTAATGCTGGCCACTCGTTTTTCTTTACTTAGCTGCTTTTTTCTTGCCATAATACAAATTCTAACAGTCTATTCAGTAGGACTATCAGCTGTGTATCCACCTGACTTCTGCCCAACACAACTCATGGTCCCAACCCCATTTATAAGGCAAGAAATCCCACTTATTAAACCTGACAGGGCACACCTGTGAAGTGAAAACCATTTCAGGCGACTACCTCTTGAAGCTCATCAAGAGAATGCCAAGAGTGTGCAAAGCAGTAATCAAAGCAAAAGGTGGCTACTTTGAAGAACCTAGAATATAAGACATATTTTCAGTTGTTTCACACTTTTTGGTTAAGTATATAATTCCACATGTGTTAATTCATAGTTTTGATGCCTTCAGTGTGAATCTACAATTTTCATAGTCATGAAAATACAGAAGGGACTGGGAAAGTGATGACCAGGAAGTAGAGACCAGAGAGGGGACTGGGAAGAAGCAGAACGGGGCAGCGGGTGACTGGTGAATATGCCATTTTTTTCTTTTTTTAAGCCATTTATACTTTTTTTATGTTCTTCCCAGGCTGGACATCCCCTTTAATAATAATAATAAAATAAAAATAATAATCCTCTGCCACACTCCAAAAACTCTAAACCTAAAAATTGACATGCTGGGAACAAGCTAATATTATTGACATATTTAGTTAAAAAAAAAAAAGAAATATATTTTCAGTATTTAAAATAATCTGTTTTGTATGGAGAAAAGCTAAAAGTCACGCACACAGGGCTCTGCCTGACTACTGAGAAGGTTAAATGTGCGTGAGCTTTCTGGAAACAGGCTAGCGGATACGGACTATATCACGCACTTCATCATACCATACATTTCTACCCTCAAAAACAGCATTTTCTTTTGGCAGAAAATAACATAATTTAGTAGGTGTTGGGCTCAGGATCTGCCAGGATTGCTTTTAGAACTAATCGGGACTTAAACTGATAAAGACAGTGGAAGTGGAAGCTATTCCATCAAATCTCTGTCCCGTCTGTGACTTGTAATGTAGAAGGACAAAACGTCTTAGGCTAGGGCTACACGGCGACAGTTGTCTCGCGACACCCGTCGCAGCCAGGATCCCTGAGTAGCGGGGATCCCATAGAGATGAATGGGATCGCCGCGGCAGTCGCAAGAAATCCAACACGGTTGGATTTCTTGCGACTGCCGCGGCGATCCCATTCATCTCTATGGGATCCCCGCTACTCAGGAATCCTGGCTGCGACGGGTGACGCGTGACAACTGTCGCCGTGTAGCCCTAGCCTTACTGCTTCTCAGCTAGCTGATGTAAAGTTCATGGGTGAGGTTTAATTGGCTAATTTCAAATAGAAAATGCAAAACTTCAGAGCTTATTTGATGTTTTTGTCAGGCGTGATACACAGAATAGCGCTTCTGTGAGAGAAAGTAAACTGCCTCTACTGCCACCTAGAGGCTGCTATAAAGTCTTAACCCCTTAGTGACCACCCATACGCCTTTTTACGGCGGTCACTAAGGGGCCTTAGGCTGGGCCGCCGCTTTTTCACGGCGGCCCAGTCTAAGCGCTGCACGGGTCTCCCGTGCAGCGGGGAGCACGGGCCCGGCTCTCACATGAAAGCCGCGGCCCTGCTCTAACAGCCCGGACCGGCAGGAGTGCCGTTCCGGGCTGTTTAACACTTTACATGCCGTGGGCAATGGCGCCCGCCGCATGTAAAGTGCTGACAGAGGGAGCGGTCTCCCTCTGTCTCCCATCGGCACCCTGCAAAAGCGATCGCAGGGTGCCGATGTGTGGGAAGGCTGGCAGGGGTCTGATCTAGGCCCCAGACCAGCCTTGAGTACATTACCAGCAGGCTGCGCCTCTCTGGCGCAGCCTGCTGGTCAAAGTATGAATAACATTGCCATTAAAATGCAATGCACTATAGGAATAATGCATTGCATTTTAAAGGCAATCAAAGTATTGTTTGTTATAGTCCCTCTGTGGGACTATTAAGTGGTAAAAAAAAGTTTAAAAAAAAACACATTTTTTCTATTAAAAAAATCCCATAAAAAAAAAAATTACTCTTTTTTTTCCATTGAAAATAAGCTTTTCAATGAAAAAAATTGCAAAAAAAAAATCTCCCCCATATGTTTGGTATTGCCACGTCCGTAACGACCCGTACTACATAAATATCACAAAAATTAGCCCCTACGGTAAACACAATTAAAAAAAAAATTAAAAAAAAAAAAGACAATTGCTAATTTATTCTTAGTTGCCACCAAAAAAACGTTATAACAAGCGATCAAAAAGCGTCATTTACTAAAAAAGGATACCAATGAAAAGTACAAGTTGTCCCGCAAAAATTAAGCCCTGACACAACTCCATAGAAAGAAAAATAAAAAAAAAATTTGTTCTTGGGAATCAGCAATGCAAAAACTTTTTTTTTCTTTTAAAAAAAGGATTTTATTGCAAAAAAGTAGTAAAACGCAAAAAAAACTATATGTATTTGGTATCATTGTAATCGTATTGATCCAGAGAATAAATATATGTTGTAATTTATACCGAAAAATGATCGCCGTAAAATTTATAACGTAAAAACGCAGTGGTGGTATTGCAATTTTTCCCATTTCCCTCCCAGAAAGAGTTAATCAAAGTTAATCAGAAAGTTATCTGTACCCCAAAATGGCACCATTAAAAACTACAACTTCTCCCGTAAAAAATAAGCCCTCATACATCTATATAGACGGAAAAATGAAAAAGTTATAGCTCTTGGAACGCAACGATGAAAAAAGAAAAAAAACGCTTGGTCACTAAGGCCAAAAACAGGCTGGTCACTAAGGGGTTAAAGGGGTTGTCCAACTTATTTTTTATGTAGGAAAACTGTTGAGCGCATGATAAAATAATACAAACATTTCAGGCCTCATACACCCTACCGTAGTTTTGGTCTGCAAAAAATTTGGACAGCACATGGAAGTCATCCGTGTGCCGTCCGCAGCCAAGTGACTGCTCTGTTAAGTTTTGCGAACAAGAATAGGCAGTTCTAGTGAAGGGAGTGAGAAAACTGCGGCATGCACACAGCCGGTATCCGTATTTTGCTGATCCGCATGACCAATTTAAATATATGGATTGTTTAAGGGTAATACACGCAAAATCAATATAACATGATTAGTACAATTTTATTAATGAATAGTCAAATTACAAGCATGATTGGCAATACACAAAAAATTAAAATACATAGGAGAGGTGGAGCATGGCAGGGGGACAAATAAAGTGCAAGTGCGTATTACAGGTCAGCTGATGGCCAAATAAGCACGTGTAAAGTCACACAATGAAATGTATAAGTAACAAACAATATAAAATATAGCCAAAAGTGACCAGAACACAAAATCAAATACTGACCAAGTAACTAATCCCTCCACACTAGGATACCACCAGTCAACACCCCGACGCGTGTTTCGCAGTCTGCTTCCTCAAGGGGTAGTAGTAGGGAAAACAGCCAAGGGGAATATAAAGTACCAGCAGGATACCACATGATCAGCAATTATCCAATACCATGAAAGGGACGCAGATGTCTGCATAATTGAAATTGAAATCTTCAAATCAGTGCACACACCATATAACAATATACTAATAAAGCTGCCACTAATTACCGGGAGTGCTGGAGTCCACTTCATGCAGCCAGCCGAGAGACAAACGACCCAGGGTCCGGAAAACACAGAGCGTGCAGGAAGATGCGCGATCCGTGTCATACCGGAGCCCGGGCAGCGTCACCAGCCCGGCGCATGCGCGGGACACGGCGCACACTGTGGCAGCCATCTTTAAAATGGTACGTGCAACCCGGCAATTGGACAGATAGGACATACAGGCCAGGGGTGGATTGGCCATAGACCTTACAGGGAAATTTCCCAGTGGGCCGATATCCAGGGGGCCACCTGAGCCCTCATCATGGCAGGCCAGCTGAAGTTTTTGGGGATGTATTTTGTGCTGCTGGCAGTATTTTATGATGGACTGTGGTATTTGGCTTTGTTGGGGCGGTATAATGTGCCACTGATACAGGCATAGTTATGTATAGCAGCATTAGAAGGCATTTCATTGAATATATATATACAACAAATCAATCCATGACAAATAATTAAGATAGTTAATAATAATAAAATATGTGATTGCCAGCATGAAAGTGCAATGGTGCATATATAAAGATAAAACATGATATGCATGATCATGTGAGTGAGAAATTTGTATGAAAATAGAACACGATACATAAGCAAATATCGAATAATTAAACCAATTCATAGATGATTAAATAATACCCAAAATAATATGGCAAAACATAAGATTATACAAATAAATAATTAAAAATATGAATGTCATGATAGAATGTGGAAATGAAAAATGGATGTGAATGAGTGAATGTGTAAGCAAAGTGATAATGTGCACACACAAAAAATACACATGAAAATGCAGTGATGATGATAAAAAACACACAAATCAAAATGAAAAAATAAAAAATACAAAGTGATGTAAAACAGAAAAAAAGAGAAAAAGAAAAAAATATAGAAGGAAAACGAATGCTATGTGAAAATAATGGATGGATGGTCATGTGTATGAAACTTACTGTCAGCATTGGGTCTGCCTCTTGCCTACCTCGCAGAAGGAGCAAGCACCCGTCAGCATACCGCCGCATCCGCCCTCACTTCCAGGTCTCCACCCGGAGGCGGGGTTTTGGGTATTTAGGGCAGCTTCACTGACCAGGAAGTGCTCAAGAGTGGTTGTCATACCGGTTACCTCTGCTGAAGCTTCCTGCTGCTCTGACCTGCTGAGTACTGGACTTTGCCTGTCTACAATTCTACCTGCTAACTGGATTACCTGGACTATTGAACCCTGCATTGCCTGACTACAACTCTGCTTGCTGTCACCTGTAAGTTTGCCTGGACTTCTGACCCTGCATTGCCTGACTACAAATCTGCTTGCTGTCACCTGTAAGTTTGCCTGGACTTCTGACCTTGCACTGCCTGACTACGAGTCCGCCTGAACCTGTATACCGTATTACTCTGAACTTTGTTTTGCCTGTGTTTCAAGTGACTTTTGTTTATCTTCTGCCAGTAAAGATCATCAGTTTCGTTACTCTGTCTCTGTTGGACTCTGTACACACTTCTGCAGTTAGCTGCTTTCTGGGTGGCTGGTTTAAACACCACTGTCCTGACTCTGGGAGTCAGCAGTCAGCAATATTGGGCTAATTCCACTATCAGCTGACCCAGAGGATCCACATCCTCTGGTCGTGACACTTACCTTTCCATCCTTCTCCGACCAGAGCTGCTCTCTCCTATTCCCCAGGGAGGGCTGCAGGAGGGATGGGAAGGTAAGTTTAACATCCGAGGCTCCGTTCCTGAGCTATGATACATTTTCTTAATATGCAGATTAGGCCTAATTTGCATATTAAAGTGGTTGGCCCATCTTGTACATTGGGGGCATATCCTAGCGACCTGCACCCTCCATTCATTTCTGGGATCACCACTGATCCTATGATGGTTTAAAGCTGTGTATCCTTCTAATTTTTCAGTGGGTTGCCAGGGCAGGGCTTTTTAGCACTGTGTAGCCTTCATTCTCAGGACCAAAAGTCCGACCCTTAACAATCATATCTTGACTATATGCCATCACTGTATACAATGAATAATCCTTTAAAAGAGCTGTAAAAGCTGTAAAATGGAATGTCACAATGGTGGTTCATGGCCACCACCGTCCTCTTCACACAGGAGCTGACTTCCTGTGTGTGAATTAGGGCTTGTATTCATTGTACATCTGTCTTCAGTGGGTTAACCATCTCTTGCTCTGTGAGCTGCTGCATGGCTTTGATCAATTGCTAATCAGCTGCTCCTTTTTATAAATGTATTTTTCCGTCAGTCCTTGCCTGTGCAATTGGTCTCTACAGATCTTGCCAGGTAGCTAGAGCCTGTGAACGAGCTATTATCCGTTTGTCTGTCTGACTCCTGACTTATGCCTGTTCACTGTAATGATCCTGTGCCACCTGTCCTGACCTTTGCATTGTTTTAGGGATTTGCACAAACTTTTCCAGCCCTGACCGTTGCCTATTTCTGACTAAATGTATTGCCTGTTTCCTCAGTGCCATGCCGTGTTTCTGATCCCTGTAGGTCAGCAGCCAACCATATCAGGACTAGTCTAAGAGGTAATGGCCTGGTGACTTTCCTGCAGCGGACTCCAGTATGACAACAGCAGCTCATGCCACTGTTGTCCCATTTGCATGGGTGTCAGCTGCCTGTGTGTGAACTAGAACTAGTATTCAGTGTATCAAACTTCAGTTTTAGCACTGCAAATGTTAACACCCTCCTCTCCTTGCTCTGTGTGCTGCGGTCTTGATGCTGCCTAATGAGCTCATCAGCTATCCTATATATGTTGGGCTCTTGGTTCCACCACTTGCCTGATCAACAGTTTTTGCTTAGATCTGCTGGGTTCTGCTAGCTTGCTGTAAAAGAGCTATAATCATCTGTCCGCCTTTGTACCAACCTCTGCCTGTTCACCCTGACCCTGAGCCGCCTGCCCTGACCTCTACCTGTTCCTGAATACGAGTATTGCCTGACCCCTTGATGCCTTGCATTGGTGTTTCTGACCCCTGCGGGTCAGCAGCCGGCCACTTCTGGTAGTTGGCACAGCGGTTCCCCAGCCTTAAAGGGTTTGTCTCACTTCAGTAAGTGGCATTTATTATGTAGAGAAAGTTAATACAAGGCACTTACTAATGTATTGTGATTGTCCATATTGCTTCCTTTGCTGTCTGGATTCATTTTTCCATCACATTATACACTGCTTGTTTCCATGGTTACAGACCATCCTGCAATCCATCAGTGGTGGTCGTGCTTGCACAATATAACAAAAAGCACCAGTCTATGTGCGCTCCCATGGTCGCGGCCACCAGAGAGGCTGATGCTTTTTCCTATAGTGTGCAAGCCCGACCACCACTGATGGATTGCAGGGTGGTTGTAACCCAAAGTCAAACCGGTTGATTCCGTAACAGGGACTCCTATGTGTGGAGCGAAACAAACCCCTTTTATTGTTGGTGGCAAAACCAAGAATTTTGATCTGAAAAGGGAGGCTAGTTCCAGCTACCTTATTACAGGGGTTGTTCGGGTTCAGAGCTGAACCCGGACATATCCCTTTCTTCACCTGGGCAGCCCCCCTACTATGAGCATCGGAGCATTTGATGCTTCGATGCTCTGCCTTGCCCTGCATCGTACTGTTTTGCTTATATTTTTACACTGCTAGGCGGAGGCTGTTTTACAGGCTAGGGCAGCTCTAAAGCCGCCCATTAGTGCCTGTGAAATCACCGGGTTCACTGCTAGGTGGAACCTTCCGACTATCATTCCGATGGTGAGACCTGGTACGTCACCAGATCTGCTGAAAAAATCCTTGCCCTGCGCTATTCAGTGCGGGGTAAGGGAGAGCATCGTAGCATGACAGAAGAGAGAAGAAGGGGTTATGTCCGTGTGTCACAGTGCCTTTAACCCTTAGGATACCCGCGCCGTATATGTATACACGTGCGGCGGGCGTCATGGTCGGCAAGTCTCTGCTGTTTCTAACAGCAGAGACTTGCGGGTACTTATCGCCATCGGCGGTTTCCTCTTCAGCAATTAGATGCCATAATCACATGAGATCACGGCATCTAGTAGCGCAAAAACCCGGTGGTGTACAGATGCCCCATGCGGTCAAATGGGGTGTCTGTACACGATCTGAAAGCTGTAAACCAGGGGTGCACAACGTTTTCTGGGTGGGGGCCGCATTGTCCGACTGAACCAACGTCAAGGGCCAAAAATAAAATTTAAAGGGGTATTACCAACTGAAATACTGTATTTATGGCAGATTGAACACACAGTGTATACCATTAATGTCTAGTTCCAGTTCCAGGAGTCCCATCTAATGGGAGAAATACATGAAAAATGCATGTGAGCAGCCACAAGACAAAGACATACACGTCTGTTACCAGATGGATGGGGCCACACAGAATGGTATCAAGGGCCGCATGTGGCCCCCGGGCCACAGGTTGTGCACCCCTGCTGTAAACCTTGCTGATGAGGTGTACAGCTTTCAAAGTGCAATTCTTATTCTGGCCACTAGATGGCAGGCCAGGATAAGAAATGAGCAAATTGAGTTTTTAATTCAATATTAAAAACCCCTGATAAATAAATAAAAAACACAATCTATTTGCTCATATTTGAGCTTTAAAATAATCACAAAAAAAATTTAAAAAAATGTTAAAAAATATATAAAAAATAAAAAAATATAAAAGTTTAAATCACCCCCCCTTTCCGTATAATTAAAAAATAAATACCTAAATAACAATAAATATAGGCATCATGGGTATCACCGTGACCGAAAACGCCCGTACTTTTAAAATATAAAAAAAAATTCCAATACGGCGAATTGTGTGGTAGAAAAAAGCGTCAAAATCGTGATTCGCTGTTTTTTGTCCCGAAACAACCTCCGGTACTGAAAGGGTTAATGGTTTACCAGATCTCCTTCCAAAAGGCAGAACCATATTTGCACTGCCACCACATATGGCGGTATGTTCCGTCCTCATCTTTGCATTTCCAGCAATCAATTTTGATGTTTCGTTTCGGGCCCTTCTCCTCTATCTATGCCACTGAATTTAAGATACAAGTTACTAGGCTGATGGTTTTATTTTAGCCCAAAGTAGAAATATTTGGCAGTATAAAATTGAAGTACGGCACACCCATAGACACAGATTCCTGTCACCATATCAAAACAAACATGAACTCCAGAAATAATGACATTTTATGGCCAGTAATCAGTAAATGAATTGCTACAGAAATATGGTTGACTGCTATACCTGTAATTTTCCATCTAAGAACAAGTGGCCAAATATCCTGAAGGGGAATTATTCTGTCCTGCTGGAATACAGCTCTAGAAAAGCAACCTTCTCAATGTACTTTAGAATATTTGTACTGGCGTCCGCACACACTTGAAATGCCCACATGCCTGGCGGTAGGAGCACATTTGTGGAGAGATTTAGTATGGCCATTAAAAGTGAGCTAGCTCTGCTATGTGACATGCTGGTCTGGTTCTGAAAAAAATTACCACCGCTGTTGCAGTCTATAAAAGCACCAAGTGAGATCAAGCAAATCCGTTTTATTGTATTTAATATTTTACCAATAAATATAAAAAATATAGGGGCACCTTTATCAATTGTATTCCGCCATCTTTTCACACAGAAAGCTATACCAGGTAACAACCTGCCTTGTATTTATCTTTTTTAGTTTATCCTTCAGGGTATCGAGTTTAAAGGGGGGTTCTGCAGTTCTGTAAAACTGATGATCTATCCTCTGGATAGATCATCAGCCTCTGAACGGCGGGGGTCCGACACCCGGGACCCCCGCCAATCAGCTGTTTGAGAAGGCAGCTGCGCTGCAGGAGCGCCGCAGCCTTCTCTGTGTTTACCGCAGGCCCAGTGACGTCACGACTAGTATCACTGGCCTGGGCGGGGCTAAACTCTGTTCACTTGAATAGAACTTAGCCCCGCCCAGGCCAGTGATACTAGTCGTGACGTCACTGGGCCTGCAGTAAACACAGAGAAGGCTGCGGCGCTCCTGCAGCGCCGCTGCCTTCTCAAACAGCTGAACGGCGGGGGTCCCGGGTGTCGGAATGCCGCCGATCAGATGCTGATGATCTATCCAGGGGATAGATTATCAGTTTTACAGAACTGCAGAACCCCTTTAACTAAAAGCCCCTTTACACAGTTCAAATGTTCCTTCTAGACCAGGGATCTCAAACTTGTGGCCCTCCAGCTGTTGCAAAACTACAACTCCCAGCATGCCCCAATAGCTGTAGACTCTCCTGGCATGATGGAAGTTGTAGTTTTACAACAGCTGGAGGGCCACGAGTTTGAGATCTCTGTTCTAGACAATAGCCTGCTCGTCAGTGAAGGAGAAGGCTGTATTTACATGCAGCAATCTCCTCCACAGTATGGGAAGGGGCCAGTGCTAGTCCCCATACTGAAACATTGTTTCCCCCATCAGAAGCACAAACAATGATTTAGGTGACTGCATGAAAAATCCAATTTCTCGATGAACGAGCATTTCGTTCATTCATCAGGTAATTGCAAGCGCTTTTACACCAGCAGATTACTGCTAACGAACATTCCTACGAATGCTTGTTAGCGATAATTGCCCAATGTTTGGGCATTATAAAGGGCCCTTAAAGAGGCTCTGTCAGCATGATCAACCCTGTTAAACCAGGCAAGTTTGATCATGCTGATTAAAATGATACCTTTCTTTTGTCTGTATGCTAATCAGCTGCAGAGATATCTGAATTCTTATTCATATGCAAATGAGCAAGTTGGAGCACCAGTGGGCGGGGCTGAATGATTGGAGCACTGCTTTCTAACATTCCCTGTGCTCTTCACACTGCCCCTCCCCTTGATTGACAGGGCTAGACATCAGCATGCTGAGGGCAGAGCTGTGTCCTAGCATCTACATATCATATAAACCACTTACTGAAGCCTTACCATATTGAGATATGCTTAGAAAGCTAATATACATATTTCTGCTTTATTCACAACATATGATTATAATGAAACCAGTAATATGTGCTAACTTTCTAAGCATAAAAAAATAATTCTTCTCTATTTGAAAAGACCATAGCTTGAGTTTTGTTTTTGACACAGGGCTAAAAAAGGAAGAAACAAAAAAGCACAGTGTGTAGAAATCTTCATATTTTCCTACTGACTACCAGTAAGCATCTGGCTGCAGCATTGTAAGGAACCAAACAAGGAAGAAAAATGCCATGAAAACCTGGTCTAGATGCTATGTGTGATTCCAGTTCATATGGTGGGAACAATAAAAACATACAGGCAGGCCAATTCCAGCCCAGAAGCCATTTTGATAATTTCATAGTAGACAGGAAATAAAAAAAAAAACCTGTACATATATCAGTGTACCAGAACCATGTTAGGCACTCTGCCTACCTGGCTCCCAGGGGCGGATTGGCTTAGACCTTACAGGGAAATTTCCTGGTGGGCAGATGCCCAGGGGGCTACCTGCACCCTCCTCATGGCCATCCAGTAGAAGTTTTTGGGGATGTATTTGTGATGGACTGTGGTATGTGGCTCTGTTGGGGTGGTATAATGTGCCACAATATCGTATTGCTAAGCACTGCCTTCCATCAATTCGGACCCAACTACAAAACTGGGCCACTTTTAGTATTTTTTCCAGGGCCACTTTAAGTTCCCAGTCCGCCCCTGCTGGCTCCTGATGGTTATCCAGCCTTGGTATAAGCCTGGTTCTAGATTGTCATTTGGGTGACACTCACATAGAAGTTGCACACCAAAGGGAGTTCCTTCCATTAATTCTATTGCCATCTCCATGAGTCTAAGAAATCTCCCAGTTCTTCCCATCCTGAAGAGGGGGCATTTCCAGTCAGATTCCCAGGTTGTCATCAATTGATGGTGGTAGGATTAATAAAGTACTAGCTTAGTCTGGAATAAAGCCAAGGAGAATGGTCAGGAGCAAATAAAGGAACTGAGCCAAGGGTCAGAACCAGAAGCAGAACAACAGGTACCAGGCAAACAGTACAAAGGGCAAGGCAGGAGGAATATCCAGAAACAAGGTCAAGATCAGGCGTCAAATAGGACTCAGGCTCAGAGTCACAACACACATGAATGAAAGGCAAGGATGAGGTCCCTATATAGTACACTTGGATGACATCAGGAAAAAATAGCAGTATCCGCAACAATGTGACACTTCTGCACCGTGGAGAGCCACGGTCAAATCAACTGGACCATGGAAGAAAGCAGGGAGGCCATGGTGGGGCTTTCAGTTGCTTAGAAGCTGCACGCAGACTTCTGGTAGAGTCAAGGCCATGAAGGAAAGGTGACTAACATCATTTTTTCTCACCCAGGTTTCCATGTTTTCCTGAGCTCCTTGGAACCTGGTTGGATGATCCTCAGAAGACGACAATAGCGATAAGGATCAGTTTTACTAAAGGGATATATTAGTTGTAAGATTTGGAAATTATTGGTCCATGTTTTGGTTACTGCATCGACCATAGGATGGGATTTCACAGCATTGCATACAACAAAAAGTTGTGTCATGGAGCCCAAAGGAAAAGAGTAAAGTAAACATGTCCTATTTTTGTTGGAACACAATATAATTTAGCGCTATTTTGGAGTTAATGCATCTGGAGCCGAATAGAAGGTTTACACCAATGTCAGGACTTTGTAAAGCTCTGTTAAAAAAAAAAAAGTCTCATGTCAAGCTTCGTAATCAAACACTTATGTTTTATCTATGTTATGTTCATCGGAATGGATAAGACCGTAGTGTACAGATCACAAAAATCGCTAGCCAAGAAAGAAAACAGAATATATTCCATGTGCTATTGGGGAGTGAGTGAACTCAAGAATATGACCCATGTGTGAAAATATAAAGCATCCGAGATGCATCTGTGAAATATTACAAGAGTTTAAAAAACATTATTAAAAGAGCTGTTCATTAGTGAAAAGTATGTTGAACTCTAAGAAAGAGCAGAAAGAGAGGTGGTTTCCCGTAAAGCATGAGGAAAAAAAGTGAAAAAGACATTACTTAAGTAGAAAGCTGGTCATTGGTAACATTCTCCACACTCTAATTCCAGCCAGAAAGAAAATAACTTCTAAGTGCTGGCAAACAAATAGAAACTCTACTTAGAGGAGAACCATGGAAAAAAGAAGGTCAACGTGGCACGACGAAAGCTAATGATTAAAGGTTATTTTTCACTACAAATGCGTGGCAGGATTGATCTCCAGCAAATGCATTTGGTTACACAATGATCAAGAATTAGGTGAGACTGGTTAATAAAATGCTTGTAAGGTCCAAGCACTTCTTACAACACCCCTTCTTCAAGATGTTGGCTTTGCTTCTTTAAAGGGGTTGCCATGCCAGAAAATTTTAAAAAAATATCGTACAGTGAAAAATGACTTAGTGAGGACCATATTTACAGATGCCAGAGTTTTACAGAGACTGACTAGGGAACTTATTAGGGATTAAATTGACAGCTACCAGAGGGGGAAGGAGACTGACTGGTGGTAATGTGGTGCAAGAGTAGGAACATAAAGAACTACCATGACAAAAAGATAAAAATCTTGCTTGAGATATATGAAAAAACAAATAACTTCAGACTTTTCTGTAAAAAAGGAAACACGTCCAATGAATGCCCAGGGATAAAGGATAAATGCATAGGTGTAGCTATGGGGGTGGGTTTGGCAAAGAACAACTATTCCTTGACCTGTGCATGTATTGTAGATACAGAGTTAGGGAAGAACAGAAGCCATTGAAATCCAATGAAAAGTTACTTCTCTTTTGCTTGCCATTCTTTATTTAACATGTAACCATTAAAGGGGTTGCCCCATGACTAATATAAAACATAAAAATCATATAGCACATGACAACCTCTCTCTAATAAAGCTAGAAAGAGCCCTGTACCTCACATGGATCCAGAGATCTCCACATTCATTGCTCTGATAGATTTATATCAAGCTGACAGCTCAAGGGAAGTGTCTTTTCTGCTGCAGCTAAGGGGGCGTGTCTCAGCTCTCCCTATCACAGCTCAGGAGGCGTGTCTCAGCTCTCCCTATCACAGCTCAGGAGGCGTGTCTCAGCTCTCCCTATCACAGCTCAGGAGGCGTGTCTCAGCTCTCCCTATCACAGCTCTGGAGGCAGTTAAAGGATGAAACTGAGCATGTGCTGCCTTCTCAATGTGCAGAACAAACCAATCAGAAAAAGAACAAACAGCAGGAGGTGCTATACAGATACATTTTATTGAATAACTCAGTAGCTATGCTAAATGTTTAATTGCATGCAATTACAAAAGTATTCAGATCCAGGTGCTGGTTTTAAAACTGTAGAATATTTTTCGTGAGACAACCCCTTTAAGTTTAGTTTGGTTGCATCTTGTAAACTAATTCTTATCACAAGTACCTATCTCTAGAACGGAGCTCACAAAGTGAACAAGAGCACACTGCGCATGCGCAACCGCTCTCCATTCATTTCTATTAGAGTACCGAAAATAGCCAAGCAGTTCTGTAGAAGTGAATGGAGCAGTGGCTGCGTTTGCACTGTGCACTCTCCATTTATTTCTATGGAACTTCAGCCAGGTGTCAGATATTTTTGGCACTCTCATAGAAATGTAAGCTCATAGATTGCAAGCTCTTGCGGGCAGGGGCCACAACCCTCTTGTTCTAATTATTGACTTGTCTCTTGCTATGTCATTTATGACTGTTTGTACATGAATCCCTGAATTGTAAAGAGCTGCGGAATATGTTGGATAAGATTAGGCAGCACAGTGGGTCAGTGGTTAGCGCTGGGGTCCTAGGTTCGAATCCGATCAAGGACAACATATGCATGGAGTTTGTATGTTCTCCCTGTGTTTGTGTGGATTTCCTCCCACACTTCGAAGGCACACTGATAGGGAGCTTAGATTGCGAGCTCCATTGAGCACTGCATGATGCAAAATGTCTGTAACGCGCTCCAGAATATAGTAGCGCTATATAAGTGCATAAAATAAATAAAAAAATTATTATAAATTAATGTAGAGCAGCCATGGTCTTGTTCACTTTGGGCTCTCCTTTCTAGAGATAGAAGAGGTTCTCAAAGGTTGTACTTGTACCTATCTGACATTAGTGCAGGGGCGGATTGGCCATAGACCTTACAGGGAAATTTTCCGGTGGACCAATGCCCAGGAGGCCACCCACGGCCGGCCAGTGGAAGTTTTTCGGGATGTATTTTGTGATGGACTGTGGTATGTGGCTCTGTTGGGGTGGTATAATGTGCCACAATATCATATTGCCGCCCCTGCCTTCCATCAATTTGGACCCAACTACAAAACGGGGCCACTTTTAATATTTTTTCCAGGGCCGCTTTACGTTCCCAGCCCGCCCCTGCATTGGTGGCATATTCTATCCAATGTTTGAAGTGAGACAACCCCTTTAAGGGCAAGAGAGGAGAAGAAAAACACCGCTTTGTACCCTTTTGATTAAGGTCAGTGCTACACGATAACTTTGGACGTGCAATGTTAAGATTGCAATATCGTGCAGCTAATGATTGTGGTCACATTGAAACCCAGCAGGTTTGGATTTCTGCTGAATGAGGTGTTTCACATTTTTACAAGATGCAGATTTTCTGCTGCATTTTTCAAAGTGTTTTAATTAACTTTTTTTTTTCAAAAACATAGCAAATTAGTCTTTTTTAATTTGTCATGTTTTTCTGGCATTTAGACGTTTTCTGCCATTTCTAAATACTGCATGCTTTGGGTATGGCATTTTTTCTGGCATTTTACCGATAGGCTTCTCTATAGATACTGAAAAGCGCCATACCATGTTCAAAATGTTACAAAATGAAAAAAGGTTCCAAAAGTGCTTGAAATCCATGGTGTTTTTTTTTCTTCAAACATTTAAAAATACTGAAGAAAAAGTATATGTGAAGGCATCTTGGAGAAGTTTTTACATGAAGTTTTCCTTTAGGACTGAAAATTTTATAGATCTTCACTTTTTTTTTAATTAGATACATAAAAAGCCGGTTTCCTAAACATAACCTTTTTAAGGTAAGCTGTAGAACATTACATATCGTCGTCAGTGCGCCCAATGATTTATGGTAGAACTGGTAACATCTCCATAAAAGACGATGTATTCTGAAGTGAGGCGTACCGGGGACAGCTTCTACCAGGGCATTACAAGGGGTTCATGTTATGAGGATGTTTTCATCATAAACAGAATTTTATTTTTTCTTAACAAGAAAAAAGTTATGGAAACTTAAGCAGAAAAAAGCTGCTCTGACATCTAAACACAGATGTCTTTAAACTAAGTAAAAGGCAATGACAACACAACACACATTATGCTAATTAGAACAAGACAGAAATCTGGTCGGGTTTCAATTACCCGGAGCCTTTCATTGGGAGCCAATGTTGGACTTTTACTGTGTCAAAACTAAAGACATTATCGTAGGCTGGCTAAATTACCAGACTCGTTCTGCTCCTACAATAAATAATTATTTATCAGATATTAAACTGAAGATGTTGTGTTTTATTTCAACAATATGTTCCTCATCGTTTTGGAATTATGTCCAATATAGTAACGCATTTCAAAAGCTTTAAAGGGAATGAATCAGCTATATTTTTTGCTAATTAAAATCAGAGACTGATATGCTTTTTACTAATCATTGTTTATGTTTTGTTTGTAGCTTTTTATGTTATTTTCTGTACATGGTACATGTTTACAGGGGCAGCCATCTTGCCTAAGCTACTGCTAACAACAGTTTAAAGATGTGCTTTACAGCAGCCATATGGACCATAGAAACCTGTAGTCTGGAGATAGGTTCTATGGGAGGGAGCTGTAGTTATGGTCTGTGACATGTGCATGGAGGAAGTAAGCTGTGACCATGACCTAGTGCAGTGGTGGCGAACCTATGGCACAGGTGCCAGATGCGGCACTCAGAGCCCTCTCTGTGGGCACCCGAACCTTGGAAAAAGTCTATGGTGTATCGATATGCGCATCAGCATCAGCTCAGGGCGCACTATGAACAGCACAGGCCACGCACTGAATGTAGGCAGGATATTATAGCTAAATGATAAAATACATAGAAGATATACTGTACTGGACTGTAGTATTCACGTTACATTGCCGTGTTGGCACTTTGCAATAAATAATGGGTTTTGGGTTGCAGTTTGGGCACTCGGTCTGTAAAAGGTTCACCTAGTGGATGCTGTGCTATCGGGGACGTTACCATTACACCTAGAGGCTCTGTTCTCTCTGCAAGGGGAGTGTCTTTTCTGCTGCAGCTAAGGGGGCGTGTCTCAGTTCTCCCTATCACAGCTCAGGAGGCGTGTCTCAGCTCTCCCTATCACAGCTCAGGAGGCGTGTCTCAGCTCTCCCTATCACAGCTCAGGAGGCGTGTCTCAGCTCTCCCTATCACAGCTCAGGAGGCGTCTCAGCTCTCCCTATCACAGCTCAGGAGGCGTGTCTCAGTTCTCCCTATCACAGCTCAGGAGGCATGTCTCAGCTCTCCCTATCACAGCTCAGGAGGCGTGTCTCAGCTCTCCCTATCACAGCTCAGGAGGCATGTCTCAGCTCTCCCTATCACAGCTCAGGAGGCGGGTCTCAGCTCTCCCTATCACAGCTCAGGAGGCATGTCTCAGCTCTCCCTATCACAGCTCAGGAGGCGTGTCTCAGCTCTCCCTATCACAGCTCAGGAGGCGAGTCCATGCTCTCCCTATCACAGCTCAGGAGGCATGTCTCAGCTCTCCCTATCACAGCTCAGGTGAAAACATCATGACATCTGCCTGGCCCTGTCAATCAAAGTGGAGAGGGAGTGGCGGTTGCAGAGAGAGCAGAACTTCTACATGTAACAGAAACGCCCCCGTTGCTCCTAGAGGCTCATTTGCATATATTAAATCATCATTTTTCTCAGTAATTTGGGCACATATGAACATGGGACCAACACAGATGTCTTCAGCTGCCAAGTGCACATGTAACAGGTCAGCCAGTGTCATAGGTACAAAACTGCTGACAGATGCACTTTAATATAGATAGTGACGTAGAAAATGAAACAAAATCACAAAAAATATGTTTAACATAAAACCTTTATTTAAACAAATGGGAATTTTATGATGACATGTGCCCTATAAGCAAGCACAATAAACCTTGATAGCTCATGGCAGTGTAAGAGGTTAGATATTACCCATGAACATGCATGAAGATAGTTCAAAGAATACTAATTCAATTTGTCAGGCCAATGAGGTAAGTAAAGGAGGCACAGAGGTAACACCTAGTAGCCTCCGACTCTGATGCTTGGGAAACCTAAAAGCATACCTGCTATATACTGTAAGAGAATGGAAGAATTGTAAAGAGGAAGAGCAGAGGTGTGATGATGTCTCATGTTAGTGGCTTGGATGATCAGATTAGATTGTGAACCCCATTGGTTGATGCTAATATCTGTAAAGTGCTGCGGAATATAGTAGAGCTATATATAAGTGCATAAAATAAATAGGAGTCGGGCTTCTGTTCTAATGGCCTGTATCAGCAGAAGCGATGAGGGGACGTTCACTATTACTAGAGGAAAGGTTTCTACACCAATATAGAAGAGGATTATTTATGGTAAGAGCAGTGAGACTATGGAACTCTTTGCCTGAGGAGGTGGTGATGGTAAGTTCACTAAAAGAGTTCAAAGAGTAAAAGAGGCATAGATGCCTGTGATGAGAACATAGTCCTGCCACTTTACACATCACTAGTCAGACCACACATGGAGGACTATGTACAGTTCTGGGCTCCTGTGAACAAGGCAGACATAGCAGAGCTGGAGAGGGTTCAGAGGAGGGCAATGGGTGGACTACAGTACCCAGAAAGATTATCAAAATTAGGGTTATTTACTTTAGAAAAAAGATGACTGAGGGGAGATCTAATAACTATGTATAAATATATCAGGGGTCAGTACAGAGATCTCTCCCATCATCTATTTATCCCCAGGACTGTGACTGTGACGAGGGGACATCCTCTGCGTCTGGAGGAAAGAAGGTTTGTACATAAACATAGAAGAGGATTCTTTACGGTAAGAGCAGTGAGACTATGGAACTCTCTGCCTGAGGAGGTGGTGATGGTAAGTTCGCTAAAAGAGTTCAGGAGGGGCCTGGATGTATTTCTGGAGGGTAATAATATTACAGGTTATAGTTACTAGAGAGGGGTCGTTGATCCAGGGAGTTATTCTGATGCCTGATTGGAGTCGGAAAGGAACTTTTTTCCCATAAAGTGAGGAAAATTGGCTTCTACCTCACAGGGTTTTTATTTGCCTTCTTCTGGATCAACTTGCAGGATAACAGGCCGAACTGGATGTTTTCAGCCTTACAAACTATGTTAGGGAGAGTTCACATCTCTGTTTCGTTTTCTGTTCTTCTGGTCCTTCAGAAAAAAACAGGATCCTATGCATCATTTATACACAGGATCAGGTTTTTTTTTCCTCATGCGGCTACATCAATAGAAGAATAAAAATGTTATAGCTCTTGGAATGTTATCTGAAAAATGTCACAAGAAATTTGTCCAAAATCACCTAAATTGCCAAATTTTCAGATTCGGATTTGACCCCGAATTTTGGAAAATTAGGGTCAAATTTGATTAATTTAGATTTGATTGGTCATTGCTAGATACAATCTTTCAGTTTTATTAATACAATATGTTTCAGTGCTGAACTATGATCTTTTTCAAGTAAAATTACATATATATATACATCCGCATTTTTCACTTTATAAGATGAACCCAATGATAAGACACACCCTAGATTTTAGAGGAGGAAAATAAGAAAAAAACATTTTTCCTTAGACCTCATATCAAATTCTCAGTTCAGACCCCCATAAATATCAGGACATCACATCAGACCCCCATATCAGATCTGCATGTCAGAACCCCATCAGCCTTCCATGTCAGACCTCAGATCAGCCCTTTTCTTTCAGACCCCCATCAGACCTCAGATCAGCCCTTTTCTTTCAGACCCCCATCAGACCTCAGATCAGCCCTTTTCTTTCAGACCCCCATCAGACCTCAGATCAGCCCTTTTCTTTCAGACCCCCATCTGACCTCAGATCAGCCCTTTTCTTTCAGACCCCCATCAGACCTCAGATCAGCCCTTTTCTTTCAGACCCCCATCAGACCTCAGATCAGCCCTTTTCTTTTAAACCCCCATCAGACCCCCATTAGCCTTTTTCTTTCAGACCCCCATCAGACCTTAGATCAGCCCTTTTCTTTTAGACTCCATCAGACCCTCATTAGCCCTTTTCTTTCAGACCCCCATCAGACCTCAGATCAGCCCTTTTCTTTTAGACCCCATCAGACTTTAGATCAGCCCTTTTATTTCAGACCATCAGACCTCAGATCAGACCTTTTCTTTTAGACCCCCATCAGACCACAGATCAGCCCTTTTCTTTTAGACCCCATCAGACCCCCATTAGCCCTTTTCTTTCAGACCCCCATCAGACCTCAGATCAGCCGTTTTCTTTCAGACCCCCATCAGACCTCAGATCAGCCCTTTTCTTTCAAACCCCCATCAGACCACAGATCAGCCCTTTTCTTTTAGACCCCATCAGACTTTAGATCAGCCCTTTTCTTTCAGACCCCCATCAGACCTCAAATCAGCCCTTTTCTTTTAGACCCCCATCAGACCTCAGATCAGCCCTTTTCTTTCAGACCCCCATCAGACTAAAATAAAAAACTTCTCTTACTTCTCCTGCGCCGTGGCTCTGCTCCGGGTCCAGCAGTCTCTTTAGAAGTTGCGCTCCCCTGTCTTCTCCGGCCCCTGCTGCACTGTCACCTGACTGCGTGCAGCGTCAGGTCATAGTGTGTGCACTACTTACTGACGTTGTAGGGGGTCAGGATAGTGGGGTGCGGGTCACAGCAAAAAGACCAGGGAGGGTGAGTATGGGAAGCGCTTGCAGCTTCTTCCCCGCTCCCAGCACCTAATGGATACTAGTGAGCTGTTCCATAATGGAAGCGCTTACTAGTATTTGCTATATAAGACGCATTGGTATTTCCCCCCTACTTTTGGGGGAAAAAGTGCATCTTATATAGCGAAAAATATCTATGGATGTTAATTTGCACTGATTATTAATTATGGATTATTAAGAGATTTATTCACTTTGGGGGATGATACGATATTAGCACTTTGCACTTTATATTTATTAGATTGCACACATTCATTATGATTATGTACATCTGCATTTGTGATACTGTATACTTATGTATTTTTGTATATGTTTATTAATTGATGATTTAATATGTAGATGCTTTATATATGCACTATCAACTAGAGATGAGCAAACGTGCTCGAAACGAACACTGTACCGCTCGGCTCCCCTGCGCTCACATGGGCGCAGGCAGCCGCTTCCGTCCTCCTGAGCCCATGCGAGCGCAGGGGAGCCGAGCGGTACAGTGCTCATTTCGAGCACGTTCGCTCATCTCTGCTATCAACATATAACTATTGCTTGAGAATAATCCCAGTAAGTGGACTGAAACGTCGCGTGGGTGAATAAAGGATCACACATTTTTTCACTCTATGGACTTTTTCTTTTTTATTCGGTAACAGATGTTTGGTTGCATTTTGACTGCTGGCACTCCTTTCTATTAATATACTGATGGTGCTGCCATTAACCTTCTTTTAATATATATATATATATATATATATATATATATATATATATATATATAATAAAAATGGTGTTTCAGCTGCAGGCAGCAGGTTATAGAGCAGGAGGAGCTGGGCAGATTAATATACAGTTTTATTGGAAAAGATTCAGTAAAACTTGTATTTTATTCATTTACATTCCTGCTCATTCTGAGGTTTGAAGTCCAGGAGGCGGTCCTATCAGTGATTGACAGCTCACTCTGTATACACAGTCAAAGAGGGAAGGCTGTCAATCACAGATAGGACCGCCTCCTGGACTTCAAAGCTCAGAATGAGCAGGAATATAAGTGAATAAAATAAAAAGTTTTACTGAATCTTTTCCAATAAAACTATGTATCAATCTGCTCAGCTCCTCCTGTTCTATAACATGCTGCCTGCAGCCCACATTGTATATTCACGGTGACAGATTCCCTTTAAATACAAAATGGGCAAAATCGCTAAATGGGAGGCCTGATTTCTCCTAAGCTGGTGACGCAAGACTTTCTATGGTGTCTGGTCACAACAGAAATACTGGAGATGCAAGGCTTGGTTACAAAATTTGGACATCGGGTAACCTGCAAAATTGTATTACAAGTGGTCTTTGACAAAAGAACGCTATAGGAAATGTACTTATGATAGTGAGATTTCCATACTGATGGTATATGGAAGCAGTAGGAGGTGCTGTCATAAAGAAGTAACGCTGGGCTGTCTGGCAGCCTCATCAGCATGAACAAGCGGTGGGATCAGGGGCAGACTGGGAACTTAAAGTGGCCCTGGAAAAAAATACCAAAAGTGGCCCCGTTTTGCAGTTGGGTCCAAACTGATGGAAGGCAGGGCCAGTAATACCATATTGTGGCACGTTATACCACCCCAACACAGCCAAATACCACAGTACATGACATAATACTGCCAGCAGCACAGAATACATCCTCAAACACTTCCACTGGCAGCCCAAGAGCAGGGCTCAGACGGCCCCCTGAGCATCGGCCCACCGGGAAATTTCCCTGTAAGGTCTATGGCCAATCCGCCCCTGGGTGGGATAACAAACGTTGAACTGTAGATTCAAGTTTTTGTCTCATTGCTGGTACGTTTTGAGTTTCATACATAGCTTCCTCAACTTCACCTCACCATAAAATATATGTATATGTGTATGTATATGTATTTTGTAATACTTGATGTTACTAAATATAGTGGGCCGCATCCTCCCCATCCCCTTGACGACCGGCAGGAGGAGCTTCTGAGCGGTGGCAGGAGGGCCAGTGCTCAGCTATGAATATGTGTCCTATAGGTCACATGACGCTGGTAACGTCATGTGACCTATCTCTGAGTACTGGCAGGGAAGCCAGCACTTCCTGTTTCAGTTTTGGAATTAGGTCACGTGATGCCGCCTCGTCACATGACCTACTTGGATCCTATTTAAACAGGCAGCCTGGCAGCCACAGGTTTCCTGTGATTAGTCTTTCATCCAGAGCTTGTTACCACTGTGATTGCTACCTGTGAATTCGGCTTGTGTACTCGACTACCCTCTCGTCTCTCCCCAGTACTTCTTTATCTCTCGGTTTGACCTCGGCTTTTTATCGGATTTGGCTTTTGGATTTCCCCTGTAGTTTGACGTGTCCTCCAGGTTTGACTTTGGCTTTACGACTCTGCTTTTCTGTATTGTGGTTCTGTTTTCGTTTATTGTTTTCTCCTGTTATTCCCTTTCCCTGTACGTCCCTGCACGTATCTAGGCTAGGGATTGTTGCCCAGTTGTACACCGTTGCCTAGGATGGGTTGTGCAAGTAGGCAGGGTCAGAGGTGGGGTTCAAGTCAGGGCTGCACTTACCCCCTGACTTGACAACATGGTTATGATTTTTCTTGAATATGAAGATGTGAGTATGAACCAGATGCAATCCAAAATGAAGATCCTTTGGCTTTTTTGCACCTGTACATAATGATAGGTAGCTTCCACTCCTAATTGGTGTGAAACATTGGAATATAGGGATGTGATATCCAAAGTAAAAAAAAATTATAAAGAGTCTTTTAAGAAGAATGGAAGACTCTTGATAATTGGTTAAAGGGGTATTCCAGTTAAAGCGGTTGTCTCATGAAAAATATTCTAGTTTTAAAACCAGCACCTGGATCTGAATACTTTTGTAATTGCATGTAATTAAAAATTTATTATAGCTACTGAGTTATTCAATAAAATGTATCTGTATAGTGCCACTTAATTTCTTATTTCTTTGACCTGCTCACTCAGATTTTCATTTTTTACATTAGTCATGGGATAACCCCTTTAAATAAGCAGTTTTTTTTTTTTTTTTGCTTAATACATTCTGTGCCATTGTTGGTTTACTAAACCTGTTCATAAACTAGTGAAGGAACGGTCTCTAATGAACCGGACAATAATAATTGATATTCGAGAGGATCCTTAAGGCCTCCTTTTTAGCTTGTCACCAAGTTAAAGGGGTTGTCCCATGAAAAATATTCTTCATTTTTCAAACCAACATCTGGATCCAAATACTTTTTTACCTAAACATTATTATTGCCACTGAGTTATTCAATTAAATCTCTCTGTATAGCGCCACCTGCTGTTTGTTCTTTTCTTAAAGGAGTTCTCCAGGCGTTAATAAAATTACTGAATAGACTTAAATATTACTTTATTTTAAAGACATTCCCAAACAGCATTATTTGTAATGGATCATTTTCTCTAGGAGGAAATCATCAGAAGAAATAAAACGACTGCTGCTGTATTAGCACACACAAAACCTGTCCTAACTCACAGCTGGACGGGTTAGTTCAAAGCAGGGAGCTGAAAGAGTAGTCACAGCTCTCCTCTGTGCTCTGGAAGTCATGAATTACGATCTTGCACACAGCTGATAACATCTTGAGCTCTGTGGGTAGGAACAAACAAAGTGAAAGGGCGGACAGGACAGAAAAGACCGCTGTGGTAATGAGTGCACACCCCAACCAGTCCATTGTCTCTGCACTTTCACTTTGTGAGAGTCAGCCAGAATCCTACTCTGTACTGATGAGGGGCAAGTTTCCTGAAACAGCTGTCTATGGATGAATATTTGGCTTGGCTATTTTCCCTTGTTATGTTCCAAGGTTTGTTGGAAAGTCGGATCTTGACTTATGGTGGACCACTTCCAAAAGGTGGTGCTCTGAGATGGTTCTCTTCCTTGGGAGATTCCTCTTGTGATAGTTGTTTCCCAAGGAGCACTTCCAGAACATCTCTATATAGGACTGGTCTCTTTAAAGGGGTTCTCGGGGAATTAGGAAAATGAAAATACTTAAATATTACTTTAGTATAAATATATTTCCAAATACCTTTTCATTAGTTATAATGGTTCATTTTGTCTGGGGAGCAATCATTAGGAGGAACAAAATGGCCACCGTCCTATTAGTGCACACAGAACCTGTCCTAATCACACACAACACTGAGGTAAAGAGCTGCCTCATCCTCCTCTCTGCTTGTCAGGGATCATTATCCTGAATACAGCTGAATCTCTGTAGGAATGGAGTTCATGAGGAGACACGAAGGATATACTGTGGTAATGGAAACTGCATACAAGAGCTGCTGCTCATTATCTACACCCCCACTATCCTCTCTGTCCTTCATGTCTCCTCATACACTCCATTCCTACAGAGATCCATCTGAAGATCATATTAAACTGTATTCAGGATCATAACCCCTGACAAGAGAGGAAGATGGTGAAGCTCTTTAACTTCTCCTCCTGTGTGATTAGGACAGGTTTTGTGTGTACTAATAGGACGGCGGCCATTTTATTTCTCCTGATGATTGCTCCCCAGAGAAAACGAGCCATTATAATTAACCCCTTCCCGACCGGCGCGGCACATGTACGGCGCTCGGGCGGTGCGGGGACATGACGCCCACTCGCCCGTGCAGCGGGCGTCATGGCCGGCAAGTCTCTGCTGTTTCTAACAGCAGAGACTTGCGGCTACTTACCGCAATCGGCGGCGTCTTCTGATGGGCTTCTCATTCCTTGTGGGCCCTTCTGAAGTCTTCCGGTGGCGAACCGCTTCCGGGTGATGTACAGACGACCCGATTGGCCAATCGGCCCGTCTGTACACGCTATGAAAGATGTAATCCTCGCTGGTGAGGATTACAGCTTTCAAAGTGCAATTCTTATTCTGGCCACTAGATGGCAGGCCAGGATAAGAAATGAGCAATCATGAGTTTTAATTCAAGATTAAAAATCAGAGATTGCTCATAGTGAAAAAATAAAAAGTACAATATATTAGCTCATATTTGAGCTTTCAAATAATTAAAAAAAAAATGTTAAAAAATATATAAAAAATAAAAAAATATAAAAGTTTAAATCACCCCCCTTTCCGTATAATTAAAAAATAAATACCTAAATAAAAAGAAATATAGACATCATGGGTATCACCGTGACCGAAAACGCCCGTACTTTTAAAATAAAAAAAATAATAATTCCAACACGGTAAATTGTGTGGCGGAAAAAAGCGTCAAAATGGCGATTCGCTGTTTTGTGTTGCTTTTTTTTTTCTAAAAAAAATTAAATAAAAAGCAATCAAAAAGTCATACACATCCCAGAATGGTAGCAATAAAAACTTCAGATCACCCCGCAAAAAATGAGCCCCCATACAGCTCCGTACACATAAATGCCAAAAAGTTATAGGGGTCAAGATATGACGACCAAAAAAAAACAAAAAAAAAAACAACTTTATAATTTTTTTATCACTATCAATACACAAGACTGACCCGTAGAATGAAAGTAACTGGTCAGTTTTAATGAACAGCGAATGCCGTAAATAAAAAACCCGGAAAACTGTAGCGGAATAGTGGTTTTTTTGCAATTTCACCGAATTTGGAATTTTTTTCCCGCTTCCCACTACACCATATGCAATAATAAATGGTGGCGTTTGAAAGGACAACTTGTCCCGCAAAAAACAAGCCTTCATACAGCTATGTGAACAGAAAAAGTTATGGCTGTATGAAGGCAAGGAGCAAAAAACGAAAACGCAAAACCGAAAAAAACCTCCGGTCGTGAAAGGGTTAATGAAAGGTATTTGGTGATATATTTATAATGAAGTAATATTTAAGGTTTTTTTTATTTTCTCAATTCCTGGAGAACCCTTTTAAGTTCTCCTGGGAGATATGTCACCGCCAGAAGTGTTGGCCATCGGCTTTCTCTGCTCTCCTTGTAGATTGTAAGCTCTTGTGGGCAGGGTCCTCTCCCCCTCTGTTAATAGTTTCTTGTTTCTTGTATTTTTTATATTACATATGTGTAACCCCCTCTTGATGTCCCTGCCCAGGCTGAACATATGTGTACGGGGGAGCCAGGAGAGAGTCGGGAAAGATAGCTGTCGGCAGAACAATCAGTCAGCTGACGGGAATTGAATGTGTAAGCCCAGCTTTAGATGGAGCATTGCTTGAAGTCTCCATACATCGCTTTGTATCTTCAAAATGAGAAGCAGTGCTCCTCCCGAACCTTAAGAGTTTATTGAAGTTTCTCGACATTATTTTATCATAAATATATCGTTATCTCCCTTAAATATCTAAGGTATTCCTAAAGCCTTACTTCTGCCATGACTTATCATCTGGAGTGTCTACTACAATTATACCGTCCCGCACTGATCTCAAGCAGATCTATTGATTGGCGTGAGCGCTGATGTAAAACAGACAGAATGCAAGCACTGTAGACTTCAATGGAAGCCTTAAAGGGAACCTGTCATCTCCGAAACACCCCCTAAACTAGAGTAAGCGTTGTATAGAGTAAGTGATGCTGAATCCGAATATGTAAGTTTTATCTTCATACTCACTTCCATTCTGACGCTGTGCTCCCACAAACCAGCAGTAAAATGCACTCACTGGACTCCAGTGCTCACTCACATAATGGAGAGGACTCAAAGAAGAGTCCAGTGAGTGCATTTTACTGCCGATTTGTGGGAGCACAGCGTCAGTATGGAAGTGAGTATGAAGATAAAAATTACATATTCTGATTCAGCATCACTTACACTATACACCTCTTACTCTAGTTCAGGGGGTGTTTCGGAGATGACAGGTTCCCTTTAAGAAGGAGGCCGATAAAATATATACTGTACGCGCTTATTATTAGACGCGTGTCAGCACATCTTAAGCCGTGGGATTCAGGTGTGCAAGGAAAGGAGATATACTCAGGTATTAACACTGATATAAAATAAAGATTTTTGTGTATTTTAAGAGACGGCAAACACCTCTACATCCATGGAAGATGTTGATAGAAGTCTGCTTTTTTTCAATGTCGTGCACAAGAAGGAAACTGAACCTGCTCTTCAGGCTACGGGCACTGCTCAAGCTTTGATCGTTTTTATTAAGCTTAGAAAATGTTTTTAATATTCTTTATTATTAATCTGTTTATTCCCCATTGCATTTACATTTCACTACCTCTCATCATTAGTGGACATGAATGTAACATATTGTATGTTGGATACTTTTAGGTTCCATTTTATCAGGTTTTTTCTATTGCTCCAGGTAAAACGTCTTTGTACAAACCTCTTCCACGTTTTTGTTTCCCCATGGCCACACTTCAGCCCTGTGCTCTAGCTGCTTGAACTTGTTAACCCTTGCTGAACTATTATTAAAGGGGATGCCACCATTGGAGTGATGGGTGCTAGTTCCTACACCGTGACATTTTGTCATGGTGATATTGTAGGTGCTATCAAAGCGATCAGAAGATCGCATGTTAAAGTCCCCTAGGGAGGTGTTAAAGGGGTTTGTCTCATGATGGACAATGGGGGCATATCGCTAGGATATGCCCTCATTGTCTTACTGGTGCGGGTCCCACCGCTGGGGACCTGCACCTATATCCAAAACGGAGCCCCAAAAGTGAAGGAGGGTGCACTGTGCATGCGCAGCCGCCCTCCATTCATTTTCTATGGGGCCGGCGAAAATAGCCGAGAAGTGAATGGGAGCGTTGGCCGGTCATGCGCGGTGCACGCCCATTCATTTCTATGGGGAGCCGGCTTGGTGGTGGCCAAAGTCCTCCAGCCACCACCTTGCGGGGCTCCGTTCTGGATATAGGTGCGGGACCCACACCTATAAGACAATGGGGGCATATCCTAGTCACATGACCCCATTGTCCATCATGAGACAACCCCTTTAGAGTAAAAAAAGTTTTTTTTAAAATATTTTAAAAAATTAAAATTAAACAATAAAAATATAAAATCATAGGTACCACCATGTCCCAAAATGCCCAAACTAATACAAATGTATTTATATCGTACGATGAACACTGTAATGCAAAAAAATCACAATGGCCGATTTGCTGTTTTTTTGATGCTTTACTTCCCCCCAAAAAATACTAAAAAGTGTTCAAAAAGTCACACACACAAAATGGTATCACTAAAAACTACAGATCGCTCCAGTTTAATATTTCTTCCAGCCTCCCGCTACATCATATGTAAGGTTTGGATTGCTCTATCTGAACCTGTTCTTTTAAAAACTTTGTTAAGAATATCGGCTCTGTCATACTGTTACATGTATTGCCCCCACTGAGGTCTTTCTGAAGTTACAGCAAATATGGCGATGCTTACTTCATCTCGCTTCTATCTTGTGTCACTTTGTTTATTCGTATAAATTACTGTATCAAAATACGAAGACGAACTCTGCTTCGTGCCTCATTAG
Organism: Rhinella marina; assembly: GCA_900303285.1. Lineage (NCBI taxonomy): Eukaryota > Metazoa > Chordata > Amphibia > Anura > Bufonidae > Rhinella > Rhinella marina. The sequence goes on along the minus strand of ONZH01010457.1, from coordinate 759,488 downwards.
AAGCCGAGTTAAGCTTCATATTTTGATACAGTAATTTATGCCAATAAACAAACATGTGATTGAAGCGAGACAAATTCAATCTTGCGATATTTGGTGAAACTTCTGAAAGACCTCCGCAGAGTCAATACATTTTACAGCAGGATGGAGCCGATATTCTGAACGTAGTTTTTAAAAGAATCGGGTGCGGATATAGCAAACCGAACCGAATTCACTCAACCCTAATCATATACAATAAAAATAAAAAACTTATGGCCTGAAGAAGATAGGGAGTAAAAAAAACAAAACGCAAAAATGGAAAATGGCTGTATCCTTGATGGGTTAGGCCCCTTTCACACGAGTGAGTTTTCCGCGCAGGTGCAATGCGTGACGTGAACGCATAGCCCCCGCACTGAATCCTGACCCATTCATTTCAATGGGTCTGTGTACATGAGCGTTTTTTTTCACGCATCAGTTCTGCGTTACGTGAAAAATGCAGCATGTTCTATATTCTGCGTTTTTTCCGCAGTCCTGGCCCCATAGAAGTGAACGGAGCTTCAGTGAAAAACACTTCGCATCCTGAAGCAAGTGCGGACACAATGCGTTTTTCACTGATGGTTGCTAAGAGATGTTGTTTGTAAACCTTCAGGTTTTTTTTTCGCATGCTTGAAAAACGCATCTAAACGGATTGCACCCGCGCGGAAAATACTGAACAACAAAAGACAAAACTGACTGAACTTGCTTGCAAAATGGTGCGAGTTTTCCTGAACGCATCCTGACCTACTCCGTCACGCTCGTGAAACGTGAAAGAGGCCTCACTGTTTACATTGTGCACGGAGAGCATCAATAATTGGGACATCTAGCAAATCTAACTAGGTTAAGTTAAAGGGGTATTCCCATCTCACAAATGTAGTTTGTATAGTTAGATATAGCCATACCAATATTATTACTAATAGAATGTATTTATATAAAATGTACCGTTTAGAAGATTTGCCTATTTGTAAATCCATTGTCCCACACACATCAGTCAGGCCGTTGCCCCTGGTTACGACCACCGTGGCCATGTAGTAGTGGAGGCCGGCTAGCTCTTGTTCAAACCCGCTCTGAGGTAACTGCTGTATTGTGAACGCACATCACATGAGCATGCGGAGACACATCTTAGGGTTGTAGCATTTTTGTCTGCGCTTCCAAAACGCAGAGAAACGGATCCTGTTCCAAGATCAATTCATCTCTATGGAGCAGGATCCGTTTATAAAGTCTGCGTTTTGGACTAAAACGCAGATGTGAAAGTGCCCTAAGATGTGTCTGCGCTCATGTAATGTGCGTTCACAATACAGCAGTTACCTCAGAGCGGGTTTGAACAGGAGCAAGCCGGCCACCACTACTACATGGCCACGGTTGCCGTAACCAGGGGCAACGGCCTGACTGAAGTGTGTGGGACAATGGATATACAAATAGGGAAATCTTCTAAACGGTACATTTTATATAAATACATTCTATTAGTAATAATACTGGTATGGCTATATCTAACTATACAAACTACATTTGTGAGATGGGAATACCCCTTTAATTAAAAATTATAAATGCACAGAATAGTCTCATTGCCATTATACCTGTAAATATCTAGGAGAAGTCTGCCATCCAGTGGTGAGAAGTGGTATTGTAGGTAACATAGAAAATGGGAGTAATTTTGGAAGATAGAATTGGGAAAGATGAGCCTTTATGCTCTGTTATAGCGTGAATGACATTAGTGTGGGCAACAGTTGTAGTATATTCTTTACAATATTTTACTATTCATAATAAATGTATCTAATTATAAAGTGATAACAATGGTAAAAAAATTAACTACACTTCCTACAGTTTAGGCCCCTTGCAGACGAGCAGGAGACTCAAAAGCGGGGCTGTGGAGTCAGAAAAAACGAATTTCCAACTGTTTTTCCACATCTTCTGACATAAATGGCGCATGTATAATAATTGGTATTAATTAGTAAGAACACATTAACTGTAGTAAAATGGAGACAAGTTTTTCTCCAGCATCGTAAAATTAATTAAGTTACTTACATACAACATAAAATACTTTTTATTGGAATACAATTTCTGAACAAAAACTTTTTTTTCTAAATTCTATCAGTTTTTCTAATTTCTAAAAACTCAGTGTGCATTCAATTTATGGGGGAAAAAAGTCGCTTTTTTAAAAACTGAAATGTAAGCAAAATTAGTGCAGAAACGTGACATATTTCTATAATAAAACATATAGTATATAGTAAACATATAGTATAGTAAAACATTTAGGACCAATAGCAAACAAAACAGAACGAACCACTGCCTCGCACTTTATATTCGTGGATGACCTCAGAACTGATCGAAAGTATCACTGTGAGAACATAAAATATATTTATGTGATAAAAAATTTCAAAGGTTTGCTTAAAGGCTACAGGGACAATTTTTTTTATGATTGCATTTTACTCATTTTTGGCAAAAAAAAAAAAACATTTTTTCTATTGGCCTTTATTAAAAATATTCAATTTGTCTAGCTGTGTGCATCCTACTTTCACTTTCACTTTGTGCCTTATCTCTAAATTACTAAGAGGTCATAAACATTTATTTAACCTCTTAACAGTCACGTTAAAATCGGAAAAACCCTCCCAAAAATGTCACCTTTTTTTATTGTCGATTTTTAATGTGTGTCTGCAGTAAATCTTGTTGGCGCACAACTAAGGGGACGCTATTGCATTTTTAACCCCTTAGTGACATTATTAATTTTAGCCTTAAGGACCAATAATATTGTCCCACTTTGTGTTCTTGCAGTCAAAAATTTTTAATTTTTCTTCTAATTTTTATTTTATTTTACGGGATTAGTTGTAGGTTTTTTGGGGTATATATATTGTGTATTAAGTAGCTTTTATTATTTTATTTTTAGGGGAATAGATAAAAAATAAAAAAAAATTTATTATTCTATTTTGTGGAATTTATTTACGGCGTTCACTGTCACTAACATAATTTTTTTATGTGATAAAATATTTATTCAAGGTTTAGGCTTAAGTGGTCAACAGGACCATTATCTTATTCTTGTATGTATAAGCGAGAACAATTTTAACTCATTAATTATGCAATAACCATATAAAAAAAACACTTTTATTCATATGGGTCCTATTAGAAAATAGTCTCAGATTTGCGAAGTCAATAGCGTGTGATCGACTTAGTAATCTCTTACATATTAATCTATCTTCAACTTGTGCTCTAATTCTTACTTAAGGAAATTGAACTAAGAGAATAACAATAAGCGAATTTGATGTTAAATCTGCTACATTTATATCCCAGATCTATCAGATTAAAATCGGAAAACCAACTACAACATCTTCCTATATAATATACGCAATCAAACCTTATGGTTTTTATGTCACGATTTATTATTAAGTAAGTGTCTAAAGCAAGTGAATTTAAGATAATCTAATGTTGGTGTGTCTGAACAACAACTTTTAAGGAAGGCAGAACGACATTACTCCTGCTTGTTTAGTGTTTAACCCCTCTCCCAGTACCTTATTAATTTAGCCCTCAAGGCACACAAGATAATATGTCCAGCGTCGCTGTTCTTGCAGAGTAAGAAGTACGTTCTCTTTAGATGGTTTTTGCTTCTAAGTTTGGTCTTTACTTTCTGATTTTACTGAAGCATTCGGGACGGCAGTAAAGTAATTTTCTCGTTCTGTGATCATGTACCTTTCCTCTCTGCCCCCCCCCCATAGGATGGGGAACATAACCAGTTTTTTTTTATTTAAACTTCTTTGCATGGTCTGCTTGCTTAAAGGGTTGGAGGGAAATCACATTGGATTTCAGCAGGACGAAAACGCCTTTTGCCGCAGCTTTGAAATCCAAAAATTTTCCATGCCACCATTGAATTTCTACTCAAGAAGGAGTTTGACAGTCGAATAGTAATGTATAAGGTCTTTAATGTGGAGAGGTACTTATGAAGTTAGTTACTAGTACTAATCTTTCTTTAATTTTGAGGTGGATCGTGACTACAGCTAGAACTATCCTCCACTTATTTTATTTTCTTAAGGGGTGAAGTAAGGCACTATAAGGTATAGGAATAATAACATAAATATATTTAGTCAGGCCTGTATTAACTATTTATTGTAGGACACCTGAATAACAAAGGGGTTTATCTCTAATTCGGCGTTCACTGTCACTCAATCAATGAAAATGGTTCCTTATTGGTTATTCTGCGGCTCACTATATAATATTGTCTAATCTGTTTATGTTATTTTCACTCGCCTTACATTTTATTTCTTAGTAAAGTGTGGTTTTTCCTCTTCCTCTGGACTGGGTCCCGGGCGAGGCCGGCCGGTCCTATTATGCCTGGGAGGTTCCAGCGTCTACAAACATGCTGCTCTACTTACTTCTCCTGCTGAAGGACGTGCAATAAGGCGGTGTGGTGGGTCCAGGAAGGAAAGCCGCCGTACAAACAAGATATGCAAAAGAGAATTTCGGCTCATTCTGGGAGGTGTTCCGATCTCTCGAGGCCCGGGACATTTTCCCGGAGAGTGGACCAAGTGTTTAAAGGGGTTGGGTCCCGAATAGGTAAGTGTGTCTTTTTTATATTCTGTTCTTCATCTATCTATCTAAAGAGTAGTTTCATGTTTATATGGATTACTTAGTTATAAATAATACATATCCTCATTTTTAATTTCTTTTGTAACGCTTTTAGCTCCTTTGTAAGTCTTTCCTCAAAGACAAAGAGCTACCAGGAGCTGACAGGCTATATTATCTCTCTACAGAAGACAGTGGTAGAGCGAATTTAGTACGACGGTTGCAATTACGAAGAGTCATAAAATGTCTAGTGAATTGTCCACTGCCATTATATCCTTTGAAAGTCGAAAGGGTAAAATGCTACGGGTTTTCTAGCCCCAAACGAATTATTCCCTAGACAATCAAAATTCCTCTAAACAGTGAAGTTTCCTATAAATTCTCCTCTGAAATTGCAATACCAAGTGTACGTAACGTGCTGTAACACCACTGTTGATGCTAATGATGTAGAAAGCCCGAGGTCTGTCAACTTGACCAGACGGTTCCATCGCTCTCTAGCTTGTGTTATTAGCATTTCGGTGCGCGCAGATGTCAGCACGCTAAAAGCTAGTCTCTTCTCCTTTACAAACAACTGATCTACTCTTGTGTCTCACACAACCGCTGGAGCTTCCCGCGTGCTATGAACACAGTTAGAGGTGAGATTAAAGCACACATTAACACATCATATCTATGTAAAGATAAACGGACTGACGCTCATATATATGTGAGGGATTAGTAGTAACTCAGATCAGACGGAATCAGAGAATAAGCAGCCACTTGATAGAGGTTACTCTACGGCAAGAGATTTACAAAATATCAGATACCTGCACCTAAACTTAGAGCTATCTCAGCCCTGTGTACGACACGATATGAGAAGAGACGACCCACATAAAATTTTTAATTAAAGACATAGGGTGTCGAAGAGGAAATAGAACTTTACGCCATCTATAAGTGAGGAGGTACAAATTGTCTAATGATAATAATTTTTCCTAAATTGAAAAATTAAGTGTATTTATAATTTCTTATGATATGGGGAGAAGAAGGAGTAGTGATCTCTCTTTTAGTAGTTGTTTATTCTAAGCCAAGATGCTCATTTTTGTTTTCATGGGCTGGTAATGTAGGTGTATTTTTTTCACCAACTTCATCATCTATTAATCGATATACCCATTAGCGGTGAACCTATGGTAGTAAGCAATTGCCACCAGAGGCATCAGGGGACATGATATCAAATCAAATCTAGCACCTGACCAAAGTATTACTGGCAGTCAGCCATCTAATCCAAGTTTAATTTGCATTCCCGGCATTAAGACAGTCGGTATGAGATATAAGTAGCACGAGCGTTTCGCTATGGAGTCCCCTGAACATAACAGGAGGCAAGGCGTCCAGTAGAGGAAGCCTCATGGACAGCAAGCCCCCATTCGATCTTCTATAATGACTAAGGTGCTTGGTATTAGCCATACAAGCTCCAAGAATTGCACGACACTCATTCAAGAGGGTGAACCAGGTAAACGAACAAGCCGCAGGTCGAATTGCCAAAGGTGAAAGATCAAACCTGAATTCTTCTGAAGAGTATAATATGTTTGACCAGTGCATTTAGGCCATTAGAGGTTAACACCGGAACGAATAACTTGACCCTCAGATGTCACTTTCGTTATTGAATAATATATCAGGCAGCGTCGAGCCCCCGCATGCAATGGCTACCCGTGCTCTCGCTCTATGAGCCGTTGACTTGGAGCTCAGCGGTCTGTGTCCATCATGTGGAGTGCTATGTTTTTTTCATAGGCTCTTCAGCTGATCCCAGTTGGGACAAAGTCGTCCCGCGTTGTGTAGTCAGGTACACGGCTCAGGTCAATTCAGTAGTATCGATGTACTGGCTCGAACCTGTAGGGGGTGAGACACGTCAATGAGTTATTGCTGAGGAGGAAGATTCAATATTTAACCATGACCTCAATAGGCGTGAATTATATGTGGACGCTCGAGGTCTCGAGGGTGTGGTGCCTCTAGCTTATGGGAGCAACTATGTCAGATAATAGACCGTCTGTAGTGCTGTATACCCAATAGGGGGTTTTATGGAGGGAAAGAAAGAACCATGGTGTAAAATTAGCAGCAATGGTGTCGAAAGACCTTGTGCCCTATTTATGTTTGTCCATAGCATTACCAAAACTAATTCAGCGATTAACTAAGCGCTTCAGATCTCTTGCAATAGAACTTGCTCTTGGGAGAAGAGTCAAATGGTAGTGAAATCCCGGCGATTGGTGTGAAGCAATATAAGAGGTGCCGCGCAGCACTTGCCAACACGTCGGTGTAGGTGTCTTCCTTCTTCACTACCACAACTAAGTCTGGTGGAGGTAAATTTCCTTCTCCCAACTTACAGCTTGCCTTAATAGCAACGAAGAATGGGAGGTAGCTTTAAGTAATTAAAAAATACATTTAAAGAATTCATTCCTAGCACTATCGTCTTAAGAAATGGACTGTGTTGATTAAAAAAGAAAGAAACAACTAAAGAGCAAACTCGGTACTTTTCTTCCCATTTTCTCAATGTTGGAGCTGGGGCGCGTTTCGGAGGGTGCTGAAACAAATGACCTCAACTATCTAGGTTGATTCTTCCCCGGACCATATTGTTCGACGGAGCAGGAATTCCCCGTCACCAACCACTACTTACCTCGAGTCAGATTTATCTCCGGTTGCGCATTGAAGTGTCTACGTGTCACTCACTTTCGCCCTATTCATTAAAACGCATGTCTCGGGATCCCCAGAATGGTGTCGCCCAGTCACGATTTTGGGCCAACACATCAACTCACCCCAGCGGCACATGTCTAACTACCCTTCAAAATTGTGTAGTCTGGAAAACACTATTATTTGTAAGGGTACTGGGAATCTTGGGATGATAATGCTACGTCGTGCGGGTGGGTGAGTTTTTCATCCGCCATTCTCGCGACATACCAGCTAGTTAACTAGACCCCACTACAGCAGGTTGGAGTTCCCCTCAGAGGGGTCGGCCAATAAACGATAATTATGCGAATCAGAAGCGAAATCACATGTCAGCACGTCGTCACCAATTCCCAAAGGAATGGACTGAAAGTCAAATGTGACTAGCTTAAAACCGCCATTCCCCGCGGCCTGAAACCTCGTTCCTACCTTAGTCAAGAGCCGCGGCGAAGGAGGGAACTACAGGAATGGGAGGTATGTGCTGGCGGGCGTTTATTTCCTTGTTTGGGTTGTGAGTAAGAGTGGATGAAAGGAGTATTAAAACTAAGACTGGTATATAGGATTAAAAGCTTAATCAAAGAAGGAAAAAAGTAAGAGAAATGATGAAGGAGCTATAAGATGTATGAAAATACGTTATGAGAAAATATTTTCACATAGTGCTGCTGCTTGCATACCCGGATCGCCCAGTTTCGTCTTCTAATCCTCCGTCGTCCACTGTCTACCACGACACGCGTCCCTCCCTGGAGGTAAAAGAATGTTGAGAGACACTTCGGTCTCCGCCGACAGTTACAGACAATGGTAGTGGCGCGAAGTCGAGTGTCGTCCTTGTGAGGGAGGCACCATTGAGGCGGCCCGGAGCGTGGAGCCCGCATGTGCACCCTGACCGCTTCTACTCCAGCCCTCCCTGTCGGCAGCAGCAAGCAGCTGCAGCCCCGAGCCCGCGTGTAATCGGCTCCAGCCCCCAGTCCCAAAGTGTAAATTCATCGACGATGCCAGGGACAAGAAGGATGAGACCCGTGTTACTGGATTAGAGTAGGGCAACTGAAGGCGCTCGGACGTGAGTGCTTCGCTCAGCCCGCTAAGCAGCTCTCCCCTCCACGGAAGGTTCGGCCCTTGAGATGTGAAGTCAGTTTAGTCCGGTGAGCTGCGGAAAGGGGAGCGTGGGCAAGCTCGTTCAATCCTGTTGCGCAATTTTTGACGGCAGGACACGGGAGCACCCAATGAGGGCGTTAGCACTTGTGCTGGAGCGAGTAGATAGATTGGAGTGGATGAAAGGAGTGAGACGATCAGCAGAACTGATTTGTGATCACGTTTCCTGATGGTACAGCCGTGGAGGAGATGATGCACAGACCGAACGGTCGTTGTATGCGGCCTGGCCTCGGGTGCGCTTGGTAGGCCGCTGCTGCTGTGGCCCGATAAATTCCTGGCGGCGTGCTTCAGCGGCGCTACCGCCTCAGCTTAGTCTCTCTCTGTGACCCGGACTGGAGACTGCGGTGGCATCGTCACCCCAGAAAGCATTAAGTACGGCTTAAAATCCCCCGCGCGAGAAGGAGCATCGCGCTGTGAGCTGGTGCAGACGTGCGGGGGCACCGGGCTCCTACCTGACTGATGTGCACACCCTGTCTGACTGGGACCCAGGCGCCAACTCTGAGAGCGAGATGAACGCTCTGCGTGGCCCCGATGTAAAACATGGCTGATGACTTCTGTCCCTCCCCGCGACTGATGTCCTCTGTGCTCTGGCACCGGTGACTAAGCTGTTTTGTCCAACCGTGACTTGGCGTGCTTTAATCGGGTAAGGTGGAACGGGGATGCAGTGGGCGCCCATAACTCGGGATTTGTTCCTGCTCGCCGGCACCCGGTCGCGTCCATCGCAATTACCCGCATCTCTTACTGTATGCCCGCTCCCACCAGCCCGTGCTGCGATGGCTGTCGACGCTTCCCGATGCTACCATACCCCACTGAAAGAGCTGCGCTGCAATGGACTGCGGACCCTTGCGACCAGAGATCCAGCACCTTCTACATCCGGAAGATAGCTGCTGGAGATGCTGGCGGCCGGCGCGGATCGCCTAAACAAGACTCGTGGTAAGAGAAGTAAGCATTCCTGACTGAACATTCATCCAGAGAGACGCCCTGATGCTCCTGTCACCAAGAGTGGGAATTGAGACGTGCTCACACAACGCCTCGGTGGAGGATCTAAGCTTCATTAGCTGCGACTGAGGACCTGCGCTGACTCGACTCGAGCACCGTGTCCAGAGATCCTGTGAACGCAGCGGGGCGTACACCACGCATCCGCGAGGTTACTACCGAGGGCGACGACTCGTACAAGGGAGATCAGCACGATTGTAATACAGGCCAACAGTAAATGGAGAAGGGCCAAGCAATCTGATGGACTAATACTGTTCGGTTCTAAGGACCTTGCTCTAATCGTGGACGCCTGAGCACGAGTGACTGCACCCCGTCTGACAGGAACCGTCACCTCGCGTTCGATGTACCACGCGCTCCCGCTGACACTGTCGCTCCTTGTTCAAGATGACACCACGCGCTGGGTTAAGCAAAGGTGCTGGGAGGAGAATATCCTCCAAGAAGGGTGGAGCGGCGGGCAGACCCGCACATAGATCCCGCACAGCGCCTGCCATCCCCGGGTATTCCGGGAAATGTCAGCATGGAGCATCACAAGGCCTGTATCCCTGAGCATGGTCGATTCTAGCTCCCCGGCATCCATGCATCCATCATGCTAACGTCAACACCCAGTGCTCCTGCATCCAGTCATCAAGCATCCCCTACACCTGCATCATGCAGCGAGTCGCCCATACAACCTGCATCCATCATCGCACCCCTCGCCACGTCTGCATCATCGATCGAACTCGAAGACGTATCCCGCGCTGACCGGTGACGATCCAATCATTCAGCATCCCCGAGCGAGCCTGCATGAATTCCAATACGATTCAGACATGCTTCATTCAGCATGAGTCTACCATGCATTCATCATCATAGCGACTCTCGCTCTAGCAAGGCACGTGACATTACCAGGCCTGGGATTAACTTCTAGTATGCTAATCCCCAAAGGTCCAATACCAGTGAACGCCATTTGTGGCATCATTAGCTCAGCATCCCCGACAACCTGCATGCCATCATCTTGCCATCCCCTGGCACCTGCATCATCATCAGCATCCCCGGGCACCTCATCCAGTATGTCTAGCATCCCCGGCACCGCATCCATCATCAGCATCCCCTGCACCTGCATCCATTATCTAGCATCCCGGCACCTGCAATCCATCATCATCTCCCCGACACCTGCATCATCATCTTGCATCCCTGGCAACCTGCAATCCATCATCGAAGGCACACAGAATCCCTCCGCGACACTGCAATCCATTATCAGACATCACCTGCACTAACCATCACTAAATCCTCAGTATCATCATACCCCCGAACGGCCCATCTCGCATTTCCCTGCATTGCATATCAGAAGCTCCGGCCCTGCAAATACACATCCGACACCTGCACCTATCAGAGGGAGGTCCATCATCAGCATCCCTGCATCCGGCCCAGATCCACATCTTGCATCCTGGGAACTGCATTCCATCATCAGCATCCCCGGCACCTGCATCCATTATCTAGCATCCCCGCGACACCTGCATCCATTATCAGCATTACCTGCATCCATCATTGGCATCCACTATCTAGCATCCGTGACACCTGCATCCATTATCAGCATCCCCTGCACCATTATCTAGCATCCGTCCATTATCAGCATCCATGGCACCCCGATCATCAGCATCCCCGGCACCTGCGTCCATCATCAGCATCCCGCACCTGCATCCATCATCAGCATCCCCGGCACCTGCATCCATCATCAGCATCCCCGGCACCTGCATCCATCATCAGCATCCCCGGCACCTGCATCCATCATCAGCATCCCCGCAACCTGCATCCATCATCAGCATCCCCCGCACCTGCATCCATCTCCCCGCACTGCATCCATCATCTAGCATCCCAGGCACCTGCATCCATCATCTAGCATCCCTGCACCTGCATCCATTATCAGCATCATCGGCATCCCCCGCACCTGCATCCCTCTGCTGTACATCAGATGTGTATTCCCCAGCTTGTACGCCATTCATCAGCTGCTCCATCTTACTACATTATATACCTGGTATCCCTTATCCCCAGCCTGTGTCCTCCTCTCTACCATCACCTGCATCCAACGTACTACATTATATAACTAGTATCCCCAGCCTGTATCCTCCTCACTAGTCATTTACATCCTATATACATTATACACTTTTACAGCCTGTATCCTCCTCACTACCGTCTACATACTACATCCCCGGCTGCTGCACTTTAGTACATTATGTACCTAGTCTCCCCCCAGCTTGTATCCCCCTCACTACAGTCCTCAGCATCCCCAGCTCCTGCATATTACATGATATAACTTGTATCTTCCTCATTACTTTGCCCTGTATTAACCATCTCAGTGCTGATCTCCCCTTGTACGCCGTTCCCTGTATCCTCCTCCATTATCCCCGGTGCTCGTCCTATACTATTATTATAGAACACTTTCAGGATGTATCTTCCACTTTCATCCGGCCATAATAGAAAACGTTTCCATCTCTTGTCACCGGCTGTGACGTCATCACTCAGGTCCGGCCACATCATATTCTGCATCTCTGCCCCGATATCTGACATTACTGTTAGCAGTAGTAATTTTGTAAATCGGCACAGCTCCCTTTTGCCGTTATTTCCGCTCACATCTCGTATATCTGAGTCCTGTATTTCTCCCATCACTCACACTACGTTATCTCACTGCTGTACCATGCAGAAACAGTGATCACACATTGCACAGTCAGTGTAATGGCTCCAGCTGTGGACGACCCATCGGACCGTCCGTCACGACCTCCGCGTTGTCTCCTGTTCATAGGCTCATCCTATACTTCATGATCATTTGATTAGTTCCGTTCTCCAGGATTATAAAGGGAACATGCGATCAGTTTTGTCCGCCTTTCTATTACAGAGGTCCCTCAAGTTACAATATTAATTGGTTCCAGGACGACCATTGTAAGTTGAAACCATTGTAACTTGAGTAATTGGTTCCAAAGCCCCAAAATATCAACCAAGATAAGAGAAAATGAAGATTTAAGAAAAATAAGCAGATAACTAAGGCAGATAAGACAAGTCCTTACATATAACAGTCAGAAATAGCTGCTAACTAGTAACTAATAGAGATATATTACCTTGATTGGTTGGATCTCAGTCTGAGACATTGTATGTTGAGTCTGGTTTCACCTTACGATGGGTCAGAAAAGACCATTGTATGTGAATATATTGTATCCTGCTAATTTAGTATATTTCCCATACAAGCATCACCATGCTACCATCGCTGGCCTGCATCATCTTCCCCGATCTGAGGCTCTTACTGTTCTTGGTTGGTTTAGAACATTGTAGACATTTTTGAATACCCTAGTAGTACATCTTGAGTTAATAAAGGCTAGCCCCTCATTCACTTCCTTCTTAAACAGGCCAAAGCAGAGAAATACAGCAGCGTGCCCAAAAACCTGCCCAGTTGTGCCTGTCACTGCTCCCGGCAGCATGAAGTAGCTGACAGGTTCCCATTGCAATGCTTTATTTTCCCTGTGGGGGCGCTGCAGGGAAATTGGATACCCGTTGTCGATCACTGAGGGTCCCAAAAACGTGATCATTTTATTTTCGAGAAACAGTCTACCAAAAAGAGTTCATCCAAAGCAGATCCTCGACGTACAGTATATAGAGATGTTGGTGCAGAGTAAATTTAAAGGGGTTGGCCCATCTGGGACATTGATCGCTAGGATATGACATCAATGTCAGATGGGTGCGGATTCCCCCCTTCCGGGAACTGTTCCTATCTCCAGAACGGCGCCCCCAAAGTGAAGGAGAGTACGCAGTGAGCTCTCCATTCATCACTATGAGAGTTCAAAAAAAATACCCCATCGTCTATGCTCAGCTATTTTCAGAAGTCCCGTAGTAGTGAATGGAGAACTCACCATGCAAGCGTGGCCACCTCTCCCCCGCTGGAAATAGTGCAGCCAGCGCTTTCGGAACTCCCATAGCAGTGAACAGAGGGAGGCCACACATGCGCAGTTGCTCTCCCTGTTCTGGAGATAGGTGGGACCTGCACCTGGCATTGATGGAAGTTCTTAGCAATATGCCATCAATGGGCCAACCCCCTTAAAGGGGTTGTCCAAGTTATGAAAAAAATATATAGCACTGTAAATATGATGGGCAGCAATATATAACTAAGTTCAGCAAGTTTTAGGCCAAAAAATCTATATTTCCTCATTTCCCTGTTCTCTTCTGGTCTTTGTTTACATGCAGTAATAACAATCTCTGCCCCTCCCCACTGCTCTGCAAAGGCAGTGAATATAAGTGCTGTGAGTACATGTCTGCCTGCTGGAATACTCAGCAGCATGTTGTATGTGTAGGACTACAAGTTCCAGCTGTACAATGACACTGCTGATACACACAGGAAATTCTTCCTACCTGTTCTTGTACAATACAATTCCTCTATAGCTCCTTGCCCAGCATTTGTCTCCTCTCACTGCTGCAGCTACTGTTTGTTGTAAAGCCTTGAGCCCTCAGTGTGTTCTGGCTGAAGGGGTTAATGTTTTATCTGAAGGAATCCAGGGAGAGAGCAGATAGCAGCCCGGCAAAGAAAGGGGGCGTGGCCAGTGACGTCTCGTGTACAGACTGTTATCTGAACTCTGAGGTTTGTGAACGAACAGACCAGGGAGATAAGGTGACATCACAGGTCATGTGACCCTCAGTCAACTCTGAGAAACCAGCAGCTTTAGAAACACAAAGTATATGGGAAAGTTGTTATACCTGACAAGTTAGTAACATATAAAGAACAAAAAAATACCTTGGACAACCCCTTTAATACCTACTTGTCACCTCTCCGGGAATGTCCAGGAGGCTCCGGGAGAGATGGGACACCTCCCAGAAGAGCGAATCTCTTGCATAGTTTGTGTACGGCGGCTTTCTCCTGGAAAGCAGCCCTCCATGAGCTCTGACTCCATAATAGGACGCAGCCTCGGCATCCAAAGGCCCTCTGAAGGAGCGTGACACGTTACAAAAAGGGACAGGGCCTTTAGACAAAATGGGCGGAGCCTTGTATTCAAGTGGTTTATCCAGGAGCTGAAAACACGTCATCTCCCTACTAGAAGCTTCCACGTATGAATTAAAGGGGTTGTGCAGTCAAATTAAGAAAAAAAGAATAAGTAACGTACTAAATATAGTGACTTACCTTTGTATTTGGACTTCAACTCCCCCTTCTGAGTAGATGTCATGTGGCATGAAAATTTTGGATTTCAAAGCTGCGGCAAGGCGTTTCGTCTGCTGATCATGTGAATTTCCCTCACCTTAGCAGCAGACATGCAAAGAGTTAAAAAAAAAAAGAACTGGTATGTTCCATCTAATGGGGGGGGGGGCAGAGAGGAACGGTCACATGATCAGCAGACGAGATTACTTACTGCTGTCCGAATGCTTCAGCAGGAGACCACAGCATCCCAGGCGACATCTCCCGAGAGCGCTGAGCTGCGGGGGCCTGAACGGCAATTTTATTGAAATTTAATCTAATAATTGCATCTTATGACCTAGGGTGATGTAAAAAAAAAAGTAAATAAATGTTTTTAAGTGTAAAAATTCAAATCAATCCGTTTTCCTATAATTAAAATAAACGAAAAAAATAAAGATCATAGTCATTGCCGCGTCCCAAAACGCCTAAACTATTAGATTACAAATGATTTATTCCGTACGTTGAGCGTACACACTCTAAAATGGTATCAAGAAAATTGACCCCCCTCACACCTCCCTCCATAGACGTAACTATAAAAAAAAAAAGTTATTTTTTTATGGTTATATACCTCTGATCGAGCGGGATCCCAGGAGTCGGACCCCCACCGATCATATACTGATGACCTACCCTGAGGATAAATCGTCAATATTAAAATCTCACAAAACCCCATGTGTCAAAAGATGCATAACAATGCAAATTCTATAAATTCTTAGTCGTACCACAGAGAGAATATTATCCAAACAAGATAAGGGCGGCAGCTTCCCATTTCTGAATTTCCTCTTTATCCAAAACATATACATAGAGATACAAGCAACGTTTCAACCCATAGCGAGGGTCTTTATGAAAGTTAACAATGACCGGACTGCAATGGGTCAAAATGCCTACTAGGGCTGCGGCTATCGATTATTTTAGTAATCAAGTACCATAGTTTATCAATTAATCGAGTACTCTAATAAGAAAGAAAACTAATTAAAAGAATGTTTTCCTTTATAAAAACTCATCAGACCCCCCCGCCATCAGTCCTCAGTGCCGTCAGACCCCCCCGCCATCAGTCCTCAGTGCCGTCAGACCCCCCCGCCATCAGTCCTCAGTGCCGTCAGACCCCCCCGCCATCAGTCCTCAGTGCCGTCAGACCCCCCCACCATCAGTCCTCAGTGCCGTCAGACCCCCTGCCATCAGTCCTCAGTGCCATCAGACACCCTGCCATTAGTCCTCAGTGCCATCAGACCCCCCTCCGCCATCAGTCCTCAGTGCCATCAGACACCCTGCCATTAGTCCTCAGTGCCATCAGACACCCCCCCGCCATCAGTCCTCAGTGCCATCAGACCCCCCTCCGCCATCAGTCCTCAGTGCCATCAGACCCCCCTCCGCCATCAGTCCTCAGTGCCAACAGACCCCCCCACCATCAGTCCTCAGTGCCATCAGACCCCCCTCCGCCATCAGTCCTCAGTGCCGTCAGACCCCCCCGCCATCAGTCCTCAGTGCCATCAGACCCCCCGCCATCAGTCCTCAGTGCCGTCAGACCCCCCCGCCATCAGTCCTCAGTGCCATCATACCCCCCTCCGCCATCAGTCCTCAGTGCCATCAGACCCCCCTCCGCCATCAGTCCTCAGTGCCATCAGACCCCCCCGCCATCAGTCCTCAGTGCCGTCAGACCCCCCCGCCATCAGTCCTCAGTGCCATCAGACCCCCTCGCCATCAGTCCTCAGTGCCATCAGACACCCCCCCGCCATCAGTCCTCAGTGCCATCAAACCCCCCTCCGCCATCAGTCCTCAGTGCCATCAGACCCCCCTCCGCCATCAGTCCTCAGTGCCATCAGACCCCCCTCCGCCATCAGTCCTCAGTGCCATCAGACCCCCTCCGCCATCAGTCCTCAGTGCCATCAGACCCCCCTCCGCCATCAGTCCTCAGTGCCATCAGACCCCCCTCCGCCATCAGTCCTCAGTGCCATCAGACCCCCCCGCCATCAGTCCTCAGTGCCATCAGACACCCCCCGCCATTAGTCCTCAGTGCCATCAGACACCCCCCCGCCATCAGTCCTCAGTGCCATCAGACCCCCCCCCCGCCATCAGTCCTCAGTGCCATCAGACCCCCCGCCATCAGTCCTCAGTGCCATCAAACCCCCCATCAGACCCCCCTCCGCCATCAGTCCTCAGTGCCATCAGACCCCCCTCCGCCATCAGTCCTCAGTGCCATCAGACCCCCCTCCGCCATCAGTCCTCAGTGCCATCAGACCCCCCTCCGCCATCAGTCCTCAGTGCCATCAGACCCCCCCGCCATCAGTCCTCAGTGCCATCAGACACCCCCCCGCCATTAGTCCTCAGTGCCATCAGACACCCCCCGCCATCAGTCCTCAGTGCCATCAGACCCCCCCCCCGCCATCAGTCCTCAGTGCCATCAGACCCCCCGCCATCAGTCCTCAGTGCCGTCAGACCCCCCCGCCATCAGTCCTCAGTGCCATCAGACCCCCCTCCGCCATCAGTCCTCAGTGCCATCAGACCCCCCTCCGCCATCAGTCCTCAGTGCCATCAGACCCCCCGCCATCAGTCCTCAGTGCCGTCAGACCCCCCCGCCATCAGTCCTCAGTGCCATCAGACCCCCTCGCCATCAGTCCTCAGTGCCATCAGACACCCTGCCATTAGTCCTCAGTGCCATCAGACACCCCCCCGCCATCAGTCCTCAGTGCCATCAAACCCCCCTCCGCCATCAGTCCTCAGTGCCATCAGACCCCCCTCCGCCATCAGTCCTCAGTGCCATCAGACCCCCCTCCGCCATCAGTCCTCAGTGCCATCAGACCCCCCTCCGCCATCAGTCCTCAGTGCCATCAGACCCCCCTCCGCCATCAGTCCTCAGTGCCATCAGACCCCCCTCCGCCATCAGTCCTCAGTGCCATCAGACCCCCCTCCGCCATCAGTCCTCAGTGCCATCAGACCCCCCCGCCATCAGTCCTCAGTGCCATCAGACACCCCCCCGCCATTAGTCCTCAGTGCCATCAGACACCCCCCCGCCATCAGTCCTCAGTGCCATCAGACCCCCCTCCGCCATCAGTCCTCAGTGCCATCAGACCCCCCTCCGCCATCAGTCCTCAGTGCCAACAGACCCCCCCGCCATCAGTCCTCAGTGCCGTCAGACCCCCCCGCCATCAGTCCTCAGTGCCAACAGACCCCCCCGCCATCAGTCCTCAGTGCCGTCAGACCCCCCGCCATCAGTCCTCAGTGCCAACAGACCCCCCCGCCATCAGTCCTCAGTGCCAACAGACCCCCCCGCCATCAGTCCTCAGTGCCGTCAGACCCCCCCGCCATCAGTCCTCAGTGCCAACAGACCCCCCCGCCATCAGTCCTCAGTGCCGTCAGACCCCCCCGCCATCAGTCCTCAGTGCCATCAGACCCCACCGCCATCAGTCCTCAGTGCCGTCAGACCCCCCCGCCATCAGTCCTCAGTGCCATCAGACCCCACCGCCATCAGTCCTCAGTGCCGTCAGACCCCCCCGCCATCAGTCCTCAGTGCCATCAGACCCCCCAGTTGCACTATCTCCCGCTCCTAGCCATCAGTTCCCAGCACTATTGAAACACTTACCTTTCCTGTCGGGGCATTGCCGACACGTCACAGCTCTGCTTGCCTTCTCTTCACACGCTGCACTGTCCTGACGTCACACAGCGCGCTCTTACGTGAACTATGTCCTGATGATGTGTCAGAATACAGCGCAGTGCGGGCCGGCGGGTGATCACGGAGCGCGAGCAATAGAAAACGCTTCACTCACGCTGCGTGGTCACATGACGCAAACAAATCTTTTTCAGTGTCGAGTTACTCGATTTTGTTGCAGCCCTGGTATCTACATAGAAGCCCATCTTTACAGAGGTGTTCTCCACTAGAAGCACTATTTTTATATACATTAGGGATCGATTTGCATAAAACTTTGTTAGAATACTGTACGGAGTGAGCGCTCCATACAGTATTAGAGTGTATTGGCTCCTATGAGGCGAAGTTATTACTTCGTGAAGTCTCGTGAGACTTCAGGTAATAACGTCAGAGATTAATTTCTACTGTTGAAAACCTTTTACCGAACTCTTTCGGTTCCAAGTGAACCGAAGTTCGGTAAAAGGTTTTTTACAATAAAAATTCATTTCTGATTGATAAACAGAGATCCAGCACTGCTTTTATTGAGATGTACACATGCAATAAAAACTGAGTTTTCTTGACGCGTTTCGGGCAGCACTAGCCCTTCGTCAAAAGAATAAAATATCTCACAAGACAACAGATAAAATACATGTTTAGAAAATGAAATGACCAATATAAAACTGAAACATCCAGAATCAGGTGAACATCATTAACCCTCCAAAGGTTTATGATTAATTATTCAACGGGATTTGGGGGGGAAACACCTAGGATAAAGAAGCAATACTTGTATATAAAACTCCGGATCAGAAAAGAGGAAATGTAACATGTTCATAAATGGCATCAATCACCACACACCCCATGATAAGATCATAACATAAATATCAAACTGATTTAATAGTAACAAATCACATCCTGTCTTAGCAACCCTCTTCTGTTTACATAACAGTGGAGACTTGCTCAGCACTGACTGTGTTATGTAAACAGAAGACAGAGGAGCGTCGCTAAGGCTCAAAATGGGCCACTTTAACCCCTTCAACCCCGGGCCTGTTTTCACCTTCCTGCCCAGGCCATTTTTTGCAAATCTGACATGTGTCACTTTATGTGGTAATAACTTTGGAACACTTTTACTTATCCAGGCGATTCTGAGATTGTTTTCTTGTGACACATTGTACTTCATGACAGTCATAAATTTGAGTCAATATATTTCACCCTTATTTATGAAAAAATCCCAAATTTACCAAAAATTTGGAAAAAGTTCCAAATTTCCAAATTTCAATTTCTCTACTTTCAAAATACACAGTAATACCTCCAAAAATAGTTATTATTTTACATTCCCCATATGTCTACTTTATGTTGGCATCATTTTGTAAATGTAATTTTACTTTTTTAGGACGTTAGAGGGTTTAGAAGTTTAGAAGCCATTTTTTAAATTTTCACCAAATTTTCCAAAACCATTTTTTTAAGCACCAATTCAGATATAAAGTGATTTTGAGGGGCTTACATAATGAAAACCCCCATAAATGACCCCATTTTAGAAACTACACCCCTCAAGTTATAAAAAACTGCTGTTACAAACTTTGTTAACCCTTCAGGTGTTCCACAAGAATTAAAGGAAAATGGAGGTGAAATTTCAAAATTTCACTTTTTGGTAGATTATTCATGTTAATAACTTTTTTCTTGCAACACAGCAAGGGTTAACAGCAAACTAAACCTCAATACTCATTACTCTGATTCTGCAGTTTACAGAAATACCCCATATGTGATGGTAAACGTCTCTATGGGTTTGTGGCAGTGGTCAGAAGGAAAGGAGCGCCATACGGATTTTGGAGGCAGATTTTGCCAGAATAGTTTTTAGGCACCATTTTGTAATTGAGAGACCCTGACGTACCCCTTCAGTGGAACCCCTCATAAAGTGACCCTATTTTTGAAACTACACCCTTCAAAGAATATATTAAGCGGGGTTCTGGCCACTTTGACCCCCTAAACGTTTTACGGAATGTGGAAACACTAGGCTGTGAAAATGAAAAGTTTCATTTCTTCCAATAAAATGTTGCTTTAGCCCCAAATTTTTCATTTTCACAAGGGGTAACAGGAGAAAAGCACCCATAATTTGTTACCCATTTTCTCCTGAATACGGCAACACCCCATATGTGGTGGTAAACTGCTGTGGGGGCACATGGCAGGACTCAGAACAGAAGGCGCGCCATATGGATTTTGCAGAACAGATTTTGATGGATTGGTTTGCGGGTGCCGTTGATTTTAAATTTTTTGAGTTATTGTCTTATGTGGGGGCTCATTTTTTGCGGGACAAGATGACGGTTTGATTGGTACCATTTTGGGGTACATAAGACTTTTTGATCGCTTTGTATTACAGTTTTTGTGAGTCAAGGTGAAAAAAAATAGCAGTTTTGGCATGGTTTTAAAAAAAAAATTTTTACAACATTCACCTGGGGGGCTATCTCATGAAATATTTTTATAGAGCAGGTTGTTACAGACGCGGCGATACCCAATATGTCTAACTTTTTTATTTTTGGATGGTTTTACACATTAGATTTATTTTTAGAACAGAATAAAATATTTATTTTGTGTTGCCATTTTCAAAGAGCCATATTTTTTTCAGTTTTCAGGCGATTGTCTCAGGTAGGGTATCGTTTTTGCAGGACAAGATGACGGTTTGATTGGTACCATTTTGGGGTAAATACGCCTTTTTGATCGCCTGCTATTACACTTTTTGTGAGACAAAAAGGAAAAAAATGTCTGTTTTGGCTTAGTGTTTTTAAAAAAATTTTTACAGCATTCGCCTGGGGGGTCATCTCATGCAATATTTTTATAGAGCAGGTTGTTACGGACGTGGCGATACCCAATATGTCTAACTTTTTTATTTTTGGATAGTTTTACACATTAGATTTATTTTTTGAACAAAATAAAATACTTTTTGTGTTGCCATTTTCTGAGAGCCATATTTTTTTTATTTTTCAGGCGATTGTCTTAGGTAGGGTCTCATTTTTTGTGGGACAAGATGACTGTTTGATTGGTACCATTTTGGGGTACATACGCTTTTTTGATCACCTGCTATTACACTTTTTGTAAGGGAAGGTGACCAAAAAATGCCTGTTTTGGCACAGTTTTGTTTTTTTTTTTTTTACGGAGTGCACCTGACGGGGTGGATCATGTGCTATTTTTATAGAGCCGGTCAATACGGACGCGGCGATACCTAATATGTCTATTTTCTTTTTTTTTCACTATTTTTTACAATTTTTTTTATATTATTTTGTAAAAATGACGTTTTTTGGGGGGGGGGACTTGAACCTTTTTTTTTGTAAAACTTTATTTTTTTCACTTTTTTTTAACTTTCTTATTTTACATTTTTATTTCACTTTTGGGGGTCTGATCCCCTTACAATGCATTACAATACTTCTGTATTGTAATGCATTGGCTGGAAGTGTATTACTCAATGTAATACACTTCCAGCACACTGCCTGTGAGATCCAGGGGGCTGGATCTCACAGGCTTCCGTAGATAGCAGCCGGATGCCTAAGGAAGGCATCCGGCTGCTATCTCAGCCATCGGGTCCCCGTCACAGCAGCGCGGGGACCCGATGGCAACCCCTTCCCACCGCATGTGCCGCGGTCAGCGCTGACCGCGGCACATGAAGGGTTAATGCACCGGCATCGGTGCTTTCACCGATGCTGGTGCATACATCAGGGGTCCAACTACTGGGCACAGCCGGACCCCCGCCGCTAATCGGGCGCCGCTAATCGGTCGGGAAGTCACTTCCCGCAGCGCTGTACATGTACGGCGCTGGTCGGGAAGGGGTTAAAGCTATTTTTCTAATAGAAATGTGTGATTTCAGTAATGAAAATGTATTACAAAAATGGTCAGTATCACTGCCCCTATACATTACACAAATAAAAAAAAGAATGATAGTTACACTTTAACCCCTTCCTGACCAGCGCTGTACTAGTATGGCGCTGGCCGGGACTTTAAAGATGGCGCCCGCTCCGTGGATGGCCGCGGGCGAACTGCTTTTCCCACTAGCAGACACCTGCGGCTAACGTGCCGATCGCGGACATTTAACCCCTTGGGTGCCGCGGTCAAGCCTGACCGTGGCACCCGAAGGCAGCAAACTCCGGAAGCGTAAGCTTCCAGTGTTGCTCTGGCTCCCCCATGTGGCGATCAGAGGAGCCGGAGTGTGCCTGCGCAGCCCCTGTCATAGTAAAGGCTGCTGCATAGGCTTTCTTATGGAGCCCTTCTGTGTAATAGGGCTCCATAGGAAAGCAGTAAAATCATCATAGACTCCAATGTAAATGCATTGGATTCTATGATATAAGCAATCAAATGATTGCTTCTTATAGTTCCCTATGGGAACTATAAAAAAGTGTAAAAAAAATAAATAAAGTTTTTAAAAAATAAAAAAAAAGTAAAAGTTCAAATCACCCCCCTTTCACGAAAATAAAAATAAAAGAATTAAAAAAATAGACATCATGGGTATTGCCGTGTGCGAAGATGCCCAAATTATATAAAAAAAATAAAAATATTACCCATACGGAAAAAAACGAAACGGAAAAAAGCGTCAAAATGGCCGATTCGCCATTTTTTGTCGCTTTAAAAAATATATATATATATATAAAAAGTGATCAAAAAGTCATACACACCCCAGAATGGTATCAATAAAAAGTTCAGATCGCCCCGCAAAAAAATGAGCCCCCAACAGCTCCGTACACATAAATACCAAAAAGTTATAGGGGTCAAGAACTGGGAAAAAAAAAAATGTCCAACTTTATAATTTTTTTATCACTATCAAAATGCAAGTAAAACTATACATATTAGATATCGCCGGATTCGTACTGACCAGTAGAATAAAGGTAACTGGTCAGTTTTAACGCACATCGAACGCTGTAAATAAAAAACCCGTAAATGTGTGGCGGAATTGCGTTTTTTTTTTAATTTCTCCCCATTTGGAATTTTTTTTCCCGCTTCCCACTACACCATATGCAATATTAAATGGTGGCGTTGGAAAGTGCAACTTGTCCCACAAAAAACAAGCCCTCATACAGCTATGTGAACAGAAAAATAAAAAAAGTTATGGCTGCATCAAGGCAGGGAGCGCAAAATGAAAACACAAAACCGAAAAAACCTCCGGGGTCGAAAGGGTTAATTGCATTGTTAATGGCCATGTGGCACCCGCCATCCTGCACGATTAACAATGCAGACCGACTAAACAGTGCGATCATAATTAGTTAATCGAAGCCCGCCGCAGCTCGTATGACCATGCCGTAGAGTTGTGCAAGAATGGGAGAGGATTTGTCAAACCCCCCATTCTCAGAACTCCCAAGTGCCCCTCTGTCCCTCTTTGCTCCTTAAATGTCCCTCTTTTAGATCTGATGTATAGACTTTTATCATTACATTCACAATATTTACCTAGAAAGTGTTTCTCTGATTCCTCTCTGTATATTACAGCCTGATTTTTTTTTTTTTTATTTCATTATTTGATTTTTGATTTTTTATTTGATGCAGTTGGGATTTTAGAAATTTCTATGTTTTAGATATGCGGGAAAAATGTATCTGTCACACAATGAACCATAAGTGTCCCTCTTTGACCATTCAAAAAGTTGGGAGGTGTGCATTCTGTGGGATCTACAAAGGGAAGCTTAGTTACCTGCTCCCCGCTCCTTCTCCTCCAGGCCTTCAGTGCTCCTTGTGGGCTCCAGCAATGTCCACATCCGGTTGGACGTCACCGCAGCCAATCACAGGTCAGGCTCCCCTTGGTTTCAAGGGAGCCAGATATCCCCCGGCCTGTGTTTGGCTGCTGCAATGTCAGACCGGATGTTGACATGGCTGGAGCCCAGAGGAGCACTGCAGGCCAGGAGATGGGGTTGCCGGCCAGGGAAGCAGGTAATTAAAGAAGAACTCCCGCAAAAATGTTTATTCTCTGACCTGTTAGAAAGGTGCATGATATAATCTGCAGTGATTGTCATTTTCTTATCAGTGACTGTTTCTGTGAGCAAAAAGCTCTCTTCTTATTGTAGCTGGGTCATGTGACCAACTCCCTGACCTCCAACTGACCCAGGACAGGAAGCCAGTAACTGCTCTATTCATTCCTATGGGAGCCTCACTTTCAGTCTCATAGGAATACATAGAGAATTAGACTTCCTGTCCACACATAAGTCTATGTGTGAGTTGGTGGGTCTAATTGCTGGTCACATGACACAGATGAGAAACTTCAGGATGATAGAAGTCAAAAATTCAGACACTGGTAAGAAAATGACATTCACTACAGATTATATCATGTACATTTCTAGCAGGACATGGAATAACATTTTTGTCGGGAGTTCTTCTTTAAGCTTCCCTTTGCAGGTACTGCAGAATGGAGGGGTTTGACAAAAAACATCCAATTATTGCACAACCCTTTTAAAGCAATATGACATATGTCTGCACAGTCCAACGTCTGACGTTGCGGCCTCCATTTTATGTTTAAGGCCACGTTCACATCTCCGGTGAACTTTTCCAACAGGCTGTTCTGGCAGAGAATAACCTGTCGAAGTTCACCGGATCCGACATTGCTGGCTTCTACTGATTACTGCCGGATCCCTATTGACTATAATGGGATCCGGACACTTTCTGACATAAATGCTGTGTTTTGGTCGCATAAAAACTTTTGCATGCAGCAGTTTGTGGTATTTGTGTAGGGTCAGGCATCCGGATGCTCCTGCCGCAGATGCAAACGCAGCCTAAGATGCTCTCTGTGGATGGAAAGCACCAGACTTTCACCAAAGACACAAATCAGTGTTCAATACACCGACCACTAGGATGCATTGGCAAATTGATTTGCCAGGTCGTATTAAATTTTCATATCATGGCCCTTACAAAATGCATCCCTGCACACAGCATACATGCAGGGACACTTACGCTAGGCCTCATGCATGCAGGTGTATTACCAATCCATACAACCTCACCACTATTTTCAGCATCCAGAATAACAGACCCCAGTAATGGGAATGGGTCGGTTAAAGGAGTACTCCCATCTTAGACAATGATTGTCTGATAGGTGCGGGTCTCACCGCTGGGACCCACACCTATATCGAGAACTGAGCGGGGAGCGCTGCGACCACCACCAGGCGCAGCTCCCTGCTTCTCCCATAGAAATGAATGGGAGCCCACTGCGCATGTGCGACCACCATTCCCATTTATTTCTATATAGCTGACGGAAATAGCCGAGCACTGGCGGCCCCATAGAAATGAATGGAGGGCGGCTGCGCATGCGCAGTGCGCCCCACTTCACTTTTCAGGCTCTGTTCCCGATATAGGGGCGGGTCCCAGCCTATAAGACAATGGGGACATATCCTAGCAATATGCCCCCATTGTCTAAGATGGGAATAACCCTTTACGTTTCTCCAGTTTTAAGACACATTGGGGGTCATTTATTAAACAGAAATACACCTAAATTAGGCATATTTGTGGCGCAGATTGGGACGCAAAGCTTCGGCAGATCCACCGCCAGTTCAGGGGCTTATAAGGACTAGCATCTAGAACGCCTGTCTTAATAAATGTTACCCAGAAAGTTTATAGCCACAAGTGTGAACAGAGCTTAGCTTTGACTGGGAAGAGGAATGAAAGAAGTTAGTACATTTTCCCTGCTGTAGACAGTAAGCTGACGGCAGTCTCACTTTTGGATTGTCACAGGTAAATCTCACCTGGCCATCGTACAGCGGGTCAATAACGAAGGTGAAGGCGATCCATTTTATGAAGTGATGGGAATTGTTACCCTAGAAGATATCATAGAAGAGATTATAAAGTCAGAGATCCTGGACGAGACCGATCTGTACAGTAAGTAGCAGATTTACGGCTCTGCCTGTTTGTGCCATTGTGTCGCCTTTGTACAATTGTATGCATTTTGTCATTCACTACAGTTCTTTATTGAAAGGTGTTTTGCAGAATAGGGCCCCGTGCACACGTGATAGCGCCCCCAAGCCGTGTACAGCGGCACACTGTGACACCAAACTGTCTCTGACAATGTGATTCAGAGGCAGGGGCGTACACGGATCTCATAGGGCCCCATAGAAAAACCTAGTATGGGCCCCCTGCACCTAGTTTCCCAGTGCATGTGCGTCAGTCACCCCCAGGCAATGCAGAACACGTGCATTGTCCTAGATTTACATTTTTGTTAA
The DNA here is from genome assembly GCA_900303285.1 of Rhinella marina. NCBI lineage: Eukaryota > Metazoa > Chordata > Amphibia > Anura > Bufonidae > Rhinella > Rhinella marina. Next base: position 733,123 of record ONZH01010457.1, on the reverse strand, counting down.
TCAAGTGCAAGACAAATTTAACTAAATACAAATTCTAATTAAAAAAAGTTGACTTCGGACCCATTTTATCCAACTTTTATGGAGTGGAACAGGTGCTTCAAGTATATGCAGGGCCGTATTAGCAACTAGGCACCGGGGGCACGGTGCCTAGGGCGGCAGGTTTCGGGGGGCGGCACCCGGCTGGAGTATATAACGATTTAAAAAAAGAACAAAAAAAAAAACCATCCTGGAATTTATATATATTTTTTTTAATTTCCGCAGGGGGGGGGGGGGTTGCTAGGGTGCTGCTGTCGGGTGGCGCGGAGTATCGGCGACCATGCCGGTGCTAAACTTTTCCCTTTATAAGATGCAGTGCATCTTATAAAGCAGGGGTGCACAACGTTTTCTGGGTGGGGGCCACATTGTCCGACTGAAACAACGTCAAGGGCCGGAAATAAAATTTAAAGGGGTATTACCAACTGATATACTGTATTTATGGCAGATTGAACACACAGTGTATACCATTAATGTCTAGTTACAGTTCCAGGAGTCCCATCTAATGGGAGAAATACATGAAAAATGCATGTGAGCAACCTTAAAACATGGACATACATGTCTGTTACCAGATGGATGGGGCCACACAGAATGGTATCAAGGGCCGCATGTGGCCCCCGGGCCGCAGGTTGTGCACCCCTGTTATAAAGGGAATACTAGCGAGCGCTTCCATAATGGAAGCGCTCACTAGCCTGCAGGAGGAGGGGGAGTACTTACCCCTCCTGCTGCTTGCTCTTCCTGAGGCCGGCGCTGCTGTGTCCTGACTGACTGCAGCGTTCAGGACGCCCTCTGACCTGACGCTGCAGGAGGTCAGGTGACTTCAGCGCGGGCCCCTGGAAGAGGAGAGAGCGGGGACACAGCCAGGACCGGAGGTAAGTTTTTTTTTTCTTGTCTGATCTGAGGTCTGAAGTGGGGGCCAAAAAGGGATCTTAAAAGGTGGGGACAGAATGGGGGGGGGATCTGAAAAGGTGGGGACAGAATGGGGGGGATCTGAAAAGGTGGGGACAGAATGGGGGGGATCTGAAAAGGTGGGACAGAATGGGGGGGATCTGAAATGGTGGGACAGAATGGGGGGGATCTGAAATGGTGGGACACAATGGGGGGGTCTGAAATGGTGGGACACAATGGGGGGGTCTGAAATGGTGGGACAGAATGGGGGGGGTCTGAAATGGTGGGACAGAATGGGGGGGTCTGAAATGGTGGGACAGAATGGGGGGGTCTGAAATGGTGGGATAGAATGGGGGGGGATCTGAAATGGTGGGACAGAATGGGGGGGTCTGAAATGGTGGGGACAGAATGGGGGGGGTCTGAAATGGTGGGACAGAATGGGGGGGATCTGAAATGGTGGGACAGAATGGGGGAATCTGAAATGGTGGGACAGAATGGGGGGGGAATCTGAAATGGTGGGACAGAATGGGGGGGGAATCTGAAATGGTGGGACAGAATGGGGGGGTCTGAAATGGTGGGACAGAATGGGGGGGATCTGAAATGGTGGGACAGAATGGGGGGGGGAATCTGAAATGGTGGGACAGAATGGGGGGGATCTGAAATGGTGGGACAGAATGGGGGGGATCTGAAATGGTGGGACAGAATGGGGGGTCTGAAATGGTGGGACACAATGGGGGGGTCTGAAATGGTGGGACAGAATGGGGGGGATCTGAAAAGGTGGGGACAGAATGGGGGGGATCTGAAAAGGTGGGGACAGAATGGGGGGGATCTGAAATGGTGGGACAGAATGGGGGGGTCTGAAATGGTGGGACAGAATGGGGGGATCTGAAATGATGGGACAGAATGGGGGGGTCTGAAATGGTGGGACAGAATGGGGGGGTCTGAAATGGTGGGATAGAATGGGGGGGATCTGAAATGGTGGGACAGAATGGGGGGGGGGTCTGAAATGGTGGGACAGAATGGGGGGGTCTGAAATGGTGGGACAGAATGGGGGGGTCTGAAATGGTGGGACAGAATGGGGGGGATCTGAAATGGTGGGACAGAATGGGGGGGGATCTGAAATGGGCCCCAGAAGGAGAGTTCTATATAGGGGCCACAAGAGTATGATATGGGGCCAGAAGGGGGGGGGTATGATTGGGGATCTAATTAGGGGTCTGAAGGAGGTCTGATTAGGGGCCTGAAGGGTCTGACTGGGGGTCTAGAGGGGTCTGATTGAGGGTCTGGAGGTCTGATTGAGTGTCTGGGGGTCTAATGAGGGTCTGATAGGGGGTCTGGAGGCCTAATGAGGGTCTGATAGGGGGTCTGGGGGTCTAATGAGGGGCTGATTGGGGATTTGGAGGTCTAATGAGGGTCAGATATGGGAGTTTGGAGGTCTAATGGGGGTCTGTAGATGGGGGGTCTCATCTGGGGATTGATATGGGGATCTGATCTGAAAGGTAAGGGGGGTACTGTTTTTCTGTGTGGTGCCAGTATTTTCAGGGGGGCTGTTTCTGTAGTATAGTATGGGGGGCGGGCAGGGTGAGATGTGGAGAAGGTGAGAGGATGATGGAAAAGTAGGAAAGTAAGATGTCTGTTTGTTGAACTCTTCAGAGACGAGGCACAGCTGAAAGAAGTCACCATGGCGGTCTGGTCTGACAGAAGAAGAGGAAAGAGAACGTCTACATCAGAGAAGTCACTGGATGTAAGAGGTACATATGTGGCGCTGTATGACCCTGTATGCTCTGTAGTGCTGTATAAAATGTTTTCCAAGTCTGTCTTTGAAGGGGTTGTCTTTTTTTTTTTGTACGAGCACTGCTTTCTCTGCTCTGTTTACTGCTCTTCACTGCAAATTCTATGACAAGCAGGTGAAAAGAGCAGAGAAAGCAGCTCTCATATGAGCTCTGCTCTCTCTTCAAACAGCTGATCGTCAGGGTGCCGGAGGACCCCAGCCAATCTGATATTGATGACCTATCGTGAGGATAGGTCATTAGTAGTAAAAAGAGGACAACCCCTTTAACAGTAGGACTGGAGGGAAGGGATTAGGTTGAGAATTTGGCATGGGGGGGCGTTTCAATATTTGCCTTGGGCATCAGAAAAGCTAGGTGCACCAGCGGCAGGTGGGGGGGGTACAGACTGAGGATAGTTGAGTGTATGGGGATGGTGGGGTAGTTGGGCGGGGGTTAATTGGCTTGGCAGAGGACCATTTTCAGTATCCAGGGGGTTGGGGGGGAGGATAGGTCACTGTAATAAGTCCAGGAGGAGGCTACTATGGGGGGTGGGGTAACAAGGCTACTATGGGGTTGGGGGCTACTGAGGAGAGACTACTATGCTACTGTGGGGGGAGGAGGCTACTATGGGGGGTGGGGTAACGAGGAGAGGCTACTATGAGGTGGGGGGGGTGAGAAGAGGCTACTATGGGGGGTGGGGGTAACGAGGCTACTATGGGGTGGGGGGTTCTAAGGAGAGGCTACTATGCTACTGTGGGGGGAGGAGGCTACTATGGGATGGGGGGGACTGAGGAGAGGCTACTATGCTACTATTTGGGGGCGTGGGGGAATGGGTCACGTTGGGGGGGGGGGGGCGTCATCACAGAGAGTGCCTAGGGCAGCATGAACCCTAAATACGGCCCTGAGTATATGGTGATCATTCTGAACACCATGGGGGGCATTTATCAAACATTTATGGTGTAAAGTAGAACTGGCTCAGTTGCAGCACTAGAATATGGGCAATCCTTCCTCCCTCTGGGAGATGTTGAGAGTGAAGCTCCTGAAGTATTATCTTTTTACTATCTAACTGTAAAAAGAAGAAGAAAAAAAAAAGCTGTGTTCCCAGCCCACTGTCATGCTGGTCCCACCCGTCAACAGGTGATGCCCACTGACGTGGCCACTGGTTGCAGTGGCGACTCTCTTAAAGGGGTTATCCCATGAATAATGTAAAAAATGAAAATCAGACATAATATAGTCCATGACCGTTTCTTTCTAACAAAGCTAGAACCAGCCCTGTACCTCACATGATCCAGAGATCTTCCCAGTCATTCCTCTGCTAGATTTATATCAAGCTGACAGCTCAAGGGGAGTGTCTTCTCTGCTGCAGCTAAGGAGGCGTGTCCAAGCTCTCCCTATCACAGCTCAGGAGGCGTGTCTCAGCTCTCCCTATCACAGCTCAGGGGGCGTGTCTCAGCTCTCCCTATCACAGCTCAGGGGGCGTGTCTCAGCTCTCCCTATCACAGCTCAGGGGGCGTGTCTCAACTCTCCCTATCACAGCTCAGGAGACAGTTGAAAGATGAAACTGAGCATGTGCGGCCTTCTCAGTGAGCAGGTCAAAGAAATAAGAAATTAAGTGGCCCTATACAGATACATGTTATTGAATAACTCAGTAGCTATACAACATTTTTAATTACATGCAATTACAAAAGTATTCAGATCCAGGTGCTGGTTTGAAAACTGTAGAATATTTTTCGTGGGACAACCCCTTTAACCCTTTCAGCCCCAGCGCCGTACATGCACGTGCAGCAGGAGTCATGGCCGGCAAGTCTCTGCTGTTTCAAACAGCAGAGACTTGCCGCTACTTACCGCCATCGGCGATGTCTTAGTGAAGGCCTTAGATGCCGTGATCACGTGAGATCACGGCATCTAATAGCAGTAAAACCCGGAAGCACGCGCTTCCGGGTGTTGTGCAGACGCCCCGTGTGGCCAATCGCTGATGAGGTTTACAGCTTTCAAACTGCAATTCTTTTTCTGGCCACTAGATGGCAGGCCAGGATAAGAAATGAGCAAAAGGGCTTTTAAACTGAATATTTAAAATCCCTGATTGCTCAAAAAGAAAAAACATTATCTATTTGCTCATTTATGAGCCTTAAAATAATCACAAAAAATTTAAAAAAAAAGTTAAAAAATATATAAAAAATAAAAAAATATAAAAGTTTAAATCACCCCCTGTCCGTATAATTAAAAAATAAATACCTAAATAACAATAAATATAGACATCATGGGTATCACCGCGACTGAAAACGTCCATACTTTTAAAATATTTTAAAAAATTTCCAATACCACGAATTGTGTGACGGAAAAAAGCGTCAAAATGGCCGATTCGCTGTTTTTTGACGCCTTTTTTTTCTAAAAAAAAATTAAATAAAAGGCGATCAAAATGTCATATGCACCCCAGAATGGTATCAATAAAAAGTTCAGATCGCCCCGCAAAAAATGAGCCCCCATACAGCTCCGTACACATAAATACCAAAAAGCTATAGGGGTCAAGATATGACGACAAAAAATAAATAAATCCAATTTTATAATTATTTTATCACTATCAAAACGCAAGAAAAACTATACATATTAGATATCGCCGGATTCGTACTGACCTGTAGAATGAAAGTAACTGGTCAGTTTTAATGAACATTGAACGCCGTAAATAAAAAACCCGTAAAAGTGTGGCGGAATCGCATTTTTTTTTTCCAATTTCACCCAATTTGGAATTTTTTTCCTGCTTCCCACTACACCATATGCAATATTAAATGGTGGCATTGGAAAGTGCAACTTGTCCCGCAAAAAACAAGCCCTCATACAGCTATGTGAACTGAAAAATAAAAAAAGTTATGGCTGTATCAAGGCAGGGAGCGCAAAACGAAAACGCAAAACCGAAAAAACCTCCGGGGCTGAAAGGGTTAAGTGATTGGCCTTTTAAGGATTGCAGTGGGGATGGTTTATTTTAACCCGTTCTGTGTCACATATAGAAGAATACTGGTTTGAAATCCTCCTAAAAAATCAATTCCTTAAAGGGTTTGTATACACTAATTTCTGAGACTGTTGGTGATCATTCTTACCTGATCCCCAGTGCGGGGTCCCGGCTCGTCTGCTCCCCAGCTTCAGTTGCTTGTCTTGAGTCCCTTCGTGAAAACTTCCTGCTTGACGCCGTTACAGCCAATAACTGATCACGGCTTCCCTTGCATTATGTTAAATGGTCATGTGATGCAAGAGGAGCAGATCTCCACTGTGGCCAGTGATTGGCTGCCGCTGTATCAAGATAAACGTTTTCATGGAGAAAGCCAAGACAAGCAGCGGAGGCCTTGAAGCGAATGAGGCAGGACCCAGCGATCAAGGAAGCATGATCACCAATGTGAATCTGCATGTTTAACCACTTCCCGTCCGCCCGTTGACTATAAACGTCCGGGAAGTGGTTATCTATCTCTGAATGGCTGTTTCTAAACGTCCATTCAGAGATAGCAGCTGCACGCTAATCGTGTAGCTGCACAGTGGGGTACCTGCTGTCAGTGACAGCAGGGTACCCCAAAGAGAAGTCAGGGACCGTTCCCAGGTGTCCCTGCCTTCTAGATCGCTGTATACACAGCGCTCAACGAGCGCTGTGTATACATATCAGGAAGCGCTATTGCACTTCCTGTTCCGGCCCGGCGGTCACATGATCGCCGGGGCCGGGAGAGTGCAGGAGCTGCCGGGTCTCTCATAGACCCGATCAGCCCTGCACTGAGGCTGTACAGCATAGTATTATGCTGTACAGCCTCTCTGGGGATGTATTTCCCCTGTAACTGGGGCTACTATGTCAGCTACTATGTCAGCCCCAGTTACAGGAGAAATCAAGTGTAAAAAAAATAAAAATAAGTGAAGTTAAATGTCCCCCTGAGGTCTTGTATGACCTTATGGGGGACACAAAGTGTAAAAAAAATAAAAATAAAAAATAGAGTATTATAAAAAAAAAAAAAAATCACATATATATAAAAAAAATAATTTCCCCCCAAATATTTCATTAAAAAAAGTTACAAGTAAAAATAAATAAATAAGATAGACATATTTGGTATTACCGCGTCCGAAACGACCGGCTCTATAAAAATATCACATGATCTACCCCATCAAGTGAACTGCGTAAAAAAAATCTAATAAAAATTAAGCCAAAACAGCTTTTTTTGTCGCATCACCTACCAAAAAGCATAATATTAAACAATCAAAAAGTCGTATGCATCCCAAAATGGTAGCAATAAAAACGTCACCTCATCCCGCAAAAAATGAGCCCCCACACAAGATTATAGCCCGAAAAATGAAAAAAAAAATGGCTCTTAAAAAATTGCAACACAAAAACATGATTTTTCTTCTAAAAATGCTCTTATTGTGTGAAACGTAAAAAAATAAATAAAAAATAGACATATTTGGTATCGTTGTGTCCGTAACAACTGGCTCTACAAAAATATCACATGATCTACCCCATCAAGTGAACGGTGTAAAAAAAAATATAGAAAAATGCCCCTAAACTGCTTTTTTTTTTTGTTAACCTCCCAAAAATTAGATTAAAAAGTGATCAGAAAGCCGGATGTACCCCAAAATGGTGCCAATAAAAAGCACAGCTTGTCCCGCAAAAAATAAGACCTCACGCAGCTCAGTCCACAAAAAAATTAAAAAGTTATCACTCTTACAAACCATGACAAAAAAATTCCATGTTAGAAAATGCAGATGCTGCTCCTCCCCTTCTGAGCCCTGGCGTATCCCAAAATAACAGTTTACGACCACATGTGGGGTGTTTCTGCAAACTGCAGAATCGGGGTAATAAATATTGAGTTTTGTTTTGTTGTTAACCCTTGATGTGTTACAGGAAAAAATTATTAAAATGGAAAATCTGCAAAAAAAGTGAAATTTTGAAATTTCACATCTATTTTGCTTTAATTCCTGTGGAATACTTAAAGGGTTAACAACATTTCTAAAACCAGTTTTGAATAGTTTGAGCGGTGTAGTTTCTAAAATGGGGTAATTTATGAGTGTTTTTTATTATGTAAGCCTCACAAACTGACTTCAGAACTGAACTGGTCCTTAAAAAAGTTGATTTTGCAAATTTGCAAAAATTGCGTCTAAAATTCTAAACCTTCTACTGTCCTAAAAAAATAAAATGACACTACCAAAATGATGCCAACATAAAGTAGACATATGGGGAATGTAAATTAAAAAGTATTTTATGGGGCATCACTATCTGTCTTAAAAGCAGAGAGATTGAAATTTAGAAAACAGTTAATTTTTTTACATTTTCGGTAACTTTTGGATTTTTTTATAAATAAAATTAAAACTTATCAACTCAAGTTTACCATTAACTTGAAGTACAATGTGTCACGAGCAAACAATCTCAGAATCGCTTGGATAAGTAAAAGTGTTCCAAATTTATTACCACATGAAGTGACACATGTCAGATTTGCAAAATTAGGCCTGGTCAGGAAGGGGGGAAATGGCCCAGAGCTGAAGTGGTTAAGAGGTCATGGAAATTAGTGCACAAACCCGTTAACTGTGTGGGCTGTAACCTAGGAAACCTCATGCTCCTAAGAATCCCAGTTTTTTTTTGTTTTTTTTTTATTGGCATACTGCAGTAGCTATGTGGGTGAGAGTAGGTGGGGGCTTTAACGGAGGAACAGTGAGGGGGTGTAAAAAAAAATACAGTGAGCCTCAAGATTGATGGGGTTAGAAGAACAAATCAAAAGGGGAGACATGTGGGCAACTACACAAGGTGAGACATCTTTTTTTTTTTTATTATACCGTAATTATATGTATTTTAAAGTTGTCGACTAAAAATTTCATTTGGCTCCTAAATTTTTCAGGTTAGGAGCCAATGTCTCCTTGATATTTTTTTTCGTCTGGAGCACTGTCTGAAGGGTCAGACCAATGAATTTTTAAAAGTAATTGAATAATAAATGACTCTTTCTGGCATCATAATCTTGGAAATTATTTATCTGAAATTCCTGAATCTATTTTTGTCATATTTTTTACAGCTGATAATAGAAAGAAGGAAAGAATTCCGCACCGGGAGAGGAAACAACATGACTTCTCCCTCTTCAAGCTGTCAGACAGTGAGATGAAGGTAAAGATTTCTCCTCAGCTTCTTCTGGCTACACATCGATTCATGGCTACAGGTTTGTACAGTCGTCGACTTCTCACACCTTGATGCATGGATCTACCTGCCGGCTATCTGCTGTTTACAGATCTCATACTGGATTTATTCTGTGATCAAATTAATGTCTGATCCGACATTACAAAAGGAAGGCATATGGATATCGTAGAGGGGGTTCCTCAGCGTGGGACCCCCTGCTATTAGCCAGAGCTCCAGTGGAGGTGACGCGACCGCGTATTGACTGCTCTCTTCATAATACCAGCTGATTGAAGGGTGTTTCAGTAGTCTGAACCATGACAAGCAGCTTCATTTATATAATGATCATGTTAAAATATTTAATAGAAGTAAAGAGATCCGTAAACAGCAGCTTATTGATGAGAGTTTGTAGGTAGCAGCAGGAGATTTTTTCTGCATTGTACAAAGTAAGACACGACATATAAGGGAACTCAGCAAAATGTATTGGTAATATTCTGGATTTTGCTGACTTTGCAGTCAAGCAGGAGTCTGGATATTGGGGGATTTAAAGGTAGCAGTCACTACCAGGCCCAAGAGCCTAAGGGGGCCCAAAGAAGAACCAGATTTATGGAAAGTGCATGGTAGTTTGGGAACCTTGTTACAGATCTGCACTGGGGTCCAGGATCTTGACATTAACGCCTCGGGAGTCAAGGGTTGTCCATACAGTTGACAGTATAAACAAAATATGCAACCAGATGTATACTGCGCAGTATCCACCGGCTTCTTTGAGGCAGATGTACTCCAAGTGTCTCCTTTTGGCCTACTTTTGTCAGGTTTACATTTGGATGCCTTCTTTGACACTGTTTTGAAGTATAGACTACTACTAAGAGTATTTGTTCAAGGGGTTGTCTAGGATTTTAATATTGATGGCCTATCCTCAGGATAGGCTATCAATATCTGATCGGTGAAGGTCTGACACCCTGCAGCCTGCCAATCAGCTGTTCCTGAGTACCTCTGGTGCCGGAAGTCGGTGCCCGACCTACATAGCCTTATCCATTGTATAGTGGATAGAGCTGGTTACTGCAGTACTGCTTCCATTTGCTTCAATAGGAGCAGCACTGCAGTTATCGGCTCCGTCCACTGCATCAGCAGTGGAGCTATTCAGGAACAACTGATCAGCGGGGTTGCAGGGTGTCAAACCCCCGCCAATCAGAAATGAAAGACCTGTCTTCAGGAGAGACCATCCTTGAATGCCTCTTTAAAGGGGCTTGCCGAGATTTTTTAACTGAAGACCTATACTCTGAATAGGTCACCAGTATCTGATCGGTGGGGGTCTGATGCCCGGGATCCCCGCCGATCAGCTGTTTGACAAGGTCCCGGCACTCCTGTGAGCGCCGCGACCTTCTCACAACTTACTCTAAGCCAGTGACATCAGTCACATGGCCTAGGCGCAGCTCACTCCCATTCATATAAATGGGGCTGAGCTGTGATACAAAGCGCAGCCGCTATACAGTGTACGGCGCTGTGCTTGATAAGCTGTGAGAAGGCCGCGGCTCTCAGAAGAGCACTGAGACCTTCTGAAACAACTGATTGGCGGGGTCCCAGGTGTTGGACCCACATTGATCAGCGGATAGGTCATCAATTAACAAATCTCGGAAAACCCATTTAAAAGAATTGGCCCATCTCATACATTTGCGGCATATCGCTAGGACGCTATATCTCTAGAATCTTGGCACCACTTGGATATGCCACCAGTGTGTGAGATGGGCCAAAACTCTTTAAAGGGAACCTGTAATCAACTTTATGCTGACTGTACTGAGGGCAGCATAAATTAGTGACAGAAATGCTGATTTCAGCAGTGTGTCACTCATGAGCTAAAAGTAAGTGGTTGCTGAGAACCAACATCACAAACATTGCAGCCCAGGCCTTGAAAAGAGTCATATCTACCTGAGAAGAGTCCTGGTTATTCATAATCTCCTGCTCTCCCCGCCCATCTCTCTTTTCCAGGCCCAGTCTGCAATGATTGTGATGTTGATTCTCGGCAACCACTTACTTTTAACTTATAAATGACAGACCGCTGAAATCAACTCACCTGTCTGTACTTTATTCTGCTGTTAGTATGGGCAGCATAAAGGTGATGACAGGTTCCCTTTAAGGTTTCCTATCTTTATAGTAGAAGTCAATGGCAGACATACAGTAAGTTGCACTATAGTCCTACAGGTGCTCACTTTTGTGTTAATTGCATTTTATACATAATAACCTTTGTAGATTATTTCTTGTCAATGTAAATTACAAAGACTGTTCATAAATGTCGTTTACAGAGATCGAGCCTTTCAAAGCTCCTTACCTGTCAGAGAAGATTCTGCTACGGCTGCTAAAACATCCAAATGTCATCCAAGAGCTGAAGTTTGATGAGAAAAACAAAAGGTCTTCAGAACATTATCTATATCAGCGCAATAAACCGGTGGACTATTTTATTTTAATCCTCCAGGTACAGATCCATACCATGGGGCTTGTTTTTTACTTAGGTTACTTAACACTAGCGTTAATATTTTCCGGTATTGAGTTCCGTCATAGGGGCTCAATACCAGAAAAAAACGCTTCCGTTTTGTCCCCATTCATTGTCAATGGGAACAAAACGTAACTGAACAGAACGGAGCGCTCCAAATTGCATTCCATTTCGTTCTCATGCTGCGGTTTGCTTTCTGTCCTGGGATGTGGAGCAAGACAGATCCACCATGACCCACAATGCAAGTCAATGGGACGGATATGTTTTCTCTGACACAATGGAGTTCATGACGGATCCGTCTTGGCTATGTTAAAGATAATACAACCGGATCCGTTCATAACGGATGCAGACGGTTGTATTATCAGTAACGGAAGCGTTTTTGCTGAACCCTGCCGGATCCAGCAGAAACACTAGTGTGAAAGTAGCCTAAGCTGGTGACATCACCTTGTTATGTAGCATTTTCGGTAGACATCCAGTTGTAACGTCTTCCTTTGGTTCTGTTCTTCTAAGGGTAAGGTGGAAGTTGAAGTTGGTAAAGAGGGATTGCGGTTTGAGAATGGAGCTTTCACCTACTATGGCGTTCCTGCTATACTGACCACCGTGTCCTCTGGTAATGTCATTATACATTTGTAAGTGTGGAAGAATGGGCAAAACATGTTGAAGCTTTATTAGCTATTTGATAAATCAATTATATAGAACCATACAAATATATATAATGTACATGTATAAAGAAGTATAGAAGTCTGCTCACATACCAGTGCACTCAACCTCTGTCTCTGTGCTGTTCATGATATAGCCCATCAATATGTCTTGTGTACTGCATTAATGGGCTGTGTGAATGGGACTTAAAGAAGAACTCCCGCAAAAATGTTTATTCTCTGACCTGTTAGAAAGGTGCATGATATAATCTGTAGTGATTGTCATTTTCTTATCAGAGACTGTTTCTGTGAGTAATAACCTCTCTTCTTATTGTAGCTGGGTCATGTGACCAACTCCCTGACCTCCAACTGACCCAGGACAGGAAGCCAGTCACTGCTCTATTAATTCCTATGGGAGCCTCACTTTCAGTCTCATAGGAATACATAGAGAATTAGACTTCCTGTCCACACATAAGTCTATGTGTGAGTTGGTGGGTCTAATTCCTAGTCACATGACACAGATAAGAAACCTCAGGATGATATAAGTCAAAAATTCAAACACTGGTAAGAAAATGACATTCACTACAGATTATATCATGTACATTTCTAGCAGGACATGGAATAACATTTTTGTCGGGAGTTCTTCTGTAACATGGGGTGGCTAGTAATAAGAGAGGTACGGCATGTATGCAGAATTCTTTTTCTACATTCATACATTATTTTTCTACATTCTTATCAGGTCTCCCACTTTATAGCGCAGTTCTCTGCTGAGCACTGACCTATCAGACCTTTCAGATTATTAGATTCCAGTTAAATATCTTGTAGCAGTAGAAACATTAAAACCCCTTTGTCCACACATAAAAGTCCGCTGCAGTTTTTGCCATGTAAATGGCTGAGGATTTCACCCGTTCCATTGCAAAGTGTGAAATTCGCAGTGGAGTTTTGCATCAAAAATTCATATGCTGCAGATTTCAAACCCATACCAGAGGTCAGTTTACGCTTCGATTTATTTTCTTAAAGTGTAACTGCCGTTCAATTTGTATTTCTGTAATGATTAGGGGCAGTGATGCTGACAATTTTTGTAATATACTTTAATCACTGAAATCATACATTTCTATTAGAAAAATAGCTCTAAAGTGGCCCATTTTGAGTCTTAGCGACGCTCCTCTGTCTTCTGTTTACATAACTCAGTAAGTGTTGAGCAAGTCTCCACTGTTATGTAAACAGAAGACAGAGGAGAGTTGCTAAGACTCAAAATGGGCCACTTTAGAGCTATTTTTCTAATAGAAATGTATGATTTCAGTAATTAAAGTATATTACAAAAATGGTCAGTATCACTGCCCCTTACAGAAATAAAAATAGAACGGCAATTACACTTTAACACAGTGTGTGGATGAGACTTTGCAAAATCTCATTCTCTTTGCTGGTACTGTACAATGCTGCAGATTGGCTGCACGATGATCCACAATAGCAAATATGCAGTATATCCGTCACATTTGGACATTTAGACTCCAAAACAGTCAATAGATGTGTAGATAACTTTCATTGTTTTTTTTTTCCCTTTGCAGACAATGATGTGAGAAAAGTTGGAAGTTTAGCTGGTTCCTCCTTTCTCTGTAAGTACATCTACGAAGGGATGTTTCTTATGTTCATAGGCCAATATCTTACTCAGCATCAACATAATAAGGTACGAGCACGTGGTGCGGTCGTGTGGTGTTCGGGACGTGGCTGTGCTGTGTTCAACAACTGCTTGGCTATATGGGCCGCAACCAATCTTAATTAAACTGATGAGATAGCACTGTTTAACCAGTCTTTATTGTTAATGGCCATGCAGCTCCTGAAACACCGCACTGCCATTAACAATATTGACCGGCATAAAAAGTGCATTCTCATTAGTTTAATTAGGGATCGGTGCGCACAGTTCTTGACTGCAGCACGGCCGCATCCTGAACACCACCCGACCGCTCTGTGTGTTCGTACCCTAAGGCCTCGTCCACATTTCCGTTTTTCACTGACGTGTGCTGTCCGCATTTTCCCCGGACAGCACACGTACCCATTGATTTAAATGTATCTGTTCACATTTCAGCATTTTTCTACTGAGCGTGGGTCAGTAAAAAAATCACGGGGACATGCACTACTTTGATCCGTGATGTGGATCAAGCACGCCCATTGAAGTCTATGGGTCCATGAAAATCACTGACACACATCCGTGTTGTGTCCGTGATGCGTCCGTTTTTCACTGATGACTGATAGGAGATTCTTTGGAAATCAATTTTCAGCTGAGCAACGTCAGTGAAATACGGATGCCACACGGATGGGAAAAACGGACACACAGACCAACCACGGATCCTTCACGGACAGCTTCACGGATGAAACACGTACGCTTTTTTTCACGGATGGGTCACTGACACAGAAATGTGGACGAGGCCTTAGGGAAATCCAGAAGCAAGTGTTCAATTTGCCCTGCAGCTCCTGTTGAAATAAAAGGGATTTTCCTTAAAGGGGTTGTCGCATTACAAACAGTTATTCCCCCAATTCCCGAATAGACACTCACCACCTCTCCTGTGAATAAGGGATAAGAGTTCATAATGGGACAACCCCTTTAAAGAGGTTGGCGAAAAAAAAACATTTGTCACTATCCAGAGTATTAGTGATACATGTATGATCACAGAGGACCCCTACTGACTGCCAGAAAGAGCCCCCATTCTGGGGAAGTTTGCATGGAGCGGTGGTCAAGCACATGCATTACTGCCCCGTTCAATGTCTTTGGGACTTACAGACTGTACTTTGCTATCTCCGTCAGTTCCATAGACAGTGGGGGAGACTTGCCAAGCTACATGCGCCATGTAAGCCAACCAATAAGTTAGACAAATGTATCAAAAATGTCTTAAGATGCACCAAGTGTATCTCTGTTATAAATTTGGTATATCTTTAGATTGTCAAGTCCAGAGATGGCTAACCTGAGGCTCTCCAGCTGTTGCAAAACTACAACTCCCAGCATGCCCAGACTACCTACAGCTATCAGCCTACAGCAGGGCATGGTGGGAGTTGTAGTTTTACAACAGCTGGAGAGCCAGAGGTCGGCCATGCCTGGTCTAGTCTAAATATTAGACCAGTTTAGTAAATCTGCACCAGTAAATGTAATGGTGACCACCGCTCTCTGTCTTATATGGGTAGAATAGGACCTGTGCATGATACTCACTGGATGTCATACTGCTCAACCCGACATTATATGGGGCGGAAGAGTATTCCTAGACAACTGGTGTAAAGGGGATACATCAGCCTGTGTCCATAACACCACTTTGTTGATGTCATCACTAGGGATAAGCGAACTAAGCCTATAAGAGGCATTGCGTATCTCATTACGTCATCATAGAAGTCTGTGGCCAGCATAGACTTCTATTATGACGGAATGCAATACAGAATGCCTCTTATAGGCTTCCGTGGTGCACGCCGTCATAGAATTTCATTATGGTCCGTGGTAACGGAATCTATTACAGAATTCTTAGATAACCCAAACCTGTACTCCGAACTTGAAAACAGAAGTTTGCTCATCCCTAGTCATCACCTATGATGTCATTACACTGGTTATGTAATCACATGTGACACGCACACTATGGATCACCCAAGTTTCTGGGCTGTCTGACTGCTGTGGACCCCTAGCACTGGATTCAAACAGTTGGTATTAAAGGGTTATACCCATCTTAGATAATGGGGGCATATCGCTAGGATATACCCCCATTGTCTTATAGGTGCTGGGACCTGCACCTATATTGAGAACGAAGCCCCCAAAGTGAAGGAGGACGCACTGCACATGCGCAGCCGCCCTCCATTCATTTCTACGGGACTGCCGAAAATAGCCACGAGCTGGCTCGGCTATTTCCGTCAGCTACATAGAAATGAATGGGAGCGGTGGCCGCGCATGCGCAGTGCACTCCCATTCATTTCTATGGGAGCAGCGGGGAGCTGTGCCTGGTGGTGGCCGGACCCTGGGAATCCCCTGGTCCTCCAGGCTCAGTGCTTCCCGCTCCGTTCTCGATATAGGTGCGGGTCCCAGTGGTGGGACCCACACCTATAAGACAATGGGGGCATATCCTAGTGCTATGCCCCCATTGTTTAAGATGGGAATAAACCTTTAATTGCGACCTTGCCACCTATGCATGCCGCCCACCCTTTCTGGGACACATCAGAAATTGATCGATAACAGGCACTTTTGCGGATCAATCAAAGCTAGTGGAAAGGATATGTTTTGTTATAGCTAACAGCAACCAATCAGATTGTTGCTTTTATTTTCCAATGAGCTACTAAAAATAAGAGCTGCCATCTAATTGGTCACTGCTCCACCTTTTTCCGTCACTAGTTTGGATAAATATCCGCCCCGATCTTTGCTTTCTAGGTAAGTTTTCCTCTTGCAGGGCCCTCCTGGTGCTGCCGGTATAAATACACAACCCATTTTCAAGCTTCTGTAACTTTCGATGGTTTTTATTTCAGCTTTTCTGTTCCGCCCCTTGATATATTGTCTTTGGTGCACACAGCGCTGAAGATGCTCATACAATATATTGGTGATTTGCCGAACATTTCACCCTCTTACATGATTTGCTCTTTCCTTTATGTGTATTATATTTACGTGTATCATCCCTGTCATCCCTCTTCTTATTCCCAATTTTGCTTTGCCCTCTTAGTACCTGTGTCCGTATCTCGTACCTTCGCTTTCAGCAGAGGGGAATCATTGGCTGGCTCCCCAGGTAAACCTGCATGGCCGTGTTCTAAGATCACGTGAAAATGGGTTGAATTCATACATGTAAATGGATTTTGCATATAGTTTATTCTATATAGATCTTCTTTTGGCATGTTATAATTACTAGGCTAATACATACTGCTTATTGTGCATTATAAGGGTGTATTCACAGCAGGTTTGTTGCAACTAAAAATCAGTTCCTTTCAACTGAATGCGGTTGTTGTGGCATTAAAGGGAACCTGTCATCTCCGAAACACCGGTGTATAGTGTAAGTGATGCTGAATCCAAATATGTAAGTTTTATCTTCATACTCACTTCCATTCTGACGCTGTGCTCCCACAAACCGGCAGTAAAATACATTGACAGGACTCGTCTTTGAGTCCTCTCCATTATGTGAGTGAGCACTGGAGTCCAGTGTGTGCATTTTACTGCAGGTTTGTGGGAGCACAGCGTCAGAATGGAAGTGAGTATGAAGATAAAACTTACATAATCGGATTCAGCATCACTTACACTATACAACGCTTACTCTAGTTCAGGGGGTGTTTCGGAGATGACAGGTTCCCTTTAAGCTCATGGTTTTCTTCAAACCCCTTATCCAAATGAATGACGCAGTGGCAAAAATTTCCGCAACAAATCTGCCATGAGGGAATTTGCCTTAAAGGGGTTTTCCAAGAGATTTTTTTTACTGATGACCTATTCTTTAGATAGTCATCAGTATCTGACCAGTGGGGGTCCAACTAGGGTTGTCACGATACCAACATTTTGATTCGATTTCGATACCATAAAAAAGTATTGCGATACTCGATACCACACGAAAGGAGATATTTTTTAATAGTTCTGACTTTTTTCAGACGCTGCGATACCTAATATGTTTACTTTTTTATTCTTTATATATTTTTACGTATATGTAAAATTAGGAAAGGGGGTGATTTAAACTTTTAATATTTTGGCGTTTTTTTAACTTTTTATTTTTTAACTTTTAGCCACCCTAGCTGAGGGCGGTACTCCTTGATTTTTATAAAGATACTAGGCTGCGCAGTAGTGCAGCCTAGGTTTGAAAACAGCAAATCCCAGTATTGTATTGATCCGAGTGCAAACGTATTGATTGGGTATTGAAAGTTTGGTACCTGGTGCAACCCTAGGTCCAATGCCCGGGACCCCTGTCAATCATCTGTCTGCGAAGGCACCGGCTCTCGCAGTAACGCTGTGGCCTTCTCTCAGCTTCCCCTGGGTCAGTGATGTCATGTTCATCAGTCACGTGGCCTAGGAGCAGCTTGGCCCCATTGAAGTGAATGGAGCTGAGCTGGAATACCAAGCACAGCCGCTGTACAATGTACTGTGTCGTGCATAGTGAGCAGAGAGAAGGCCACCGAGCCACAGCGGCACTCTTTGCTCACCAAGCACAGCGCCGTACATTTTATAGTGACTGTGCTTTGTATTGAGGCTCAGCCCCATTTACTTCAATAGGTCCGAGCTGTTTCTAAGCCATGTGACCGATGAATGTGATGTCAAATGGCCTAGATCAGGAATGCTCAACCTGTGGCCCTCCAGCTGTGGCAAAACTACAACTCCCAGCATGCCCTGATAGCTGTAGGCTGTCCAGGCATGCTGGGAGTTGTAGTTTTGTGACAGCTGGAGGGCCGCAGGTTGAGCATTCCTGGCCTAGATAAAGCTGGAGAAGGCTGCAGCACTGCTCCGAGTGCCAGATCCTTCTCAAACAGCTGATAAGCGGGGGTACCGGGTGTTGGACCCCCACAGACCAGATACTGATGATAGGTCATCAATAAAAAACACTTGGAAAACCCCTCTAATGAGGTATGCAGCCCTGCCCGTTGGACATGATCTTTACTGTTTCTATTCACTGACAGATAGCAGAGAACTTAAAATACTAAGCAATTAAATGCATATTAGGAAGTTGTAAAGCTTTATGCAGTAAATAAGCTGGATATAGGAAAACCCAGCACTTTTCTTGGCATTTTTTAAAATGCTCTGCAGCATTTTTGCCACTTTGTCGCTTTTTTTCTTAAAAAATAGCATGTTCTTCTCACGCGGTTTCATGAGCTATATAGAAATTGGTTTCTGCCCTGCTTGTCAGGAGAGGAGCACATCCTCCTCAGTAACATGGCTGTATGGCTGAGAAGACTCCTTCTGCAAAGGAAGTAAGAAGGGACTATATTGCTACCTGCCAGAGGGGGAAGGAGACTGATTCTGTCCAGAATCTGCCCCCAGCCGGGCCAAGGGAGAGACATGGAAGCAGAAAATTATGAAAATGCTTTATGCTAGAAACACTGTACACTATTTTAAAACTGCTATTAACAGACTTTCAGGGCAGTTTGGTATGAAAATGATTCTTTGGGTGACCCCTTTAATTGACTTCATACAAAAGTGCCCCTGTGTGAGGGGCACAAACTCATGCCAGCCGGGCCCGCGCTGTGGACCGTAAATTGCGGCCCACAGAGCATGAGCACCGACCATAGAGCTGCCGCATGCAGATCGTGGATCCATTCACTTCAATGGGGTCCGCAATCCGCATCCGATGGTCCGCACCACAAAAAAGTACTCCGTACTGCTACTCCATGGGGTTCCGTGCCTCCATTCCACACTGACCTTCTGGATTGCAGGCCCATTCAAGTGAAGGGGGTCCGCATCCGTGATGCGGGGTGCACACAGCCGGTGCCCGTGTATCACGGACCCGCTGTTTGCGGGCCGCAGTATGGGCATGGCCGGGCAACGGCCTTGTGTACGAGCCCTAAATGTGTTATACGTGGGGGATTTAGATTGTAAACCCCATTTGGGAATGGCGACAGTCTCAGTGCATCGCTGTGGAAAATATGTTGGAGCCATATGAGCAACAGGAATAAGTAAAATATACAAATGAACTGGTGGTTCCCATTCCAGTCAGTATGAAAGCGGTTGCCCAGAATTACCAAAACCTGGCTTCTTTCATCCAAAAACAGTGGCACAGCTGTCCACAGGTCATGTGCGGATTTGCATCTCCGCCCCATTAGTGTCCAAGAAGCTGAGTGCACGACCGCATGGAACCTGACATGTGGAACTGTTTTTAGAAGAAAGCAGCCACTTTTCTGATCCTGGACCACCCCCTTGGGTACGACCACACGGTCAGGGTTTCTGATGCAGTTTTGAAAGCTAAAATCAGGAGAGGATCATAAAAGGAGAGAAAGTATAAAGGACAGATAAGACTTCTCCTCCTATTTGAATTTTCTCCTGGTTTTGGCTTCCAAAACTGCATCAGGAAACCTGACCGTACCCTTTAAAGCCCTTTAAGAGTTTATTAATCATTAATCTTCCCCTCAAATTATATTTGCCATTTAGCAGCCCCATTTTCTCCGTCAGAGCCATGTTCTTCTGCAGATTAGACTAGTCCATGCTTAGAAAATGAAATCATGATCTGTTTCCGTCTCGGTGACATATTGCATTCCGCGTCCTTCTTCTAGAGTAAACCTCCTTTCTTGCTGTCTTCTTTATCCTACTTTCTGTCCAATTTTTCTTTCTTTTCCTCCCTCCCCTGCTCTCCATAGTAAACAGATCCCCTTCTCGCTGCAGTGGTTTGAACCGCTCTGAATCCCCTAACAGAGAACGTAACGATTACGGGGGCAGCAACAACCAGTTAAGCAACAGCAACAACAACCTCTACATCCCAGATTACTCCGTCCACATCCTGTGCGACGTCCAGTTCATCAAGGTAACCCATCAAATGGATATCATCGTCTGTAATCCTTATATTGTACCTTCCATATGGAATCAAGTATTCACTTAAAGAGCGTCTGTCAGCAGGATCAACCGTCCTAAACCAGGCATGCTGTCTGGGTAGGGTTGATCCCACTGATCAAAATTATACCTGTCTTATGATCATGGGCATAACTACCATATCGGCAGACCATGTGACTGCTATGGGGCCCAGTCTTAGTTGGGATCATCTCCTCTTCTACTGGAGGTCAAAACTTGGTCAGGACTCATCTAAAGCAGGGGTACTCAACCTGCGGCCCTCCAACTGTTGTAAAACTACAACTCCCACCATGCCCTGCTGTAGGCTGATAGCTGTAGGCTATCTGGGCATGCTGGGAGTTGTAGTTTTGCAACAGCTGGAGAGCCGCAGGTTGGGCATCCCTGCTCTAAAGGGTCATTAAAAGTGGTTTAGGCAGAAACCCTCCTGTCCTGTGTGGGGGGGCTGGTCTGATCCTTGCTACGGGGCCCTTACTTCTCTATGTACGCCACTGCCTATGAGAATCGGTTAGGGCGTGCACCCTTTCTACAATTGAGAGCTTCATAACTTCATAAATTGATTTCTACTGTATAAAACCATTTCCCGAACTCGGGTTCGGTTCCAAGGTATTTCCTCAGTTTTTGGTTAAAAGTAAAAATTTGAAGCTGACGCTATAGTGAAAGAGCTTTAATTCTCCCCCAATAGATTACAAGGCAGCAGTATCAGAACGCATTGGCCGCCAGCCGTATGGACAGCTCTCCACAGTCCCCAGAAATAGAGGTATTCAGTGATGGGGAGACCACAAAAGTCACAAAGTATCACAGAACGTCCGAATCTCCGAAAGACGACACCATGAGCACGTTAGTGAGCGACAGAAACTGCAACTTGGGTAAATATCATTTATATCGCACATGGATTTTATATCACTTGTTTCATTTTAAAGGGAGGTTTTAATATATATTAAACGTAAGTAGATGTAAAATACACACAGTGAGGGGCTGTGAGGAATGTGGGCTGGTAGGAGAGCTGAGACTGCAGCTACGTTCATGCTTACAGAGGGCTGAAGTGGCTGCACATAATGGGGGAGATTTGCTAAACCTACAGATGGTGTAAAATTACCGGGCAGTGTATGAAATGCCCAGTGCCAGAAAAGTGGAGCGATTCTGCCTGTTTTGTTGGCATGGGCGGATTGGCTACAGACCCTACAGGGAAATTTCCCGGTGGGCCAATGTCCAGGGAGGCCACTTAGTCCCTCCTCTTGGCCGTCAGCAAGGTACTTAAAAACCTGACGCTCTCAGTATTAATGAGTGTAGGAGCATCAGGCACCCATGCACCTGCCCAGTGGCTGCAGGTGCCCTCCCGAATTCAATGATGTTGTCGTCCTCAGGACAATGATACAGCAGTATTTAGTGCTGCACTGTGGTATTTGGTTTCCCAGAGGCAGTACATTGTGCGGCCCTGTGCTATTTGGTTCTGCTGGGGCGGTATTTTGTGCTGCACTCTGATATTTGTCCTGCACTATGGTATTGCTGGCCACAACTACTTCTGTTTTCCCGCCTTCTATCAATTTGGACCCGCCTACAACATGAGGCCACTTTTATTTTATTTTTTTCCAGGTTCGCTTTAACTTCCCAGTCCGCCCCTGTTTGTTGGTGGTTTAGGCATTTGCGCCAAAAGTATAATTGCAGCATTTTAAGGGCGGTTTGTGCCAAGCCTGGCAGTTTGCATTTGCTAAGGGGAGGCCGGATGTTTTGTTGGCGGTGCGACATTTTTAGTCAGATTTATCATTGCGACTTTTTAAAAATGTCACAAGTGTACTCCGAAATTTTTTAAATAAACATGAATACACTTTAGACTGAAACAACCACTAGGTATGGTGTGCAACATTCTGTAATTCCTTTGCAAAAATGGCTTCAAACCAAGCAGACAGTACGAAAAAAATATTTGCCTTAGACTGTCTAGACATGCACCAAATTTATGACAGTGGCTCAGCTTGAATGATAAATGTGGTGCAGGGAATAGACACTTTTATCTAACTATTCACTGGTTTAGTTTGAGACAGAATTTTAGGCAATTATTGTCGCTCAATCCGTATTTTTGGCGGATCCGATTTTTTGCGGACCGCAAAATACATACGGTCGTGTGCATGAGCCCTAAGGCTGTGAATCTAGCCCTGTTCAGACAGCTGAAATACACGTCGGGAAAATCCAACATGCATTTGTCATGGAATCTATGGTAGAAATCCAAACCTGAACCTTGGGTTAGGCAGTTTGCATTGTCATGGATCCGTCTATGGGTTTAGCTATCCGTCTAATGGGGAGCTATGGGGAGCTATGATGGAATTAATCTAATAAATCATGTTAAACATGTAAATATATCTTTTTTTATGTATCGGTGTGAAGAATGTAACCTGTCTTCTCTCTACAGCCAGCAGCAGATCAGATGTTCTAAAAAGTCCTAATGACTCTGTGTTCTTACACATGGATGACATCCCCCAGATAAGAGAGGAGCTCGCAGACATTTACAACTACACAACAAGTAGGTTTCTAGAGCCCATAAAATGGTGTGACTTTTAAAGATATGTTCACATGTGGCATGTTTTTGTGTTAAATGGGGATTGTACCCTGTGGCAGGTGTTGAACGGGTTTTCCCATCTCCACATTTATTGCATATCCTTAGGATATGACACAAATGTTAGATAGGAGCAGGTCCTACTTCTGGGGCACCTGAAGTACTTTCCATTCACTGTTATAGGACTTCCAAAAATGGTCAAGGTCACTCAGCTATTTTCGGAAGTCCCATATCAGTGAATGGAGAGCAAGCCACGCAAGTGCAGCCACCTCTCTATATGTCTCTATGGGACTGATAGAAATAGCCAAGCCAGCACTCGGCTATTTTCGGCACCCCCTATAGCGGTGAATGGAGGGTGGCTGTGCATGTGTGGCTGCTCTCCCTTCACTTTGGGGGCCCCATTCTGGACCCAGATGTGGGACCTGCTCATATCTGAGAATTGTGGCATATCATAGCAATATGCCATAAATAATTAAAATTTACTCACCAAAATTTTTGTTACCTGGAGTCCGTAGGCTACACATAACGTAAGTTATGCTGCCAAGGTCGACCAGGAAGTTAAGATTTCTGCAGACCCCCCATTGTGCCCGACCTGAGGTGGGAATCATACTTACCTGATCTCTGCCACTGGGTTCTGGCTCCAGCTCTTCCCTTCAGGTGCTGCAGCAGGCTGTTACGGCAGAAAATGCCGCGAATTGACCGGATAATGCGAAAAATGCTGCGAAAATCATTTTTTGCCCAGCCAATTTCCAGCATATCTGCCAGGTAGCCACCAGATCTCTACCGGACCCCATTATAGTCAATGGGGTTGGGCGGGCAGACAGCAGTATTTGGCAATGCCAGATCCGGGGAACTCTGGCAGGCTATTCTCTGCCAGAGCGAAAGTTAAAGGGGTATTCCCATCTCACAAATGTAGTTTGTATAGTTAGATATAGCCATTAGAGATGAGCGAGCATGCTCGGGAGTAATTTTCGAGTAGTAGCGTACGCATCTTCTAATTAGCGTACAAATTTATAAGATGCGTACGCATTAGTGTACAGATTATAAAATGCGTACGCTACTCCTCGAAAATTGCTCCCGCCTACAGCCTCCAGCCATACCAATATTATCACTAATAGAATGTATTTATATAAAATGTACCGTTTAGAAGATTTCCCTATTTCTATTTCCATTGTCCCACACACATCAGTCAGGCCGTTGCCCCTGGTTACGACCACCGCAGCCATGTAGTAGTGGTGGTCAGCTTGCTCCTGTTCAAACCCACTCTGAGGTAACTGCTGTATTGTGAACGCACATTACATGAACATGCGGAGACACATCTTAGGGTTGTAGTATTTTTGTCTGCGCTTCCAAAACGCAGAGAAATGGATCCTATTCCAAGATCAATTCATCTCTATGGAGCAGGATCTATTTATAAAGTCTGTTTTTTGGACGGATCCTGACCATTGTGTTTTGGACTGGTAGTGTCTAAAACGCAGATGTGAAAGTCCCCTAAGATGTGTCTCCGCATGTTCATGTAATGTGCGTTCACAGTACAGCAATTACCTCAGAGCGGGTTTGAAGAGGAGCAAGCCGGCCACCACTACTACATGGCCGCGGTGGTCGTAACCAGGGGCAACGGCCTGACTGAGGTGTGTGGGACAATGGATATACAAATAGGAAAATCTTCTAAACGGTACATTTTATATAAATACATTCTATTAGTAATAATATTGGTATGGCTATATCTAACTATACAAACTACATATGTGAGATGGGAATACCCCTTTAATTCTGTTTTATTAGGCTCTTACAATCTAGCCCTAATTTTCCTATTCAAACATAGAAATAAAAACAAAATCATTCTTATGCTTTTCACAGATCCGGATTCTTGCAGCGTCACCGTAGACATGGAGCATTCCAGCGGAGAGATTATTTCCAGTTCAGCAGTGAACAGCAGCGAGGAGACACTTGGCAAGAAGTTATTGAGGACACTGAGTACGTCTTATTTACTCCGTGACTGATCTGATGGACCATTGCCTGTAATGGTGTATTTACAATGCGCCGATAAGCAGACTCATTGTCTGCTCGTTAGTGGAAGTGAAGAGCTGTATCGATCCCCTCCAGAGTATGAGGACGAGCAATATCTACGGCTATCGCTCATCCTCATACAGCTGCACTGCAATTCGGCTGTTTTCTGAAGCCGGAAAAACAATAGCTGAAAATCGTGAAGGTACCACGCCAGCCTCAGCACCAAAGTTTTGTGAACTATTACAAAAGGTGCAAACTAGTAATTTCTTAGCTATTAAAACATAACTTTTAATAAATTATTTAAAAATCGGATATACCCTTAGAATATAGAGATACAAACACAAAAAGTAACGGTTTAAAGGTGCTCGGCGGCACCTGAAAAGTAAAAACTATTTAGTCCTACCGCACCAGTTGGATATTCAAGATGGTCGACAGGTATCGGTTCATGGGCGGTGGACTTGTCAGGCTATTAAAACCAAAATTCGTGGAGGAGATGGACAGGGTCTGGAAAAACTTTCCCTGATAAAGCCCTGGGGGAGGGGGGGGGACAAGGGGCCCTGCAGACCTAACCACGGAGCACTCGCCCTGACAAGGGCGACCCCATCTGGAACCTGACCCTTAGATAGATATGCCCTGTTAACGCCTTAGCATGCTATTTCCCTACATGCATGTTTCATTCCATACTATAGAAACTCTTCAGGGGACACAATAAAGCAGCTGGACAAATGCTGTAATACATACAAGCTGTTAGTTATAGTATAAGATAGAATAAATATGCCTTGGAGGCTAAGGGCAAAGCTCAATATACTAAGATGGCAACAGTATATGGCTATCTGAATAAAGGGTGGGGAACAGATGAAGCCCCACCCTCTGGACTCTCTGCCGGCAGGTGAAGATGAAACACTTGCCATCTTAGTATATTGATACCTTTATAATAGTATACCTTTTGTAATAGTATATTTTCTGAAGTCTTATAGAAGTGACTGCATGAGACATGCGTCCTGTTCCTGACATAGGAATGGCTCCAAAGGTGAGACCAGTACATGTCAGGCATTTATATGGATGTGCTATAAATGTCCAGCCTAGACAAACCCCTTTATGACAATTACTTACATAGTATGGCACCACCTGGTGTTCAAAGTATATATCAGTGTGCATGCTCACCTGATGAATGGAGTGCTGTTGGACACATATGCTCACAGCAACGTCTCTGCATAGTGATCCTCTGTTCACAGCAGAGCAGCCAATACAAATATCTTTCTTCCTGCTTGTTCAGGGAAGGACCAGAGCCCCTGCAGTAACATGATAATATACAAAAAGGGTATGAAAAGGCTTATCGTGCAGGAGAACCAAGAAGGGACCAGAATGTCAGCTAACAGACTTGAAAGGACTCAGAGGAAGCTTATTCTGTCTAGAGCCCATTGAAGGTTGATGTTCATGGAAGCAAAAAAAATGACGAGATGTTTTGTGCTACAAACACTGCAAGTTTTTTTTGGGTATAAAAATGATTTATGGAATAACCTCTTTTATATTATGTGGTCTGAATTACTGGTGATACTGTTTGCAACCTCCTCCTAGTTTTATACTCCCTCCCTGTATTACATGCTGGATGTGAGGCCTGTGTGTCCAGGATGCTGCTGTATTCACCAGCTCTCATGTTCAACACAACTTCTTTCCTGGACTGATTTCTCCATCTACAGCTCATGATTGATCTCCTCTAGAGATGAGCGAACGTGCTCGTAACGAGCACTGTAGCGCTCGGCTCCCATGCGCTCGCATGGGCGCAGGCATCAGGATCCGTCGGGTGAGGAGGACGGATCCGAATGCCTGCGCCCATGCGAGCGCAGGGGAGCCGAGCGCTACAGTGCTCGTTACGAGCACGTTTGCTCATCTCTAATCTCCTCTCATTGGTAGTGGCAGTCACTGACACTGAGGAGTGTGTGATTCCTCTCCTCATGCAGGGTTTGCAGTGGTGCTCTACTTACTCTGTACACTTGTACACAACCTGTGTGATTTCCACTTACTTTTCCTGCAATCTGCCTTGTATGTGCTTTCCTCTTATGTATGAGCTGCTCTCCTTGGTTGTCCCACCCCCTCCATTTTTCTATCTGCTATGTACAATATCCTCCCCCTCCCTGCTGCTACTATATATCTAATATTGAGAGAAGGGAGGGGGAGAGCAGAGAGAACTGTGAGAACAAGAGCAGAGTTCTGTCTCATTTATGTCAGAACGAGCAGCGCCAGCACCTAGGTGAAGTATTTACACTCTGCAGAGGCAATATGGTAGGACATTTTTAGCAAAGGTTATGACTTAGTCACTTCCTTTTGCATTCAGGAAGAAAATAAGCATTAAAAAGAATTTAGTGCATATATGTCCATAAACTTTAACCTCAAATGGACAGACAGTTATGTCCATAAGATGGCACAGGCACATGTGGTTATAATGTGATTTAGAAAGCAATGAACACAACTCTCTTTCTACTTTGCAGGTGGCAAAACAAGGAAAAAATCCAGAGATGCGGATAAAAGTCCTGAAGAAAGTTCCGTTTTGCACCTAATCACATGAAGGCAAATCCACGTAATCCGTGTGACAGATGCGATCGCGGGATTATCGATGGGAGTTTCACAAGTTCCTCCTTGTTTGCCATGCCTAGGCACTTTTCTTTTTTCTGAGCACACCTTTTCTACACATATACTGTCTGACTGTGCAGCTCCAGAAAAGGTCTGGGATGAAACAAGTATGAAATGCAAAATGTCATAAAGAATAGCACTGTGGGAAATGACCGATTCATTACCTAGAAGCACCGCAATCCATAGTGTCCTTTGTGTTATACTAATAGTGACCTGTGGAGGAGGACGAGGGCGATCATTGCCCAAATGTCTTGCTCAACGCCCAAGAAAAAAAACATTTGCAAGAGCAGAGTCCTGGAGCTACTTATGATGTGAATATCAAGTAGCACCAGGACTCTTCTAGGACTCCTGCTCAAATACATCTCTGTGCAGGAGCTGTAGATTTAGTCCCAAGGACAGAATCAAATCTCAACCTGACCCCTATAGACCAGCTTAGGCTACTTTCACACCAGCGTTTTTGCTGGATCCGGCAGGGTTCAGCAAAAACGCTTGCTTTAGCGATAATACAACAGTCTGCATCTGTTATGAACAGATCCGGTTGTATTATCTGTAACATAGCCAAGACGGATACATCATGAACTCCATTGAAAGTTAATGGGTGGCGGATCTGTTTTCTATTGTGTCTGAGAAAACGGATCCGTCTCCATTGACTTGCATTGTGGGTCATGACGGATCCATCTTGCTCCGCATCCCAGGACGGAAAGCAAACCGCAGCATACTGCTCACCGGTATGAGAACGGAACGGAATACACTTTGGAGCTCTCCGTTCTGTTCAGTTACGTTCTATCCCCATTGACGGACAAAACGGAAGCGTTTTTCTTCCGGTATTGAGACCCTATGGCGGATCTCAATACCGGAAAATGTAAACTCTACTGTGAAAGTAGCCTTAGAAAACAGGAAAGCTCGCCTTTAGTATTGCTTATAGGAACCACAGATTCCTGCTTGTTTATTCTTAGGGGAGACAGCAATGATCAGTCGTTTTTTAATGATAATTTTTATCATTTTCTAGTTAAACCTAAGCTACTATTCACTACTATTCAAAACTGTGTTAGACACATTCCTTGCATCAGTCTATAGAGGACATGATTACAGTCTGTAGAGGACCTGCTGCCTGGCATGTAATCTAGATAATGTTCCTAGCTGGTCATGCGTCCTCCATAGACTGTAATAAAGTGTAGTGAAACTACAGTCGCTGAATGCAGTACAAAAAAAAAATCACACACTTATAGTGAATGTATGATACTTTACCTTAAGACACTGTGTCGTTTTTATGTCCAGCTTAATTTTGTTATACAGAGATCCAAGCCATCTTCCCTTCACACAGTAACTCAATACAATTCAGGTTACCTGAAGCCACCACTAGAGCTTAAGTTGTATGCAGTATGCTCCTAAGCTCCCCCTAGTGGCGACAGCAGGTAGATAGAACTTTAACTGTCTATGCAGGGAATTTAGGGCTCTGTATTAGCAAAAAAACTGAGCTACAACTAGTATAAAGAAATATTGTAAGGCTACTTTCACACTTGCGTTGTTACTTCCGGTACTGAGATCCGGCAGAAAAACTAAATACCGGAATTAAATGGATCCGTTTTGATTTTGCACATCAGGCATCCATTCCGTTAGGATCCGGTTGTGTGAAATCAAAACAGAAAAAACAACTAAATAAATAAATTGAAAGTCAATGGGTGACGGATCTGGTTTTTTAAGCTCCTGCTTAGATTGTTACATTGTTTTCCGCACTAGATCCATTTTTTTCCATTTTTATGACCGAGTTTGCAGCAGTTTTGTGTCCGGTCACAAAGCGAAATGCTGCCGGAAGAGAAGACATCCTGATGCGTCCTGAACTAATCTCTTTCCATTCAGAATACATTACTGCTAAATGGAAACATATTTTCTGGTACTGAGATCATCTGCCGGATCTCAATACCAGAAAACAACAACGCGAGTGTGAAAGTAGCCTACGATAAATCTGCAAAAATGTTGGACCCATTTACATTTTAAAAGCAAGGCTTTTAAAGGGATTTTCAGATTGCCAGGATAGGTCATCAGTATCTGACCCGACTCACTGCACCCCCTCTGATCAGCTGTTGTGGAGTTCACTGGAGCGCCGCAGGCTCCTCATATCTCACCAACCATGGCTTCGTCCATTGTATAGCGGCTGTGCTTTGTGTAGTTCACTTGAATAGGACTGGCCTCACAGGAGCACTGCCGCCTCTTCAAACAGCTGATTGGCAGGGGTGTCGGCAGTTGAACCCCCACAGATCAGATATTGATGACCTGTTCTGAGGATAGCTCAGCAGTATAAAACACTCTGCATAAACCCACTAGAAGTATTGAGACAGAATTTAGGAATATATTGAATATATTTGTTGTTTTTTTTTATATTTTCTTAAAGATTCTTTGTTCTATTGAGAAAAGCAACTGCAAAAATATATAAGCTATATGTATAAAGTGAACGCTGATAGGTAATATTTTTATAACGTGATAACATCGCTGACTCAGCTTTATTTTAAAAAAATATATTGTATCATATTGTAGGTTTATGGAAATGTCCTCTTGATGTTACATTCCTAATACAGAAGCTGTGGACACAGACAGCTCAGGACCCCAGTGCTAGAACAGCATATGGGCCCATCGCTCTCCAGTCTGAAAGCATTCCCCTTATTATAATGTATCCTCGTTATGTCTCTGACACGTCACCTTTAAGGCCCCATTCACACGACCGTATGAATGGGGCCGTATGTATTCCGCAAAATTGTGGAATACATGCAGTCCCATTCACTTCTATGGGAGTGCACAGCCGCGGCACGGAGGCAGCTCCGTGCCACAGCTCCGCATAAAAAGATAGAACATGTCCTATACTTGTCCGTACGCACGGACAAGTATAGGCATTTTCAATGGGGCCGCACGGCGTGTGTTCCGAGCGCTGCGGAAAACACGCCGGGTGGCCCCCGTATATTTGCGGGTCCGCAATAATGCGGACCCGCAAATATACGGTCGTCTGAATGGGGCCTAATTGTGAGCTATGAAATTCAGGAGCTCAATCTTTTATATGCAATTTACTAGACAATACGATTCTGCTTATTGCTTTAAAAAGCATCTGTCAGCAGATTTGTCCCTATGACACTGGCTGACCTGTTACATGTGCACTTGGCAGCTGAAGACATCTGTGTTGGTCCCATGTTCATATGTGCCCGCATTGCTGAGAAAAATTATGTTTTATTATATGCAAATGAGTCTCTAGGAGCAACGGGGGCGTTACCATTACACCTTCTTTGATTGACAGGGCCAGGTGTGATGAAGTTCCCACTGACTGGTCCTGTCAATAAAAGTGCAGAGTACTCGGCAGTTGCAGAGAGAGCAGAGCCTCTAGGTGTAATGGTAACGCCCCCGTTGCTCTTAGAGGCTCATTTGCATATATTAAAACATAATTTTTCTCAGCAATGTGGACACATATAAACATGGGACCAACACAGATGTCTTCAGCTGCCAAGTGCACATGTAACAGGTCACCCAGTGTCATAGGTACAAATCTGCTGACAGATGCCCTTTAAAGATAATAAAGGGCCCCCTGACCTGCTGGGCCCCCTGTGCAGCTTCACACCTATGATATGTCCACCCCTAGTAAGAATGCAGTGTCACACGGCATACTGAATTATTTGTACAGAGGACTTTCATTATATATTTACAGCTTCTATATGTTATAATTCATTACACAGCATGCAACGCAACATACTGTACATTCACAATGGAGTTTATCCATTGCATTTTATATGTTCAGTACATGTGGGTATCGACCGGCTTAACAGGTTACTGTGTTTTATCCTCGAACACTTTTTTTCTGTGAAATACCGTAGGTTCAAAAACTCTGTGCTGATTAATTTCTTTATATAGCTGTATAGCAGTTGGAGCACCAGATCCCCTGCAAAGACACAAATGTAACATAAAATGCAGATTCAGGCAGCCACCACTAGAGGGAGCTTTGTGCATACTGTACATTAGACAAAACAGTATGCAGTAAGCTCCCCCTAGTGGTGGCTGCAGGAAGCCAGAATGTTATTGTTTAAGTCTGTGTCCATGCAGGGGATTTGGAGCTCCGACTTGTACTATGATATATTAATCCTTTCCCATTGCAACCATTTTTTTTTCTTACCCTCCATACCGACATAACCGTAAGAGGGCTTCAGAAATTAAACCGCATATAATTTTTGATCTACGAGTACAGATGAAATGATGATAAAAGGTGAACATTAAAGAAGAACTCCCGCAAAAATTTTTATTCTCTGACCTGTTAGAAAGGTGCATGATATAATCTGTAGTGAATGTCATTTTCTTATCAGAGGCTGAAATTGAGAGTTACCCCTCTCTTCTTATTGTAGCTGGGTCATGTGACCAACTCCCTGACCTCCAACTGACCCAGGACAGAAAGCCAGCCACTTCTCTTCTGAAAGTGAGGCTCCCATAGGAATACATAGAAAATTAGACTTCCTGTCCACACATAAGGTGCTGTGTGAGTTGGTGGGTCTAATTCCTTGTCACATGACACAGATGAGAAACATCAGGGAGATATAACTCAAAAATTCAGCTACTGGTAAGAAAATAACATTCACTACAGATGACATCATGTACATTTCTTGCAGGACATGGAATAAAATTTTTTGCGGGAATTCTTCTTTCAGCTAGCCTGAATTCAGTGTGTACGGTCAAAGCCCCCGCAGAACCGCTTGCATGTGAAAGCCCCATCTGATGGCACAATTCTTCCGGAAGGAATCCTTACCTTATGACGGGAAATAGAAGCAGATATATAGATATATATTTATTTTGGATAGGAAAGATGTATGATAGAAATCCTTTTCTAGTGTGCTCACCTCAGTAGTAATGCATGCACATTATTATACAGAAAGGAACATTTAGCCAAAGTTCATTTTTATTTATTATCAAAGTGACCAATACAGCAAAGATTTTATGAGACTCGATATGAAAATGACCTCAAGACACAAACAGCCATATAATAATGTAATGTTAGATGAAGCATACAGTGTGACTCTGTCCTGTAAGTACTTGGAATACGTGTGGGATATCTGTGCTTCACCATACTCAGAGATACAGAACCAGTGCTGCTGTGGGAATGAGTTTTTTTAGTGGGAACGCCCTCTTGTCTGGATGCTGAAATGCACCATTTTGGGAAGCGAGTAAATGCCAGACTCTTCCTATACAAAAAAATAGAGTTTGTGCCCATTTATGCAAGTCAGTACAATTCACAGCCGGTCTAAGCACAGGCAAAGCTGGGCAGATTGCAGAAGGCACTAGAATTTGGGGTGGCCTAGGGTGATCTGGATGAACATGCAGGGGACACACCCAAGGGTCCACTTACACCACATGCCAGCCCTTTTGCCTGAACTGAGCCGATGGCCGTCTTATTCCCCTACTGTAAATACAGTCACAGTCTGTCCTTCGGTTGCCGTAGATGTATATTTTATGTTATGCAGACAGAAATCGTGTGTTTAACTTTTTTTTTTTCTTCTTTGCCCTCCCTGCATGGTCGGCTCCTTGATATGATAGTAGTATCGTGTTCAAAACCATTTCCCAATTACTGTCTCCCCTCTCACAGCATGCACAGAGAGGAACTGTAGATGCTTACCCCTCCTCCCTCTCTGTTATTTACTGTTCAATACTATGACTGTAGACAGATGTTTGGGGGGATTGAAGAGGTTTATGAATATTTACATAGAGCAGGGATGCCCAACCTGCGGCCCTCCAGCTGTTGTAAAACTAAAACTCCCACCATGCCCTGTGGTAGGCTGATCGGACATGCTGGGAGTTGTAGTTTTCCAACAGCTGGAGGGCCGCAGGTTGGGCATAGAGCTTGTAGAGAGGGAAAAGGGAACGGCAGGCTGCTATGGTGAGGAAGATGCCGCTTTGCCATAAAATATATTACATAGTGTCATGTACTCATATGTAGTACTGATTTGTGCAAAAATAATACTAATAGCAGTAGGTTCTAACCTAACCCAAAAATATATATATTTGGTTCAAAATAAAATGGTCAAAAATCTGTCATTTTGACAGCTGTAGCCGTATATTTAGAGCAAAGGACGGCAGAAGGCTTTGTGATCTGGATCTGATCCCATCCTAGGTACTAACTGTATGGCTCTTGCGTTAGAATAACCCTGTCGTCAGGGGAAGAAGGAGGGATCGGCAGTGTAGGCAGTTGCCTAGGGCGGCACCAAAGAAGGGGATGCAATTTAAGAATAATAAAAAAAATGCTCTGCCTTTATACCAGTCGTTTCCCTGTGTAATATTGATTAGTTCCAGTTGCACCTGTCCTCATGTGCTAAACATTAGGTGCCGGGATGGGGAGCACATTCTTAAAGCACCACCAGAGCTCACCCCGCTCACCCCGATTTGTACCCTAAAATCAGGAAAGAGTCTCAACAGGGGAACAAGTAAAGTTTGGCGAGAGTTCCCTCTGCTCTGAAAGTGAAAAAATCCCTCCGCTGCCACAGCCTTGCAGTAATGTGTCCACCGCGCTTCTCATAATCTGCGCATGGCGACTGCTATTGAAACCAAAAGCTAATTGTTCTTGCTGCTAATGGTCTATAGATGTTTTACACGCTATGCAGAGAGAAATGGAGTCCTGAAGAGTCCTGTGTATGCGGCTCAGTGACATAGACCCGGCTCACTATGTGTACGGAAAGCGATACTCATTCAGGAGGCTCTTAAAGGGAACCTGTCCCGTTGAACGTGGTGTCTGATCTGCAGGCAGCCTCTTGTAGAGCAGGAGGAGCTGAGCACTTTTTATGCTTAGGAGTCCAGTGGGTGCTCCTATGAGTAATTGACAGCCTTCCCTGTATAAAGCCTCATTCACACGTCCGTGTCCAAATCCGTGAGCAGGTGGTCAGTGAAGCGTCCGTGAAGGTTCCATGTTGGGGCCGTGTTTTGTCATCCGTGTTTCACTGACACTGAACAGCTGAAAAATGATTTTCAAAGCATCTCTTCTTAATGATTTGTGAAACACGGATGACATCCACGTTGCATCCATGGTTTTCACGGACCCGTAGACTATAATGGGCGTGAGGGATCCAGGAACACGGATCAAGATAGGACATGCATCCGTCCTAAAAAAAACGGAACCACGGACCGTGCTAAAACACTGATGTCTGAACACACAGATTCAAATGAATGGGGACGTGTGCTGTCCGTGAAACACTGACGTGTGAATGAGGCTTAAATGTGTATACGGACATAACTGACAACCACTGGACTCCTTAGGGTAAATGCACACATTCAGGATTTATGTGCGGACACTCCGCACTGAAATCTGCAGGTGTTTGCAGGGAAATCCGTCTGCATCAATTGGTGCGGATTTGTTGTGGATTTTCCGTATGCGGATTTTACTCTCCCCATTGAAGTGAACAGAGAAAATCCGGTCAGGAAAAATAAAATAAATTGACATGCTGCGGATTTTAAAGTCCATACCGTAGGTCACAATCCGAACGGAAAAAAATCTGCATCGTGTGCATGAGAAATTCAAATTTTCATAGAATACAATATACATGACCTATGGTCTGGATTTTCTGCATGCAATCCTTAGGCTTCATTCACACGACCGTATGTGTTTTGGATGACATTCCGTTTGGCATCCGTGTTTCCGTTTTTTTTGCGGATCCATTGTAACAATGCATATCCTTGTCAGCAAAACGGACAAGAATAGGACATGTTCTATCTTTTTTGCGGAACGGAAATACGGACATACGGAAACGGAATGCACACGGAGTACCTTCCGTTTTTTTTGCGGACCCATTGAAATGAATGGTTTTGCATACGGTCCGCAAAAAAAAACGGAACGGACACGGAAACAAAATACGGTCGTGTGAATGAAGCCTAATCGTGTGCGTTTACCCTAAGGGTGAAGGTTTTTTTATAGTGTTTTTGCAGCATTTTGTGGTATTTACAAAAAACAAACAAACTTCCAGCTGCTATGTAGGAATTATGAAACATGGTACAGACGTGCTTTCTTTTCCTTGCGGAGTGTTTTTTATATACCCTTTTTGAAGCTTTTTTTGTGTGTATTTTTCCTCATTTTCTAGCACTTTTCTTCCATACGCAGCCAATTTTTGTGCCTGTCCAAAGCGCTGCGTTTTTCCGTTTAATGCCCCTTTCACATGAGTGGGAGACTCGCATGTCTCCCGCAACGCATCTACAGGGCTGGACTCGGCACTGACAGGGATCGCAGAGCATTATATGCGATCCCAGTCAGTGCCGGAGTCCAGCCCTGTAGATGCGTTGCGGGAGACATGCGAGTCTCCCACTCATGTGAAAGGGGCATAATACAGCTCTACAGCGGAGATAACATCGGACGGGTACATCATTTCCAATTTTTTTTTTAAAAAGCATGGCTTAGTAACACCACCAAAATTATGCTTGTACACGATTTGTAACAAACACTACAAAAATGCCTAAAAAACTACAAGCAAATACATGCATATTTTTCTTGATGCTTTTGCACTAGAAAAAAATGCCAAACCAAATTTATGTGGGAAAGAGTCCTTAGTGTCTGTTTTTGATGGGAAAAAAACTAAAACTTACTGTAGCAGAAGGAAGTAGAACGGCTTTTAACACTTACACTTTGGGGGGAGATATGGAATCTGCTGTCTTACCTTTGCCTTAGGCTCCGTTCACACGTCCGTATTTTGTATCCGCATCCTTTCCGACGTTCCATATGTTTTTTTTGCGGATCCATTGTAACAATGCCTATCCTTGTCAGCAAAACGGACAAGAATAGGACATACGGAATGCATACGGAGTACCTTCCGTTTTTTTGCTGACCCATTGAAATGAATGGTTACGCGTACGGTCCGCAAAAAAACGGAACGGACAAAGAAACAAAATACAGACGTGTGAATGAAGCCGGATGCGGATCCATTCATTTCAATGGGTCCCAAAAAAATGCGGACAGTACACCGTGTGGTGTCCGCATCCGTGTGTCCGTTCCAACTGTCCGCATAAAGAAATCCTCCTGTCCTACTTCTATCCTGATTTTGCAGTCTGTAGCTCATTACAAGTCTATGGAACCTCCAAAAATGCGGAAAGGTAGGAGGGTAGAAAAAAAAAAAAAAAAAAAAAGGGGGTTGATTCCTCCTCCCGTTTTTTGCGGATGACGTACGGATACATCCTTTTCTGTTTTAAAAAAATAAAGAGTGAAGCCAAATACTGGTCAGGTGTGGACTGTGTGAACGTGCCAGCTGTCAGATTTTCAATGACCCAAAATACAGTTGTGAAAGCAAGTGCTTTAGTGCACGGACGAACATGGCGTAATTCACCTTGCTGATGTGGCTTTACCACAAATTGGCGCAGTTTTTAAATTACTTTTATTATTCAGATATTTGGTGGGAAAAAAAATGTGGGAAATTTGTAATGTGAAATCTGCATGCTGGCTCATTGCCTATACCCTTACAGCACATAAGCTTCCTCATAATTCTGATCAGTTAATATGATCCTCCTGCAGTTAGTACATCTGCACCCCCAACTGTGGCAGGGCCACGCCGTGTAGCCATACCCCCCAGATGATTTATGGCTAAGCCTCAGTAGGTACAGGTTGTCTGACTTCTGTGCCTGTGTCCCCTTGATAAGAATTCATTTTCTCAGTACAGGGGCGGATTGGCCATAGACCTTACAGGGAATTTTCCCGGTGGGCCGATGCCCAGGGGACCAAAAAGCCCTTCTCCGAATACATAGTGATCTGATGGACTGTGGCATTTGGTTCTGTTGGGGTGGTATTTTCTGCTGCACTACAGTATTGCTGGCCCCGCCTACTTATTTTGGCCCTGCCTTCTGTCAGTTTGGACCTGCCTACAACATTGAGCCACTTTTAGGATGGTTTCACACGAGCAAGTACCATGCATTGGACTCACAGCGTGAGTATGCGGCAGCTCCCATCCTGACAGCTTGCAGAGCATTATACTAATTTATGATGCTATGTAACCCTTACAGTTATGCAACCCTGTCAGCGCTGGAAGGTCAGGACGGGAGCTGCTGCATACTCAAGCTGTGAAAGTCCAATGTGTTGAACTCACTCGTGTAAAAGGAGCCTTAGGTTCTTTTCCAGGGCCACTTTGAACTCCTAGTCCGCCCCCATCTCAGTGTTATAATAAAGCAGAATCCATCTCTAATTTTTCTAGCAAAAGTAGGAAAACAAGAAATTTGATGAGGAAGGGTTGTCATGGAGACACCAGAACAAAGGGTCTCATAGGAGGCATTTACCTTCACCTACTATTAAGAGGGAATATATCATATTTTATTTTTCAAACACAAATTTATTTATTTTTTGCAAATTCCACACCCTGTACACCCTCCATGTATAGAGAGGCTACAATAGATGATGTATTCACACGGAGCACAGAAAATCCTGAATAAATGTACAGTATTCCTGGACAGAGTACACAATGTTGCTGTTCTAAAAAATGAAATGACAATTTCCTAATTTGTGAAGTTAATATTTTTAAATAAAGTAAAAAAAAAAAAAAAAACTTCCTTTGGCACTTGTCTTCTCGTCACCTTTTCTTTTACCGTGGTTCATCTGGGCTCCTTGAGTTCTAGGTAACACTACACAGCAACTTGTGCACACGCAAAATTAATGTCGCCCCTGGTGAAGGTGGTCACACAGAAATCCAGCAGGTTTGGAATTCTGCTGACTGCCATGTTGTGGTCGTGAATACTTGTGGGGCAGCAACCTAAGAGTACCAGCCCATGTAGCGACATACACTGTTTTTTTTTTTTTTTTTACATGGATTCCTGTGCAGAAAAAAAAATGCAGGGTAAAATAGTACCAGCAAAGTGTATGACATTTAGAAATCCACAGCATGTCCATGATGTTTGCAGTTTTAGCTGTGGATTTCACGCTTTTCTAATGAAGGGTGAGATCGGAGGGATAACCGCCTGCAAATCCATGTGAATCTTCTGCATGTTGACCTGCACATGGTACAGATTTGTATGCAGAAAATCTGCACCAAAACCACATATAAAACCTACATATAATACACGAGATTTGCTGGTACTGTATTATGTTGTAGATTTTCCAGTTACCCCTAAGGTCTCTTCCACATTTTCATTTTTCACGGACATGTGCTGTCCGCATTTTCTCCGGCCAGCACAGGTACCTATTTAAATGCATCTGTTCACACATCAGTTTCTTTTTCTGACCGTCAGGAAAAAAAAAAAAAAAAAAAAATCACAAACATGCACTACTTTGATCTGTGATGCACACTAAGAACATCCATTGAAGTCTATGGGTTGGTGAAAATTGGCTATTATCAATGAAGACAAAGGTACCAATGCAGTTGCATTTAGTTAGTAGGAAGCTGCTGTGGCTCGTGCGGCCGCATCCCATGCACAACAAGGTTACTTCATGTGGTTTTACCCTTAGGGCTCTTTCACACAAGCGGATGTCGTCCGTGGAATCCGCTGCGTGTAAGAGAGCCAAGCCCCATGCAGGACAGCACAGACACGGAGCAGTAACATGACTGGTAATACTCCGGGCCTCTCTGTGATCTTTTTCCTACAAAATCAGTGACAACTTTATCTCACTGTGATTTTGTAGTAAAAAGATCACAGAGAGACAGAGCATTATCAATCATGTTACTGCTCTGTGCCTCTTCTGTCCTGCATGGGGCTTGGCTCTCTTACACGCAGCGGATTCCACGGATGCCCCCATAATGAAATATTTTGGTATAAAGTAGACCCTTACCGTATGCGTCACTAGTGATTCCTATGACATTACATCGGACCATGGTTCATATGCCATCTGCATGTCAGATACACATGTACATGCTCCTGTATACTGTACCCGAGTTTGTCTATGGCTGTGGTCTCCAACCGGCAGCAGAACGCCAACTTTCAGTACGGCTGTCTGAGCGTGCACAGGATTTTAGTTTGCTGCTGAGGACCCTTAGGCTCCATTCACACGTCCTGTTTTTCTTTCCTGATTCGATCCTGATTTTTTCAGGACCCATTGAAATGAACGGATCCAGATCAGGATCAAATCAGGAAAGAAAAAAAAAGGACGTGTGAATGGAGCCTTAGGATGGAGACCACTGCTCTGTGAGGTAGAGTACGGCTGTAGGCTGTTAGGCCTCTTTGACACGAACAATACGGATTGGCTCTGGATGCATTCAGTGAAACTCGCACCATTTTGCAAACAAGTCCAGTCAGTTTTGTCTGTGATTGTTGTCCAGTTTTTTCCACGCGGGTGCAATCCATTTTCATATGTTTTTCACGCACATGAAAAAAAAAAAAAAAAACCTGAAGGTTTACAAACATCTCTTAGCGACCATCAGTGAAAAACGCATTGTATCCGGAATACATCCAGATGTAATGCGTTTTTCACTGAAGCCCCATTCACTTCTATGGGGCCAGGGCTGGATGAAGAACACAGAATATAGAACATGCTGCGATTCTCACACAACGCAGAAATGATGCGCGAGGGGGGGAAAAAAAGAAAAAAGACCCATAGAAATGAATGAGTCAGGCTTCAGTGCGGGTGCTGTATGGTCACTTGTCCTCCTTCAGAAGGCCTGCTCTGTTCCGAATGAGGCTCCATCTACATTTGCACTATGGGTATAGCTAACTGGGATGTGTCAGACATATGAAACTGTCATCTACAGACCACAATTGTAAAAACCTACAGTCTATTGGGCAGTGTACCTGTATGTTTTTGCAGAATTCAGCTATTGGGCCCACAGGTGGCTTGGGACAACTACAACACATCACTACAATTTTCCATTGAATACACAAAATGTACACTGCAGAAACAGTGTGACTAGACCCCAATTCTTATGACAATACATAAGGGGACTGTCCAGAACACAATTTTGTCAGCAAAAACCAAAGCAGAATTAAAACTGCGCTCTGGCCCCACACACTATCTTGAGGGGGGGGGGGGGTTATACTTACCTGTCCAAGCAGCTCTGGAGGACGGCGCCCAATGGGAAGATTCCCCACAGCGGCCCCTGCTGGAGGGAGGAGGGAGCTGCGAGGAAAAAGTGCAAGGTGACGGATCCGTCATGAACTTCATTGAAAGTCAATGGAGGACAGATCCGTTTACTATTGTGTTACACCGAATGGATCCGTCCCCATTGACTTTCATTGGGGGTCATGATTGATCCGTCTT
The DNA here is from genome assembly GCA_900303285.1 of Rhinella marina. NCBI lineage: Eukaryota > Metazoa > Chordata > Amphibia > Anura > Bufonidae > Rhinella > Rhinella marina. The sequence continues at coordinate 692,347 of ONZH01010457.1, read as the reverse complement.
GGTGCGGATGCCCAGACCAGAGAGCAAACAGCAGCATGTTGTGGTTTGCTCTTCAGTCTGGAGACTGAACGGAATGCTTTTAGGAGCATTCAGTTCTCTTCAGTTCAGTTGTGTCCCCATTGACAATGAATGGGCACAAAACTGAAGCGTTTTATTCTGGTATTGAGCCCCTATAACGGAACTCAATACCGGAATATATAAACGCTAGTGTAAAAGTAGCCTTACTGTAGGGTTTGTTTTTTTTTTTTTGTCTATATCGAGAACGGAGCGGGGAGCACAGCGCCTGGAGGACCCCAGGTTTCCACCAGGCGCAGCTCCCCACTGCGCCCATAGAAATGAATGGAAGTGCACAGCGCATGCGCAGCCACCGCTCCCATTCATTTCTATGTAGCCAACATAAATAGCCCAGCCAGCAGCACCGCTCCCAGCCTGAACTCCCAGCACTCCCAGGGTCACATAGTATTATATTGATTTATGATGCTATGTAACCTTTACAGTTCTGGAATGTACACTGACATAATGCTGTCACTGTTATCTAATACATTACAGAACTGTAAAGGTTACATGGCATCATAAATCAATATAATAGTATGTGACCCCCGGCAGTGCTGGAAGGTCAGGCCGGGAGCTGCAATGCGGACTGGCAGAGTGACACTTGCTCGATGGTCGTCTGCAAGGGGCCTAAATGGGAGCAGCACAGCAGGACTCCAGCACGGCCACTACACAGCAGATGGAGCCTTCTGCTCCCAACCCCGTCCACTGTATTGTTTCCAGCGCCATTGGCTGGCCAAAACTGGCGATAGGCTGTATACCTGGCACCCCAGCCAATTTCAATTACATTAACAGTAAAACATACTGCACAGTCGGGGTCCACATCAGGTGCTCCTTACTTACTCTTACCAGGAATAGTGTAATATATCAGAAATCACTCACAAACCACCATAGAATGGGATTTATTGCATCAGTTATGACACCATTTATCAGTTTTCATTTTTAAGCAGATTTTGGGTGTTGCACGATATTACAGTCCCTGTAAGGCTGTGGTCAAGCAATGCACAAGGTCACGTATTCTTCATTTACAAGAGGATCAAGGATAAGGATGTTTTAACAATAACTGCAAGTTTGTGGGAAGGTACGATAGACATTTGCTCACTACAACATAATCACATATTGCACCAGTGTGGGCGGATGTGAGGTTACAGTTCTTTGGACAGGCTTGTGGTATGGTTATCATAGCTTATTGTATCCTTACTGCATGTGAGAGAAGCCATATACAACAACGGACCACCAGTTCATGTATATAACACAATATTAACTGGCCTGATTGGTTACTATATTCAAGACCTGTACTTTCCAATCACTGCGGCGCAGTCACAAGGCATCATTAATAACTGCGTCCAAAAGTGTGGGAAAAATGGACAGTCAGACGGGCACACTGCAGCACCAACTATAGGAGGTCTACAAGAAGGGGGAAAAAAAAGCTACACTTCCCCAAAAAATCCCCAACTGCTGACTTCCAGCCGCCAGCTAAGCCAATCACTGGCCATAGTAGTTACCCACCTCGGTCAGTGATTTGCTATATGGCCCTTTCCTGGCATTTCTAGCACATTGAACCAAGAAGTTGAGGGTAGCAGGGAATGGCAGCAGAGGGGATAGGTGACAGCAAGTTCTTTTTAACCCTTAGTGGACCTTGTTAAAAATAAATAAGGTCCTGGAAAACGCTTTAACCACCTAACTGTTTTGCCCAAGTCCAGCTCCGCAGTGTGAAAAGTAGCTAACTGGAGGGGGGAGGGCTGCTTTACATGACAATATCTCCTCAATGGTAGCAGCTAGAGATGCAACTGGTCTTGTCTGAAAGCGGATACCAAAATGACAGCTAACGTCCAAGCAACAGAGGAAAAAATCACTGTTAGAAATCAAGTTGAGAATAATAAACCTGTTTTTACTTTCATTTTCAGCTGCATTCACAGCATCCTGATTTCTATCAGTGATATCTTTCTCTGTCATGAACATATTGCTGTTGGTATTGTCTGAAAGCTTGGAATGTCTGCTTTCAAACAAGATCAGTTGCATGTTTCTAGCTGCACCAGGTAGCAGCATCTAAAGCAGCCCTCTCCCCTCGTGTGAGCTACTTTTTCCACTGAGCTGGACTCTGGCAAAACAGTTAGGGGGTTAAGCCCGTTGTTGTAGTGGTCTTATAAAGCCTGTGTGAAAATCTTGCAAATGGTAAGCCCTGGGATAACAGAAGACCTTTAAGGGGTTGCCTAGGCATACTCCCCTGCCCAATATGAGAAATGTAACAAGGTCCAGACACCATCATGCATGGGCCCTAATTACTGGGATCCGTGCGCGATCCTTGTGCCTCACCACACCCCGATGTCAGAGGGAATGCCTGGACAACCCCTTTAAAGTAAAGCTCATTTCAAATAGCCATTTTGCTGATAAGAATTCACACAGTGGCCGTTATGATTTACTAAGGAGTTTACTACATCTCCCAGCATGCACTTCTCCGAGCACTAGTGTTAGCTGCCAAACCTTCAGGAGGAGATGACAAAGAAGTTCTACCCGAGTGCTTTCCTTTTGGTTTGAACGCACGACTCAAGTATATGCTTTTTCTCACCTTTCCCTGGGATCAGACAGGATATTGTCTTGCATGTATGTAACATGTTTCTCCCTGCGTTATTTTGTTCAATTTAAAGCCATGAAAAAAACTACAGAAAAAAAAAAAAAAAAAAAAAACACACTGAAGACAATTCTAACGACACTGATTACTGCAGTTCTGGGCCTCAGATTACTGGATCTTGGTGACAGCTTCATAGATGGACTGGGCCACGTAGTCCAGGTTCTTTGTTGTCAGCCCACACATGTTGATGCGTCCACTTGCCATCAGGTAAATGTGCTTTTCTTTTATGAGGTATTCAACTTGCTTTGCTGCAAGAAAAAGAAAAAAAACATATATAATCATCAGGCATGAAGCAGAGTCAAACATGTTGTGCAGAAGTATCTCTATATATGTACACTGATAAAAGTAATACAGATACGCTATGTTATGCCTGGTGCAGGGCTGAGAGAGTCCATCAGTCATGCTCCACTTCCCTGTCCCTTCAACTTGAATTGTTAGGACTCATGCACACGAACATCTTCTATCCGTGTCCATTAAGTTTACAAAAAACAAAACAAACAGAAGTTACTCCGTGTGTATTCGGTTTCCGTATTTCCGTTCCGCAAAAAAACAGAACATGTCCTATTGTTGTCCGCATTACAGACAAGGATTGTACTGTTCTATTAGGGACCAGCTGTTCTGCACACAGACATGTTTTTTTTTTTTTTTTTTTGAGGATCTGGGTTGTGCAGACCGCAAAAAAAGTGCTTGTCCCAAGATTAAAACTTACCACCTATCCACAATCATAACAGGAGTCATGCACTCCCAGTGTGAATGTAGCAGCAGTCGAGCACGTGTCCTTCCTCTACTTTCAAAGTCTATAGGACTGCCTAAGAAAAGCACAAAGCACTCCAACAGAGAAGAGCAGAGCAGCAGCGGGCATGCTCAATCGCTGGTCCATTCAAATGGGCAACACAGGACCCCTGTTCTTGTAATTGTTGGAGGTCCCTCAGTGTTCGGAGATATGGAATTAAAAATTATATTATATACGGGGGGTGTAGCAAAAGGCTCATGGGCCCTGGTGCAAGAGGTCAGCTTGGGCCCCACTTCCCTCAGTGGCCAGGGAAGTACATAGCCTTAGTGCTGCCTGAGGCAAAAATTGAAACGTACCCCCCCCCCCCCGCCAAGCTAAATTCTTGACCTAACCCCTTCCCTCCAGCCAGAGGTGTAACTTGACCAGCATGCACTTTCTATAATATTGTCTTCGGGCGACCTCAGGCTCCTGGGCCCGAACACACCATCTATATCTATCCCATCTCCCCCTCTCTATCCACACACGGAGCCGGTTACTGCAGCGCTGCTCCTACTATCCACACCATACAATGGATGAAGCTGCTATTCGGGAGCTGGAAATACCACAGAACATCTGATCGGCAGGGGTCGGACACCCTGCACCTCTGTCAATCAGATATTGATGCCCTATCCAAAAAAAGGCCATCAATATACAGATATGTCATTCTCTGATAAAACATTCCACTTAAAATAAATGACAAATACGTACGATTGAGGCCAGTAAAGCTGAACATTCCTATCTGCTCCACAATATGTTTCCAGGTTCCAGGTGTATTAAGAGCCTCCAATCTGGATTTCAGTTCTGCTCGCATTGAGAGGACCCGATCAGCCATAGTCTTCACATTGTCTCTCCTAAATAGTCAAAGGACAATACTAGAGATGAGCGAACGTGCGGAGGAGGACGGAAGCGGCTGCCTGCGCCCATGCGAGCGCAGGGGAGCCGAGCGCTACAGTGCTCGTTACAAGCACGTTCGCTCATCTCTAGACAATACCAAAAGCTGAAAATGAAATACTATATATTTAAAGGGCTGCAGAATATGTCACATGTCTATACACATCTATGGAGGGTCGCCATGATCCCAATAAAGTACACTATAGTAGGCCCAAAAAGGCTCATAATAAGGATTAGGAATGAAGCCATCTTCTTCTGAGAAGTATTAAAGAAGACTAAAGGTAGGAGAGTCCGAGGTGGGACAATAAAGTGATAGGAAGAGAGAAGATCTGGGAAAATAGCGGGTGGAGGGGGTATAAGACAGGTTGTCACAGGCAGATTCATTCTTGATAAGAGCTTCTTACCATTCATCAAAAAGTTCAGGGGTGGTCAGAGTGGTGGCGACAATGCGAGCGCCCTGTGAAGGAGGATTTGACCAGGTTGTACGCACGATCTTCTCCATCTGAGAGAGGACGCGGGCAACATTATCACTGTCTTTACCCACAACGGTCAAGTTACCAACTCTCTCATCTAGGAGAAAAAAAAATAAAAACAAAAAATTAACACTGATGTTCAGTATGTAATATATAGTTATACTACACAAAGGGGTTAACCCAGAAGCCACAGGATAGGTGATTATGTCTGCTATCAAGAACAGAAGGTCCGAGTCCCCTGTAGCAGTAGTGCACGTCAGTTCACTTCCATCAGACTTATGGAGCACTTTCTGCATCAGTCCCATGCATGCGCACTACCATTTCATTAAGAGAAGGGACTCTGACCCTCTGCTCTCAGGATCCTGGGGAGTCCCAAAAGTTGGACCCACTGCATCCTAACTTATCACCTGTGCACTGGATAGATTAATAATTTTCATGGATAACCCCCTTTATGAAACTTTAGTTTTTGCTAAGGTTTTTCTTGAAGTCTGTGTTTTAAGTGGTGTTTCACCTGCATTTTTTGAGGTTTTTTTTACACTGCAAAATAAAAAATTAAAAAATAAATTAAAAACACCACAATGAAAGGGGAAACCCGTTTGTGTCCTTACACACCTGAGTTTGCTCTAAGTGGAGGCAGAGCCAGATAAACACCAGTCACTGCTAGGTGGGGCACCGATGCTCATCAAGCCAAGGGTAAGGCAGACAAGGGACTGCTGGGACTCACCAATGGCTTCACCTGGGTGCATTTCTGGCCACTAGGACCCCTCATGTTCCCTAGCCTGCCGTTTTGGAGATCACACAAACATTAATAGGAGTTACAGAAAGTACAAAGTGATCGAAAACCCCTTGTTCTCAGGATTGGCGGGGATCACAGCAGCCAGAACCCCACATAATATATTAACAAGTCAGAGTCATGTGTCTTTAATGAAAGCAGATCACATGACCGGTATGTAACCTGGTGCTGAACTCCTTCTCTTCCCAACAAGAAAACACTGCAATTTTCACGCAGACATCACTTGAGGGAACTCAGTGCAAAGAGATTATTACAGCTTCCATTACGGTCAATGGTAACTGTATAAATCCGTATGCACCGAGTCCCCCCCTAGTGGTGGCTGCAGGCAGGTCAGCAATATATTATTTGAAGGGAAGCAGTGATTTAGAGCTATTTGAGGGTGGGGCAGCAGGGCTGATGCTAAGCTTTGCTATGAGGCCCCATCAGAGCTGTGTACACCCTGACGTTATAAATACTTTTGTGGAAAACCCCAGTATTTATATAACTCACTGTATAAACCAAAGTTCTTAGAGAAAGACTGAGCGCAGAACAGCTCGAAGCCCTGAGCCACAAAGTATCGCACGGCCCAGGCGTCCTTGTCCAGATTTCCAGAGGCAAATCCTTGATAGGCTGAGTCGAAGAATGGGAAGAGGAAGCGTCTCTGAAAGAGGCAGGAAAGACACAGGGAGCGTCAGTGTCAGGTCTCCTGGTACAGATTTTATACTTATATAATACTTTTATTCCCCATAAAATAAGAATCCTGAAGCACTGGATGTTACCATTCCCCCTGTGGTGTGTCCATACACTGTCCACACTGACGTTATCTGATGAGAGCAGACAGTGTCAATGACAAAGAGAATGTAAGGACCAGTTGTCAACTTTAAGAATTCCCGCAAAAAATGTTATTCCATGTCCTGCTAGAAATGTACATGATGTAATCTGTAGTGAATGTCATTTTCTTACCAGTAGCTGAATTTTTGAGTTATATCATCCTGAAGTTTCTTATCTGTGTCATGTGACTAGGAATCAGACCCACCAACTCACACAGAGACTTATGTGTGGACAGGAAGTCTAATTCTCTATGCATTCCTATGGGAGCCTCACTTTCAGTCTCATAGGAATGAATAGAGAAGTGACTGGCTTGCTGTCCTGGGTCAGTTGGAGGTCAGGGAGTTGGTCACATGACCCAGCTACAATAAGAAGAGAGTGGAAACTCTCAATTTCAGCCTCTGATGAGAAGATTACATTCACTACAGATTACATCACGCACCTTTCTAACAGGTCAGAGAATAAAAATTTTTGCGGGAGTTCTTCTTTAATTCACACTTTTCCCAGGAGGAATATCAGAGGAACAGTACAATACAGAGTTCTAATTTTACACCATGGATCTGTCCACAGTGAATCCTCCAGAAAATGTGCATGCGTTACATGCCGATTCTGGGTACACTCTGCACCAAATCTGTATAAAAAGCCATACTTATCACATGCTGCAGACAATTCCGTGGCATAAATCTACACCACGTGTGAATAGACACTCATTCACTGCATTACTAAACCTAACTGTAACAGATGAAATGTGCTCAAAAAAGACATAAGATGTGAGAGGACATACCTTCATGACATCAGCCACCTGCTTCCACTCATCTTGTGTGGGGTCTGTTCCAGTGGGATTGTGTGCGCAGGCGTGCAGAACAAAGATGGAGTGCTCCGGAGCATTCTGCAGGGAAAAGACGGCAGAAGCAATATCACTAACAGAAATGCAGCCAAGTGGTGGGTTCACATGGGGAGAACCGATTTACACTATTACTAATATCGCCTCAAATAGACTTAGAAATTGCTTAAAAAAACAAAACAAACAACTTTAGGGTTAAAGGGAATGTGCAGTTTCAGAAGGAAACCGGACCACCTTTAGGATCCTCCTGAAATAAAGAACAGGTAAGTACTTACCTGTGTCAGATCCATTCCTCCCAGCCAGGCTGTATTTAGCCAGCTGCAGCGTTCACAATCACAACAACACATGACCGCTGCAGCCAATCACTGGCCTCAGAAGTGCACCCGATGAGGACAGTGATTGGCAGCAGTAGTCACGTGTTGCCAACCTAACATCACCGCTGCAGTATACAGAGCCCTGGTGGGAAAACAGAGCAGTGGAGTAAGATCCGGAAGGCAAGTACGTACTTCTTTATTTCAGGTCAACCCTGTAGGCTGCCTAGTTTCCTCTTAAAACCAAACAATCCCTTTAAAGGGCTCATTCAGACGGCCGTATGCTGTCCACAAAAATACGGATCCGTATTTTTGCGGACATTTTAGCATGTCCTCAAAAAAAAAACGGATTGCTTTCCGTATTTTTGCAGACCCATAGACTTCTATGGGGCCACGTCCTCATTTTCATTGACAAGTATAGGACATGTTTCAGTGTTTTTGCGGAGCTATGGAATGGAAGAAAAGGACCCATAGAAGTGAATGGGTCAATATATATTCCGCTCAAAAAAAACGGATCCGCATTTTTGCGGACAACATACGGCCGTCTGAATGAGCCCTAACGGTATCTGTACAAGGTGCAGATTTGTGTGCAGAACATCTGCAAGAAACCAGCACCAAAGCCACACAAAGAAAAAAAAAAATAAAATAAAAATCAACACTATCGCGTTTTTTGGTGCAAATTTGATGCGCATATGTCGCAGATTTCACCCTTCCACTGAGAAGGTTTAAATCCGCACAAGAAAAAGGCAGATTTCAAAATCCACACAGCAGGTCAACTTCCACACCCCAAAAAAAATTGTACATGATCTCATATACACTTCGCTGGTACTGTATTACGCTGCGGTTTTTCTGCATGAAAATCTGCACAGAAATACTGCATGGAATCCGGATTGTGTGCACGCCTGGTCTACATAGTAACATAGTTTATAAGGCCGAAAAAAGACATCTGTCCATCCAGTTCGACCTGTTTTCCTACAAGGTGATCCAGAGGAAGGCAAAAAACCCTGTGAGGTAGAAGCCAGTTTTCCCCACTTTAGGGAAAAAAATTCCTTCCCGACTCCAATCAGACATCAGAATTACTCCCTGGATCAACGTCTCGTCTCTAGTAACTATAACCTGTAATATTATTACCTCCAGAAATACATCCAGGCCTCTCCTGATCTCTTATAGTGAACTTACCATCACCACCTCCTCAGGCAGAAAAAAAAAAAAAGTTCTGTAACAGTAATCTGAAGGCCCCATTCAGGACTCTTTAGACCAGAGATCAGCTACAAGAAGTGCATCTGCAGAACAAGTTGTATTTTATTTAGTGGCACCATTCTGGGGTAATCACACAAAAAAAAAAAAAAATATTTTTTTGAAAAACTGCAACGCCACATTTGGAAAAGAAAAAAAAAACAAAAAAAAAAAAAAAAAAAAAAACTTTATTCCGCAGGTCAATATGATTATGTGATGCCACATCCTGAGAGCCCATTTATATTTTTACCATCAAAGGAGATTAGTGAGGGCTCGTTTTTTGCGTGACAAGTTGTAGTTTTCATTGGTACATGCGACAACTCCCCCCCCCCCCCAAAAAAAAAAATAAAAAATCTCTCCTTGGGGAGAGAGCGTTTTAATCAGCATGAGGAGGCTTATAGGCCATTCATGCTCCTCTGGAGTTCTGGGAAGAAAAAGGATAGTACCCCATTTACCCTTACTTGGCCTCTCACCCAGTTAACTCTGCTCTGCACTGATGAGGGGCAATCACCCTGAAACAGCTGTCTGCAGATGAGGTGCTGTCTTACTTATTATCTGAGTCATGTCTCATGGCTTATTTAAAGAGCTGAACATTGACTTATAAGATAGCTGCCTTACATCTGGTGGCATTAGAGGAGGAGCTTGTTAAGAGCTCATTTGCATCCCTTTCTTCCCAGAAATCCAGAGGAGCATGTATGGCCTATAAGTCTCTTCACGTCGATTAAGGCGCCCTCCCCAAGGAGAGATTGTACCCCCCTAACCCAGAGACAAGAACCTAAACTTCTAATTCTAGAAACCCAGCCCAGGCTCACCTCTAAATCTTCCAGGAATCCCTTGAGGTCGAGTCCTCGTTTAGCAGCATCCCAGTAACGGTAACTTCTGATATCTTTAAAGCCGGCATCAAGAAATACGGCGTTGTGGTTCTCTGTAGCCGGAAATGAGAAGGGCGAGCTTCAGCAAAGAGAACCCAGAAATCACAAGACAGACCCGGAGACCAGGACCTCCAGCTGCTCTACTGAACCAAATCTATCTCACCACAGGGGTCTATAGGGAGAGAGGATCTGTGCAGAAGAACTGCAGATGGATACGATGCAGAAGGTGAAAGATTGAATGTAAGTATACTTAACCCTTTCACGACCGGGCATGTTTGGGGGCCCTTTTGTCTAGAGCAAAAGTTCACCTCCGATAATGCTGCATTCTGGCTCGGCTATTTCCGTCGGCTCCTTAGAAATGAATGGGAGCGGTGGCTGCGCATGCGCGGTGTGCTCCCATTCATTTCTATGGGAACAGCAGGGAGCTGCGCCTGGTGGTGGCCGGACCCAGGCACAGCGCTCCCCGCTCGATATAGGTGGTGGGACCCGCACCTATCAGACAATGGGGGCATATCCTAGCGATATGCCCCCATTGTCTATGATGGGAATAACCCTTTAAGCACCAAATGCCCATGCCAAAACGTGCTTGTCGCACAATGTCCCAAACGCTGCATGTGGCTTTGGAGAAGTATGCATAATCCTGGGATGGGGGTGGGGGGTGGGATGACTGCTGACAGACTCCCTTTAAATAAAATGCTGACAGCACTAGGTAAGGGCCAGGGAGAGCAGGACAAACATGTTCTGTAAAGCTTTTATTATCAGGAGTAGTGTGAATATGAAGTTTTATTCTGCCAGGTTCTACTCCTGCAAGTGCCTAAAAGGCACAGCTTCACTGACGCACTCTCTGCATAGAGCCGTCCCTCCCTTCTAAGTGACAGCTGTTGTGGTCTCCTCATTGGATGCTACTAGTCATTCAGGGCAGATGGGAGGGGCTGTGAAGCAGCTCAATGCAGAGAGCAGTGAAGCTCCGCCTCCTGAGCTCCACAAAGGGTGTTTTTGTGCTGCTCTCCTCAGCTGGTACCTAGGGCTGTCAGTTTATTTAACGGGAGTCTGTCAGCAGTTCAGCATGGTCAAAAAAGCTGACAGATTCCCTTTAAATTTATCATTTTATTTTTACTATATTTTTATGCATTATCCATATGTCCCCATATATAGGTCACCGGTAAGGGCAGGTTTTCACTAGCGTTATAGGGTTCCATTATAACAGCAAATAATGGAATTTTAGGACTGAATGCAAAGCTGAACCCTTTAACCACCTAACTATTCTCCCCAAGTCCAGCTCGGGCAGTGTGAAAAGTAGCTACCTGGAGGGGGGAGGGCTGCCTTAGATTGTGATATCGCCTCAATGGTAGCAGCTAGAAACATGCAGCTGGTCTTGTATGAAAGCCTGGACTGTCAGCTATCAGAGAAGACCAAATGACAGCTAAAGTCCAAGCAACAGAGGAGAAATCACTGTTAAAAATCAAGTCGGGAATAATCACGACTAAAACCTTACTTTCATTTTCAGCTGCAATCGCAGCACCCCGTTTTCTATCTGTGATATCTTCCTCTGTCCTAAACATATTGCTGTCATTTTGGTATTGCCTGAAAGCTTGGAATGTCTGCTTTCAAACAGGATTCATTGCACGTTTCTAGCTGCTACCATTCAGGAGGTGGGGATTAAGGGGGTTTAGAGGCATTCCGTTTTGCTCCATCCTAATACATGTCTATGGCCACAAATAACAGTTACGTTATACATGACAGGAAAAAAAAATGTCCTGTGCCAAAATACATGCAGATTGCAATGCATAGGGTAATATCTGTGACAAAGGTTGAAATCCGCTACAAAAACACACAGAAAAAGATCCTGTGGATTTAAAATCTACAACATATTTTCGGGTGTGCATTTTTTTTCTGCATAAAGTGGCCAAGATTCGGTAAAATTCTATCCACTTTGCGTCTACTGTAATATGCTATGGATTTCCAGAATGCAAATCTGGACAGAAAATCAATAGCAATTCCACCATGTGTGAACACAGCCTTACACTGACAGGCAGCTTTCTATTGGACACCTGACAGAAATCTGAATCGTCATCAGAATCTCAGTGGTGCTTCCTCAGGGTTTGCTAAAGGGTCCTTGAGAAATGTATTTAGGTCGATCACCTTTAAGAATAATATAGATATACAGATGTATAAAAAAGCAAATACACGGCAGCACTAAAGTCAACAAGTAGGTGCACGTCTGAAGGGAGTAGACAATTGTCCAATATACAAAATGGCAAAAAGGCAGCACTCAAAAAGAAAATGAAATGCAAAAAGTTTATTCACCGATGTAGATACCCGACGTTTCGGCCCAACCCTAGGGCCTTTCTCAACCTTAGAGCCGAAACGTTGCATATCCACATGGGTGAATAAACTTTTTGCGTTTCATTTTCACACACACACACATACATACATACATATCTAAGCTCTGGTACGTCCATTAGCACTATGTGCACAAGTACAACACATCCTCACCCCAGGAAGGAGCTGAAATGTAGATGGGGGTTGCGGTGTTATTGTTTCCATTGTACCAACGCCTTAAAAACTCTGCTCCAATGCGTAGAGCGCCGGTGCCACCCAGAGACTGGACACCACCTACCTAAAAAAATAAACAAAAAAATTTTCAAAAAATTAAAATGGGCAATTTTTATAACAACAAAAAATAAATATTAAAGCGTAGACTTTACTTTTTGAAAGAAAATGCATATGTGTATAAAGTGACCATAAGGAGGCGGACTGGGCAATCTGCATATTTATTTCTATGGGAAGGTAAGACATCTTTTTTACTTTCCTCTTTCCCCCTATTCACAGGTCAGTGGCCATAACTTTTTCATTTTTTCACTGACTGGACATACAATGCCTGCATAGACACTATTATGGTCATGTACGTAGGAACAAGAAAAAGTATTTGGTTTTTGTCATGCTTTTTTCTTATTACGTTGTTTAATCCTATTCAGCTATTGCTGTTTTACGAGTTTATTTGAAACGTAGGGTTGCAACGGTATGAAATTTTCACGGTATGATAACCGTCTCAGTAAATACCGCGGTACTACGGTTATCATGGTATCACAGTTTGTTACATATATTATTAAAAGATACACTAATCTTTAAAGAAGTTTTTTTTGTTCAATTAACTATTACTACTGTACTGCAGTGTATTTTCTGATTGTAAGACTGATCAAGCTCCTGCCTTTAGCAGGAGCTTGAACAGGCTTACCTCTACCATGGCAAGCTGGACGAAAGCGTCTGGTTGCCATGGTAACCATCGGGACGCTGCCGATGGGAGGGAGCTCTCTCCCTCTCACTGGCCCCTCCATCGGAGCGCTGCTGCAGCGTCCGATGGGAGAGGGAGGGAGCGCCCTCCCTGTTAACCCTTCCATGCCGTGGTCCTTATGGACCGCGGCATGGAAGGGGTTAAACGGCCGACATCGCTGCCAGCAGGGATGCCGGTCGCTTGAAGCAAAGTGTCAGCTGTAGGTTGACACTCTGCTTCAACCGCTCGGCCATCCTGGAAATTGAGGGGGGGGGGGGCTGGGGGGGTAAATGAAAAATACAGTTTGGGGAAGGAGAGGGGGGGGGGGGGGGGGAGATCGGGGCACTTTTGGATTACCTTTACAGGATCTGCTCCCCCGCAGTCTCGGACTGCGGGGGATCAGATCCTTACAGCCAGCCCCCGTATCCTGTCCTAGCCAATCACAACGATCGCCATTATGGGGGGAGCACGGCTTCCCCCGAGGCCTTTACTGTGGATGGCTGGCTGTGTTTAACAGCCGCCATCGCAGCGTGTAAACCCCGCTGCAGCGCGAACTACCTCGCGCCCAGGATGTACCGGTACGTCCACTCGGAGATGGGAGAACAGGTTTGAGGTATTCCCTCCTTTAGCTGCCACTTTACGACCACATTGCTTACAAATTGGATTTCCATCCTCACGTGCATTTGGTGGGTATCCAAAGTAGTCCCACACTGCTGACTTTAGTTTAGTCTTTTTTTTTTTTAGGAGGACAGAGACTTGTTAAATCTGCACGCCCTGCCATTTTTACCGCTGTGTGCTTAATTAGATGAAACGGAGCGGAATTGCGCATGCGCAGATGAGTTTCTCAGCAGGGTCACCTTTTACCGGTAATAAGCAAATGCCCACGGTTTGATAACCGTGCATTCCAATACCGTGGTATATCGTGGAACCGGTTACCGCTGCAACCCTACGTACAATGTATTTAGGAAACGCCTGGATATGATCTGTGTCACTGTAAAGGTTACAGCCACACGCGGTGGGTTTGCTGCTGGAAATCCAGTGTATTTATCTATAATCTGCACCAAGCACTGCGGATTTGGCTGTGGAGGTCAATGCTGAAATGCATTGCAAAGGATGAAAACCGCAAACACTTGACATGGATTTGAAATCCACACCGCATGTCAAGTTATGTGCGCATTTTCTGGCTGAAAGTGTGTGTGGCTTCTGGAGGAGATTTGTAAAATCTCATTCACCTTCCTGCCTAGCTTCTGCGCTAACAGCAGAGTATCGCTCTAGGGTGCTCTGCCATAAAACACAGTGCTCTGGAATAAATCCCCCTAATAACCGCCATACTGGCAGTCTTTAAAGGGGTTCTCCGAGTTATATATATTGATGACCTGTCCTCAGGATCGGTCATCAATATCAGATCGGCCGGGGTCTGACACCCGGCACTCCCGACGATCAGCTGTTTGAAGAGGAGGCGCGCGCCGTATCAGCGCTGCCTTCTCTTCACTGTTTACATGCTGGCCGACACGGGGGTAGTGGTGAGTAGGTGTAATTACACCTCACCGCCCCATTCATTTCTATGGGAAGAATCGCTCCTATACAAGTCTATGGAAGCGATTCTATTCATAGAAATGAATGGGGCAGTGAGGTGTAATTACACCTACTCACCACTACCCCGTTACGGCCAGCATGTAAACAGTGAAGAGGAGGCCACGCTGGTACAGCGCGCGCCTCCTCTTCAAACAGCTGATCGGCAAGGGTGTCGGGTGTCAGACCCCGGCCGATCTGATATTGATTACCTATCCTGAGGATAGGTCATATATATATATATATATATATATATATATATATATATATATATATATATATATATATATATAACTCGGAGAACCCCTTTAAAGGGACTGACCACTGAGAACCCAACCAATCACAAGAATGGGGGTCCTGTGTTCTTGTGTGAATAAAGCGTGCACGCGCTGCTCCATTCAAAGTCTGAGACTGATGAAGACGGCCAAGTGCTGTATTCTCTATTGCTCTCTAAGGGCTCATGCTTTTTTCTTTCCGAGTCCATTCCGTTTTTTGGGGGTTTTTTTTGCGGACCATATGTGGAACCATTCATTCATTTGTGCATTCCGTTTCCATATTTCCGTTCCGCAAAAAAATTTAGAACATGTCCTATTATTGCCCACATTACGGACAAGGATAATACTGTTCTATTAAGGGCCGGCAGTTCCGTTAAATATGCAATGCACACGGACATCATCCGTATTTTTTGCGGATCCGTGTTTTGCAGACCGCAAAATACATACGGTCGGGTGCATGAGCCCTAAGATGCATTCCCCCCCCCAAAAAAAAAAAAAAAAGTGGGGGGGCAAAAAAATGGCACTGCATCTTATGAAGGAAATACTAGTGAGCACTAGCATCATGGAAGCGCTCACTAGTACGCAGTAGGACTGGGGAACTGTAAATTCCGTACTCCTTGTGCTGGCTGTACTCACCACTCCCTGGCCTTCTGTCTGCTGTGACCTGACGTTGCACAGTGTAAGCGCACACTATGACCTGACCTTATGCGACGTCAGGTCACAGCATGTGGCAGAAGACCTGGGAGCAGCGACTGCAGGAAGAGCTCACTGAACAAGGGGTCTGATGATCAAAGGTGGTCCGACGCGCGGTCTAATGAGGAACTGAGGTCTGATCGGAGGCCTGACGAAAAGTGGTTTTTTTTCCCCTTACTTCCTCCTCTACCTAGGTGCATCCTATGGTACGAGATATACAGTACATCAGTCCTATAGCCTTTAAATGGAGTAGCAATGTGATCAGCCAATGCTTCGCTCAAACGGGGAACATAAGACCCCCCTCCCCACCTATAAGTGGGGGCTCCAGCAGTGCGGTCGCCTTAAATAAAACATTTATCAATTATCCGGTAGACAGGTGATAAATGTGAATTATAGGACAACCCCATAATGCTTGCAGTATGATCACCAGTCAGTGCTGATGACAGAGGAGCCGCCTCGCTCTTAAGGGCTAACTCCGGCCATCTGCAATGTGTCAGTAAATCATGAAGTAAATCCAGATACCCGATCCTCCTTGAAGGCTGGGCTGTCATCACCCAGGGCAATCCTGGAGGAGCTGGCGCGGAACTCCGGCAGCCCGAGGATGGGCAGGTACTCGTGATTTAATGTGTTGTCGCTGGCTATCTTCTGTTCCACCTTCTTGACCACTGGCAGGACCCAGGGCTGGGAGTCATCGGTCCGATAGGCTGAGGAGGTAAATGCACGGTTATAAGGGAATACGATCCAGAAAACAGGTTGTTATTTTGAGGTCAAAGCTCAGCTTTATCAGACTGCGATCCAAAGTACGTAGATCTGCCCCGTGCATGGTGCAACGCAGCCTTGAATCAGATTACACAACCGACACATCATCATCAGGAACAGCCGTATCGCCATCACCGTGACCACCGCTCCCTACTGCTGACATGTCACCGCTCAACAAAGTGATAGTCTCTATAGGGGTGCAGAGGTCACATCCGGTGCCTGAGGGGGTCCAAAGCCCTCATAGCCACACAAGACATTAATATTAAAGGGGTTTTCCAGGATTTTACTACTGATGACCTGTTCATCAGTATCTGATCGGTGGGGGTCTGACACCCGGGACCCCCGCCGATCAGCTGTTTGAGAAGGCACCGATGCTCCCATGAGTGCCACGGCCTTCTCTTAGCTTTTCCTAGGCCAGTGATGTCACATTCATCGGTCACGTGGCCCAGGAGCGGCTCAGCCCCATTCAAGTGAGCGCGATACCAAGCACAGCCACTATACAATGTACGGCGCTTGGTGAGCGGGGAGACGGTAGCAGCGCTCACAGGAGTACAGGTACCTTCTCAGCTGATCGGAGGGGGTCCTGGGTGTCGGACCCCCACCGATCATATACTGATGACCTATCCTGAGGATATGTCATAAGTAGTTATCTCCCAGAAAACCCCTTTAATAGTAGTTGGGTTCCCAATTACACATTTTGAATTGGGCCCCAGAAGCTTTCAGCCATAACCAAGAATGCAGAACCACTACAAATCTCTTGCACCCCCGACAACCACATGATCATGAAGTTGGATAGGTTTGGCAGCCTAGCAGTCACACTAAAACGTCTGCATGACCTTACTTATACAGGATCACACTGACAGCTTCATGTCACTATGATCCTGTAGAAGTGAGGTCGTGCAGAGACACGCAGCATTATAAATCAGTATAATGCCGTGCGCTACAGCAATTCCAGAACAGAGGATCACGCTCACACACGGAGCATAATACCTGCACTGGACTCGCTCGTGTGAACCAGCCCTTATAGTGCGAGTAGAAAGGACTCCATGTAGGTGCTCAGATCAGGATCAGAGGGGGTCGTCCAGTTTACAAACCCATTTTCATTTACTGCATTAGGATTCAAGCTCCTCATCACTTGGCCGGAGCAGAGAGCTGCTGTCAAGAGCATCCCTCGCTCCGGAGGACCCGTCCTGCAGACGGATTGGCCCTACAAGGAAAGTGAATACCCACAGACAAGCTGATCGCTGCGGGACCTAGCAGAGCCGACATTTTGGCATCACCTCAGAGGCTGTCCAAAGCGTAGAACTTCCTGAATAAAGGCTGAATTCGGCTGGTATAAGATCCAGCTCGGCACAACTGCTAGGACACAGCACAGGTGATGCCACTGAGTCACACGGCTTCAGTGCAGAGGGGTGATCAGTGCTCGTACTCACTGCACCAGGTTATGCAAGACCTGGATCGTGTCCCTGGACCAGAATAGATTAGTCATGTCTGAGGTTAGGTTCTTCTGACACAGTGAGCAGGACGTGACATGTAAGTGCTGAGACCGGACTATTCCATCCCAGATGGGCTGCTGCTGGCTCAGCACACGCTCGGCACGTGATCTCCGACCCCCAGATGGAAACAAGGACACAGAAATGAGAGGAAAAAGGGAAAGCAGAACGGCGGCTGCACCCTGCGACCTCCATAGAGATGTACTGATCGCTGTAATGGTCCTATGGAGGAAATAAGAGACCATTCACAAGCCCAAGGGGGGGGGGGGGGCATGGGCAGAGCCCTTAAAAGGGTCAGCTGTCACCCTGATGTGTCCATATATTGGGGGGGGTGAAGCAGCATCAGATAGGTCCAAACCCCCTGCAATATGGTCACAATTGAGCTGCAGGATAGGACTAGAGAAAATGGACTCTCCCTTTAATGCTGACCAGGCTGCTGCTGTTATAGACACCTCTCCAGGGCCCGTAGAACTACATGTCCCAGAATGCCCTGACAATCACACCACCTCCGCTCTGGCCGCTCGTGCCACGGGCCTCACTCACCTCCCACTCCAAGGTTGACCTTGCGAGGGTCACCGTCAGCACGAAAGTCCGCTGTGAGCTTAAACACGGCCACCGGGGGAGCCTGAGGGACGGACGCAAAGATGGAAGAAGAAGCCATAGCGACCACGGTATCCAGTCACCTGGGCAGCACGCACTGGAGCGCTCACCTTCACCTTCACCGGCTTATAAGGAGGGGCGGAGACACAAGCAGCCAATCAGAACGCTGGAAGCTGACAACGCCTGTCAAACTACAGCTCTTTGCATCACTTACCCTGAGACCGGGTCAAAAACGGACCAATCATAGAGCGGATTATAAAGGCACAACAGATTGTCGAGCTGCTATTGGCTGCCTAGACGGAGATCTTAAAAAACAGTTTCCTATTGGACGTAAGGGCGTCAGTATCCAATAGCAACGTACTCCCTGTGTGGAAATGGCCAGTGTGAAGGGCACTAGTTAGTGTGGAGAGAAGAGTTCTTGGTTTATAATAATATCTCTCATCTCGCTCTCCACACAACCAGTATTAAATGGGTTTCCCATTAATATGTAATTTAATTAACCCCTTCCTGATGCAGCGATTTTCCATTTTTGGGTTTTCATTTTTCGAACCTTGCCTTCCCAGAGCCATAACTTTTTTATTTTTCCGTTCACGTAGCCGTAAGAGGGCTTGTTTTTTGTGGGAAAAAAATTTACTTTCTAATATTTTAACATTGCATACATAGTGGGAAGCTGGGAAAAAAATCCAAATAGGGTGATGTTGGGGGAAGAAAATACAATTCTGTCTGTTTTTTTCACTATGCGGTAAAACTGACTTGTGCT
Organism: Rhinella marina; assembly: GCA_900303285.1. Lineage (NCBI taxonomy): Eukaryota > Metazoa > Chordata > Amphibia > Anura > Bufonidae > Rhinella > Rhinella marina. Next base: position 673,239 of record ONZH01010457.1, on the reverse strand, counting down.
CTAAATTTTCCAGGTAAGTACAATTACAGTAAGACCAGTAAAATCTTACATTTTATTTCTGAAAAAAATAAAAACTTTTGAAAAAATAAATTTTTTCTTATCATCACTATATTCTGACCCCCATAACTTTTTTATATGTATGTCTACAGAGCTGTGTGAGGGCTCATTTTTTGCAGGACGATCTGTAGTTTTTGTTAATTTTTGCTAATGTTGGGGGGGGTCTGACTTTTTGATTACTTTTTATTCAAATTTTTTTGTGAGCTAAAGTGAATTAAGGCAAATTTTTTATTTTTTTTCCCGATACACCCTTCACCGTATGCGTTTTTTAACACCGTAAGTTTTTTACATTTTAATAGTACGGGCATTTCGCACACGGCGATGCCTATGATGTTGATTTTTTTTTTATTGTTTAAGTATTTTTAATTTGGGGAAAGGGAGGGTGATTTGAATTTTTAAATTTTTTAAAATATTTTTTTTAAACTTTTTTTACTTTTTTTTTTTAGGTCCCCAAGTGGATCACAACATGCAATCATCAGATTTGTACAGAGTAATGGAATTTGCTCCATACAGAATTCACTACCGTATTTTTCGCTTTATAAGACGAACCTGATGATAAGACGCACCCCAGATTTTAGAGTAGGAAAATAAGAAAAAAATATTTTTCATCACACCTCTTATCAGACCCCCCATAAATTTCAGGACATCACATCAGACCCCCATATCAGCCCTCCATGTCAGAACCCCATCAGCCCTCAATATCAGACCCCCTTCAGACCTCAGATCAGCCCCCTGTGCCCCCATATCAGCTCACTGTGCCCCCATCAGACCTCAGATCAGCCCCCATATCAGCCCACTGTGCCCCCATCAGACCTCAGATCAGCCCACTATGCCCCCATATCAGCCCACTGTGCCCCCAATATCAGCCCACTCTGCCCCATCAGACCTCAGATCAGCCCCCATATTAGCGGACTGTGCCCCCATCAGACCTCAGATCAGCCCACCCAGCCCCATATGGATAAAATAAAAAACTCTCTCACCTCTCCTGCGCCGCTGCTCCGCTCCAGGTCCGGCACTCCTCTGTCTTCTCCTGCCGGTGCTGCATTGTCACCTGACTGCGCGCAGTGTCAGGTCATAGTGCGCGCACTACGTCCTGACGCCGTACGTGGTGAGGACAGTGCAGAGCCGACCAGGAGAAGACAGAGGAGCGCCGGACCCGGAGCGGAGGTGAGAGAGTTTTTTTAATTTTATCCTTATGGGGCTGGGTGGGCTGATCTGAGGTCTGATGGGGGTCCCAGCACCTAATACATACTAGTGAGCGCTTCCATAATGGAAGCACTCACTTGTATTCGCTTTATAAGACGCACAGCAATTTCCCCCCTACTTTTTATGGGGAAAAAGTGCGTCTTATAATGCGAAAAATACGGTATATTATACCGTATGGAAGCCTAATACAGACTTATTACTTACAAGGAATGCCTTCCCCGACCTCCACCCGGAGGTGGCGTTCCTGCCCGTTCCTTCCCGGTTTCTGGCCTCTCAGATGTGGTGTTCACATTCGACCACAGCATCTTAGGGGTTAAACTCTGCAATCGGAATTCATCAGTATGAAACAGCAGCCATCCACCATCTTTTCCGTTCACATGGCTGAATGAGGACTTTTAAGGACCTGACATCTGCCGTACATGTACTGTACGATGGATTTCGTGAAGGGGTCAGTATTAAGCCCTCGCTGTTTGCAGCCGTTGAATACTGCCCTAGTCATGTGATACCAGTGCTGCCCACTGTCCACATCTTCACAGAATTTAAATGGAGTCAAAATTTCAGATTTTAAATGTCAGCATGAAATTCGCTGGCACAATGTAGGGCTAGCTCGGCTGAATGTAATGATACCTTTTGTGACGAAACCCGCACCTCGCAGCCCTGCCTGACGTCAACTACATCGAGCTCACAAGATGCGGTTGTGTCACTGGTTACCAAGACGTGACGTTACTCTTCCCTTGGAGCACGCAAGGTCAATTTGGTACAGTTTACACTGACGACCCCTGTCCACGCGGGCTCGGGGAGGCAGTGGGGTGTGCTGTAGTGGTCCATGCACCTCCGGCGTAACCCCACTCTCGCCCACAACCCTGACAACCTGAGAGAGCCTTTTCACTGCTCCAGTGATACAGGGCTTTCTCAGTCCGGTAGACTGCCACCAGTTCCTCATTTAATATAGGACCGGTCCGCTAGCGGGATTATATCGGGGCAGGAACCACCCCCAGGCAGCTATAACTATGCCGAACACAGACGTGGGGATTCGTGATTGAGATACAAGAACAGCACAAGAATTATTTATATATTTAATTGCCTTAAAGGCTATGTACACCTTTGGGGGCATTTTTTTTATTATTATTATTGCATTATACTTATTTTGACCTAAAAATCACTTTTTCAATTGGTCTTTATTAACAACTAGCAGAAGGACCCCGCTTCGCCCAGGTATATTTAATCTATTTCATTTAATGTTTGTGTGTGTGTGTGTGTCGTTAAAATATATTGAGAATGACCTTTACAGTGCCCGCCCCTTTAACAGTGACCTCCACAGCAGCCTGCCCCTTAACAGTAACATCCACAGCGCCCTCCCCTTTAACTGTGACCTCCACAGCAGCTAGGGTGGCCACTGTCTTCACCCCAGAAAGCCGGACCTCACTGGCCATGCCCCCATATGTGAAGCCACGCCCCCCGGTCCCCATGAAGCCACACTCTTAAACATGAGGGCACCCCCCCCTCCCCTGGCTCCATGAGGACACAGAGGAGAAGCTGTCTGAGCGTGAGCTACTGAAAGGGTGGACATCTCTGTGTCAGTCCAGGCACTGTGCTGGACGGAGGACAGGGAGCCAGAAATCCGGACTGTCCAGTCTAAAACCAGACATCTGGCCACCCTAACATCAGCCTGCCCCTAGGGTGGCCGGACAATCCGGCTTTTAGACTCCCTGTCCTCTGTCATGCGCAGGGCCTGGATGGACACACGGATGTCCTTTTGAACAGCTCACTCTCAGACAGCAGCACTGTGCAGTCTGAGCATGAGCTGCAGGGAGAAAGTCACCCTCCTCCCTCACATCCCAGCTGACAGAAGGTGATTGTTACCTTCATTTTTTCAATCCACATCGGTTGCGGAGTGGGAGGGGGCGTGGCCTGACTGAGTCAGGGGCATGGCTTAGCGGGGCCTGGGGCTTTTAAGTCCTTCTTTTGAGGGTGGCCTGAACTATAGGTTGATGCCATAGTAATTTATGAGGAAACACAGTGGGTAGCAGTGGAAGAAAACATCTTTTATTACTACTGAACAGTAAATATGTGAAATTTACATTATATTAGGTAATGATTGATGATGAGTTAGTCTAAAACATAAGTTATATTTATGGTAACCAGAATATCCCTTTAAGGTCCCATTCACACGACTGTGTGAATGGGTCCGCATCTATTCCGCAATATTGCGGAATAGATGCGGCCCCATTCACTTCTATGAGAGCGGGCAGCCGTGGCTCCGCTTAAAAAAAAATAGAACATGTCCTATACTTGTCAGCAACAGCGGACAAGTATAGGCATTTTCAATGGGGCGCCTGGCCATGTGTTCCGAACGTTGCGGAACACATGCCGGGCGGCACCCGTAGTATTGCGGGTCCGCATTATTGCGGACTCGCAATACTACGGTAGTGCGAATGTGGCCTAACAGTGTCATCCACAGTGCTCTTGCCCTTTAAAGCAGACCTACAGCAGTTAAGGAAAATGGCTGGGTTGTTATGGAAACCTGGCGTGAAACTCTGTGTGTGGAGACTAACTGCCTGCGAGCTTCTATTGGCTGATCAGGGTCATGTGACTAGGCTTGTATTGGCATTTTGAGGGAATTTCTCAGGAACGGTACGTCCTGGAGAGCTGAGACCCTTTCTAAAACCTTTCTGGACACCTGATGTACCTGTGAGCCAAATTTCGTGATTGTAGCTGCGACGGTGCAGATTTTTCTGTACATAGCTGAGATGCTCTAGAAGCAGCCTGTGGATTTTCTGTCTTTTCCGTAAGTTGGGGAGCTGACAGGCTCCTTATTTCTTCTCCCTGACCTTATAAACACTCATTAAAGCTCAATCCTTATCTTACTGATAAGAATGTGGCTTAAATAAGTGTTTATGACCTCTCTGTAGTTTACAGATAAGGGTAATTAGATGACCTGCACAAAGTTAAAGTGAAAGTACCAGTGACTGAACAGCTCAATATTTTTAATAAAGTCCAATTGAAAATATGATTTTTAGCCAAAAATAAGTTAAATGCAATCATTAAAAAAAAAATTGACTCCAAAGGTGTACATAGCATTTAAGGGCACACTAGATATACGCTATATACACAGAGAATGGATACAGTGGTCTGATGTGCAAATATAGGTGGTATAAACAGAGTTAAACAGACCAATAGTCAGTTACCAGGGTGATGAGCAGTCTGTTAAGATGAGTTCTGGATTGCTGTAAGGTCTGGCTATAGTCACATAGGGGCAGTGATGTCAGCAGTTGGTCCATGGTCCCTCCAAACACATTACTCAATGTGACCCCTTTTCAGAGAAAGACACCAGCCTCTGTCCTGTGTGGCTTTTTCATCTGTAGCCTGCCACTCCCCTCCCTCCCTTTGGGTGGAGTTCACCCTCCCTTCCTGGACCTAGTAGCCAAAAGACCCACAAAAACCATTATGGCCCATAGCTCCAGACCGGAGGGTCACAGGGAAATGGTTCTGGTACCAACGGATCCGCCTGGGTTCCGGCTACAGATGGAGACCAAACATGACACATTTATCAGGTTCCTTTTTGGAGATCTCCATATCTCCGCTTCCTGGCATGTTATCACTAATTTATGGCCATGGGCATATCCCTCTTGGCCCCTGTGTCGCCAATATATAACTGGTTTATGCCTGTGATGGACGGACAATTCATAATTCCTTATGAACTCCAGGTTCCGTGATGTCTAGGATTTTAGTGATCTGGCTTTCAAGCTGGCGCCCCCCTCTGCTGCGGGACTCTTCCTGTAGGAGGACTGGGCCTCCATGATGTCTGATCGAAGTGTGAGAGGTACACATATTGCCTGCTTTGAAGGCAGGAGCCCTGCGGTGTTTACTCAATCTGCCAGTTGACACCAAATGCCTAGGATTAGATCATGGCTAGCATTGATCATACTTCCACATTCCACACACCTTTCACTTAGCGGTCCATTGTTTCGTTCTGGAGACAAAGGACTTTAAATCCATATGCAAATGATTAGTTAAGTGCACTGAGGGAGGATCCAAACCACTCTGTGCACCCTTACGCCTCCTGTTTCCTCTGCCAGACCCTCCCTCTTCTTCTTGATTGGCAGGGCCTGGGGAATTGACTATGCAGGAACACGACGAGGGATGGGTTGGCAGAGGAAGGAGAGGAGCAAGCGTGCACAGGGTGGCTTGGGCCCACCTTCCATGCACTTTACTGTTCATTTACATATGGATTAAAAGTGTTTTTTCTCCAGAATGAAGTAACGGATCTCAAAGTGAAAGGTCTCATTACAATCATCAGATCTAGCCTTAACCCTAAGACACCGTGCCTGCTGAGTCCCTTTAAATAAATTTGTCCTATACCAGTTATTGTGGTTATTTTCCTCTCCAGCTTAAACTCTGGTTGGCGCCGCGTCCCATTGCTTACTATGGAGCGATGGAGGTTACGCTGGCTGCACCGCATGTACAGTAAATGCTGAAGGACAAAGTATCGTAAAGCGCCAGCGTGTGCACACCCTAATTAGTCCGAACCTAGGGGACATAAGGCATGTTTGCCCAGTGGAGGGTACCTAAGCTATGGGTGCTACTAGTTAGATTCTGGCAAAGGTGCACCATACTTTGTCTGTCTTTCCTGTGGACCGACTCTTGCCCTTTTTTCCGGCTTTTGACTCTTCGCTGCCTGACCTCTGCCTGGTTTCCATGTTTACCCTGAGCTGCCCACCCTGACTTTTTATCGGATTGCACAAATTCTGCCTGCCCTGACCTTAATCTGTCCTTGACAGTGGTTGTATCAGTCAGTATACATCACTGGTGTCTCTAGACCCCCTCTGGGTCAAGGTTAGGAGACTACTACAGGAGGTGGCGGCCTGCTGGTTCCCTTGCAGTGCGGTCCAGATCCCTGTACAGGGGTTAAAGGGTGAAAACCCGGGGACCTCCAGGATAACAACCTTAGGGCTCATGCACACGACCTTATGTATTTTGCGGTCCCCCCCAAAAAAAAAAAACATGACGTCCGTGTTACATCCGTTTTTTTTTGCGGATCCACTGTAACAATGCCTGTCCAAAATGGACAAAAATACGACATGTTCTATTTTTTTGCGAAACGGACTGCACACTTTTCCTTTTCTTTTGCAGCCTCATTAAAATGAATGGTTCCGCATACCGGCCGCAAAAACGATGGAATGGACCTGGACAAAAAATAGCTTTGTGTGCATGAGCCATTAGGAGTAACTCCAAATTAGGCCAAGTGACATAGTGGATCACACTGCATGTGAAGTACAGCACTAATATTTTAGTACATCTGCAACAGTTGCCATTGCAGTGTTTTTAAAAAAAAGTTTTTAGTAACATAGTTTGTAAAGCTAAAAAAAAAGAAGAAGAAGCCAATTTTCCTCATTTTCGGGGAAAAAAATTCTGACTTCAGAATCAGGATTAGGCCTTTTTCACATGAACGTTGTTTTTGCGGGCTCCGATCCGCATTTTTTGCGGATAGGATGTGGACCCATTCATTTCTATGGGTCCGCAAAAAATGCAGACAGCATCCGTATGTCCGTTCCGTAGCCGCAAAAAAAAAATAGAACATGTCCTATTCTTATCCGTTTTGCGGACAAGTATAGGCATTGTTACAATGGATCTGCAAAAAAAACGGATGCCTTGTGGACCACAAAACACAACATCCGTATGGCATCCATTTTTTTTGCGGATCCACTGTAACAATGCCTATCCTTGTCCGCAAAACGGATAAGAATAGGACTTGTTCTATTTTTTGTTGCAGGGCTACGGAACGGACATACAGATGCGCATAGTACACGGTGTGCTGTCCGCATTTTTTGCGGATCCATAGAAATGAATGGGTCCACATCCTATCCGCAAAAAATGCGGATCGGAGCCCGCAAAAACAACGTTTGTGTGAAAGAGGCCTAAGGCCTAGTTCACATTTCCGTTTTTCACTGACGTGTTAGGGTGACCAGACGTCCTCTTTTCCCCGGACATGTCCTACTTTTGGGACCTAAAAAAATGTCCGGGGGGAATTTCAAAATCGTCCGGGATTTTGTTCGACTGCCACGTGGTGAGCGCGCTGACGTCACCAAAGGTCTTTTTGCAGGGGAAAGAAGAAAGAAGACACCGGCTGCGCGAACAAGCGGAAAAGGTGAGTTTTTTTGTATTATTTTTAACCCCTAAAGGCCACTTTAACTATTATTTTCTGTTATAACCATGTTATAAAAAAGTGGGTTTAATAAAGATTTTAAAAGTATGTAAAAAAACAAAAACACTAAAAATAAAAACTTTTACTCATTTACCATATTAAAAAAGCATTAAACAAATAAACATATAAATGTTGGAAACATTGTAATACAATATTATTTATCCCTCATTTAAGATGTCATAAAAAAATAAATTCCCTGCAAAAAGAAAGCCCTCAGACAGTAATATCGATGGAAATATATGTATATAAAGAGGAGAATTTAAAATTTGAAATTTTTTAAAACTGGCAAAACTTAAAATCTGTAAAAAAATAATTGGCATAGTTGTAATCATACTGTCCTGCAGAATAAATATAACGTTAATTATACAGCATATTGAACACGGCAAAAGCAAATCTCAAAGAACAATGGTGGAATTGTGTGTTTTTGTTCTATAGCACCCTACAAATAATTTTGTTGCACAGTTTCCTAATACATTATATGGAACAGTCAATGGTCTCATTAGAAAAAATACATCTTGTCCCGCTGGAAATAAGCCCCCGTACAGCTGCGACGATTGAAAGGTACCGTAATTTATGGCTCTTGGAAGGCAGGTGTGTTGTAAGGGTACTGATTGGTTCTGTCCCCTTTCATTATTATATTACTTTCTATATTCTTTGTAATGATATTCCTTGTAAAGCAGTGCGTTAGGGATAGTTAGATAACATATACAAAGACTCCCCTTGTGCTGAGAAGGCTTCATTCCTGAGTGATTATCTCAGAGACATGCATACTACACATTGGACATCCTTAGGAGGAGGGGCTGAAAGGTATAAACCTTTTTGCACAAAGACAAATAACTGGAACTCCGCTTAGAATTATCTCTTGTGGTGTTGGCCATGTGCTATGGCTTGGCAAAAGGAGTCCCCCCCCCCATATTGTTCTCCCCATATTGTATTGTGCAGATGAGGTGATTATTATTTATTCTGCATGTGTTTTGTCTGTTTTACCTTATTTTAATCACACTTAGTAAATATTTTTATCACTTAGCCTGCTTAAGCCTATTTATTCTCAAATCTTCAAATTCATGTTAAAACAGCAGGGAATAAAAAAAGAAAACATTGCCACCAGGATTGGTCCTGATGGGGTCAATGACAGCAAGCAGAGATCTTGAAAGCCAGCATTATAATATAGGAAGTATATAAGCTTTATTTTGTGAAACAGGAGGAGTATCCCTTTTTTTCAGAACAGAAACAGAATTTTACTAACTTCTTCTGTAGTTCCGGACAGTGGCATGCTGACATATGAAGCTCAGAGAAGATTGGCTGAATCGAAGGAGGTGGTAAAAGGGGTATGGAGCAGTAAAATAGATACTTAATCTCCAAAATGCAGAGGAGAGTACGACATTTGCAAGAATATTATCGAAGGACCAGTTTTAATGGTGGTTGTGTGTGAATCAGTAGAGGTGATTTGGCAAGGTTGGGATTTATAAATGTAGTTCTGCAAAGGCTATTCCATCTTATCCTAGTGATATGCCGTAATTTATAATTAGTGGGGGTCTTACCTCCCCTTACAGCAGAGTGCCTTCCCCTTCAATCATCACCCAAGAAACAAAGCTTCCATTATAAACAGTGGCAGCATAGTGATTCTTCTCCCACAACCATAATGTATAATGCCTTCTGGTTTAAAGGGTTTTTCCAGCAGTAAAACATTGAAACATTGATGACCTATCCACAGTATAGGCCAGGGATGGCCAAGCTGAGGCTCTCCAGCTGTTGCAAAACTACAACTCCCAGCATGCCCACACAGCCTACAGCAGGGCATTGTGGGAGTTGTAGTTTTACAGCAGCTGGAAAGCCGCAGGTTGGCCATCCCTGGGCTAGGCCATCAATATCTGATCAAAGGGGCTTGGAAAAATGAAAGGTTGAATCTGATTGGTTGCTACAGGCGACTTAGCCAGTTTTCCTTTACACCAGTTATGATAACTGTCCCCTATAGTAAGTGTGAATACACGCCGCCGCTCACTGCACACAATGCCACAAGTCCTGATATGCTTGGTAAATGAGGCATACCGAACCAAAGAGGCAGCTTAAGATAAATGGAGTATCATTTTCCCTGACACCTTCTGTCGGCAGCTGTAATAAGTCACCCGCAGGGTGAAGTACTGTAATACCATCTGTGTCACAAAACCGAAGAACCGCCACATTGATCAAATCGTACGCCTGCTGACTGAGGCTGAGCACTTACTCATAGTCACTTTTTTCTTCCTCCTGACATCTCGCTATTTTACTGTGAGTCTCTCCAGGTGTGTGATTGCGTTTCGACCCTTATTAATGTATGTCTTCTTTAGTTCCACATAAATGGAATACCAGAAGACCAAATTCCACAAAGCAGGACATTCTGAAATTTACCAGGTTGTGCAGCTTAATAAAAAATAGAGCAAAAGATATTTCCTGCAATGCATATTTTTGCTCTAGTCATTGCATGGAGCATACAGTTAAAGGGGTTCTCCAACTTATTAAAAAAAATCCCCAAAGTGATAAAAGAACATATAATCACCTATTTTATCCCTTACCAAACTGATTCTCCCCAGGGTTTTGCCTACTTGGCTGCATCGATGGCGTGTCCATATACTTCACAAGACTGCTGCAGCCAGTCACTAGCCTCAGCCGTGTCCGATGTATACGTTGCTGTCAAGAAGATGATGTCATGGTTGCAGTGCCGGGGAGGATGGAAGCAGCGGTGCTGTAAGTGATAGGGGATGAAATGGGTGAGCATATATTCTTTTATTTTATGACAACTGTCAGCTTAGGGGACATTTTTAATAGAGATCATAAAAGAAATTGGGCAAAGAGAGGCAAAAAAAAAAAAGAAAGAAAATTTTTTTACTCACCAGATTTCTGTCGCTCCTGCTCCCTGACAGCCTTTGTTTACATGACACTCCCATCTACACACAAATGCTGGTGACAATCATTGACTTCATCGGGGTATAACTCAAGACAACTGAGTCCAGGATGACAAACATTAAAGGGGTATTCCCATCTCACAAATGTAGTTTGTATAGTTAGATATAGCCATACCAATATTATTACTAATAGAATGTATTTATATAAAATGTACCATTTAGAAGATTTGTATATCCATTGTCCCACACACCTCAGTCAGGCTGTTGCCCCTAGTTACGGCCACTGCGGCCATGTAGTAGTGGTGGCCGGCTTGCTCCTGTTCAAACCCGCTCTGAGGTAACTTCTGTATTGTGAACATGTGGAGACACATCTTAGGGTTGTAGCATTTTTGTCTGCGCTTCCAAAACGCAGAGAAATGGATCCTGTTCCAAGATCAATTCATCTCTATGGAGCAGGATCCGTTTATAAAGTTTGCATTTTGGACGGATCCTGATCATTGTGTTTTGGACTGGTAGCGTCCAAAACGCAGATGTGAAAGTACCCTAAGATGTGTCTCTGCATGTTCATATAATGTGTGCTCACAATACAGCAGTTACCTCAGAGCGGGTTTGAACGAGAATAAGCCGGTCACCACTACTACATGGCGACAGTGGTCGTAACCAGGGGCAACGGCCTGACTGAGGTGTGTGGGACAATGGATATACAAATAGGGAAATCTTCTAAACGGTACATTTTATATAAATACATTCTATTAGTAATAATATTGGTATGGCTATATCTAACTATACAAACTACATCTGTGAGATGGGAATACCCCTTTAAAGAAAACAATTTGCAAGTACCTAGCTCTGGTGTACTGCACACCCTGCTACTGAGACGCAGGTATCAGCTGGTTCTCTTCTCTTGGTATTAGCTACAGGGTTAAAAGGGTTATTAAAGCACATGCAAATATAATGACTTTAAGTGTAGGTACTGTACTACTTAAATACCACAATGCTGAGGTGCACGAGTCCAGCACAATGGCCCTTAAGCAGGTGTCCCAAGCCAGCTAACTACACTGGGGCTTAAAGGGAACCTGTCATCTCCAAAACACCCCCTGAACTAGAGTAAGCGGTGTATAGTGTAAGTGATGCTGAATCCGAATATGTAAGTTTTATCTTCATACTCACTTCCATTCTGATGTTGTGCTCCCACAAACCAGCAGTAAAATGCACTCAGTGGACTCCGGTGCTCACTCACATAATGGAGAGGACTCAAAGATGAGTCCTCTCAATGCATTTTACTGCAGGTTTGTGGGAGCACAGCGTCGGAATGGAAGTGAGTATGAAGATAAAACTTACATATTCGGATTCAGCATCACTTACACTATACAACGCTTACTGTAGTTCAGGGGGTGTTTCGGAGATGACAGGTTCCCTTTAAGTGCGGTTAAGTCCAATCCCAGGTATAAAGTGGAAACAAAGGAATGCATCCTCGAATTATGGAAACACAAAACTAGGGCACACTGTAGCTCAAGTACATGAGAGTCCAGGGGCGTAGCTATAGAGGGTGCAGAGGTAGCAGTCACAACTGGGCCCAGGAGCCTGAGGGGGCCCAAAGACCCTCGTGCCGCATAAGAAGACACACAGAGCACTAAGGGAAGGGGGGCCCAAGGTGAACTCTTGCACCAGGGCCCATGAACCTTTAGCTATGCCCCTGTGAGAGTCCATGGCAATTGGTAGGTTTATTTAACAATGTAAATAACAGAGCACATCCACTTTCATCCAAAATTATACTGGGTATACATGACATTAAATCACAATAAATAGCATTAAATAAGTGACAAACATTAAAGAACAAAACAATTTGCAATTATCCAGCTCTGGGATACTGCATATTCATCAGGGGAACAGGACTTTAACAGTATTACTTTTTTACTTTATTAAACCTACAGTACAGGGGCTTTAGCATTATGAGGGGGCTCTAAGGGGGCATAACTAATGTGAAGGGACAGGAAGGGGGCAAGCCCTAATGGAAAAATTCTACTGTGTGGGGCTCATTATTGTGAATGGGGCACTTAGGGGAAATAACTATTGGGTAGTTATTGAGGCGCTAAGGGAGCACGCTATTGTGAAAGGGAAACTATGGGGGAATAACTACTGTGAAGGGGGCACTAAAGAAGCGTTACTACTGTGTGGGGGCACTAAGGGAGAATAACTACTGATGTGAAGGGGACACTATGGGAGCACTCTATTGTGAAGGGGGCACTGAGGGGAACTAACTACTGTGTGGGGGCACCAATGGGGCATTCTTCTGTGTGAGGGCACTAAGGGGCAGCCTGAACCTGTACCATGACAGGGAGCTTAAAGGTGTTTTCCAGGTGTTTTATATTGTTGACCTATCTTCTAGATAGGTCATCAGTATCCAATCTGTGAGGTCCAACACCCAGGACCCCCTAGCAATCAGCGGTCTTGCATGGGGTCCAGGCGTCTGTCTTTGTCCATCTGTGCTTCAGCATGCTTTTGTGTCTGAACAATGTTCAATGTTTCTGGTTGTTTTGGGTTCCTATTTAGTTTTTGTGCCTGGACTGCTGGTGTTATTCACCAGCGTTGGTTATCTTGCAGGTTTTGGCCAAGTTTTGGATCAAAATATATTGACTGAGAGTCTCAGATTTTATTACATCAGAGTCAGGGCTTAGTCCATATGTTGTTTTTGCATAGTGCATTATTTTCTGTGATTTTATAAATGTAGCCTTGCACATCCGCATGGGAGGAGTGGCACCTTCAGGTGTGAATGCGCTTCCATTTTGAGAGTAGCATTTTTGTGCACTTTTGCCCCGTGTATCCCACATGCGACCTTGATTAGGTGGTACATATAGATGTGTGTGCTCCTCCTCTCATTGGTTGCTGATGCACACAGAGGTAACTAGGAGCAGCACACTATATGTGCAGGGTCTGCGCACCTAACCATAGATGCACAACCGCATAGATAGGTTTAGAGTAGGACTTTATAAATGTAGCTATGCACATCAGCATTTTCATTATCATATCGGACAGGATGTTTTGGGGTTTTTTTCTGTGAATTTCAAGTGTACCGGGACCATCCCAGGAGGTAGCAACCTGGTGAACCCTTGAGAAAGTCTATCCCCACCATCAGGGGTACTGTAAATATCAAGGGTTCACTTAGACAACGCCCTTAGGGTTTGGTCCCAAGCCAAACCAGTCACTTGGTCCAGTGGTGATCCATCTGCCACTGTTTACCTTGCCTGTTGTCCAGTTTTTTCCTGTAGTGTTTTCTCTTCTTGTTTTATAAAGTATTTGTTTGCTTCTCTGGTCTGTTTGTTTGTCTTTTGTATGCTCGTGATGTATTCAGGGGTTCGGTGACCCCCTAGAACATGACAGAATGAATCACCAGGCGACCACACAGATCAGGGTAGAATAACAAACACCCAGGTCGGGAGCATGCACCCTGCACACAGCAATCCTGGGGACAGATTCATGTCAGGCACACCACTTACCGCTTAAATAGCTGGTTAAAGAGACCACATTACCTTTATGTGAACACAGCGAACAAATCACAGGAGACAGTTCACACATAGCCACAGAACACCGCAGCCAGCACGCACCACACAAGCAACCAGCATACACAGGAATAGTCAAATGCAGCCAGTACGCAAGCACAGGCAGCCAGCTTACACAGCAAAACAGTGTGACAGTGACCCATACTGTGATACAAGACACAGGGAGTACACACATTCACAGTTCACACACTAGAAGGCCACAGCCAGCACGCAGTCCCAAGCAATTAGCATAAACGGAAGACCTACCACAGCCAGTACGCAAGGGCGGAGGCAGCCAGCATGCCCAGCAACACGTGTCACAGTGAACTGCCCTGTGATACAACTACAGGGAGTATACACATTCACAGGCCCATGTTCACACACAGAAGGCTGCAGTAAGCTCGCAGCATCCAAGCAACCAGTGTACACAAGTAACAGCCTGCAGCCAGGACGCAGAGGGCATGCAGCCAGCCTGCATGGCAACAAGTGTCACAGTTAACTGCACTGTGACACAAGGTCACTGCATACAGCACTGGCAGAAAGGAGACACCCCCTGCTTGTGAGAGAAATGCATCTAGCTGTGCAGCTGAAATAAGGAATAATATGACTGAAAGAGACCAAAAACACCAGTTCCTTCACAGATATGATTGTGCAAAGATGCACTTTTTTAAACTTGTGTCTTTAATTTTGAATATGCCTTACAATAGCTCAGTAGCTGCACCTATAGACAACACCTGTAGTGCCAAGTAACAAGCTCAGCCCCACTACTGGAGCACCTTAGAAGCTTAGAACCCAAAGGGGCAGCACTACATGTCAGTTGTCACTCATTTTAGTGGCTTTCATTTAAAAACAGCATACTAAACTTTTCATGATTTTGTATTGTACTCATCTAGACAAACATTAAAGCAGTTGTTCAGCTCTTTATTAGTTTTTACATGACCCAGCGATGTGCTGCTTGGGGGACACGTCACTGCTGCTGGCAGTCATTGACTGCAGCGGTGCGCATGACCCTCATTCCTGCTGGAAGTTTTCATGGACACGTCAAAGAGAGCGGTAGACCGAAGGATCTGCAGTCCAGCGCTGGTATGCTTGACTCCACAGATATGGCGGTGAGGGGGGAAAATCATTCCCTGTTGCAACCATTTTTAGTTGAACATAATGGGGGACATTTATCAACAATGACATACCATATTTTTCGCCCTATAAGACGCACCGGCCCATAAGATGCACCTAGGTTTTAGAGGAGGACAATAACTATTTTTCATTAGACCTCTGGTCAGACCAGCATTCAGACCCCCAATGTTAATCAGACCTCAGCTAACCGCACCAATAAGACTCCAATGTTAATAAGACCCCAATAAGACCTCAGATCAGACCCCAATGTGAATAACCCCCAATCAGACCTCAGATAAGAGACCCATGCCTCTCATTAGTACCCATATGCCTCATATCAGCCCCCCAGTACCTTTATAGCCCCCCAGCAGCCTCATAGCCCCCAGCAGCCTCATATAAGCCTCCCAGCAGCCTCATATAAGCCTCCCAGCATCCTCATAGCCCCCAGCAGCCTCTCTTCAGCCCCCAGGAGCCTCATAGCCCCCAACAGCCTCATAGCCCCCCCCAGCAGCCTTTCTTCAGCCCCCCAGGAGCCTCATAGCCCCCCCCCAGCAGCCTTTCTTCAGCCCCCCAGGAGCCTTATAGCACCCCACCTGCAGCAGCCTCTCTATAGCCCCCCAGGAGCCTCATAGCCCCCCCCCAGCATCCTCATAGCCCCCAGCAGCCTCTCTTCAGCCCCCAGGAGCCTCATAACCCCCAGCAGCCTCATAGCCCCCCCAGCAGCCTTTCTTCAGCCCCCCAGGAGCCTCATAGCCTCCATATTGCCTCACATAGAGTAAAATAAAAAAAAACACTTACCTCCCCTGCTCCTGAACGCCGCCGCCTGCGCTCTCTCTCCATCTTCCTGCCGGCTGTACTGTGTACTGGCGCGCACAGTGTGAGGTCACAGAGCGCCCTCACGCTGTGCGCAGCCCTGCACAGCCGACAGCCGTGCGGAGGACCAGGAAGAGGTGAGTACAGAGTCTTCACCGCTTCCTTGTCCTCCGGTTAGCATTCGCCCCGTAAGAGGCAGGAGGCGTTTTTCCCCCACTTTGGGGGGGGGGGGGAATGTGTTTTATGGGGTGAAAAATACGGTAATTTGCGCCAAAAAAATACTAACATTACAAATCAACAGTGGTGATTTGTTTCACCTCATATATCAAAAGGCGCTCACCATTTTTAAAATGTGACATTTTCAAATATAAACCTGATTACCTGTCTATTTCTCTCTATTTGCGACATTTTAACACCAACGGCACTAAAATTTGTCTTTTTTAAACGAAAATGCGCCATTTCAGCCACCCTACCTGCCAGACCACACTTGAGATATTTGAAACATATTTGCGACGTTTACAGTGGTAAATTGTGACTTTTGTCTCAGACGTTTTTGTTATTGCTTTTGTTGGATGTCAATTTACTGACAAAACCCTGCTGTTTAGCTCATTTCTATTAGAAAAAAAAAATAAGTGCATCCTGTTTATTTAGATCATCCTGTTTTAATACTTACCTATGACTTGTTTCCACGAGTTGGTTTTCTTTTAATAAAACACCACCACAGCCATTGAGCCAAGAGGATGATAAATGAGGCGTAATATGCACCAATTTTATAGCCCCGCCCACTTTGACATTTAGAACTCATTTCTGGCATGATGCATTTTTTTCTGGAGAAAACAGTTGATATATTTGGCTCAAATCAAAACGCCATTCTTTTTGTTGCATTTTACACCATAATTCTGGCGCAACTTAGTAAATGTCCCCCAATGTGTTTCTGTGGCAGTTTCCACAAATGTCTGCCCCCATCGGCACCACTCTGAGTCCTGAGTTGACTTGCCAAAGATTAACTTGTCAATGATGTAAGCGCCGACCTTGTCAAGAGCACATGCCTCGGAGGCCAGGAGCTAATTTTATCCTGACATAACCTTCTGTCACTGTGGATGGGCTGAACAGGAGATGCAGGACTGAGGCGTTGACACAAGGGGGCGTGAGCGGGCTACGTGGAATGCTATCTATAACTCACAGAGGATGATAGCTATTTTTAATTTTTGGGGAAGTTTTTTAAGTTTAAGAATGAAAAAGCTGCATCCTCTTTTCTATGTTTTGTGGTGAAGCACAAATACCAAAGATTTGAGGCTCTTTTCACACGTGTTTGGTGGTCTCCATTCCAAAAACCACAGTGCAGTGCCGGGTCCATTGTCCGGCAGATATCAGGTGTCCGTCTCTAGCTGAATCCAGCGCTATTTTTCCTAACAAAGGTGATGTGACCAGTGCCTAAGGCTCCACTGCAGGTGTGAACAGTGCCTAAAGGACCCCATACATATTCGAACATTGTTTAGGGAACCAGCTGTTTTAAAGGGGTTATCCCAAGACTAATGTAAATAATGAATCATACATCATATAGTACATGACAGTCTCTTTATAACAAATCTAGAACCAGCCATGTACCTCACATGGATCCAGAGATCTCCCCATTCATTGCTCTGCTAGATTTATATCAAGCTGACAGCTCAAGGGGAGTGTCTTTTCTGCTGCAGCTCAGGGGGCGTGTTTCAGCTCTCCCTATCACAGCTCAGGAGGCGTGTCTCAGCTCTCCCTATCACAGCTCAGGAGGCGTGTCTCAGCTCTCCCTATCACAGCTCAGGAGGCGTGTCTCAGCTCTCCCTATCACAGCTCAGGAGGCGTGTCTCAGCTCTACCTTGCAGCAGTGACGCCTCTACCATCGGCACGCTGGGCTCCCTGAGCGCAACAACAACTATGAGTCCTTGAGTATACATCTATCGGCTCAACTTTATGTCTTTCCTGGTGGCGCAAGTATTATTTATATTAAATTACCTCTGCAGTTAAGTTCACTGTGCAAATTATGGCCGGTCTCACTATTGTGGCACGATTATATCCTAAGTGACACCGACCTTATGTATCAGTATTGTGCATATACTGTGTCACTGTGAATGGATTTTCGGCTTCATTTAATGCAGATGTTTTGATGTTCATACTGTGTCATACTCACTTTTGATGACCCTGCTCTGAATTTACTGTGACATGTGGTCAGGGCTAATCATTACTTCACTATAGTGGCACCTCATTGTGTGAATATGGCCCCATATTTTGCTGTTGCGCCATTAGGTCAGTATTTTGACCCAGTTGGGTCTATATCATTGCCAGTACCCTATTTAGTTACCATCCTTCAATATTTGAATTCCTGAACTTTGTGTATATTATATAATATTCTGGGACACCTATCCCACTTACCCTGTGATACCCCTGAAGATCCGTGCCTTTTCTGGGTACGGTGAAACGCGTTGGGTCACTTACCTTTTATTTTATCTGGGTTTATACATATACCCGTTTTGGATCATCTATATGTATCTGATGTTTGTGTTGGAAGATCAATAAGGTGTTACTTGTTGTATAATCTATATAGACTTGATAGGTCTTCATTATGATTTCATCATACCATGTATTAGAGTCTCTAACTAGTATCGATATACTTTATGACTCTTTTACTTGACTGTAACTGCGCATGCATTTCTGTGTTCACTTTGGTGAGTGTTTGTGGCTTTTGGGTATCTATCCGGTGTCTAGGGCCTTTTAGGGTATTCCAGGAGGTTCCAGACACGGGATTTGTAGGCAGGGATACAAGTGTGGTGAGGGACAGTTGCAGGGACAGTGTTTTTCTGCCCCATCAATAGATATGGCTGTCCATTATGTACAACATCTCTTCAGCTAGTTACCCTTATGTCTACAAAGCATAGTGTCACTTATGTATGTTCCTCTGTGTTGTGTTTAATGTGTATTGTCCAACACATTTTATTTATAGATATTTAATTAAAAGTTAAAGGGGTATTCCCATCTCACAAATGTAGTTTGTATAGTTAGATATAGCCATACCAATATTATTACTAATAGAATGTATTTATATAAAATGTACCGTTTAGAAGATTTCCCTATTTGTATTTCCATTGTCCCACACACATCAGTCAGGCCGTTGCCCCTGGTTACGACCACTGTGGCCTTGTAGTAGTGGTGGCCGGATTATTATTGTTCAATCCCTCTCTGAGGTAACTGCTGTATTGTGAACGCACATTGTATGAGCATGTGGAGACACATCTTAGGGTTGTAGCATTTTTGTCTGCGCTTCCAAAACACAGAGAAATGGATCCTGTTCCGAGATCAAGTCATCTCAATGGAGCAGGATCCGTTTATAAAGTCTGCGTTTTGGACGGATCCTGACCATTGCGTTTTGGACGGGTAGCGTCCAAAACGCAGATGTGAAAGTACCCTAAGATGTGTCTCCGCATGCTCATGTAATGTGCGTTCACAATACAGCAGTTACCTCAGAGCGGGTTTGAACAGGAGCAAGCCGGCCCCCACTACTACATGGCCACGGTGGTCGTAACCAGGGGCAACGGCCTGACTGATGTGTGTGGGACAATGGATATACAAATAGGGAAATCTTCTAAACGGTACATTTTATATAAATACATTCTATTAGTAATAATATTAGTATGGCTATGTCTAACTATACAAACTACATTTGTGAGATGGGAATACCCCTTTAAGTTTTAGTGGTTTCTCTGAGACTCCTTATAACTACATACCACTATTTGCTATCGACTTTGTCGGACTGTCTACTTGTCTAAAGTAGTGACAGAAATGCTGATTTCAGCGGTGTGTCTCTCTTGAGCTAAAAGTAAGTGGTTGCTGAGAACCAACATCACAAACATTGCAGCCCAGGCCTTGAAAAGAGTCAAATCTACCTGAGAAGAGTCAGGGTTATTCCTAATCTCCTGCTCTCTCTGCCCATCTGCTGATGATTATCAGTTCTCTCCTAGAGAGAAAGGGAGAAAACTAGGTAGAAGATGTCAATCATCAGCAGGAGGGCAGGGAGAGCAGGAGCTCATGAATAACCATGACTCTTCTCATGAAGATTTGACTCTTTTCCAGGCCTAGTCTGCAATGTTTGTGATGTTGGTTCTCGGCAACCACTTACTTTTAACTTATAAATGACAGACCGCTGAAATCAACTCACCTGTCTCTACTTTATTCTGCTGTTAGTATGGGTAGCATAAAGGTGGTGACAGGTTCCCTTTAAGTAACGTTGGCCAACAATCTAATGTGTTTGGAGAACATTTCCTCTCTTGAGATAATCTGCCGCCAGATGTGTCAGCAGCATTCTACTCCCTCCCCATTGGAAACACATGCATGCTCAGCCGAACAGAACATATATGTGTATGGAGGAGCCAGAAGATACAGCTATCGACCAACCACTATTGGAGATGTGTAGGCACCTTTAAAGGGAACTTGTCACTTTGAACATGTGTCTGAGCTGCATGCAGCAGGTTATAGAGCAGGAGGAGCTGAGCAGATTGATATATAGATTTATGGGAAAAGATTCTGTCAAACTTGTATTTCATTCACTTAAATTCCTGATCATTCTAGGCTCTGGAGTCCAGGAGGCGGAGCTATCAGTGATTGACAGCTCTCTCTCTATACACAGTCATAGAGGGAATGCTGTCAATTACCGATGGGACCGCCTGCTGGACCTCAAAGCCCTGCTCTGCAACATGCTGCCTGCAGATTATTTTACATTTTCATAGTGACAGATTCTCTTTAAACTAAACTTCAGCCTGCAACTGCAGTGTGTGAACCCAGCCATTGGGGGGCAGTGTTACTGCTTTGCAAATCATGTTATTTAAGGCTATGAACACCTTTGGGGGCATTTTTATTATTATTGCATTCTATCTGATTGGGGCTAAAAATATTTTTTTTCACTTGGTCTTTATTATCCCCTTCCCAAACCCCTCACGTAAATTTATGTCGTTCGCATACATTTAACCCCTCAGATGCCATGGTCAAATGTGACCAAGGCCTCTTGGAGGTTAAAGACCGGGAGTGTTTGGCTGTGTACCAGCACCAACACCTACCCCCCCCCAAACATCGGGGGAGCCAGATGTAGTGTGCGGCAGCCTCTGTATTCAGGAGTGGTACAGGGCATTAGGTCCTATGGAAGCCATGCCTGTCATTTATTATCACCGGCATTTTAGAGATTGAGAGAAGAAAGGAAAAAGTGATAAAAAATTTTTTTATTAAAAAATACATAAATAATTTTAAAACAATTAACATCAGGGTCATTACAGCATGCAAAAACGCCCCCTCTCTATTAAAATATAACGATATTTATTCCATATGGCAAACGGCAAAACGTTAAAAAAAGTCAAAATGGCCAATTCACCTTCACCTCTCACAAAAAAATTTCTATGGTATCCAAAGTTTTAAAAACATACATAAATGCATATGTGGTATCTTTCTAATCGTACTGACCCAGAGAATAAAAGTAACAGGTCAGTTTTACGGCACAGGAAACAGTGTGGAAAAAAAAAACATAAAACAGTGGCGGAATGGTGTTTTTTTTTATAATTCCACCCCCTTTGGTGGAATTATAGTGGGGCTTAGTTGCAATACCAAGCACAGCCGCTGTACAATGTCCAGCTGATCGGCCAGGGTGTCAAGACTAGGTCCCCCCCGCCGATGTCATATTGATGACCCATCCCGATTGCCACTTGGATCCAGTACGATAGATCTTGCAATTTGCCGCGACTTCCGTTATAAACAATAGCCGGTGTGAACACAGCCTTACATAACCTCAACCAGTCATCTCCATCCATCGATCTTCGGCCATTGCTACTTTATCTGCACAGCTTGGAGCTACTGATATAACGCATCATTCCTTTCCGTATTTTATTTTTTTAGAAACTGACAATTCTGATTTTAGCCAGCGTGTGGCGCCAGTCAGCTTCATGATAATGGGCACGCTCTCCCTGTGATCTGCTTGACAAATCTGTAGGACCACAAGTTCGATTTTTTTTTTCCTCTTCTGATCCCATAAATGGTCCTCCCATGATTCAGTCCTCCGGATTATTTATCATTACATTTTTCTTGGGAAATCCAAATGTTCCTCTGTGCGCAGTTCAGTTTACATAAATTAAATTCCTAAAGTTCAGACTTAATATGTAATCAGTTTAATCATCTGTGTGAACTGTTGCAATATGGATGTTTTCACCATGATGAGTTTTATACAGTTTCAGTAAATATGCATATTCCTCATCGAATAACAATTGCGGAGCAGCTTTTCTGCATTGTGCCGCCTCACAATTATTCCTTCTGGAAAGTTATGAATACATTGTCGTTTGTTACCAGTTGCTGGGGTGTCCTTACGCACCCTGATATTGTCCAATCTAAGCTGACATTGCCAGGACTGTGTAGGGACACACTCCTTTGATCCAGAAAACGGTGCCACCCAGTTGTCAATTTATTTATAAATATTCTGGAGGAATAACAGAGGAGCAGCACAATGCAGAGTCCTAAATTGGTGTTTTATGGTAAAGAGAGGTATTTACTAGTGATGATCGAGCACCCAGGTGCCTGGTTTAAAAACAGACACAGTATCACATACACATACACAGACACAGACATACTTACATGCTCCCAGCAGCTCCGGACAGCAGAGGAGGAGGAGGAGGACGGCACGCACATAAGAATCTTCCCCACAGCGCCTTCTGCTGGAGGGAGGAGGGAGCTGTGGGGAAAGGTAAGGACGGATCCGCAGATCCGTCATGACCCCCAATGCAAGTCAATGGGGACGGATCCGTCTCAGTACGGGGAGGAGACTCGAGCATGGCGCTCGAGTACACTCGGTGTTTGGCCAAACACCGAGTAGACCCGAGCGCCAGCATGCTCGGCCAAACAGCAAGTTTGGCCGAGCATGCTCGCTCATCACTAGTATTTACTAAAACAGACATGTCAGAAGAGGTGAGAGGTCCTCTTTAAACTGCTCAGGACCTACGCCATACATGTACGGCGGAAGTCTGGTCCCTAAACATTGTGCCCGCTCACATATGGAGAGGGCGCCATAGCCGCCGGGTTTCTGCTATTTTAAATAGCACAGACCTGTGGCACATGTATGCGATCAGCCATTAGACTGATCGCTTACATTTTCCCTTCAGATGCCGTGGTCAAATGTGACCACGGCATCAGAGCACTCTGGAAGTGGAAGCCACGCGCTTAAGTTCCGGTAACAGCATTCCCCGGCTGAGATTGGGGAACCTGTGACGTTGCTGAAATAGCCCGAAGCCTCAAGCAGGTTTTGGAGTCTATTTCAGGAATATACCAATATAGGCCACTAGGTGGCAGCATTGTATTGTTATATTGCAAATGAAGTGTTCAATATATAGCCATCAAAGAACACTATGGGCAATCTAATGATTGCCAGAAGGCCAAGTTCACACATCAGTTATTTGATCAGTTATTTCCATCAGTTTTTGTCAGCCAAAACCAGGAGTGGAAACTACACAGAGATAATGTATAATGGAAAGATCTGCAACTGTTCTGTGTTTTTGACCGGCACCTGGTTTTGACTCACAATTAGGCTTCATTCACACGTCCGTATGTGTGCACATCCTGGAAAATGGTCAGTTTTTTGCGGATCCGTTGTTCCGCAAAAAACTCAGTTTTTCCAGGACATCCGTTCCGTCTTTCCGTAAAAAACGGAAAGGATGTATCCATATGTCATCCGTGTTTTGTGCGGATCTGCAAAAAACGGAAGGATGAATAACATCTTTTTTTTCACCCCTCCTGGAACGGAAAAAATCCGCATGTCCTCCGCATTCTTTGCGGATCCATAGACTTTCATTGTGCTACGGACCGCAATTCGGGAGAAAAGTAGGACAAGAGGATTTCTGTTTGCTGATCCGCAAAACGGAACGGAACAGATAAACGGATGCGGACAACATACGGTGCAATGTCCGCAGATTATCAGGACCCATTGAAATGAATGGATCCGCAAAATATCCGCAAAAACCGTCCGCAATTGCATGTGAACAAGGCCTTATTGTCACCCAGCGTGACTTAAAAAAGTTTAAAAAAAGTTTGTACAAATATAAAAAAAATGTAAAAGTTCAAAGCACACCCCTTTCCTTAAAATATAAATAAAAATATTTAACAAATAAAAAAAAATAAACATCATGGGCATCGCCACTTGCAAAAATGCCATACAATAAAAATATAACCATATTAATGACATATGGCCAATGGTGTAACGGTAAAAAAAAAATAAAAACACCCAATTCACCATTTTTTGTCACTTCAACTCCCCAATAATTTTTTTTAATAAAAAGTGATCAAAAAGTTGCACACACTTCAAATTGGTATCACCAAAAAGTACAGATCGCCCTGCAAAATGTGAGCACTCACACAACCCCGTACACATAACTACAAAAAAAGTTATAGGGGTCAGAATATAGTGATATTTTTTTTTTCTCAAAGGTTTTAATTTTTTTTTTCAGTATTAAAACGCAAGAAAATGATACAAGTGTGGTATTGTTGTAACCGTACTGACCTGGAGAATGAAGATAACACATCAGTTTTACCACATAGTGTAAGGTGTAAAAAAAATAAAAATAAAAACCTTTGTCAGAATTGATTTTTTTTCCCAATTCTACCCCATTTAGATTTTTTTTTTCTGCTTCCCTCTACATGTAATCGTAAATGGTGCCATTAGAAAGAGCAATAAGCCCTCATAAGGCTATGTGAACGGAAAAATAAAAAAGTTAGGACCATGGGAAGACGAGGAGGGAAAAACGAAAACGAAAAAAAATGGAAAATCTCAGGGTCCTCTAAGGGTTAAATATGGCTGAATATGCTGTCATATGTAAGGGCGGCGTATTATAGATAGAGATCTCTACTCCGGGCAGCCAATATTACACAATAAAAAGAGTATTGCGTTCCCTCTCATGAGTATGAGCACGCTCCTATACATTATAATGTACAGGGCAGGCAAGCGATGAGGTGTTGCAGTAGTTTCTGCAGCTTCTTACCAGCAGGTGTCGCTGTTGATCCACTGTAGGCACCGCTGGCCGCACACATACGGTATACAGTTTTCTATATAAATGCTATATGTACGCATCAAGTACGTTCTATAACTCGGAAGGCAATACCAACAAAATAAGCGGCGTTCTCGGATTCCTTGCATTCTTAGTAAACAATGACACAGATGGTTTAGCAGGAAAATGCTCTCAATGAGGCGTGCATGCTGGTGGGCTGCTGCGCTGCGGAGAAATCCAATCCTCAAGTTATACCTGCAAACAAGTAGAACAACTTCTTAACTCGCTCTGTAACAAAACAGAAAGAGGCCCGGGAGTTATCGCCTCTCATCTTAATGGTCTCAGATCCAAGCAGATGCCTGGAAGTTTCATTTTTCTATTCTGAATGTAGAGAAGACGCACGAGTGCCGTACATTAGCGCTGAGAAATGTATAATAAGCAACACCTGTTAGCAGGATCAACCCTATTAAAGGCATGCATGCTGCAGTTGCAGAGAGAGCAGAGCCTCTAGGTGTAATGGTAACGCCCCCGTTGCTCCTAGAGGCTCATTTGCATATATTAAAACATAATTGTTCTCAGCAATGCGGACACATATGAACATGGGAACAACACAGATGTCTTCAGCTGCCAAGTGCACATGTAACAGGTCAGCCAGTGTCATAGGTACAGAACTGCTGACAGATGCCCTTTAAGGATTCCTAACTTTTCCATTTTTCTCCCCCTCCTGGTGCCCCAACAGTGTTATCCTGCTGCTACCTTTATTACAGTGCCCACTCTTCTTCTTCCCAATGCCCCCAGATACTATACTGCAGAAATAATAGTGCCATACACATAGTAATATCCTCCCAGACTGCCCTAAATAGTACAAGTGTCCCCTACATTACCCCCAAACATGATAATGCTCCCTGAGAGTACTCCCACTAGTATTTCTGCCCTTTATATTGTGCCCAATAATAATGTCCCCTTGTAGTGCCCCAGTAATTATAGCACTCCAGTATTATAGTGCCCCAGTAATTATAGCACCTCAGTATGGCAGTGCCCTAGTAGTAATGGCACCCCAGTATTATAGTGCCCCAGTAGTCATTGCACTCCAGTATTACAGTGCCCCAGTAGTTATAGCACCCCAGTATTATAGTGCCCCAGTAGTTATAGCACCCCAGTATTACAGTGCCCCAGTAGTTATAGCATCCGGTATTATAGTGCCCCAGTAGTTATAGCATCCAGTATTATAGTGCCCCAGTAGTCATAGCACTCCAGTATTATAGTGCCCCAGTAGTCATAGCACCCCAGTATTATAGTGCCCCAGTAGTCATAGCACCCCAGTATTATACTGCCCCAGTAGTTATAGCACCCCAGTATTACAGTGCCCCAGTAGTTATAGCACCCCAGTATTATAGTGCCCCAGTAGTTATAGCACCCCAGTATTACAGTGCCCCAGTAGTTATAGCATCCGGTATTATAGTGCCCCAGTAGTTATAGCATCCAGTATTATAGTGCCCCAGTAGTCATAGCACTCCAGTATTATAGTGCCCCAGTAGTCATAGCACTCCAGTATTATAGTGCCCCAGTAGTCATAGCACCCCAGTATTATAGTGCCCCAGTAGTCATAGCACCCCAGTATTATACTGCCCCAGTAGTTATAGCACCCCAGTATTACAGTGCCCCAGTAGTCATAGCACCCCAGTATTATAGTGCCCCAGTAGTTATAGCACCCCAGTATTACAGTGCCCCAGTAGTTATAGCATCCGGTATTATAGTGCCCCAGTAGTTATAGCATCCAGTATTATAGTGCCCCAGTAGTCATAGCACTCCAGTATTATAGTGCCCCAGTAGTTATAGCACCCCAGTATTACAGTGCCCCAGTAGTCATAGCACCCCAGTATTATAGTGCCCCAGTAGTCATAGCACTCCAGTATTATAGTGCCCCAGTAGTTATAGAACCCCGGTATTACAGTGCCCCGGTAGTTATAGCACCCCAGTATTATAGTGCCCCAGTAGTCATAGCACCCCAGTATTATAGTGTCCCATTAGTTATAGTACCCCAGTATTACAGTGCCCCAGTAGTCATAGCACCCCAGTATTATAGTGCCCCAGTAGTCATAGCACCCCAGTATTATAGTGCCCCAGTAGTCATAGCACCCCAGTATTATAGTGCCCCAGTAGTCATAGCACCCCAGTATTATACTGCCCCAGTAGTCATAGCACCCCAGTATTATAGTGCCCCAGTAGTCATAGCACTCCGGTATTATAGTGCCCTAGTAGTCATAGCACCCCAGTATTATAGTGCCCCAGTAGTCATAGCACTCCAGTATTATAGTGCCCCAGTAGTCATAGCACCCCAGTATTATAGTGCCCCAGTAGTCATAGCACCCCAGTATTATACTGCCCCAGTAGTTATAGCACCCCAGTATTACAGTGCCCCAGTAGTCATAGCACCCCAGTATTATAGTGCCCCAGTAGTCATAGCACCCCAGTATTATACTGCCCCAGTAGTCATAGCACCCCAGTATTATAGTGCCCCAGTAGTCATAGCACCCCAGTATTATAGCACCCCAGTATTATAGTGCCCCAGTAGTCATAGCACCCCAGTATTATAGTGCCCCAGTAGTCATAGCACCCCAGTATTATAGTGCCCTAGTAGTCATAGCACCCCAGTATTATAGTGCCTCAATAGTCATAGCTCCACATGCCAAAGTTTTGAGTCATTATGCTCCTAGGGGTAATATCTCTATAACCACGTGGGGTATGGAGACATCCATTACACCGAGCCTCAGGGACTATGGGGGAGATTTATCATCCATCAGAAAAGTGACTTTAAAAAGTTGCAAGCTGTGTGTTTGTAACTTTTTAAATACAACTTTTTGATCGAGAAAGGTCGCGAGTGCCTCTTTTTACACCACTCTCGCCACTTTTCCAAAAAGGGCATGGCAAGGACGGGAAAGAAGCGTGACCAACACCTGAGACAAATTTATTTTCTTTTAGACTGGTTTTCTGATGCAAATGAAGCCAGAAATTTACGGCAGCTCAGAGCTGCCCTAGATTTCTGTTTAGGCGCACGGACTGCCGGAGGACACGTCTAATTTATGATGATGCCTTGTCTTAAGGCGCATTCTCCAGCAATGTAGGGGATATCAAGTCCAGCCCACAAAGCGCCGGTCTTGATAAATCTCCCCCTTTGTGTTCACCGTACAGGCTCAATGGCTAAGAGGCGCAGTACCACCCATAACCACCGTGTGGCACTTTGCCACTTAAAGGAAGACCAGTCCTGCAGCTTGTCTTATCTTTATTTGCTGTGAAGTTCAATGCAGTCTATTTTCCTTGTTATCACTCATTTCAGGCTCGAGAAAGCTGACTGTAATATTCCTTGATGTTATAACTTACAGGAAGTCCCCAGACTCCCAGCTCCATAACCACGACTTTATCTTCAGACATCTGCGGCAGCTCTGGTTGCATTCTGCACTTTTATAAGGTTACTGTTCCTTTAAAGATGAGCTGTCACCTTTCCTGACATATTTGTTTTAGTAACTACTTGCATCCTCCTTGTGATAACAATTCTGGAACATCTTTTCTCATAACTCTATGCTGTGCCATCCCTCTGTTATTCCTGCTAGAAGTTTCTGAATGAATTGCCTGCAGTCTGACACTATTCAATCATTGCTACCAGTGTCCGACTGTGCAGGGACATGCCCCCAACTGGTAACTCCCAGCTGGACCTTCATTGCAACCTGCTTGTAATTCATTCATAACTTCTCGCAGGAATAATAAAGGAATGGTACAACATGGAATCATAAGAATAGATGCTCCAGAATTTTTATCACATGGGGAATGCAAGTAGTTACTAAAGCAGACATGTCAGGAAGCATAGTCGTTGTATAATACCCCTGCACTTTATACGCCATGTGATGGACAGCCATGCTTCTGCTTCTATCATCCTGATATGATTAGATATATCTTTAGGAATAAGTCTTCAGTCATTTGTTGCTTGCAGTCTTATCTTCTGTACATACTGTACGTGCGGAGAACCCGACCATTGTGGGTGCACTGACATTTTTCAATGTGCAGGAAGTTTCCTTAGGAAACAATGGAGTTTGGCGATTAGTTTAGGAAAGAAATTCCTGTATAGTTTCATGATTCATTTAAATATAGATTTCTCATATCACAGAGGCAGGAAAATTGGGAATGTTTTGGAAAGGTTTTGGTTTACTTTAAAAGGGGTTGTCAGGATCGGTCATCAATCAGCGGGGGTTTTACTCCTGAGCGGGCTGTACAACCCCTTTAATGAGAATTTCTCCCAAAAAGTAAAATCATTTCAATAAATATCAAGTCCTTGATTTTTCTTCTATTATTTTGTTATATGATCTATTCAATTGTGAAGGTTATACCATATTTTGGTTAAGCGGTGTGACAATATGGCTGACATTAGCTCTCCCACCCTATTCTAAGGTCCTAGATGCCTAATTATGGAGGGATACTGGAACAGGGTTACTGGCAATATATGTGGCCAATAAAACCTTCTGATTCCAGTGGGATCTGCTAATATCATGGACTTAAAGGGATTATCCGATCCCTATAATGACTCCCTCCCCCCAATGCCTGGGCACCTCATATAGATTATACTTACCCGGCTCCCCAGCACCCACGTCGCTCCTGATCCCCGTATGGCTGCCGCTGCATCTCCCCATTGTGCGGATCAAAACATCCGACAATGGAGGGGGCACCCAATAGCAGGCTGTGATGGGGATGAGCCTCCCTAGCATCGCAGGTGACATTAGGGAGACTCGTCCCCGTTGCGGCCTGCTATTGACGACCCCCCGCCTCCGGATTTTGATCCACACAGCGGAGAGATGCAGTGGCAGGGGTGTACCATCAATTAGGCCAGGTGAGCCTCAGGCAGCACCAGGTAGGGGCAAGAGGGGGGCAGCAAAAGGGCCACGGGGGGCAATGAGCGCTTTCATTGTGGCAAAGGGGTTAGGTTAAGAATTTGGCATTGGGGGTGGCACGTCGTTTCAGTTTTTGCCTTAGGCAGCGGAAAGGCTAGGTGCACCCTTGAGCGGCAGCCATGCGGGGATCAGGAGCCACACAGGTGTCAGAGAGCTGGGTAAGTATAATCTATATAAGGGGTCCTGGCATTGGGGGGTCATTATAGGGGTCGGATAACCCCTTTAAAGGAACCTTTCATTTTGAACTTGGTGTCTGATCTGCGGACAGCAGTTTATAGAGCAGGAGGAGCTGAGCAGATATATAGTTTTATGGGAAAAGATTCAATATAACT
This sequence comes from Rhinella marina, assembly GCA_900303285.1. Taxonomy (NCBI): domain Eukaryota; kingdom Metazoa; phylum Chordata; class Amphibia; order Anura; family Bufonidae; genus Rhinella; species Rhinella marina. Next base: position 643,111 of record ONZH01010457.1, on the reverse strand, counting down.
TGTATTTGCATTAAAGCACTGCATTTACGTGCAGCTGCCACTATGGGGAGCTCTGCGCAAAGAAATTTCTTTTATTACGGCAGCTGTATAAATTACTATGCACTGAGCTCCCCCTAGTGGTGGCTACAGTCAGCCAGTTTTATAATATGTTATGTGAAAGGAAGCAGTGATTTAGAGCTGTATGGAGGGGGAGAGATTAATCAATGTATTTATGGCAGTTGTCTGGTGTAGACTGTTCAGATTGAGCGCCATATTTATGAATCACCTTTTCCACTTTTCAGACATAGAAGTCACACAAAGTGGGAGAGGCCAAGGGCGACTTCTTTTTATTACAACTTTTTAATTAAAATTTCTTCTGATGTTGCTTGCAAGCATACTTGGACACTGGATGGGGCAGGGGGGCTCACAATAAATTGTGCTATGAGGCCCTATGACATTTGTGCACACCCCTGGGCGGTACTACTGTCTGATAGCTCATATGGGTGTAGAAGTGACTGCCGTTCTATTCTAAGACTCCCTCCTCGTACTTAAGTGAAGGAGCATTCCAGCATTAGAGACGTCTTGGGGGATTCAGTTTTCCTGCTGTCTCAGTGTAACTTGTGAGAATTTCCATTTGACTTCCCCTTGATTTCCTTGCTCGGTTATTGGAAGTTTCCCACTCCAATAATAGAAGTATATTAAGAGGGTTTTCCTAGAAATGTATCTCCACAGGATACAGCATACATGCCTGCTGTGACAGTCCAGCTTCTGGAACCTCGTGTTGTCAGGGGAATTGATTTCCCCTGATCCGTGTTTGTTCTGATATGGTGGCTGACACACCACAAGTTCACGGCTCACTCCATTCAACTCTACATCTACCGAAACAGTCGAGCAAGTTTCCCAAGATGAAAAACTTTGAAAGCTAGGAACGCCTTCAAGGGCATTTTTTATGATTGCATTTTACTCATTTGGGGCTGAAAATAATTTTTTAACCTGGTGTTTAAATTGGTGTTAATATAGCCATTTCTGAGATACAAGGGTTAGAAATCAGTCTGTTTGCAGGCTGTCAGTTTCTATGTTTTTTTTATTTTGTCATCTCTTATCTCTGATCTCCTCACCTCAAAACACTTACTGAAGACATAATCTTATCAGTTTGTTAAGAACTGGGCTAAAATTAGTATTGATGAGGTCAGGAGATCTGAGATAAGACTCACACATGAGCCGTCAGATGACGGGATTGAAAGAAAACATATTGTGATAGCTTGCAGACTGATTTTAAACCCTTGTATCTCAGAAATGGCTGAACGTTTATAATAATGACCAATTGAAAAAATCATCTTTATCCCAAAATGAGTAATTAAGATCCACTTGAACTATGTAGGGCCAGAGTGGTGTTTAAGCTTGAAGAGAACCTGTAACCTCTCTTGACTTGTATTCCCCATGTAATCCCAATTCTAGAGCATCTACTTTTATGACTTATGTCGTGCTATTCCTGTATTATTCCTGCTAGAAGTTTACAAATAAATTGCCAGCAGTCTGTGGTAAAGGTACTGCTGGGTGTTACCAGTGGTGCCGGTGGGCACACCCCTAACTGATAACACCCATCTGTACCTTTACTGCAAGCTGCTACTAATTCAATCATAAACCTCTAACAGAAGTAACAGAGGAATGGTACAACATAGAGCCATAAGAATAGATGATCCAGAATTGTTATTACGTGGGGAATGCAAGAAGTTACTGAACCAGATGTGTCAGGAGAGGTGACAGCTCCTTTTTGAGGAATAGCTACTTATGCAATTACCTAATAAACAGAAGTAGCTTTACCTTTTTTCTTCTCATAGTTGAACCTAAGCTTTACGCGCAGCTTACTGACTTTTTTATTGCATTGTGCGTTACTTTTAGATGCACAAACAGAGCCTGACGCTCGTCGGTAGCTACCAGTGACCACACATCACTTTATTAATTTTAGAAGCTCTCGACCCACCATTGTCTGGAGGTATTCTGCAAGCTTAAAGCCACATTAACATTATCTTCTGGGTGCCAAACACCTGCTTGGAAGAGAGAAGAATGAAACCCTCAGTGTTTGTTCCACAAACACTGTGACTGTTACCTACTCTTACCCCTGTTAAGCTTCTCCAAATTGTAATTGTTTCCAATCTTTATAGCTTTTGCAAAAAATGAGAATGGAGCCAAGTTGCTTAGAGAGTCATACAATGCAGGAATCTCCCTGCGGGCGTTCTGTTCTACCCCGTCTGTTAGCAGGATGTATCCATCCAGTGGCTGTCATGCCAAAAACCTGAGCGCCGCATTCCTCTGTCACTCAATCATCGTGAATTATGCTGCACTTCCAAAAGAGAATGAGACACACAGTATCACGCGGCGCTTCATCTCAATCAAGAGCCCCACGACTGGTAACAAAATTACAAGCCCTTGTTTACACTGCCGAGATGGGATGGTCTCTTCTTACTGAAATCAATGGCCCGGCTTGGAGCAAGTCTTTCATGGACAAGCCAAACCCTTTCCAGCAAATGAGAAGAACACTTGGAGGTGTAACCCCCTTCTGTCAGCGCAGATTAACGTACAACTGAATGTACATTGTACCCCCCTTTTTTTTTTTGATTCATAGAATGAATCATGGCGGGAGAGAGGCAATCGCTGTAAAGTTTGTAGCCATTCTAACAAAGAAAGTCTTAGGAAACATTAACTTTCTGATAGATGTATATCTTCACGATTGACCCCACGCTAGGATCTGGACGCACACCTCTTGACCTGTCTTCCGTGGAAAGTCCATCCATGTTTTATCCCTGAAGATGTCTGTGAAGGGCTCGGATTTGATCTGTGTGTCCATTTTTTGCTCTCTGTATTCCACGGACACTGCTCAGCTGAAAATTATTTTCCACTGACCCACGGTCGGTGGAACCTCACTGATGTGTGGAAAAAACACAATAAAAATCAATGGATCCGTGTGCTGTCCGTGATTTACTGAAGTGTGGACGAGCCCTTAGGGTACATTCAGACAACAGTGAAAAAAACAATCGCTAAAAATTATACACTGTTTTTCATGCCCATTTTGCATCCTCATGTGCATCCGTTTTCTGGCGGTCTATCTGGACCTAAAAAATGGATGAAAAACGAATATTAAAAACAGATGAATTTCATTGTTTTGGTTATTTTTTTAAACATCCCAACCCCTGCAGTGCCCTCAGTATACATAATGCTCCCCACAGTGCACCTTGAATATTCAGTGGTCCCCATAGTGCCCCAAGTATAAGTAATGGCCCCCATAGTGCCCCCCAGTATAAATAATGGTCCCCATAGTGCCCCCTAGAATAAATAATGGGCCCCATAGTGCTTTCCAGTATAAATAATGGCCCCCACAGTGCCCCAGCATAAATAATGGCCCCATAGTACCCCCCCAGTATAAATAATGGTCCTCATAGTACCCACCAGTATAAATAATGGTCCACATAGTGCCTCCAGTATAAATAATGGCCCCATAGTGCCCCCTAGAATAAATAATGGGCCCCATAGTGCCCTCCAGTGTAAATAAAGGCCTCCATAGTGCCCCCCAGTATAAAGAATGGCCGCATAGTACCCCCCAGTATAAATGATGGCCCCCATAGTACCTCCAGTATAAATAATGGCCCCCATAGTGCCCCCAGTATACATAATAATGGCCCCATAGTGCCCCCCAGTATAAATAATGGCCCCCATAGTGCCCCTTAGAATAAATAACGGGCCCCAAAATTGCCCCCAGAATAAATAATGGCCCCCATAGTGCCCCCAGTATAAATAATGGCCCCCATAGTGCCCCCAGTATAAATAATGGCCCCATAGTGCCTCCAGTATAAATAATGGCCCCATAGTGACCCCCAGTATAAATAATGGCCCCATAGTGACCCCCAGTATAAATAATGGCCCCATAGTGCCTCCAGTATAAATAATGGCCCCATAGTGCCTCCAGTATAAATAATGGCCCCATAGTGACCCCCAGTATAAAAAATGGCACCATAGTGCCTCCAGTATAAATAATGGCCCCATAGTGACCCCTAGTATAAATAATGGCCCCCAATAGTGCCCGCTAGAATAAATAATGGCCCCCATAGTGCCCCTCAGTATAAATAAAGCCACCCTTAGTGTCCCCCACCCCATTCTGCTGGTGCTGACAAAAAAATAAAATAAAATATTCACCTCACCACTTGCACCCGCAGGAACACTCCCTTTAAGTATAATTGTAGATATAGAAAAACCTGAGATCTATAGATGCATTCACATGTAGCAGTAATGGCGCATTGATTACACTGCGGTTGCAGTCTTTTAAATCCCATAAGACCTTGTGCTAGTAGAGGACAGTACTACAGTTACATAGGAGCAAATTAATTAATCCTAGCCTAGAATATTCACCAGCCCTGCAGTACAAAAGAACTGTCATCCTCTGCTTATTCTGCCCAGTCTACACTGCAAAGTTTTGAACCACTAAAATCCTCAAAAAGTAGCTCTTTTGCATTTACTGTTATATTACGTGTCGTCCTATGTTAACTACTCTAGCGGGAGTGTGAAAAGGGCAAGGTTTTATTTATTTGTTTATTTTAATATGGAATGAAACTGTTTTTAAAAAATATGTTTAGAGTAAAATCTGAATTTCAGTAATATGTCCTGTAACTTTATCTGGCCATCTATCAGAGTTTTCTATATAAGAACAATATGGACAGGCCGTGGCGGGTTATGTAACAAGAAGATTCTCAAAACTAAGTAAATGAACAATATATAATTAACAAAATGATATTATAAACAGGAAAGAACACAAAGCCCTGGCTCAAAGACAGTGACTTGGGTAAGAAATGTATCTTCTTGCATTGTCTCTGCCTTTCCATCGTCTTTATATCTAGATCCATGTGAAGGTGTGAATATCAAACAGGGCATCATTTAAGAAATGTGCATGTCCGCCCCCTTGAGAACCATTTTGTTTTAATAAGATTCCACATTCAGTTCACATTAATTCCTTAAAGGGGACCTGCCACGTTGAACATGGGAACTGAGCGGCAGGAGAATCTAAACGGATCAATTTATGGGAAGAGATTCAGTAAAACTTGTTTTTCATTCACTTATGTCCCTTGTCATTCTGGGCTTTGTAGTCCAGGAGGCGGAGCTATCAGTGATTGACAGCTATCTGTGTATGCACAGTCATAGAGGGAAGGTTGTCAATCACTTATAGGACCATATGTTTCTGCCTCCATTTCAGAAACGTAAGCCGCAGCGGCTGCACAGAATGTATCTCAGAGGCAATAGCCCTCAAAAGGAAATGTACTGCGCAGGCGCTGGAAGCTCAGCACATTGCATGCGCGCGATTTGGAGCTGCATTGATGTGACATCAGGGGAGAGGGGTGGAAGCCTTTGTCTGGTTAGCAGACAGTAGGGGGGGACAGTGGGCTTAGGCACTTTAAAAAGTAAAACCCACCCAGCTGGGGACTAAATAAAAGTGCTTTTCCTGGACATTGAATAAATCCAAATGACATAAAGGTATATCTAGAATGTTCTTACATAGTTCTGATGGCCATAGCTGATAGTTATATTAATGGAAAGTATGTGACAGGCTCCCTTTAAGCTCAATATATTAAGAGTATGCAGTAAACTCCTAAGCTCCCCCTAGTGGAGGCTGCAGGGAGACAGATTTTTTTTTTTTTTATTTTACAAGTCAGTAGTTTTTAATTCTCTAAACCCCTTATTGCTGCTAAGCAAAAAATTTTTGAGGTTCACAGTATACAATTTTACCTCCACTATAGTAATTTGCATACAAAGCTAGTGATCACCAATACGCCTTTTTACTGGCTTAAACAGGGGGTTTAAGCTAGACTGCTGGTGTTAGTCAATGATTATATGTACCCAAAATGGTGCATTAAAAACTATAACTTGTCCTGCTAAAGAATTTACCCTTATTCAGGTACATATACAGGAAAAAAACAAAAAAAGTTATAGCTCTTGGAATGCGATTTAAAAAAAATGTGCATAGTCACTAAGAGGTTAAACTTCTTCTTTTACACAGTGCACCTCTTAATATAACATGTAAGAACACCTTTGGAGTGGCTCCATTTTGACGGAGAGAGACTTGTTGCACTTGTACGAGAATGTCCTGAGCTGTGCGACACCTGAGCACACTCTTACCACAACCATGTAGAGTGGGACAAGCTCTGCAAGGAGCTTCTGCCTTCCATACAGTATTTCTATATAGAATTTGGAATGTGATGGCCAGTGTTGTACATAGAGAAGTAAGGGCCCCATAGCAAGGTTCTAGCCAGGCCCCTTCTCCGACAGAACAGAAGGGTTTCTGCCTAAACCCCTTTCAATGACCCTTGGACCATTTTTCCGCTGCCTTGTTTGCTGAAAGTTGTTCCTTTAGAGGGCAGAGTCCTGACCAAGTTTTCACCTCCAGTAGAAGAGGAGATAATCCCAACTAAGACTGGGCCTCCTCTTGTCCTGGGCCCCATAGCAGTCGTATGGTCTGCCGCTATGGTAGTTACGTCCCTGGTGATGGTGATGTGAACATGATATTTAAAAATACTGACTGAGGAAGCTCTACCAGGCAATATAATATTTTACATGCTGGGTAGATGGCTCTGGAACTGCTTCTGTACACCACTAGACCTCCTGCTCCAGACACCCAAGCATAAGCCATAAGGGAGATCTCTTTAGATTTTGGATGGACAATTGAAGGGCTGTAGGGTTAATGTGGTGAGATCAATATCTAAGTCTTGTGGTAAGTTGTGGTGGGGTTATAGGTCAGCCTGGCAAGGTTTGAAGACTGAAAGCCAAAAACTTTAGCTGGTCAAAAAGTGCCCTGAACAAGCTTTTGGACATAATTTAATTGCACATTACTTGTAAAAAAAAAAAAAAAAACTATGATGGGTCAATAACTTCTGTAGTTTATTGAATATGATACCTTTTTTCTCTCTTGCTGTTTTAACAATTATGCTTAAATCTCTTTTTTTAACTTTTTTTCTGTTCTTCTTTTCCTTTTTTATTTAATGTTAATTTTTAAAATTATTTTTCTTCTCTTTCTGTTTTTTCCTTTCCTTTTCCATTTTTTCCATTTGTTTTCTACATGCTATTCTTATTTTTTCCCTTTTTTAAACAATTTTTGTTTTTTGGATTTTTAGGGCAAAAAGAAATGAATGAGGCATTAATTAGCATTTTAAGCAAAACTTCAATTCTCTAATTCTCTATCAAGATACATCCATTTTGACATGCATGCAGAGAAAAACAAAAAAAGGGAAAAAAGAACATTGCAAAACATATTTGAAAGAGTGAATATTTTTGAACACAAGAAAAAAATAAATAATAAAAAACTATTGGAATTTTGCCATAAATACTACTGCTTTCAAAGGTCCTCGTTGTATTGTGAGTCTCTACACTAACTAAACAGAATATTGTATCTAACTGCAAATCTAGAATAAGAAACTACGGTAAATGAACAGTTTAAAGCCAGAATCAAATTATCTCCCTCCACAGAGTTCGTCTGCCAGGAAACCACTCTCTCAGGGATTATGGAACACTTTGTGGTAACATTCCTAGATAGCCAGTCCTGATGTTCCAGGTCTTCTATGTGGTGTTCAGTCCAGAGCCACCATTGATGTGGTCAATAATTGGTCCAGATGTCCATCCACTGTAGCTGGATGGATCCTGGTGAAATTGTGAGGATCATAAAGGCTTGGTTCCAGGGGCGTAGCTATAGGGGGTGCAGAGGTAGCAGTCGCTACCGGGCCCAGGAGCCTGAGGGGAAGACACACCGCATGAGCCGCATAAGAAGACACACAGAGCACTAAGGGAAGGGGGGCCCAAGCTGAACTCTTGCACCGGGGTCCATGAGCCTTTAGCTACGCCCCTGCTTGGCTCACCAGAGTCAGTTTACCCCTTCATATCTATCTGGACAGACAAAATAAACATTCATTTGCTGGATATTGAAGGCATACCCAACAAGCTGATGGACCCTGGTGGGCCAGTAATTCATCCAAACATTGTCTAGGGAATAGGTGCATCACCTAGGGTGAGAGTGCAAACTCTTCATTAGCCACTATGATAAATTGGGCTGGGGGTTCAGAAGATCCAGGCAGTAGTGGTGGTTCTAGGAGGGCAAATGAGATGGACTGAGGCCTCTCACCTATTGTGGAAGTCCTGAAAATATGAGCATCAGCAGTGCTCCCATAGGCCCCAATATCCCTAGTGACAAACCGGTAACTAGTGTTGGCCAAAGCCAACACCATTACTGAAAAATACTACTTGTAGTATCGGGACCCTGAGTGAGGTGGCTTCTTAACACAAATGTGTTTGCCTTCCATACCCCGATGCAGATGGTTAACTGCGCTGATTCAATTGGGCCTTCAACAAGACGGAGCCAGTTTTCTACCTTGGCTTGTGGCATCACCATCCTTTCTGCCAGATCACTTCACAGGTCACTAGAATGATCCGTGAAATTCTTGGAACTTGGATCCTTTTTTTGCACTTGTAAAATTGGACATGGCCATTGAAATACAACATGGCTGGTCTGTGATCATTTATTGTCTACCAACTGGGAAATACAATATGAAGATCCATTTTACAGAATTGTTCTAAATGTGTTTTCTTGCACATGTTTTAGTTTATCCATGGTGAATATCTATATACGATATCTATGACACATATGGCAGATCTGTTGTGATCCATTAGGTTCAATTATTTTTGAGAGGGGGAGGGGCATCTGATTTCCTCTATTTATCATGTAAACCCCCATTTCAGGACTATAATGTATTAGTCGGAGGACCCTTTGTACAAATAGTCATTGCCTCATCACTGCAAGCTGTGTTTGGCTAAGATCATTAACCAAACTATAAATCACTCGTTAGAGGAAGATTACATCTATTTAAATTGCGGTATCTTCTTAATTGTTTATGCCCTTCGCTTTTACACACGGAAATACACCCCGGCACAAGAGCTTACAGTCTAACGGCTTTCATTACAAATAAAGTCATATTTTCCAATGTGTGCCTCCAAGTCCTTTGGCATTGTAGCGGCTAAGTGGCGTTGCTAAATGGTTCTAATTGTTTTTTAAGGTTGGGCTGTACCGCCACATACATCTACGTAACGGTAAACAATCCGCCAAGCTTCAGGGCTGGCATTAGGTCATGGGTACGGAACGGAGGATTAACAGATCCATTCATGACATATTGAAACCTGTTGGTATCATGGAAGCTTAACATCCTTCTATACGCATCAGTAAGAATCATAAATATCTACCTAGCGCTGTCCAATCTCTTAGTTGATGACTCCCCAGGAGCAGCATGCTTCATTGGATAAGAAAGGCCATGTATTAAGAGTAAGAATGATGTTACACTCTGCATTATCAGAGACAAAAATGAAATAAAAAAATTGCTAAATTTTAAAGGGATTCGAAACAATTGCCATCCAGTAAGTATATTTGCTTCGCAAACTTGCCTTTGTAAAATATGGAATCTTCACCGGGCTCAAGCTTTGTTACAATGTCATTATTTCCTTCTGTATTATGTAACATTTTATATTGCTTCACGCCCTTTTGTGGCGTTGGTTGACAGGTCATTGTAGAAAGGTTTACTAACCAAAGACGGACCCTGATGTTGCTAATGGGCCTCTAGAGAGGGGTAAACTTTGGCACTGTTCCTCTTCACCCGATACGAACCTTCAGAGGCTTCTACCGTCCCCATGAACACTGCAACTTTGTTTAAAAAAGACCATTTTTGGTGTCTGTTCTTCTCTATAAATGCACTTGAATTTGGATATAGAAAGAGGTGTCATCAACAATGTCTCCATTTCAAATATTGCTGCTTCATATCTGTTATAAGGATATGCAGAGACGGAACGGATATGCTGCGGTTTTGCCTCTGTGGCAAAAGTGTCGGCAAAGCGGATGAGATTTTAAGAAACATCATCCACACTCCTGTGATGTAAATTGACCTACAACATAGATTTTAAATCCACAGCGTGTCCATTTATGTTGGAGCACGCACCATGCATTTCACCCTTTGTAATTCTCAGGTTGAAGTCCGCAGCAAAATCCACAACAAATGTGCAGCTGAATTTTGCCTAAGAAAAAGCGACAAAATTCACTAAAATTCCACTACGTGTGGCCATACCAAGTATATGGATTTGAATGGGATCAAGCTGAACTCCAATACTAGGCACTGCCCACCGACAACAGTGGTGCTGTTTCTGGGGGGAGGGGAGAATCAGTGAATTTTTTCCTTTTTTTGTTTATTGGACCAATTTCTGTACAGAACATCTGTATTGGGTTTAGATAATGCAAATGTCATTGTCAACATCCGGGGCATCATAGTTTGGAGCAAGTCGGACATATCTCTTCTTCTCACCATCAGGCCTGATAAGAAGAAGCCCCCAAACACTTGGGTAAGAGTGTATAATATAGCATATAAAATATAACTTTTAATAGATATGCAATAAAAAATCAAAATGTTGTTTTGCTTTGTGCTACTGGCACCGATTTTGATTTTTTATTGCATATCTATTAAAAGTTATATTTTATTTGCTATATTATACACTCTTCCCAAGTGTTTGGGGGCATATTTTTTTATTTCTGTTGAAGGAGTGTCTGTCCAGGGATCAGTTATCAATGCTCTCTGGTACTTATGCATGTATGTATCTGATAAGAAGAAGGCATATGACTTTGGACCTCTCAGTGTCGTACAGTTTCTTCACAACCTTTTTGATCTGCTGCTGGTTGGCTTTGATATCAACAATAAAAGCCAGAGTGTTATTCTCCTCAGTTTTCTTCATGGCTGACTCAGTGGTCAGAGGGAACTTGATGATGGCATAATGGTCAAGCTTGTTCCTTGTGGGAGCACTTTGGATTACTTGGGTTGCCTCCTAAGTCTCAGGGTCTTAGGCCTCCTGAATGTACAGGGAGGGGTCCTGATTTTATTCTTCTTGTGATTGTGTGCTCCTTTCAATACAGCCTTCAAGGTCTTCAGCTTGGCTTCAGTCTTGGGAAGGAGAGCGTCTTTCTTTGCCTTCAAAACAATCTTGAGGAAAAGCACCCCAATTTTTCTAATCTTATACAACACTTTTAATATCTTGGATTTTGTTACAAAAGCAGCTGTGGTCACAGTCAATTTTCCTGATATGTACAAGGAGCACTCATGTTTATATATGTAATTCATAGAGTCAAGGAATAAAACGGGAAAACAGGAAAATAGGGATGAAAATTAGACTAGATCACATGCCTTACCATAGTTACATAACCTCTGTTGAGATCATCAAGGATTCAAGACTGGTAGAGGAAACTTCAAAAACTTAAACCATGGCAGTGACTTTTCACTCTTAAATGACAATGGCGATAACCTAAAGATCCTTATAAAGAAAGGTAATATAGCCATCAGTGGTGAAGATGTAGATGAAGTCCTTCATTTGTTTGCTCAATTCAGCTTTTAACAACCAGGTATCTAGCGTGCAGTGCATTCGGAGACTCTTCAGACCATTTCACTTTTTTCACATTTTCTTACTTTGCAGCCTTGCGCTAAAACAAAAAAAGTTCTAATTTTCCCCCATCATTCTGCACCTAATAAACAGAATGTTAAAAATCTTAAAGCTAATTTATTGAAAGGGAAAACTAATATCTTGAATTGGCATAAGTATTCACACCCTTTACTCAGGACTTAGTTGAATCACCTTTGGCAGCGATTTCAGCCTCCAGTCTTCTCGGGGAGGATGCCACAAGGTTTGCACACCTGGATTTGGGGATTTTATGCCATTCTTCTCTGCAGATCCTCTCATTCTCTGTCAGGTTTGATTGGGACTGTCAGTGGACAGCGACAACCATTTTCAGGTCTCTCTAGAGATGTTTGATTGGGTTCAAATGAGGACTCTGACTGGGTCACTCAAGATCATTCGCAGAGTTGTCCCTAAGCCACTCCTGTGTTGTCTTGGTTAGGGTCAGTGAACCTTTGGCCCAGTCTGAGGTCCAGAGTACTCTGGATTAGGTTTTCATGGCGAATATCTCTGTACTTTGCTCCATTCAGCTTCCCGTCCACCCTGACCAGTCTCCCTGTCCCCCAGCATGATGCTGCTGCCACCACCATGCTTCACTGTAGGGATGGTATTGGGCAGGTGATGAGAAGGGCTTCCTCCAGACATGACGCTTAGAATTGATGTCAAAAAGTTCAATCTTGAATTCATCAGACCAGAGAATCTTGTTTCTCACAGTCTGAGAGCCTTTATGTGCTTTTTAGAAAACTTTCATGTGTCTTTTCCTGAGCAGACACTGCCATAAAGCCCAGATTGGTGGAGTGCAGCTGTGATGGTTGACCTAGAACTTTCTCCCATCTGCAGACAGGATCTCTGGAGCTCAGCTAGAGTGACCATTGAGTTCTTGGTCACCTCTCTTACCAAAGGCCATTCTCCCCCAAATACTTAGTTTGGTGGGGCGGCCTGCTCTAGGAAGGAATGTGTTCCATTTTTTAATTATGGAGGCCACTGTGCTCTTGGGAAGTTTCAGTGCAGCAGAAATGTTTTGTACCCTTCTCCAGATCTGTTCCTCCACACAATCCTGTCTCTGAGCTCTACAGGCAGTTATTTCCTTCTCATGACTTGGTATTTGCTCTGTTATGCATTGTCAACTGTGAGACCTTATATAGACAGGGCAGTGTCTTTCCAAATCATGTTCAATCAACTGAATTTTCCACAGTTGACTTCAATCAAGGTTCTAAACATCAAAAAGATAAAGCGAAATGGGAGGCCCCATGAGCTAAATGTCAAGTGTCATAGCAAAGGGTCTGAATACTTACAGTATGACCATATAAAATTATTTAGGCTGATTACAAACATAAATAATATGTTCACTATATTGTACAGGTTATTACGACACCAAATACTTTTTTGTGATATTTAATAGTAAGTATGTTATAAAAATATTAAGTATGTTACACTGCAGAACAATGTAACTTTTACCATAAAAGGTAAAAGCTGGAAAATAAAATTTAGATTTTCCTGACATATCCTTTAGAGAGAAAGAACTATTTCTTAGTTCATGGTGAGATTTGAACCCCAAACCTTCTTTATAGCAGGCAATAGACTTACCACTAGTCTATAGTACTGCCTGGTTGTAGAGACATTTTTCTATTTTAGATTACATATTTTTTGTTTTAAGACAGCCATAACCCTTGAGGTTGCCATAAACCTTAGACACATAGTATTCCTGACTTCCATCCTTATTAGGACATTTGGAAACCATAGAGTAGAATCCTCCTTTGTGTCTAGGGCATAGACCATCTACAAAGAGTGCCTCACAGAGTGAATGTCTATTACAGACAGAGGATCCTATTATCAAAATGGAGCTGGACAAACCAAAAACACATTACAACGTGCAATCTTGGTTCAGTAAACTTGTATTATTCCAGTAATTTATGGTTGTCAGATACTTCTGGAGCTGTATATACATAAGGAATCAATGGGATCAGTGAGGGATAATCCAATCTGACCCATGCCTTTCCTTAATAGAGATGTTGCAGGACTGTTTGGCTGCCTGCCAATGTCTGTTTATGGAAATAGAGGACTGAAAATGGGGTAATAAGGGTCAGGTGCCTCTTACCACATGCTTTTTTTAATGTACTCTTTTAAAAACCTTTAATTCATGACCTTTTCCATTTTATAGTGGATGGGCCTCTGCTTTTTTTCACCTGTGTTTCTTGCAGCCACCACTAGGGGTAGCATATTTCCAAAGCAGTATGCATCTGTATATGAAGAGCTCCCCCTAGTGGTGTGGTTTTTTAAAATTATTTTTTAAATATTAGAAGTAGGGAATTAATGGTAATCGATCACCTATCCAACTGTCTGCATAGACACACATAGAGTTATCTCCGAGAAAGGCATTAAGTATTCTAGCAAAAATATATAGAACAAAATAAAAAAAGTGAGTGGGGGTTCTCGCACAATCCCTAACAGGTTGGTTTATTTGTGGTTCATGTCCTAATAAAATCAGATGGGCTGGTTTATATAGAGCTCCTGGCTCCCTGGAAGGCTGCTTTCTATCTTCAGGGTGAGCATGGTGGAACAGACACATATTTTTAGAAACCTTCTAAATTCTGTGCATTGTTTCCACATTCCATGGCTGAAAATGTCCGTAACGAAATCTCTGAGTTGCTGCCGTCCACGCAGTCATTGAGGATTGTGTCTTAGATTTTGTGTTTCACTCGAAGAATGAAATCTCACATTTCTTATGAATGGACCCAAGTCAATGTTAATTCCTGTTATTGTTTGGTGGAGGGAAGAGGTGACTGCCAACCACACTGCAGCTCACAACTTTCACAGAGGGAAAAAGGGGCACCAATGCGCTACTGCACACTTTTGTTTCTGCCATATCTGACCCCATATACAATAAAGCCACATATCCCACTGCATAAACATTGGTGTCTCCCACATTGGCAGCTTTATGCCCCCATACAAAGTGACGCATGTCCTTCATGTACAGTTCTGCCATACCCTCCCTTGACTGCAAACCACAGCATCTCCTCCCTATCTAGAATATTTAATCTCTAGAGGAGGAGGCAGTGATGCCACCATCATCCATAATGATATTGTCCTAATTATTGTAGCTTCACAAATTCTGATGGGTCTTTGACTCACAAAACCTTTTACAAAGAGAGTTACTCCCAGGATAACGGGACTGAACCTGGAGTCTGGGACAATCCTACTGAATCCAAGAGCCTTGTGGGATTTGCAGACATGCAAAGTGAGAGATAGTAATTCAGGACAAATGATGGAAATGTAGTAGTGTCCATGTAATGTTAAGCAGCACCCTTTTATACTTGAGGATGGTGCAGGTCTGGTTGGACCCACATTCACATGCCCAGCGGTAATCCACCTGCTGATTATATTCTGGTTCTCCACATCCATTCAGTGTATGGATCTCCTCTGATGTCTTACCTCCTCTGGTTTGATAAATGGGCACATTGGGGGTCATTTACTAAAGACTGATGTTTTTACATGCATGTTTATACATGGTAAAAAAAAAAACCTGGGGGAAGATCTGACTAATAAATTAACAAATTAATAACTTTGTTGCATCGTCAGCTATCCGTGTGCAGTGCCTGGGTTTGGGCTGGCCCCAACCCTATGCTGGATTCCCCCAGACACCATAAAGGTGTCACCACGTGTTGCTGGTCTATGGAGGGAGAGTCAGGGTCTGCAGTAAACCAATGTGCTTCTTTGCTTCTTTATTGCAGGAACTCAAGTAAAAACAATACAGGCAAGGCTCTGAGCTTTCTTCTCCAGTCTCCTTTCTGGCAGAAGAAGGTATCATGGTGAGGAAAGACTGAGCTAGCTGTCCCTCTCTCTTTCAAAAGGCTGGTACCCTGGCCAATGGGCTGGTGACCCAGGGTCTGTGGCTCAGTATCCCATACCTCCCAACCGTCCCAGTATGTCACAGTTTCTGGCAGCTGTCCCTGCATCCATAGGACGCAGAGACAGTTGCCTGTATTATGAAGAAGCAGAGAGCCAGCATCTGCTGGCTGCTTCATCCATCATCCCTCCTGTCCCGCCTGCTGGCTCTCCATACCTCTGGTCTGGGTGGGGGGTGGGGCCGGCTGGCAGTCAGCCTTGGCTCCACCGCTTCCACAGTTCCACAGACCAGAGCAGCCGATGTCCTGCTGATGCTGGTAGGAAGAAGGTAAGTATATGGTGTTTATTTTTTTAACTTTCTGTGAGTGACACAATGTGGGCATATTACTGGGGGCACAACATATTACTGGGGGGCACACAATGTGGGTATATTACCGGGGGTACAACATATTACTGGGGGGCACAATGTGGGCATATTACAGGGGGGCACAATGTGGGCATATTACTGGGGGCGCAATGTGGGCATATTACAGGGGTACAATGTGAGCATATTACAGGGGGGCACATTGTGGGCATATTACTGGGGGCACAATGTGGGCATATTACAGGGGGTGCAATGTGAGCATATTACTGGGGGGGCACAATGTAAGCATATTATAGGGGGCACAATGTGGTCATATTACTGGGGGGCACAGCTGGTCATATTACTGGGGACACAGCTGGTCATATTACTGGGGGGACATAACTGGGCATATTGCTGGTCATATTACTGGGGGGCACAGCTGGTCATATTACTGGGGGCACAGGTGGATATATTACTGCACATAACTGGGCATATTACTGGGGGGCACAATGTGGGCATATTACTGGGGGCACAAAGTGGGCATATTACTGGGGTCACAGCTGGGCATATTACTGGGGGCACATAACAGGGCATTTTACTGGGGGCTCAGCTGGGCATATTACTGGGGGCACAGCTGGGCATATTAATGGGGGCACATAACTGGGGAATATTTACTATGTGGAGCATTAAGGGGACTTGGTGGTATTAGGTGTATAGTTATGTTTTCAGCGAAGTTAGATGCGTGGCCTAGTGCTGAAAAAAATTTCCACACAATGTGTCCCTCTTTGTCCATTTACAAAGTTGGGAGGTATGGTATCCTCATCTCAGCGTCATCTTCTGGTCACTCATGAAGTCTGACAGAGTCTATCCTACCAAACACTGGTCCCTATCTGCAGACAGCTTGAGGCTGAAACTGAACCTTCTAGTCTGAGGGGTGGAGAAGCACAGCCCAAACAGAAACATTGTTACAATTTCTGTCTATCATTGACTTGTATGGAACTTCAATGCAAGCCAATCCAGACATAAATAGGTCTTCAGAAGTAAACAACAGAGCTAAACCAGACAGTCAGAAGGTCAGTATGTCTGTTTTTCTCCCTCCAAAACCTTCTATAGGTAGAAAGTCATAAAGTTTCTTACTATTAGTTGGCTGTGCACTAACCTTTTCCACAGTGCAGTGCAGCTATAGTGTAATATCAGTGCAAATGAACGGAATATATTACAATAAACATATAAATGCAGTTCAACAATGTGAAACAGTATAATTGCACACAGTAGCATGAATCACAGACAAGTTAACCCTTTAAAGTTCATTAAAATAGGGAATTGATGGCTTTGCATAGTAGCAATAAGGGCAAATGTCCACAAATGTCCATAGTCCCTTGCTGCAGGGCACTACATATGCACCAGAAAACAAAATCTACTTAAAGGGGTTCTGTAGTTCTTTTAAACTGGATAGATCATCAGCATCTGATCGGCGGGGGTCCGACACCCGTGACCCCCGCCGATCAGCTGTTTGAGAAGGCAGTGGTGCTGATGTAGCTCCGCGGCCTTCTCTGTGTTTTCCTCAGGCCCAGTGACGTCACGACTGGCCTGGGCGGGGCTAAGCTCCATTCAAGTTTTCCTGCAGCGCCGCTGCCTTCTCAAACAGCTGTTTGGCGGGGGTCCCGGGTATTGGACCCCCGCCGATCAGAGGCTGATGATCTATCCAGAGGATAGATTATCAGTTTAAAAGAACCACAGAACCCCTTTAATTTAGGATCTGGAGTAGATTTCAGTTATAATAAGGCCTCATGCACACGGCCGTTGCCCGACCATGCCTGTATTGCGGCCTGCAAAATGCTTGAATGGGTTCGCAATCCGGAAGCACTACAGAGCGCATCCCTGGGGTTTCTCGGTGCCTCTGCACTGCAAAAAAATAGAACATGTTCTATTTTTTGTGGTGTGGAACGATCACAGACCCATTTAACCATGGCAACCACATGGATGGTGCCCGTGCATTGAGGACTGCAAATTGTGGTCTCCAATGCATGGAATGGCTGGCACACATGAGGCCTAAGTGGAATAAATTATAGGAAATGTGTCGGCCGTTCCCGCTAAACTCTACTCTCTCTATTTTTTAAAAAGGTGAGACTGACAAAAAACAAAAAAGTTTCAAAATTGTTGTGCAAAATGCACCAAATTTTACAACTTTTTACACCAAACAACTGGCGTAAAGCCATGATAAATGACCCCAGGAGACTGTTTAAGACTAAAGTAAAGCTCCCTGTGGAAACTGCAGCCATATTAGTTGCATTAGAAATATACATTTTTTTAAATCACAGAAGACGACTCAATTGCTTTTTATAACAAGAGATTTCTTGATTCTAGAGGACACGCTCTTTTTTCAGACTCTTTTTTTCTTGCAGGTTATGGCTGAACATCATATGTTCTGTCTCTGCAGCCCAGTGTAAGCAGCCTTCACATCTCTGGACAGAAGACAGATGTTCCTGAACATGGGGAAAGAGAAGCTGCTGCTCTCGGCCTGGACGCTGAATGTTTTCATTCCAATCTCGGAGGTCAGGTCAGAGTTTGTCTAAATGACTTTTGTTGTTGTAATTATCAGATTAACTGATCTCTTGGGGCATGTTATGGAACCGTCCTATTAGGCCGTCTACTGCCCACCCAGATAACTGGCCAGGAGAATACAAGCATACAGTATGGGAAGTTTGGCCCATGTTTATTAAGAAAGGAGTCATTTGTGGCCGTTTTTCCCTATGTCCTATAAAACTCAAGTAAGCCAGATTTACAAAAATGTTGCACAGTTTGACATGTTTGCCAGATAAATGTGTGTGTTCCACGCTAATTGTAACACAGCTCTTACCTTAAATTGCTAATTTTGACCTCATCCAGAAGAGGGGTTGTACTTCACGCCTACTTGCAGACCAAGGCGTGGGTGCACAAACATGGAGATAAATGGCAGAAAAAAAGTAATTTAAGAGATTTTCGAACTGTTTATTGCAGTATCTGATCGGTGGGGGTCTGACACCTTGGAATCCTGCCAATCAGCTGTTTGAGAAGGTTATGGTTCTCTAGTGAGCGCCATGGCTTCCTTGCAGCTTAACAAGCACAGCGCCGTACATTGTATAGTGGCTGTGCTTGGTATTGCAGCTTAGCTCTATTGACTCGAATGGGATTGAGATGCACCTAGGCCTATGATGCCTAACCTCCGGCACTCCAGCTGTGGTAAAACTACGACTCCTAAGATGTGCACTTGCTTGGCTGTTCTCAGAACTTCATAGACCATGCACCTAGGCCATGGGGTGCCAGGTGTTCGACCCCCACCAATCAGATACTGATGACCTACAGTGCCTTGCGAAAGTATTTGGCCCCCTGGAACTTTTCAACCTTTTGCCACATTTCAGACTTCAAACAAAAAGATAGAACATTTAAAATTTTTCGTGAAGAATCAATAACAAGTGGGTCACAATTGTGAAGTGGAACGAAATTTATTGGATCATTTAAACTTTTTTTGTAATAATAAAACTGAAAAGTGGGGCGTGCAAAATTATTCGTCCCATTTACTTTCAGTTCAGAAAACTCCCTCCAGAAGTTGATCTCTGATCTCTGAATGATCCAATGTTGTCCTAAATGACTGATGAAGAGAAATAGAATCCACCTGTGTGTAATCAAGTCTCCGTATAAATGCACCTGCTCTGTGATAGTCTCAGGGTTCTGCATCATGAAGACCAAGGAACACACCAGGCAGGTCCCTGATACTGTTGTGGAGAAGTTTAAAGCCGGATTTGGATACCAAAAGATTTCCCAAGCTTTAAACATCCCAAGGAGCACTGTGCAAGCGATCATATTGAAATGGAAGGAGTATCAGACCACTGCAAATCTACCAAGACCCGGCCGTCCCTATAAACTTTCATCTCAAACAAGGAGAAGACTGATCAGAGATGCAGCCAAGAGGCCCATGATCACTCTGGATGAACTGCAGAGATCTACAGCTGAGGTGGGAGAGTCTGTCCATAGGACAACAATCAGTCCAACACTTCACAAATCTGCCCTTTATGGAAGAGTGGCAAGAAGAAAGCCATTTCTCAAAGATATCCATAAAAAGTCTGGTTTACAGTTTGCCACAAGCCCCTGGGAGACACCAAACATGTGGAAGAAGGGGCTCTGCTCAGATGAAACCAAAATCCAAATTTTTGGAAACAATGCAAAACGATATATTTGGCGTAAAAGCAACACAGCTCATCACCCTGAACACACCATCCCCACTGTCAGACATGGTGGTGGCAGCATCATGGTTTGGGCCTACTTTTCATCAGCAGGGACAGGGAAGATGGTTAACATTGATGGGAAGATGGATGGAGCCAAATACAGGACCATTCTGGATGAAAACCTGTTGGAGTCTGTAAAAGACCTGAGACTAGGACGGAGATTTATCTTCCAACAAGACAATGATCCCAAACATAAAGCAAAATCTACAATGGAATGGTTCAAAAATAAAGGTCTCCAGGTCTTAGAAAGGCCAAGTCACAGTCCAGACCTGAATCCAATTGAGAATATGTGGAAAGAGCTGAAAACTGCTGTTCACAAACGCTCTCCATCCAACGTCAAAGAGCTCCAGCTGTTTTGCAAAGAAGAATGAGCAAGAATTTCAGTCTCTAGATGTGCAAAACTGATAGAGACATCCCCCAAGAGACCGCAGCTGTAATCGCAGCAAAAGGTGGTGCAACAAAGTATTAATGCAATGGATTAATAATTTTGCACGCCCCACTTTTCAGTTTTATTATTACAAAAAAAGTTTAAATGATCCAATAAATTTCGTTCCACTTCACAATTGTGACCCACGTGTTGTTGATTCTTCACCAAAAATTTAAAATGTTATATCTTTTTGTTTGAAGCCTGAAATGTGGCAAAGGGTTGAAAAGTTCCAGGCGACCGAATACTTTCAAAAGGCACTGTATATAGAGGATAGGTCATCAGTATTAAACACTTGGAAAACCCCTTTAATTTGGCATACACCATTACACCAGGTCAAGTTGTATTAAAGGGGTTCTGTAGTTCTCTAAAGCTGATGATCTATCCTCTGGATAGATCATCACCATCTGATCGGCGGGGCCCGACACCCGGGACCCCCGCCGATCAGCTGTTTGAGAAGGCACGGCGCTGCAGGAGCGCCGCGGCCTTCTCTGTGTTTACCGCAGGCCAGTGACGTCACGACTAGCATCACTAGCCTGGGCGGGGCTAAGTTCCATTCAAGTGAACAGAGCTTAGCCCCGCCCAGGCCAGTGAAACTAGTCGTGACATCACTGGGCCTGAGGAAAACATAGAGAAGGCCGCTGCGCTCCTGCAGCGCCACTGCCTTCTCAAACAGCTGATCGGCGGGGGTCCCGGGTGTCGGACGGCCGCCGATCAGATGCTGATGATCTATCCAGGGGATAGATCATCAGTTTTACAGAACCGCAGAACCCCTTTAATATTTATCACTGTAGTTTCAACAAAAAAATGCAATAAATTAGTAAGTTGTGAAGATCAGGGCATCCTCCTAAAACAAATGAGAGGAGGGGGACCTGATGCTGTAAATCCCAGCAATCCTGAAATGGAATCAAGTATATTTCTTACCAGTTATGTGTAATTCTCATTTTAATAGACCATGACCATGTATCAGTCATATAATAAGCGCCATCTGTCAGCAGTTTTGTACCTATGACACTGTATGACCTGTTACATGTGCACTTGACAGCTGAAGACATCTGTGTTGGTCCCATGTTCATATGTGTCCGCATTGCTGAGAAAAATGATGTTTTATTATATGCAAATGAGCCTCTAGGAGCAACGGGGGCGTTGCCATTACACCTGAAGGCTCTGCTCTCTGCGCAATTACTGCACCCTCTGCACAAATCCACAACATGTTCATTTCTGCTGTGGATATCAACTATGGACTTCACTCACATTGCACAGGGTGAGATCTGCTACAAATCCACTGCACAATCTAGAAAACATTGGCTTTTTTCCAATGCAAGTTATGTCCTGTGTCTATGTCTGTGTTCAGACATTCAGAATATTATATATAAATATATATATATATATATATATATTTAGGAATTGTTGTCATCAGTGCCATCTTGGTTTATAGGACATTGAATTCCCAAAAATAAAAACTGTCCAGGATTGACTCCCCGGATAGGTGGGGATCTGACTCCCGTCACCAGTGGCGTACCCCCCATATAGGCAGACCACGCCACTGCTATGGGGCCCGCGGCACAGGCAATGGGGCCCGCGGCACAGGGGGGCCCGGAGCGCACGGGAGGCCCCGCCCCCTACTCTGCATCATTAAGATGCGTCCCGTCCCTGCGCTCCGGGCCTCTCCTGGCCCCCCTCACTGCCGCAACTTTTACCCTGATGAGTCCTGAGAGCGCTCCTGTGCGCTCCCAGCTGGCCCCGCCTCCTCCCTCACGCTGCGCTGCTGCTCCTGGACAGGGAAGGACTTGTGCAGCGCGGCAAGATGGGAAAGAAGACCAAGGGCCAGCCAGGACAAGAAACTGTAAGTTTTTATGTGTTTCATGTGTGTGTATGTGTGTGTATGTGTGTGTATGTATGTGTGTATGTGTATGTATGTATGTATGTGTGTGTATGTGTGTGTATGTGTATGTATGTATGTGTGTGTGTGTGTATGTATGTATGTGTGTGTGTGTATGTATGTGTATGTGTGTGTATGTATGTGTATGTATGTATGTATGTGTGTGGGTATATGCATACACTGTACGTACTGTATATTGTACAGCGTGGCGCAGGGGTTATATTGTCTGGCATGGTGTAACCGCTACGCATTTGTTGTACAGTATATATTATAATCCCTGTACCATGCTATACAATGTACAGTATAATCCATACACCATACTGAATAATATACAGTATAATCCGTACACCATGCTGTATAATATACAGTATAATCCCTGTACCATGCTATACAATGTACAGTATAATCCATACACCATACTGAATAATATACAGTATAATCCGTACACCATGCTGTATAATATACAGTATAATCCGTACACCATGCTGTATAATATACAGTATAATCCGTACACCATGCTGTATAGTATACAGTATAATCTTTACACCATGCTGTATAATATGCAGTATAATCCGTACACCATGCTGTATAATATACAGTATAATCCGTACACCATGCTGTATAGTATACAGTATAATCCGTACACCATGCTGTATAGTATACAGTATAATCCTTACACCATGCTGTATAATATACAGTATAATCCGTACACCATGCTGTATAGTATACAGTATAATCCTTACACCATGCTGTATAATATGCAGTATAATCCGTACACCATGCTGTATAATATACAGTATAATCCGTACACCATGCTGTATAATATACAGTATAATCCATACACCATACTGAATAATATACAGTATAATCCGTACACCATGCTGTATAATATACAGTATAATCCGTACACCATGCTGTATAATATACAGTATAATCCGTACACCATGCTGTATAATATACAGTATAGTCCGTACACCATGCTGTATAATATACAGTATAATCCGTACACCATGCTGTATAATATACAGTATAATCCGTACACCATGCTGTATAATATACAGTATAATCCCTACACCATGCTGTATAATATACAGTATAATCCATCCTTGTGGCTGCCCCCATTCAGTATAACGTCTCCTTAATTTAAAAAAAAATAAAAAATAAATCAGTAGCTCATGTATACATTTCTTTAGTGGCAAAAGGGGGTGTGGCATGGGAGGAGCCAGGGTAGCATGTGGGATGGGCCGGGGTAGTGGGCGGGGTTAGGGGCCCCATTCAGATTCTTGCTATGGGGCCCAATGATTTCTATGTACGCCCCTGCCCGTCACCCCCATCAATCAGCTGTTTGAAGGGACCTCACAGCTCCCCCGAGCACTGTGGTCTTTTCATAGTATACCAAGCACAGTGCCATACATTGTATAGTGGCTGTGCTTGGTACTGCAGCTCAATCCCATTCAATTGAATGGGACTGAGCTGCACATAGGTCATGTGACCGACGGAAGTGATGTGATCAGATTATCAATATTAAAATCCCAGAAAACCCCTTTAAGGTAAACCTAACTCAGGTTTTCACATACTTGTAGTAAGTCTCTGAGCACTATTCTGTACAGTTCTATCAAATGCACCACATCTTTATTAAACCTAATGCGCCCCATTCTGTTTTTAGGTCCAAATCTCTGTGCAAATTAATTTTGAAATATATTTGTCCAGTTTAGGGAAATTCTATTTTCTGACTTGACAAACGATGTAATTCTGGCTGTGTGCAGCAACTACTAGGGGGTGCTATGGATTTATATGGCTAGTATTGATGGGACCTGGTATGCAGTGAGCTCCCCCTAGTGGTGAATGCTGGTGCAGCAGTGTCACAACAGTGGAAGCATTTCAATTTATTTTTGACTTACATAGCACTGATATTATCACCACCTGCTGTCCCCAATGGGGCTCACAATCTAAGGTCCCTATCAGTATGTCTTTGGAGTGTGTGGGGGGGACCGGAGAACATGGAGGAAACCCACCCAAACACGGGGAGAACATACAAACTCCATGCAGATGTTGTCCTTGGTCAAGGTTCAACCTAGGACCTCCTTCCATTAATGTCAACCGTTTTTCTCAGTTCTTCCACTGCAGATCAGATGCATTGTTTGGAGGGAGACCTATTTGATCCGAAACACATCTCTTGTCTTACCAGAGCCAGACTCTGTCCCACCTCCATGCTTTACACTGCAACAACCAAATCAGAGACACTCATCTGTAGACTGCTGTTTCAAGATGCTTGCTCCTCCTCATTGCAGAACAGGGTACTGACTGGCTGGCTGAGATTCCTTTGATGCAGGAGGTTTAAATGAAGTCTGCCAGCAGTTTTAACCATGCTACACTGCTGACAGCACTAGGTAAGGGTTGGGGAGAGCCGAACACACATACATTTTGTAGAGCTTTTCTCATCAGGAGTAGTGTGAATAGGACGTTTTATTCTGCCAGGGTATGCTCCACAAGGGCCCTGGAGGAGGCGGAGCTTCACTCTTCACTCTATGACAGCTGTAGTGGTCTCTTGGTTGGATGGCAATGCTGTCACTCAGTTGTAGAGAGGAGGGGTTGTGAAGCACTTCGATGTAGAGAGCACCTCACAGTCAAGCTCCGCCTCCTGGGAACTTGCAGGAGCAGAATCTGGCAGAATAAAAGTTAATAATCACACTGCTCCTGATAAAATGTATGGTTGTCCTATTTTCCCCAGCTGCTATCTAGCACTGTTAGCAGTTTAGCATGGTCAACAGCGCAGACAGATTTCCTTTAATGAGCCAGACATTGACCTACAGGTGGCACTAGAGAGATATTTCCTTCTGGATGAGAATTAGTTTGCATACCTAAGGTTTTTTTTTTTCCTAAGGCCCCTTTCACACGACCGTATGCCCTCTGAGACATACGGTCCATGAGCTGGCCATATGATGCTGTGCACATCGGGCCGCCCGCAGGACTATTGTCCCGCACTAGTCCTGCAGGCGGCCCGACGTGCACAGCACCATTGTAATCAATGATGCTGTGCGCTCCAGTGCACACGATCGATGCCGCTCCGGGACATATGGCCCGCTCACGAACCGTATGTCTCGGAGGGCATATGGTCGTGTGAAAGGGGCCTAAGTCTCCATAAGGAGAACTTGTACCTTCCAAAACTCAAATCCGTGGTCCCAAAAGTGTCAGAAATCTGCTCATCTGATCTCACTCTCCTGCAGATGGCAGACTAGACAGTGAAGGACCATAAGAGGGAACAGCCAAGGCTTGGTCATTGATGGTGGGAAAACGGTGGCTTATATTGTACGAGTTTTGACCCTTTCCTTGCCGGGGACATACTATATAACTAATATGGAAGCAGTGAACACGCCTAGAAGACATGACCCATACAAGAAGTCAGCGGTGTAAATTAATTCTTCCTATTGTGTCATGCTCCAAACAGGGGAAAGGAGCTGGGAGGTTTTGCACTTCTGTCTGCGCCTGGAGTGATTTGTTCCTGTGGGCGCTGATAAGGGTGGTGGTGGAGTTTGACTCCGGAAACCTTACAAGATCCCCATGATAAACTCTGACTACTACAAGTAAACAGCTGAGTGTCTGCGGCCGAGCTGGGATTCTCGGCATCCTCTCCATGTAATGTCCAGTGCACACGTCATAGTTACTGTATAACCCCCACACACACACGCACACTTCCACAATAGGGGTGTCTATGTAATATACTACGCTAGAAAAGTTTTTTTCTTTTTCACTTTTTTTTTTTTTGCAGTTTGTTCCACTAGGAGACCTTTAGTCTCTTCACTGTTGTAACGTTGCAGGAACAAGAAGGTAGCTGCCTTGGGCTCAGCAATGTCAAAAGAGCAAGTCCCAACACATAATTCTCCCGCTGGCATGGAGCACTGGGAGAGCGGTGGCTTCCGCATGGGGTCTGCCATCTGCAGAGGACAATGCCTGCTATCTGCAGTCTGACAGATATGGTCAGACAGGATAATATTCAGACATATCTGAGATAAGGCCACCGCTAGACACACTGCGCACCGTAGACTAATAGGTCATTAAAATGTTAAAGAGGACCTGTCACCACTCAAGACGTGTCTCTTCCGGTAAATAATCACGTTTCACATGCAACAAGACTCGAGAAGCATCTATTCTTATGACTGTACGTTGGGCTTTTCCTCTATTATTCCTGCCAGAAATCTATGAATAAAATAACAATTGTTGGGGGACTGTCCCTTCCCGAAAGTAAATAAAAATAAAAATGGAACCGTAAAAATGGAAAATGCTTTGGGGCAGAAAGGGTTAAAGAGGACCTGTCAGCTCTCTTGGCATGTGTATTGCAATTTAGATATTGGCAGCCTCGCAAACTAAGAAAATATTGCGCCATCCCTCTGTTATTCCTTCTGGAAATGTGTTGATAAATTGACAATTGGGTCTAACCATTTATTCATCAAAAGGGAGGGAGGCTTAAGAAGTCTCTTAAGAGTGGCCAAAAAGTGGACCTTAGCTTTGGAGTGACGATGACCTCTGTAGTAGTATATTGATGTGGCTGGGGTTCGGGGCGCACCACCAATGAGGACAGGTGAGGCGAGCGCCTCAGGCAGCACCAGGTAGGGGCAAGAGGGGAGCAGCCGAAGGGCCATGGGCTGAAGGGAAGGGGTTAGGTTAAGAAATTGGCATTGGGGAGGTGGGGGAGCTGTTTCAGCTTTCGCCTCAGACAGCAGAAAGGCTAGGTGCACCCCTGAGAGCGTGGATGGTAGGGGCATGTCCCATTGACAAGATAATGATGTCATCAGTTCAGTTTATTCACTTCCAGGAGAAAGGCAGAGGAGCAACCCAAAACAGAACTGTAAGATTAGATGCTCCACAATTGTTATCTCATGAGGAATGCAAGTAGTAACTAAAATAGACATGTCAAGAGAGGTGACGTCTCCTCTTGAAAGGGTCTGAATACTTTTGAAAGACGTTTTTTGATTGCTCCAAAAGTAAAAAAAATAAAAACTTTGCAAGTATTTCAAAATATTGGACAATTTGTGCACACAGCTCTTACGTTTTGCTATGTGTTTCCAAGGATACAGACTACAAATAAAGCCTTTGTGTAGTCTGATCGTGCAGGTAATGGAGATGCCGTCATTGAGGAGGTCACCTCAATTTTCACTTTTGTCCATAGGTCGTGTCTGGTATTTGGTGAAGACTCATTTGAAAGGCAAGAAGATGACCTTAGAGGGACATCTGATGACTTTTACATTTTCTTTATTTTTGCTGGTGCAGAAAATTCAGTAGTTAGTATCTTTCCATGAATTTTAGAGCTTTGCATTATTATACAGTACATCCCATCAGACTAGCATGGCTCCAGTCTGCCCTGGGTATGTACGCACTGCTGTCACTGAACGTGAGACTAGCAATGGAACCAGTGGAATACCAAACACAGAGAACAACCATTCCACTGTAATAGGACCCCTGAGGAGAGTTGGTCCACCTCTAAACTACCTACCTTCACACTCCCTGTCCTCCAGGCCTTGCACCAAATTTATGGTATGTTCTAGACACTTTTTGCACCTCAGCATGGCTTACAGGAAAGGGATGCAGTTAAAAGGGTTTTCAGAGATTTTGATACTGATGACCTCAGGATAGGTCATCATTGGAGATGAGTGAATTCATGACAAATTCACAAAGAAATTCAATTTGTGATGAATTACTTCACATTTCTTTGTATGTAGCGGGCACAATGACGGGGAAAGGCAATTGCACCCCCGCCCAGGTTTGGCTCGCGGGATAACCTACCCACAGGCCCTGAACTGAGTCTTAAGAAGGTTGGTTTGGCTGAAAAAAAGTGATTTTACTCCATACACCAACCCTGCAGCTCTGGACACCTTCATCTGTGCAGAAAAGTTGGACACGGATCCACATAAATTATCTTTGAATTGAAAAAAGATTTCGACACCCCAGCGCCTGCAAAATCAAATGGAAATGAATTAATCAGGCAACAATGGCACAATGAAAAGGTAACAAATGGTGTAGAACACCTGAAATAAAAAAGGAAACATAGACCGGCGTTTTAGACCCTAGTCTTAATATCCCCGATAGCTTGCAATGGATCCACCAGAGTTATGAACAGGCGCTGGCCTCTACATAACTTCAGCAGATCCACTACCACTTCTAAATGTAAGACAGCTTCCTTGCCAGTGGCATGCCTAGGGTGTTTGGCACCCAAGGCGGGTCCCCCCCCCCCCCAATACTTTTAAAAAATTGTACAACCTTCACAGTAGTTTTGTCCAGATATGTGCCCCCTCACAGTATTTATACCCTCACTGTACAACATTCACACTTGTTACGCCCACATCGTGCCCCCTTCACAGTAGTTATGCCCTCTCTGTGCCCCTTTCAGAGTAGTTATGCCCTTTCTATGCCCCCTTCAGAGTAGTAATGCCCACTCTGCCCCATTACAGTTATGCCCACCAACTTCACAGGAGTAATGCCCTCTGTGTCCCCTTCACAGAAGTAATGCCCTTTGTGCCCCCTTCATAGTAGTAATGCCCATTATGCCCCCTTAATAGTAGTAATGCCCATTGTGCCCCTTCATAGTAAAAATGTCCATTGTGTCCCATTCATAGTAGTAATGCCCATTGTTTCCCCTCCACAGTAGTAATGCCCATTGTGCCCCTTCCATAGTTGTAATGCCCATTATGCCCCCTTAATAGTAGTAATGCCCTCTGTGCCCATTTGTAGTAATAGTGCCCTCTGTACCTACTTTGTAATAGTAATGCCCTCTGTTCCCCCTCCATAGTAGAAATGCCTATTTTGCCCCCTGCAAAAGTGACAGGAGTGACAGGAATGCAGCTTCCCTACTCCTGCTCCCTCATTGCTTCTGGGCTCTAGTACCCCCCGACAGCGGGCACCCAAGGCAGACCTTTGTGCTGCAATGTGCACCAGAAATACTCCTAATATAGGTGTATTTTTGGTTAGTAAATGACCCCCATAATTCCTCACAACACTTTATTAAAGTAATGGCAACCACAAGATGAAAAATACATAAAGGGGAAAAGGTGGCTATGATAGCACACTGGGTATCAGCCAATGTAATGCAAAGATATGGTAATAGGTTCAGGGGTACGGGTATTCAGCTAGCACTCCATTAGTTATACCCTCCCAACTTGAGCTCAATGTTTAGCCCATAGGGTTTGACTGTTTTGAGTTTCTATATCCACTGTAACTCCCTTTTCTTTAAAAGCGCCTCACTGTCATGAGGTCACTCGCTGGGATGTGGTCAATGATTCTGAATCTGAGATCCTTTTCTCTATGGCTCATATCAAGGAAATGTTTTGGGACTTTCAAGTCTTCCCTCTTTTGTTGATTTAAAATTTTATCTGGCAGTTAAAATCAAATAGTAGCAGATCTCGTTTTTATCTAATCTGTTTTTATTTTCTAATTATAGATTTATTTATTTTATTTCCTGAACATGATTATGGGGGTGGCCTGAGCTGTTCTTAATTTACAAAGCATTAAAAATTTGCTTTACGGCAGCCCCATGGGCCATAGACACTATGGTCAGGAGGGGACCTCATTGACTTCTATAGGAGAGTTTTCTAGGCATGATCTGTGACCTGTGCAGAGGTCATTGTACAAGGGAAGAAGAGATAAAACTTGACAATCACCTGAATAAAGGATCCTGTCTTATCTATAAACAGAGGTGATATCATTACAGGCAGGATTAAAATTAGTTAACTGCAGTAAAGTAACCAAGTAGCAAACCAAGAAGTGGCGCAAATTATTAGACATAGTGGCTAGTGCAAAAACTGCAGGATTTTTTTTTTTAGTTTAAGTATAAAAAGTGACACGGAAAATTAAAAATAACATCATCAAAAATTTTTTTAAAATATGTTAAACATAAAAAAGTGATTTAAACAGAAGGTCCTTTTCTGATGACACGTTCCCTTTAATTCACATCTTCAAGTCCAATGTAGGCTCCCCTATGTACATAAGGTTAACCAGACAGAATAGTGAATAAACCACATACACAGAGTCGCATGTAGGGAAGTGTTGAATGTGGTATAAATCCCCAAAGATAGGGTGGGCGAAAGATTCACCCTTCAGCATCAAAGGCCAATTCACACAGCAGAAACATCTTTTTCTGCCCAAGTAAGTCTACGTACTGGATTTGGTAAAGCCAACTTCTGCTTTAAAGGGAACCTGTCATCAACTTTATGCTGACCTCACTGAGGGCAGTATAAAGTAGTGACAGAAATGTTGATTTCAGCGATGTGTCACTCGTGAGCTAAAAGTAAGTGGTTGCTGAGAACCAGCATCATAATCATTGCAGCCCAGGCCTTGAAAAGAGTCAAATCTACCTGAGAAGAGTCATGGTCATTCATAATCTCCTGGTCTCCCGCCCATCTGCTGATGATTGGCAGTTCTCTCCTAGAGAGAAAGGGAGAAAACTAGGTAGAAGACTGTCAGTCATCAGCAGAAGGGCAGAGAGAGCAGGAATTCATGAATAACCAGGACTCTTCTCAAGTAGATTTGACTCTTTTTAAAGCCTGTGCTGCAATGGTTATGATGCTGGTTCTCAGCAACCAATTACTTTGAGCTCATGAGAGACACACCGCTGAAATCAGCATTTCTGTCACTATTTTATACTGCCCTCAGTGAGGTCAGCATAAAGTTGATGACAGGTTCCCTTTAACCACTTTGTCTGTCAGATTGGGGGGGATGCTGATAAGAAAGAAGGGGTGGATGACCGAACTCCAGAACATGTCTAAGGTTACTTCCAAGAATGGTCCGGCATTTGTTAATGATTTAACAGTACTGTAAGGGAATGAATTAACCATAGAATGTGGGTGATAACTGTCAAACCTTAATAAGTTATTGAGGTCCATCAGTTTTGTATGTAAGTCAGTCACCAAATTTGTTACCCATAATATTAACAACAGTATCCAGAAAATGTACAGAAAAACCACAGTGAATATAACATCTGAATCACTGAGGTAACCATAACTCCAACAGACAGTCACATGGGTCTACCCAAATCAAGAAGATGTCATCAATGTATCGCCACCGCCCCAGCACATGGCTGAGTTGCTGGGACAAATAGATGAAATTCTCTTCAAAGCATGCCATGTAGATGTTGGCATACATTGGCGCCACATTGGACCCCATTGCAGTCCTATGCTGCTGGATGAAAAATTCATCCCTAAAGACAAAATAATTGCAACAAAGAATAATTTCCATCAAAGACAACAAAAATTGTTCACAATTAGATATTAAAGATCCCTTCTCAACATAATGACAAACAGCCCCCATCCCCCTATCATGGTCGATGCAGGTGTAGAGGGTAGTTACATCAAAAGAAGCCAAGATGACTGTAGATGGTACAGTGCTGTAGTGGGATTTTGTGATGAGTTGTTCATTATTGATTAGGGGTTGTATCACTTCAACAAATGGCATTTATAATGTAAAGGATTCGGACCGCGGTCCGCCAGTTGAGTACCCCTGCTCTACATGATAAATGCCGTTTGCTGAAGTCAGACAACCACTTGTACCTCTGAAGATGTCATACTGGGGTGTTTATAGCTGGAGAATTGGTGTACCAAAAAAGTCGCTTTTTATGTTCCAACCAACCTTCTGAAGACGCAATTCATAGTTTATGTGTGAATGTGTAATCTCAGGGCCAGTGTCACGTGTTCAGGGGTATGTGCAGCCCTGCACTTAGCCCCACCTCTGACCCTGCCTACTTGCACGGCACGTCCTGAGCAACGGCGTACAACTAGTCAACGGTCCCTAGCCTAGGTACATGCTGGGGCATACAGGGAAGGGAACACAAGTAGAACTCAATAAACAAAGACAGAACACACACAATATCGGAGAGTCACTAAGCCAAAGTCGAACCACAAAGTCCCATCAAAACCAAGGGAGTGAGCAGGAACAAGTTCAAATGCACGAGCGCTCAGCTCCCCTGCTGCTTGTTGTCCAGGGGATGGAGGAAGCTGGCGGCACTTGTGAAGCGTGCGTCGCCGGGTCCTCCCCTCCCCTGGGTTGCTAGGGAAACAAGGACACCGGCCACGTTCCTGTTCGGAGCTAGACACGGGAGACCGGTGCAGTAAGGATGAGGTGCATCGCCGGCTCACCATGACAGCCAGTAGGTTGTTCCGCAAACCAGCGCTTTCACGGGCGCTGATTGTTGAGGTGCGCACTTTGGATGTGACATCCAGCTCAGGTTGTGGAATATCGACACCTGCGCACTGCGTTTTCTGAGACACTGAACTGCGCTCACTCACAGGGCCCATTTCAGGATGGGCCTTGCAGATTACTTTATTACTTAAGTATATGTGTTTTATATATTTGCAGTGACAGATGTTTGGTGACACCCATTCACATTCACTTAGGCAGTGATGCACTTACTGTACTTGATGAACTCATCAGGATGCAGAAGTTGGATGTGAGAGATGAAAGTGTATTCCCAGGATTTACAGATGTGAAGGTAAAAATAAGTTAAACACTTGTGTTCTCTTACTGTACTTTGCACGTTCAGTTAAGATGATTACTGCACAAACTATGTGAACTGATACTTAAAGGCTATGTACACCTTCACAGGAAATTTTTTTAATGATTGCATATTGCTCATTTTTGTCTAAAAATCATTTTTTCAATTGGCCTTTATTAAAAATATTGAGCTGTTCTGTCACAAAGGGTTAACTGTTTTTCTAGCTGTGTGATTGGTACTTTTACTTTGGTCATCTAATAAAGCTTATCTCTAAATTACTGAGAGGTCATAAACACTTATTTAAGCCACATTGTTATCAGTAAGATAAGAACTATAATGAGTGTTTGTAATGTCAGAGATAAGGAGTCTGTCTGCTCCACAGATGACGGAAAAGACAGAAAATCCATAGGCTGCCACTGTAGAGTCTCAGCTCTGTACAGAAAAAAGGAAGCCATATTTATAATAAAGACCAACTTAAAAAATTATTTTTAGCCCAAAATGAGTACAATGCAATAATATAAAAAAAATGTCCCCATAGGTGCTCATAGCCTTTAAAGGGAACCTGTCATCTCCGAAACACCCCCTGAACTAGAGTACCGTATTTTTCGCCCTATAAGACGCACTTTTTTTCCCCCAAAAGTAGGGGGAAAAATGCTGTGCGTCTTATAGGGCGAATACAAGTGAGCGCTTCCATAAGGAAGCGCTCACTTGTACGTAGGGACCCCCATCAGACCTCAGATCAGCCCACCCAGCCACTTGTAAAGACCATACTTACCGTACCTGTTCTGCGCTGCCGCTGCCGTCCGGTCCCACGCTCCGCGCTCTTCTCTCTTCCCTGCCGGCACGCACTATGACCTGACGCTGCGGCGCAGCGTCAGGTCATAGTACGTGCCGGCAGGGAAGAGAGAAGAGCGCGGAGCGTGGGACCGGACGGCAGCGGCAGCGCAGAACAGGTACGGTAAGTATGGTCTTTACAAGTGGCTGGGTGGGCTGATCTGAGGTCTGATAGGGACACAGTACGCTGATCTGAGGTCTGATGGGGGCACATTCTGCTGATGTGAGGTCTGATGGGGGCACATTCTGCTGATGTGAGGTCTGATGGGGGCACATTCTGCTGATGTGAGGTCTGATGGGGGCACATTCTGCTGATGTGAGGTCTTATGGGGGCACATTCTGCTGATGTGAGGTCTTATGGGGGCACATTCTGCTGATGTGAGGTCTTATGGGGGCACATTCTGCTGATTTGAGGTCTTATGGGGGCACATTCTGCTGATTTGAGGTCTTATGGGGGCACATTCTGCTGATTTGAGGTATGATGGGGGCACATTCTGCTGATGTGAGGTCTTATGGGGGCACATTCTGCTGATTTGAGGTCTGATGGGGGCACATTCTGCTGATTTGAGGTATGATGGGGGCACATTCTGCTGATTTGAGGTATGATGGGGGCACATTCTGCTGATTTGAGGTATGATGGGGGCACATTCTGCTGATCTGAGGTCTGATGGGGGCACATTCTGCTGATCTGAGGTCTGATGGGGGCACAGTGAGATGGTATGGGGGCACAGGGGGCTGATATGGGGGTCTGATGTGATGTCCTTAAATTTATGGGCAGTCTGATAAGAGGATCTGATGAAAAATATTTTTTTCTTATTTTCCTACACTAAAACCTAGGTGCGTCTTAGGGGCCGGTGCGTCTTATAGGGCGAAAAATACGGTAAGTGTTGTATAGTGTAAGTGATGCTGAATCGGAATATGTAAGTTTTATCTTCATACTCACTTCCATTCTGATGTTGTGCTCCCACAAACCTGCAGTAAAATGCACTCACTGGACTCCAGTGCTCACTCACATAATGGAGAGGACTCAAAGAAGAGTCCAGTGAGTGCATTTTACTGCAGGTTTGTGGGAGAACAGCGTCGGAATGGAAGTGAGTATGAAGATAAAACTTACATATTCGGATTCAGCATCACTTACACTATACACTGCTTACTCTAGTTCAGGGGGTGTTTTGGTGATGACAGGTTCCCTTTAAGTAAATTTATAGATGTATATTTATTGATGAATTTTCTTAAGGAATTCAGATGTATGATTTTTATTTTCATACATTGATTGTTCAAATATAGATAGATAGATAGATAGATAGATAGATAGATAGATAGATAGATACCGTGTTTCCACGAAAATAAGACAGGGTCTTATTTTTTTTTTTCACTGAAAAAAGGGTTAGGGCTTATTATCGGGGTAGGTCTTAGTTTTGCGCCCACTGAATATATACTGGTATGTCATTTTTTTGCCCCCGGGCCCCTATGCACACGCAGAGGCCCTGACTGGCCATTAAAATCACTTGCGTGCTATGCCCCCCCGGGCCTGGACCGTAACCCTATTCTCAGTGTATCCTCAATGTACCTAGGGCTTATTTTTGGAGTAGGGCTTATATTTTAAGCCTACTCCAAAAACAGGGCAAAATAGCACTAAGGTTTATTAACCGGGTAGGTCTTATTTTCGGTAGATAGATAGATAATGAGATAGATAGATAGATAGATAGATAGATAGATAGATAGATAGATAGATAGATAGATAGATAGATAGTGTTTGTGTACACCCCTGGATGGGACATACTGTAGATCTCATAGCGTTGTATAAAGCAGTATATTCTGGGTATATGATGAACTCATCAGGATGCAGAAGTTGGATGTGAGAGATGAAAGTGTATTCCCAGGATTTACAGATGTGAAGGTAAAAATAAGTTAAACACTTGTGTTCTCTGCTTTGTGTCTCTGTCATCTACTCTCCAAAGACTTCATTCTGTAAATGAAACATAATGAGAACGGTATATTTAAATGAAGAGAATCGATATGTCTTGTCTTCTAAGTAGTACGACAAGCACAGACAGGATGGATATATAGAACAGTCCCCATGTAACACCACTTCCATAAACAGACTTGAGCCGTGTCCATGATTTATACACAGGTTCTGGGGCAGATCTAAGGGATGTGAGCGCTGACATACAATGTGCAGAGTACAACCCCTGCATTGTTGTGGAGGATCTCCCTCTCAGGAATACTTTAATGCCTAGTAAAAGTGAAGCTCCACCTTTGATGAACATAAGCTGGATATTTTACTCAGTGGAACCTTGCATTTCTACATAGAAAGAGTTGCCAAGCTGCTGTTGACTGATCTTTTCCTCCTGTAACATGTACTGACATACTACATTAAGTGAATTACGGTATACTTTTGTGAACTAAAATACATATTATTATTTTCTTTTACATGTTTAGTCAGTGCAATGTACACATACCTACCATTTTTACATGGAAACAAATGAGAAGCTGCTGTTGACTGATCTTTGCTCCTGTAACTTGTTACTATATAGTCCCTTAAGTGAATTACGTGTTGTGAACTAAAATACATTTTATTAGTTTCTTACAAATTTTCTAGTCAGTGTGATGTAGAACATTCCTATCATTTCTACATGGAAATAAATGACAAGCTGCTGTTGATGGATCTTTTATTCTGATAACATATTAGATAAGACTTAGATAATATATATACAATAAACCAAACATTTTTACATAAAGACAGATGACAAGCTGCTGTTTATCGATCTTTTATTCCTGTAATATGTTACTACAAAGGTTTTTGATTGCAGTATGGTATAATTTTGTGAATAGAATAACATATGCTTTATTACTTTGTTATATATATAGTTTACTCATTGAAATGTAGAATAAACCTAATTTGTAGATGGAAACCGATGACAAGCTGATGTTTACTGATCTTCTTATTACTTGTTTCTACAACATACTTTAATTGCATTATGGCATGTTGTTTTAATTGTCTCTTCTCTTCCCTATTCCCCCAAATTCTAATATATTGGTAGCTCAGTCCCAATCCCTGTAAAGAATAGATGACAACTTTCCTGAGGTCTGGAGGGAAAGACAACACCTGAGAACGTTAAGGTCAACCGCTTATGAACATTACCCAGTATAGAA
This sequence comes from Rhinella marina, assembly GCA_900303285.1. Taxonomy (NCBI): domain Eukaryota; kingdom Metazoa; phylum Chordata; class Amphibia; order Anura; family Bufonidae; genus Rhinella; species Rhinella marina. The sequence continues at coordinate 606,397 of ONZH01010457.1, read as the reverse complement.
CAAACCTCGTATTTCTACATGAAGACAGTCAACATGCTGCTGTTGATTGAGTTTTTTTTTATTATTACATGTTTGTAAACTAAAACACACTGTCTTTGTTATTTTCAACCCCATTACACTTCAGATATCTGGAATGTCTCTTCCTTTTCTGATTCCTATGCAGGTTCTCCAGTCCCAGTCCCTGTAACCTGCACAACTACAAGAATGGGTGACAACTTGCAGGAGGCCTGGAGGGATAAACGATTCTTCAGAAAGGGAAGCTCAACATCTGATGAGCATTAGATTGAATTTTTTTATTATTATTAGTTTTAGAAAAAAACTTTACATCTCTACACGGAAACTGTCAGTGACCTGTCGTTGATTGATCTTTTATTTGTATTCTGTGCAGCATGGTGTATTATTATGAATTGACTAAAATACATTTTTATTACTTTGTTGTTTGCAGCCCCATTAAGAAGATTAGGATGTTTTTACTACTTTCAAGCTAAACCGGAGGATCCCTTTAATTTTTTTCTAAGTGACATTAAAACATTTCCATGCTATCTCCTGTAAGTCGTTCCAGCTGTCTCCTTGTAGATGACTTCTGTATTATGTAAGATAACTGCTATGGACGGATCCTGAAAATGTATATTTATAGAAATAGTGGTAGTCGGCAAGGATTTCCAGTACCGAATATAAGCACAAGGCCGCCTCCCAAGGCCATAGAACCTTCCTAATTTCTCACTAATGGATGACATTATTCATTATAATACACACACATTTCAAACACAACAAGATGATTGCAGAACAGGCTCCTCATACCCAGGTGTCTTTTACCTCAGCTGACAGTAATGCATGGTGTATGTATATTCAATTAGGGGATAACATACACAGCAGTATATACCCGTAACCGCTACATTTATTTTATGTTCTACACGCTACATCAGAATATCTTTTAAAGAAATCCTCCAGCATTCGTTACGTGACGCATGAAATACAATCCTGTTCCCCGATAGGAGAGCCTTGAATATTGCGTGTTCATCTGAAGGAAAGAAAATGTATATTAAAGGACATCTGTCAGCAGGATCAACCAGCCATAATGCCTAGCAGGGCTGACTCTGCTGATGAAAAAAAATATATTGTTGCTGGAGTTAGAGTTACGGTTTGGTGATAAAAGAAAGATTAAAAAAAACATAACTTTCTCCCACCGATCCATTGCTGTGTTTAGGAAAAATATTTGTGTTTAAAAATATGCAAATTAAGGTTTAAGTGCACTGGGGGCGGGACTTAGCCACTTAAGCTTCCCTAGACACTCCTCCCTCCACTTGATTAAAAGGGCCAGGCGTCCAGTTTGTCATCGTGTGTGCTTTCTGTGTCTGTGTAATCCCCCCTGTCTGTATCGTTAGGCCATCCTTGGCGCATGCACAGTATGCTGTGCATGTGTATGTGAGTAAGTATGTATCATAGAGACAATAGTGACTAATTGCTACCTTGTTGTAACCATACTGTAACAGTGACATGCAGGTATACAGTATATACAGTATAAACTTTACGTCATAGCTTATGAGGCCTGTGGACTTCTCTTCCAAAATCTATGACTCTTACTCCAAGGCATGGATATAGAAGACCACGCCCAGGACTAGTATGGCACTGCCCCCTACAAATTGCAATAAACTTTATTAATTATAGGATACAACATTACATACATCACCATAAGGGTACCAGACATGTTCCGATATATTAACTGTATGAATAAAAATTCTAGAATATTTTTAACCACTTAAAGGTAATGAGATTTAAAGGGGTTATCCCCCGAATAATGTAAAAAATGAAAATCAGACATCATATAGTACATGACAACCTCTTTTTAACAAAGCTAGAACCAGCCCTGTACCTCACATGGATCCAGAAATCTCTCCATTCATTGCTCTGCTAGATTCATATCAAGCTGACAGCTCAAGGGGAGTGTCTTTTCTGCTGCAGCTCAGGGGGCGTGTCTCAGCTCTCCCAATCACAGCTCAGGGGGCGTGCCTCAGCTCTCCCTATCACAGCTCAGGGGGCGTGTCCATGGTCTCCCTATCACAGCTCAGGAGGCGTGTCTCAGCTCTCCCTATCACAGCTCAGGCGGCGTGTCTCAGCTCTCCCTATTACAGCTCAGGAGGCGTGTCCATGCTCTCCCTATCACAGCTCAGGAGACAGTTAAAAGTTGAAACTGAGCATGTGCGGCCTGCTCAGTGACCAGGTCAAAGAAATAAGAAATGTAGTGGTCCTATACAGATACATTTATTGAATAACTCAGTAGCTATACAAAATTTTTAATGACATGCAATTACAAAAGTATTGAGATCCAGGAGCTGGTTTGAAAACTGTAGAATATTTTTCGTGGGACAACCCCTTTAATGTCAAGTGCCACTAATTTGAGGAATGTTGAAATCTTTGCTACATGAAGAAGGGCAGGGCTGAGAATTTTAAAAAAGTGCCATATGGGCAAGTAATGACTGCGGTGGCAACATTCTGAAAGCAGGGTTGTTAGTATGATAAATGGTGTACTTTTTCTGGGAAACAGCTCCACGCTAGCCCATTGACTGTGCAATGAGTGGCAATGTTCTGCCTTTAGGCTGGTTTCACAAACACACAATTTGTCAATGCTCAAATTAATGACATGTAGTGAAATACCTTACAGCGGCCAGATGGGCACTAGACACAACAGACATACATGAGAAATTATTGATGTCTATGAGAGAGGTTTTTAGCCATGCCCTGTGACCTGAATTGAGCAGTGAGGGGGAGCAGATAAGCTGTGACATCACCTATTGTGAATGATGGATCCTATGGATGATAATGAAAAATCACATTAATTCATTTTTAACATAAAAGCTTGATTTAAACAATAGGTACCATAATTTTCTGATGAGACATCCCCCTTAAAGGGGTTTTCCTAGAATTTTTATTTTACTAAACTGCTGGAAGCCATGTATAGTAATAATAAAAAAAAATTACTTTTCTGCTCCTGCAACCGAATATTTATTAAAATAACAACAAAAAAACATGGGCAACCCTTTTAAGGGATTAAGAAACAAATTATCAGAAACACACGTAGATAATAAAATGCAAACCAGTGTATTATGGCTCCTTACAGCCTCCATATAGAGCTGCAACATTATATGGTCCATGTCAATATCAAGAGGAGAAATACATGGATTTTTCTGTCATACTCCATCAGCTCCAATGTTAATAGGAGAGTATGTCTGTAATATGGTGCAAGGAGGTATTTCCCAAGAGAAAAGAACCATCTTGCTAGCGCCACCTTGTGGAGAAGGCTTTCTAGGAGTCAAAATTTTACTTTTTAACAAGTCTTGGGACATGACAAGCCACAGGGGCGTAACTACCATAGCGGTAGACCATGCGACTGCTATGGGGCCCAGGGCAAGAGGGGGCCCAGTCTTAGTTGGGATTATCTCCTCTTCTACTGGAGGTGAAAACTTGGTCAGGACTCTGCCCTCTAAAGGAACAACTTTTAGAAAATGAGGCAGTGGAAAAAATGTCACAAGGATCATTGAAAGGGGTTTAGGCAGAAACCCTTCTGTCCTGTGTGGGGGGCCTGGTCTGATCCTTGCTATGGGGCCCTTATTTCTCTATGTACGCCACTGCCAAGCCAGAAACCCATTCATGTCCCAAGGTTTGTTAAGTCAGATTTTGACTCATAGGGAGCCACTTCCACAAGGTGGCACTAGCGAGATGGTTCTCTTTCTTTGTTAGATACCTCTTTGCATATTGTTTTTCCATGGAGCACTTCTAGTAAGTCTCCATACAGGGCTGGTCTCTTTAAGGAGTACCAGTACCCTACCTTAAAGGGATTGTCACACTTCAGCAAATAGCATTTATCATGTAGTCAAAGTTAATACAAGGCACTTACTAATGTATTGTTATTATCCATATTGCCTCCTTTGCTGGCTGGATTGATTTTTCCATCACATTATACACTGCTTGTTTCCATGGTTATGACCACCCTGCAATCCATCAGTGCTTGTACACTATAGAAAAAAGCACCACTCTGTGCCAACTCCCACGGACCCGATCACCAGAGAGGCCGGCACTTTTTCCTATAGTGAGCAAGCGTGACCACCACTGATGGATTACAGGGCGGTCATAACCATGGAAACGAGAAGCGTATAATGTGATGGAAAAATGAATCCAGCCAGCAAAGAAAGCAATATGGATAATCACAATACATTAGTAAGTGCCTTGTAGTAACTTTCTCTATATGATAAATGCCATTTGCTGAAGTGAGACAACCCCTTTAACTGTAGTATGGTGCCTTATGGAGGCACCATATGTGGGATACCTAAGACTCCGTACAACCTTCGGGCACATGACTTTGGCAGATGGCCCATGGAAGAGAATTGTGTCATACATTTTCCAGATATTTTCAGAAATCTGCCCCCATCCCCCACTCCCACCCTATGTAAAGAATGCTTTTCCTCACTATTTCGGGAAATTATGTTTTCCGTGTCTTTGGATGGATCTACCTCACTAATAAATATGTGGTTTACCACTTCACTGGCTTGGATATTGTATCACTTGCCGTCTGCTTGTGCCTAAGGGTACATTACAAGTAAAGTCAGTTCTGCCCTGCTCGCTCTGTCTATTCTCCAGCTATATAGAAGAGCTTTGATGTAAAGGGAGCTGGAATGCGGCCAAATGGAGGCAAAAAAAAACCAAAAAAACACACACACGAACCATTAACTCGACAACCGCAACTTGTCGTCCATGTTAGAGCCGTCACCATGTTCTGTAGATTCGCCTGCGCCCAGGGTGTCCTTCCCTGACTCACAGCGAAGCACAAACATAAAGAAAAATAATTGGTTGCTTACCCCATTACTTCTCCCAAATTGACATTGAGACGTTAACAAACCCCTGTGTGAGGCCGCCAAAAGAAAGATTGTTGTGTACAGAATTTGTGATAACTGGATGTTTGTGTGGTGTGTAAACCTCCGTCCTAAACAGATGAAGCCATGTTATGATTCGGGGGCAGGATTAAAAAATGTTATTTGTATGACCGCAAACGTCGGAGAAAATACAGCGCCGATGAGACCCAAAATACGAGAGGGTGCCATAATCCTCCCCGTTATTATAAATGCGTTATTATGTGGTATTATGTTCATAATGTATCACACTGAAGGTTTTATGTGGATGCCAAGAACATAGGGGGCGCTAGAGGGGCATGGGTGCAGGGTGCCTGGGCGAGGCACCAATAGACTACTCAAATATAGGGCAACGAAGTTTCAGCATGTCCTAATTAACCTAATTAAGGCTCAGTGGTTAGCATCGGTGCTGGGGTCACAGGTTCAAATCTGACCAAGGACAACATCTGCATGGAATTGTATGTTCTCCCCTTGTATTCGTGGGTTTTCTCCAGGTACTCCGGTTTTCTCCACTGATAAGGAACTTAGATTGTAAGCCCCACTGGGGACAGCAAGTGATGATAATATCTATAAAGCGCTGCAGAACAAGTCAGCGCTATATAAGTGAATAAAGAAATAAAAACCTTTCCCATTACCGCCTTCTTAGTTGTCCATAGCTTCATCCTCTTCTGTACAGACACTTTGAGCTAATGTTCTGCATCAATACAGAAGAAGATGCTTGCTTTATATTGGGTATCTGGACAATAAGAAACCTCAGTTAGAAAATGGCTGGCTGACTTCTATTAGGAAGTGGTGTGGGCATGCTCTGCAGGAAAGAGAAAGAAATTAGATGTATCCTTCAATTATCGTAAATGGTGAATCCTGTGTTATCTGCCTCCAGCTTTATAATGCACTGTGTTATCGGCCTCCAGCTTTATAATGCACTGTGTTATCGGCCTCCAGCTTTATAATGCACTGTGTTATCGGCCTCCAGCTTTATAATACACTGTTATCTGCCTCCAGCTTTATGATACACTGAGTTATCTGCCTTCATCTTTATAATACACTGTTGCCTGCCTCCAGCTTTATGATACACTGAGTTATCTGCCTTCATCTTTATAATACACTGTTATCTGCCTCCAGCTTTATAATATACCACATTATTTGCTTCCAACCTTATAATACACTAAGTTATCCTCTTCCAGATTTATAATACACTGCATTATTTGCCTCCAGCTTTCTAATATGCTGATTTTTATTATCAGCATTATAATACACTGTCTCCAGCTTTATAATACACTACATTATCCGCCTCTAGTTTTATAATGTACTGTGTTATCTGCCTCCACTGTTTTCTGCCTCCAGCTTTATAATATACCACATTATTTGCCTCCAGCCTTATAATACACTAAGTAATCCTCCTCCAGATTTATAATACACTACGTTATTTGACTCCAGCTTTATGATACACTGAATTATCTGTCTCCAACTTCATAATACACTGTCTCCAGCTTTATAATACACTACTTTATCTGCCTCCAGCTTCATAATACACTACATTATCTGCCTCCAGCTTTATAATACACTACATTATCTGCCTCCAGCTTTATAATACATTACCTTATCTGCCTCCAGCTTTATAATACACTACCTTATCTGCCTTCAGCTTTATAATACACTACATTATGTGCCTCCAGCTTTATAATACACTACATTGTCTGCCTCCAGCTTTATAATACACTACCTTATCTGCCTCCAGCTTTATAATACACTACATTATCTGCCTCCAGCTTTATAATACACTACATTATCCGCCTCCAGTTTTATAATACACTACGTTACCTGCCTCCAGCTTTATAATACAGTACATTACCTGTCACTAGCTTTATAATGTATTGTGTTATCTGCATCCAGCTTTATAATGCATTGTATTATCTTCCACTAGCTTTATAACACACTATGGTATCTGCCTCCAGCCTTATAATACACTACGTTACCTGCCTCCAGCTTTATAATACAGTACATTATCTGCCTCCAGCTTTATAATGTATTGTGTTATCTGCCTCCAGCTTTATAATGCATTGTATTATCTGCCTCTAGCTTTATAACACACTATGGTATCTGCCTCAAGCCTTATAATACACTACATTACCTGCCTCCAGCTTTATAATACAGTACAATACCACCCTCTGATGCTAATGAGAGGACTGTTGCCTATGCTCCTACTGTACACAGCATCAGCTGAAAGGTGACAAGAACTCTTACTATATTGTACAGAGGTTGATGTTAAAGCTGCAAGATTTTAGATCTTATTTAATATGGATTGTGATATGGAAAATTGAAATTTAAAAGTTAATAATATGTAATTTTCTGATGACAGATTTTCTGTAAAAGGCATGTCTCAGTGTGATATATTGCCCGATTATAGGTGTATTTAATAGCATGGCCCCATAGCACCAGTAAGAAGCAGTGGGCTCACGCTACTCCTCTTAGACTTGTTTGAAGGAGCCTGCATAATGGAGAATTGCCTACAGGTGAGCCCTTATGACATTTGTGAATGACGACGAGTGCTAATGAAAGGTTGTCTACACTATTCTCATAGGAAGACAGAGCAGTCCAGTTAGTGAGAAGACATGTTCACTGCATGTGCAGTCCAAAACCTCCTAGTCCCAAAGTAAGGCGCTGACACAGTCTCTGCAGTAAAAATTAGAAATCATGTAGTACAATGATCCCTCAAGATACAATGGCCTCAGGATACAATATTTTCACATACAATGGTCTTTTCTGACCCATCGTAAGGTGAAACCAGACTCAACATACATTGTCTCAGACTCAGATCCAACCAATTAAGGTCACTTCTCTGGTAAAATATCTGTATTAGTTACTAGTTATCAGCTATTCCTGACTGTTATATGTAAGGACTTGTCTTATCTGTCTTAGTTATCTGCTTATTTTTCTTAAATCTTCATTTTCTCTTATCTTGGATGACATTTTGGGGCTTTGGAACAAATTACTCAACTTACAATGGTTTCAACATACAATGGTCGTCCTGGAACCAATTAATATTGTAACTTGAGGGAACACTGTACATGACAAGCACTATGAACCTCACTCCAGAGAGTAACTCATTCATTGCTTTCATTCCGCTACTTGACATATTTTAAGCTGGCAGCTCAGGGGTGTGTGTCCTTTCTCAGTGATAATGCTCTATCTGCTGCAGCTACTGGTAGTTGAAGTATGGAAATGGGCATGTACGCCCATCTCAGTGAGGTGGACAGATAAATTAGAAAAAGAGCAAACAGCAGGTGGCGCTATATAGATAGGTTTAATTGAAAATTTTTTGTTGCATGCAATTGCAAAAGTATTCAGATCAAGGTGCTCGTTTGAAAACTGTTGAATGTTTTTCACAGAACAACCCCTTTTAACACAAAGTGCCGTACATGTACATCCTTTGCATGCAGAGGAACTATAGAGCGGGCTCCTTACACATCAAGTGCCAGCAATGACAATCCTGGTCACTTAACCCTTGAGATGCCGCAGTCAATAGCAATGAGAGCATCCAAGCAGATAGATGGAGGGAGGGGGTCCCTCTGTCCTCTGACTGGAGCCCCTGCAGTAAAATCGCCGGGTTCCAATTGATTGTTATGGCAGCCTGTGGTCTTTGAAGGCTCCCAGACCTGCCATAGTAAATTGCCTGCAGCAAGGCCTAATAGGAAGCCAGCAGAAATCCCAATACACTGCCACACTCAACTGGCTACGCTGCTGTGTCACTTCCAAACAAGCATGGCATCTAAAGCCACACTTCCCCAGCACAGGACTAGGAAAAAACTCCCAATACCATAACGGTCCCCAATTAAAACTATGGGGAGCTGCTCCACTGCTTACAAAACATCATTGCTTGGGAGCATATGGTATATAGTAGGACATGTAGTAGCGCCATAATTTAAGACGACTTTCATAGTAGTGACCTTCAAAATGTATGACCTGTCTCTCCCATACCTCCGGTCATTACCTTTCACTTAAAATAGATCAGGTCATCTTGAATATTTTTGGAAATTTTCTGGATTGTTTTACAATATTTTTAGTTTATTTCTAGATACTTTGTGGTTATTTTTGGTCATTTTACAATATGTTTAGTTTATTTCTAGATACTTTGTGGTTATTTTTGGATATTTTTTGAGATTTTTATATTTATTTCAGGCTTCTTTTTAGAAATGTAGATTGTAGTAGGATTATTTTGCTTCGTAGGGATAATCAGATGCCTCATTTCCCTGAAGTGAATGGTTTTAATGAGGATCTATTCCCATGTTATTGACTGCATAATAAAATAAAGGTCCTGAGATTTCCGCCGTAGCTCTAGTCATCACATGCCGTGATTTTATCACCCATGATACCCTTGGAAATATTTGCACATTCCTCCATCCTGGGACCTGGGATTGTTTTGGTAATTGTACCACCATTCTTTCAAACATTAGTAGATAATGATCTGAAGAGCACGTTACAAGTTGTTCCCCGGCGAGGAGGAATGTTACATGCTGCTCCTTAAGGGACAGTATGATGCGGCTCCTTTAAATAGTTTTTATTTGGAAAAAAATGATTGATGATAACATTTTTGGATACACCGAGTCTTAGACAAAACTCACTGGGCCTTCTGCTGATAGTGGAGTCCCCTTCTGAACCCTAGCCAGCTGTCAGGCCGGGAGAACAAAACTTGTACACTGTCACGCAAAGTGCTAATAAAGAAAATGACTTGACAACGGTACCTTGACCCAAGCTCTGGCTCCTGGATACAACTCCTGGTACCCACACCCATGGCTGATCCCTCCGCTGATGTATTTCCCTGCCGTTTTTAGACCTGCATAATGTTACTTGCAGGAAACAGTCCTTTCCTCTTTATAAACAGTAGACTAGGTCACTGGCCAGCAGCATCGCCAATGAATGGCCACTTTTTTTTTTGTCCCATTTGTCAAACATTGTTGTCAGTTGTGCTCTGTCCCCGTTGGAATGGTCAAACTTTTGTCATGGGAGAAGGAAGTGACTTGCACTGATGCGAACTAGGAACACGCAGCAATTTATAATATTCCTTAAGGAACAGACAGCGAATGAATCCAAATTAAAGGGCATCTATTAGCAGATCTGTACCTTGCCCTGTTACATGTGTGCTTTGCAGCTGAAGGCATCTGTGTTGGTCCCATGTTCATATGTGCCTGCATTGCTGAGAAAATGATGCTTTAATATATGCAAATGAGCCTCTAGGAGCAACGGGGACGTTACCATTACACCTAAAAGCTCTGATCTCTCTGCAACTGCTGCACCTTCTGCATTTTGTTTGGCAAAACAAAACTAAGCAAACTAAGCTGTAGAAACCAGTGTCAGACAGCTGCTGCCAAGGCCAATAATATAATGGGTTGTATCAAAAGGAGCATAGATGCCCGTGATGAGCACATAGTCCTGCCACTTTACACATCACTAGTCAGACCACACATGGAGTACTGTGGCAGTTCCAGAGAGGGCAGAGCCTCTAGGTGTAATTGCAACGCCCTCATTGCTCCTAGCCGCTAATTTGGCTATGATAAAACATCATTTTTCTCAGCAATGCGGACACATATGAACATGGGACCAACACAGATGCCTTCAGCTGCCAAGTGCACATGGAACAGATCAACCAGTGTCATAGGTACAAAACTGCTGACAGATGCCCTTTAAATGTCTGCACAGAACTTATTTAACACCAGTCCACTCGCTGTCTATGCATAAACTTACTAGCGACATCTTTGCTCACTGTAATGAGAACAGAGGTACTCTCATGTTCATGTTATGGGATTTTACAGTCATTGCCACCTTTTGAGCTGGGGTAAATGAGTTTCTCAACACCAGGTTGGACTTGCCTGTGGTATTCTCCCCTGAGAATAGTCTGTTGGGTCTGGTTAATGATCTTTTAATTCTTCCAGGACCCCGTGGTTTTCTGTTTTTGTTTTTTACTCCCTGACTTCCCAGAGCCATAACTTTATTTTTATTTTTCTGTTCACATGATTTGTTTTTTGCAAGGCAAGTTGTATTTTCTGAATACAATGTAGTGGGAAACCGAAAAAAAAATTCCTAATGGGGTAGAATTGGCATAAAAAAAAGTATTTCTACTAGGGATGTGTGAATCGACTTCGAATGAAACATCTAAAGCCGATTCACATAAAACTTTGTTAGAATACTGTACGGAGTGAGCGCTCCATACAGTATTAGAATGTATCGGCTCCGATGAGCCGAAGTTATTACTTCGCAAAGTGTCACGAAACTTCCGGTAATAACTTCAGAAATTACCTAGTGGTACCTTGGAACCGAACCCGAGTTTGGTTAAAGGTTTTTTACAGTAGAAATTAATTTCTGACTTTATTACCCAAAGTCTTGCGAGACTTCGCAAAGTAATAACTTTGGCTCATCGGAGCTAATACATTCTAATACTGTAAGGAGCACTCGCTCCGTACAGTATTCAAAAAAAATGTTTTATGTGAATTGACTTCATATGTTTCATCCGAAGTTGATTCGCTCATCCGTAAATGCCACCACAATTTTATCGGTCTTAATTTTACGGAGTTCACTATGCGGTAAAACTGACTCATACCCTTCATTCTCTGGGTCAGTACCATTACAACAATACCACATTTATATAATTTTTCTTTAAATGCTGAAAAAAAAAAACTTTGGGTAAAAACTATTTTTTCTTTTCATTGCCATATTCTGACCTCCATAGCTTTTTTTATAGTTTTAGAGTCTATTTTATTCTAGTTTATTGCTATGCCAATGGAGCTGTATGAGGGCTCGTTTTTTTGTGGGACAATGTATATGTAATGTGTTTTTATTGATAGCATTTTGGAGTCTGTATGACTTTTTGATCACTTTTTATTCAATTTTTTTTTCTGGAGGTGAAATGACAAAAAATGTTGAACAGGCAATTTTATTTTTATTTTATTTTTTCGTTACGCTGCTTGCCATATGGGATAAATATTTTTATATCTTAATAGTATGGGCTTTTTCAGACATGGCAATATCCATTATGTTTAATTTTTTTTTTTTTTAGGTAGAGGAGATTTAAATTATTTTTATCTATATATTTTTTATATTTTTAAAAACTTTACTTTTTTAAGTCATCTTAGGTGACTATAACATGCAAGCATTAGATTGCAACTTGTATTCTGTAATGGATATCTATTTCCGGAAAGGGTAAATACTTTATATAGCAGGTCTATAGGCTTCTAATGTTCTATGCTAGGAAATCTATCCTCTAAACTGGAAGCTCCCCCCCCCCCAAGATAACTTCCCTTTCTCATTGGAGGCAGCTCATTGATTCAGCATTCCCCGTATACACATTGCTATTCTCTGCTAGAGGAGGACTTTAGTGATTTGACAAAATTTGGGGTCTTTGGTTGTCTGCCTAAGCAACCTAGACGATTCGGTCAGATTTTACCCTCCCTGGTGCTGCTGTGTGAATGGTTGTACCTCAATTAAGCAGTGATTACTAGTTTAGGGATCAATTGCTATCTTTTGAATTTTTTAATGGTATTGCAGGGTCCCTATGCTGTGTCTTTCTTTTCCTTCTATGACTTTGAGGGTACTGAACGTATCTCCTCTTGTTCCCCTTTACATTGTAGTTACTATGGTTACCATTTTCTTTTTCAAAATACAGAAATAAATACATAAAAAAGGAAGGAAACAATGAAGAACACATGGAATCTGTATCATACCATTTTATGTTTTCTTCCATAGTTGTGGTCTTTGAGGTTTGTAGTTATGTAACTCTTGATTGAGTTTGGACTGGATAGAATGAGGGTACTCTGGGCCTCTGGTGGCTGGTGATGTCACCACAACTACTCAGTGATGTCATTTCATGTGAAACAATCAATTGAGTGATGACTGATTCTGCTTGATACCACTAGCAGGTAACATAGGTAATGGCCAAATCCAGTATTTGTTGCTAAGCTACCATCAAGACTTATTCTTGCTGAAATGACTAGATGTCTCTGTAATTTCAGGTATCCACAGGTTTCTACATGTCCTATAAGCTTTTTCCTCATAGGATCTATCGGTCTCATGTAAACCTATTTATTGGTCTATTTCATGTCTATCTAATGTCCAACTATTACAGTACATTCAGAAAGTCTTCAGACCCTTTTGATAAAACAAAAAAAGTTTTCCTCATTATTCTACACTCAATATCCCATAATCAGAAAGTGAAAACAGAATTTTAGAAATGTTTGCAAATAAAAACAAAAACTAAAATTTTGAAAGGACATATGTATTTAGACCCTTTACTATGATCCTTGACATGTAGCCCTGGGGCCTCCCATTTCCCCTGATCATCTTTGAGATGTTTCTACACCTTGATTGGAGTCACCTGCACTAAATTCAGTTGATTGGACAGAACTTGGAAAGACACAGCCCTGTCTATGTAAGATCACACAGATCACAATACAAATCAGAGCAAAGACCAAGCCATGAGGAGGAAAGAGCTACCTGTAGAGCTCAGAGACAGGATTGTGTGGAGGCACAGATCTGGAGAAGAGGACACTTTTCTTCTCCAATAAAAGTTCTCAAGAGCAGAGTGGCCTCCATAATTCTTAAATGGAAGAAGTTTGAAACAACTAGGACTCTTCCTAGAGCTGGCCACCCACCAAACTAAGTAATTGGGAGAAAGAGGTGACCAAGAACCCAATGGTCACTTTGGCTTTTCAGCATTCCACCAATAGGGGCTTTATGACAGCATTGCCAGAAAGATGCCATTCCTCAGTAAAAAAAAGAACTCTCAAAACTGTGAGAAACAAGATTATGATGAAACGAAATTGAACTTTTTGGCCTCAGTTCTAAGTGTCAAGTCTAGAGAAAACCAGGCTCTGCTTATCACCTGCCCATCCCTACAAAGAAGCATGGTGGTGGTAGCACCATGCGGTGGAGGTGTTTTTCAGAAGCTGGGGCAGAGAGACTGTTCAGGGTTGAGGAAAAGCTGAATGTAGCAAAGCACAGAGATATTCTTAATGAAAACATCATCCGGAGTGCTCTGGACCTCAGACTGGGCCGAATCTTCACCTTCCAACAAGACTGTGACCCTAAGCACACAGCCAAGAAAACACAGGAGCAGCTTACAGACAACTCTGTGAATGTCCTTGAGTGGCCCAGTCAGAGCCCTGACTTAAACCCAATCGAACATCTTTGGAGAGACCTGAAAATGGCTGTCCAACGACAGCCACCATCCAACCTGACAGAGCTTTAGAGGATCCGCAGAGGAGAAATGCAAAAAATCCCAAAATCTAGGTGTGCAAACCTTGCGGCATCATATCCATAACCTATCAATCACATATCTATCTCATAACTATTATCTTTCATCTGTATGTAGTGCCCTGGAGCAGGGGTACTTTGAAGTCTGAACATTTGTAGACATTTTCCCTGTTTTCCTGTTTCCCTGTATCATCAATTCCTTACTGTATTTCACTTTAAAGGGTTAACTTGCATTGACTTATACAGTTTAATACTTAAAACTGCATTTTATATGTTTGTTGTGGTATGTATCCTGTTCATTTGCACCATGGAAAGGGTTAATGAACACTCAGATACTTTTGGGACTTTCTAGTTAATAACGAGAAGCAAGTAATTTTCCACAGTTACCATAAGGTTTAAAGAAGAACATGTTTTGGAAGGAAAAAGACATACTTATTTACCACCAAAACCAAACAGATTTACCTTTTGAATGCCAGGTGCTGCTATGTTATTATGTCGAGAAACCTGTTTTCGTCTGGAAAACTGCTGTGTCATTACTATTGAGTATCATTTAAAGTCTAATGTAAGTCTATGACAGACGAGAGTTGTAGCAATGTATCTGTTTGGGCTGTGTTTCTCCACTCCACCCCTTCCACTAGAAGGTTCTAGTTCAGCTAGAAACTTTATATAAGGAGAGCAGTCAGAGTCCCTAGTGTTCTGCAGTTAGGAATCAGTGCTTAGTAGAGGAAACTCTGCTAGACTTTTGAGTGACCAGACGAAGAGGCTGAAACGGGGATACTCTGCCACAGACCCTGGATCACCAGCCTTTGGCCAGGGTACCAGCCTTCTGAACAGACAGAGAGGGACAGCTAGCTTAGGCCTTTCCTCCACATCAAACCCTTCTTCTGCCAGGAGGAGGCTGGAGAAGCCAGCTCAATGCACTGCCTGTATTGTTTTGCACCTGAATTCCTCCAGTAAAGAAGAACCCTGGTTTATTGCAGACCCTGACTCTCTGGATTTATTTCCCATTGGGGTACAATACGCCTTACCATCCTTTCCAGAGAGCAGCAACACATGGTGACACCTCAGTGGCGTCTGGGGGACCTAGCTTAGTGTTGGGGCCACCCCAATCCTAGACACTGCATGTATATATATATCCATTTATCTATAATCTATCTCTCTGAGAGGAATAAATATGAGAGAGATATAAATGATAGATGATACAGACATGGAGATAGATAGATAGATAGATAGATAGATAGATAGATAGATAGATAGATAATGGATAGTTAGACAGGATACATGTTATATTATATATTTAAAAAAGAAAGAAATTTTCACAGGCTGGAGTATGTAATAATTTCTTCATTTGTATCTTTACACAAGACTTGCATAAACACCTCGGGGAATATTGTTTAAATTAGTATCTGAACAGCCATGTTACCGAAACCATTGGTGGGGGGTGTTATTATTATTTTACCCTCATGTATATATATATATATATATATATATATATATATATAGTTCCCATTACTATCTCATATTTCATTGTCACAGCTGTGCTGATACTTTGTAGATGATTCTTTCCGTGTTTGGTGTCTGGCTCAGATGTGCATGTCTGCACGTTAGGCATAATTTGATGAATTTTAGCTCTCATGTATTTAAAATAAATGATCCTTATGTGTACTCAATGCGTCTTCATTTTATGTATGATATGGACAGGTGAACCTTTGTCTGGTGACGTGTGCACCAAGTTAAATTTTTTGTAATTCTAAGGCTGGGTTCACATCGCGTTTTCTCCACCCATTTATTAATGTTTAAAAAAAATGTATATGTTAAACTAACGCCATACAGTGGCATCCATTCACCATAGAGTTCCACTGTAAAAAAAAAAGTATACAATTTTTTATCATTGTAAAATAAAACATATTTGTGTATTTACCGGACTCTGCAGGATGCTGCGTTTTGTAACGTATATGTCAAATGGAGGTATAAAACGTGATGTACACCCATCATTAGGCTGCTGTTTTTCTATCTTCATTTAAAATAAACGTTGAAAACTTCTATAAAAGTTTTAATTAAAAAAAAACATACTGTTTTGTGTTTACAACTCTTATACCTATGTGACTCCATGGTTACAGACTATAAAGAACCCGTATGTACTCTGATACTGCAGTTATATTGCAATCCATGGTCTTCCATCAAAGCTGGCCTTAGATGTTAATATTTATCAGAAGTGTCTCCCTCCAAAAACTAAAATTACCAGGCTCCTGTACAATCACTGTGTGTGGCTTTTTCCTTTCCCATTGGGACATTAAAGCGGTTATCCTATGACTAATGTAAAAAAAATGAAAATCAGACATCCTATAGTACATGCCAGTCTCTTTCTAACAAAGCAAGAACCAGCCCTGTACCTCACATGGATCCAGAGATCTCCACATTCATTGCTCTGCTAGATTTATATCAAGCTGACAGCTCAAGGGGAGTGTCTTTTCTGCTGCAGATAAGGGGGCGTGCCTCAGCTCTCCCTATCACAGCTCAGGGGGCGTGTCTCAGCTCTGCCTATCACAGCTCAGGAGGCGTGTCTCAGCTCTTCCTATCACAGCTCAAGGGACGTGTCTCAGCTCTCTCTATCACAGCTCAGAAGGCAGTTAAAGGATGAAACTGAGCATGTGCGGCCATGTCAGTGAGCCGGACAAAGAAATGAGAAAATGAACAAACAGCCGGTTGGCGCTATACAGATACATTTTATTGAATAAATCAATGGCTATGCAAAATTTTTAATTACATGCAATTACAAAATTCAGATCCAGGTGCTGGTTTGAAAACTATAGAATATTTATCGCAGGACAAGCCCCTTTAATGCCTCCTGTACACAAGTGCGGGTGAACGCACATAAGATCCGCACAAATTCCTGTGCAGATATATGTGCGTTTCTGCAACATATCCGCACCAAAAGCCGCAATTTCTAATTGCGGATTTTGGTGAGGATTAGATGCAGTTTTGCTGCAGATCTCATAATTGACATGCTGTGGATTTGGAAATACCGTACTAAGCTGCATTTTTTCTGCACAGGAATTCCCACAGAAAAGCTGTGCACATTCCACAAAGTGTGCAGGTGGCCTAAGGGTGCACTCACACTGCGGATTTTGTATCAGAAATTTCCACAATTTAAAATCAGTTCCATTCATTTTCATCGGGTGGCAAGCACATGGATTTCTGTAAGCCCCATTCAGGTGAATTAAACTGATTTTGTGGAAATTTTTCTGCAACAAAATCCGTAGCGTGTGAGTGCATCCTTAGGCCCCTTTCACACGAGCGAGTGTCACGCTGCAGACTCGCAGGGCAGCTCCCGTCTTGAACTACCAGGACTGCCAGGGTCATATAGCATTACATTGATTTATGATGCTATGTAACCCGTAGAGGTCTGGAATGTACTGGATAAGGCTACATCCACACGACCATTGTGTTTTGCAGATCCGCATAGTGCGGATCCACAAAACACTGCTTATTGGCCCATGTCCGTTCCGCAATTTGTGGACCGCACGTGCCACAGCTATCATAGAAATGCCTATTCTTGTCCGCAATTCCGGACAAGAATAGGACATGTTCTATTTTTTTGGCACAGAGCAACGGATGCGGACGGCACACTGTAGAAATGAATGGGTCCCGTCCCGAGCTGCAAAATATGCGGCCGGAGGCCGCAAAAAACACTGTCTTGTGAATGTAGCCTAACACTGACATAATGCTGTCAGTGTAATATAATACAATCCAGAACTCATATGAATTTCCCTGTGGATTTTGGTACGTTTTCGCACCAAATCCACACCAAAAAACTTATGTGTTACTTGTGTTTTTTGTGCAGGTTTGATGCAGTTTTACTGCAGATCTTACCCTTGCATCGAAAAGGGTGAAATCTGCACACAAAAAACAGCACAAAGAATTGACACGTTGTGTATTTCAAAATCCGCACAGCAGGTCGTTTTCCGTACAGCAAAGTGTACGTGAAATTTGTGAAATCTTCTACACTTTACTAGTACTGTGTTACGCTGGCGAAAAACCGTGCGTAATTGGCAATGTGTGCAGGTAGCCTCACAGGGGCGGATTGGCCATAGACTTTAAAGGGAAATTTCCCGGTGGTGCCACCTGAGCCCTCTCCTGACGGCCAGTCAGTGAAAGTTTTTGGGGATGAATTTTGTGATGGACTGTGGTATTTGGCTCTGTTGGGGTGGTATAATGTGTCACAATATGGTGTTGCTGGCCCTGCCTTCCATCAATTTGGTCCAGACTACAAAACAGGGCCACTTTTAGTATTTTTTTCCAAGGCCAGTGTAAGTTCCCAGTCCGTCCTTGTAGCCTCATACTCCAAGTTTATCCTGCCTTCAGTTTCTGCAACAAGAAGTAGCAGTCTGACTGCTAGCTGTTGTGGGACTAATCTATCACGCGGTCAGGGCTCATGAACTTGAACGTATTTTTTTGTCCGTGTCCTTTCCATTTTTTTGCGGCCCGTATGCGGAACCATTCATTTCAAATGGGCCCACAAAAAATGGAAATGACTGTGAGCATTCTATATCCATGTGTCAGCAATTCTATTCCGCCAAAAAATAGAACATGTCCTATTTCTTGTCCATTTTGCGGATGCAATATAGACGTCACATGGATGTTATCTGTATTTTTTGCAGATCTGTGTCTCGTGGACGGCAAAATACATACGGTCATGTGCATGAGCCCTCAATGAGCAGACCCTTCCTCCCTCTGATAGGTATTCCTGGCAGTCAGCTATGATAAAAGAATCCCCTTCCATCCATCATTCATTTGTCTCGTTACAGATAATAATTTCATTTATGGTACTGTTGGTTGTTACCTATACTATAACATTTATAAATGTGGAATATGTCATTAAAAAAAAGAGTGGTTTATTTTTCCAGAAAGAGTGCCACTTTTTCCATATACTATATATATATAGTAGCACAACCCCTCATTTCAAAGCTGCAGCACCAGACACAGCCTATGGTACTGTTTCTTGACAGATAGAACGCTTCATTTTTTTCTCATATAATTCTTTGAAAGAAAAAATATAAGATGCATAGGTCCACTAAGCTAGAGCTTCCTGTATTGTATTGTATATTTAAGTAAATCTATAGTATCTTCCCTCCAGGATGAAGCTGCTCAGGAAACATCGACATAAATCTGTATTTCATATGATGTAAGGTGCTTGAGTGCAGTCAGTTTCCACTGATCTCTATAGGGAGTGATTGCTCTTGATGGAGCCATTGTGATAGTATAATCCAGCTGCAGGCACTTACATTAATATCCTGCCCCCCTAATTCGTGATCCCAGGGGGGCTCACAGTCCTTTATATCAGTTCTTTATATCACATACACTGATTCCAGAGAAGCCAAGGCTAGTGTTGAGCGAACTTGCGATTTGCAAGTTCGGCATTCAGGTTCGAGTTATCTAAGAATTCCGTAATGGATTCCGTCACCACGGACCATAACGGAATTCTATGACGGCGTGCACCACGGAAGCCTATAAGAGGCATTCTGTATTGCATTCCGTCATAATAGAAGTCTATGGACAGCACAGACTTCATGAAACAAGTCGATCCTCATTTGTTTAAACTGCCTTTACAATGGTCGATGGAAACTGTACGGGAGAAGAATGATCATTATTATGATCATTCCTTCCCCATACACTTAGGTTTGCTTCACACTGCCGGCAGGCTGTTCTAGCATAGAATACCAGGAATTGGCCAGACGAAAACTGCTGCATGCAATGGTATTTGTCCAGCATATTTCTCAGCATATTTAACAGATTGCGGTTGGATTATAGTCAATGGGGCCGGATGGAGCCCTACAAGCTTCTGCCAATGCCATCATGCCGCGACCCTGCTAGAACAGCCTGCTAGATTGCTAGTGTGAAACTAAAAGCAGCACTACCCTTGTCCATCTTCATTTGGAGATGTATTACAAGTAAAAATATTTATGCTCTCATAAAAGATCCAGTCAGCAGAGTTTACTGTAAGGATAATAGGAATAATGTAAGGATTTCTGGTGGTGTAGGCCAAGGAAAGAAAAAGGGGAGTGAGACCCAGATTTCTACAAATTTTCATAAGAGTTAATGTTAATATCCCTGATGGTGGCAATGGAAGAGTTAATGCTGCATACCTAGGATCCAGAGGTTACTCACCTCTCCAGGCTTCAACATTGCCGGGCTGTAACTTACTGTTTCCTCTCTGTACTGATTAAAGAGATGAGTGCAGGGAGGAGATAGAGAGGAATGTGCAGCGGTGACTGTATGGCTGCACAGTTCTCTCTGTGAGAGCAATTCAGAAGCATTCTGCAACCAACCATATATATTTTGTGGTCCGCAAAACACGGATCCGCATAAAATACGGATGACGTCGGTGTGACATCTGTATTGCAGCCATTTTTTTTTGTGGATCCATTGTAAAAATGCTTATCCTTCTCCGCAAAATGGACAAGAATAGGACGTTTTCTATCTTTTTTGTTGAATGGCCATTTCCATTTTTTTGCGGACCAATTTAAGTAAATGGTTCTACATACAAGCTGAAAAAAAGTAACAGACACACAAAAAAATATGTTTGTGTGCATGAGCCCTAATTCAGCATTTGTGTGGTGCAGGGAGATGATGGCCATCCCATTATAGGGTAAGTGCCCAGTAGATAGATAGATAGATAGATAGATAGATAGATAGATAGATAGATATGAATAAGAAAGAAAGAAAGAAAGAAAGAAAGAAAGAAAGAAAGAAAGACAATGTATAAATGAATCCTATAGATAGATATGAGATAGATAGATAGATAGATAATAGATAGATAGATGATAGATATATATGAATAAGAAAGAAAGAAAGAGAGAAAGAAAGAAAGAAAGAAAGAAAGAAAGAAAGAAAGAAAGAAAGAAAGAAAGACAATGTGTAAATGAATCCTATAGATAGATAGATATGAGATAGATAGATAGATAGATAGATAGATAAAAGAAAGAAAGAAAGAAAGAAAGAAAGAAAGAAAGAAAGAAAGAAAGAAAGTGTGCATGAGCCCTAATTCAGCATTTGTGTGGTGCAGGGAGATGATGGCCATCCCATTATAGGGTAAGTGCCCAGTAGATAGATAGATAGATAGATATGAAAAAGAAAGAAAGAAAGAAAGAAAGAAAGAAAGAAAGAAAGAAAGAAAGAAAGAAAGAAAGAAAGAAAGAAAGAAAGAAAGAAAAACAATATATAAATTAATCCTATAGATAGATAGATGTGAGATAGATAGATAGAAAGAAAGAAAGAAAGAAAGAAAGAAAGAAAGAAAGAAAGAAAGAAAGAAAGAAAGAAAAAATGAATCAGATAGATAGATAGATAGATAGATAGATAGATAGGAGATAGATATAGATAATAGAGGAGCATTTCTCTGCATATACACCACAGTGTGAACATAACCTAAGTAATCCAATTCACTAAAACAAGTCTACGGATTGTAAAATTACCCAAAATATAAGAAAACCATTAGAGCATGTACCATAAATTTGGTTTGTGTATGATGTTTATATATTTCACTATAATATTTTCCTGGTGATGAAATGAATCAATAAATATTTTTTTAGTGGGATACAAGGTGAAGGCACCCATACTAACACCCCTAGGAATGTGAGACTATGACAGATGCAATGCCACATCTTGTGAGTAGATGGCGCTGTAGAGTTCCTACCTGTCTAAAGATGGTCGTCCTCAGCCTTGATGAGCCACAGGTCCCAGCTTGCTGTGTCTGCCAAGAGCTGACTAAGCATGCTAGGACTTCTGATCCCATACCAGGTTTGGAGATGATCATGCAGAGTGCTTTTACTCATCCACAACTTCAACTAAAATGCTGTGCTGGGTTGCAGTGGAACATGATAAGCAATGCAGAGACATCCTCCTTTGACAAGAGAAATGGTAAGTGGTCAGTTTATTCATACATTTCCAGGAGGATTATTAGAGGAACTGCAACGTGCAGAAATCTAAAGATCCAGAATTGTTATTTCATGAGGAATACAAGTGTACAGGAGACGTGTTACGGATGACGGGTCTTCTTTAAAGGGAACCTGTCATGTGGCACATGCAGTCATATAGGTGGGCAGCAGGTTATAGAGAAAGAGGAGCTGAGCAGATTGATATAAGGTTTTGTGGGAGATGTTTTCATATAACTTATAATTTATTTAAATCCTTGCTTTTTCTTAGCTTAGGAGTCCAGTGGGCGGTCCTATCAGTGATTAACAGCTATCTCTATATGCTTACTGAAACAGGGGATGCTGTCAATCACTGATAGGACCGCCCACTGGACTCCTAAACTAAGAAAACGCAGAGACTTAAATTAATAAGTTACAAGTTATACTGAAAAATTTCCCAGAAAACCATATATTAATTTGTCCAGCTCCTCCTGCTCTATAACATGCTGCCTCCAGATCAGACACCACTTGTTATCATTGATACAGTAATAATTTATATAATTGTTAAAAGGGTTTTTTACTGATAACCTATTCTCAGGATAGGTCATCTGTATCTGATCGGTGGGGGTCCCCCCCAAATCAGATACTGATAATCTTAATGCTGTACGGAGACAGGTCAGGGGCGGATTGGCCACAGACCTTACAGGAAAATTTCCTGGAGGGCCGATGCCCGGGGGCCAGGTAAGTAATGATCTGATGCTCTCACAGACAAGTAGTTATGCACCTGGTTGGTGACCACAGGTGCCTTCCGGATTCCTAAATTCAACTGTAATTCCATCCTAAGGCAATTGGAGTAGGAGTGCAGAGTGTGGCAGCTAGCACTGGCCACCACAAAGGGGCAGCTTCTGAGGAGGTATTCTGTCCTGATGGGGCATTATTATCTGCTGCACTGTGGTATTTGGCTCTGCTGGGTCAGTATTTTATTAGCCCCACCTTCTGTCAATTTGAACCCGCCTACAACAAGGGTCCCGTCCCTTCTCCTTACAGGTCTGTTTTAGTCGATACTGGTATTCCTTATGAAATAACAATTCTGGAACATTGTTCCTGACTTATTCCTTCAAGAAATATCTGCAAATTGACAACTGAGCTTTACCATTCCAAGTTCTTATACAGTCTGCCTGATTGGACAGCACTGTAGGGACACACCCTCAACTGGTAACACCCAGCTTCTAGGAGGAATAACAGAGGAACAGAGCAACACAGAGTTCTAAAAAAAAAGAAGATCCAACATTTTTAAAATATGGGAAATGCAAGTATTTATTAAAAAAAAAAAAAAAAAAGACTCTCCCGGAGAAGCGACAGATTCTTTTTAAAGATGACCTTTTGACATGTCTATTGCAATGTAAATATTAGCATCCTCACAGAGAATCTTTTACCATGCCTCTTTTATTCCTCCTGGAAATGCATAGCTAAATTGACCATTAGGTGTTACCATTTACTTGTCAAATGTGAGTGTGGGTGGTGTTGTGGATACTGCCATAGGGTAGGGACATGTCCCATCAACAAGGTAATGATGACATCAATTCAATTTATTTACTTCCAGGAGGAATACAGAGTTCCAAGAAAAGATGCTCCAGAATTATTTCATGGGGAAGGAAAGTATTAAAAATACATTAAATAAAGTTACGTTTTTTGTCTAAAAAAAAACCCTGTGTCATCTTTTTCCATCTGTCAGATTCACTTCAGTGCTGCAATACCAGACACAGCCTGACAACATGAGTGGCGCTGTTCCTGGGAGAAAAAAAAATAACATACCCTTTTTTTTCTGCATCCTTCTTCATGTTCGGTCTGTGCGGACCCCGAGTAAAGCCGGGAGGTCACAGGTGACAGAAAGCCAGCACTCAGCAGTTCTTCCATGTACACTATTAGAATATTTAAAGCCGCTCTTGTGTAAATGCTTTTGTTTAATGGTTTATCTAGAACCAACTTCTGTTTCTCGTTCCTTGTCAAGAGGTGCCCCAGCCGGGGATGAATAATGTCCCTTTTACAGGGAACGCAGACTTCTCTGATTTATGTGGGAACTCAGCAGAGAGGAGCAGATGGAGCGAGGCAGGGGGACCCTTCCCATCTCCCCTGGACAAGCAGCACTCAGGATGACCCACCCAACAGACACACATTTACATAGTAAAAGACTTTATTGGAAAGCTGAAACCCTGCACCTCTCACCCGGCCCGCAGTCTGCTTTATGGCTGTAAAATAAACACCATTATTTGTCATAACTGCTGCGTACTCCATTAACAATGTGAAAATTTCCGCAATTAGAAATGGAAGAGGAAAAAAAAAAACCAAACAAATTTCCTTGTAAAAATGCGTTTGGGACAGTGAGATTTTTATTTTTTTTTTCCTCCCTCCGGAATTTGCTATTTTCTACGTCCGCCCCCCTCCCCCAAACCGAAATATGTAACATTTACACTAGGATCCTACATATCATGGAGGAGAAGGAAGGGATCTGCCCTCTAAATAGCAGAGGAACGTGTCTACGGGGGGTATGCATGGACTTGTAGGTCGGACGCTGGAGAATCTTTATCAAGCCTCGAAAGAAAAGTAATGGATTAGTGTGTAAACATATAGTAATTACATAAAAAAGATAAAAATCTGGGGGGGAAAAAAATCACAGATATGCCATTTTCTTCCGCAGAAATAATAAGTAGCTCCTTGTTCCCCCTTTCGTTCAAACTACCACTTCTGACGCTTCTTATGAGGCCTCATGCATATGAATGTATTTTCTTTCTGTGTCCGTTCCGTTTTTTTTGCAGACCATATGCAGAACCATTCATTTCAATGGGTCCGCAAAAAAAACGGAAGTTACTCCGTGTGCATTCCGTTTACGTATGTCCGTTCCAGAACGGGTTAGCACATGTCCTATTATTGTCCACATTACGGACAAGGATAGGACTGTTCTATTAGGGGCCAGCTGTTCCATTCCGCAAAATACGGAATGCACGTAGAAGTCGTGTGCATGGGGCCTTATTGTCTACCAGTCTTCTACATTGATTGGGAGGATATTTTTTACTTCTCCGTGGAGAATTTTTCTTTTTCGCTGTGTGATGTTTGAGGGGTTGTTTTAATGCCCAGCTCCCTATAAAGGCTCATGCACACGAGCATACAGGTTCAGTGCAAATAGCACCCCCGCGATGCACGGGCACTGGCCTTGTGCACTTCGCGGTACGGATGCGGACCCACTGACTTGAAAGGTTCCGCAAGACAGCCAAAGATAGAACATGTTCTATATTTTGGCGGAGCGGAGGCACGGACCAGGAGGCCAAAAGAAGGGCTTCCTTGAGCTTCTGATCTGTTCCTCTGCTCCACAAAAATAGGTGAAGTCTTATCTTCGGTCGCATATGGTGGAGCCATTCAAGTCAGTGGGTCCAGCAATTTCCAGTCGGCAATACAGAGCCCTAACATTCGTCTGCATGAGCCCTAAATCCACCTACAACATTTCAATGGGATTTAGATCCAGTTTTTGAGGCCGGCCATACACATGAGAGACATATCGTTCACCCAACACCTATCTCTCCCAACTCCCCCATGGATTCTCAGCTCAGCCAGGGGGGCACGTGCTTCAGCCAGAGTGGAGTAGGTGACCAAGAGATAATTATCTCCTCAAGAACAAAAGGATTGGGCATGTTGAAATGTAACAGCCTGATCCCTAACTCAGGAAGTGCCCATACACTTGGTTGGCTGATGCTACCCAACTTGGTGTATTTGGCCGATATGCATCTAATGAATTTGGTCAGCGTTACTTGGGCACGTGAGGACCTCCATTAATTTGCCCACCTATGTTGAAAAATAAAAAACTTTACATACTTACTTTTTAACATGCAGTGTCCAATTACATGAGTTACATGGTACGTGTATGACAGGCTAGACTGGTTGTACAGGCTTCCCTACAGTCCAGGGATTTTCAGAGGCATAGAAATCATAGGAAACTGCATGAATCCTATATTGTGTAATAAAAAAAAAACACACAAATGCACAAAAACACAAAAACAGGAAGAGGGCTGGATCCCAGGAGTGTCTGGAGCAGGAGAGGTGAGCTGATTAATTTATTTTTGTCTCATCTGATGTCTGATTAACATTAGAGATCTGATTGTGGTCTGATCTGAGGTCTGATTAACATTAGGGGTCTGATCTGTGGTCTAATTAATTTTGAGGGTCTGATCTGTGGTCTAATTAATACTGGGGGGTCTGAACTGAGGTCTGATTAACATTAGGGGTCTGAGCTGAGGTCTGGTTAACATTGGGTGTCTGATCTGAGGTCTATCAAAGATTGATGGTCTGATCTGAGGTCAGATTAACAATGAGGGTCTAATCTGAGGTCTGATTAACATTAAGGGTCTGATCTGTGGTCTAATTAACATTGGGGGTCTGATGTCCGATTAACATTGGGGTCTGATCTGAGGTCTGATTAATATTGGGGGATCTGAACTGAGGTCTGATGAAGATTGGAAGTCTGACCTGAGGTCCGATTAACATTAGCAGTCTGATCTGAGGTCTAATAAAGATTGAGGGTCTGATCTGAGGTCAGATTAGCATTGGGGATCTAATCTGAGGTTAGATTAACATTAAGGGTCTGATCTGTGGTCTATTTAACATTGAGGGTCTGATCTGAGGTCTGATTAACATTGGGGGTCTGATCTGTGGTCTAATTAACATTGGGGTTCTGATCTGAGGTCTAATTAACATTGGGGGTCTGACCTGAGGTCTGATTAACATTGGGGGTCTGATCTGAGGTCTGATTAACAGTGAGGGTCTGATCTGAGGTCTAAATAATATTGGGGGTCTGAGCTGAGGTCTGATTAACATTGGGGGGGGTCTGATCTGAGGTCTGATTAAGTCTGAACTGAGATCTGATGAAAAATATTTTTCATCACAGTGCAGACATTTTCTGCGTGGACATTGACCTGCAGATTGCAGATTTAGAAATCTCCTGCATGTCAATTGTTTGTGCAGATTTTTTGTGCAAATTTCAAATCCGAGGCAAATATGCGTTAAAATCTGCGGCAGAATCTTGGTGCGGATTTGATGAGGAAAGGTAGCGGCATCCACATGCAAATCTGTGCATAAAATCTCCATAAACCACACCCCTAAGACCCTTTTAAATTAGCGCTGTTCGACTTGTTATATCACAGATCGCCACTTGTTATGGACCTCACATTGGGTCGTGAAAAAGGACCCTAATCATTTATGTAGCACCAGTATACTTGGTGCCTAAGGGGGCCCTCCAGAAGACACTGGTATTATAAAGCACGTGTGGTCCTGGCCCAGACTTTGCACTGGGCCACCTTGCTGCCTCAGATACCCCAGAATACGTAATAATGGACCATATTATATCGCCAAGCTTCCTCTGTAGTGAACGCACTGCATGTACCCTAATCCCAGAGCCTCCAATTACATGGTACTGAAAGCCTCCAGACTACACAAACACTAGTATTGCCCTCATAAATCCTCAAGTGCATTTTTTATGACCACTTGAAGTGCCACTACAATTCACTCTGCTCCTCCAAGATGTCCTCTATCCCCTACGAGTGCAAAAGGAAAGGTGAAGGCGAGCTATTCCAAGTCAGCCTACAGTAATCTTACGACTAGAGGGGAAAATATATGATGCTGCTGTGGTTGTTATTAGCAACCAATCATATCACAGCTTTCATTTTTCAAGAGCAGAATTCAAAATGAAAACTGTGTTGTGATTGGTTGCTATGGGCAACAGAGACGGTCTAGCTTTTAGAAAGTCTCAGAAATCAGCAAAGCTGGCGGTACCATGAGTGCTAGCGTTCGATGGCATTAGAAGAGGGGGCTCCCTTTTTATTTTTAGTTTTAACCCCCTCATCATTGGTGAATAGCCACATGTGACAATTCAAACTGCAGCTGCAGAAATCCAAGGGTCAGGGTTTATATTTCGTAGATTCCATGGTGGATTTTTCTGATGAGAAGATCTGCTGTGTGAACACGCCTTCAGAGTATTGTGAGCTGGTGGATGCGATTTGGGGTGATTATGTAAAGTCAAGAGTTAAAGGGCATCTGTCAGCAGATTTGTCCCTATGACACTGGCTGACCTGTTACATGTGCACTTGGCAGCTGAAGACATCTGTGTTGGTCCCATGTTCATACGTATCTGCATTGCTGAGAAAAATGATGTTTTAATATATGCAAATGAGCCTCTAGGAGCAACGGGGGCGTTGTCATTACTCCAAGAGGCTCTGCTCTCTCTGCAACTGCCACGCATTCTCCACTTTGATTGACAGGACCAGGCATCATGACTTTTCCAGTGCAGATCCCTGTCAGTGCAGTGGTCGTGGCAGTTGCCAACAGAGCAGAGCCTCTAGGCATAACGGCAAAGCCCCCGTTGCTCTTACAGGCTAATTTGCATATATTAAAACATCATTTTTCTCAGCAATACAGGCACATATGAACATGGGACCAACACAGATGCCTTCAGCTGCCAAGTGCACATTCACTAAGAAATTTCCTTCGTGTTTCTTTGTAATTAGCATCAATGAAGCCCTCAGATGCCACACTGATTGCAGCATCTGAGATGAACATTGAGGGCTTTCAGGGGTTAATCTGGTGGGGGAAAAAAATTAAAATAATCAACTTATCCACTAGATTGCGTAGAGGGTGCAACGGCCATCTTGATTGAAGACGCCACATAAAATTTCGCGTAGTGACATGATGATCTCATCACGCCAGTCGGCTTGGTGACATCATATGTCACAGCATGCACGTTTTAGCGCGGGATCTTCAATCAAGATGGCCACGGCGGCCACATGAGGAAGACTTGTATGAAAATCGATTCGCTACCATGAAGCATGAGGAAATTAGAATTTTTCCTGAAATGCGGATCGAAGTCCACTTTGGATACTTCGATTCGCTCAACCCTAGTTACAATGTTGCAAACAAGGAAGAAATAACATGTTTGTGGATGATGAGGATTGTTATCACCTTACAAAGAAACCGGTGTAATCCCCCAGGATTTTTCTGTTTGGTTGTCTCTGATTGAAATCCTCTTTGCCACAAAACAATAGGTAAAGCCACTTGGAGCCAGAGTTTTTGCAGGGGAGGGGGGGATGGACCGGCTTGAAGCAAGATGCCCCAGGAAATTGGGGAGAGAGTAGGATAGTGCCATAGACAGGCAGGAAGGGCAGGATGCTATGGGAAAAGTCCAGGCTTGGAGCTGCAGACAGGCTGGGGGGGCTTTGCTTTGTTTGTTTGTAGGTATTAGTACGGCTAATTTACAAAGGTTTCTTTTAACTGCAATCATGAAGGAATAGGTGACAACCCCAGGGACTAATGGAGCCATTAGTGTCTCTGCATGGCCGGCTTTAAAAGCCAGTGTCACTTACAAGGAAGCAAAGTATTCAAAACAACAGAGCTGTTCACTTTAATGTCTGTATTCATGGCCCTAATCTCCCAGTGATCCACCGAGCTGCATTGCTCACCCTTGTGTCATGTCCCCCCTCCATCACCTCGTGCCCTTCACCTTTACATTCTGTCCACCTTCTACATGTCACAGGCTCCAAGACTAACCACAGGAATGGAAATCTGGCCTCCAATGTAAAGCCTCATTCACACATCAGTGTTTCATGGACGTGTGCTGTACGCATTCTCCACGGACAGCACACGTCCCCATTCATTTTAATGTGTGTATTCAGACATCAGTGTGTTTAGCACGGATGCATGCTCTATTTTGGCTGTGTTCACGGATCTATCACGTCCATTATAATCTATGGGTCCGTAAAACCACGGATGCAACACGGATGCCACCCGTGTTGCATCCAAGTTTCACAGACCATTAAGAAGAGATGCTTTGAAAATAAATTTTCAGCTGTTCAGTGTCAGTGAAACACGGATGCAACACGGACGGCAAAAAACGGACACACGAATCCTTTACAGATGCATCACTGACCACCTGCTAATAGATTTGAGCACGGACTTGTGAATGACGCTTAAGATGGTGAGTGCTTCCCCTTGTAGTAGATATTAGGGAATACCTGGAAATATAAGTCCAGGAGTTGCCTTTATCACCATTTCTCACTGATCCAGATCTGCAAAGGGTCATTCACACGTGTGTACCCCGCATCACTAATCGTGAACCCATTCACTTCCTTCCATGGTGTTATTGTCCGTGCCTCCGCACCGCAAAATAATAGAACTATTTTTTTGCAGTCCGGACAGTCGGATGCAGGTCGCGGACCCCATTGAAGTGAATGGGTCCGCGATTTGCATGCGGAAGCAACACAGTAGGTGCCCGTGCATTGCGGACCGCAATTTGTGATCTGCAGCATGGGCACGGCCGCACTACGGCCATGTGAATGAGCCCTAAAGGTGACAACCATTATCAGCACCCATAAAACTTGTCACCCAGCTTTTTAATAAGGGTTGTCTGTTTCATTAAATGAAGCCAACCCCCACATTTTGAAATTCATATAGCCCAAAAAGGTATATAGAAAGGGGTTTTCATCATAAGACATCCTCTATAAAGGCCACCACATACAGTAAATCCACATTGTTGTGCCCTGCTGTTTTAATTGTACAGATGGTTAGTTAGGGACACCACACATCTATGTTTTTACTCTTTTGTGACTTTTTTTTCTTAATTGTTATTTGTTAATTGTTATTTTTCCTTTTGCATCATTTTTTATTGTTTATTTTTGTAACTATTTAAGTTTTTTGTTTTCTTCTGATTAGAGAATGTTAACATTTTTAAACTTTATTTTTTAAATTAAAGTAGTCTCTCACAAAATATAACAATGCATTTTGTGGGAAACTCTGGTCCTCTATTCCTGAGAAATGCTTCTTTTTAGTTTTATGCAAATAAAGTTTTTGGTCCATCATGGGTTGGGCAGCAAACCTGCTGCTGGCTCTGACATCTCAGGGAGTGGAAGGTTAATTAATTAATTTCTATAATGTTACCGTATTTTTTTGGCTATAAGACGCAGAAGACTCTAAGACTATAAATATTTTCCATCAGACCTCAGAGCAGACCCTCACCAGACCCCCAATCCTCATTAGACCCCCAAATTAGACCCCTATTCTTCATCAGACCTCAGATCAGATCCTCATCAGACCCCCAAATCAGACCCCATTCTTCATCAGACCTCAGATAAGACCCTAAAATCAGGCCCCCAAGCTCCATTAGCCTCAAATCAGAACCCCCAACCTCCATCAGGCCCCCCAGCTTCCATCAGTCTCAGATCAGACCCCATCAGGTCCCCCGCCCCAGCCTCCATTAGCCTCAGATCAGACCCCTCAGCCCCTATCAGACTCAGATCAGACCGCCAATCAGTCTCAGATCAGAACCCCGAGCCCCAATCAGCCTCAAATCAGACCCCTCCAGCCCCCATCAGCCTCAGATCAGCCCCCAATCAGACCCTCCAACCCCCATCAGACTCAGATCAGATCTGTAATGAAACCCTGTCAGCCTCAATTCAGACCTTCCAGCCCCAATTAGCCTCAGATCGCACCCCTCAGTGTGTCTTATAGTCCCAAAACTACGGTACATTGCAAAGTTAAATGTTGTGATTTACTATGTTTGTATAATTAAAGGGGTTATCCCATGATTGATGTAAAAAATTAAAATCAGGCATCTTATAGTACATGACAATCTCTTTCTATCCAAGCTAGAACCAGCCCTGTACCTTACATCGATCTGTGATATCCACATTCACTGCTCCAGTTGCTATGCTATATTTATTTAAGACTGGCAGCTAAGTGGTGGGGGGGTGCACTTTCTCCGGCAGCTCAGGGGAATGTAACTGCCACAGCCTCTAACAGAAGATATGGGTGGCGGCAGCTGAAGATTTAAACTGAGCGACTGTGAGCTCCTCAGTGAGGTTTACAAGAAATAAGGAAAAGTGCAAACAGCAAGTGACACAACACAGATATACTACATTTTTAATTACATGCAATTACAGTATAAAGTATTTAGATCCAGATGCTGGTTTGGAAAATGTAGTAATGGCACAGTATGGGCAATTAATGGTTAACTTCCTGTCTGACTGTGTTAGGTTGCCAGGAGATGGACCAGGGTCCGTCTCCTCATTAGTTACTTAGTAGGGAGTCAAGACTTAGCTGAGCTATGGTGAAGACCTACATGTTTAAGCTCCTCAGAACTAGGCCAAAGCTCAGAGAACCTCCATCTCTGGGACTTCTACAGACAACAGACAAGGCAGCAACTTTGCCACCAACTTCCTCTAGAGAAAAGGAACTTAGAAGGTCTAGAAATACAAGGCCGTGCACTGGAGTCAGTCACAGAGGTATTGTGCACGTTTATGGCAGAGAAACCTTACTGCAGTGAGAGGGAACATTGCTAACTCACGCTTCCAAGCTTCAAGATGGTTTGGCCAGCCATATCTTAAATCTGCAACCCTCAGTCAGGAATTGCAGAAGCTTACTATGAACCTCATTGCTTACTCAAGGTTCTTCAGAGAGACTTTGGAGAGACACAGAGAACAGTGGAACTGTGACTTCTAATTGCTGGATGTACTACTACTCCCATTTTGCACTTTAGTTAAGATATATTCATTGCATTCAACCTGCGAATGACTGAACCGTCTGCTGGCCTCTACACCTACCTTCACCAAGGGCAACCCAACTACCACCAGGGCAGGAGCCCCAATTCTAGGGAGTGTCCCAAGGAAAAAAAGGTCCATCCTGCAGTCACTGCACTACCCCAGGGTGAGCCAGAAGGAGAGATTGCCATCATTGGAGCTAAACCAAGAGCAGGTCCACACTATACAAAATGTGGTTTTCTGCTGTGGATTACGCAGTGGATTTTGTGATTGACAAAATGCCTTGTGTGAACTGATCAAACCACACTCACCGTCTGAAAGAAACCTAAATCAAACAAGTTACTGACAGAGTGATGGTGCACCAAATGGAGCGGCCCTACCCATGGTGCACTGAAAACCTTATTTGCATAAAAAATAAAAAGAAGCATTTCTCAGGGTTAGATATGGTTATGTTTCAGGGCACCTACTCTACAGGGTGGTATGCTTACTTTAAAGCCAATTTTGGTGGTTACAGACTTCCTTTAATGTATTGGTACTTTCCTATGGTGCCAGGGGCATAACTACCATAGCGGCAGACCATGCGACTGCTATGGGGCCCAGGGCAAGAGGGGGCCCAGTCTTAGTTGGGATTATCTCCTCTTCTACTGGAGGTGAACACTTGGTCAGGACTCTACCCTCTAAAGGAACAACTTTTAGCAAATGAGGCAGTGGAAAAATTACCCAAGGGTCATTGAAAGGGGTTTAGGCAGAAACCCTTCTGTCCTGTGTGGGGGGCCTGGTTTGATCCTTGCTATGGGGCCCTTACTTCTCTATATACGCCACTATATTGTACAATGCATTATGTCTGGGATGGCCGGTCAAACCCGTCCTTTCTTTGGGCATATAAATTAAATTCGACAAATGGAATAAATTTCCATGAGACGTGATCGTCTTAGTAACTAATATCTATGTAATAACTGAAGCTAAACTAGCAACCAAGAATCATTTTTAAAGGAGTATAGAAGTATGAAAGTGTATTCAGACTGACTGCAAATATTTCCACTGGTCAAAAACACTGTTATCATCCAAATGCTTATTCTCTGTCAGGTCCCTGGAAGCACCGTCACTTTTAGGTCTGGAGAGCCGTCCCATCCCATGAGTTGGACAGAGATTTGTACATTTTTTAGACAGGACCTTGCTTGGGGGTGAGCACAGGAAGCTCTTGTGTGTAAGTAGACTTGTGGAACAAGTTTCATACTGGATATGCTGTTATTTTGTCTTTAAAGAGAGTTTGCAGATTCCCCCCGCCACTTAACACATTGCGGCAGACTGTGGGGGAATTCACATGTTCAGGAGCGGATTGGCCATAGACCTTACAGAGAAATCTCTTTGTGAGCCGATGCCCAGGGGGCCGCCTGAACCCTCCTCATGGCCGGCCACTGGATGTTTTTGGGGATGTATTTTGTGCTGCTTGGGCAATTTTTTGTGATGGATTGTGATATTTGGCTCTGTTGGGGTGGTATTGTCAGCCCCGCCTACTTCTGTTGACCCTACCTTCCATCAATTTGGACCCGACTACAAAATGGGGCCACTTTTAGTTTGTTTTCCAGGGCCACTTTAAGTTCCCAGTCCACCCCTGCACATGATCATATCTGTTTGCGGACCACAATTCTCAGATCCACAAAACACGGATACCGGCTGAGTGCATCCCGCATTTTTTCCTTCTGCAGGTCCTGCACTATATAACAAATGTCTAGTCTTGTCTGCAAAGCGGACAAGAATAGTGCATGTTCTATTTTTTCTTTTTCTTTTTTTTTTTTTGGCAAGCCGGCAGAATGGGTATATGGATGCGGACAGCACACGATGTGATGTCCGGCTTCATTGAAATAAATGTGTCCACATCCGATCCACAAAAAATGCAGATCAGATGCCCCCTTATTAGTGTTGTCTAAAATAATTACAGCGTAAGCTGTCACAGATATTGGCTGAGAGTCTCAGATTTCATCATTAGAGTGAGAGCTTAGTCCATATATAATATTTGCATCTATTGTTTTAATGCATTATTTTCCCTGATATTATAAATGTAGCCATGCACATCCGCATATTTGCTATCATATCGTGCAGGATGTTTTGTATCTTTTTCAATGATTTCTAAAATAATGACAGCATAAACCCAAAGCAGGCCGGCAGACGGTGCAACAAATGAATCACAAAGAGAAAGTTCCAAAAGTACAAAAGGAAAAAAATGTACTTTGTCTTCTTATACAAATATATTCTTTTTGGCATTCTCATAATTGTAATACGATTTCCTTGTTAGTTATGGAGCATGATGAGTTAAGGATAAGTCATAGGTCATCAATATCTGACCTGTGGGGGTCCAACACCCAGTACTCCCGCTGATCAGCTGTTTGAAGAGGCTGC
The DNA here is from genome assembly GCA_900303285.1 of Rhinella marina. Lineage (NCBI taxonomy): Eukaryota > Metazoa > Chordata > Amphibia > Anura > Bufonidae > Rhinella > Rhinella marina. The sequence continues at coordinate 571,366 of ONZH01010457.1, read as the reverse complement.
GGTGCTCCGATGAGTGCTGCGGCCTCCTCACACCATACCAAGCACAGCGCCATACATTGTATAGTGGCTGTGCTTGGTATTGCAGCTCAGCTTATTCCCTTGAATGAAACTGAGCTGCAAATAGCTCACCATGTGATCGATGAACATGACATCACTGGTCTAGGAGATGGCCACACCGCGCACTGGAGTGTCGTAGCCTGTTGAAACAGCTGATCAGCAGGGGTGCCAGGTGTCGGACCCCCAGCCATCTGATGTTGATGACCCATCATGAGGACTTAGAGAAAACTCCTTTAATGTATGTTTTATGAGCCCCTATAAGAATTATCCTTCCAAAAATGGATAAAGCCCAAAGACAGGTTCAAGTTCCCCTAAGAAACTGCTGTTGTGGATGGCCTATAAACAAGAAGAAGACAGATCTCTCTGGGAATGGGGCAGAGACCCATGGCGGTCACATCTGGGCTGTTCCGGGTCCCTCCTAGTAACACAGCACATTCATTACGGTAATCCTCCTGTCTAAACACTCCAACTGTGCCGCGGAGAGACGAGCAGGCTGTAAACAGAGGGAAGCGGCTTCATGTAATGATATAAATGAAATAACCATTAATAAGGGTAATTACCATACAGGCGGCCGCAGGGTCCAGACCGTTCCTCTGAAGGAGGCCTAGTGCATGCTCAGAGAAATATTTGCTTATTTACTGCAGACTGACATTAATGAAGTACAGGACACATTGGGTTTGGGTCCTCTAATTACCCCCACCCCGCTTCATGCAATAACAGGGTCAGAAGCAGATGTTACAGAATATTGGTATTTCCAGAGCCTTGCGTCATTGCGTGTGTTTTCTGTGGATTGTAAACACGGTTTTAGAAAGAAAAATTCCCAGCAGAATCCACAGAAATCCTGCCCACGTCTGCAGCTTGATGGATAACCAGCAGCAAAGTAGTAATGCACAGACGCTGATACTGCCGAAGTTGATGCACGTATAGGGGACAGATCCGTTTAAGTCAAGATGCAGTAGTGTAGGGTGCTGGGTGTGGAGGGGCATATGGGGCACAGGGCACTTCTTTTTACAATGAGAACATAAGAGGGGCAGGTGCCGCTGTATGCCTACACATGCCTATACGCCTCCAAAAGACCCTGCAAAATGCTTAACGCTTATTTTCTGCGGGGGATGGGAACCAGATTGTATCTTCGCATTGGAAATAAATAAGACAAGCTTCTCCCCAGGCGTGACCCTCAATGCTTCATTGTAATACTTCAATGCTGGGACAATCAGATGATATTGGGTGCAAGGTGATGTTTACATACAGTAGCATCCCATCTGGGTCACAATCAGGGGCAGACTGTGAACCTTAAGTGGACCTGGAAACTTAAAAGTGGCCCTATATTGACGGAAGGCAGGGAAACCCAAGTAGGCAGGGCCAGCAATACTGTAGTGAAGCACAAAATACCGCCCCTGCAGAACCAAATACCACAGTGCAGTATAAAATACCGCCAATAGGGTTGAGCAAATCGGGTTTGGATTGCTGTATCTGAACCTGATTGTTTTAAAAACTACCTTAATAATATGGGCTCCGTCTTACTGTATAATGTATGTCCTCCACGGGGGTCTTTCCGAAGTTTCTGCAAATATCGTGAGACTTACTTTGTTTCGCTTCTGTCATATGTCAGTTCCTTTGTTGGCATAAATTACTGTATCAAAATACAAAGCTGAACTTGGCTTTGTTAGTAAGGCACGAAGCAGAGTTCGGCTTAGTATCAATTATGCATGGAAAACATAAGGCTTGGACGCCCACAGGGGTAGAGGTGAATCCCCCGGTGGGCTCTTGAGCAAGATGGGCCCCTAGTCTCCCACCCCCTGCACAAGTGGTACATAACACAGTAGACTTACTGCACTACATACATATATTCAGTGTACAGCACCTCAACCAGCCGATCTTCATATAAAAACTGGATAGATTATTAAAGAAACTCCCCAGTCTATTATTATAGACACGATCAGAGCTGAGATGACTTCTAGATATAGAGGAAAGCCACCAGTGTCCTCTTCTCCCCAGGACCTACCTTCTCTAAGTGGCTGCAGGGACCCCCATATTCAGTCATCTGGTATCATCTTGCTGCTGTGTGAGCAGGTAACATTTGAATAAATCCGTACGGTGGGCCCCCAAAATAAATTTTACTAGTGGACCCTAGGCACCCCAGTCCGACACTGGACAACATGGTGGCTCAGAGGTTAGCACTTGCACGCTGGGGTTCTAGGTTCAGAGACTCAACAACATTTGAATGGAGTTTGTATGTTCTCCTCATGTTTGCATGGGTTTCAGACGGCTTCCTTTTGACATGGCAGAGCACAAGCTCAACCGTCTCTAACAAGTGTTCCCTGGTTGTGGTATCTCCACCCTCAAAACCACATGCTCTACTCATGGTATGCCCTTCTTTGTGATACACAGTCTTGCTTACAGGCTGTAGGCTGGCTGATCTTGACACAGGACTATTATACCAGCCTTGGCTGATATCAAGATACACAGACTAGACAGCTTCTTTCTACCCCTCAGCTCTTGACTCAACTCCTCTGTGATATTAAGCTTCAAAAGCCCTAGCTAATCCCTTTGGTGTTGTACCCTTACAACTACAGTAGTACCAATCACCTCCTCTATCTAGCTAGTTACTCTCAGGATTCATGCTGGCTTTGTTTCCAGCAGCAGCACCAGCTCATTCATCTACCGCCTGCCTAATACCAGCTATGAGGTCTGCAGAGCACTACTATTCTTATCTCTCTACCAAGTGCTCTCAGTTCTCTTAATACAGGCAACCCAAAAGGTCTTTGCACCCATATAGATTATCTATGGGTATATCAAGTGCAGTATAATACATACAGTGCAATTAACCTACAAGGTCCATTTTATTCTGCCCAAGGTACATGACTTCCCCAGAGTGGCATTATACTCTTGTAACCTGCCTGTGGCATTTCTCACTATTGATAGCTATGTCCAGGGCCTGTGCACACAGAGCATTTTACCTTCTTTAGTGCAGTACCTACCCTTATGTCCCAGCAGTATAAGACTCACACAGCACACATGTAACACTTCACATTACATAAATAACATGGGTATGAACATGAATGCAAGTACATGGCACACTTAAGTGCAGGGAGATACAATGCAGCATGCAAACAGCAAGCATCTAAAGTCACATAACAGTTCACCAGTCCAACTAGGAGGTAGGCCTCCAGGACATGGTCAAAGAGTAACCCAGAGCAACAATCGTAGAGGGTATGCTCTTCATTTGAACCCTTTCATAGGATACTAAATTGTTGAAAAGGGTGGTAATCTCCTTGCACTATTTGCATGTAGTAGTTCATCCACTTTTCCATAGCCAACCCAGCCCTTTGGGTTCTGGTAACAGGCAAGGTTTGTCCAGTTCTAGTGCCAACCTTGGGTTCAGATTGCAGCTACAAAACGCAACGTTCTATTGAACCTAAGGAGAGTTAAACTATATCAGTTGTGTCCAGCCAGTTGTTTTATACCAGAGCCAGACACAAGTGACGTATGTCTTTCTAGCCTATGTGCACTTTAGTGCAGCGGTCTTGCATCTACACACAGAAAGCGCCAGACAGAAAAACGCTACATGGATGGGAGACATCCAGCATAAATGGGAGACATGGATGGGAGACATGCAGCATAAAAACTGGTGTACCAGATGACAGAAATGATCCTATAGAAATCTATGCGATCAGTTCTGGCATAAGTTTCTTTCCAGCATTTCTGTGCTAGGGGGGAAACTATAATATATGGCAGGATATATGGGAACTCACCCTTAAGACCACAGAAGTGACCAGTTAACCATAAGTCTATGAAAAATATGAGGATCCATATATTGTCCTTGCATTAGAGACTCTCTGCTATATCCCCTAATAGCTTGGTCTCTTTGAACATCTATGTTAAAGCAAGAGAGTGAAAGCCAACATGAAGAGAGTGAAAGCCAAGCAGCATACTGTATCGAAGATTCTGTAATCATGGATCATCAGCTCTATATCCAATGCTTCTCTTCATACATACATTGAGAGAAATTATAACATGCTGGCATCCTGGAGCCACCACTAGGGGGAGCTCACTGCACAGTGATTGAAAGCAGTAATACATCTGTATGCAGTAACCTCCTGAGCTCCCCCTAATGGTGATGCAGGCAGACAAAATCAGAAATTGGTGATTTGGAGAGCTGAATCAGGAAAATAAGGTTCTAGTCTTTATTAAAATACCAAATAATGCTGTAATTTATGTAAACCTATCCAATTTCAGATTCTACTTTTCATTCAAATGCCTATTAGGATAATATAATTAAATAAATTAGAAAATGCAAAATAGAAGCTTTTTCAATAGTGGTCCATCTGAGCTGGATACTACGGTATATGTGTCATGGAGCGAGTGAAATGAAGTATCATTGTCATCTTCTATGGCAGAATTTGCCTGGTCAAGCTTGCTTGAATGTATACTAAAGTCGTTGTCCAGAAGAGAGCAAGTTTTTCAAGTGTATACAGGTCATAATAAAATGTAGCAGGGGACCGGGCATTGCTAGAATATCAATACACTCTGTGCACCCTGGATGGGAGGGGTGGTAATATGAAAAATATTTCTGTGAAAGTAATTTTTGGAGTAAGGTGTGATCACATCACGTTCATCATTAAAAAACCTGTTATTTATACATTTATATCTTTACCTTTTCCACCTCCTGTGAACAGTTATTGGTACAGGAGGGAGGTGTTATCAGTGACTGACTGCTATCTCTGCATGCACACTAATACTTATACACACAGTGCTATCAATCACTGATAACACCTCCCTCCTGTACCGATAGCTCTTCACAGAGCAAAAGATATAAATATATATATGTACAGTACAGACGAAAAGTTTGGACACACCTTCTCATTCAAAGAGTTTTCTATATTTTCATGACTATGAAAATTGTAGATTCACACTGAAGGCATCAAAACTATGAATTAACACATGTGGAATTATATACTTAACAAAAAAGTGTGAAACAACTGAAAATATGTCTTATATTCTAGGTTCTTCAAAGTAGCCACTTTTTGCTTTGATTACTGCTTTGCACACTCTTGGCATTCTCTTGATGAGCTTCAAGAGGTAGTCACCTGAAATGGTTTTCACTTCACAGGTGTGCCCTGTCAGGTTTAATAAGTGGGATTTCTTGACTCATAAATGGGGTTGGGACCATGAGTTGTGTTGGGCAGAAGTCAGGTGGATACACAGCTGATAGTCCTACTGAATAGACTGTTAGAATTTGTATTATGGCAAGAAAAAAGCAGCTAAGTAAAGAAAAACGAGTGGCCATCATTACTTTAAGAAATGAAGGTCAGTCAGTCCGAAAAAATGGGAAAACTTTGAAAGTGTCCCCAAGTGCAGTCGCAAAAACCATCAAGCGCTACAAAGAAACTGGCTCACATGAGGACCGCCCCAGGAAAGGAAGACCAAGAGTCACCTCTGCTGCGGAGGATAAGTTCATCCGAGTCACCAGCCTCAGAAATGGCAGGTTAACAGCAGCTCAGATTAGAGACCAGGTCAATGCCACACAGAGTTCTAGCAGCAGACACATCTCTACAACAACTGTTAAGAGGAGACTGTGTGCAGCAGGCCTTCATGGTAAAATAGCTGCTAGGAAACTACTGCTAAGGACAGGCAACAAGCAGAAGAGACTTGTTTGGGCTAAAGAACACAAGGAATGGACATTAGACCAGTGGAAATCTGTGCTTTGGTCTGATGAGTCCAAATGTGAGATCTTTGGTTCCAACCACCGTGTCTTTGTGCGACACAGAAAAGGTGAAAGGATGGACTCTACATGCCTGGTTCCCACCATGAAGCATGGAGGAGGAGGTGTGATGGTGTGGGGGTGCTTTGCTGGTGACACTGTTGGGGATTTATTCAAAATTGAAGGCATACTGAACCAGCATGGCTACCACAACATCTTGCAGCGGCATGCTATTCCATCCGGTTTGCATTTAGTTGGACCATCATTTAGTTATTAACATGACCCCAAACACACCTCCAGGCTGTGTAAGGGCTATTTTACCAAGAAGGAGAGTGATGGGGTGCTACGCCAGATGACCTGGCCTCCACAGTCACCAGACCTGAACCCAATCGAGATGGTTTGGGGTGAGCTGGACTGCAGTGTGAAGGCAAAAGGGCCAACAAGTGCTAAGCATCTCTGGGAACTCCTTCAAGACTGTTGGAATACCATTTCAGGTGACTACCTCTTGAAGCTCATCAAGAGAATGTCAAGAGTGTGCAAAGCAGTAATCAAAGCAAAAGGTGGCTACTTTGAAGAACCTAGAATATAAGACATGTTTTCAGTTGTTTCACACTTTTTTGTTAAGTATATAATTCCACATGTGTTAATTCATAGTTTTGATGGCTTCAGTGTGAATCTACAATTTTCATAGTCATGAAAATACAGAAAACTCTTTGAATGAGAAGGTGTGTCCAAACTTTTGGTCTGTACTGTATGTATATATCTGCTCAGCTCCTCCTGCTCTATTACATGAGTGCTCTGCATTTTGGGGTCCTCTTTAAGCAGCTCAGGGGTCAGTGTTGGCTCAGTGGTTAGTGGTTAGCACTGGTGCCTTGCAGCTCTGGGGTCCTAGGTTTGAAGCCTACCAAGGGCAACATCTGTATGGAGTTTGTATGTTCTCCCCGTGTTTTGAGGGTTTCCTCCGGGTTCTCCGGTTTCTTCCCACACTCCAAAGACATACCGATAGGAACTGGAGATAGTGAGCTCCATTGGACAGCAAGTGATGATAACGTCTGTGAAGTGCTGAGGAATATGTCAGCGCTATATAAATAATTATTTTTATAATTATATGGTTTTATTGGAATTTTTACTGTATTATTAGGCTGTGTGCACATATATCAGTTATTTCCAGCCAGATTTGTTTTATTTTTTTGGCGGAGTTGGACACAATCTATGTGTATGTTCCCTCAGGTCTGACATCTGTAGATTGATAGCTCCACACAGCATGCAATGCTTTTTCTGTCCGGTGCTGTTTGACAGCTGATACGCTGGATATATATGAACAATCCCATGGACAGCTATGGGATCAGCCCTAGCTTCAGTTTCCCTCCTATGTTTTCTGCAGTGAAACTGAACTGGATCATCAGACATATGTGAAGGAGCCTGCAGTAGTACTTTTACTGTATCATTAGTAGTAGTAGTAATTAGTAGTAGTAGTAGTAGTAATAGTTTTGCATTAATAAAATTTCCAAAAAGAAACATGGATTGCGCATCCACATGCTATGTAGTGGTTTTGCATTATTTCTTATTTTCATTATTGCTATATTAATATAGTAAAAGTATGATCAATTGTAGATATTTTTAGTTAGTCAATTATTATTATTAGTAGCAATAATATATATTATTATTAGTAATAGGAGTAGCATTGTATTAATATTAGTAGTAGTGTAGAATTTGTTTTTATTATTATTATTATTATTATTATAAATAATAATAATAATAATGATAATAATAATAATAATTATTATTATTATTGTTATTATTATTGTCATAGTAGCATTGGTTTTATTATTAGCAGTAGATTTAATAGCATTGTATTAATATTAGTGCTAGTCTTGTATATTATTATTATTATTATTATTATTATTATTATTATTATTATTTCTATTATTATTACTAAATTTTTATTAGTATTTAGAAGTAGTACTGTTGTTGTTATTATTAGTAGTAGAAGTATTAGTAGTACCATTGTATGATTACTAGTGTTGTATTTTAATATATTATTACTAGATTATTATAATTAGTAGTAATATTGGTATTATTAAGAGTATTGATATTGCTGCTATTATTATTATTTATTATTATCTATTACTATTTACTATAACAATTTTTTTAGGCTTTGGCAGTGGGTGTGATTACAGTTAGTTCAGCATGTTACATCTAATAAACTCCCCTGATTTTACCTTGCGGCTGTTATAGAGCAGCAATATTCTCCTTGTATAAGAGGCCTGTACTTGTCTGGGGCACTGGTTGAGAAAAGGTGTAAACACCATTAGATCATTTCATAGCCCTTGTAATAACACAGTTCTATATACTGGGGGGGTCTATTATTTATGTTGTATCGCACAGAATTCCTTGACTCCTCTTGAGTAGACTGGAGCAGATTGTCTAAGAGCAGAAAGGGATATTTGCACTAAAGAGAGACAAGACAGAACCAAGATCTCCTGACAAGGAGATAAGAGTGAAGATCCTAGGCCTGGGAAGCTCTCACTGCTCTCACAAAGAGCCTGGAAGCAGGGAGAGAAGACAAGGAGAAAGCAGTCACCCTGAAGATCTGGAATAGACTTCTTCAGTCCCCCCAATACTGACCTATAGATCTCCATTATTGACCTCAAGACTTTGGTTATGTTGGGGACTATCCAAAAAATGCTCCAGACAGGTAAGAGGTAAAGTCATTTAAATTTCTAGCTAGAAATGTGCACAGATTATATTACTACAACTACTACTCCCATGAAGTCGAAGCATTGCTGTGGTGATGACCTGGGAGTTGTAGATCCACAATTAATAATGGTCAATGTCTGCATTGTGAGCAGGGCAAGTGAGGTCATTAGTTTAAGAAACTGAAAATCCATGGCGTTTCTACATTTCCAGGGTTCTCCTGGCATTGTAGACTCTCAGGACCGCTGTGGTGCAGACCCTGCAGCCCTTACATAGAGCATGCAGTGAATGGCAGGAGAGGAGCACAGACATCACAGGCCCCATCCATGCCATGCAGAAGATAGCAAGTATCTGCCTGAAGATTCTGGAGAAGAGGAAGACTAATCCAGCAAATAGTTCAGCTGTGAAGATCAGGATCCAGTAACACAGTGACGTCATCGTGATGATGTCACTGAGCAAAGGATCGTCTGTTCCTTAACTGCAAAGAGTTTAGTGTCAAAAAGGCAGAACTGTAACTAAAGAGCCTATCTGCCCATCTGTCTATCTATCGCTATTATCTATACATATTTTTCATATATATGTTTCATATCTCTATATATCTATCTAATGTCTATCGATCTATCTACTTATCTATATCTATCCATCTATATCTATCTATATTCTGTTTATCTATTTACCTATGTATCTATCTATCTACTTATCTATCCATCTATATTTATCCATATCTATCTATCTATCTCTATGTAGGTCTGTCTGTGTCTATCAATCTATTTGTCAATCTATCTATCTCTGTTTATATCTATCATCTATCTATCTAGGTGTCCATTTATCAATACATATATACATAGATAGATAAAGTAACATATTTCCCAATCTATGCAAAGGTATAATATAGTAGTAAATGTATCTTTTCAAAATAAGTACATGTATCACTGTGCAGATAGGTAGACACATATTGTGGATGGATAGGGAGAGAAGGTTTTTGTTTTTGTTTTTTTAATTTCTTTATTATATTTGTAATATTTCTCTTCTGCTTCAGGGAACATATTGTACAATATAAAGACTCCTGTTATTAATTGTAGTAAATTGAATAGGTGATCACTTTGAGTCGGGATCATACAGAGTCTGATATAAGGACTTCAGGGACTATACACAGATCACAGCCTGTGGTAGAGACATCAGAGATGTGGCAGCAGGAAGCCGGGGATCTTCTGTTATCTGCAGCCTGCCAGGAAATAGACAGCGGGCGGCACAGGCATCCTCCCCACACACTGCAGCTAGAGGACGGTGTGCAGGGGGATATGGCAAGTGCTAACAGCACATCTTCAGCTGACAAAAAAAATAAAAAATAAATACTAATAATAATAATAATGCCAACAACAATAATAATATTAACAACAACAATAATAACAATACTACTAATAATAACAATAACAACTATTATTATTATTATTATTATTATTTATCAATAAAATACGTCACAATAAAAGTTTCATTTTATTACTAAATTATTATTATTATTATTATTAGTATTAATATTATTATGCCATGTCACATGATATATATTGTTTTTTGTATAAACAACACTTTACCTATACATAGGATATCATTATTAGTAACAAAAAATATAATTACTTGTAATGTTAGTATTATTTGCATTATCATTAAATAATAGCATGTTACTGACCATATATAATGTGCGCTGTATAAGTACCATAGTAGCATGCTGATAGCATTATTGATAAGATTATTAACATCATCAGGGCTCCCGCAACTCTTCATAAATTAACTCTGGTTTAAATGCATATTATTATTACTCGAAATAGTAGAATGTATTATTTAATTAACGAAATATTCATAGTGAGTGTTGCATATTATTATTATTATTATTATTATTATTATTATTATTATTATTATTATTATTGTTATTGTTATTATTATTATTATTATTATTATTATTATTATTATTATTATTATTACCACTACTGCTACTACTATTGTATTTATGGGGTTTATATACTATTTGTCTTTATATGTATTTTATATTTAATAATGATTTATGGCAGCTATAGAATCACCACTGATTGTGAACATTGCGATTATAGATTAGATGGATAGATATTAGAGATAGATAGATAGATAGATAGATAGATAGATAGATAGAAGATAGATATTTAGATAAATAGATTAGATAGACATGAGATAGATAGATAGATAGATAGATAGATAGATAGATAGATAGATAGATAGATAATAGATAGATGTGTATATATTATATTAGTGCTAGTTCTATAAACAGTGATTATATCCCCGGGTGCTCTCATTCTAGTACAGTCTATAAAGCTGATTCTGATTATTATTTACTATACTAATGATTTACATAATCACTGCCAATAATGAGGAACTGGACTGGAAATTATAAATTTCATGCTCTTTTCTTTTCACATTCAAGAAATACTAGTAGGTGCCGTTGTGGTTGTAGAGATCTCTACATGTATAGTAGGAGGCAATAGCAAGATGATTGTGATGATAGTGGTAGTAGTAGCGTTGGTCATTAAAGTGTTGCAATAGTACTAGCTGCAGTAGTAGTGGCAACTAGGTGTAAATTAGGTGTTATAACCCAGGTTAATACACATTAGGGTGGTCATTGTAGTTGTGGTAATAGTTTAGCCTTGGTGTAGCAGTATAACTAGTTGCAGCAGTAACTGGTAAATGAGGTGCTATTAGTCAGGCTAATGATGAGGAGGGTGATGATGATGATGATGATGAAGATAGCTGTGAGGACAGGTCAGAGGGGAGGACACGCTATCTGTACTTGTAGAGGAGATGTGCATATAATTAGCTCCAGTAACAATGAGCAGGTAATGAGCAGGTAACATGCAGGTATTTGTCTCTGGCGCCTGCTCCTGACAACACAGCCCCAGCTCAGACAGACCCGGACAATGGTCACCCGGGATCAGGAGCACTTTCCCTCCCTGCTAATGCTTCCCATCACTACTGTCCCCAAACTGTGTCACCACCTCCCAGGAAACCAGTTTATTATACTGCTACTGGTGATAAGCACCCATTAATCCTAAAAATAATGTGGTGTATAAGGGGTTAATATGTATGCACTCAACTGTACTGCAGCACTTAAATAGTTAACATAAAATTTTTTTCTGCACTTCTTTTTCTAGCTTTCCCTAGATAGATAGATAGATAGATAGATAGATAGATAGATAGATATCATTGTGTGTATGCAGGGGCGGACTGGGAACTTAAAGTGGCCCTGGAATAAATACTAAAAGTGGCCCCTGTTTTTTGTTGGCTCCAAATTGATGGAAGGCAGGGCCAGCAATACCATATTGTGGAACATTATACCACCCCAACAGAGCCAAATACCACAGTTCATCACAAAATACATCCCCAAAAACTACGTGAGGAGGACCAAGGTGGCCCCCTGGTCATCGGCCCACCGAGAAATTCCCCTGTAAGGTCTATGGCCAATTCGCCTCTGTGTGTATGAGATTCCTTAAAATCTCATCCACATTGCTCGTGCTATTAAAAAAAAACTGCAGCAAATCCGCAGGGTTTCCTTCCAGTGTAAATTTACCCTAATTCTCTACTAAATGGTAAAATATTTTATGCCAATCCAGTCCCCAGGTAGGAACTATCAGCTTCTGCCTAGAGAGGGAGACAACCTCTCTCTATAATATTACTGCCTGCATTGATTCTCTTGCTTCATTTTAAAACACTATACAATGTGGTCTCCATGTAGGTTTCATAATCGCTGCTAATTCTCATTCTTCTGAATTAATTGTAGTTCCTTCGTACCCAGGACTACAGCTGCGTAAAGATGTGAACATTATCCAAGCAAAGTAAAACGTAAAAGAAAAAATAGCTGCTATTTTGTATAATTATTATCATTATTATTTTATATTTTTAAAGCAATGAATTTAAGGCGGATGTAAATACGATATTTAGTAGTATTAGTGTATATCATGTAGAATTGTGTTAGGAATTATTCTCACTGCTTATACAGGTAGTAGTATAATTAGTCATCCTGATCCTCGAAGTAGTCATTTTAATTGAGTAATAGTTTCAGTTTGTTGTGTTTCTGTTTTTAATTGTTATGGTGATTAGTGTTATATATATATATATATTATGATGATGAATAGTAGTACTATTAGCAGTAGTACTGTATATACTATTGTTATAAGTAATAGTAGTAGTAGTAGTAGTATTCATATGATATGTATAATATTGTTTATTATAATCATTATTTTTAGATAATTATTATTATTATTATTATTATTATACTTGCCGCTATACATAATTTTTATATTATAGGGTAATTTTACACTTGTCATATCTGTTGTAGAAGTTTCTGCTACTCTGACATTCATCGGAATGAATCGGAAACTGTGCGCTTGCTGGAGAAGCAATCCCATCCAGATGAATGGGGGCTACTATTCATTCAGAATTGAATTCATGTGTTTCAGAATTTTGAAATTTGTTGCAAATATTAAAGGCTATGAAATAGAGTATCAACTTGTTTTGGTGGCAAGCACGTCAATTTCTACAAGCCCCATTCAGAGGAAACAGAGAAGTCTCTGTGTGAATGCATCCTTAATTATTATCTGATCTTAGCACTATAATGATTTGTAGTATTAATAGTAATTGCAATAATCACATAGTGGGGGCCTTTAAGTACTCATACTTTTATATTATTCTATTATAGTACAATTTCATTGTTGTTGTTGTTTTTGTTATTATGTTAATCGTACTCTCCATAATTAGTACTTTACTAACTTCATTTCGATTCTCCTGGTGTTCTTGTAGTTACCAGCAGAGAATTAGGTGATATAACTATTTGCTGAGAAGTGACAGATAGCTGGATCCAGTCTCTGCCCCTCCACATATAAAGATTCAGCTGGTTTCCCTATAAACACATAAATCTGTTGCAAAAAACTAGAGATACAATCTTGTATTTGTCAGAGGCTCTACCTCATGTCTGCGCTGACAGTACAGTGATATATCACACCTCAGCAGAGGCAGCATGCAAGTTATAGACAAATACATACATCTTCCTGCTGACACCAGGTGACACCCACTTCCTCTACTCTACTCCTGACAACCCTAGCTGTACTATCCCAGGCCTATTCATGTATACAAGGCTGGTATATAATAATCATCATATCACACTATGCTATACTTTATTATACAATAATAATAGAAATGATCGTTCATCAGCATTTTATTTATTATTATTATTATTATTATTATTATTATTATACACCATATAATCATCATATCATATACACTATTGATTAAATATAATAATAAAATTGAGAATCATTAGATTATTCCAGGCCGATAAAAATTATTATTCACCATAATCATCAAAAATCATATAGTAATAATAATAATAATAATAATAAACAAAAGCGGAAAACCTCTGTTTAGACTGCACAAAACAAATACATCTATCTTTATATATATATATATATATATATATATATATATATATATATATATACACACACACACACACACACACACACATACATATTTTTTATATTTTTTTAGACGGTGATGATGGTGATCCGATCAGAGGACATAACATATATATATATATATATATATATATATATATATATATATGTATCTCCTATGTAATAGGATTGCTTTAGTAGTAATATTTATTGTTGTTATTATTATTATTGCTAATACAAATAATATATCAACTCTCATCAACTATTAGCCACAAAAGTAAATACATAGAAATATAATATACAGTATAAATATGGATATTTCCTGTTTGAAACTGGCATACAGAGCATTAATATTTAGTGGATAAAGTACCATGATGAGAACGATTATGATGATTAAGAAAAAAGTATCTTGCCACCTTTTCCATTTTTTTCTTTTTTTTTTTGTATTTTATCTAGTTAGATTATTATTAGTATCTTTAGTAGTAGTAGTAGTAGTAGCAATAGTAGTAGTAGTGGAAGTATTATAACTAATAATTTTTGTTGTATTATAAAATTATTTAATGACCCCATTTTTGTGGATCCTAGATCAGCGGGATGTAAAGCTCGGGAGCTGCTTCTATACAGGTGGTTATATTTTCCTATACTCTATTTTTCGGCATCAGGACAAAGAATGAATTACATTTCTGGTTACAGGGGACATGCCACGGAGTATGCCACAATATTTTCTTACAGATTCCCTATGAATCTGAATCGAAGTATGGCCCTTTAAAAAAAAATATATATATATATATATATATATATATATATATATATATATATATATATATATATATATATACATATATATTTCGTTTCTTAATACCACCGTGTGTATGGAGAAAAAAATCCATATAGTGATAAATGTAATACAATCTAAAGGCTGCACTGAGGTTATCCCAGGGCCTGTATACATGTGGCTGTATATACATTACAGGAACTGGCTGGATGTGTGAGGAAGGCCAGGCCGCCCCAGAGGATGTCACACTGATAACACTGTAATTGTTATCACATACAGACACTACTCCCCCCATCATGTCACTTACTACAGGTCCAGATTCGTCTGCACACACCTCTCAGTCCTGAGCTGGAGCTTCCTTTATCCTCCATACCACACACACTATACAAAGTGATGATGAGAATATTGTACTAATGCACAGGAGGATAAGTGGTTGTAGAACCACTGGTCCCAGCACACCTTCTCAGCCTGTCTACCAACACAGAGGAAGAGCTCAAGTGATATACATAGTCTATATACAGTAGTGTATGTATAGTTACCTCCAAGCGTTCACTTCCATTTCAGTGCAGGCAGGGTGTGCACACAGGTAATGTACAGTCCTGACAGCAGAGATAGGACTGCATTATAGGAATGTCACTCCAGTAGGCACAGCCTAATCATATAATGTCACAGTGCACTGACAGAACCTAATGCCACTGCTCAGTATAAGAATACAGCTTCATTACCATTTAATGTACAAGGCACTGCACTTCTCTCTATACAAATCCTCCCAGATTATCATAATATAGGATTGTGCTGGATTCCAGTCACTTCTCCAGCAAGGTGGGAGTTGTAGTTTCACAGCAGCAACAGGTCCTAGACCAATGATGGATTCTCATTCCACCTGCACCCGGGAACTGTGTCCCAGTACAGCCCAGTATGCTCATTACCAAAGAGGAAATATATATATATATAGTTTAAATATCAGATTTGGTTATAATTGTGTATGCACTCTGTGAATACTGTCTACTGTGTGTGTATATATATATGGGCGAGCGCGCGCAAGTCTTTGTATATGACTTTGTATATGTTTAAATATCACCTTATTTAATAAAATATTTATTATGTTCATTTTATATTTATTGTATATATGTGTATGTACTATCTGTGAGATGTATTATCCAGATATATAGGTGTGTGCGTATATATAGATATAGATAGGTAAATAGAATAGATTCAGATAAGTATATTCTGTGTTCGTATGTATATGTGATATGTGCACACATGTATAGATTTCTATATGTGTATCTATATTTCTGGATACGTATGTGTGTGTTTGTATATAGGAAATGTATATATTTGTGTGTATTTGAATTCAGATAAGTGTGTGCTATATTCTGTGTTCGTATCTATATGTGATATGTGCCATAAGTTTGTATATGTGTGTCTATATTTCTGGATACATATATAAGTGTGTGTGTTTGTGTATTCGTATATATGTAAATGTTTGGATGCAGATAAGTGCGTGCTGTATACTCTGTGTCTGTATGTGCATGTGATATGTGGACAGTGTCTATATATCTGGAAGCATATACGTGTGTTTGTATATTTGTATTTCTTTTTATTATATTTTAATATATATTTTTGTATATTTGTCTGTATTTCTGGATTTGTATATGTATATATATATATATATATATATATATATATATATATATATATATTTGTATATTGGCAGATAAATGTTTTTGTAAATATGGATCCATATAGATGTTTGTGTGTGTAGGTACTTGTGGGGCAGGTTAGTGTTTCTCCTTGTATCCAGTGAGCAGTCAGACCAGTAATTGCCCATTATGATGTGATTAGGAGCTGCAACCCCTGCATTAGGCTTGTAAACATTGATGATAAAATCTTAAAACACAGACAGAGCTAATCCCTGGGCTGCACCGAGCACTGGACGTACACCGTGTGTGCAGGGGATATAATTACTGGCCTATGGACAATGCTCTACTGTATATGGCAGGATCTCCACAATGGGGGCAGATAGTGAGGGCTCCAACTGCAATTAACATTCTTGCAGCCAATCTGTGTGAGTGAGCGGTAGATAATGGCATCATCACAGGCAAGGCTTACAGGCCTCTAGATCTGTGGACAGGGCTCAGATCAGGACCCTGCAGCCCCCGATAACCAGCTTCCTCATCTCTGCTATGTATAGAGGGTGAGGAAGGGGCTCAGCTTCACAGATCTACAGTGAGAGGTCTGCTGTGCTGACTGCAGATTATCTATGCTCTATGGAACAGAGCTGCATGCAACATGGATCTGCTAAAGAGATTGATATGCAGTCCTATAAGAGCAGATCATATAGGGTTAAGTCAGAATGGGTATTGTGATAGCATTAGAGATATGTGATGGATAGATAGATAGATAGATAGACAGACAGACAGACAGACAGACAGACAGATAGATAGATAGATAGATAGATAGATAGATATGAGATAGAGAATTGAGATAGATAGATAGATAGATAGACAGACAGATAGATAGATAATAGATAGATAGATAATTAGATAGATAATAGATATGAGATAGAGAATAGATAGATAGATAGATAGATAGATAGATAGATAGATAGATAGATAGATAGATAGATAGATAGATAGATAGATAGATAGATTCACACCGTGTATAATGACAACCTCCTTTCCTCATCATTACATTTACTAAATTTCACCCCTGGTCATGTTCCCTGCCGTAATTAAGATTTATATCTCAGCTCTTTCCCTAATGACATAATTATGCAGGAAATGATTATTACAGCTATTAACAGTTAACCTTCTAGCTGCCAGAGGGCAACAAGCAAGACCATACAAGAGTTCCCAATTACCAGATTACATCTCTGTATCTATGTAACAACATGGGGTGGAGCAGATGAAGCCAGGACAGCTCAGTCCTCATAGGAATATACAGTAAATCAGCTGCCATTATAATAATTCTTCTAGTTCTTCACCTGATGTGTTACATGGACCACCCTGCTCTCTCACCTGTGTAAACTTGGGTTGTAGCAAGAGGGATTCATTGCTTCTTCTCAGTGAAGAGCCGCAATTAGTAAGCTAAGGTGATATAGTATTATACTATTATACTATTATACTAGATATATAAAACACACAAGACTGCAGACGGATGGGTAGGTGGCAGGAGAGGGATCATTTCTGTTTCCTGCATCTCCGAATCATGTAAATAAATATATATATTTAGGTAGAATTTATATTTTATTCCATGCCATAAAATCCAATTGGATTAATATCATAACATCAGTGGAAATTGATTGGTACTAGATAGACCAGTGAAAACACAGAGGGTGTAATTACAGAGCAGCTACTTATCTCTTATCAGATCTTTAACCAAGCCCAGATCACCGGGACAGGAACAAGATAGATAGATAGATAGATAGATAGATAGATAGATAGATAATGGAGAGATAGATAGATAGATAGATAGATAGATAGATAGATAGATAGATAGATAATAGAAAGAAGAAGAAAGAGACATTTTGTAAATATTTATTTATATATATTTTATATGATAGATAGATAGATAGATAGATAGATAGATAGATAGATAGATAGATACAGATAGGTAGATAATAGCTAGACTGATAAATAGGCAGATATGAGAGGAGATGACGGCACATCACATCGCTGCATCCAGTAAGAAGCAAAACTGGATTCCATCTGTATGTCCAGTATAACTTTTCTTAAAAGTAATGGTTATTTATAAATAAAACTACGGAAACAATGTTATAAAATGCAAAATCAAATGAATTCTAGTTTAAAGTTATTAACGGAAGTAAATTGCAATAATGGCTATGCTGTGATTACTAGATGTAGTATTATTGTATTATTATTGGGATCTGTTTGCCTATTGTCATGTGAGCTATTATTTACAGAACAGAAATATATAAAGGACCAAAATTGTATAGATAGCATGGAAAAAGAGATTACTTCAGTACTTATTTCTATGAACAGTGGAACTGAAGGGATAGATTAGATAGATAGATAGATAGATAGATAGATAGATAGATAGACGTAGACAAATAGATAGACGAGATACATAGATAGACAGAGATAGATAGATAGATAGATAGATAGATAGATAGATAGATAGATAGATAGATAGATAGATAGATAGATAATGAGATAAATAGGTAGGACCTAATATGGATATAACCTTCATATGGATATAATGTAATTACTTCACACACTCACACACAAACACACATACACACACACACAAGCACACACTCTCACACACACACATACACACTTACACACACTCTCACACACACTCAAATACACACACACTCACACACTCACACACACTTTCACACACACTCACACTCACACACTCAGACACACACATAAACACACACACTCACATACACACACTCAGACACACACATAAACACACACACACACACTCAAATACACACACATGAACACACACACATACACACTTACTTACACACACACACACACACACACACGAACACACTCACACTCACATACACACACTCTCACAGACACACTTACACACACTCTCACACATACACACACTCAGACACACACATAAACACACACTCACATACACACACTCAGACACACACATAAACACACACACACACACACTCTCTCTCTCTCACTCACAGATGTAGCAAAGCTGACGTTATCTTTTTGTTACTGTATGTGTTATGGTTACATATTTTACCTGCTGTCCTGTAGAAAAGTGCAGAGGGATGATAGATATTAGTGAGTTGTGAAACTACTCTGCAACTTGTGTATATAACTCCTATAATCCTCACACACAAGGCTAGTATTTGGAGCCTGGTCTCCAGGCCTGATCCTCCTGGGATCCTTCCTCAGCACACAGGACTCTTCCTGGACACAGTTGTTGTAGGAGGAGGTTCTAGGAGCAAAGCACCAATCACAGATCCAACTCTTAGATTTTTTTTTCCTTTAAAGGCCTGCATGATTGACAGTCTCTTGGGATGACATCACCAGAAAGGGTGGGGTCTGTGGAGCAGGCAGTACCCCATGCCTCAGCTATTCCCAACCCTGCCTGTAACAAAACCCAGAGCAGCAGAGGCCAGGCTAATGGAGGCTATGTAGAGTGAGGACTGCAGCAGTGTCTCCTGGATCGTCCATCCCCAGCACAGGATTTATCCACTATCTGGACTTTATAAAACCTGACCTGATGATGTTACCAAGCCCAGTTACCTCCACACCATTCTCTGTGAAGGACATTCTCAACAGGGAGCCCCAGGGGCAGCAGCCACCCCACTCCAGGGGGCACCTGGCACCGGATCTGGAGGCTGAGTTCAGCCAGGCTGCATGCATGCTGGGGGACAGGTCTGTCTACACAGACAGCAATGACAAAATCTCCTACCTGAACTCTATAGGGACAGCAGAGGGCCATGGAGAGGTGGGGATCTCTCCTGAAGCCTATGTACATGCAGCTCTGGACAACTGTACCCCGAAAGAAGAGGAGGATGAGGAGGAAGAAGACTCTCTCAGGGACAGGGGTCACAGTGAGTCAATCCATCAATATATCATTACCCCTAAGGATATTACTGTTCTAATACTGGTAATAGTAGTAATAGGCTTCTAGTAATCATAATATTAGTAATGTTTGTAGTAATAATATAAGTAGACATTATAGTAGTCATATTACTGGCAGTGCTTATTTTATTAATGCAAATATTTATTTATGTTACTTAAGTAATAATAATATTGGTAATATTATTAGTAGTAGTAATCGAAGTAATATTAGCAGCAGTAATTTTATCAATATTGGTAATATCATTATTAATATTAGTAGTAGTAGTAGTAGTAAAAGTAGTAACCGAAGTATAGGAGTAATTTTAATAATACTGGTAATAGTATTATTATTATTTAGTAGTAGTAGTCGAAGTATAGGAGTGATTTTATGAATATTGGTAATAGTAATATTGGTAGTAGTAGCAGTAGTGGTACTTATATTATCAGTGGTAATCAAAGTTGTATTAATATTTTATTTGAATTATTAATACATTAGAAATCGTGTTAATATTATTATCGCTTTTATTATAAATTGTATTATCTGCATTATAAGTAGTAGTAGTATATATTATATGAGGGTTAGCAGTAGCAATAATATAAGTACTTTTTACATTAGTAGCATTATAATTTTTAGTGGCAGTAATACTGTTATCAAATAGGTATAATTGAGGCAGTGTTAAAGTCGGTAGTAATAAGTATTATTATCGTTCTATTACTATCAGTAGCAGAGTTGTGATGATGTTGGTTATAATTAGGCCTATAGTACTACCACCCCCGACACTCTGGATCAGTCTCATCCTTGTGTCTATTTGTTCTGTGCTGCTCAACCAGACAAGCGCAACATGGAGGAGGTGAATTCTACTAATTGTTGTTTGCAGAGTAATTATTAGGGACTTGTCACCTCTAATGTATCGTTCTGTGTTCTGCTAAAGACAAAACGTGAATTATTATAAACCACAACCCTGGATAAAGTGCTCCAGTCCCGTGGTGGAGGAGAAGGTCAGGTTTCTGCTGTAAAATGTAGTACACTGTAAAATAATATAGAAAGTAGTATGCAAACAATACTAGTGCAATGTAATATTAAAAAATAAGCAACAAAGACAAAAGCCTGTAGATAGGTAGTAGCAATAATAACATTATAATAGTAAAGATCTAAAACTACTACTAGGTGTATATAGTAGGAGAATAAGTAAAATAATAACATAAAGATATAAAGAAAACATAAAGTTATAAAGCAAATTTTATATATATATATATATATATATATATATATATATATATATATCGAGAGAGAGAGCATAAGTGAAATTATGACATAATTATATTACAGATATACAGCATAATGTACTACTGCTAATGGTTGTGTGTGTATGTATAGAGATAGAATAAGTGAAATAATGACATAGTTATTATATATATATATATATATATATATATATATATATATAACCAAATATAATATAGGAATACTAAGGTGTATAAGTGCAGAGAAAAAGGGATAGAATAGTGAAATAGCATCATAACTATAATAAAGATTTATGGCAAATATATACTACTACATACGTGCGTGTGTGTGTGTATATATATATATATATATATATATATATATATATATATATATATTTAACAATATCAAAATAAAAATGTATTTTTTTAATAATCATAAAATGTTAATAACATAGAGTTAAGAAATACTAATACATTATAATAAAGTAAAAAAAAAAAACAAAAAAAACCCCAACAACTTGGAAACAATAATAACAACATTTTGTGAGGACCAGAAACTTCACGTTCTGCTTTCAGCTCATTTTCCAGCCTTTTGTATATTAGACTATTACTATGTTGCAGTGTATATCTGGATACATTATTGCCTCAGTGTCTGTAGTATGTGTATATATGTCTGTATAGTGTACCAGGGTTCTCATGGTTGTCTTCTCCACACAGAAGCTTGCTTTCTGAAGAAATCCCCCCATGATGAAGACAAGCAGGAGGACCTGGACAGGCCCAAGCAGAGGAGCCGCAGGAAGCCCCGGGTGCTCTTCTCCCAGGCCCAGGTCTTTGAGCTGGAGAGGAGGTTCAAGCAGCAAAGATACCTGTCAGCCCCAGAAAGGGAACACCTGGCCAACAGCCTGAAACTCACCTCTACCCAGGTGAAAATCTGGTTTCAAAACAGGAGATACAAGTGCAAAAGACAAAGGCAAGACAAGTCATTGGAGATGGGCAGCCACCACCCACCTCCACCACCCAGGAGGGTGGCAGTGCCAGTGCTGGTGAGGGATGGCAAGCCCTGCATTGCTGGCAGCCAGAGCTATAACAGTGGTTATAATGTAGCTGCCAGCCCCTACTCTTATAATAGTTACCCCACCTACAGCTACAACAACAGCTCTTCCTACAACAGCAACTACAGCTGCAACTACTCGGGCATCCCGTCCATCCAGCACAATGCAGGGACTAATCCATTTGTAAACATGGGCAACCTGAGCCAGCTGGGCAATGCCTCCCAGCCACAGAACCACACAGGGGCATCCCTGCCATCCTGCCAAGGGACACTACAGGGGATTTGTGCCTGGTAGGACTGCTGGGACAGACATTATGATGTATTATTGGATATAGGAAATATATAAATCTATCTATCTGATCACAGGAGAGATCCTCGGGACCCAGTGCTCTCTGCTGTGTGGCCTATGGTGGAGTGTCACCAGCATATCAGATATATTGCAAAGAGCCTTGTATGAACCACACCAGGATCCAGGTGAAGCCTTAACCCTTTATATCTCTTGCTCCAAGACTGCACATGATGTATAGACAGCAATAACGCAGGCATAGTAAAGAAGTGCAACCCCCTCTTGTGCCCATCCTACCCCAGATTTCAGAAGGTGCCACCTGTCAATGTCATCAGCTGGTCAAAGAAACACTTATTTATGTTAAGCCAGGAATGGACTACTACTCCCAGCAGGCTTACTGCAGCCTGACAGAGCATGTTGGGACTTGTAGTCGTTTTAAAGTAGTTGAAGATTTGCCTGCAGTCAAAGTATTGTACAAGTACAAGCAGTCAATTCCTCCAGAGATCATGAGGAGAAGATTAGAATATATATATATATATATATATATATATATATATATATATATATATTTATATATATAACACTGACAGGTCTGCACCCCTCCCCCATAGAAGTGGCCTGCAATTTGTGACTCAGCACGTTACAATGAGACTACCGACTGACTATATTGAGAGTTGTAGTTTCATAGAAGCTGTACAGCCACAAGCTGCAGACCACTATTATGAAACCCCCCCCCCATTGTATATATTGACTGATTCTACATTCATATACATATATGAACCTACTATATGTATACCGACAAGCAGGGCTAAGTGACAAAGTCAAACCTGCTACATCCATATATGTGTATGTACAAGTAGTAAGCCCTTGCCCCTTGTTTCCCTGTGTGTTGCTGGAAATCTTTATTTATCAGTATATTCCTGTTTGAGTTACATTATGCAGCATTGATCTGTCACCTGTGACTCTCCAAGCTGGTGGAAGCTACAACTCCCTGGATGCACAGGCAGGCCATGCTGGGAGTTGTAGTTACCCAGAAGCTGGAGAGCAGTAGGTTTCAGTGCCCTAAGTGTACAGTATTCTCTGTTACCGTTGTCTGTATCATAGAAAGGAACGAACACTAATTGTACAAAGCCTGTTTTATTACTGTACAGAGCACCTTCTTCTTCCTGACAATCTCCAGGTGAATGCACTAGACCCTGAATAAACGAGGTGCAATATCCACTGTGTGTGTCTGTGTGTGCAAATCCACCAAGTGCAGGGCTCAGGGGTTATAGTCTTCATCTGTAAAGTCACATTGTCGGGAATTTTAGACCTATGCGAATCTTTATCTATCTATTTATATCACATGTATCTTTTTAAACTCCTATACTATAGATACAGGTATTGGTATATGTGACATTGGTATATCGTATATATGACATTCACACATGGTACATTGATCTAACATTGAACATCCATCGATCTGCCTTTATTTGTAGAACTTTTAAGCAATCTGTTTATACTAAATATTTACCAAAGTCATATATTATTAATATTTATATTTATACGAAGGTTATCTATCTATTTACTTATCCCATCTCTTTCTGTCTTCTATCTAATCTATCTATCTATCTATCTATCTATCTATCATATGTATCTTTTTAAACTCATATACTTATGTCTATACATCCATAGATCTGTCTCTATTTTAGACCAATCTGTTTATACTAAATATTTACCAACGTTATATATTATTAAAATGTATATTTACACTAAAGTAAATCTATCTATCATCTATCTATCTATCTGTTTTTCTGTCTATCTAATATGTATCTTTTAATTCTTCTATACTATAGATGCAGGGACATCCATAGACCTGTCCCTGTTTGAAGAATTATTTATCAATCTGTTTATACTAAATATTTACCAATGTTATATATTATTAATATTTATATTTGTACAAAACGAAATGACACAGCAGAGAGAATAGCACCGTGTATACCTGCCCTATTATTTCTACTACAGAGAAATATGTGATAACACATAACAGGTGAATACCCTAGCCAGTATATATATATATATATATATATATATATATATATATATATATGTAGTCAGGGCTGGTCATCTGATCTGTTTGGACTTTCATGAACAAACCCCATGACAGTGAGGAAGCCCCGGCCTCTTTCATGCAGTTGCAGCAGAATGTAGTGCTCTTGAGTCCTCCTGGGCTGCTCCTCTCTAGAGTTGGGGGTTTGTGTGTTCCTCTTGTCATGTAGTGTGAGGAGAGGGCAGAGCTGCCACACTCGGGCTGATTGTTAGTGTGCCAGCCTGTGTGAATGGAGGACACAGAAGAACAAGGCCCAGGGAGGTGCAATTGTAGGGGCAGGCTGCAGTGAATGGAAGCCTCTGAGCTGCTAGGAAGGTGGGAAGGAGAATGGCTTTTTATTGGATTCAGGGACAATAGGTGTGTGCTGGGGACAAAACCCTCCACAGAGGCCAGATTGACGTTCCTCTATATACCCCATTGATTCCCAAAGCAAGGTTATTATTAAGCCTCTGCTGAGCCCAGGGATGGAGAATGTGACCAGTGTGTTCCCTTTTCTGAGGCTGGAGAATGGAGGTAAAGGGAGAGCAGGGGGTGGAGGAGGCTGATTAGGGAGACAGCTATGTCCTGGCCGGGCCTTTCAGCAGGAGGCTGCCAGCCTCAATGCCAGGTCATTATTGCAACATGTCTAGCAATTTCCCTGGGACAGAGGGGGAAGGGACAGGAAAGAGACCACAGAAAAACCCCAATGTGTCAGGAGAAGCCTGGAGACAGCTGCCTGGAGCATTAGATATATATATACGTGTGTGTTTATGTATGATGTATACAGGTGTGTATATGTGTGATGTATACAGGTGTATATATGTGTATGATGTGTACAGGTATGTGTATCTGTGTGATGTATATAGGTGTATATGTGTGCGATGTATACAAGTGAATATATATATGCGTGATGTACACAGGTATATATATGTGTGAGATGCATACAGGTGTGTATGATGTATACAGGTGCGTATATATGTGTGATGTATATAGGTGTGTATATGAGCGTCATGTATACAGGTGTGTGTACTAATCTCCCATTCACACAAGTGATATCACAACTATTTCTGAGGAATGTAAAGCATGCAGATCCATTGATATTCTGTTCCTACCGATGATATTACTATTACAACTTTTTATACTACTACTATTATTATTGTTATCATAATTATTATAAGAAGGAGTCACAGAAATACAGATGTGATTTTTCTAGACCTGAACAAAGCAACTTCAGACTTTTACAATAATAATAATAATAATAATAATAATAATAATAATAATAATAACAACAAATGTATATATCAGCCATTATTCCTTACAATTTAATAGCTTTTTTTTTAATAACCTCAATCCTGAAATAGAAGTGCGCATATGTAGAACACAGGATGCATCTGTATTATTTGTATCATTAAGCAAATATCATTTTAAAATGTCTCTATGTGATTATATCTATCTCTTTATCTCATATCTATCAATCTATCTATCTATCTATCTATCTATCTATCTATCTATCTCATATCTATCTATCTATATATCTCATATCTTTCTATCTATCTATCTCATATCTATCTATCTCATATCTTTCTATCTATCTATCTATCTATCTATCTATCTATCTATCTATCATCTATCTATCGATCTAATATCTGTCTCTCCCTTCTCTACCTATTTTGATAGTTTGCATAATATGGTCACTTAAATTATTGTTATACATTCCCTCTACGGACTGTACTAGTAATTCAGTAGGATATACTGCAGCCGGGATGCAGGCAGAGGCGCAGACCTGTTCAGTATATACAGTACCTATACACTGTGTGCATCCCATAATATACCTACATTGCACGCCTGGTTCTGCTGTGCTGTGTATATGTGGATGTGGGATTTACAGAATAGGTACAGTGGTTCACATGCTCCATAGTGTTCGCCACAGACACTGCACTTGGTATGGGACCTGAATACCTGGATATGATATTTTCCGCAGCAGTTGGGTCATAGAGAGCACTAGCTGGAATACACATTAGCTATATACTGTATTATATACAGACCTGTCTGCAGTCTAAATAGCATATGTTATTTATAAAACAGCTGATTAGAATACACATAAAAATATATATTATTTTGAGGAATAATAATAATAATAATAATAATAATAATAATAACCATTATTATTATTAATAATAATAATAATAATAATGATGATGGTAATAATAATAGTAACAATAATAATAATAATTATTATTATTATTTACTGTTACAATTCACACTAATAAAACATATATATATATATATATATATATATATATATATATATATATCACTACATCACTAGATGGAGAGATTAGATATTGTTTGTGAGTAGCTGGGTGATTGCTGAGACCTCTAGTTCTATAGCAGTTGCAGGAGCAAAAACCGCATGGAGTCCGAAAACTATCCAGTCTTCAACCTGTGCCCCTCCAACTACAACTCCCAATATGCTGGGTAGGATTATAGCTAGAGATGCGAGGGCCGCTTATTCACTGTTACATTAATCCTCTTCAACATGCGTCCCTACAACTACAACTCCCAACATACTGAACATGAGAACAGCTGGAGGGGCACAGCCAGGTCTTTATGTGGTGATGTGGGGCCAGTTTCCCCCTGACCCCCTGACCCTGTACAGTATAGGAGCTCACATTTTTTAGGCTCCAGTTTCTCAGGGCTCCTCATCCTCGTCATCATTCTCATCATCCTCAGCAGCAGCAAAATTACAGTAATAGCATTTACCATTCTATGCATTTCATGATTATATTCCCGACAAAAGAGGTTTCAGACTGTGATCTGTAGGAGAGGAACAGGAATCGGTCTCATCCACCTCCCACAATGCGACTATTCTCCACTGGGTATTGCGACTCTAGCTCTACAGGTAACATGGACAGGGAGGTTATAGGGCAAACACAAAGTGATTGGAAAAATGCATAATGTACATATCTATCTATTCTCATCCTCTAATCTATATAGCCTCCAGTTACTACGGTTCTGTGTAGCCTCCATCGTCATACTGCAGTCACTGAGGTTCTGTGCAGTCTCCATCATCATCCTCCAGTCACTGAGGTTCTATGCAGTCTCCATCATCACACTGCAGACACGGAGGTTTTATGCACCTCCATCATCATACTCCACTCTCTGAGGTTCTATGCAGTCTCCATCATCCTCCTCCAGTCATTGCGGTTATGTGTAGCCTCCATCATCATACTCCAGTCTCTAAGGTTCTATGCAGTCTCCATCATCGTCCTCCAGTCATTGAGGCTATGTGTAGCCTCCATCATCATACTCCAGTCTCTAAGGTTCTATGCAGTCTCCATCATCACACTGCAGTCACTGAGGTTCTGTGGAGCCTCCATCATTATCCTCCAGTCACTGCAGTTCTATGCAGCCTCCATCATCATACTCATGAAACTGAGATCCTATGCAGCCTCTAGACTCAGACTAAAGTCATTGCGATTTTACGCAACCTCCACCCTCCTCCTCCAGTCATTGAATTTCTATGCAGCCTCCAGCCTCATGCTTCCATCACTGAGGCTTTTCTATAGTATGCAGACCTTGGTATATACACTCACCGGCCACTTTATTAGGTACACCATGCTAGTAACGGGTTGGACCCCCTTTTGCCTTCAGAACTGCCTCAATTCTTCGTGGCATAGATTCAACAAGGTGCTGGAAGCATTCCTCAGAGATTTTGGTCCATATTGACATGATGGCATCACACAGTTGCCGCAGATTTGTCGGCTGCACATCCATGATGCGAATCCCCCGTTCCACCACATCCCAAAGATGCTCTATTGGATTGAGATCTGGTGACTGTGGAGGCCATTTGAGTACAGTGAACTCATTGTCATGTTCAAGAAACCAGTCTGAGATGATTCCAGCTTTATGACATGGCGCATTATCCTGCTGAAAGTAGCCATCAGATGTTGGGTACATTGTGGTCATAAAGGGATGGACATGGTCAGCAACAATACTCAGGTAGGCTGTGGCGTTGCAACGATGCTCAATTGGTACCAAGGGGCCCAAAGAGTGCCAAGAAAATATTCCCCACACCATGACACCACCACCACCAGCTTGAACCGTTGATACAAGGCAGGATGGATCCATGCTTTCATGTTGTTGACGCCAAATTCTGACCCTACCATCCGAATGTCGCAGCAGAAATCGAGACTCATCAGACCAGGCAACATTTTTCCAATCTTCTACTGTCCAATTTCGATGAGCTTGTGCAAATTGTAGCCTCAGTTTCCTGTTCTTAGCTGAAAGGAGTGGCACCCGGTGTGGTCTTCTGCTGCTGTAGCCCATCTGCCTCAAAGTTCGACGTACTGTGCGTTCAGAGATGCTCTTCTGCCTACCTTGGTTGTAACGGGTGGCAATTTGAGTCACTGTTGCCTTTCTATCAGCTCGAACCAGTCTGCCCATTCTCCTCTGACCTCTGGCATCAACAAGGCATTTCCGCCCACAGAACTGCCGCTCACTGGATGTTTTTTCTTTTTTGGACCATTCTCTGTAAACCCTAGAGATGGTTGTGCGTGAAAATCCCAGTAGATCAGCAGTTTCTGAAATACTCAGACCAGCCCTTCTGGCACCAACAACCATGCCACGTTCAAAGGCACTCAAATCACCTTTCTTCCCCATACTGATGCTCGGTTTGAACTGCAGGAGATTGTCTTGACCATGTCTACATGCCTAAATGCACTGAGTTGCCGCCATGTGATTGGCTGATTAGAAATTAAGTGTTAGCGAGCAGTTGGACAGGTGTACCTAATAAAGTGGCCGGTGAGTGTATATGAACATGTCCTATCCTGGGCCCTATTGCGGAAGAGACAAGATAGTGAAGAAACTGAGAAAAACACGGAATGCACACAGAAGGTATGTGTATTTTGCTGTCCTTTGTATGAAGCCTAAAAAATATAGCGCACGATGAAAACTTTTTACCTCCAACCCAGTTTGGCCCTGCAGGACCTCAGATCTTTCAGGCCTCATGTCCACTGGACCCTTTAGCTAGGTCGGTGAAGTGACCAGGAGAGGACTATCAGATTAGGGAGATGCCCTGAAGTGCAGCTTCATCCCAGACAATCCAGCTTGTTTCATCCCATATCACATAACAGTGTCACCCATGGAGAGTGACACTCCCTAAGCAGGGCTCCTATCTCCCCATATATCTCCATTAAGGTATTTAGGCCATGACTGGGGGATGAATGTGCTGTCTTGAGAGAGTAAACACTGCCCTCCTTCCTCCATGTGTCTGGGCTGCCAGTAAGGAAAGTGCCTCAAACAATCTGATTGTAGTAAATAAAGCTGGAGACAAGGAGGCTTGGAGGAATCCCACCACAATGTGGGACACTTGAGATTGTATCAATGTACCTGCAACTTCCAGCTTCCCACACCCTGCATAATGTACAGTACACAGGCGACGGTGACCTGGGATCCACACCCCCCTCCTGGATGCTATTCTGGAAATTTTGGAAATTTGTCTTGTTCCCAGTCAGTCTAAAGTGTATCCCATATATAGCCTCTGCCCCAGCACTGGGAAAGTACTGGCAGGATAATAATACAAGACTAAAAGTGATTTATTTTATTGCAATAAACATACTTAACAAATCTCATCTCTAATGAAGATGAAATGAGCCAGATCTGCCCTGTGAGCAGAGAACAAGAGCCATCATGTCCTGCTGGGGGATATCCAGGGGTTATGGGTACTGGAACATACTGGGAGTACTGGTAGTTTTACAAGAGAGCTGACACCACAGTAGGACTGGTCTAGCAGAGGATCCTCCAGTGAGGTCAGGATTGGACACAATTATTATTTGATTCTTTTATATAGCACCAACATATTTCACAGTGCTCCACATTGTCTTCATTCACTGTCCCTTATCTGAAGTATGATTTTGGAAGATGTGAGAAACCAAAAGAAACCCACACAATCATGGGAAGAACATACAAACTCTGCACAGATGCTGCCCTTGGCCAGATTTGAACCCAGGACTACAACCATTGAGCCACCATGCAGTAGATCCTGCAGAAGACTAACACACCCTTCCCATTTGGACTTTTTTCCTGACTCCCTATGTCACCCTTTTCTATCAGATTGGAAACTTCTGTTGAACTTGCTGGTTTGGTAAAAGCTGGGTGACAACCCATCTTGCCATCAGGACAACTTCTGAAAGGGTTGTCACTCATGTTTCCTAAAATTATGACCAGTGAGATCAGCCTGCACTGTATCACTACACAACTGGGCATCTTTACCATACAGGAGCCAAGTAGAGTTTAGTGACAACCCCGGTGTTAGCTGGAATGACTGGTGAAGACCATTTCATTCTTGATGCAACTTACCTGTAATATTGTGACAAGCGGCATGTTTTGCCATTCAACAGACCAGTGTCGTACATAGAGAAGTAAGGGTCCCATAGCGAGGATCAGACCAGGCCCCCCACACAGGACAGAAGGGTTTCTGCCTAAACCCTTTTCAATGACCCCTGGACCATATTTTCACTGTCTTTTTTTGCTAAAAGTTGTCCCTTTAGAGGGTAGAGTCCTGACCAAGTTTTCACCTCCAGTAGTGGAGGAGATAATCCCAACTAAGACTGGGCCTCCTCTTGCCCTGGTCCCTATAGCAGTCGCATGGTCTGCCGCTATGGTAGTTACGCCCCTGCAACAGACTAATGCCCTTTGGGGCGACAAGCAACCGAAGTCTGAAAGGGGTTGTTCCACCAATAGCAACTTATCAGCTATGCAGGTTTTAGTACCTGATTGGTGATGTCCAACCGCTGGAACCCCACTGACCATGAGGGTGACTGACCATGAGGGTGGCCTTGAGTTCCCCAAGTGAATGCAGTGATGGTCAGACATGCATGAGTACATCACTTGCCTATCTGCGACAGTCCTATGCAGCTTACTGGATTGGCAGTGTTCATGCACAATTCCCTCAGGAGACTTGTAGACCACCATCCTCATCATTGGCGTGGATCCCAACACCGATCAGATACTTATAACCAATCCTGTGGATAAGTGATATGTTGTTATGGCGGGAGATCCCCTTTAAAGGGGATTTCCAGGAGAAAGATATTGATGACCTATCCTCAGGATCTGATCGGTGAGGGTTCGACTCCAGGCACCCTTGACGATCAGCTATTTGAAGAGTCTGTGGCACTCTTTCTAGGCCAGAGAGGTCATGTTCATGGGTCACATGATCTAGGTGCAGCTGAGGACCATTCAAGTCAATGGGCCACTATATGGCTTTGTGCTTCGTATGCTGTGAGGAGGCCGCCTAAACCCCTTTCAATGACCCTTGGGTCATTTTTCCACTGCCTCATTTGCTAAAAGTTGTTCCTTTAGAGGGTAGAGTCCTGACCAAGTTTTCACCTCCAGTAGAAGAGGAGATGATCCCAACTAAGACTGGGCTCCCTCTTGCCCTGGGCCCCATAGCAGTCGCATGGTCTTCCGCTATGGTAGTTACACCCCTGGATGTATCCTGAGATAGGTCATCAATATCTTACTCCTGGAGGACCCCAGGCTGACCAGACACAAGATAATTGAATGATCATTAGCTGAACATATTACATTTTATGCATAATTTTCATCATTGCTTCTCCCTCAGTTGTCTCAACAGAATCATAGCCAATTATGTCTCCTGTGTAAATGGCAAAGCAGCTAACAGACACAAAACTGTATTATCTGATGAGTTTATCTCTGTAATAGACAAGATTAAAGGGATACTACTGTCTACGTCCATTCGTGGTGTATGGGTCCTAATTAAAGAGATCCAATGATATATGGAGACTTCCTTCAGGCAATGATCCATGGGTAAAAAAATATGTAAATCAACTAATTTTCTGTCCATAGGGACAACTAAAAGAGATCATTCAAAAGTTTTTCTGTCGCCCCAGGCTTCATTTTCCATATGTTTCATTCCAGCCCAACCTCAAATGGTTAAAAAGGAATACCCGCCGTCACCATGGCGCCTGTGCCACGCTTCCAGGCCGAGCAGGAAAGGGTTACGCTCAAGTTCAGTTACAAAGTTACCCAATTAATTTGCTTTTGGATTGAATCTGGCTCCTATAGAAAAGAACCCTCCAG
The DNA here is from genome assembly GCA_900303285.1 of Rhinella marina. Taxonomy (NCBI): domain Eukaryota; kingdom Metazoa; phylum Chordata; class Amphibia; order Anura; family Bufonidae; genus Rhinella; species Rhinella marina. Next base: position 538,351 of record ONZH01010457.1, on the reverse strand, counting down.
CCGTCATCCATTCTTATTTGTCTTTGTGCTTTATGAAATGTGATAATCTTGTTAACTAATGTTACCATCGCCAGCCCGCGACACGGAGCATTATTCACCCTGAGCCTGACAGATGTGGGGCCGAGCGCAGCAGAAGGCCCCACACACAGAATCTGATTCATCCCATTATAAGATGGGCACAGGGGAAGTATTTAACATCTTGCTCCGACACTCCTCAAATTGCTGGGTGACTTCAGAAACTCAAAGCCGTCCTATTCCCTGCTAAAGAAACACATTCACGGGAGCCAAAGATAAGACAAGTCCTGGCACAGAGGTGCGTTTTCCATTTTGGGCAGTGCCACCGGAAAGGAGGGAGGGGGCGCTGGAGACCAGGGTTTGCCAATTTATAAGTTCTTAAAGGGAACCGTCAACACGTCCTGCTTGACTGGCTGTAAAAACGCAACCAGATTGCAGAAAAGTCCAAAAGTGAGTCGCAGTCGCCCGCATCTTGCAGTGTGGTCTATGATAGTGCGACTTGCACCCTGCCACCAAAGGACTCCTCACTGACGATCATTAGATGCAATGTCGTGCATGTGTAGCCCCAGCCCAATTGTGACAGTCCCTATTAACCATCCCGCTCATCACTGACCACACTGAGAGGGCGCACGGCCTGGACACAGCCGATAAGGAGTCATCTTTAAATTAGCAAATACATAAACATAGTAAATCATGGATGGGACAAACAGTTCTGCTCTCAAGGGGCCAAAAGTCCAGAATATGATGTCATTGTCCATTTAAGTAATCAGTATGTTAACCCTTGCTTTACAGGATGTCACTCGATCCAATAACATCCCTAAAAATATATATATAGGTATTTTATTATTATTGTTTATTTATTTTAGTCTTATACTGAATACTTTTGGATACAATTTGTAGACTATTTTTATGTTGATGTAGTCTGCCAAGATTTCAAGATAGTTTTTGGCACCATGTCAATCGATGCTTTGAATTTCTACTGCAGAAGATTTTACCCTTTGCGATAAAAATCCAATTTATATCTTACCATGGTAAACTCCGTCGGCAGATTTAGTTGTGGATTTTGCAACAGTCCAATGTAATCTCCGGGTCAGAGTTTTTCAGGAGCAATTTACATCCTCCACTTTTGATTTGAAACAGAATTGCTCCAGTGACACCATATTACACCTGGATACTGCTATACAGTACTTAGTCCCACCACACAACTAGTAACTGGATGTACGCACCACAACTATATACACCAATGGGCAACGGTGTACATAGAGAAGTAAGGGTCTAAACCCTTTTCAATGACCCTTGGGCCATTTTCCCACTGCCTCATTTGCTAAAAGTTGTTCCTTTAGAGGGTAGAGTCCTGACCAAGTTTTCACCTCCAGTAGAAGAGGAGATGATCCCAACTAAGACTGGGCCCCCTCTTGTCCTGGGCCCCATAGCAGTCACATGGTCTGCCGCTATAGTAGTTACGCCCCTGCCAATGGGCCATAACATTAAAACAAGGGGAAGTGAACAACATAGATCGTCTGGTGACAGCAGTGCCTGTCAGGGGTTGGATATATTAGGAAACAAGTGAGCAGTCAGTTCTTGAAGTTGGTGTGGTGGAAGCAGGAAAAATGGGCAAGCGTAAGGATCTGAATGACTCAAGGGCCAACTTATGATGTCTAGTTGACTGTGTCAGAACATCTCCAAAATGGCTTGTCTTGTTGGGTGATTTTGCTGTGCAGTGGTTAGTACCTACCAAACATGATCCAAGGAAGGACAACCGGTGAACAGGAGACCTAGGAACTAAGGCTAGCCCATCTGTTCTGATCCCACAGAAGCCACTGTAGCTCAAAATGCTGGAGACCTTCAGAGGTCTTGTGGCGTCCATGCCAGATCAGAGCTGATTTAGCAGCACAAGGAGGGCATACACACAATGTATAGAATGTTCTTTTGATTCCTTCTCAGAACTTCTACCTAAAGGTCCCTTTACACGTAACGATATTACAGCAGATTGTCGGGAAAGAAGCTTTCCTTCCCGGCAATCTGCTAAACTCTAGTGGAGGAGAATGATGTATTTACATGCAGTGATCTCCTCCACCGTATGGGGAGGAGTGATGGCTAATGCCATTGCTCTTCCCCATAAAGACTCGTCGTTTGCCGGCAGGAGAATGTGTTTACATGGCATGATGTGTTGCCAGTAAACAATCATTTTTGCTTGCGCACACCCGATTGGATTACCCAGTGAACAAGCATTTTTTGCGTAATCGTTGGTACATTTACACCGCCGTTCGTCGCTAACAAGCATTACTATGAACACTCATTAGCAATAATCTGTGCGATTCTTGGCCCGTGTAAAGGGCCCTTAAAGGGGTATTCCCATCTGAGACAATGGGGGCATATAGTTAGGATATTTCCCCATTGCCTGATACGTGCGGGTCCCACCGCTGGGAGGTCTCCAGGTCCGGCCACCACCAAGTGCTCTCCCCATAGAAGTGAATAGGAGCACACTACGCTTGCACGGCCAGAGCTCCCATTCATTTCTATGGGGCCAACAGAAATAGCCAAACCTGCGATCGGCTGTCTTTGGCGGCCCCATAGAAACGAATGGAAGGCAGCTGCGAATGCGCAGTGTGCCCTCCACCACTTTCAGGGTGTAGATGCAGGTCCCAGAGGTGGTCCTAGCAATATGCCCCCATTGTCTGAAATGGGAATACCCCTTTAAGTGTAGGATCACACCTCCATTTAGCTGATCTGGCAGGCTGTTCTCTGCTGGAGTTTATCTGGCCTAGCTGGATACTGCTGTTCACCGCTGGACCACATTGACTATAATGGGATCCAGTGGGGATCCAGCTCCTTTCCAGTATGAGTGCTGTTTTTCAGCCAGACATAAAATGTTGCATGCCAGAAAGCAGATAGATCCTGCCGGATCCCATTATAGTCAAGACAGATCCCGCTGGATCCCATTATAGTCAAGACAGATCCTGCTGGATCCCATTATAGTCAAGACAGATCCCGCTGGATCCCATTATAGTCAAGACAGATCCTGCTGGATCCCATTATAGTCAAGACAGATCCCGCTGGATCCCATTATAGTCAAGACAGATCCTGCTGGATCCCATTATAGTCAAGACAGATCCCGCTGGATCCCATTATAGTCAAGACAGATCCCGCTGGATCCCATTATAGTGAAGGAAGTCCTGCGGAGAACAGCAGTATCCAGCCAGATCAGATTAACTCCAGCAGTTCTCTTCCCGGATCAGTTAAACTGAGGTGTTAGGCCTCATTCACACGTCCGTGAAATTTGTCCGCATCCGATCAGCAATTTGCGGACCGTTTATGCGGATAGGATGCCGATCCATTCATTTCAATGGGTCCTGGAAAAATGCGGACAGTACACCGTGTGCTGTCCGCATCCGTGTGTCCGTTCCGACTGTCTGCATAAAGAAATCCTCCTGTCCTACTTCTATCCTGATTTTGCGGTCCGTTGCCCAATGCAAGTCAATGGATCCGCAAAAATGCGGATGACATGCGGAAAGGCATCCGCATGTCATCCGTATTTGCGGATTCCGTTCCAGGAGGGGAGAAAAAAAAAAGAAAAGGTACAGATGTTGTTCATCCTTCTGACATATGGATACATCCTTTCCGTTTTTTACGGAAAAACGTAACAGATGTCCTGGAAAAACTGAGTTTTTTGCGGAACAACGGATCCGCAAAAAACTGACCGTTTTCCAGGATGTGCACAAATACGGACGTGTGAATGAAGCCTTACCCTTCCCTAATATGTCCAGTGCCGGTGAGAAGAAGCCATTTTTAGTCCGCTGATTTTTATTGGCTAAATACAAGAATGTTTTTATTAAATGTTTCCAGTTGAAAACTTCTTACATTTTGTTATGTTTATTAATCACATGACAACCCCTTTAAATCAAGTTTTTATGTTTTCATAAAAAAAGGGTTAAGTTTGTTGTTTAGTTTCCCATGACCCTATGTGTTTTCAAAAAATCCCCCAACAACACGGAGAACCCACCCCCAGGCTGACGCTTCCTAAACTGTAGAGATCACTTCACAGCTTGGGGGTCCGAGCCGGGCAGTCATTTTATTAGCGTCAAAGGGGGCCAGTATTGCAATTAAAGGTTACACATTATTAAAAATAAGCTGGAGGCAGATAACATATGAGATACACCGTTGGCAATAGGTGATGGAGACAGCTGCTCCTCTCTCCTCCCTCTCCCTCCATAGCAATCTTGGCTCAAGTCATAGAACATGTTCAATGCCCTCTCTGTAAGTAGACCCTATGTATCGTCCGCCAATGGTTCACACAATAAAAATTTTTGGTCTGCTGCATTTATTGCATGTATTTATTGGTATGATCAGACCCTATGATCGCTAAGACTAATGTAAAAAATGAAAATCGGACATCATATAGTACATTACAATCTCCTTCTAACAAAACTAGAACCTGCCCTGTACCTCACATGGATCCAGAGATCTCCACATTCATTGCTCTGCTAGATTTATATCAAGCTGACAGCTTAAGGGGAGTGTCTTTTCTGCTGCAGCTAAGGGGGCGTGTCTCAGCTCTCCCTATCACAGCTCAGGAGGCGTGTCTCAGCTCTCCCTATCACAGCTCAGGAGGCGTGTCCATGCTCTCCCTATCACAGCTCAGGAGGCATTTGAAGGATGAAACTGAGCATGTGTGTCCTTCTCAGTGAGCAGGACAAAGAAATAGGAAAAAACTAACAGCAGGTGGCGCTATACAGACAGATTTTATTGAATAACTCAGTGGCTATAATATAAATTAATAAATTTTTAATTAATAATAAATTTTTAATTATATGCAATTATAACAGAATTCAGATCTAGGAGCTGGTATGAAAACTGTAGAATATTTTTCATGGGACAACCCCTTTAAAGCTGAGACGCAAAGCAAGAAAAACGTATGCACAGATTTTTCTTTGGACCTGCCCATTGCCACAGTCTATATGGTTTACAGCTTGTCAGTTATTCCTGTCCTACACTTATGGTGCCAGTTATCTCAAATGGGCAATCAAATGACTTTGCCCATAAACACCCATCATGGATGGTTCAATAACCATTTTCTTAGCATTAATGTAGCACAGTCCAGTCCTGTGCATACTATAATAATCCCCCTTGCTCCTGCCGAGCATTGGATTAGAGGAGGTTGTCAGATGGACTCATGGCTTTGCATCATGGCAGACCCTGTCCCATTGGCCACTGATTTGCACACTTTTCCTTCGTTTTAGCAGGGTATGAGATAAATAAGTAAACACGTCTGGACTTCCCAGGCCAGGAGACAGCCCGCACTAATTTATAGCGGATGCAGGCTCCGAATTGGCTAGCAGGACAAGGGGAAAACAGTTTCTGTTTGCTGGAGCAACCATGGAAAAACATGGATACAGAAGTATTAATCAGAGAGCGGGGGACAGGCTCTGGCAGCGGAGAGCGGAGGGAGGTGGAGGAGCTGGGGAGCGCGGATGGAGATCTTCTCTTCCACGACAGTCTCCTGAGTCCATAGGGAAAGTTTTAACTATTTCAGTGGAACATCCGAAATACGTCAAATAAAAATAAAGTGTTATGTGTTAGTGCAGGGATTCCCAACCTGCAACCCTCCAGCTGTTGCAAAACTACAAGTCCCATCATGCTTGGACATCCTAGAGATATTAGGGCATGCTGGGAGTTGTAGTTTTGCAACAGCTGGACGGCCGCAGGTTGAGCTTCTCTGTCTTAGTGCAACATCCAACAAAAAACTTAAAGGCTATTGACACCTTTGGGTGCATTTTACTCATTTTGGGCTAAAAATCATTTTTTTCAGTTGGTTTTTATTAAAAAGGTTCAGCCGTTTCTGAGATATAAGGGTTAAAAATCAGTCTGTCTGCAAGCTGTCAGTTTCCTTTTTCTTTGAACCCTGTCATCTGATGGCTCGTGTGTAGCTCATATTTCTGATCTCCTGACCTCATGAACACTTATTTAAGCCGTATTTTTATCAGTCTGATAAAAAATTGAGCTGTGATGAGTGTTTAGGTCAGGTCAGAAGATCAGAGATAAGGCTTCACATGAGCCATCAGATGACATGGTTAAAAAAAAAAGGAAACAGACAGCTTGTAAACAGACTGATTTTTAAAGGAAGTCTTTCACCTGTTTTTCACCTATATAATTAACAGCAGTGCCTCACAGAAGATTGCAGACACCTCCCAGACATACAGTACAGACCAAAAGTTTGGACACACCTTCTCATTCAAAGTTTTCTGTATTTTCATGACTATGAAAATTGTAGATTCACACTGAAGGCATCAAAACTATGAATTAACACATGTGGAATTATATACTTAACAAAAAAGTGTGAAACAACTGAAAATATGTCTTATATTCTAGGTCCTTCAAAGTAGCCACCTTTTGCTTTGATTACTGCTTTGCACACTCTTGGCATTCTCTTGATTAGCTTCAAGAGGTAGTCACCTGAAATGGTATTCCAACAGTCTTGAAGGAGTTCCCAGAGATGCTTAGCACTTGTTGGCCCTTTTGCCTTTACTCTGCGGTCCAGCTCACCCCAAACCATCTGGATTGGGTTCAGGTCTGGTGACTGTGGAGGCCAGGTCATCTGGCATAGCACCCCATCACTCTCCTTCTTGGTCAAATAGCCCTTACACAGCCTGGAGGTGTGTTTGGGGTCATTGTCCTGTTGATAAATAAATGATGGTCCAACTAAATGCAAACCGGATGGAATAGCATGCCGCTGCAAGATGCTGTGGTAGCCATGCTGGTTCAGTATGCCTTCAATTTTGAATAAATCCCCAACAGTGTCACCAGCACAGCACCCCCACACCATCACACCTCCTCCTCCATGCTTCTCGGTGGGAACCAGGCATGTAGAGTCCATCCGTTCACCTTTTCTGCGTCGCACAAAGACACGGTGGTTGGAACCAAAGATCTCAAATTTAGACTCATCAGACCAAAGCACAGATTTCCACTGGTCTAATGTCCATTCCTTGTGTTCTCTTCTGCTTGTTGCCTGTCCTTAGCAGTGGTTTCCTAGCAGCTATTTTACCATGAAGGCCTGCTGCACACAGTCTCCTCTTAACAGTTGTTGTAGAGATGTGTCTGCTGCTAGAACTCTGTGTGGCATTGACCTGGTCTCTAATCTGAGCTGCTGTTAACCTGCGATTTCTGAGGCTGGTGACTCGGATGAACTTATCCTCCGCAGCAGAGGTGACTCTTGGTCTTCCTTTCCTGGGGCGGTCCTCATGTCAGCCAGTTTCTTTGTAGCGCTTGATGGTTTTTGCGACTGCACTTGGGGACACTTTCAAAGCTTTCCCAATTTTTCGGACTGACTGACCTTCATTTCTTAAAGTAATGATGGCCACTCGTTTTTCTTTACTTAGCTGCTTTTTTCTTGCCATAATACAAATTCTAACAGTCTATTCAGTAGGACTATCAGCTGTGTATCCACCTGACTTCTGCCCAACACAACTCATGGTCCCAACCCCATTTATAAGGCAAGAAATCCCACTTATTAAACCTGACAGGGCACACCTGTGAAGTGAAAACCATTTCAGGTGACTACCTCTTGAAGCTCATCAAGAGAATGCCAAGAGTGTGCAAAGCAGTAATCAAAGCAAAAGGTGGCTACTTTGAAGAACCTAGAATATAAGACATATTTTCAGTTGTTTCACACTTTTTTGTTAAGTATATAATTCCACATGTGTTAATTCATAGTTTTGATGCCTTCAGTGTGAATCTACAATTTTCATAGTCATGAAAATACAGAAAACTCTTTGAATGAGAAGGTGTGTCCAAACTTTTGGTCTGTACTGTACCTGTGTGCACTTTGTGTCTATATTACATGTTCAGGAAAAGCACTTTTATTCTGCTGGAAAACAGCTCCCAAGTGCCCAGCCGAAAGTGAAACTAGAATTAGCTTTCTCTCCCAACTTGAATTCTAACAGCTATATCTTCTGATACACTGGATATAATGTTGTGATTTTGGTCACATTTGAAAGCTTGAATGCCAGCTTTCAAAGAAGGTCAGAACTATTTTCTATCTGCTACCATTCCTAAGATATGAGCAGCTAAAGCAGGCCTCCCCTCTTCACTCTGGTTTGCTTTGGGCACTTGGCACAAATTGCACCTGGTATCTGAGGGGGCCCATGGTAGGTGCAGCTCCGGTGATGGGTAAACCTAGCCTTTCTGCTGCCTGAGGCGAAAACTGAAACTGCGCCCTCCTCAATGCCAATTTCTTAACCTAACCCCTTCCCTTCAACTCATGGCCCTTTGGCTGCCCCTCTCTTGCCCCTTCCTGGTGCTGCCTGAGGGGACTGCCTCACCTGGCCTCATTGGTGGTGCTCTCCTGGGTCTGGTTACATAGTTAACATTGGGGTCCAGGAGCTTCTACTTACTCCAATGCTTGAGGGGACTAGCAGCATTCAGTGAAATACACGGATGAGCACCATGAAATCCCTGTATCATGTAGCACTGCTGTGGGTAAACCAAGAGAACAACTCTCAACATCCACACTATGACTGTACACTTTCTACATAAATCTTGAGGCTGAGGGGCCACCTACACCGCAGCTCCCACCATGTATCACACAGTGGATGTAACCTACATTCATTAGACCCCCCTTCTAGTGAACGCTCAGTTCTCCATTTCCACGCTCGTTCCTCTTCCTCTGTTTATTCCTAAAAGTGTCATTTTTTTGGTGCGATTTGACTGAAGACAAAGTACGACCCCCATTGTTCAACATCCTGTCATTTCTCACTGGTAACTTCATTGTCCCTCAAAGCTGAGGCTGTCAGATCCTGACATAAATCATATATAGCGGTATACAGAGATGGAGGTGACATAGGGGGTAGTGTCATACAGATTTATTGTTCAGAAATCTGGGTAAGGCTCTGTTCACACAATGTTAGAGCCTTTGAACTTTTCACTAAGCAAATCCTTAGGGCTCCATTCACCCAACAGAGTCCAAAAGAGAGTCAGTATATGGCGGTATAACTTTTTTTTAATGCATAGAAAAGCTTAATCAGCTACATTTTCTATGCACTTATCCCCATACTGACTGGTACACCTTTTAGCGTGTTAGCCTATGGGTGATGATTGTCTCTGCATGCCCATACAGTGGCATACGAAAGGCACTTTTCCCAATTTATATGTCAATGGAAGGTTCTAATGTTATGTGAACAGGGTCTAAGTTAAAGCATACCCTCTGTGAGACATGCCTATAACAGAGGCAGGACACTAGGGGGCACATGGTAAGAGAGGACCCTGCATAAAAATGTCAAGTGCCTTTTTTTTTTTTTTTTTACAGTCACCACTAGGGGGAGCTTATTGCATATAGATCTATACGCAAGGTATAGGAAGTCATTAGGGCATATTTCTTAAGGGGGTTTGCTACCAAGCCAGACCCCTTAACTTACAGCAGGGATGCTGAACCTGCTGTTGCAATACTACAACTCCCAGCATGCTCTAATAGCTGTAGGCTGTGCAGGCATGCTGGGAATTGTAGTTTTGCAACAGCCGGAAGGCTGCAGGTTGGGTATCCCTGACCTGAAGTATTGTTTTGGGCCCCCAGGTATAGGATCCTGATTGCATTCGTATCCATTGTATCCCACAGCTGTACCCTGTATAATAAAGTTAAGAAAACAGAGCTTTGCACATAAGGACACATGGTTTAGGGCATTAGTAAATGTCTATCCCTTTCTCCAGATGTCTGACATTCACCGTCTCAGAGGTATCAGAGAGTTATGTGTACATTCTCAAAACTCTTGTTAAGGGTCATGCAATTATCTTTAAGAAATTCACAGTAAGATTAACACTTAGTCATAGTCTTGTACTGCTCTTTGCAGGCAGACACCAGCTGGGCTTATTATAGCTGGCCTAGGAAGGACAGAGCTATGGCACCACCTAGTGGTCAAATGTTGTCACAACAGCCTAAAAATGAATGGTTTGATAAACAAATACATAATTCATATATGTTCAGTGCTGTAACACTGTACAGGTTCATCTTTAGTGAACTTACCCATGTATATAAGGAAATTGCATTAGGGAACTGCATATATATATCTGCTTTATAAAATTGTAATAGTATTTTAGAAAATTAATAAGTGAGTTCATAGTTATAAGACAAGTAATAATTATATCACAAAGGATTCAGATACCATAAAAGTGAGAGCACAAATCAGCATCATCCAGCTTGTCATATTATCCTGTAATATAGTAAGACAATTCACATCATATAGTAAATCCTAGGTACAAGTACAAACACATTGGGGGTCATTTACTAACAGTCCTTATGCCAATTTCAGTCATAAAAAGTTATAAAAGTTGCAAGACCCCGTTTTGTGACTTGTTAAATGTCCATGCAGCACAATTTTATTTTGCATGCAGCGTTTTCACGCCAACCTCGACACTGTGAAACGGCGAAGGCGGTGTGGGGACGTGGCAGTGCTTGGGCTATCAGTCCCGGCAAATTCACAAAAATTTATGCCAGAAAAGTGATGTAAATGACTTGAAATCTAGGGGCTGGAGTAGATATTGCTCCAGGTACACGGACAGGTGGAGGATGCGCCTAATTTATGACAAGGCCTGCCCATTGTTATAAATTCAGTGCATCCTTTGGCAGCGTGGGGGATATCAAAGACCAGTGTAAAATACCAATCTTTGATGAATGACCCCCACTGATCCTGATTCAGCAAGACTGGCAGTTACGGCTTGATAGGGCGTGTTCTGCCAGAGGAGCCATGTAATTTATGAAGAGGTGTGAAAATTAAATCTATGGCAGCACGGAGCAGCTGTAGATTTCAGTTATTATTTACGCCAGTTTTTGCCCTCACTATACCACCTTCTTGTAGAATTGGCAAGGGCGGCTTAAAATGCTAATTGTGACTAGAAAAGTTGCAGTTGCATTGAAAAGTCTCAAATCAGGTGGATTTCAGACTTTTTTTCATGTAAAAAACAGGCATAGAGGGAATAATGAATATACCACATTATTTGTAGTTATACTACATGAACACATATTTTAGAAAAATATATGTACCAATATGATTGAAGTAGATACATTATAGATAGATATGAGATAGATAGATAGATAGATAGATAGATAGATAGATATGAGATAGATAGATAGATAGATAGATAGATAGATATGAGATAGATAGATAGATAGATAGATAGATAGATAGATAGATAGAGATAGATAGATAGATAGATAGATAGATAGATAGATAGATAGATAGATAGATAGATAGATAGATAGATAGATAGATAGATAGAATAGATAGATAGATAGATAGATAGATAGATAGATAGATAGATAGATAGATAGATATGAGATAGATAGATAGATAGATAGATATGAGACAGGTTATAGATGGATAGATTAGATAGATAGATAGATAGATAGATAGATAGATAGATAGATAGACATATAAATAAGATTGCGTATCCACATGGGTGAATAAAGACCTTTTTTTAATTTATGGAGTGCTGCCTGTTTGCTGTTTAGATAGATAGAATTTAAACAGATATTACATAGATATGAAACAGATATTAGATAGATATGAAATAGATAATGAGATAGATAGATAGATAGATAGATATGAGACAAATGATAGATAGATAGATAGATAGATAGATAGATAGATAGATAGATAGATAGATATGAGACAAATGATAGATAGATAGAAAGATAATAGATGGATATTAGATAGATAAATAGATAGATAGATAGATAGATAGATAGATATTAGATAGATAGATAGATAGATAGATAGATAGATAGATTTTAGATAGATAAACTTTAGATTCTCACTCACTCTCTCTCTATATATATATATTTATAATTTAGATAGATAATATAAAAATATATGATGAAATATGTGTACAGATAAGTAGATGATGTCAGTGTATATATCTGTTTCTGACAAGTTATTAAAATTATAAAGGAGTCATCAGATATAAGAAATGACCATCCATAGATATCCATCCTACAGTCCTTCCAGCACAGAAAACACATGGGGCAGTGGAGCCAGTCTTCCCTTCACCAGTTCTCTGCTCTCTAATTCCCTTGACCAAGGCAGAGTGGCACTGAGGGCACCCACCCCATAGATATGACATAGATATAAGATACTTGCTGCCTGATCTTATTTCTACAGTCTCCTTATGAAGGGGGTAACACAGGTCGGATTTAACCTAATTGATTTGCCTCCTCTCCATCCCTGCTCTGTAGAATTAAGATACATTCAGCTGAGCCGGATGGGCATAGTAACATCCTAAATATTGCCCAAAAATTCTTCACCCCCCAGTTCTTACATATCTACAGCCTCCTGAAGTCACCTTGCAGAAGATGTGACACTGACCGCAGATTTGTATGATAAGCATTCATTATAAACCTCTGCATCCCAAGCAATACACAAGAAAACAGAAGAGACAGGAAAGTACTACCACCCCCAGTCGTGGTGCCCGGTCCTTCCTCCTTGGTGCAGTGCCCAGTCCTTCCTCCCTGATGTGCAGCCGGAGCCTCCACTGTCCATTCACTTATCTCTACTGACTGCACTCATTCCTGAACATCCAGAGAGATTCCTATGGAACTGCCCAGCGCTGTGAGAAGGGCCAGTAGAGGGCGCTATGACACAGGTCATGTTTACAAATAACCACCAAATATTTGTAATCAATCCTGGCCTCTGTTATACAGACTTACATTCCTGGAGACAATTTACTTCCACTTATTGCATCTCCTCCATCCACCAAGCAGCTCTGATCCTCCTTGTGAATATCCAGCTTGTGTAGGGGGTCTTAAAGGGGTTATCCAAGCTATAAAACATGCCCCCTAATGCCCTGGCCCCACATATAGATCATACTTACCCTGCTCCCCTGGACCCCCAACATTCCTGATCCCCGCACGGCCGCCTCTGCATCTCCCCATCACATGGATCGAAACATCCGTCGTGGATAACCCCTTTAAGGACAATTCTTCATGGGGAAAAAAGTATGCAAATAGATAATTTCCAGAAGGATAAACTATCTCTCTAGTGCCGCCTACAGGGACATATTCCTTAAAGGGGTTGTCCATTACATTTTTTGGTAAATGCCAGTGCCAAGGCATTTAATAGATAAGCCAACCCCTTTAATTTATAGACCATCAATATGTGAACGGTGAGGCACAGGTGCAAGAGTACACAGCTCCGTCGTGGATAGAGTTGGGTTACTTCAGTATTTACTACAGTGGGAGCAGCTCTGCAATAACTGGCACCATCCACAACACAATAGAGGGAGCTGTGGAGTTCTGGTGCCAGCTTCCACCTCCAGAACTGCCCTTAACCATACTAACTGTTTTGCCCAAGTCCAGCTCCAGCAGTGGGAAAAGTAGCTAACTGGAGGGGGTTGGACTGCTTTAGCTGCTCATATCTCTGGTTTGGTACCAGCTAGAGATTTTTCCTCTGTTGCTTGGACTTTAACTGTCAGTCTTGAAAGCCTGGAATGTCAACCTTCAAACAAGACCAGTTGCGTGTTTCTAGCTGCTACCATTCAGGAGATATTACCATCTAAAGCAGCCCTCCCCCCTCCAGTTAGATACTTTTCCCACTGCCAGAGCTGGACTCAGGCAGAACAGTTAGGTGGTTAAACAGCTGATTGGCAGGAGTGCGGGCTGTTGGACATATTGTTGGTCTATCTTGAGGATAGGCAAAAACTACAAATCCCAGCATGCCTCATGTGGAAGTGACTGGATGGCGACATAGCAACACATTTTCTATTGTGCATGGGCCAGACTGGGGATTTAGAACACGCTCAGTAGAAATCAAGGGACGGGAGCACAATGTACTGACACAGTCTGTAGTGGGCATGCAGAATGCACAGAGTCAGGGCGCATGTATTTTGTAAGCTGATTGATTTTATTTGATCTATTTATAAAAAAAAAAGCATGAAACCTCCTTAAGACTCCCTGAAACAGTAGTCTACAGATGGGTGTCTCTGGTTGGGCTTAAATCCCTAGTCAAAGTATGCCATGTTTAAAAATATTTCAAAGTATTTTAATGGGTTAAACATTGACTTACAACGCAGCTACCTTTAGGTGGCACTAGAGAGACAGTTTTCTTCCTTCTGGAGGAGATCTGATATGCAAATCAGCATGGAGGGCCCTTACTTACCTCCCATCCCTTTCCTTGAAGGATTCCATTGTTTGTTACTGTTGCTATTTCTGAGGAGGGAATGAGAAGCTTCTCCATGGGTCCTAGGTTCAAGAGGAGACGGCGATTCATTCATTACAACAAAAATAAATACCTTGACAACTGAACAATTGTCCCTCCAGAACATATAATGGGGAACATGAGGGAGAAAGCATTTTAAAGCTCCCACCTTGTGCAAACTTTGGCAAAACCAGTCTCATCCAGCATACCATCCCAAATGGCTTATATCTGCCAGTCAAAGACAGACACGAGCCAGTGCCACCTGCCATGTACCACCAGCCAGTCAAGAAAATGATCTAAGAGATGAAAGAGGCAAATGTCATCCAAGACAGCCACAGTCCCTCCAGCCTTACTGTTAAAGACATACTTGGAAAACATTACATATAGTGCTACAAAACATATGGGTTAATATATCACTACATGTCTTACATCCAGTGATGTGTCCTCTGATATAGACGTTCCCTTTTCTTATCTTCTCCATTCAGACCAGACCACCATGATGATTTCTTTAAGCCTTCTCTTGTTTCTGCAGTTTGGCACAGAGGCATCTTAGTTTCCTACTTTTCCATTCTCCTCCCCACCTTCTGAACATCCCATCCTGCCCACCCCTAATGCTATCCCAACTGTGTTCCCCAATACTATACTGCAAAAACAGTAAAAATACTAGTATTACACAGATAGTGCTCTCCTCAATAATTATTGGCACACAGTATCCTCCAAAAATAATTGTGCTAAGCTGATACTGTGCCTGGGTGCCCCCCACTGTAGAGTGCGCTATGTGGTAACCATGCCCCCAATAGTAATAATGTCCCTTATTTTGCCTCAGAAGTAATAATGCCCCATAGTGCCCATACTCGTAATCATGTTCCTTGTAGTCCCCCAGTATTAATAAAGCCAACAGTAATGCCCCAGTAGTAATAATTCCCCCTATAATGTGTGCTTGTACAAAAAATACCGCCCTATAATGTGTGACAGTACCAAGATGCTTCCTTATAATGTGTGCCAGTACAAAAAATACCCCCTTATATGTGCCAGTACAAAACATGCTCCCTTATAACATGTGCCACTGTACTGAGAACAGCGATACAATTGAACATGCAGAGATGAACGCTTCCACAATGAAAGCACTCATTACCCACGGCCTTACCGTTGCCCCCCACTTGTCCCTAACTGGTGCTGCCTGAGGGAGTCACCTAACCTCGCCTCATTGGCGGTGCACCCATGGATCCAGAACTAGCCGAAAAAGAGTCTCATAGAACCAACACTCCTTGGATACTTTGGTCAGCCATTTGGTCTGCATACTAATGCAACCAAGAAAGGTCTGGGAGCTGTCCTGTCCTAAATTCAAGCTGGGAAAGAAAGAGTCACGGCAGCCAATCCCTTAGAGAAACGGAAGTTTAAGGACTACCTAGTGGCAACACTCTTTACCGTCTATACAGACAATAATCAACTAGCCTATCTAAACACTGCCTGGCTAGGAGTCCAAAAGCAAGGGTAGGCCTCTAGACTGGCAAGTACTTTGTGATCAAGTACTGCAAAGGAGAGCCCAACAAAAATGCTGATGCCCTGTCCAGACTACTTGCAAAAGAAGATTTTACCTTGTCAGATGACAGCTGGGAAGAAGTTGAGATGCCATCCTTCCATATCAGATCTGCCCAACACCACCAGAGTCAAGAAACAAGGCCAGAAAGCTGCCAGTTTGCAACAGCAGTCGATGCTGCTAAACCACCACTGGAAAAAGGACTTTGGATCCAACTCCAGACCGAAAACCATGTCACTAAAGAAATGCAAGATTACTTTACAAGCAGAAGAATTCCATAGAGAATCCAGAGAGGCAAAACAGACCAATGCAAAACATTGACCTGCCTATGATAAGAAAAGAAACATTTCTTCATCCGAAAAGGCCTACTGCTTCGGAGAACTCTTGGCCCTGTCACAAATAAACGTCTACACCAAGCGGTAGTACCTCACAGAGATGCTAAAATGGTCCTAGCGATGTACCATGATAGATCAGGATACTTCGTTACCCAGAAAACTGAAGCCACAATCAGACACCGATTTCACTGGATTGGAATGAGGCAAGACACAGAAACCTGGTGCCATGAATGCCTGACATGTCCTGTGAGTGGAAGAGAGAAGCACGACCAGAAGGCACCTGTATATCCAATCGTGAGTAAAAAACCACTGGAGATCGTAGCCATAGTTGAGTTGGAACCCAGTTGGTCCAGATATACATATGTCAAGACCATCATCGACCACTACACAAAATTCGTAGTTGCTGTCCCAGTCCAAGACTTAACTGTAAAAACCCCTGTAGCTGCTTTGTGGAAAAGCTTACTGCTACCCAATGGAAGTACAGACAAAATCATAACGACCATGGTTCTACTTCTACATTTGAGTCTCAACTGTTTTAAGAACTTTCTTCCTTGTACACCTGTCACAAATTGAGGACTTTGTCTACCATCCTCAAGACAATGGCCTATGGCAATGAACTAAACCCTGATTAACATGTTGAAAGCTGTACCACCTGACAAAACAAAAATTTTGCCAATGTTCCTACCAGAACTGGAATGCCTCTACAACAGCACCAACCACTGTTTCACCAGTTATACCCCTTACTGTCTAAGGTTTAGCTGACAAGGGAAATTACCTGCTGACTTTGCCTTAGCTGTAGCTGTCACAGATAACAGTGAACTCACCACCTCAGACTGGATTGGTCAAAGGATACCAACAACAACTAGAAGATGTTAAATGGATTCTTGATGCCAGAATGGAAAGATCTCATCAGAAATAGAGACAGGACTGTGACCAAAATGCCAAAGCTGAACGACTTAAGACTGAAGACCAAGTCTGGCTTAAAAATAACCATCATTCCAGTAAACTAGATAGCAAGTGGAAGACAGAACTCTATGTCTTGACTGCAATTCCACATCCTGTTTGAGACATCTATTAAAATACCCAAGAAGTCTGACGTACTTAATTGTAACATACTAAAGCTGTGCCTAAAAGGACTTATTGCTGAACAGCTCTTGTAAGTGAAATAGTCACCAGAACTTCCCAGGTGACTGGTCCTTGATTCTGTCTCCCTGTCCTGTCTCATTGTTCCAAGTGACAGCCCTCCAAGTTCTAAACAAACCACAGAAGTCTCTAGTCCAGAGGAACTGGGAGAACCAGTAACCAGTCCTCCCAGTACCGAACCACCTTTGAGAGGATCCAAGATATTTACCTAAGGTAAGCTACCTGCACAGTGCCAGGACTAGAGCTCTTTGTGAAACGTTCTGCAACATTCAGGTAAAATACCCTAAGAAAAGATTCTAACACAGATTCTTTGAAATGTTATGTAACATTTAAGCAAGGTACCCAAAGAAAAGACTCTAACGTATCACAGCTCTTTGAGAATTATTTGGAAACGTTTAAGTATAGTGCCCATTGTGAAAGACTCAAACGTACCTGAGCCACTTTGCAATGTTCCTTGAAAAGGTTCCAGCTTTATAGTCAGGAAATGGACTTTAATGCATCTAAGTCCCCTGCATACCTATTGTATTGTTGCATTAGACATGAACTATATATACTGTTATTGCTATGGACTATCTTTGTGGACTTTATCCCTAAAGAAGAAGAGGATTATCATCACCAATTTTCACCCATTCTGCAGCTGCTATATGCCCAGTTTCCAACTTCCACAAAGAGAAAAAGGTCTGGGATGTATATTATTGTGCATGTGCCTAAAGTCAAGAGAAAGGAGCCAACCAAGTCTGGTGTCTTTGGGTATGTGCATGCTGTTCTGCAGAGGAAACTACATGCCAAGAATGCAGGGGGTGGCTTGTGTCTTGTGTACCCCAGAACAGGGTCACTGCAAACGATTAACTAATGTAATGTATTGCCAAGTTGAGATTTGTTATGTCTGTGTACCTAATAGGTTAAGGTTAACACCTTGGCTCATCCTAGGTTGCCAGGAGAAGGACCTAGGTCCACCTCCTGGTTAGTCAGTGAGGAATCTAGCTCTGCCTGAGGAACAATGAAGAGCTATATGTGAAAGCTTCTCAGAACTAGGCCTGAGCTCAAGAACCAGGGGCATAGCTATAGGGGGTGCAGAGGTAGCGGTCGCTACTGGGCCCAGAAGCCTGAGGGGGCCCAAAGACCCTTGTGCCGCATAAGAAGACACACGGAGCACTAAAGGAAGGGGGGGCCCAAGCTGAACTCTTGCACCAGGGCCCATGAGCCTTTAGCTACGCCCCTGTCAAGAACCTTCATCTATGAGATTTCTACAGCCAAGGAAGCAAATTCACCATCAAAAATGCTCCTGGGAGAAAGAAATCAAAATGTCCTGAATCTACAAGTCTGCAAGCAGCAAGGTATTGTGCATGTTTATGGCAGAGAGACCTTACTGCTGTGAGAGGGAACATTGCTACCATGGCCTTGCATGCTTGGATATGGTTTGGCCAGCTGTATCTTAAATCTGTACCTCTCAGTCCTGGAATTTGCAGAAGTGCTTAACAAGAACCTCACTGCCTGCCTAACGTTCTTTAGAGAGACTTTAGAGAGGGAGAAAGGGGAGAAAAAGTACTACAACCTCCAGCATTGCTGCTGTCAATACATTGCTATTGGGGACAGATTGCAATGCCTTAGAACTGCGCCTTGATATTGTCGTATGTACTACTACTCTTGGTCTGCACTTTAGTAAAAAGAGACTTATTTATCGATACCAACTGTCCTGGTTACTGACTCCACTATTCTCGGACCACTGCATCTACCCTCCTGTCTTGTACCCAGACGGACACCTAACATCAAGGACACCCCATCTACCACCAAGCAGGATCCCTAATATCAGGCTGTGCCACAAGGGAAGAAAGGGTGCCCACCCCAGTTACTGCATGCCCAAAGAGAGAGACTACCACTATGAACTTAAGTACTACTACCACCCTCAGGGCCACGGCAACCACTGCCATCCTCCTTGCCTCCCCTCCAGGTCACCGCAAGTGTCGTACTCCGTCAGTCCAATAGACTTTTAATGGAGGCGCAGTATTCACCACAATTAGAATTTTCCACTGTAATCCCATTATTGATGACATCAGTGTCATTAGCCGTGCTAGTGTTGCCCAAATATTAGGAAATCTGAGCCGATTACAATCTTTAAGTTCAATGGGTCATCACCGTATGACCAACATAGGACTATAATTACCAGTAATGGACAGTCACCATGATGACCTGTATCAACACAATAATGGAAACCTATATGAAAACTGCATAAAATGCTGTTAAAATATAAAGTATTCATCATCCTGACAACGGTAATTAATTTTGGAGCAGATGCACCATCAACGTTCACCGCGAGATTAGAGGAACTGCAACTTGGGCTCGCTACAAAAATCCCCATCGAGTGTGAAATGTAATCTTATTGCCTCAAATGGTGGAGCCAGGGCATGCGGTCCTGAGATGCTGGGCAAAAAGTGCCATTTACTGGTATGGCGGATGCTAATTACTAATGTCAGAATAAGTGTGGCCAGCAGAATTAGGGCTTTACATTGATTTGTAGCATGTGCTTCTATTGCAATTAAGGGATAGCTTACACCAAAAACCTAATTTACAAAGTAAACAAAGTCGACTGCATTTTCAAGCCATCGCCATCCCCAGGTTGGTTAATGATTTAGCAGAATGAACCTTAGGATGATGTCATCGGGGGGTTTATAATAGGCTACCACCAGTACATTTTCACAAGGGTCATTATAATCTACACATATTAAACTTCTTGGTTTGGGAGAACCCTCCTGCAACTTTTTATCAAATTGATGAATTATGTTGCTTTTTCATGTTTTAACCATGAGCCTAGAGAAAAGGGTGGTCAGTGGGAAGAGAAAAGGGTGGTCAGTGGGAAGAGAAAAGGGTGGTCAGTGGGAAGAGAAAAGGGTGGTCAGTGGGAAGAGAAAAGGGTGGTCAGTGGGAAGTACAGCATATTCTCAAGGAGGTAGGGGGGCTTCTAATTACACTTTACCGCTCTCTATAGGCTCCACCTATTATTTAGTCCCTCCCCCTGCTGGGGGACAGGTACGGTTATCAGCCAAGGTATTGCCAACCCTGAAGTTGTGTTCTCCTCCTCATCCCATTTCCAGTCCAACCCACTGTCTGCTCCCCCTTTCCTCAGTCTCACCTCTCACTTTTTGCGCATTCACTCCTTGGCGTGGGCACAGCTCAACGAGAGGTAAAATAGTAACATAGTTTATAAGGCCGAAAAAAGACCTCTGTCCATCCAGTTCGGCCTGTTATCCTACAAGTTTATCCAGAGGAAGGCAAAAAACCCCTGTGAGGTAGAAGCCAATTTTCCTCACTTTAGGGGGAAAAAATTCCTTCCCGACTCCAATCAGACATCAGAATAACTCCCTGGATCAACGACCCCTCTCTAGTAACTATAACCTGTAATATTATTACCTCCAGAAATACATCCAGGCCCCTCTTGAACTCTTTTAGTGAACTTACCATCACCACCTCCTCAGGCAGAGAGTTCCATAGTCTCACTGCTCTTACCGTAAAGAATCCTCTTCTATGTTTATGTACAAACCTTCTTTCCTCCAGACGCAGAGGATGTCCCCTCGTCACAGTCACAGTCCTGGGGATAAATAGATGATGGGAGAGATCTCTGTACTGACCCCTGATATATTTATACATAGTTATTAGATCTCCCCTCAGTCGTCTTTTTTCTAAAGTGAATAACCCTAATTTTGATAATCTTTCTGGGTCCTGTAGTCCACCCATTCCAGTTATTACTTTAGTTGCCCTCCTCTGAACCCTCTCTAGCTCTGCTATGTCTGCCTTGTACACAGGAGCCCAGAACTGTACACAGTACTCCATGTATGGTCTGACTAGTGATTTGTAAAGTGGCAGGACTATGTTCTCATCACGGGCATCTATGCCCCTTCTGATGCAACCTATTATCTTATTGGCCTTGGCAGCAGCTGTCTGACACTGGTTTCTGCAGCTTAGTTTGCTGTTCACTAAAATTCCTAGGTCCTTTTCCATGTCAGAGTTACCCAATATTTTACCATTTAGTATGTACTGGTGACTTGCATTATTCCTTCCCATATGCATACCCTTACATTTGTCAGTGTTAAACCTCATCTGCCACTTCTCTGCCCAAGCCTCCAGTCTATCCAGATCCATCTGTAGCAGTGTACTGTCCTCTTCTGTGTTAATTACTTTACACAGTTTAGTGTCATCTGCAAAAATTGATATTTTACTGTGCAAGCGTTCTACAAGATCATTAATAAATATATTGAAGAGAATAGGGCCCAATACTGACCCCTGTGGTACCCCACTAGTGACAGTGACCCAATCTGAGTATGTACCGTTAATAACCACCCTCTGTTTTCTATCACTGAGCCAGTTACTTACCCACATACAGACATTTTCTTCCAGGCCAAGCATTCTCATTTTATATACTAACCTTTTATGTCGTACAGTGTCAAATGCTTTGGAGAAGTCCAGATATACGACATCCATTGATTCGCTGTGGTTCAGTCTAGAACTTTCCTCCTCAAGGTGAGTAGCTAAAAGAAGCAGAGCTAGCACTCAAGGAAAGGGAGAGCCGAGGCAGTCACTGCAGTATCTGCATCAGCCCCACCACCATGTGCCATTTATAATACTGGTGCCTTCTTATATTGTAGGGTGTCCTTTAGGCCACTCAAATACAAGGACCTAGGTGCAACTGCTGCTTCTGCACCCTCAATAGATACACTGCCCCTCTCACATAGCAAAGTAACCAAGTGCCACAGATTTCAGGCTATGGACACTTACCTTCCAAAGGAACCCAACACACAACAGCATGGTGGCCCAATGGTTGGCACTGTTGTCTTGCAGCATTGGGTTTGAGTGAGGACAACATCTGCATGGAGTTTGCATGTTCTTCCCATGTTTCCATGAGTTTCTCTGGTTTCTTTTGACACTCCAAAAACATACTCTTAGATTAACTGGCTTTGATAAACTTGTCCCTCGTGTGTATCAATGGGGAAATTAGATTGTGAGCCCCATTAGGGTGCAGAAAAGGATATGTGAATGGTGACAATCTCTGTAAGTGCTATGGAATATGGTGGCGCCTATGGTGGCAGACAAGAATAGGACATTTCTATCTTTTTTTGTGGGGCCATGGAAAGGACATAAGGATAATGGCAGTACTTATGGAGGTCTATAAGTTGGATGCCTCAGAACCACTGGTGACCATAATAAGAATGCCGAAATGGAGCTGTAAAGACTGTGTGAGATCACCCATGTTGTCCTTTTCTGGTCTGGTCTGTATAAGGGTATGCTCTGCAGGTTCCATGAGGATTGTGGTGAAAGGCAGGGTTAGGCTTGGTCGAAAAGAGCCTAGTATTATATGTGGCCGGGACCCTGAAGCTTCAAGTTATCTTTCTGAGTGTTGTGAACCTCACTCCTCTCGCCAAAGCACTACGACAGTACAAAGCATTGTTCACTGCTGGACCACATGCCACCTGGGACACGTCACCGCCAGTTATTGGCTGCAGCGCGCACATGAGCCCTGTTCATATGTTGGCCAGACGTTAACAAATCGGGGACCAGAAGACCATTAAACGGAACCAGGGTCACCAGAATGGAGCTGCCGTGTGCAATTAGGCATCATGCGCTACAGGCAAGGTCATACTGGTCCATCAGAGTACCATAGGATCCTCCAGTAGACCCAAGCTCTGACAATAATGGACCTCTAGTAAAACAGGGACCTTAAAAAGGTTTTCCAGGATTTTTATACTGATGAACTATTCTCAGGATACGTCATCAGAATCTGATTGTGGGACACCCAGGTCCCCACCGATCAGCTGTTTGAGAAGGCACCGGCGCTCCTGGGAGCACCGCGGCCTTCTCAGAATCATTTCCTCTGGTGGGCCCAAGGGACTTCAGTCCAATGCTGGCTACTGGGGCTTATTAAAAAGGGCCACAATCCTGGCAAACCTCTTTACGGCCTATGCTTTGTCCTCTAACGCAGAGATGTGCAATAAATAGAGACCCCCATCATTACAGAGCCTATTGTGGCAGTGGTGCACTATAGGACGGGTGTGGGTGCACGTTTCTCGTGTTTACACTGATTGACTGAAATAGTTACAATTGTGTCAGTTTCTGTATTGATAACGCATTTCCTGCCCCGATTCTGTTGTCTGGCTTCAGTGGCGTTCAGTGAAAGGTAAGCCCATCTCTTAATGCACAGAGCGAGCGCCCTAGTCAGGGCCATACATCACCGGGGAGGGAGCCTATTATTCCACAAGACAAACAGAACCCGTCTCTGCCCACAACTTTGTATAAAGAGGGCGCTGCATGTAAGATTCACGCTGTTTGTTTTTACTCCAAGCCTTTCAGAACAATCGTTCCTTAACACGCCTTGTGTCTGAGACATTTTCCACTTTCAATTGACTTGTGTTCAGAGCGGAAGCTGCGACATCTCACCCACAAACGAAACGTTGCGCTCAATGACAATTAGAAAGAGAGGCCCGTGAGTTATGATGAGGTCCGGCCAGGTGTTACACTCTGACAAACATTCAGGTGTGCTCTGAAAGCACACAGCCGGAAAGGGGGGAGGGGGGATGTAGCCCTGTTCATCCTGAGCCTCCTGGTTTCTGAGTGTAAGGTCAGACACAGCTACAGAGTTGCCAAACTAACAAAGAGTCTGAATTGTGATCTTATATTATATGACATATTATGTAACATAAGGGGGTTTGCCTTTATTTAGAAGTCTGAAATTAATTTAAGGGTCTGGTCTATGGTCTGATATTAATATTGGCGGCTTAAATATATTTAGGGGGTCTTGTCTGAGGCCTGAAATTAATTTAAAGGTGTTGTCTCACTTCAGTAAGTGGCATTTATCATGTAGAGAAAGTTACTACAAGGCACTTCCTAATGTATTGTGATTCTCCATATTGTTTCCTTTGCTGTCTGGATTCATTTTTCCATCACATTATACACAGCTCGTTTCCATGGTTACATACCACCCTGCAATCCATTAGTGGTGGTCATGCTTGCACAATATAGGAGAAAGCACCAGCCTATGTGCCCTCCCATGGTCCGGACCACCAGAGAGGCTGGTGCTTTTTCCTATATTATGTAAGCATGGCCACTACTGCAGGGTGGTCTGTAACCATGGAAACTAGCAGTGTATAAAGTGATGGAAAAACGACTCCAGCCAGCAAAGGACATATATATATATATAGAAAAAAGAAAAAAACTGGCAGCACAAAAAAAACAAAATCGAGGTGCACGCCCTAGGTCCGACAAAGACCATCAACAGACAGATCCAGAAAAATAGGCAGCACTCCCATATAAAATAAAACAGAAAATACTTTATTTACCCATGCTGGGGGACCGCGACGTTTCGGCTCAACACTAGAGCCTTTCTCAAGCACAAGTGATGGGGTGTACAAAGTGTATATACAAAAACCGCAGGTGTAAACAATATCAAATTCATAAATCCAATCAAACAACAAAGTGTAAAAAAACATACAAAAATACATATAAAGTGCTAATTATATCACACAACATGATTATACACAGTGAATAAATATCATAATGTAAACAAATTGATCCATAATGTGTATAAAAACCATAAAATAGATAATTTCATAAATTGCCAATAATGACAGTGCATGTGCAAAACATTAAGAGCTAATGGGAACCTACATTTTGCGCCAAGGGAGTAGGAGGAATTGTCCACATGTACGCCAAACTTGGCGTACCTAAAGAGCCACTGCGCATATCCCTAGTGCGCTTCTCACATTACAGACGCGCTGGCCGTAGCGACGGGAGCTTAAGTCCAGAGCACATGTCTATCATGCGCAATCGCCCGAAAGTGTCTGGAACACCATTCCAAGTAAGGGCAAAACCACATCTAAAAGCCAGCGCATGCGCACCATTGGAAGGACATCACCTATCTCCATTTTTAGTATGGGAAGTCCCTAAAGGACAAATAATTCTGCAATCCGGCAACTCACACTTTGTACACCCCATCACTTGTGCTTGAGAAAGGCTCTAGTATTGAGCTGAAACGTCGCGGTCCCCCAGCATGGGTAAATAAAGGATTTTCTGTTTTATTTTATATGGGAGTGCTGCCTATTTTTCTGTATCTATATATATATATATATATATGGAGAATCACAATACATTAGTAAGTGCCTTGTATTAACTTTCTCTACATGATAAATGCAACTTACTGAAGTGATACAACCCCTTTAAGGGTCTGGTCTATGGCCTGATATTAATATGGAGGGTGGGGGGACTTAAATATATTTAGGGGGGTCTTGTCTGGAGCCTGAAATTAATTTAAGGTTCTGGTCTATGGTCTGATATTAATAAAGGTATCTGAATTAGAATCTGATATTAACATAATGTGGTCTGAATTTACTCATGAGATTGGCCTGGAGTCTGATATTAATTTAGAGATCTGGTCTGGGGTCTGATATTAATATTGGGGGGTTTAAATATATTTAGGGTGTCTGGGTTTTGATATTAATACAGAAGTTCTGAGTATATTTAGACATGCGGTCGAAATGGCCACTCTCACTTTTGCTACATGTTGTCAGCTCTATAGTTCTGTCTGGTTCTTTTTACTCTATGTGCGCACAGGTAACATTATCTTCCACTCCTCAGGGGAGGGGCACCAAACAGAATATTTGTCTGTCTTCATCCTTTTATAAGGGAAAATGTCCCTCCTACTAATAAGCATCAGTGGTACAGGAGAAGGAACTTCCTACAAAACCAATCTGTGACAGAATGGACCTGCAGGAGGAGAAGGGCAGTGTGTAAGTGGCGACGCTCATCTCTGTATAATCATCAGGTTCTTAAAAACCTTTTACAGTATTATATTGCTCAATGCAGTCATAGACCTGGTGTGACCTGTGTCACTTTTCCATCCGTTATAATTTTGATGTTCCAGTTTGCATGTATAATTATTCTACATAAAAAGTTGAGTAACATTGTGATTTATATCTTGTATTGATCCCAAGTTACAGTCTGTATTATATCCCAGAGCTGCATTTACAATACTGCAGGCTTCAGAGCTGAAATCTCCCAGTATTCCTTGCTGGCTCAATGTCTATGCAAACTACTGAAAGGTGATGTGAACACCAAGATCTGAAGTAGGATAATTTTACCACTACACTGCAGGCTGTTAGGAGTGCATCTATCAAGGGTCTTGTTGACTGTTTCCAATAAACAGGATCTGCACAGTGCAAGTAATGTCATATATGTACAAAGTCACTCTAATTTCTAATGTTTTGTATTGGCTTTAGAATGGAGTTCGGAGGCATGCTTACCATTTGACTCTACATAAAAGGCATTTTGTAAAAAAGTTGCCCCTGAGTTGCAGCCTGTGTTATAATCCAGAGCTTTAGTCACAATTCTGGTGGTTATCATTGGAAACAGTCAACATGCTTGTTGTCAGACAAACCCCTGACAGCTTAGAGCCACACACTTACCTCCCAGCGTTCCTGCGACATCAGTCCCCACCAGCCGCCACCACTCCGGTCTTCTTGCTGGAACTGGTGGGGCTGTTCGGCAGTATGCATGCACAAAACGTTGCATCTCAAATGGAGCTTGAAGAGGGGAGTGGCTTAGAGGAAAAATGCATGCCCTAAAAGGTGACATTTTGCGCCCAAATTTCTGTAGTAAGAATTACGAAGTAAGGCCGCTAAAAGTTGGGTTCAACCTTTTTAACAGGCATTCTGTAAATGCGCCAGATTTATCACACAACCTGAGCCACTGTGATAATTCTGGGGCACCACGTACCCTGGAAAATGGCGGTCAGAGGTGGACATACGCATTATACTACCCCTCGATTTAGCTCAGCGTGAACAGGTTATTTGGACAAGAGCTCTCAATACAAATGCTCTACAGGGTTAGAGTCTCTACAGATACATTCATCGGGGAGGAGACCACCCAGGTTTCCTTCTATGTTCCAGTGAATGCAGGAATAACAGACTGATCCTTACCCACTGAGCACAGAGCCGGTTACACCAGGTCTCCCTCCAGCACATTTCTGAGCTGCCACTTCCATCCACTTAGGGAGTGACAGATGAATACAAATCTTGTCTCAGCAGCGTCCACCTGGCACTATTGAGGCTGCAGACGGGCTTAATGATTCTGACACTGATCCACTTAGCGGTGAAATATAGCGGCCATGTTAAATATACCATTCGGGGGGGGCGGGGACAGTCCTGCTGTACGTCTGTGATCTGCTGTATACATGAACTGGAGGGGGTCTGTAAATTATATGAATTAAGGTACAAACACCTAGTACATAGTAATCCATAAGAGTGAAACCATAAATCAAGATATTTCTCTCCCCAGTATAATCTGCGGGGGCATGCTCACTTCTTTCCAATAGACTATAATGGTGATAGAATGGTGTGCCCACTTCTCCAGCACTTTTCCTCCCCTTCCATATGATGCTACTTATCCTATCCAATCATAGATTTTTTTCCTGTTGTTCTTTTTTGTTGTTGTTCTCGTGTAGTTTTATGTTTTGCAAGTTTATTTTTTTTGTTTATTATAAGTTTGCACTTTATTTGTAAATATTAACTTTATTAAACTTTTTTTTAGTCCATTTTAAAGAGGTATTACCATCTGGGACGTTTATGACATATTATTATTATTTATTATTAAAGCACCATTCATTACACGGCAATGTACATATGGTAAGGGGCGTACACATAGTATAAAACAATTGCAACAAGCATGAACAAGATAAGTTACAAACTGGCAGAGAAGACGAGAGGACCCTGCCTGCGAGGACTTACCACCTACGGGATGGGGAAACAATAGGTGAGGGTAAAGATGGTCATATGGCAGTATAGCAGCAGAAAAGTTACTGTAGGTTGTAGTCTTGTCTGAAGAGGTGGTTCTTCAGGTTTCTTTTGAAGGTTTTCACCGTGGGTGAGAGTCTGATATGTTGGGGTAGAGAGTTCCAGGTTACTGGAGACGCACTGGAGAAATCTTGGAGGAGATTGTGGAAAGAGCAGATAAGAGGAGAGGAGAGAAGGAGGTCTTATGAGGTTATGTTTGGGAAGGCACCGGGAGATCAGGTCACAGATGTATGGAGGGGACAGGCTGTGGATGGTCTTGTATGTCATAGTGTTTTGTACTGGGATCTCCGGGCAACGGGACTGGAAGAGAGAGGAGACAGGAGAGTAACGTGGTGGAGAGGTGGATACGTCGGGCAGCAGGGTTGAGGATTGATTGGAGGAGCAAGGGTGCTAGATGGGAGGTCACAGAGGAGGATGTTACAGTAGTCTCGGCGGGAGATGATGAGGGCACGGTGAAGAATTTTTGCAGACTACTGGTTAAGGAATGTGCAGATATTTTTGAGTTGGAGACGGCAGGAGGTAGAAAGGATTAGATATGAGGTTTTAAGGACAGAGAAGAATCAAAGGTTACTCCAAGGAGGCGGACTTGTGGGACCGGGGACAATGTGCAGCCATTGACTGTGGTAGATAGTTTTGTTGGGGAGTGAGACGGTGGAAAGATAATAAATTCTCTTTTCTTCATGTTAAGTTTTAGAAAACGAGAGGAGAAGGAGGAGGATAAAGAAGTTAGGCATTGTGGGATTCTGGGTTTTAAGGAGGTGATATATAGACCAGAGATTAAATATGTGTGGTGTGTACATTTATGTGTCCTTAGCATAGAAATGACACTGAAAGCCATGGGACTCTATGAGCTGTCCCAGGCCGAAGGTGTAGATTGAGAAGAGCAGGGGTTCTAGGACAGAGAGGGGACAAGACAAAGAGGTGGTGTGTGAGTGGGGGACACTAAATGTCAAATAGGATATGCCATAAATGTCTGATAGGTTCAGGTTCCACCTCTGGAGAATGGGGCACCCCAAGTAAAAGGCGAGCACACCTCAGCGTCCTCTCCATTCACTTCTATGGGGTTTCTGAAAACAGCCAAGCGATAGCACTGGACTATTTTTGAAGCCCATAGCAGTGAATGGAGAGCTAGCTGCGCAAGCGCATCCACCGATCCATTCACCGCTAAGGGACTTCTGAAAATAGCCGAGCAAGCACTCTAAGCACTATTTTCAGACGTCGCATATCAATGAATGGAGGGTGGCTGAGCTCTGGATTTAGAAACAGATTCAAGAGGTGGATCACGCCCCTATTGGACATTTATGGCATGTCCTATGAATAAAGCCTTGAATGTCTCACATCAGAATGCCCCTTTAAGATTGAATTATTGTTTCTAAATGAAAACGGACTGGAGTACCTCTACACCCCTGTTTCTGCTATTTTGCAAACACTTGATTGAAAAATGCAGACTACACTTTTGAATACACTTGATGCTGCAGTATCCTAACATTTACTAGCCATACATATGCCAAAGGATGCTCTTTGGGCATGCATTTACTTATTAACATCTCTGGACACTTAGACCAGGGGCGTAGCTATAGGGGAAGCAGGGGAAGCAGCTGCTTTGGGGCCCAGACCCACAAGGGGGCCCCTCAAGAGGGAGACTAAAAGATTTTAGTGACACTATAGGAAACGGATGGAGCGGCTGTCAGGCTTTGTCTGGGAGAGCTCAGTCTTGACTAGCCACAAGAGTGAGGGTTGCATGTGAGTTGGGGGTTGCGAAGAAGTTTCTCGGGGGGCCCTGTTCAAAAATTTGCTGTGGGGCCCAGTTAGTTGTAGTTACGCCACTGACTTAGACATACTCATTTGGAGATTTTACCCAATGTATACACTATTGTAGATAAATACTGCCTTAAACTGGCCATACACATCAGTCTTTTGTTGGCCGAACCCACCAAAAACAGCGCAATTGGCCGATATCTAATTTTTGAGGGGAGCTCCTGACAATTATCGGGTGAAATGAATATTTTCAGCCAATCTTTTTGTTCTCCTGGGGGAAGGTTTTCTTTGCTCTCCCCATAGAATACACATACATGTTCGGCCAAGCTGAACATACATGTGTATGGGGGATGTCAGGAGGGAGTTGGGAGAGCCGGCAGCTATTGAATGTGTTTGGGCGGCCTTATACAGGATAGCCCTTGTGGAGATGACCATTGGGAATAGAAATGAAGGGGATGTAGTTCTGCTTTAGTACTGTGGCCCATTAAGCGTAGGTTCATACTGAGTTTTTATGGAGAGGGTTTTGAAGCAGATTTACCTGCAAGATTTTCAGCCAAAGCCATAAGGGGATCCAGCAGGAAGAAGTATAAGTCCTTCCTTTATATTTTCAATTCCTTTTGAATCCACTTCTGTCTTTGGATGGTAAACCTGCAGGAAAATCTGTCTTAAAATTGCCTCCAAAAAACTCAGTGTGAACTTGCCCTTACTGGTTTCTAGTGGATGGGGCTATGCTGCGGTTCCCTATGGCAGCGGGTGGCAGGGATCACAGGGAAAATCAAAACTTTCAAAAGTTGCTAACATTGTGACATTTCTAAAATTGAATATAACAGGTTTCAACATTAATTTAGACGAACAATCATCCTAATCATTGTGTAACAGATCTTTGTGCACGCAAGAACCTTCCAGAGAAACATTCTTTGTGAAAAATATCAAAATGTCTATTGGATTCCAATAAATTATAAAGACGTATGAATTGAGACAAAAACGTGGTTGCTTTCTTACTTTCAAGTCCATGTTTGGAATGGCAGCTCAAAAATTTCAATTGGGTTGAGAATACAATCTGATACACAGCCCAAAGACAAGAGCCTTGCTGTTTCTGGAAGAAAGCAGTTATGTTTTTCAATCTAATATGACTTGCAGTCTAAGTCTGTTGTTTAAATCACATTTTTACAATTAACATGTTAAAAGACATTGGTGATTATTTTTTTAATTTTCAATGTCAATATCTATATTATAAAATACATAAATAAATAGATCCTGCAGTTTTTGCACTAGCCACTAAGCTTCAAGGGGTTGTCTCATCTCAGACAATGGGGGCATATTACTAGGGTATGCCTCCATTGCCTTATAGGTGCGCAGCTATATTGGGAACGGAGCCCCGCAAGGTGGTGGCTGGAGGACTCAGGTCTGGCCACATCCAAGTGCTTTCCCCATAGAAGTGAAAGGGAGCACACCACGATTGCGCAGCCACCGCTCTCATTCACTTCTATGGGCCCGAAGGAAATAGCCAAGCCAATGCTCGGCTATTTTCGGCAGCCCCATAGAAAATAAATGGAGGGCAGCTGTGCATGCGCAGTGCGCCCTCCACCACTTTCGGGGCTCCATTCTCGATATAGGTGCAGGTCCCATCGGTGGGACCCGCACCTATCAGACAATGGGGGCATATCCTAGCAATATGTCCCCATCGTCTGAGATGAGACAACCACTTTAATAATAGGGTAGAGCCACTGTTTGATCTGTACTGATCAATTGTCAACAGTCATCCCATTACCATTATAGGCAGGATTACTATGACAGATATCACCTATATATAGATAACTCAGGAGCCACCATTCACAGTAGGTGATATCACAGCTCATCTGCTCCCTCCTGACTTCTGCACAGGTCACAAATCATGCCTAGAAAACTCTCCTATAGACGTCAATGAGGTCCCCTCCTGTCCATGTGGCCCATGGTGGCTGCTGTAAAGCATCTCTCTGAACGCTGTTAAAGGGGTTCTCCAGGAATTAAAAAAATGATAATACGTAAATATTACTTTATTATAAATATATTCCCAAATACCTTTCATTAGTTATAATGGCTTGTTTTCTCTGGGGAGCAATCATTAGGAAAAATAAAATGACCACCGTCCTATTAGTACAGACAGAACCTGTCCTAATCACATAGAGGGACAAGTTACTTCACAACACTGAGGAAAAGAGCTGCCTCATCCTCCTCTCTGCTCTACTACTTGTCAGATATTAAGATCCCAGTTTAATAAAATCTTCAGCTGAATCTCTGTAGGAATGAAGTATCATGATAAGACATGAAGTACAGAGAGGGGGTGGGGATGTGGTAATGAGCAGCAGCTCTTGTCTGCAGTCTCCATTACCACAGTCTGTCCTGTCCATCCTCTCTGTACTTCATGTCTCCTGATGAACTCCATTCCTACAAAGATTCAGCTAAATATCATATTAAACTGTATTCAGGATCATAATCCCTGACAAGCAGAGCAGAGAGGAGGATGAGGCAGCTCTTTACCTCAGTGTTCTGAAGTAACTTGCCCTCTTGTGTGATTAGGACAGGTTCTGTGTGTACTAATAGGACGGTGGTCATTTTATTTTTCCTAATGATTGCTCCCCAGAGAAAACAAGCCATTATAACTAATGAAAGGTATTTGGGAATATATTTATAATAAAGTAATATTTAAGTATTTTCATTTTCTTAATTCATGGAGAACCCCTTCAAGGACAGCTCAGGTAAGATGGCCGCTCCCATAATCATGTCCAGGAAATAAAGTAAAAATCTGCAATCAGAAAAAAAAGTTAGAAAAAAAAGAAAAAATTTTTGGTGACCTGTACTTTAAATTGGCTGGACTTTCGACTGATTTCTGCCACCGAGGAGAAGTTGGACAGGTTTGATCCTTTCGTAGTCCTCAGAGAAAAGTGGTACCTGATAACCGTCCACCAATCCATCCTATGTCTATAGTCATCTTTGGAAATGTCTTCATGTTTTAAATTATTCATAGACCAGGAGTGGAGGAAACATCACACATATGTGTTTTATTAACTGTATATTATAAATTGTTATATTATATCCACCAATTACCTATAGTTGCTGCCATGGTAACAAAAATTTTACGCTAGTGCAACAAAGAGGGTCCAATTACATTGCGACATGCCGCACAACATTTTTTGTAATGATAGTCAATGGTGTCGCACTGCGACATGCAACATGCTGTGACCTGTCAGTCGCACAAAAATCCAACTTGGATGGATTTTTTGCGAATGTCGTGTCACAGTCGCACCATATCGTATGTTGCAGTGCGACACCTTTTACTTTTGTTATAAAAAATGTTGCACTACTTTTCTGCAACTCGAATGTCTGTGTGTAGCCTTAGGGCTCATGCACATGAACGTATTTTGTTTCCGTGTATGTTCTATTTTTTTTTTGTGGCCCATATGTGGAACAATTCACTTCAATGGGGTGACAAAAAGCGGAAATGACTCTGTGTGCATTCCGTTTCCATATTTCCGTATGTCCATTCCGCAAAAAAATAGAACATGTCCTATTATTGTCCACATTAGGGCTCATGCAAACGAACGTATTTTCTTTCCGTGTCCGCTCCATTTTTTTGCAGACCGTATGCGGAACCATTCATTTCAATGGGTCCGCCAAAAAAAAAAAGAAGTTACTCCGTGTGCATTCCGTTTCCGCATTTCCGTGTGTCGGTTCTGCAAAAAGATAGAACATGTCCTATTATTGTCCGCATTAGGGCTCATGCACACTACCTTATGTACTTTGCGATCCGCAAAAAATACGGATGACGTCCGTGTGCATTCCATATTTTGTGGAACGGAACAGCCGGCCCCTAATAGGACAGTCCTATCCTTGTCTGTAATGTGGACAATAATAGGACATGTTCTATTTTTTTGCAGAATAGACATACGGAAATGGAAAGCACACAGAGCAACTTCTGTTTTTTTTGCGGACCCATTGAAATGAATGTTTCCATATACTATCCACAAAAAAAACAGAAGAGACACGGAAAGAAAATACGTTCGTGTGCATGAGCCCTTATGGACAAGGATAGGACTGTTCTATTAGGGGCCAGCTGTTCCATTCTGCAAAATACTAAATGCACATGGATGTCATCCGTATTTTTTGCGGACCGCAATATACATACGGTCGTGTGCATGAACCCTAAGGTGCCACCATAGGCACAATAGAATAGCAACCTCCAATCAATGTCATGAAGGAGTCATTGGCATTGTATGGTAAAATCACTGTGTGCAGACACTCTGTAAAATCTCAGATTGGGAAGAGGGGGGCAGATGATGAGGAGGAGGCCCCTAAGCCCTGCCTGCCTCCTTGCTGGGACTGGACCACTGTCAGAGGCCTGGCTTCCTGATATGAGAGTCCCAGCCCAGCAGTACATGACACAGCTGCCTGCAGGGGGGTTTATCTGTCCTCCCAGCACAGGGGAGGGGATCTGTGTCTGCCCAGATCCTGCACCAGTCACCTCCTGCTCCAGCCACATTGTGGATCCTACAAGCATCGGCTGCTGGATGTATGAATGCCCGACCATGTCGCACAGAAGTGTCCACCCCACATCGTTCACCATCAGGGATATATTAAACATGGGCTGCACTAATTGTAGCAAGGACAAGAACTCAGACTCCGAGGATCCAGTGCAGGATGAGCTCTCAGGAAAGGCTGTGATCGATACAGAACACTGCTGTACCACGAAAACATCGGCCGACTTATCGAGGGCCGAGACTCCAAGCGATAAGATGCAAACACACAGCCCAGACCAGAGGGGAGAGAGCCGGGAGGACTCCAGGTGGTACAGCGACCAAGAGCCGCAGTCAGACGGTGCGTATTTCCAAGTGTCCTCCATGTATAGAAACGTAAAACTACCGGAGCGATAATGCGATAATATGCGATATTGTTACAATGTATCCGATAACTGCAGATACATCTGGATGACACAACAGCAGTGATCTATAGGACAGGCATAGTACATATCATGGGCACAATGTTCTGTGTGATCCGGGGTCACTTACCTGCTCTGCTCGCCCTGTGCTGCTGGTCAGAGGGAATCCAGTTGTCAGTGACCAATCCTCCCACCGATAATAATAATAATAATCGGGTACAGCCAGAGCCGGGTTCTAGGACCGGATGGTGTATGGGTTCAAACCAAATCCAGCAATGAAAATTAAGAGCAAACGAATTTATCTGTAAGATTGTAGATAGATAGATAGATAGATAGATAGATAGATAGATAATATATAAATAGATAATGATTTATATAGATATGAGAAAGATTAGGTAAAGCGATATTAGATAGATCAATAGAGAGCAAACGAATTTATGTGAAAAGTAGAGAGATATAGATATAGTCTCCCTTATTTGGATATTTATCTTTAATTTCTATTTCATATTTATCATATTTATATGAGTCTCTCATGTCTATCAATCCATTAATATCATCTATCTATTATGTCTATTAGTATATATTTCTTTACAAATATTGATCTATTTAATACCTGTACTTAATTTATCTATCAACATATAAATTCGTTTGCTCTCTATTGATCTACTATTTCTCTACCTAATCTAATCCATCTATCTCATTTAAACGTTTTAAGTTTTTGAATTTTAATAAACGGTACAATAAATGCAACAAAAAAGAAAAAGATACAATTAGAAATAACGATGTAAAATATCTATCTATCTCTCTACTTTTCACATCAGTTCGTTTGCTCTCTATTGATCTATCTAATATCTATATAAATCATTATCTATCTATCTATCTATCTATCTATCTATCATCTATCTATAATCTATCTATCTCATATCTATCTATCTATTTCATTATCTATTTCATATCTATCTATCTATCTATCTATTTATCTCAAATCTATGCAACCATTATCTATCTATCTATCTATCTATCTATCTATCTATCTATCTATCTATCTATCTATCATATATCTCTCATATCTATCCATCTATCTAGATCTCTCTCTCTCTCTGAATAATTGTGTACATTAGTTCCATGTTATAATTCTCTGCTCTTCCCATGTCCTCCAGGAGACTGCCCAGAACTGTGTGTGGGAGACAAGCTGGAGGATGAGCAGAGGTCAGGGAAGAAGAGGACCCGGGCAGCCTTCTCCCATGCCCAGGTCTATGAGCTGGAGAGGAGGTTCAGCCTGCAGAGATACTTGTCTGGACCTGAGAGGGCAGACCTGGCTGCAGCCCTGAAGCTCACAGAGACCCAGATCAAAATCTGGTTCCAGAACAGGAGATACAAGACGAAGAGGAAGCTGATAGCCAAGCAGCAGGCAGTGAAGTGCCACGAGAGCCAGGCCAAGCAGGTGGCAGTCAGGGTGCTGGTGAAGGATGACCAGAGACAGTACTGCCCAGAGGATGCTATCTGCCCATCTCTGCTGTCCATATACCAGGCCTACCAGTATTACCCCTTCATATACCGCCTGCCCGCCTGGTCACCCCACACCTAACACTCAGGGGGTTGGGGGAAGAGACATTAAAACCCAACCTGTGTGAAGTGGAGGAGATGCAGTCACTTATTTAAAGCTACGTTAACCATTTCACAACCCCAGAGAACTGAGACCCGAAGCATTCCATGTATATTTCCTGCTGCTGTGGAACTACAAGTCCAAGAAGGGTTCCACAGTACTTCCTCGGTCAGAATAATGGGATAAAGCAGGGGCTGCATGTGCAAGAAATGGCTGCCCCTGTATGTGGTCGCTGAGGTATTATATAGAGTCAGTTTCTACTACTGCAGCCTATGGATTTCCAGATGCAGCTGGACTACAACTCTCAGTACCGTCAGCTCTAGAGGGAATTGTAGTTTATCAGCATCGAGTGAAGGACCACAGGGTGCACATTATTACTAGCTCTGCCCACTCCTTAAAGATTCATTTTGCTCTTTATCTAGAGATCTCTCTATTATATCCGACACGATCTTCATGTTCTATGCAGGGTGGCCATGTCATATACTGAGCTGTCCATGTTATATACTGAGCTGTCTATATACAGGGTGCCCATGTTATATCCAGAGCTGTCCATGTCATATCCAGAGCTGTCCATGTTATATACAGGGTGTCTATGTCATATACTGAGCAGTCCATGTCATATACTGAGCTGCCTATATACAGGGTGCCCATGTTATATCCAGAGCTGTCCATGTCATATCCAGAGCTGTCCATGTCATAACCAGAGCTGTCCATGTCATATCCAGAGCTGTCCATGTCATATACAGAGCTGTCCATGTCATATACAGGGTGTCTAGGTCATATACTAAGCAGTCCCTATTCTATACAAAGCAGTCCATATACAGGGAGCCCATGTTATATAGAGACTCAGAACTGTCCATGTCATATACAGAGTTGTCCATGTCATATACAGACTCAGAGCTCTCCATGTTATATATATATATATATAGGTGCTATTGCTCATGTTATATAGATGGATACTCTTGTTATATATATATATATATATATATATATATATATATATATATATATATATGATACTGTTCATATCATATAGAGTGGTGCTTATGTTATATAGATGGGTGCTCATGTTATATACAGAGGTGCCAGTGTTATATAGATGGGTGCTCATGTTATATACAGAGGTGCCCGTGTTATATAGATGGGTGCTCATGCTATATAGATGGGTGCTCATGTTGCATACAGAGGTGCACGTTATATAGATGGGTGCTTACGTTATATAGATGGGTGTTCATGTTATATACATAGATGCTTGTGTTATATAGATGGGTGCTCACGTTATATAGATGGGTGCTCACGTTATATAGATGGATGCTCATGTTATATAGATGGGTACTCACGTTATATAGATGGGTGCTCATGTTATATAGATGGGTGCTCATGTTATATACAGAGGTGCTGGTGTTATATAGATGGGTGCTCACGTTATATAGCTGGGTGCTCATGTTATATAGATGGGTGCCCATGTTATATACAGAGGTGCTCATGTTATATAGATGGGAGCTCACGTTATATAGCTGGGTGTTCACGTTATATAGAAGGGTGCTCATGTTATATAGATGGGTGCCCATGTTAACCAGAAGTATCGTTATGGTGTATAGAGAGATGGATGTTAAACAATGACTGCTCTTATTAAATACAGGGTCCAGGGCTGTTCAAATTATATCACAGGGTGTCCATGTCATATACAGGGTCCGTTATTCCGGGTTGTCCATGCTTTACATCCAGTTTTGTCGATTGCATCCAGTGTGTACATATCTGTGTGAATTTTCTAAATTAGAAAATCTCTAATAATATAATATTAATAATGTTCTGATAATTAACATTTTGTAGCATTTGGCTGAAGTCGGGATTTTGCCCTCCTTTGTAGGAATAGCTCTGACTGTGAACTGTGATCCCTCGGTGGCTTCCATCGCGAGATCGCTCTGCACTTATTGTTTACTGTACATATCGCGACTTATTATCCACTGAACATGATTGTAATTTATTACTGAAATAAAAATTGTCGCTTTGTAATCTGAAGTGAAGAGCTTCATGGGATTCCGTAGTCTGTGCACTTTTTTGTTGTATAAGGCTTTAAATAATATCTATCTATCTATATCTATTTATCTATATATCTATCGATCTATTTATCTATCCATCTACCTATGCATCCATCTATCTATCTATCTCTATTTATCTATCGATCTATTTATCTATCCATCTACCTATGCATCTATCTATCTATCTATCTATCTATCTATCTATCTATCTATATCTATTTATCTATATATCTATCGATCTATTTATCTATCCATCTACCTATGCATCTATCTATCTATCTATCTATCTATCTATCTATCTCTATTTATCTATTGATCTATTTATCTATCCATCTACCTATGCATCTATCTATCTATCTATCTATCTATCTATCTATCTATCTATCTCTATTTATCTATTGATCTATTTATCTATCCATCTACCTATGCATCCATCCTCTCTCTATATATATATATTTATCTATATATATATCTATCTATCTACACACACACACACAATATTATTTAAATAAATTAAAATGAATTCTGCCTATGAATGTTATCAATTTTTATTACAGTCTTTTTTATTTTAGTTTTACAGTTCAGCAGACATGTTCCTAATACAAAAAAAAATTACTTTACAAATACATAATTATGCAAACTATTTAACAAACTGCTGTGGGAATATTTCTATTTAAAATGTTTTTCCGGCAGTTATTAGCACAGTATAATCAATTCTAAAGTTAATATATTTTGAAAAATAAACAAAAATAAATAAAAAATCAAATAACAACAACAATAATAAATGGTTAAAATGATTGCATAATTATATAGTAGTAAATAATAATAATAAATAAAAATGCATAAACAATAAACATACAAACATAAATATATTAATATATAAATAACAAAACAATAATTAAATATAAATATATATATATATATATATATATATATATATATATATATATATATTATACATTAAAAATTGGATTATTCTGCTCTATGCATGGTATAAATACAAATTGAAAAATTATATATATATATATATATATATATATATATATATAAAAATTTTTATTATTAATACATAAATTATATATGTTCGTTTTGCTGTAAATGTTACTGCCCTGTACTACTTCATTTTATGTCACAATTATCTATTTAATCTATTTCATATCTAACCAAGAGCTGTCTAATTCAGGGTGGTTATATTCTGTGTCTCCCCATGTATGGGTGTTGATATTAGTATCATACCATTTGTTCTTCTGTGTTCCCAAGTATTTAGCGAGAAGCAGCAGATGTGACACCACTATGTGGACGACCAAGAACATTATTCAGGTGATTTATATCACCTCCTCATAAAGGCTCCTGCTGCAGAACCATCGGGATATTCTTGTAGTACTACTTCTTGCTGTATTCCTGTACATTGTATATAGCTGTACTAACACATAGTAACATATCATCATCTTCCTTATGTTGTACACTAGTCACAGGCTATAGGATCCTATTGGATAAATAGCTGCCCTTGTGAACAATTTCTTGGTATTTCTGTTAGATTATATTTATATTACACATCAATGGACACTTTTCATTGACACAACTGCTGCACAGCATCATCATATACACCTCAACTGCTGCAGAACATCATAC
Source organism: Rhinella marina (assembly GCA_900303285.1). Taxonomy (NCBI): domain Eukaryota; kingdom Metazoa; phylum Chordata; class Amphibia; order Anura; family Bufonidae; genus Rhinella; species Rhinella marina. The sequence goes on along the minus strand of ONZH01010457.1, from coordinate 498,356 downwards.
TACATACCTCAACTTCTGCAGAACATCATACTACACACCTCAGCTGCTGCAGAACATCATACTACACACCTCCACTGCTGTAGACATCATCATGCACACCTCAGCAGCTGCAGAACATCATACTACACACCTCCACTGCTGCAGAACATCATACTACACACCTCAACTGCTGCAGAACATCATACTACACACCTCAACTGCTGCAGAACATCATACTACACACCTCCACTGCTGTAGACATCATCATGCACACCTTAGCTGCTGCAGAACATCATACTACACACCTCCACTGCTGCAGAACATCATACTACACACCTCCACTGCTGCAGAACATCATACTACACACCTCAACTGCTGCAGAACATCATACTACACACCTCAGCTGCTGCAGAACATCATACTACACACCTCAGCTGCTGCAGAACATCATACTACACACCTCCACTGCTGTAGACATCATAATACACACCTCAGCAGCTACAGAACATCATACTACACACCTCCACTGCTGTAGACATCATAATACACACCTCAGCAGCTACAGAACATCATACTACACACCTCCACTGCTGCAGAACATCATACTACACACCTCAACTGCTGCAGAACATCATACTACACACCTCCACTGCTGCAGAACATCATACTACACACCTCAACTGCTGCAGAACATCATACTACACACCTCAGCTGCTGCAGAACATCATACTACACACCTCCACTGCTGCAGAACATCATACTACACACCTCCACTGCTGCAGAACATCATACTACACACCTCAGCAGCTGCAGAACATTATACTACACACCTCAGCTGCTGCAGAACATCATACTACACACCTCCACTGCTGTAGACATCATAATACACACCTCAGCAGCTACAGAACATCATACTACACACCTCCACTGCTGCAGAACATCATACTACACACCTCAGCAACTGCAGAACATTATACTACACACCTCAGCTGCTGCTGAACATTATACTACACACCTCAGCTGCTGCAGAACATCATACTACACACCTCCACTGCTGTAGACATCATAGTACACCTCTTAATCAATCATGGTGGAAAGTAAACTTCCCCACTTTTTAAAAAGATATTCTGCAGCAGCGTGGGTGTGTAGTATAAGTAGGCTTGATCCAATTGAGCTTCAGATCATAGATTTGAAGCCCATTCATTCAAAAACTTTGTTTTTAATGCTGTTTCTGTAGAACATTAAAATGTATTGGCTCCGTGGAGCCAAACTTCATATCACCCGAAGTGGAGCAGGGCTTCTGTGACTGACTACGGTATTCCTATCTGCGTCTATAAAAACATTTAAAAATAGGTACCAGAAGTGGTACCGAAGTACCAGCCAGTACCAAAGCCCACTTCGGATTGCTATTTGAATATGTATTTAAAGTTGCAGATAGGAATAGTATAGTAATTCAGCAAAGTCTCACGTGACTTTGGGCGATAGGTAGTTTGGCTCCACTGAGCCAATACATTTTAATGCTGTACTTAAAAACAAAGTTTTTGAATGAATCGACTTCTGATCTATGATCCAAAGCTTGATTTACTCAAGCCTATTTATAAGGAATAATGGGGGAGATTTGTCATCTCTCTATGCCATTTGTATGGCATAAAAAAATCGCTAACAATGAGTTTGTGACTTTTTAAATTCCACTGTGACAAAATTTTGTTGCAAGTGATGTTTCTAATCTGCCTCCCTACTTTCCGACAAGGAGGCATGGTGCAGGCCCTGCACATTTACACTAGTTTTCTGGCATAAATGAAGACAGAAATCTATAGCAGCTCCGAGCTGCACGGACTGTGAGAGGATGGGCCTAATTTAGGACGAGGCTGTTTGCCATAGATTTCAGTTTAGTTGCGCGGACTGCCAGAGGATGGGCCTAATTTATAGTAGTATAACTACTGTAACTTCTAAAACTTTAAATTATATAATTATAAAATATAAGAAGCCAATAAGGAGATATGTGACCTGATTGTGTACTTTTATAAGGCCACAGAATATGCGATTTGTTTGTGTCATGTGGCTGTTTGACCATTCCCTTTAATACCCCACAGTAGGGGGATAATGGGCACCTCATATGAGTCTGTTGTACCCATCCAGCATTTTTTTAAAGGGAGTCTATCAGCTACTTTTCTCAAATCAAACCGCTTGAATGGCACTGTAGTGCTTGCCCACATAAAGGTCTAAACCAGGGATGTTCAACCTATAGCCCTCCAGCTGTTGCTAAACTACAACTCCCAGCATGCCCTAATAGCTGTAGGCCGTGCAGGCATGCTGGGAACTGTAAGTGCCGCAGGTTGGGCATCCCTGGTCTAAAGAGACATTTATTTCACTATTAAGCGTTTTCAGTAGAAAATAATGTACACAGGCCATACTGCAGGTCAATTGAGAAAAATATGACTCAAGCATTATACAGTCACATTTTAATGTCCCTATAATAAACACCCCCATAGCAATACTGAACCAGACTTACACCCCACAGAACCTTACAGAAGATTGGTTATGTGGAACCCTGAATGTTGCAACCATAATACAGCCATATAGGACTGGACGTGCATTTACTATATTTCCAGAGTGAATCTTTCATGCAAAATTAATGCTAAAAAAAAATAAAATCTGCAGCATGTGAACCAGCCTAACAGGATTGTAGGAGCACAAAGTCCTCCCCAGGACAATTCATACTCTAATATGTTCTCACCTGAGTCAACAAACAACCCATCACTGGCCCCCTCTCCTCTCCAGTCTCACTCCCCTCCCATTCATAAAACTAGTCAGTAATTGACATGCATAATAGTGACATCTTCTGTATTCCTTACAATGCAGATGACTGACTGTGACTGCACCTTCAACACACCTCAACAGGACAGGTAATCAATATCAGATAGGAGAGGGTCCAACACCTGGCACCCCCGCCGATCAGCTGTTTCAGGCAGCCGCCAGTGCTAGTAACTACTCAGTGGACAGAAGGCTCCATCCACTTCATAATTTCCGGCACTGGCATACTGTAGCCTTCACTTGAACAGGAGCTGAGCTGCAGTACCCCAGCACGCCACTACACAGTGGATGGAGCCTTCTGCTTCCAGCTCCACCCACTGAACAGTTTCTGGCAGCTGCCCAAAACAGCTGACCGGTGGGGGTGTGAGATGTTGGACTTCACTGATCTGAGGATTGGCCATCAATATCTAAGGCCTGGAAAAATTTAATTAATAAATACATGTGTTAAATGGGGTGTCTGATCTGGACAATGGTTACAAGAGTCCCCCGTGATTAGTTGACCACGTGATGTGCTGCAGCTTGAACCACCAGCGATCATCTGTGAACTGTGGAGGAACCTTGCAGCAAGCATTCAGTTTCTCTGCAGCTCCACCACATGGCACATTGAAGTATTTTGTAAGAAATAGGCTTGCTGTGTAATGCATGGACACTGCTGGGTCCTCCAGAGTATGAGAGACTCACAGCACTGGCTAAAAGGGGAAGTCCTGAATGGGGGACCCCACTGGAGTATCTGGATCCTGACTGAAGTTGGACAGATTCAGAATTGGACAGATCCAAATTGGTAAGTGTATGGCCAGCTTTTATGACAGTGTATACAATCTCAGACCCCAGATGGGGAATGGGGGCATTCCTAGGGGCAGCGCATATATGCCCCGAGTTTTCCAACGACAGTGTAGGTAAATATGGAATGGGGCCAGAATCACTACTGTGCAGGGGCACACCTAGCCTTTCTGCTGCCTGAGGCAAAAATTGAAATAGCGCCCCCCTCTTCATGCCAAATTTTCAACCTAACCCCGTCCCTCCAGAACTACTGTTAAAGGTATACTGTGATACAGTTGAATATAGAGAGATTCCACAATGGAAGCACTCATTTTTCACAGCCTCCATGTCTCTAGGTCTCACTGTCTGAGGCAATCGCCTCAACTGGCCTCATTGGCGGTGCACCTCTGCTACTGTGATTACTTTAGAAAGATGCTATGTGTATATCTGTGAACCCATTAGGGCACCAAAGTGTAACCCCTGAAAACCCCCTTTAAGAGAACTTTTTAAACTTGCCAATCAAAGTCTATGGGCCATGTCAGCAGCATAGTGTAACTATAGCCATAGCATCCACAGCACTTGCTATAGGGCCAGGAAGTTGGGGGTGCAATCAGATGCAAGAAAATTGTACCTTTTTTGAGGGGAATAACAATATAGTGGCTTTGTGCGATAATGTGGGTTTTCTGATATATGGTGCTATTATACATACCTTTATTTTTTGAAACTTATGGTTCTGTTTTAATTTTCTAACACTAGGGGGTGGGGGCCCCATCTTATTTTGCTGTGGGGTCCTATGAATTATAGTTATGCTCCTGGTCAGGAGATTTTCCAAGTGTATATGACTACAGGGCACCATACACATGGTGTGAGTAGAGTCTAAAGTACTTATATGTGCTGGAGGGGGAAGTGCTAGTAATGGGAAAATGAACAGATTCCTTGAAACCGAGCTTCTTCTCAGACTGAAGGCATCACAGGTTGAGAGCTTTGGCTATGAATGAAGAATTCAAGAAATAGGATCCACTTGCTGGACATCATAGTTAATCTAAGTAAACATATCATGGCAAGTGTCCAAAACCTGAATTAAGGGGATGATGTGCGCTGATTGCTGACATTACTCAGACTCTGCCTGCAGAAAGGTCTACTGTGCTACCCTGAAATGTTTACCAAATACATGGACACTGCCGAGGAGAAGATTAATCACAGGATCCTCCAGAGTCCCCCAGTGCTTAATGTCTGGAATCATGCCTCCTGGAGGTGCCAACATAATGAGGGAATGGGGCTTTTATAGCAATGTAGCTAATCTTCTCTTATGCCTGAGAAGAAAGAAGCTAAAATAGATAAAACAATATGACAGAAACACATTTAAAGGACATGTCCACCATCTCATAGTTTATACATAGTTATAATGTACATAAACTGTTGAGTAACTTTATATCTACCTAACATTTCTTACCCTGTACTGATCCTGAGTTATATCTGTATTATACTCCAGAGCTGCATTCACTCTTCTGCTGGTGGAATTGTTGTGTACATACATTACTTATCCTGTACTGACCCTGAGTTACATCCTGTATTTTAATCCACAGCTACATTCACTATTCTGCTGGTGGAGTCACTGTGTACATCCATTACTTATCCTGTACTGATCCTGAGTTACATCCTATTATTTTAATCCACAGTTGCATTCACTATTCTGCAGGTGGAGTCACTGTGTACATACATTACATTACTTATCCTGTACTGATCCTGAGTTACATCCTGTATTATACTCCAGAGCTGCACTCACTATTCTGCTGGTGGAGTCACTGTGTACATACATTACTTATCCTGTACTGATCCTGAGTTACATCCTGTATTATACTCCAGAGCTGCATTCACTATTCTGCTGGTGCAGTCACTGTGTACATACATTACATTACTTATCCTGTACTGATCTTGAGGTACATCCTGTATTATACTCCAGAGCTGCACTCACTATTCTGCTGGTGGAGTTACTGTGTACATACATTACATTACTTATCCTGTACTGATCCTGAGTTACATCATGTATTATACTCCAGATCTACACTCACTATTCTGCTGGTGCAGTCACTGTGTACATACATTACATTACTTATCCTGTACTGATCCTGAGTTACATCCTGTATTACACTCCAGAGCTGCACTCACTATTCTGCTGGTGCAGTCACTGTGTACATACATTACTTATTCTGTACTGATCCTGAGTTACATCCTGTATTATACTCCAGAGCTGCACTCATTATTCTGCTGGTGCAGTCACTGTGTACATACATTACTTATCCTGTACTGATCCTGAGTTACATCCTGTATTATACTCCAGAGCTGCACTCATTATTCTGCTGGTGCAGGCAATGTCATTTGAATGGGTCCGCATCCATAGTTCTGTTCCGCGGCCCCGCAAAAAAAGATAGAACTTGTCCTATTTTTCTCTGCAATTGCGGACAAGAATAGGCATTTTCTATGATGGTGCCGACCATGTGTGGTCAACGGAACGCGCATGGGCCGGCATCCGTGTTTTGCGGATGCGTAAAACACTACGGTTGTCTGAATGAGCTCTTAGAAGATATTAACCACTGAGAAATCTCAAAATTTTTATATGGTGGTTTTTCAGATGTTTTTGAACTAAAAAAAGCCCCAAAAATGTGGAGGCCTTATGTAACAATACTAGACCTTCTACTATATCACTGAATAACTGGACAGAACAGGGAGGTTCAATAGGGCCCATTTATGAAAACTGTCTGAAAGAAGAACTGTCTTTGTTGCCCATAGCAACCAATCACAACACAGCTTTCATTTCACATTCTGCTCTTGAAAAATGAAAGCTGTGCTGTGATTGGTTGCTATGGACAATGGACAGTTCTACTTCCAGTTTCTTACATCTCGTCTAATGATCCCAATTTATAGGTTTCATTTACAACTATTATGTAATATGATTTCCCATTACACACCAGTATGGCGCTGACGTGAGCTGGGCACCATTATGGTTATTGCCCGAGGCCAGAGAACACGTAATCTTACCACCTTAAGCACCACTAGTCGGCTAATCTTGAGATTATCCGGATTTGAGGCAGCCATTGTTCCGTTTAGTGCATTTTCACCACAAAAGCCTGAACATAAGATGTCCAATAATCGCCCATTGATTCTAGCAGATCCCCATTGTTGTGGCAGCATCGCTCTTTATCCCTCACCTGCTCATACAAATAATATCATGGCTTTACTTTCCCTGCGTATTCACACAGAGCAGCGAAAAAACTCGCTCTCCATGTTACGTGGGATGTGCTGGGAGAGGAGAAATTCCTATTCATACAGACACTGAGCATGGAGCTGTGGTATAATAGAGGCGTCCTCCGTGTATACGGTTACGGCACCGCTTCCTGTACAATAGGACGAGTCCCTGTCACCATTATGGTCGCTTCCTCAGTAACTTGTACTAGATATTCATAGAGGAGCCGATCAGCAGGACAATGGACACTAAAGACATTTGTTTGCTTTTTGCCTATATTTGCATGCGCTTAAAGCAATACATTACAGCTGGAAGCGCGTAGAACTGGACACCAGTAAAAGAGAGGAAAAGCCTGGAAAAATACAAAAAAAATTGGGAGGGTGAATTCACACAGCATGCAATGGTCATGACAAGAGCCATAACCACACCACTACTGCACCATTAGCACACAATTAAGGTTATTAATAATGGAGCGCTAAGTCATGGACCTATAAGGTTCTGATCCTGTGACTCGGTGCTCTATTTAAATCCCTTCCAGGCCATACACCAGTGCCAGTGATAGTCTTTGACTCACTAGCTGTGTTCCTGGTTCCTGTGCGTATTGGACTGCTCGTTCCTCTGACCCCGGCTTGTTGTCTGACTAGTCTCTGTCTCTTGTTTGCTATTGTATTTTCCATCTGGTTCTGACCCTGGTTTGCCTTCTGGCCTCTCTCTATATATCTCGTTTAGTATTGCATAGCTTATCTGGTTCTGACCCATTTACGTACGTCTCTGGTATTGTGTTTGTCTGTCTCTGCACTTAAAGGGTTATTCCCATCTCACAAATGTAGTTTGTATAGTTAGATATAGCCATACCAATATTATTACTAATAGAATGTATTTATATAAAATGTACCGTTTAGAAGATTTTCCTATTTGTATATCCATTGTCCCACACACATCAGTCAGGCCGTTGCCCCTAGTTACGACCACCGTGGCCATGTAGTAGTGGTGGCCGGCTTGCTGTTGTTTAAACCCTCTCTGAGGTAACTGCTGTATTGTGAACGCACATTGTATGAGCATGAGGAGACACATCTTAGGGTACTTTCTCATCTGCGCTTTGGACGCTACCAGTCCAAAATGCAGTGGTCAGAATCCGTCCAAAACGCAGACTTTATAAACGGATCCTGCTCCATAGAGATGAATTGATCTTGGAACAGGATCCGTTTCTCTGCGTTTTGGAAGCGCAGACAAAAATGCTACAACCCTAAGATGTGTCTCCGCATCCTCATGTAATGTGCGTTCACAATACAGCAGTTACCTCAGAGCGGGTTTAAAAAGGAGCAAGCTGACCACCACTACTACACGGCTGCGGTGGTCGTAACTAGGGCCAACGGCCTGACTGATGTGTGTGGGACAATGGATATACAAATAGGCAAATCTTCTAAATGGTACATTTTATATAAATACATTCTATTAGTAATAATATTGGTATGGCTATATCTAACTATACAAACTACATTTGTGAGATGGGAATACCCCTTTAAATAGCTTAGGGACCATCGACCAGGTGCGGTCTAGCTATCTAGGGCTTGTACTGCAAATAGGTAGGGAAAGCGGGCTGGGTTCTAGCCTTAGGGCTCACTGTCCTTGTCTGTCCCTACCTACAGTCATAACACCATTACTGCACCATTGCCGCACCATTACTGCACCATTATCTCACAATTATCATACCATTACTGCACCATTACCTTACCATTACTGCACCATTACCACACCATTACTGCACCATTACCTCACAATTATCATACCATTACTGCACCATTACTGCACCATTACCTCACTATTACTGCAGTATTATTACACCACTTCTAGACCATTACCAGTTTATTACTGCACCATAACATGTCATTACTGCACCAGTAACTGCAACACTACTATTGCAAACTTAAAGCGCCATTACTGCACCATTATTGCACTATTAATGCAGCAGATGAAAGCCACACATTCCTAAAGATTTGCAAAATCAGAGCAAAAACCGAGCAACTACATGTATATAAATCCTAAGACCATTATTGCAAAGGCAGGTATGCTCTAAGGGCTCCTGTACACAAACTTATTTTCATGTTCAATAAATTTTTATTAAGAGTTTTATCTTATAATAGCAACGTACAAACATATACAATATGAGAAACAAAATACACAGTCCTTGGGGTTACATAGAGTAATGCTGTGCGACCAAGCGCAGAGCAACAGAGCAATGTACACAGTTAAAGAGGCTATGAGCAGTACATAACATCGATACGTATATAACAGCAATATGCATAAAGGCTGAGATCATAGAATACAGTCCGGGAGAGGGGAGGCAAAACGACTGGACAGCCATGGAAGCCATTGGTTATGGGTCCTAATCCTGGACTGCATATTATAGGCAAATGTTAGCTCACAATGCATATGAAAGTTGACAGACTGCACAGTTTCTGAGACTGATGGGTGAATAGCATGTTTCCACTTTCTAGCAATGATGTTACGGGCTGCGGATAAAATGTGAGAAATAGTCCAACGTACAGGATTAGGGATGTTTGCTAGTCCTATGCCTAAAATAAAAAGCTCTGGAGTGGGAACGATGTTAAAGTCTACAGCTTCCCTAATTAGGTCAGCTACTTCCACCCAGAACTTCCTCACAGCCGGACATTTCCACCACATGTGCAAGGGAGTTCCTATATTTCCACATTGTCTCCAACATGCAGGAGAGTAGTTAAGAGTGATATGGGCCAGCCTGTTGGGGGTGAGATACCAACGTAGTTGCGTCTTCCTGGCCTGGTCCATATGGTTGATACATTTAGAGCTTTTAAATGACCAAAAAAGCACCTGGCGCCATTGAGACATAGTGAAGGACTGCCCCAATTCCTGTTCCCAATTAAAGAAGAACTCCTGACAAAAATTTTATTCCATGTCCTGCTAGAAATGTACATGATATAATCTGTAGTGAATGTCATTTTCTTACCAGTGTCTGAATTATTGACTTATATCATCCTGAAGTTTCTTATCTGTGTCATGTGACCAGCAATTAGACCCACCAACTCACACAGAGACTTATGTGTGGACAGTAAGTCTAATTCTCTATGTATTCCTATGAGACTGAAAGTGAGGCTCCCATAGGAATGAATAGAGCAGTTACTGGCTTCCTGTCCTGGGTCAGTTGAGGGTCAGGGAGTTGGTCACATGACCCAGCTACAATAAGAAGAGAGGTTTTTACTCACAGAAACAGTCACTGATAAGAAAATGACAATCACTGCAGATTATATCATGCATCTTTCTAACAGGTCAGAGAATAAAAATTTTTTGCGGGAGTTCTTCTTTAAAGGGGTTGTCCGGGTTCAGAGCTGAACCCGGACATACCCAGGTTTTGACTCCGGCAGCCCTCCTGAACAGGGCATCGGAGCATCTCATGCTCCAATGCCATCCCTTGCCCTGCGCTGGATCGCGCAGGGCAAGGGCTCTGTTGTTTGTAAACATTCACTGCCGGGCGGAGGCTTCCGCCCGGCAGTGAGTTCGGTGACGTCACCGGCCGTAATGGGCCGGCTTTAGCGCTGCCCTAGCCGCTTGAATGGCTAGGGCAGCGCTAAAGCCCGCCCATCAGCGCCGATGACATCACCGGGCTCACTGCTGGGCGGTAGCCTCCGCCTGGCAGAGCCCGGTACGTCACCGGAACCGGGCTAAATTCCTTTGCCCTGCGCTAATTAGCGCAGGGCAAAGGAGGGCATCAGAGCATAGGATGCTCCGATGCCCTGTTCAGGCGGGCTGCCTGGGTGAATTGAAAGGTATGTCCGGGTTCAGCTCTGAACCCGGACAACCCCTTTAAGCATGAAGGTTTGTTTATTGTCCGATATTGGGTTCACCAGAACGGCATATATGGTGGATAACTTGGGTTTCTGAGTATTACCGGCTGAGAGGAAGGTCATGAGTGTATCCCCTCCAAGGTGTTTGGGTTGTGAGGGAACCGAGTTTAGGAGATGCCTGATCTGCAAAAATTGGTAGAACAGATTGTTTGGGAGTGAGAATTTATTGTGTAATGCAGCGAAGTCAACCAAGGATACATTTTCATATAGGCTGCCCACCTCCTGAATCCCCTTCTCTATCCAGAGCGACAAGGATATTGTGGGAATGTGATATTCCAGGGCTCTTAATGGCAGGTGTGTAACAGGGATATGAAAATGCGTCTTAGAGTCCACTAGTTTAGACCAGATGAACATGGTGGCCTGCATTGTGGACAAGAGGGCCGAATATGAGAAGTGTTGTATAGTGCGAGCGGCTAATAGCGCTTTCAAGGAATGACCCCTGATAAAAGATTCCTCAATTTGCAGCCATTTATGGTGAGTAGGGGAAGGACCACCACTCCAATGCCTGGTCGGCAAGATTCGCTAGGTAGTAGTTGTAGATGTCAGGGACACCCAGGCCACCTAGCCTGGACTAACTCTAGGATGCTTGGAGTTCCAAATGAAAGACATTAAGTCTGCTTAAAGCTGTGCAGTCTGCTTTTTAGGAATCTGTAGGGGTAGACATCTAAATAAATGCAATATCTTGGGGAGGGAGAACATTTTGGCGGCATTTATGCGTGCAATCCAGGATAGGTGTACTTTGGACATGTTCCCATAATCTTGTTTCAAGGTAGATCGCAACTTAGCTAAGTTGATAGACATGGTATCCTCTACCGTGTGAGCTAGTTCCACCCCACAAACTTATTTTCTTTCCATGTCTGTTCAGTTTTTTATGCAAACCATATGTGGAACCATTAATTTCAATGGGTCCGCAAAAAAATCGGAAGTTACTCTATATGTCCGTGTCCATTCAGCAAAAAATTGGAACATGTTCTATTACTGTCCGCATCATGGACATGGATAGTAATGTTCTATTAGGAGCCAGCTGTTCACTTCCGAAAAATACGGAATGCACACGGATGTCATCCCTATTTTTTGCGGATCCGTTTCTTGCAGACTGCAAAATACATACGGTCGTGTGCATGAGCCCTAAGCATGATGTTTTTTTCCTGCGTTAGTCTCCATAGGACTTGGAACCAGGAATTGTCTGATTTGTATAACCTATTTGGACATATGGACATCATAGAAGGTGCGCCCCCCGTTTGAGACCCCCTTTAAATGGTTGAACAGACAGGCTCTATGTAAGCGCAGCTCTAACTCTGACTGACCCAGTGCCTCCATGCCATATCCAACCATATGAATTGCTGCCATGTTTCTCTTTGTCTGCAGTAGTCACTAATCGCATGGGGGGGTGAGTCAAGCTGGAAACCAGAAACCACAACTATCAGCTGATCCTTACATTGACTTCATTTTAAAAGGGGGTTATCTTTATGAAGAAGCCCCTTTAATATTGGAAACGCAGCATTGATTATTCGGTACAGGTGTGCAGTACCAGCCACAGCCACAAGTATGCATACGGCGCTATAGTATTTCATGCCTTTTCCAATGCATTGTTGGCATGCAGGGGCACTGAATCTATAGGGTGCCTTTGCTTTGCCTGGGGTAACATGGGCCATCCAGGGAAAATTGTTTAGAATAGAGAAACATCAGACTATGCACAAGAGGGAGGATAATAGTACATGGGCACCACACTGGCATTCCCAGGACAGATGACCACGTGTACAAGAAATTCTTCGCTTATCTAAATTACATATATCATGTTAACAATTCGCTGGCCATAGACAGATATTCTACCAATCCAAAAGTCATGTCTGATGATGAACTTTCTGTATGATGTACAGTACTGTGCAAAAGATTTAGACAGGTGTGGAAAAATTCTGCCAAGACAATGCTTTCAGACAACAATGCTTTCAAAAATTTTAAATTTGACTGAATTCTGCAGCAGGACAACAATCCTAAACATATAGTCAATGTCATCAAGAACAATCTTCATTTTAAGAAGAACAAGAAGTCCGGGAAGTGATGACCTGTCCGCCTGACAGCTCTGATCTCAGCATCATCCAGACTGTCTGGGATTACATGAAGAGACAGAAGGATTGGAGCAAGCCTATAACCGCAGATCAGTGGTTAGTTCTCCAAGATGTCTGGAGCAACCTCCCTGCCGAGTTCCTCCAAAAACTGAGTGCAAGTCTACCTAGAAGAACTTATGTTTACGCCCCTGGTTCTAGGTAAAGGTCGGTCACACTAGATATTGATTGGATTTAGATTTCCCTTTTGTTCATTCCCTTTGCATTTTGTTAATCGATAAAATCATTTTTCCCACACCTGCCTAAAATGTTTGCACAGAGCTGTATATAATAACATAGGGCTGTTATCTTGATGCATGACCCACATTCTCTTGAGATTCATTTCACGGACACATGTCCTAACATTTTCCTTAAGAATTTGCTGCTATAATTCAGAATTCATTGTTCCATCAATGATGACAACAAGCCGTCCTGACCCAGATGCAGCAAAACAAGCCCAAAACATGATACTACCACCACCGTGTGTCACGGATGGGATGAGGCTTTATGCTGGAATGCAGGGTTTTACTTTCTCCATACATAACGCTTCTAATTTAAACCAAAAATTCTATTTTGGTCTCATCCATCCGCAAAACATTGTTCCAATACCCATCTGACTTGCCCAGGTGATCTTTACCAAACTGCAGACGGGCAACAATATTCTTTTTGGAGAGCAGTGGCTTTCTCCTTGCCATCCTGCCATGCACACCATTGTTGTTCAGTATCCTCCTGATGGTGGACTGATGAACATTAACATTAGCTAGTTGGTTTTGTTTGTGAATTCGTGGACTGTTACACACCTTAAATTTGGAGAGTATTAATGGTCTTGAACTTCCTTCATTTGTACACAGTCTGTCTCACTGTGGATTGATGGAGTCCAAACTGTTTAGAGATGATTTTGTAACCTTTTCCAGCTTGATGAGCATCAACAACTCTTCTTCGTGCCATGATAAACTTCAACAAACGTGAAGTGAACATCCAGTGGCGTACATAGAGAAATAAGGGCCCCATAGCAAAGATCAAACCAGGCCCCCCAAACAGGACAGAAGGGTTTCTGCCTAAACCCTTTTCAATGACCCTTGGGCCATGACTCGACCTGTAGAATAGTGAGTGCAGCTCTGGAGTATAATACAGGATGTAACTCAGGATCAGTACAGGATAAGTAATGTAATGTATGTACACAGTGACTCCACCAGCAGAATAGCGAGTGCAGCTCTGGAGTATAATACAGGATGTAACTCAGGATCAGTACAGGATAAGTAATGTAATGTATGTACACAGTGACTGCCCCAGCAGAATAGTGAGTGCAGCTCTGGAGTATAATACAGGATGTAACTCAGGATCAGTACAGGATAAGTAATGTAATGTATGTACACAGTGACTCCACCAGCAGAATAGTGAGTGCAGCTCTGGAGTATAATACAGGATGTAACTCAGGATCAGTACAGGATAAGTAATGTAATGTATGTACACAGTGACTCCACCAGCAGAATAGTGAGTGCAGCTCTGGAGTATAATACAAAATGTACAGGATCAGTACAGGGTAACTAATATTATGTATGTACACAGTGACCCCAGCAGCAGAATAGTGAGTGCAGCTCTGGAGTATAATACAGGATGTAACTCAGGATCGGTACAGGATAAGTAATGTATGTACACAGTGATTGCACCAGCAGAATAGTGAGTGCAGCTCTGGGGTATAATACAGAATGTAACTCTGGATCAGTACTGAGTAACTAATGTTATGTATGTACACAGTGACCCCAGCGGCAGAATAGGGAGCGCAGCTCTGAAGTGTAAGGTCATGTTGACATGGAGGATTTTCCACACAGATTTTGGTGTTTCTGTACCACTATTTGCATGGAATCGGCTCTCAATCCGCCTCCCATTGTTTTTAATAGGAAATCTGCACTGTAGTTCATATGGAGCATTTTTCCCCCATGCATTTAGCGATAATCCATGCTGTGATTAAAAAGAACAACGTAATGTTTGTTCTTGGTGCAGATTGTGGATATTCGCACTGAAATCAACTTAAAAATGTTTTTGAAAAAAAGAACATTGTGTGAAACCACCCTTGCTACTATAGTATTGTTAATTTATGAAGGACTGCTGAGGAATCCTAGTTCCCTGCCTTAGAACAGTGTATGGCCTCATGCACACGAACGTGTGCCGGCCATGCCCATGCTGCGGGCCACATACGGCGGGTCCGCAATAAACGGCCACCGGCCGTGTGCAGCCCGCATCACGGATCGCGGACCCATTCACTTCAATGGGTCCGCGATCCGGGAGATGCGGAGCGGAGGCACGGATCGGAACACCATGGAAGCACTACGGTGTGCTTCCGTGGTGTTTCTGGCCGTGCCTCCGCACCGCAAAAAAGTAGCGTAAGCACTACTTTTTTACGGTGCGGACCCTCGGATGCGGATCGCATGCGGTGGCCTCACGGTCAGTGCCCGTGCACGGGCACGGCCGGCACACGTTCGTGTGCATGAGGCCTGTAACTGCTAAGCAATTCTGCCCATCCCCTATTGACTAATAATAACATTATTAGCCAATTACAACATAAACGACTTACGCTAAGCATGTTATCTGCAGCTGAACAACTGACCGATGTCCTCCTTTTTTCTCATGCTTACGTTGCAGCCACCTGGAACTTGCATTGCTACACAGGAGCAAACTTGTCATATTGTGGCCATTTGATAACAGAAAGTACACGAGTATCTGACCTAATCTAAACGTAAAGATAAACTACAACAAACTGCATTCTTGTCCTCTATTCATAATAGAAGCGTCTGCAAATAATAATGAAGAACTAATCTTTCATACGAAGGTCACAGTTTTGTTAAGTTGTAACGTGGATACATTTTAGAGATGCTAAAATTGACACAAAAATGTAACGTGTTAGGCCCCTTTCACACGGGCGAGATCACGCATTGCACCCGCACTGAATTCTGACCCATGGGGCTTTTCATATGAGCGATATTTTTCACGCATCAGTTCGCCGTTGCGTGAAAATCGCAGCATGTTCTATATTCTGTGTTTTTCACGCAGCCCTGGCCCCATTGAAGTGAATGGGTCTGCGGATGCAATGCGTGATTCACTGATGGTTGCTTAGAGATGTTGTTTGTAAACATTCAGTTTTTTATCACGCGCGTGCGAAATGCATCCATACGCATCACACCCGCGCGGAAAAAACTGAACGAACGTACTGACTGCGATGGCGTGCGGATTGGTGCGGATGCATGCGGATTTTCCGGAACGCACCCTGAACGCATCCGGACCGAATCCGCGACGCCAGTGTCAAAGAGGCCTTAGACTGACCGAGGTGAACGTTATGACGTTTGTCAGGAAACTAAATTGCATTTGCTACCATGTTAATTCCCAAGCCACAAAACTTAAATTAATAGAAACTCAAGTGAATGGGAGATGAGTTGCAATACCCAGCACGGCCACTACACAGTGGATGGAGCTGTTTGCTTCCAGCTCTGTTCTCTGTATTATTTCCATTGCTGCTGACTAGAGATGAGCGAACGTGCTCGAAACGAGCACTGTACCGCTCAGCTCCCCTGCGCTCACATGGGCAAGTTTCGAGCATGTTCACTCATCTCTACTGGCGACTACTGAAAAGAGCTGATGGGTGGGTCTGCGGGGTGTTAGAGACCCAGCAACCTGATACTGATAATATCTACTACCCAGACAACCCCTTTAAAGTAGGGTATGGCAGCAAAAACATTTACGGCACAGTGATGCCACCATTAGTAGTGTGTGTCATACCATACTGCAGACATCCCGTTGCAACACCCTCGATTGGTGATAACTCCTGTTGCAGGTGTTTAACCTCTTAGAGGCTTCAGTCAATAAAGTGGCAACTGCGGCATCTAAGTGGTTTACAAATGGAGGGGGCTCCACTCTGTACCCCATTGGGCCTACCACAATATGATCTCAGGGCTCCGATGGGGGGCATGGTGAACAGAAGCCTAAAAACAGTCTCTGGGGTTGCCTTGTACGAAAGCTGATTAGACCCTGCCAGGGTAATACTGACAAGCAGGGCCTTCTGGCAATTCTTGCAAATGCCTGATGGGTCGGTGCCAGAGTGAGCTACCTGTTCCCGGTGTATTGCTAGGCCAAAACATTGGAAGGGGGCGGACCAATAGGCCCGTCTCTTTTACCATTTTCTACGTCTGTTTTAGGCATAGAAAATGTTCTAAATCTACGCCAGCAAGGAAGCTGGCATAGATTTAGACTGGCGGTGGATTCGCCGTTATGTATAGGGGCGGACACAGACAGCAGAGGGCCCCTGTGCAAGGAATATGCCTGGGCCCCCCCCCCCGACATGACACGTGGAGGGACACCAGTGCATTCCATTTGCTGACACCAGACATGGCAACGACTCCCAGACATGTGACGCTCAGTATCGTGCATAGTTCCTTGTGATTTGATCATTGCTGGGTGTCGGAAATGTTCTTGCTGTCTCTCCATGTCTGATCAGTAGGAGAAACTGAGGGGGTCATTTATTATCCTGAAATATCCCTATATTAGGCATATTTCAGATGCAGATTGCGGCGCAACAGTTAGTTGTGCTGCAATCTGTGACTTCTCCCCGCTCACGCCAGGTCTATAAAAGTGGTTGTGGCGTGGGCCGGGAGTGGTGAATAGGCCCGTCTCCTTTACCATTTTCTACGCCTGGTTTAGGTGTAGAAAATGGTCTAAATGTAAGAAAGGAAGTTTTATTACATTTAGAACTGGAGCTGGATGCACCAAAGTTATGTAGAGGCCGGTGCCTCTTCATAACTTCAGCGGATCCACCGCCAGTGATGGGGCTTATTAAGAACAGCGTCTAAAGCCCCTTAATAAATGACCCCCTGAGCATCAGGGCAACACTTTAACCCATTTACACAACACAGACCATATGTATTTTGTGATCTGATAATAACAGATGACGTCCATATGCCATCTGCATTCTTCTGCAGACCCATTAACTGCCTACATGTTGCGGAGCAGTATATGACATGTCACATTTTCTATCCTTTGTGGAACAGACATACGGATGTGGAAAGCCAATGGCTTCTATGTATCTGCATCCGTATGTCCGTTCTGCACAAGACAGAAGATGTGACATGCCCTAAACTTCTGTGCAAAATGTGGACTGCAGACCCATTTAGGTCAATGGTTCTGCAAAAATATGTGGACGGCACATGGACCGCATCCATATCTTGCCAATATGCAGACCGCAAAATACATTAGATATTGTGAATGTAGCCTCACAGTGTGTGGGTAAGGGCTCATTCACACAACTATATGAATAGTGCCGCATCTGTTCCGCAATTTTGTGCTGTACGGTGTGCTGTAAAAGATGCAGACAGCACACCGTGTACTGTCCGCATCCGTTGTTCCATTCCGTGGCCCCACAAAAAAGATAGAGCATGTCCTATTCTTGTCCGCAACTGCGGAGAAGTATAGGCATTTCTATAATGGGTCGCGGAATGCACAAGGGCAGCATCCTTGTTTTGCGGATCCGCGATTTGCGGACCGCAAAACATGGCAAGGTTGTGTGAATGCACCCTCAGGGACAGTCACAGGAGGGCCAGAGGGGGACAGGGGTGATGGGTGGGGTAAAAAAAACACAATATACCTAGTTAAATTCAGTGCCTGGCAGGGATAGTGGGCACACAGACCTCCTCCAGTTGTCACTCACCTCCTCCTGGTTGTTGGCTTGCTGCCGGCCTCACTCATTCAGCACCAAGTCTGAGGTGTTGAACAGCTAGCTGAGGACCAGACGTGGGCGGAGCTATAGAAAGGGGCGGAGCTAGTGTCACTAAACGGGAGGAGGAGCTACCTACCGACAGTGAAGTGGCTCAGCACAGACCTGGCTGAGCATTTAAAACGCTTCATGACGCTGTCCACAGGCGGTAAGGAGGCGGGGCCACGGCAGACTGAAGTAAGATGGCGAGACAGGTTGCCAGGGGGCCCTTTCTACGTTCTGGATGGAGTAATGAATGGTGAAGCAGGGCCGCCTGCTTCACCATTCATTACTCCATCCAGAACGTAGAAAGGGCCCCCTGGCAACCTGTCTCGCCATCTTACTTCATCTTACAATCAGCTGTCTTTGAGTCCTATGGACTGGAGGGCCCCCTCACACTCTGGGCCCCTGTGCAGCTGAACCGGCTGCACAGGCAGTATGTCTGCCCCTGATGTAGAGGCCGGTGTTTCTTCATAACTTCGGTGATCCACCGCCAGTGCAGGGGTTATGAAGGCTGGTGTCTAAAATGCCGGTCTTAATAAATGACCCCCAGTAGTTTTGCATTACTGCATCCGAAGAGCCATAATTTTTTTTTATTCTTTATTAACATTTTTAAGACAATAAAGAAATAACAAAGTCTGCACAGATTGCAGGATGTAGAACATATACAGAACAGTTCACATTCAAATTATAATGTATACTTAAATGTCCATTGGTTTCCTAACATTGGATATGTATGTCAGTACATTATACGAAAGTCTTTAAAACCATAACTCACAGTTTGTAGTCTTCTAGTAGTGATATATCTACAATTTCCAATGTAGCCTTGGAGCATAAATTAGTGAACCAAAAAGGAAAAAGAAAATAATAATAGGTAATATTGAGGAGGAGGGAAACTTAATAAGGGGTGAACAAAGTGAGACAATAAGGGGATGAGGAAAGTAAAGTAAATCCAGGTATTTTTGATCTACGTAGAAGAAACATATACATCGTTCTATATAGCGGTTTGTAGTGTTTAGGTATCTAGCAGTGTGGCGTAAGGAGAGGACCACCAAGACTGCCATGTTTTATGATATTTATCTGTTCTATTTGTTCTGCCTGCAATCATCTTTTCATATCTAGAATTGAGGTTGACTTTCCTAATTATCTGGGAAATCGTAGGGATCGAGGTAGATTTCCAATTATAGGCTATAGACTGTAGAGAAGCTGTAAGTATGTGACATAGTATAATTCTATGGGGGATGGTTAAAGGTTCTAAGTTTAATCTCAGTAAGAATAATTCTGGACTAAGGCAAAGTTTGACTCCTGTTATTGTTTGTATAAGATCGTTGATATCTTCCCAAAATTTAGTAATATTTGGGCATTCCCAAAATATATGTACAAGAGTACCTACTTGGCCGCAAACTCTCCAACATAAATTAGAGGCATCGTCATATATTTTAGAAAGTCTGTATGGCGTATAATACCATCTATATAGTAATTTGAAATAGGCTTCATGGTGTCCTGCACAAGATGTACTACGCGTTGTTATATCTTGTGCTTTCTTCCATTGACTCATAGTTATTTCTTTATTCAGATCTTTTTCCCATTTCTTTTTATGAGATATATGTGAGTCAAGGTACGGCTCGGATAGTTGGGAGTAAAATAGTCTGGTACCTTTACATATATTCCCTATTTGTGTAGTTAGGAATGTATAAATCTGTGGAGATGTTGTAGGTGAAGTAAAGGAGTTGTTGTTGAGAAAAGTACGAATTTGCAAGTACTTATACAAGTCCGATTTATCCAAACTGTATTTATTTTGTAAATACAAGAAGTTATGGAGTGTTGTACCGTTATATAGGTCTTGTACGTGGTGGATACCAGCTTTTGTCCAGGAATCTAGTGTTAGATTCTGAATAAGAAATTCTAATGTTCGTAATGGGATGTCAATGGGCTTTTGCACAGGTAGGGAGGAACATGTAGATATATAGGATTTCCAGGTACGTATGGTTGAGCTAATGGTTGGAGAATTTAATTGTATTGTGATGGATTTACTTAGAAGTGAGGCATATAATATGGTTCTTGGATTTTTATTTTCCATCAAGTTAATCTCAATATCCAACCATAATTTATCTTTAGTAGGGTACCACCAGGCTCTAGATTGGTCTAGTAAAGTGGCACTTTGGTATAGTTTCAAGTCTGGCATGCCTAAACCTCCGTATTTTTTATTTCTGGTTAGTACACCTGAAGCTATTCTGGGGCATTTTCCAGACCAAATGAAGACAGTAATCTGAGATTGCAATTTTTGTAACAGGAGTTTTGGAATAGAGAGAGGAATTGTACGAAAAAAAATTTTTTTTATTCTTATTTCTACGCATCTTTGTAAGTGCTGGATTTTTGTGAGACAAGTTGTAGTTTTCATTGGTATCTTTTTGGGGTGCGTAGTATATTTGGAGTGTTTTTTTATGCTGTTCACCAATGCAGGTTGAATTATGTAATAATTGTATAGTTCCGGTCGTTACAGATACAGCGATACCAAATATGTGGAGGGTTTTTGTTTTTTCCATTGAGAAGCATTTTTTTTATTTTATAAATCAAAACAAAATATAATGTCCAAAATTTAATGCTAACATAAAGTACAATATGTCACAAAAAAGAAGCTCAGAATCACATGGATTTGTAAAAGTGTTCTGAAGTTATTATGGCATAAGTGAAGGAAACGTCAGATTTTAAAAATTGAGCTGCTTCCCGAAGGCCAAAACAGGCTGCACCTTAATGAGGTTAAAGGGGTTGTCCGAGCTATGAAAAAAAAAAATATATAGCACTGTAAATCTGTGGCAGCAATATATAAGGCAGCAATATATAACTAAGTTAAGCAAGTTTTAGGCAAAACAAATCTATATTTCCTCTGGCTCTGGAGTGAATAAGCCTACCCTGAGTGACATGTCTGCCTGCTAGGATACTCAGTAGCATGTTGTATGTGTAGAACTACAAGTCCCAGCTGTACAATGACATTACTGATGCACACAGGAACTTCCCCCTACCTTTCTTGTGCAATACTCTGCAGATCTCCAGCGTCAGCTCTGTGTCTATAGGATGAGGAGAGCAGATCCTATGTCTCTTCATTGCCTGTAGCTACTGTTGTAAAGCTTTGAGCCCTGTGTGTGTTCTGGTTGAAGGGGTAATGTTTTATCTGAAACAATATTTGATTAGTTAGAAACATACAAATGACAAAAAAATAACTGTGACAACCCCTTTAAAGGCTTTGCTCTGATTATGTCTTTGCTCTGATTACTTTTGTTGTTCATTTGCTTTCTAAATGTAAAATTAGGTAACTTTCTTAATAGTTTTCATTGAAAAATTCCTACCATTTTGTGTGTAAGTCCTTCACCTACTTGCTCAGCTCCTGTCTCTGACAGCTCTCTCTGCTCTGCACCTCCCTTCTCTCAGTGTTAGGCCTCTCACACACGACCGTGTTTCACGGCCCAATACGGGCCGTGAAAGCCCGACCTGTGCTCCCCCAGAGGACGGGAGCGCACGGCGTCATTGGTTGCTATGACGCCGTGCGCTTCCTGAGGCCGCCGCTGTACAGTGAAACACTGTACACGCTCGTATACAGTGTTTCACTGTACTGCGGCTGCCTCAGGAAGCGCACGGCGTCATAGCAACCAATGACGCCGTGCGCTCCCGTCCTCTGGGGGAGCACAGGTCGGGCTTTCACGGCCCGTATTGGGCCGTGAAACATGGTCGTGTGTGAGAGGCCTTAGAGAAAGCAGTAAGATGTTGTAGAAGAAGATGTGTGTAGACAGAAGACAAAGCATCCAAATATCTACGCTGATTTTGGACTTGATAAAACACAGTGGACCTACACCAGCAGATGACATGGCTCCCCAAACCATCACTGATTGTGATAACTTCACTGGACCTCCGTTATGGTCCCCGGTAGTGGAAACTTAGATAACCCGAACCCGAACCTTGTACGCCAAACTTAAACCACAAGTTCGCTCAACACTACTCTTCACTCTTCCTCCAGATTCTGGGACCTTGATTTGCAAATAAATTCCAAAATTTACTTTCATCTGAAAACAGAACTTTGGACCACTGAGCACCAGTCCAGTCTATTTTCTCCTTAGGCCAGGTAAGACGCTTCTGGCGTTGTTTATTGGTCATGAGTGGCTTGACACAAGGAATGTGACATCTGTAGCCCATGTCTTGGATACGTCTGTATTTGATGGCTCTTCAAGCACTAGCTCCATCCTCAGTTCACTCCTTGTAACTCTCCCTCAAATTCTTGAATGGCCTCTTCTTGACAATCCTATCCCTTTTGCTTGTGTACCTTTTTCTACCACACTTTTTCCTTCTGCTCAGTTTTCCATTAATCCCTTGAATACCGGAGTATTTTCATTTTTCTTCCCTGTCTTCCCGGGGCCTTAACCTTTTTTATTTTTCATTTAATTTGAATCTTTTTTTTCTATTATGCCATTTGCTGTATTGGATAAATATTTTTTATATTTTAATAGTTCAGGCCTTTTGGGATGTGGTAATGTCCATGTTTTTTTTTTTTTTTTTTTTTTTAATTCTGGGGAAAAGGTGGGGCGGGGGATTTAAATTCTTACGTAAATTTATTTTTCTTTTACATTAAAAAAAAAAGTAAACTTTTTTTAGCACCCCCCAGACAGAAGGGCTACAATATGCAACATTCTGACTTATTTCAGATTGGACCGTAGTTCAGTAGAGCTACAGGAGCTTAGACTACAGTCTAAGCTTCATTTGCGGTAGCAGGCCTCCATAGGAACAGCAGCTGGGATGATCTTAGGTTTCTTCAGAGAGTCACAGCGCATCAGAGAGAAGGAACAACTCCCCTGATTGCTGCATGGGGGAGCTGCTTCTAACCCGGAAGCTCATGCTTCCGTTTTTTTGGCATTTAGATGCTTGCCCACAACATCTAAAGGGTTAAATGTATGCAATCGGCATTACATTAGCCCCAGGACTCTGCTGTTTGAAACAGCATAGACCCGCAGGCTATGGCGCCCGCTGCGCTTGCAAGCCATATTTAAAACCCCTACTTCTGCCGTATATATACAGTGCTGGTACTCAAGGGGTTTATATGCTTGGACAGCCAGCTTCTTTAGCAATGACCTTTTCTGATTTATCCTCCCTGTCGAGTGTGTCAATGACTGTCTTCTGGACAACCTTTAAGTCAGCAGTCTGCCCCTATGATTGTGTAGCCTACTGAACCGGACTGAGGGACCATTTAAAGGCTTAGGCAACCTTTGCAGGTGTTTTGTGCTGATTAGAGTGTGGCACCATGACTCTATAATATTGACCCTTTTCACAATATTCTAATTTTATTAGATGCTGACTTTTGGGTTTTCATTAGCTGTAAGCCGTAATCATCAACATTAAAAGAAATTAACGCTTGTGTAATGAATCTATAGAAGATATGAGTTTCACTTTTTGAATAAAATTACTGACATAAATTCACTTTTCGATGATATTCTAATTCACTGAGATGCACCTGTAAATAACTATACACCCACTATATGTAGTCAGGCACTTCTGCAGAAAGTGATAATCGGCATTGACACTTTAGCCGCACCACGCGGCTCTTAAAGACTCCGAGCTGGAAATCACATGATCCACATCAGTCCCGGGGGAAATGAGAAGAAAGACCTTGTCGGATGTGTTACATGTTTTGAGTAACTACAAAGAAGTGATAATAATTGGTAAAATCATTAGGCTATAGACACAACTGATACGCAAGCCAGACACAGCTGCGGACAGCAGCACCCATGGGAGGCCAGTCACAGCATCTTACTGCTTTACAAATATAGGAACATATAATTAGTGACAACAGGAGATAAACCGTCTGCCCACTTCCCACCACTGGAACTTCAAGTGTCTCCATATTTCAACATTTCATCACCAGGACGATGTGCGGTTCCATAGATTACACTGTGATGTATGTGGGATTGTAGTAGACTAGACAGTCAAGTATAACACACATGGCGGGTCAAACTTCACTGACAAACAGCAAGTGAATAGGACTAAGCTGCAGTACCAGACACATCCACATGGATGAGAGTGGCGCTGTGTTAGATATTTTATTAGTTACTGCTTTTGGACTGTTCACAGGGATACCACAGGGTGAACCTCTGCTAAGACCTGCAAATGTAATCATCCATAATGAAAAGTTCTGCAACTTGCTAACATACTTTGTATTTCAATTCCGTGACATTTCCAAGTCTCTCTCTCTGTTTGCTGTCAGTAAATGGGAACATCCTTACATTCAGAGCCTAAAAACTCATACATACGAGTCTACGACATAGAAGAGCAATGAGACTATGGAACTCTCTGCCTGATGAGGTGGTGATGGTAAGTTCACTATAAGAGATCAGGAGGGGCCTGGATGTATTTCTGGAGGGTAATAATATTACAGGTTATAGTTACTAGAGAGGGGTCGTTGATCCAGGGAGTTATTCTGATGTCTGATTGGAGTCGGGAAGGAATTTTTTCCCCCCAAAGTGGAGAAAATTGGCTTCTACCTCACAGAGGTTTTTTGCCTTCCTCTGGATCAACTTCCAGTATAACAGGCCGAACTGGATGGACAGAGGGCTGTTTTCATCCTTATAAACTATGTTACTATGTTACTATATTACTATACCTAATACTGAGCGTGAGCATAGCTATAGAAATCCAAAGGCAGCAGTCACACTCGGACCCTGGTCCCTAGGGGGCCCAAAGCCACATAGAAGTCACCAGTATTATAATAGGGGCATGGGGGCACAGATTTTACATTGGGATCCAGGAATTCAAGTAAGGGCTCATGCACATAGGAAATAGCGGGCACGGGACCGTCTGTTTGCACTCTGTGGTGCGGATGTGGGACCATCGACTTGAATGGGTCCTTGATCTGCAAAATACGACAAAAGATCGGACATGTTTTATATTTTGCGGTACGGAGGCATGGACCCGAAAGCCTACGGAAGTACTTCCGAGTGTTTCCATGCGCTTCTGCTCCGGAAAAGATAAGACATGTCCTTTCGTTTGCCATATCTTCATGTGAATGGGTCCACCTCTGTAACATGGAGTGCACACGGTCCGTCCGTGATACGGGCACGCAGCCCTTACGTTCGTCTGCATGAGCCCCCACAGAGATTGCCACATTCATGTCCAGTCTAGACAATTCTGTCAGCTGCCTCAACATCTCTATGGTACTGAGTTTGCAATTGCAACAATGTATCAATGCAGATAAAGTGTATCAGTACGGAGTACAGTGTGTTCAGTGTGTTCAGCTCTCAAAGGACTTATTTGCAAAACAAACCATCTCAGTCTGTGCTCTGTGTATGGATATAAAGGTCTGTTCACAGACAGCAAGCAGATTTCTTGAAAATTGTATGTAAAGTACATGAGAAAGTTGTGTCAAAGGGAGTCTGTCACCAGGAAATTCACTGATAAACCAGACACAATGGGGGAGATTTAGCAAAGATCAGTCTTGGAAATCCCCTGTGCTGCTGGAGGATGCAGCTAATTACAGGTCTCGTCATTAATTAGGTGCATCCTCAGAATGAAATGTATGGTAACTTGGAGCTGCTGTAGATTTCTGCCTTCATTTGCCCCTAATAACAGGCGTAAACCACACTCCATTTTCAAAAGGTGGCGAGGGGAACGAGCCTCCCTAGTATTGCAGGTGACGCTAGGGAGACTCCTTCCTGTCGCGCCCTGATGTTGGCTGCCCCCTCTGACGCCAGATGTTTTGATCCGCGTAAGGGCTCATGCACACTACCATATGTATTTTGTGGTCCGCAAAAAATACGGGTGACGTATTTGATGATGTGCATTCCGTATATTGCGGAACGGAACAGCCGGCCCCTAATAGAACAGTCCTATCCTTGTCCGTAATGCAGACAATAATAGGACATGTTCTATTTTTTTGCGGAACTGACATATGGAAACGGAATGCACACGGAGTAACTTTGCAGACCCATTGAAATTAACTGTTCCGTATACGGTCCGCAAAAAAAAAACACGGAATGGACATGGAAAGCAAATATGTTTGTGTGCATGAGCCCTAACGGGGAGATGCATCGGTGACCGTGTGGGCATCAGGAGCGACGTGGGTACAGGGGAGTGGGGCCAATATGAGGGGCCCGGGCAATTAAGGGGGCATTATAGGTCTTAGATAACCTATTTAAGTGCACCCAGTGTGGGCCCCGGCCGCTCTGTGCACCCTTGCTCCTCTTTCTTCTACTGCGATCTCCTCTCTCACCTTTTTGATTGACAGGGGCAGGTTCCTACACAGCCCTCCCACCTGGCCCTGTCAATCAAGGAGAGGGAGGGGCTGTCAGAGAAAGGAGGAGGAACAAAGGTGCACAGAGAGACTTAGACCCACCCTCGGTGCACTTAACTGCTCATTTGCATATGGATTAATACTACGTTTTCTCCTGAATGAAGCAGCGGATCGTGAAGTGAAAGGTATCCGTATGTTCAGCTGAGCTAGCTCTCTCTACAAGGTATTGTGCCTGGTTTATCAGTGAATTTCCTGGTCCCTTTAAACCCACAAAATCTGTGTAATCGCACCGATAGCCTATAGAATGTGCCACCTCTCAGGCCATAGACCAGTGCACACACACAAGGGTCAACACGTCTCTAACTCGACAGGTCAAGCATCAGGATCCCATCGCTATGATCCAGTAATGGATATAAAAAGTGGAAACTGCAGGACAATTAATGCTGGTGTTTACAAGAGCCACGGCTGGAAGTGACCTCTGCTCCATTTGCACATGGCCTCACATAAAGCCGGGAATCTCTTACTAAACACAGACAGGAACAAAACTGGATTCAGCGCCAGTCAGCCACAAAAAGGTATCATGTGTTTGGAGTCTGGAAGGAGGGGAGGCTTCCATGAAATAGCAGAAGAAGTAAACATTGTATCCCTGATCTGAACGCTAAGTGTCCAGACCTCGATGCGCAGAGGCCTGGCATGTTAATAAGGGGGAAGACAAAATAATCTGCCCCATCATCCAAACACCCAGCCTCTAGTAGAGACCCTCGGCTGAAGCGTATCAGCGACACTATCAGCAATAT
This sequence comes from Rhinella marina, assembly GCA_900303285.1. Classification (NCBI taxonomy): domain Eukaryota; kingdom Metazoa; phylum Chordata; class Amphibia; order Anura; family Bufonidae; genus Rhinella; species Rhinella marina. The sequence continues at coordinate 470,768 of ONZH01010457.1, read as the reverse complement.
TCATCTTCTAAGCTGCTATTTCTACAAGTGTTGCCATCAATTTTTCTGGCTGCAGACAATCCCAACCTTATAATTACATAGACAGGCAGATATTTATATATATTATGAATATAAATGCATTTTGGTTAGGTAGCGGCCATTAATAAATGTCAAACTCCGAACTGGGAGTCAGAGCAGGAAACATCGCAGTAATGCACTCACTGACAAAAAAATCCAGCACCAAGAAGGTGTTGGAATGAAATGAATCTCGCTATGTGTGATTGTAATGATGATATATGTAAGTGATTATAATATTAGAGAGAAAGGAGAAGTTTATTGGGGGAAAATTGTACCATTGAAAGGAGGCTCTAGGACGCTGTTGGATGCCCCTAGCCTGGATACAAGATGAGATATGGCCTCTAGCCTGGATACAAGATGAGATATGGCCTCTAGCCTGGATACAAGATGAGATACGACCTCTAGCCTGGATACAAGATGAGATATGGCCTCTAGCCTGGATACAAGATGAGATACAGCCTCTAGCCTGGATACAAGATGAGATATGGCCTCTAGCCTGGATACAAGATGAGATACAGCCTCTAGCCTGGATACAAGATGAGATACAGCCTCTAGCCTGGATACAAGATGAGATACTGCCTCTAGCCTGAATCCGAGATGAGATACGGCCTCTAGCCTGGATACAAGATGAGGTACAACCTCTAGCCTGGATACAAGATGAGATATGGCCTCTAGCTTGGATACAAGATGAGATATGGCCTCTAGCCTGGATACAAGATGAGATACGGCCTCTAGCCTGAATACAAGTTGAGATACGGCCTCTAGCCTGGATACAAGATGAGATATGGCCTCTAGCCTGAATCCGAGATGAGATACGGCCTCTAGCCTGGATACAAGATGAGATACGACCTCTAGCCTGGATACAAGATGAGATATGGCCTCTAGCTTGGATACAAGATGAGATATGGCCTCTAGCCTGGATACAAGATGAGATACAGCCTCTAGCCCTGATACAAGATGAGATACGGCCTCTAGCCTGGATAAAAGATGAGATATGGCCTCTAGCCTGGATACTAGATGAGATACATCCTCTAGCCTGGATAAGAGATGAGATATGGCCTCTAGCTTGGATACAAGATGAGATATGGCCTCTAGCCTGGATACAAGATGAGATACAGCCTCTAGCCCTGATACAAGATGAGATACGGCCTCTAGCCTATATACAATATGAGATACGACCTCTAGTCTGGACATAAGAGATACCGCCTCTAGCCTGGATACAAGATGCGATATTGCCTCTAGCCTGGATACAAGATGAGATATGGCCTCTAGCTTGGATACAAGATGAGATATGGCCTCTAGCCTGGATACAAGATGAGATATGGCCTCTAGCCTGGATACAAGATGAGATATGGCCTCTAGCCTGAATCCGAGATGAGATACGGCCTCTAGCCTGGATACAATATGAGATACGACCTCTAGTCTGGACATAAGAGATACCGCCTCTAGCCTGGATACAAGATGCGATATTGCCTCTAGCCTGGATACAAGATGAGATACAGCCTCTAGCCTGGATACAAGATGAGATATGGCCTCTAGCCTGGATACAAGATGAGATACAGCCTCTAGCCTGGATACAAGATGAGATATGGCCTCTAGCCTGGATACAAGATGAGATACAGCCTCTAGCCTGGATACAAGATGAGATACAGCCTCTAGCCTGGATACAAGATGAGATACTGCCTCTAGCCTGAATCCGAGATGAGATACGGCCTCTAGCCTGGATACAAGATGAGGTACAACCTCTAGCCTGGATACAAGATGAGATATGGCCTCTAGCTTGGATACAAGATGAGATATGGCCTCTAGCCTGGATACAAGATGAGATACGGCCTCTAGCCTGAATACAAGTTGAGATACGGCCTCTAGCCTGGATACAAGATGAGATATGGCCTCTAGCCTGAATCCGAGATGAGATACGGCCTCTAGCCTGGATACAAGATGAGATACGACCTCTAGCCTGGATACAAGATGAGATATGGCCTCTAGCTTGGATACAAGATGAGATATGGCCTCTAGCCTGGATACAAGATGAGATACAGCCTCTAGCCCTGATACAAGATGAGATACGGCCTCTAGCCTGGATAAAAGATGAGATATGGCCTCTAGCCTGGATACTAGATGAGATACATCCTCTAGCCTGGATACAAGATGAGATATGGCCTCTAGCTTGGATACAAGATGAGATATGGCCTCTAGCCTGGATACAAGATGAGATACAGCCTCTAGCCCTGATACAAGATGAGATACGGCCTCTAGCCTGGATACAATATGAGATACGACCTCTAGTCTGGACATAAGAGATACCGCCTCTAGCCTGGATACAAGATGCGATATTGCCTCTAGCCTGGATACAAGATGAGATATGGCCTCTAGCTTGGATACAAGATGAGATATGGCCTCTAGCCTGGATACAAAATGAGATATGGCCTCTAGCCTGGATACAAGATGAGATATGGCCTCTAGCCTGAATCCGAGATGAGATACGGCCTCTAGCCTGGATACAAGATGAGATACGACCTCTAGCCTGGATACAAGATGAGATACGGCCTCTAGCCTGGATACAAGATGAGATACGGCCTCTAGCCTGGATACAAGATGAGATACGGCCTCTAGCCTGGATACAAGATGAGATACGGCCTCTAGCCTGGATACAAGATGAGATACGGCCTCTAGCCTGGATACAAGATGAGATACGGCCTCTAGTCCGGATACAAGATGAGATACCACCTCTAGCCTGGATGCAAGATGAGATATGGTCTCTAGCCTGGATACAAGATGAGATATGGTCTCTAGCTTGGATACAAGATGAGATACAGTTAGGCATGGAGGTATACAGGTTCTCTATGGTATCCTGCAGGAAATTTGCTCACAGATGTTACAGCTGGGCCTGTAGATCCTGCACTCGTAGGTGGCTAAAGCTGGTGTCCCAGCTCGTCCTATAAATACTGTATTGGCGATAAATCTGGTGACCGGGCAGGGAAGGAAGTGTTGGAATCTTGAGGAGACGTCCCTGGGAAACCCTTGCTGTGTGTGGGTGAGTATTATCCTGCTGAGAAATGCCAGTTGGAAGCCCTGCCATGAGAGGAACACGTGTCCGCTGGATGTCCTGCACATATCGTTGAGCTGTTAGTGTCCCTCATATCACTACTAGGGTGACCCACTGTCGTATGTGATGGCTCCCCAGATCATCACACCAGCAGTCGGGGCAGTGTGTCACTCCACAGCAAAGGCAGGATTGAAGCGCCCACTACGAGTTCTCCATACTTAAACCCAACTGTCATGTGATCCCAAATAGAAACTGGATTCATCACTAAAGATGACGCAGTTCCAGTCCATAGCAGTCCAGGTATCTCTTTCACAACACCGCTGCAAACAAAGGTGACGGTAGCTGGCTGTTAATGGCAGGTCACCTAATGGACATTGTGACATCAAATTTTCTCCTGTTAAAAGGGTTGTCCACTTTTTTAATATTGACAAGCTATCCTCAGGACCGAGCTGTTAGGAGGTGTTGGGAGTTATAGTACACGGCTCCGGACAATCACGACGCACCTCTCCGGACCACCAGTAGAAAGGATTATTTGATTTGATGACAAGCACCAGAAGCTCCTACAGTTTAGTTGCCCACTAACAAGCAGTGACCCACGAACTCCATATATGGAGTCAGAGCACGGACTCCTAAGCTGGGTAAGTCCCAGACTCCAGAGTCCCGACAGCGATCTGAAGCAGGGGGGCCAGTTTGTCCCCCCCCCCCCCCCAACACCGGCCCTGCACCCGTGTTTCAAAGATCATTAGGAAGACATGCTTTGAAAATTATTTTCAGCTTCACAGTGCCTGTGAAACACAGATGAATCACAGACAGGAAAAAAACAGACACATGGGTCCTCACGGGCACATCACTGACCACCTTTTCACATATTTAAGCATGGGACCCACACTTATATCGAGATCGGAGGGGGGAGCGCTGCACCTGGAGGACCCCAGGTTTCCCGCCGGCCACTACCAGGCACAGCTCCCATAGAAATGAATAGGAGCACACCACGAATGCGCGGCCACCGCTCCCATTCATTTCTATTGGGCCCGACGGAAATAACCGAGTCAGCGCTCAGCTATTTTCGCCGGCCCCATAGAAATAAATAGAGGGTGGCTGCGCAGTGCGCCCTCCTTTACTTTGGGGGCTCCGTTCTCGATACCAGCTTTGGTAGCTGGTAAAGACTTGAGCATAACTTCCACCAGTTTCTGCCGAAAGTTATAGTAAATCTGGGGGAGTGTGTGTGTGTGTGTGTGTGTGGGGGTTAGGTGGCAGGTGGCCCCACCTCCTCCTTCTAAGCCCTGCCACTTTTTTGAAGCCGTGAGAAGCTGTAAAAGTTGCAAATTATGGCGCAAATATGGCATAAATTGTCCCCCTTTGTGCTTTTTGGTGAAATCCCATTTGGTAGCGATTTCCCCAATAAAATCCACCACTTTGTTGTACTTTTGATTAACTGTAAGCCAGGTGGAGTCACCTTCAGTCACCAGCCTGGTAATTGACGTTGATGATATCACTATTCGTAGCCTTCCAGCTTTCACTAAACTACAAATTCATTTCTAATCCAGGATCTGTTTGCTGAATATTTGAAAGCAAAGGTTATAACTGTAACATCTGAGAGTAATGCGCTGCAGATAGCGGTTTCCTCCCATCGCGCTCTCACGCAGGGGCCATATTAAAATGTTATAATTGTGGGAGATAACATTGACTTTATTCCCAACTCTCAGCACTCCCCCTCTCTTACGGAGAAGACGCTCAATTGTCTGAACTCGGAAGGAATGTACGATGTCCTTGCCTACTGAAACATAACAAGCAGGGACCAACTCCCTCTTCAGACTAGAGATAAAACCGTCATTTTCCCATGGATTCTCTGTGACTCAGGTAATACTTCTGGAACGGCTGGACTCATCGCTGCTTACGGGGCAGGTTCACTGTAAATCATAATTGTAATAAAATACTAATTAAAGGGTGTTTAATATTGATGACCTATCTTCAGGACAAGTTATCAATACCGGGTCTGACACCCGGCACCACCGCCGATCAGCTGTTTGAAGGGGCCATAGTAATCCAGTAAACAGCCTCCTTGCAGCTTGCCAAGCACATCACCATCCATTGTATAGCGGCTGTGTTTGCTATTGCAGCTGGGGCCCATTCACTTGAATGGGACTGAGCTGTGTCAGGGTCACATGACCAATGGATGTGATGTCACTGGCCTAGGAAGGGGCCGTGGCGCTCACCAGTGAGCCATGGCGTCTTCAAACAGCTGATTGGCAGTGGTGCCAAAAGTCGGACCCCAGACGATCAAATATTGATGATTCCTTTAAGCTAAGAAGGACCTTTCACCTCTCCTGACATGTTTGGTTTAGCAAATATTTGCATTCATGTAATAACAATTCTGGGGCATCTATTGTTATGACACAATATGTTGTGCAATTCCTTTATTATTCCTGCTAAAAGTTATGAATGAATTGATAGCTATTTGTAGTGAAGGTCCAGATGGATGCTATCAGTTGGGAGTATGTCCCTGCACTGATTGAATAGTGTCAGACTGTACAGGGACAACCTCGCAACTGGTAACACCCATCTGGACCTTTCTCACAGACTAGCAATTCATTCATGAACTTGGAATAGTAAAGGAATGGGACTCATAAGAATACATGCTCCATAATTGTTATTTCATGGGGGATGCTAGTAGCTTGTACTAATGTCAGGAGAGGTCACGGGTCCTCTCCAAAAATAAAGGTATTTATAACATACTTCCATTACTTTCTGAGCTTCCTTTGTCTCCTACAACCTCATCTTCAGGAATTTAATAGATTATACACTTGCTGCGCAGGACTCTGGTTGTGTAGTCTGGACCGCCCCCTACTGGCTCTCTCAGGGGGCGGTCCAGACTACAGGTGTGCAGCAACTGATATTTTGTTTCATCTCTATCCTCAGGATATTCCATAATAGTTTGAAAAGTAAAGGCAAGTCTGTCCTCTGGGAACTCCACCTGTTATGAACAAGGGGGTCTTCTGATTCCACTTTCACCAGGTGAGGTGGCTGCAGCGACCAGATGGAGAATGAATGAGCAGATGATTGCACATGTCTTCTTCACTTCGGGAACTTAATGGGAATGCCAGAAACAGTGGACCCAGACGTGAATGGAAAAATTACACAAGGGTAAATAAGACAGAAAAAAATGTTTTTCACAGATTGAATATAGAACGCATTCAGAAAGTCTTTAGGCCCTTTCACTAAAATTTCACATGGACACTTGATATTTAGCTCTGGGGCCTCCCATTTCTCTGGATCATCTTTGAGATGTTTCTACACCTAGACTGGAGTCAACTGTGGTAAATTCAGTTGATTGGAAATGATTTGGAAAGACGCACCCCTGTCTATATAAGGTCTCACAGCTGACTATGCATATCAGAGCAAAGACCAAGCCATAATGAGGAGAGAACTGTCTGTAGAGCTCAGAGACAGGATTGTGTGGAGACATAGATCTGGAGAAAGATACAAAAAATGTCTGCTGCACTGAAAGTTCCCAAGAATGGAAGACGTTTTGAACAACCAGGACTCTTCCTAGAGCTGGCAACCAGTCCAAATTAAGTAATTTGGGGAGAAGGGTCTTGGTATGAGAGGTGACCAAGAACCCAATGGTCACTCTGGTTGAGCTCCAAAGACCCTGTGTGCAGATGGGAAAAACTTTCAGAAGGTCAGCCATCACTGCAGTGAGTGGCCAGAGAGAAGCCTCTGCTCAGTAAAAGACACATAAAAGTTTGCAAAAAAGCAGAGCATCCAAAGGACTCTCAGACTGTGAGAAACAAGGTTTAACTAAATAAATAGTGGTGCTGTGTCTAGCACCAGTTGAGGTGGTATGATAGCTGGTTGGATGGCAATAGCTTAGCAATTGCAAGCACTTGTGGATATAGTGGTCCTCTGTAAGAGTCAGACTTCAGCTTTGTCTGGCCTAGTGGTGGTATTGGTGATGGGTGTCTGAGCCGCAGTCCCTCACCTTGCAGCAGGGAGTAGGAGCACTCTCATGTGCTTCCTCTGCCTCCTAAGACTAAACAGGTAGACACCCTCCTGGCAGGAAACGGGACCAGCCCACTTCTACCAACAGGGGAGTGGTTAGCCCAATTCCTGCCTACCTTTGCCAACCATACCTCTTCTTGCTAGTATACATGCTCCCTGCATGAAAATACATAACATTACAATACATTACAAACATTTGCAGATACCCCCAGTTCGGGGGTACTACAAAGGTCCTTGATGGCCCAGCCAGAGCCTTGACTTGAACCCAATCAAACATCTCTGGAAAGACCTGAAAATGGCTGTCCACCGACGTTCCCATTCAACCTGATAGAGCTTGAGAGGATCGGTAAATAATGGAAGAAAATTCCCAATCCAATTTTTTCCTTTTCAATTAATTAGCAAATATTTTGAACATTCTGTGTTCACTTTCCCTTGGGTTATTGAGTGCAGATTGAGGGGGAAAAATTACATTTTTAAAACATTTTTAGCACAAGGCCGCAACATAACAAAATGTGAAAAAAGTGAAAGGGCGTGAAGACTTTCCGAATGCACTGTACACTAAAGGGACTTTTCTACATTCCTTCTGACTTGTCTCCTATGCAATATTCCGAACATGTAAACACATAGAGGGAGATTTATTAAAACTGCTGTAAAGGAAAACTGGCTTAGTTGCCCATAGCAACCAATCAGATTCCACCTCTCATTTTCCAAAGGAGCTTTGAAAAATGAAAGGTGGAATCTGATTGGTTGCTATGGGCAACCAAGCCAGTTTTCCTTTACACCAGTTTTGATAAATTTGTCCCATAGAGCTCTACCTTCAGCTTGTAAAGTTGTGCTTTTTTCTGTTTTGTTTTGATTTTTTCCCTTAAAGTAGCTTTACATTAGACATGGTTATTAAAATTGTCTTGGTCTCGGGTTGGGGCCCATCAAATATCTTAGTGGTTACGTATGGGATGGCACAGTGCTTTAGAATAAACAAATGGCGCTGTATGGATGAGAGACTTTCCCTTGCATTTGCATGTAGGATAGAAAGAGACTGATGCTATAACAAGTGGTGATAAATATGTACGGAGGAAACAATGTGTGAGTGAAGACAAGTAACATATTGCAGCGGGGCAATAACTCTCCAGGACATATTTTTTGTGCTGGGTGTAGAGCATGACACTGTCCTATAAGTACCATAAGATAAAGGTAAACATGCCAGGTTATGGGAAAATCAGCATAACATGCATGGACCTGTAACACAAATACACCTGGGTTGTATTAGCTAATATGACACCTTCACTATGTATTAGCAGCAGGTTAACCCCTGCAACCTTAGCAGTTCTGCTCCATGTACCATAACGATAATACCAGCAAAGGTTCACCTATACCAAGGAAAATTGTATTTATACCAAATGTCTAATATTAAGTGAATCTCTCCCATAGAGATGTGGGGTATTTGAATACCCCATGGCGGTTCCCCTGGGGCTATCAGCAAAATATATGCTATTATTGTGAAACCTTCTATTCTCTGAATTATCATTACAGAACTTCTGCAATCTCCATTAACAAGACCAAGGCATCATGAATAACTACTCTATTTTCTGAATGTCTCCCTACGGCTCGGCTCTTTTATTCCCTCCTTAAAAGGAATGTCAATCTTTTGACCCAGGTCACTTTAAGATTCAAATTTGTCTGCTGATTAACTTCTTTGCATATTAAAAAAATAGTATATTTTTGTATACTATGGTAACCACAGTTCCCACTGCGTCTCCGCATTTTTAAGCTTGGTAAAGGACAGGATTGCCTGAAATGTCATTTTACTGCATTGTGACTAGTGATTCTGGATTCTTAAAGGGGTTGTCTCTCACTTCAGTAAGTGGCATTTATCATGTAGAGAAAGTTAATACAAGCCACTTACTAATGTATTGTGATTGTTTATATTGCCTCCTTTGCTGGCTGGGTCCATTTTTCCATCATATTATACACTGTTCATTTCCATGGTTACAGACCACCCTACAATCCATCAGTGGTGGTCGTGCTTGCACAATATAGGCAAAAGCACTAGCCTATGTGTGCTCCGACGGTCCTGGCCACCAGAGTGGCTGACGCTTTTTCCTATAGTGTGCAAGCACGGCCACCACTGATGGATTGCACGGTGGTCTGTAACCATGGAAACGAGGAGTGTATAATGTGATGGAAAAATGGACACAGCCAGCAAAGGAGGCAATACCGTGCTGGCGGAAGTCCGCTCCAGGCCCATTCACTATAATGGGGGCAGGCCGGAGGTCTGGCAGCAACACAGCTTACACGCCGAGAGGCGCTGGACAAAAACCGCAGCGTGCTGTAGTTTTATTCCGGCAGCCTCTCGGCATGTTTACCGTGTTGCAGCCAGACCTCTGGCCCGCACCCCCATTATAGTGAATGGGGCCGGAGCGGTCCGTCACCACGGTGGACTTGCGGTAGCACGGATCCAGCAGGCTACCGCAAATGTGAAATTAGAAGTTAATGGGAGTGGTGGTCACGCGAGTGCAGTGCGCTCCCATTCACTTGTATGGGAAGAGCGCTTGGCGGTGGCCAGACTCCGGGAAACCCGGTCCATTCTCTGCGTAGAATGCTAGCGATATGCCCCCATTGTCTGTGATGGGAATACCCCTTTAAGATCAGAGAGAAATTCTGCCAAAGCTGTCGTTGTCACTCAAGTTGTGAGAGATGGTGGTCTCACAGTTTTCCTAGGGTCTATTTGTGCCATAAGACGGCCCGGAGTGCTCTATCAGCCACTGAGAAAGCCGGGTGGGGGCCATCATGGTGGTTCTATTGTTTGTCACCCAACTTTCCTAAAAGCAGATGAAATTTAAGTTTTTGACAGAAGACGACTACTCAAGGACCTATAATTCCTGAAGATTTTGAGGGAATGCTCTTCCAGCACCTGCTGAAGGATGGTTCATTTTCCCGGTTCACATAAATGCCCCTTACATTTACATAATCCAGGTGCTTGTCACAGAGGAGCACCTGCGGCTCTTTGTCCGTACAAGGGGCAAGACCTTGGGCCTCACAAGCGAGAGGCTTATGGCAGGCTGGAAATATCAGGTCCTGACGGAGAGAATGGAGAGCTCAGGTAAGTGTGTTTGTTTTCACATGAATCAGAACACGTGTAAAGGGATTTCAGCACCTGTGTCCTCCCGGGGGCTGCTGCCTGTCAAGCCAAAGATCCCAGTGTCCTGTTTAAGCAGATCTTCAGGGTGGGGTCACTCCGACTTATCATAACAAATCAGTGAGGGGAGGCCGGGTACATGATGGGAGTCTTCCTCAATACTTGTGTTACAATTATTTTCCAGGGTGAAAACAATGTAGACCATCGAGGAAATGTCTGTACCAACCAGACAAGTCTTGAAATAGCAAATAATGTTCTTAAAGGTGTTGTCCCATCTCAAAAACGGATCCCGATGTGAAAAAAGATCATGCCGTTCATGCGCCACTTTCTCCATTCACTGCCATGGGAAGTGTTCTTAACTATTTTCTGAAGTCCCCGCAGCAGTGCATGGAGATGACACCGTACATGTGCGGCCACCCCTCCATTAACCATCATAGTTCCACAGCAGTTAAAGGGCATCTGTCAGCAGTTTTGCACCTATGACACTGGCTGACCTGTTACATGTGCACTTGGCAGCTGAAGACATCTGTGTTGGTCCCATGTTCATATGTGCCCGCATTGCTGAGAAAAATTATGTTTTAATATATGCAAATGAGCATCTAGGAGCAACGGGGGCGTTACCATTACACCTAGAGGCTCTGCTCTCACTCTCTGTGCCCTCTCCACTTTGATTGACAGGACCAGGTATGATGACATTTACACTCCCTGGTCCTGTCAATCAAAGTGCAGAGGGTGCAGCAGTTGCAGAGAGAGCAGAGCCTCTAGGTGTAATGGTAACGCCCCTGTTGCTCCTAGAGGCTCATTTCCATATATTAAAACATCATTTTTCTCAGCAATGCGGGCACATATGAACATGGGACCAACACAGATGCCTTTATCTGCCAAGTGCACATGTAACAGGTCAGCGAGTGTCATAGGGACAAATCTGCTGACAGATGCCCTTTCATCAAGAAAGTGGCGCATGCGTGGCTTGTTCTCCATTCACATCAGGCTTCGAGAAAGGCGCCTACATGGGGGTTGATCTATGACATCTCATTATTGGGGAGATAACTATAACTTGAGGAACTGGAAAATCAAGTGAATGCGACTGAACTGCAATACCAGTCACAGCCAGTAGACAACAGTGGCGCTGTTTTGTAGGAGATAAAAAAACAGACCTTTCCTATTAACCCTGAACCACCTGTGAGTTGTCAGAAGTCAGCTGGATCTTTGTTGGGGTCAAATTATTTATCATATTTGTTACATTGTTATTTGGTGTACAAAGTATGGAATTACATGGAGGATCAAGTACTTGTGTCACTTCCTGAAAAGGTTCTGGAAGGTCCAAAAGTTTTTATTTCGGATGTTCCAGGAGAGCTGGTAAGTATGCGGAAGATGTGGGGTCTTCTTGATTGACAAGACAGGCGAGATGACTATGCAGGACCCTGTCAATGAAGAAGGAAAAGGAGGGGCTTGTAGAGGAAGCAGGAGGAGCAAGGGTGCACAGAGTGAAATGACCCCACCCTCGGTGCACTTAACTATTCATTTGCATAAAGCCAAAGTTTTTCTCCAGAATGAAGCAGCTGATCACTAAGTGAAAGATATCATTACATTCAGCTGAGCTAGCCCTACAACACATTGTGCATGGCATAGCGTGTCCTTTAGATAAGAGGTGTCAGAGGTGCATGGCAACCACTTATCTCCCTCACACACATAGTCAGTCAAGGTGTATGCTCCTGGATATGAGACGTTGAAGAAAACCGCCGCACTCCTAAAGGAAATGCAATGATGATTTAGTCAAACCATGACACCAAACATGCTCCTGAATATGGGCGTCTAATGTGTACGGTCACCGTCAGAGGACAAATATTTAGGCTGCCATTATATTCTTAGAAGACGTGAATAAATCTCTCAGCAGATGACATGATTATGACCCGAGGATTAAATAAACTGAATTACGAGCAGATTTCATTTATCATGATCGGCGGTGATGTCAGGGGCTGCCCGCCTGCTCCATTTCTTATACAATGCACTTTTCAGCAGGTAATAAAGAGACAAATATTAATAAAAACAGGCACGACGCCCGATTCCAAGGGCTTTATTAGGTGCCAATGAAGAGTTTACTGCCAGAGGGCAGACAACAGTATTCAGATAGCTGACACATAGATAAAGGGGAAACCCGGCCTTCAAGGGCATATACTGTATAACATAGAGGCAGACCCGGCAGCTGCAACGGGGCCATTAGAGAGGGGGGCCCAGCCCAAGTTGGTCCCATTCCCCTTGCAACTGGGTGGTGAGATCCTCTTGAGGACTGTCGTTTCTAGGGGATTGAACTGTTGGTTTGGATAAGACATGGAGGGGGGAAGGAGCACCCACTATTTCTAGTTAGGCCTCAGCTGGGATTTTCTAGGGTTACCCCATCTTATGTAAATAGACCTGTTACCTCTCCTAAAATTAGTGATCATTCCAACGTGAAAAACACTGCGTTTTCCACAAGATGCCACTAGGAGGAGCTGAGTCCAAAGAGATTATTTACAGCTTCCACTGATTTCAAATTTCCATTGATATATACATTTCTATGCGCTGAGCTCCCCCTAGTGGTGGCTGAAGGCAACTCGTTTTATAATATCCTGTGTGAAGAAAATCAGATTTATCAGAGTATTTATACCAATTGTCTGGTATAAATACATTGAGGAATATGGCGTTCAGAATGAGCACTATATGTATGAAGAATCTGTTCCACATTTTCCAACATTGGAACTTGGACAAAGTAGGTGAGGTGGAGAGCGACATTATTATTTTTTTTATATATATTAAAAATTTATCTAACTTAAAGGGGTTGTCCATGAAAAATATTCTACAGTTTCCAAACCAGCACCTGGATCTGAATACTTTTGTAATTGCATGTCATTAAGAATTTAGCATAGTCACTGAGTTATTCAATAAAATGTATCTGCTGTTTGTTTTTTTCTTATTTCTTTGACCTGCTCACTGAGATGGCCGCACATGCTCAGTTTCATCCTTCAACTGCCTCTTGAGCTGTGATAGGGAGAGTATGGACACACTTCCTGAGCTGTGATATGGAGAGCATGGACACACCTCCTGAGCTGTGATAGGGAGAGCTGAGACACGCCCCCTTAGCTGCAGCAGAAAAGACACTCCCCTTGAGCTGTCAGCTTGATATAAATCTAGCAGAGCAATGAATGTGGAGATCTCTGTATCTATATGAGGTGCAGGGCTGGTTCTAGCTTTGTTAGAAACAGATTGTCATGTTCTATATGATGTCTGGTTTAAATTTTTTACATTATTCTTGGGACAACCCCTTTAATAAAAACATCATAAACTCATCAGAAATCTGGGCAGTCGCACTTTGCACTCCTCATTGCCTGGGAGTGTTTGATGCACACATACTGGGAAACTGGGCAGGGTGGGAGTACATATTAAAGGGGTTATCCAACCCCTATTATGCCCCAAAACTGACCGGGCCCCTCACACAGGTTATACTTACCTTGCACCCCAGCACCCGCGTTGCTCCTGCTCCCCAAACGAAGGCCACTGCATTTCCCAGCAATGGAGGGAGCAGCCAATAGCAGGCCGTGACAGGTGACGGGGTGACACTAGGGAGGCTCGTCCCTGTTGCAACCTGCTATTGGCTATCAAATCCGATCGCCCAAGCCACCCCCAAAAACACCCCACTCCTGAGCCGCCGGATGTTTTGATCCGTGCGGCGGGGGGAGATGCAACGGCAGTCGTGCTGGCATCAGAAGCAATGTGGGTGTCGGCGAGCAAGATAAGTATAACCTGTGTTAGGGGCCTGGGCATTTTGGGAGGCATTATAGTGGTTGGATAACCCCTTTAACGTAGTCTTTTTCCTTTGTCTCCCCCATAGGTCCACATGTGGTGTATGGGTCGGGAGCTTTCCCAGGACGTATGACAAACGGAGGCTGCAAATGCAATGGGAATAAATCCGAACGCTTAGAAGTTTTCAGGTTTGGGTTCAGCGTTCGGGTTCTGGTGGAATTCCATTATGTATTCCGTTATCACGGAATATAACGGAATTCTATGACGGAATGCAGAAAGGAATTCCGTTTTGCATTACGCCATAATAGAGGTCTATGAGCAGCAAAACGGATCCGTCTGGTTTCCATTATGCAGGAGTCCTGTTTGGCATTCCGTCCTAGACTTCCGTTATATTCCGTGATAACGGAATACATAATGGAATTCCACCAGAACCCGAACCTGAAAACCTGAAAAAACCTCAGGCTCGCTCATCCCTACTCAGAACGGGTCAGTCCCTATGGTCCTTTTACCTCAAAGCGTCATCCACCATGAAATGTATAATTTTATTCTTCCCTTAGTAATCCGCCGCTGACAGTGTAAAACGTATTACATCACGTTACATAAAATTTACTGAAAAGCAACAAAGCGCGAAAGCGATCCAAATATTCAGCACAGGCCATTCTCAGATAGGTTTGCTTAGCTGAAGGCGCCATAGAAATGGTTTTATTTTTAGCAGGTAAGATGGCACCTGTGACAACACGCTCTTTACACGCCTTCCCGTGTTCAGGGGAACATGCCTGACCGTACAGGCACTAGTACAGGAGAGGATCAAAGGAAGTGGCTTTGACTGGTAATAAAAAAAAAACCTAAATCTCAGTGTTCATTGAAATTGGGAGCATTACTTTAACCCCTTAAAGGGAATGCGTCACCCATTTTTTTCTGCCAGTTAAAACCAGATAGTGACACATATTCTTTTTTTCTAATCTGTTTTTATTTTCTGATTGCAGATTTTTTATTCTTTTTTACTGAGCGTGATTATGGGGGCAGCCATCCATCCTGAGCTGTTTTTAGCAGCATTTAGAAAGCATGACCATGAGCCATAGACACAATGGACAGGAGGGGACCTCATTGACTTCTATGGGAGAGTTTTCTAAGCATGCTGTGTGACCTGTGCAGAGGTCATTGTACAAGGAAGGAATAGATAAGCTCTGACAATCACCTACACAAAGGTGATATCCTTACAGGCAGGATTAGAATGATAGATAAGCAGATAACTGCAGTAAAGTGATTGGTACAGACTAAGAATTGGCGACTATCATTAGGCCAGCGTGAAAACTGCAGGATTGATGGGTTTTGTTTAAAGGGGTTGTCCGGGTTCAGAGCTGAACCCAGACATACCCTTATATTCACCCAGGCAGCCCGTCTGAACAGGGCATCGGAGCATCTCATGCTCCGATGCCCTCCCTTGCCCTGCGCTGGATCGCGCAAGGCAAGGGCTCTTTTGTTTACATAACACACACTAACTCACGCCCGGCAGTGAGTTCGGTGACGTCAGCGGCTGTAATGGGCCGGCTTTAGTGCTGCCCTAGCTGTTTTACTGGCTAGGGCAGCGCTAAAGCCCGCCCATCAGCGCCGGTGACGTCACCGGGCTCACTGCCGGGCGGAAGCCTCCGCCTGGCAGAGCCCGGTACGTCACCCGAACCGGGCTAAATGCCTTTGCCCTGCGCTAATTAGCGCAGGGCAAAGGAGGGCATCGGAGTATGAGATGCTCCGATGCCCTGTTCAGGCGGGCTGCCTGGGTGAATTTAAAGGTATGTCCGGGTTCAGCTCTGAACCCGGCCAACCCCTTTAAATATAAATATTGACATGGAAAATGGAAAATATCATCAACAATTCCCTTTAACCCCTTGGTGCAGGGGATGTATGGGCCTCTGCAGCAGGCCCGCTCCATACACGGCAGGTGCCAACTGTATCATACAGCCTGCACCCAGCCGCACTGACATTTAACCCCTCAGGTGTCGCGATCAATACTGATTGCAGCATCTGTGAATGAAGGCAGAGGGATGCGGTTCCCTCTGCCTTCCGATCGGAGCCTCAGCAGTGAAATCTCGAGGCTCCAATCGGTTGCCATGGCAGCCTGGACGCTGCTGAAGCCATCCATGGCTGCCATGGTAAGCTCCCTGCTGCCATGAGCAAAACGCCCAGGGCAGCAGGGACAGTGTAAAGTCCTATTCACCCTAAGAGATATCTAAAGATATCTAAGGGGGCTAATAGTTAATAAATAAAAAGTTAAAGAAAAAATGTAAAAAAAACATTTAAATATTTAAAGTCTAAATCAGCCCCCTTTCCCAATTTTACACATAAAAACATATATGCAATAGAAAAATAAACATATTAGTTACTGCCAAAAATGTCTCAACTATTAAAATATTTTTTAAAAATCCCTGTCCGGTAAACTCCGTAATAGAAAAAAAAACAAAAAACAAAAAACAAAAACACAATTCACCATTTTTAGTGAATTGCATATTTTAGATTTTTTTTTTCACCATTTTTTGGTGAATTGCATATTTTTAATTTTTTTTGCCGTTATGGTGTTCACCGCGCAGGAAAAATATTAATTTAATAGTTTGCATGTTTTTGTATACAGTTGTACCTGTTATGTTTATTTTTCTATTGTTTATTTATTTTTAGATGTAACGTTAAGAAAGGGGGGGTGATGTGAATTTTTAATATTTCTTTTTTTTTTTTTTAAAGTTTAATTTATTTTTTTACTGTACCTGTTCATTTTTTAGTCCCCTTAGGACAGTGTTTCTCAACTCCAGTCCTCAGGACCCACCTGCCGGTCATGTTTTCAGTATTTCCTTAGGCTCCATTCACACGTCTGTGTGTCCGGTGTCCGTGTTTTGCAGTTTGCGGATCCGCAAAACACGGACACCGGCCATGTGTGTTCCGCAATTTGCGGACCACACATAATAGAAATGCCTTTTCTTGTCCGTGTATTCGGACAAGAACAGGACATGTTCTATTTTTTCCGGGAGCCGCGGAACGGAAGTGCGGCCCCATTAAATGTGGACACCATTTGCGGACGTGTGAATGGGGCCTTAGTATTGAGCAGGTGATGCAATTAGTGTCAGTGCGTCAGTACTTACCACAGGTTTTCATTCTGTGGGATACTCTCAAATCATGACCGGTCCTTAGGACTGGAGTTGAGAAACACTGCCTTAGGAGATCTTCTGATCGCTTGTACCATATAGAATACTATTGCAGTCTATGGAATTCTGACAGGCCACCTGTCAGTCTATGCCTCATACACAGCTTAGCAGGCAGTAGGCTATGACAGGCATGAGAAACTTCCCAAGGCCCCAGGCTGTCAAAGCAACCAATCAAAGCCCTGCAATTTCACTACTAAGGCTCTGATTGGAGGATAGAGGAAGCCCCTCCCTTTGTCTAATTCCACTGGGATCAACGTCATCACTAATCCCAGTCACTGCCGACGAGTGTTTGATGTGTTATATAACCGCCACCTGCCATGTATGGAGCAAGCTCAGAGTGTAAACGCGCTGCATGCATCCACTGTACGATAATGCTGTACACATAGCTGCCAACTGTCCCTGATTTTCAGAGACAGTCCCGGCAAATCCGCGCTGTCTCAGGCTGGTAAATGGGTGGGGCTAACACAAATCCCGCCTACAAATGGGTGTTTCTGGGTGGGTTTGAGGCATTCCTGGGGGTAGTGTCTTATATGCCCCAATTTTACCAACTCAACCATGTTGGTATGTGTACACGTATGGCATTATGTGTTAGGGGGATAATATTATGACCGCAGCAGCTTCAGGTATATTCAGTCCAACCTGATCAGGGCTCAGTTCACACTATGCAGTTTGGATGTGTTTTTTTTCTACATATTTTTATTTGACCACACATAGGCTGTGCCCATGCCATCCAAAGCAGCTCCAATCCTGGACATTTAACCCCTTGGATGCCACAGTCAGTAGAGCCCGGAGCTCTCTATGTTACCCCATTAGCACCTCCATGATGTTATTTTTGGGTGCCGTTGGGGTGTCCCAGAAGATGCTCTTTTCCATTTTTGCTCTGACTAATAGTGGGGCGCATACAGTGCCCTCCTCTATTATATCAGTGTACACTACTAAGGCATTTAGCATTTAGGCTTTGACCATGAGCCCCATTTGTCTCAGCACAGTGGAGATGTGACCTGATAATCATCCCATCCCTGCTGTAATGGGAATCCAAGTCTTGCATTATGATAATGCTTGTATTACAGCCATTAATCTGCAATTACAATATAAAGCTGCAGTGTAAAGCATGGTGGAAGGACAGAGCAGCCAGCTCAGCCTTTGATGGGACAGGAGATGAATTCTCATCCACATTCATAGCTTTTCTTGTCCTGGCTAAATATACATAGATACTGCATAAGAGAACATATGCCATTCAGGAGTTTGGAAAAGCTGGGTGACCGTACACAACAAGAAGGTCTTTCTTGGAGGAGAAAGGGGGGTTCAGGGGATTGGGTCAGCAGAGTTACTGCTGATATACATACAGGGGGGTGGGGTAGGGTCACTGACTATAAAAATACACTCTGCACAGTAGTCGGCTTCGTGACAAGCGCTTACTAAGAGCTGCAAAAATCCCAATGTTTAGTCTGTAATACTTGTTCCATTTCTCACTGACACATAGGAGGCTGACAGAGAGCAGCAGGGCCGGCAGCGGTGAGATAGTGAAAATATCACCACTTATCATTGTCACCGCGCTTCACAAATCTGCTGCCCAAATTCTACCCGACACCATCCCCGCCCCCTAAGAGTTGTCATAAATGAAAAGGTTTACCTTTTGCAGATTTTGCATAATATAACCACATTTCATATTTTCCCATTATTCTAACCATTTTGATGGCGTCAGCAGGTAGATCATGAAGGAAGTCACTTATGGTGAGCTGGCTCTGTGGGTATATAAGTTGTGGTAAGCTGGCTTGGGTATATAAGGTGTGGTGAGCTGGCTCGGTGGGTATATAAGGTGTAGTGAGCTGGCTCGGTGGGTATATAAGGTCTGGTGAGTTGGCTTGGGTATATAACGTGTCTTGAGCTGGCTCAGTGGGTATATAAGGTGTGGTTAGCTAGACTGGGTATGCAAGGTATGCTGAGCTGGCCCAGTGGGTATATAAGGTGTTCTGAGCTGGCTTGGTGGGTATATAAGGTGTGGTGAGCTGGATAAGTGGATATATAAGGTGTGCTTAGCTGGCTTGGTGGGTATATAAGGTGTGGTGATCTGGCTTGGTGGGTATATAAGGTGTGGTGAGCTGGCTCGGCGGGTCTATAAATTGTGGTAAGCTGGCTTGGGTATATAATGTGTGGTGAGTTGGCTCAGTGGGTATATAAGGTGTCCTGAGCTGGCTCAGTGGGTATATAAGGTGTGGTAAGCTGGACTGGGTATACAAGATGTGCTGAGCTGGATCAGTGGATATATAAGGTGTGCTTAGCTGGCTTGGTGGGTATATAAGGTGTGGTGATCTGGCTTGGTGGGTATATAAGGTGTGGTGAGCTGGCTCGGCGGGTCTATAAATTGTGGTAAGCTGGCTTGGGTATATAATGTGTGGTGAGTTGGCTCAGTGGGTATATAAGGTGTCCTGAGCTGGCTCAGTGGGTATATAAGGTGTGGTAAGCTGGACTGGGTATACAAGATGTGCTGAGCTGGATCAGTGGATATATAAGGTGTGCTTAGCTGGCTTGGGGGGGTATATAAGGTGTGGTGATCTGGATCAGTGGGTATATAAGGTGTGGTGAGCTGGCTTGGTGGGTATATAGGGCGTGGTGAGCTGGCTCAGTAGGTATATAAGGTGTGGTGAGCTGGCTTGGTGAATATATAAGGTGTGCTGAGCTGGCTTGGTGGGTATATAGGGTGTGGTGAGCTGACTCAGTAGGTATATAAGGAGTGGTGAGCTGGAACAGTGGGTATATAAGGTGTGTGATAGGCTTTCTGCACATGTATCCCTTGTTGCTGTCATGGGAAAAAGGGGCGATTTATCAAAGTTGCAAAAATGGATGATGATTGGCTTTGGGGCCCCGGGTGATGGTATTTCTGAACCTGTGTAGTGTGTGAACTGTTCTCATGCTGCTGTGGTGAAAGTGTATCATGTGTGGACAAAAAGCAGCATTGTGTATAAGGCATGTGAAAACTGCAAAGCACCACATACCATTCATGTGAGCAGGGAAAGTCTGCTATGAAGGTGCGCGATGGTGGACCGACCCTCTACAGCGGTACAGCTCACAGCCAAAATGAACCAGGGGGCACCAGACGTGTGTCTAATACAACTGTTTAGCGACTCTACTGTGTATGGGGCTCTGAATCAGACGGATCATCACTACACCTCTGATAATGAAGCTGCATCAGCAGAAAAGGCTTCAATTTTCCCCGCAGAATCAGAATTGGACCGCCGCTGATTGGCAAAGGGTTGTCTTCTCTGATGAGTCACATCTTCTGCTTCATCGAATAGATGTTGGCGTGTCAAGCGAGAAACATCAGAGAACAACCATTGGTAGAAGGACACAAGCTGGTGGTGGCAGTGTTATGGTCTGGGGGATTTTTTTTGTGGTGTTCTCTGGGCCACTCATCCATGTGGATGGCACTCTCAACTGATCTGGGTATGACTCCTTGCAGATCATGTACACCCATACATACTAATTGTCTTGCCAGAGGTGGATTGGAACTTCCAGCAAGACACTGTGACATGGCTAGAAATGTCTGCACTGGTTGGAAGAGCATGACCAAGACTTCCATGTACTACCCTGGCTTCCTTATTCCCTAGACTTGAGACCAATTGAGCATCTGTGGGACCACCTCGATGGTCGTGTTCTCTCTGTGGATCCTCCCCCACGTGGCCTTCATGCACTGCATGGCTCCAGATACCTGTGACAACCTGCCAGGTCCTTACTGAGTCACTCTGGTGCCGTCTAGCTGCTGTCCGTGGTTACCGTAGATATTAGCTAGCGCTCATAATAATGGGAATCGACTGTGTAATACTTGAGTTTGCATGCGTTTTCATTGAGTGAAGCAGAAAAAAAGGTGACCATGCAGCCAATCTTGCTGTCCCGATCTACCCTGTGTACATGTTCAAGGAAAGAATGGTCAGGCATGGTTGATTTGACATGCCCCATTCAATGTCCATAAGGGAGATAAGGTCAGATAAAGTCAACAACTTAAAGAAGAACTCCCGACAAAGATTGCATTCCATGTCCTGCTAGAAATGTACATGATATAATCTGTAGTGAATGTCATTTTCTTACCAGTGTCTGAATTTTTGACTTATATCATCCTGAAGTTTCTTATCTGTGTCATGTGACCAGCAATTAGACCCACCAACTCACACATAGACTTATGTGTGGACAGGAAGTCTAATTCCCTATGTATTCCTATGAGACTGAAAGTGAGGCTCCCATAGGAATGAATAGAGCAGTTACTGGCTTCCTGTCCTGGGTCAGTTGGAGGTCAGGGAGTTGGTCACATGACCCAGCTACAATAAGAAGAGAGGTTTTTACTCACAGAAACTGATAAGAAAATGACAATCACTACAGATTATATCAAGCACCGTTCTAACAGGTCTGAGAATAAACATTTTTTGCGGGAGTTCTTCTTTAAGGCAGTATTACACTGATCTGTCAGTGTAATACTGCCACCGATTACCCGATGAACGAGATAATTTTTTGCTGGCGGCAGATTGTGCTGTCTAATCACGATCAGTATCGGGACGAGCTATGGCATTAGCGATCTCTACTCCCCATAATGTGAAGGAGATCTCTGCATGTAATATTCAGCGATCTCCTCCACTGACGAGCAGGTGATTGTCAGGAAGGAACGCTTCCCAATCGCCTGGATGGTCGCTTGGATGATCAATCGCCTGGATGATCACTTAATGTAATACGGGCCTTACTCTGCTTTGAGAACATAAGCATGCATGTTTGTGGGGGTCGGGAGAAATAGCTGTTGGCTGAACAATCCTGGAGCTTGGGGACAAAGGATCACATCAATGGTGACAATCTCTGGACAGCACCGCAGAACATGCTGGTGATATGTAAGGAAAGAGAAATAAAATATAATATAGTGCTGCCACACCTAGGGA
This sequence comes from Rhinella marina, assembly GCA_900303285.1. Classification (NCBI taxonomy): domain Eukaryota; kingdom Metazoa; phylum Chordata; class Amphibia; order Anura; family Bufonidae; genus Rhinella; species Rhinella marina. The sequence goes on along the minus strand of ONZH01010457.1, from coordinate 448,634 downwards.
GTGATTTAGTAAGACCAGCGTCTAAAACGCCAGACTTAAAGGGGTTGTCCCATCATAGACAATGGGGGCATATCGCTAGGATATGCCCCCATTGTCTGATAATTGCAGGTCCCACACCTACTCAGAGAATGGAGCGGGGAAAGTGGTGGAGGGCGCACTATGCACGCGCAGCCACCCTCCATTCATTTCTGTGGGGCCGCTGGGAATAGCTGAGCGCTGGCTCTGCTATTTCCGTCAGCCCCATAGAAATGAATGGGAGCGGTGGTCGCGCATTCATGTGGGAACAGCGGGGAGCTGCCTCTGGTGGCGTACGGACCCCGGGAAATCCGGGGTCCTCCAGTCACAACTCTCCTCGCTCCGTTGTTGTTGTAGGTGCGGGTCCCAGAGCTATCAGACGATATGCCCCCATTGTCTGTGATGGCAATACCCCTTTTAAACCCTATAGCTGGCAGTGGATCCGGCGAAAATATGACGGGGCGCCGGCCTCAACATAACTTCGGCGTCTCCTGCGCCAGTCTTAATATAAGATGGCTTCCTAGCTGACTTACATTTAGACCATTTTCTATGTCTAAAACAGGCGTAGAAAATGATGAATGAGACAAACCCCCAAAACTTAAAATTGTCAAACGTGAAGCAAATGCCTCAAAAACAGGCACGCTTTTATTAGTAAATGTGCTTAAAAAAATTAGACTGGACAAACAGGAAACATTAGACAAAAACAGGTGCAAACCAAAATAATAAATGACCCTCAGTGTGTTTGAGCACCTGGCATTTTTTAATAGATTTTTTGCATGCTTTGCAAATTTGGTTTCACCCTCTAATGTCACTGTCTCCGTGGAGCAGAATAACGGCACTCAAAAACACCAAAAAAAAGCAACATACATTGCCAATCTTGTTTTTTTAAGCAAGGCAAAAAAAAAAAAAAAAAAACATTGGATGTCTTTGGGGCAAAAACTCCAGAAAATGGGGGAAGAAGGCACACCTATGATATAAAAAAATACAATGCTATTGAACCAAAAATGTAACACAAGTGTCAAAAAACATGGCTGCAAAAAAATAAAAAACATGCATGTTTCTCCTGCATTTAGTAATTCCTATTGACTTTTATGCAACACACGCAGCTGGTTTTCTTTTTGCCTAAAAAGCACAGAAAAAACACTAGTTACAAAAAACGCACCAAAAAAGCCAAAAGTCTAAAACACTAAAAAAAAAACACTATGGTCCAGATTTATTAATCCTAAAGATGGCATAAGATTACACAGACTGTCTAGACCTGCACCAGATTTATTACAGGGACTCAGGCTGGAGGATAAATGTGGTGCAGGGATGGACACTTTTCTCTAGCTCTATACCGACTACTTTTCAGCTTACCTTGAGAAAGTGTTTTATGCCGGAATTGTGGTGCAATTAGGGGGGAAAACAGTGCATCTTAGGCACCACCCCTTACTGGTGAAGCCCCACCCCTTTCCACTAAGCCCTGCCCCTTGCCGAGTATGTTGGAAAAAAGTGTGGCTGCATTAGATGCATTAATAAATCTGGGCCTATGAGCGACATCAGGTCAATATAGGCTTGATTCAAAGGTGTCAGATGCAGTTGATGCAATCTTTCCACCTATGTATTCTGGATCTCTTCAGATTTTACAAAAAAAAGAGATGATAAATGTGTCTCGGGTGGTGAGACGGAATGTATTTATTAGGGTCTATGGAACCAGCTGCAACGACCAACAAGTGCCCGTTGTGAAAAAGAATCCAAAATGTGCAGCCATTTCCTAAGCTCCACAGATCATTGACAGAAGACAACAGTCAGTTCATCCTATGACAGAGACAGGAGATCATAAATCTGAATCTGAAAGCCGCTCACCTTGGCTATCATGGAGACGTGGCCTGATAATGTTCCATGCACGAGCTAGAGTCTGTAATGTCAGCTCAACGTACGACTGAAAAAGGTGGTGGAAGCCATGTTTATTTTTCACCTGTAGTACGACCACCAGTGGGCAACCCTAGCCAGGGTTGCACCTAGCCTTTCTGCTGTCTGAGGCGAAAACTGAAACGGCGCCCCCTCCCCACAATGCCAAAATTTCTTAACCTAACCTCTTTGCCACAATGAAAGCGTTGGCCCATGGCCCTTCCGCTGCCCCCTCTTGCCCCAACCTGGTGCTGCCTGAGGGATCGCCTCACCTGTCCTCAATGGTGGTGCACCCCTAACCCCAGGCCCATCAATATACTACCACAGAGGGCATTGTCACTCCAAACTAAGGTCCACTTTTTGGCCACTGTTAAGAGACTTCCTAAGTCCCTCACATGTGTCCTTCTACAGGTGGGCCGGCTCCACTCGACAGCTACAGTTGCTCACAGTCCACTCTTATAACTCAAGGAGTCACCGAACCATGGGGCTGAGCAGGAGGTTGTCTTTAAGCTCCTTAGCCCATATTTGCCAACTTTCCTGGAACATCCAGGAGGCTCCCATGGAAAAGGGAAGAGTTGGCAATTCTCCCATGAATCACATGGAGGCTGCTTTTTTCCCCCCTAGGGGCGGACTGGGAAATTAAAGTGGTCCCGGAAAAAAAAACTAAAAGTGGCCCCATGTTGTAGGTGGGTCCAAATTGACAGAAGGGGGGACAAAAGACATAGGCGGGGCCAGCAATACCGTAGAGCTGAACAAAGTACCACCCCAGCGGAACCAAATACCACAGTGCAGCACAAAATGCTGCCGCCTGTGCTACAGTATGAAACCATGTCATCGTCATGAGGAGGGTCATACAGTTGAATTCAGGAGGGTGCCTGCAGCTGCTGTCCAGGTGGGTAAGTGTCTGATGCTCCTTCATTAATTAATGCTGAGAGCATCAGATCTTTATTTAGATGGCTGGAGGCCAAGAGGAGGGCTTTGGTGGCCCTCTGGGCATTGGCCCACCAGGAGATTTCGCCCACATTTCTCCCGGAAAGTACCCCTACATGAACTCTGCACGTAGCGCTGTTATAGTGTGTCCCTAAATGCAGCCCTGGTGCCCGTAGGACATGTCAAGAAACGGGGAGTGATGCATCACAAAGGGGGTGGGACCTACCAGTAAAGGGGTGGGGTCTTGAAAAGGGGAGAATCCACACGTAGTGTTTAGCGAATTGAAGTCCACAAAGTAAAATTTCCTTGTGTTTTGTGGTCACGAATCGATTTAACCTGAAATAGTGCATAAAACAACAAAAAAATCATAGTTACCTGCTCCATTTGCGGCGGGCCGGCCGCCATCTTGTTTGCAGATCTCGGCCGAAATCCTGTGAACAGTATAATACTAATGTATAATGTCAGTACACCGCTGGTGTGATGATGTCATCTGGGGCCATGCAAGATTTCTTGTCAGATCCTCAAGCAAGATGATGGCGGCCAGCCCATTCTGAGCAAATCGAGAAGGTAAGTATGATTTTTTTTTTAATTTTTAAATTTTACACCGGATTATTGTATGAACGCGGCATCTGAAGGGTTCTGAACAGATCTCTTTCCAGTCAGAATGCATGAAGACCAAACAGAAACTTTTTTTTCCGGTATTGAGATCCTCTGCCTGAGCTCAATACCGGAAAACAACAAAGCAAGTGTGAAAGTAGCCTAATTAATGAGACAACAATTAATGTCCTGAGCAGACATTCCCTGGGTAATGAAGCTTTCCATTGAAAGGCCTTATTCACACTTCAGTGAATCAGGGACACGTGTGGTAAGTGTTCTCCAGGCACAGCACACGTACCCATTGATTTTAATGTGTTTATTGACACATCAGTGAAAAACTACCTAGACGTGCTTTATTTTGGTCCAAACGTGCTCATTGAAGTCTATGGGTCTGTGAAAAACCACAGATACAACATGGATAATATCAGGGTTCTGTCAGTGATTTTTCACCTACCACTGATGCTCTGAAAACATGGATCCTTTAGGGACATCTTCATGGATGAACCACTGACCGTCTTGTCACCGATGTCATCATGGACGTATGAATAAGGCCTAAGTATGCATTACCCCAAAAACAGCCTAAAATGACAACAAATAATGGCACATAATACAAACAGACGTAATAAAGACCAGTAGTATCGTGTAACATGAGCCAAAGGCTTGGAAGTGGCCGCCGCTCCAGTTACTTACTTTCTCTGCCCCCTAGCAACTGAGGTGAGCTCCAGATCCGGCGCTCGCTCCTCTCACCATCAAGTTCACTCGCAGCTGTCAGAGGTGTAACTTAAACCCTTCACTTGTCAGAGTCGGAATGATATTTTGCCAATAGGAAGGAAGGGATGACACGGGATCAGAGATGTTTGCTCAGATGTTGATCTTTCAGCTGCAGGCTATCTTCTCCCTGGAACCATGAATGGAGATCACAGGCAGCTAACCCTTCCCTATATCAGATGCCCACCGTGGCCCAAGGGACGACCATTTAACTGCATGTTATTGTTCGGTATTTGACTTAGACACTGACCTGTGCTGTGACTTTTCTTTTATCACTTTCTATAAAATTCAGCTGTATCTTACTTCTGGGAGAGCTGGCTGACAACCAGCATTTGCATCATTAAGGGGGTTGTCACCCAGCTTTCTTTGAGCATCAAACAACCAGTCTGCCTAGTGAGTAGGCTGGGGCTACATGGAACCCATCACGCGTCCAAAGATCGTTGGAACTGGATGGGGTTCTGCAAGTCGTTACCCCAGAATCCAAATGAATCCAACATCACATTGGCCTCCTGGTCATCCATTGTATAGAAGAAATGCTGAAGGCACCACCCAATCTTAGGATTCTCGTGGAGATATAGCCATCACTTTCTCTGGTTGGAAACCCTCTTCATATCAACCATATAAATTAGCTTTTGGTTGGCCCTTCAGCTTATATCTGACCCTCTTTTCTCCAGAGATAAGCAGCCGCAGCGTTGACTGGCAGCCACTATTCTCCACTGAGATAATCCCATTTGACCAAGCCAGACATGCATTTAAAGGCGTTGTCTCACTTCAGCAAATAGCATGTATTACGTGGAGAAAGTTAATACAAGGCACTTACTAATGTATTGTGATTATCCATATTGCCTCCTTTGCTGGCTGGGTTAATTTTTCCATCACATTATACACTGCTCGTCAGGGCCGTTGTAAGACATTGGTGGGCCCAGTGCAAAGATCAAGAGTGGGCCCCCCCCCTTTCGGGTAAACTTTACAGATTGCAAAATGGCTAACTTTTTTTTCTTAACAAGTCGCATCATTGTGTTTATTATCTCTGTACAGTGACATCGCTGTGTGTATTATCCCTGTACGGTGACATCTCTGTGTTTATTATCTCTGTACAGTGACATCGCTGTGTGTATTATCCCTGTACTGTGACATCACTGTGTTTATTATCCCTGTACTGTGACATCACTGTGTTTATTATCCCTGTACTGTGACATCTCTGTGTTTATTATCCCTGTACGGTGACATCACTGTGTTTATTATCCCTGTACAGTGACATCACTGTGTTTATTATCCCTGTACGGTGACATCTCTGTGTTTATTATCTCTGTACAGTGACATCGCTGTGTTTATTATCCCTGTACTGTGACATCGCTGTGTGTATTATCTCTGTACAGTGACATCGCTGTGTGTATTATCTCTGTACGGTGACATCGCTGTGTGTATTATCCCTGTACGGTGACATCGCTGTGTTTATTATCCCTGTACAGTGACATCACTGTGTTTATTATCCCTGTACTGTGACATCACTGTGTTTATTATCCCTGTACAGTGACATCGCTGTGTGTATTATCCCAGTGCAGGAAGAGGTAAGTGGTCTGCCGCTGCTGGTTGTATCTGGCTGGTGAAGGAAAAAAGGGGGGGACCCCACGCCATTTTTTTACAAAAATAATTAAATAATTTAAAAAAAAATGGCGTGGGGTCCCCCCCTTTTTTCCTTTTCCAGCCAGATACAACCAGCAGCGGCAGCCTGGCACTACCAGGGTGGGAAGGGACACGGTTATTGGCCCTTCCCAGCCTAATGGTATCAGCCTGCAGCCGCCCCAGAGCCAGACCCTCAATTTTGAAGGTCCGGTCCTGCGGGTACCTGGCTCTTCCCGGCACCCCTGGTGGCGGTGGGTGCCGAGGTAATAATGTTGGGGTTAGTGCTGGCCTGCCATACCGGCAAGCACTAAGCCCAGTATTAGTAATCAGGGCCGTCTGTAGATAGCCATAATTACTAAAACTGTAGTATTGTAAAAAAAAAAAATACACACACACAAGTATAAAACATTTTATTGAAATAAACACTCCCCCAGACCCCTGTTTGACCATTTTATTAAAAAAAAAAAAAAAAAAGATGGTCCGACGTAGTCCACCGAATCCGACGTAGTCCTCTGCATTCACGACCCTGAAAAATAGAAAACAAACACACAAACACAGACCACTTACCTCTTCCTGCAGTGGGATAATACACACAGCGATGTCACAGTACAGGGATAATAAACACAGTGATGTCACTGTACAGAGATAATAAACACAGTGATGTCAGTGTACAGGGATAATAAACACAGTGATGTCACCGTACAGAGATAATAAACACAGTGATGTCACAGTACAGGGATAATAAACACAGTGATGTCACAGTACAGAGATAATAAACACAGTGATGTCACAGTACAGAGATAATAAACACAATGATGTCACCGTACAGAGATAATAAACACAGTGATGTCACAGTACAGAGATAATAAACACCAGTGATGTCACAGTACAGGGATAATAAACACAGTGATGTCACAGTATAGGGATAATAAACACAGTGATGTCACCGTACAGAGATAATAAACACAGTGATGTCACTGTACAGAGATAATAAACACAGTGATGTCACCGTACAGAGATAATACACACAGTGATGTCACCGTACAGAGATAATAAACACAGTGATGTCACAGTACAGGGATCGGCGTCTCGTGGCCCAATCAGACCTCAGATCAGCGTCTCGTGCCCCCATCAGACCTCAGGTCAGCTCTTGTGCCCCCATCCATCAGACCTCAGGTCAGCCATTTTTGCCCCCATCAGACCTCAGGTCAGCCAAACCACACACACCCCCCCCCCCCCGGGGGCCCCAGCCACAAAAAATACTTACAAAAAGCTTCTCCTTCTCCTGCGCGCGCCTTCTTCTCCTGCAGTGTGTGATCCCTTGAGACCTGTGACCCAGCGCTGGATCTCGCGGGATCACACAGCCAGCCCAGGAGGAAGCGCGCAGCCAGGAGTCGGAGACCGACGCCAGCGGAAGGGTAAGAATCATTAACGGGCCCCGCCCCCCCCCCCCAGTGTCCTAGAGTCCGGGCCCCATAGGGCAGTACCAGTTGTACTGCCCTATCGGCGGCCCATACCGGCCGGTTGTAAGGGGGGGCCCCCCCCCACGTGACCTATTGGTGGGCCCGGTGCAGATGCACCAGATGCCCTATGAATAAAGCGGCCCTGCTGCTCATTTCCATGGTTACAACCGCCCTGCAATCCATCAGTGGTGGTCGTGCTTGCACACTATGGGAAAAAGCATCAGCCTATGTGAACTCCCAGAGTCCCGGGCACCAGAGAGGCTAGTGCTTTTTCTTATAATGTGCAAGCACGACCACCACTGATGGATTGCAAGGTGGACGTAACCATGGAAACGAGCATTGTATAATGTGATGGAAAAATGAATCCAGCCAGCAAAGGAAGCAATATGGATAATCACAATACATCAGTAAGTGGCTTGTTTTAACTTTCTCTACATGATAAATGCCATTTGCTGAAGTGACACAACCCCTTTAAACCCCCTTAAGAACTGGGCCAATTTTAGTTTTTTGCATTTTCGTTTTTTACTTTCGTCCTTCCCGAAGGTTTTCCATTCACATAGCCATATGAGGGTTTGTTTTCTGCAAGACAAGTTGTGCTTTGAGCTGCTGTTTTATGTTGCATATGATGTAAGCCTATTTGGTTTAACTGACCTTTTACCTTTATTTGGCAGGTCAGTGCAATTACAGTGATACCACATTTATATCTTTTTGTGTGTGTTTTAATACCTAAAAACAGGAAAAAACAGGAAAACTTTGAAAAAAATTATTTTTCTTGGCATCACCATATACTGACCCCCATAACCTTTTTATAGTTAAGACTACAAAGCTGTGTGGCGGCTCATTTTTCGTGAGGTCATCTGTAGTTTTTATTGATACCATTTTAGACTGTGCATGATTTTTTGATCATTTTTTATTTAATTTTTTTTGGGAGGGGGGTGAAGTCAAGAAAAAATGACGAATTGGCCACTTGATTTTTTTTTTTTTTTGCTACAACGTTCACCATCCAAGATAAATATGTTTATATTTTAATACTTTTAGGTCCCATTCACACGACTGTATTATTGCAGGTCCGCAAAAATGCCCCATTGAAAATGCTTATACTTGTCCATTCTTGCGGACAAGTACAGGACATGTTTTCTTTTTTTTGCGGGAGCACTTCCGTAAGAAAAGGAAGTTTTTCATTTTTTTTCTCCTATGGAAATTGAATGGGTCCGCATGGGTCCGCATCTTATCCGCAAAATTGCGGATAAGATGCGGAAATGTACATACGGTCGTGTGAATGGGCCCTTAATAAGTGATAAATATGACTGTTATTTTTTTATTATTTATTTTTATTTTTAACATGGGATGACATCCATCATGCCTTAACCATTGGCTCTCTACCTGAAACACCACTCTGCCTCTTTTACATGCAGCCACAGTAAAAACATGTATTTTTTAAACAAAATTGTGCGCCGATTAATTTTATAATATATTTTTAAAGGGTCCAAGTTCCATTTTTATGACATGGTGCACCACAACCCCTGCTTGATTTCCCTAAGTCATAGAATAAAATTCTGGCTGTCTGCAGACCCCACTAGAGGCCCCTTACTGCATTAGGATATGTTATTGACTTCAATGGGAGGTGTATAAATCTGTCTTCAATTAGCCCCCTCTAGTGGTAGCTGTAGGCAGCTCAAATTTTGTCCTTAAAAGAAGACCTTTCACCTTTCTGGGCATGCCTTATTTAGTAAACACCTGTATTCCCCATGCATCTTTTCTTAGAACTCTACATTGTGCCGTTCCTCTGTTATTCCTCCTGGAGATTTATTAATACATTGATAACTGGTTTTCCAGTTGGGAATATGTTCCTAACAGTCTGATACTGTGAAATCATAGCTGACAATATCAGAATGCGTACAGACAGACCCCTTATACTAGGTAATGTCAATGTCCATTTGTCAATTTATTAATATATTTCCAGGAGGACTAATAGAGAACAACATATTGCAGAGACGCTTCCGAATTTTTATTTCATGGAGAATGCAATCATTTACTAAAACAGACGTGTCAGAAGAGGTGACATCTCCTCTTTAAACCCTGTGCCTAAGTTTGGATAAAAGAAAAAAGTGTAAAACAGTGAATATTAGTGTTATTTTCAAAGCGATATTGGTTGGATTCTGGAGATATCTGACTAGTTCTATACGGCTACGACCCCCACCTCTGTTATATCACTTCATTTCTAGACATCACCAGAGGATGTGACAATGAAGGTGCAAGAGGGCGCACAATGGGGTTGTGAATACGGTAACAAAGGAGATACTTTGTGTCAAGTCGGGAGATACAATGAATTTGTATAGGATTTTTGTAACCTTGCGTGTCTAAACTGCGATCGTTCCCGGCCTAGCCTCTTACTTATAAATTTGTACAATGGACTTAAAAAAATAAACCCGTGACGGCTTCACACCAGGTGGCTGCGGCAGCTGTGGTTTAAATGAGTTTAAAAGCGAGTTCATTCTCTCCAAGTTCTTTTCTTCTTTGTTTCAACAAGAGTTGAGGCTTCGACGGGGGGGGGGGATGGTCCTTATGTGAAAAGGGTTATTGGTTATAAATGTTCCGTAAATTTCCCCGCTGATGGGGGGAAAAGAGGCCTCAGCTGATGGCTTTGTTAACAGACTCATCGCTGGTTCCTTGAGTGAAAGATGGAGAAGTAATGAGGCAGGTAACAGGTGTGGGAGGGGAAACCATAATACAAACACTCCCGGCCGAGGCCTAGATTCCAATCCAGTGACAGCGCCAGGCATTCGAGCTCACAAGAGGCTTCACGTAGGTTCCTCCTTCACGTTGTCATTGACCCAGCACTGTATACAACACGCAAATAAAGGAAACCATTGTCGGTATATTACGCAGAGATCTAGAAGGTCAGCGACACCGTCACAGGTTTAGGGGACCATATGCCCCAACTGATGCAAATAAAAGATGGACGAAGGAGGTTGTACTGATCACAGAGAGGATTATATGGTGGTATAGAAATGAGCGGTGAGGTTATTTCTGGCTTTTATGGATACATCGCTGATCTTGTAAAGTATGTATGGATCGGGGATAACTTTCACGGTGGCTCAGTGGTTAGCGCTGGGGTCCTAGGTTCAAATCTGACCAAGGACAACATCTGCACGGAGTTTGTATGTTCTCCTCGTGTTTGTGTGGGTTTCCTCAGGGTTCTCCGGTTTCTTCCCACACTCCAAATACATACTGATAGGGAACTTAGATTGTGAGTCCCATTGAGGACAGCGTGATACTAATGTCTGTAAAGTACATGCGGAATATAGTGGCGCTATATAGGTGCATAAAATAAATAAATACTTGCCACAGCCTCTTTCATTCATTTTTAGGCTACTTGCACACTAGAGTTTTTGAGGGATCCGACAGGGTTCAGCAAAAACGCTTCCGTTACTGATAATACAATCGTCTGCATCCGTAATGAACGGATCCGGTTGTATTATCTTTAACATAGCCAAGACGGATCCGTCATGAACTCCATTGAAAGTCAATGGGGGACGGATCCGTTTTCTATTGTGTCAGAGTTAAACGGATCCGTCCCCATTGACTTGCATTGTGGGTCATGATGGATCCGTCTTGCTCCGCATCCCAGGATGGAAAGCAAACCCCAGCATGCTGCTCTCCGGTATAGGAATGGAACAGAATGCATTTTGGAGCACTCCGTTCTGTTCATTTACATTTTGTCCCCATTGACAATGAATGGGGACAAAACGGAAGCGTTTTTTTCCGGTATTGAGACCCTATGACGGATCTCAATACCGGAAAAGAGAAACGCTAGTGTGAAAGTAGACATAGACTGCAGGAGCCTGGCATACACTGACTCCGATCTCAGCTGTATCTAGGTAGTCAGACACTTCTCCATAAGCGCAATTGTGGGATGTCAATGGATTACAATAGCAGCTGAGGCCTAACAATGGCTGCATGCCTAACATGTTACCTATCAGGCCATGTCTGTGGCATACAGCCTATTAGTTTAACCTGTTAGTTTTACACTGCAAGGGTAGAATGGTTTGGTATTCTGAGATAGTGATGGCCTATCCAGAGGACCTAAACTTAATCCCTAAGAGATGTGGATAGTAACATAGTAACATAGTTTATAAGGCTGAAAAAAGGCCTCCGTCCATCCAGTTCAGCCTGTTATCCTGTAAGCTGATCCAGAGGAAGGCAAAAAACCATCATGAGGTACAAGCCAATTTTCCTCATCCTTCCCGACTCCAATCAGAATAATTCCCTGGATCAACGACCCCTCTCTAGTAACTATAACCTATAATATTATTACCTCCAGAAATACATCCAGGCCCCTCTTGAACTCTTTTAGTGAACTTACCATCACCACCTCCTCAGGCAGAGAGTCCCATAGTCTCACTGCTCTTACTGTAAAGAATCCTCTTCTATGTTTGTTTACAAACCTTCTTTCCTCCAGACGCAGAGGATGTCCCCTCGTCACAGTCACAGTCCTGGGGATAAATAGATAATGGGAGAGATCTCTGTACTGACCCCTGATATATTTATACATAGTTATTAGATCTCCCCTCAGTCGTCTTTTTTTTAAACTAAATAACCCTAATTTTCATAATTATGTCCCTACTAGGTGTGGATAGTCCTTAACTGGCTGTTATGGCCAATAGGGATTTCCCGGCTGTCTCACGCTCACCCGTTTACTAGCATTGTTGGGCAGCTGATTTGCAATTCTCTTGCATCAGAATCTGGGTTAGGTTGTCACCTAGCTTGGTCTGATTAAGTTAGGGTGGAGGTGTTGATTGCTTAGCCTTTTTATGTCCAGGTTCTTTCTTCTGTGGTTGCTGGGGATGGAGTATGCTCTGTGCATTTGATTCCAGATTTATTGCCAAGCTCTTGGCTATTGTGCTTTATCAGGTCGGTGTGCTGGAAGTCAAACCCCCACTGATCAGATGCTGATGACCTTTCCTGAGGAAAACTGATTGGGAGTCAAACTCCCACCGATCAGAAGCTGTAAACCTATCCTGAGGACAACCGATTGAGAGTTAAACCTCCGCGGATCAGATGCTGATGACCTATCCTGAGGACTACCGATTGGGTGTCAAGCCCCCACCGATCAGATGCTGATGACCTATCCTGAGGACAACCCTTTTAAAGTTTTTACAGATCAGTAGAGCACATGCTAAAGGGTTAGGGTTATTTCCTCCTTTGCCTGTAAGATAAACACTTTGTAAAATGACGTGGAAAATGTGTGGAAATTTACCTCACCGCCGATGAGCAGCCTGAAGAAGGATGAGGAGGAGGAGGAGGTCATGGTATTTAATGTTTATTATTGTCTAAACACATATTAGTTTTGATGGTTAAGTTTTGCAAGAAGTGAATTTCCCAAGACATTTTTTTAAGAACAATTTTGCAAAAAAAAAAAAATGTGTGCTTCGTAGACTATGCAAAAGGAGCTCTTTTATTAGACCTCATCATTTCAGCAAGCCGCTTCTCTATTTACAAATCCCTTCAACATCCCTGAAAATTCAGCCTTTGACTCTCACTCCTCCGTGATAGGGCTTGCCTTAAAAAACAGGATTATGTTTTCTTAAGGCAGCAAAAACACTCAACGGAGAGAAGAAAATAAACCATTCAAGGCCAAAGAAGTGAAAATTCTAAAGCTCTGGAGATTCCTAAGAGATAAGAAGAAGAAAAAAAAAAGAGAAGACTCTTAAACAGAAGTTCACCGTGTGATGTTTTCATAAGGGAAAGGAGAAGAATCTGAGACGTTCAAGGTGGGAGAAGACATTGACTTGTTGTTTCAAGCCTTGGCTGAAGAGGATGATGATGATGGGATTGGTGTTAATGTAGTGGACAGCAAAGGTTTCCCCTTCATGTTCTAACAAGGCATTGCTCAGCCCCGGCTTGTTTTAGGATCTCAGGAGGTTAAAAGGCCCAGGTGCACCTGTGCTCTAGACCAAACATATAACCCTTCAGAGGCTCAGTCCCAGGACAAAAAGGAACTTGCTGACAACTCGGTCAAGGTCCTTCTTCAAATACCTCAGATGTTACTGAGTCCAGCTCTGGAAAACAACGTGTCCTACAGCTCAGCCACCTGCTGGACATTCACCGCTCGCAGATCTTGACCTTTTTTCTTGGAGATGTTTTTGCTTTTCTCCGGAGGGAAGGGTATGATCACACGGGAGAAGCCATCATTGTTTTCAAAACAGTCCCAAATCAAAAGCTTATAGTCATAGACACTTATCATCCACCTGCAAGGCCTTCTAAATGGCTGCCATGTGTCTGAGAGCCCTGGTCGATGAGGACCTGGCAGCAGGCTAGTAAGGAATTGGCATTTTGCCATCACAGAGAAGAAGCATTCATTTGTATGTCCTCCTGGCATCCATTAATGCAAAAAATTAGGTAAAGAGTGCAGACACTGCTGGTATCTCTGTAAGGCTGGGGCTACATCTAGACTTTTTGTAGCACTTTTGATTTTAACAGGCACAAGACCACATACAAGTTAATTTACTGTTTGGACCACAGCTGTAGCTCAATACAGTAAAATTGGCTAAAAGTCCTACAAAAAGTCTAGGTGTAGCCTAGTAACTCGGGGAAACACGTATACCTACTGCCCGCATGCATGCTGCCATTTTGTTTTTAACTTCTGCAGAAATGTCCTATACTTCTCCACAAAACGGAAAAGTATAGAACATGTTCTATCTTTTTTGCAGAGCCGTGGAATGGACATATGGATGCGGACAGCACACAGTATGCTGTCCGCATCTTTTGTGGCTCCATTGAAATGAATGGATCCGCATCCAATCCACAAGATATGGTTGTGTGCTTGAAGCTACACCTAGACTTTTGGTAGCAGTGATAGCTGCAGTGCCAAAGATTGCATATAGGTCAATTTACTCGACTCAATAGTTAAAATAAATTAAAAATTCTACAAAAAGTCTAGGTGCAGCCCCAGCCTTGTAAGTAAGTACTGTATCTGTTGGGAACAGTCAAAAATGAATGGGAAAAATAAATGATGCTGCACTTATTAAACGAACACTCAGGGCATAAGTGATACACAGTGTCAGACGGGGGCGGTACGTGACACAGGAATTTCATTGGTGCTTTGAGAAAGCCTATGTCATGCAACAAGCCTTTAGGCTCTGCCTAGACACAACATAGAATTTCTTTCAATCACACATCCACCAAAAAATTCTCAAAGGGTTGACCATAATTCAGTTTACCGTATGCTTTATCCTCCTCCAGTGGTCCTGTAGGACAGACGCACTTGGATATATGCACAAACGTTATAGGCATTAATCCAGTGTTCATGTGAATAGCTGCAGTGGTGCACCTGATCATGGATGGTCCACCAGGAACTGGAAAGAGCAGGGGTGAAAGCCTTGGCGCTGGAACGGAGTGACATTCCATAGGACAGTGAGCCTTTTTTTACATTTATAGTTACCTGGCCATCTCAAATTTTAATTTTAATGCCTATGGAAATGTATAGAATTTTGGTTTTCCCTCTCCACTTCACCTCCATTCCTTGGTTGAACTTGGTGGAAACGTCTTTTTACAACCATACTATGCAGGGGCATATCTATAGGGGGTGCAGAGGTAGCAGTCGCTACCAGGCCCGAGAGCCTGAGGGGGCCCAAAGACCCTTGTGCTATATAAGAAGACACCAGAATTATAGAAAGTGCATGCTGGTCAAGTTACACCTCTGACTGGAGGGAAGGGGTTAGGGTCAAGAATTTGACATGGGGGGGCTTTCAATTTTTGCTTCACGCAGCACAAAGACTATGTGCTCCCCTGCCCCTGACCACAAAGCACTGAGGGAAGGGGGCCCAAGCGGAACCCTTGCACCAGGGCCCATGAGCCTTTAAGCTACGTCCCTGATACTATGTAACTAAGTGCAACATGACAACTGGTTCTAAAGTCTTAAAGGGGTTTCCAGGATTTTTTATATTGATGGCCTATCCACAGGACAGGCCATCAATAGCCGATTGCAGACGGTCTGACACCCCACTGATTAGAGTATATCCAGCAACAGAGCTAGACAGCTCCATCCATTGTGTCGTGGAGGAAACTGTTTACTGCAGTATTCACTTCAATGGGAGCAGTGCTGCAGTAACCGACTCCATCCACTACACCAGGGAAGGAGATGTGCAATTCTGGCGTCAGTGGGGAGTCGGACCCCCGTCAATCTAATTTTGATGGTCTATCACAAAGATAGTCCATCCATGTAAACATCCCAGGAATACCCCATTGTCAAGTAAAGTCACTGATAGTGCCCATAATGACATCAACACCCACATGACACATCACATTCATCCATCAGGGGACCCACCAGTCCAGGTCCCCCCAGATGATGTCATCAGCAGTGACGTCATCAACGTCCTTACTTTGTGTGATGTTATTCAAAGGAAGAGCTGTGCTTCAAATCACCTATAGGTGATTTTGCATCTGCGGCGGATGCTTTTGCAGTGACACATGTATGTCCTGAGCTCCATTTTGCACCAAGAAAGATGATGGCACCATCTGAATATAAAAATGAGTGCCAGGGACCATGTTTTATCCTACATAATAGGGTATATTCCACTAGAGGGGTCATTGAGGAGGTTCTTTATGCAGCCCCCAACGTCTCTAACAAAACTGATATTTTTAAGGGTTTCGGGGATACAAAAATTTTCTGTTTAAAATCTGGGTTCCTTCCAGATGCGGCTTCATAGACAGGAGACTGACTCTTTCGGAGGAGGTAATTATCGCACATAGACTGTGGCAGGAATGTATAGCATCAAATATTTGCACAACAGCGCCCTCTGCTGCTTTCTGTAGGATGAATCCTGTTCACTCTCAATATAGGTGACTTACACTTGACTGTCTTAACACACAGAGCCCTGGATGTGCAAAATGCACCAGTTAGGCTTCATTCACACGACCGTATGTGTTTTGCGGTCCGCAAATTGCGGATCCGCAATAAAAAAAAACGGATGGCATCCGTGTTTCCGTTTTTTTGCAGATCCATTGTAACAATGCCTATCCTTGTCAGCAAAACGGACAAGAATAGGACATGTTCTATCTTTTTTGCGGAACGGAAATGCGGACATAAGGAAATGGAATGCAAACGGAGTACCTTCCGTTTTTTTTGCGGACCCATTGAAATGAATGGTTCCACATACGGTCCGCAAAAAAAAAAGGAACGGACACGGAAACAAAATACGGTCATGTGAATGAAGCCTTAAGGTGTATTCAGCAGATGTTTTACAGGCACTGGAATTTTACAGTCTCATTTTGCTTTTATCCCCCCCGATGATGTCATCAATAATGACATCACCAAGGCCGTGATGTCAGCCCATGAACATTTATCATGCTCTGTCTTCTCTGCTTCCGAGGACAGCTGACTCTCAATTTATAGGGACAGCACCCCTTGTGATGTCATCGTCCCCACCTATAATGTCTGTCAACAGTCTGTGCTCTGGAAATTGCCCACATCATCATGTCAGTCCACTGCAATAGCCCCGCGATCAGATGTGAGCTGACTGTATCATAAATCCCCATGATACAGTCAGTTTGAGTCTGGGAAGCCGCGGTCAGCCTGGCAGAGGCAGCTGATACATAGACTATGTTTCCCGGGCCAGTCACAGTCATGTGCATGAGCCCTAAGTAAGAGCGGGTTCTCACCAGCACTAGGAATTCTGTTATAACAGAATCCAGAATTTTAGGACGGAATCGACAGGACATTTTTTTTCCTGCCATGAATAACGGAAAAAAGCGGAACCGCTATACGTGCCCATAGACATGTATTAGGACGGAGCAAAACGGAATGGCTCTTAAAGGCTTCCATTTTGAATTCCATCCTAAAATTCCACTATATTCCGTTATAACGGAATTCCTAGCGCTGTTGAGGGCTCATGTACATGACCGTATGTATTTTGCAGTCAGCAAAAAAACGGATCAGCAAAAAATATGGATGATGGCATGTGCAATCCGTATTTTGCGGAACGGAACAGCTGGCTCCTAATAGAACAGTCCTATCCTTGTCTGTAATGCAGAAACAAAATTCACACGGAGTACCTTCTGTTTTTTTTTTTTTTTTGTGGACCCATTGGAATGAATGGTTCCGCATACGGTCCGCAAAAACAACAGAGCGGACACGGAAAGAAAATTAATTTGTGTACATGAGTCCCAAGTCAAAATGTGTAATTTCCTGTCAAGTGATGTTGAAAATTGCAAAACTGAATTTCACATGTGGCGCGGATTTTAACCATTTTAACCATTGCAATGCATAGGGTGAAATCCGTGATGACTCCACATACAGAATCTGCATGTAATAGATCTAGTACGTGAGAAATTTATGTCATGGCTTCATCATGTCCCTCAAAGGGCCGAATAGAAGGAGCAAAGACGAGGTAGAGGGCACCTCCTGCTTCACCAGGGGCATGGTGGATGCTTTAGTGAAAGTTCACCACACATTTCAGAAGTCATCTTTTTCTTCCTCTGGCACTAGACACCTTTCAAATTTTTTCCCTCGGAAAATCTATAATCAGTTTTCCATGGGATTTCTTTCAGGAAATCATGTGTGAAGCCATCTGCTGGAATTTTCCTGGGCGCACGCTTATCAGCCACCCACACATCAGGTGACAACTACTTTTCCCCAGAAGGCTGCATCACAGCTCCTATAGAAGTGCATGCAGTCTTTACTATACCTCCAATATCATACCCAGTGCAGACCTATGTGTGTCACTATACGGCAATTTTAAAGGCACTGGACACTTTCTAAAAGAACATCTAGAAGGCGCTAATCCAGTGAGCACCATTCTAGGAAAAACCAAGCAGGGTTGTAGAGTCGGAGTCAAGGCTAGATTTGGATGCAGTCAGACGTCTGAGGCGGTAGAAAAGTACCAACTCCAGCTTAAAAAAATATTATGTTATTAATATTGTGTAATTAATTTATTAGTTATCATATAAATTTAGAAAAGTTTAGAAATGTTAATCATAAATTTATTTTATGTTCTATCAATCTAAGGTCCTTATTCTTCAAAATCAGTGATAAGCAGGATGTTCTAGTGGTGATAGATAATCAGCTCTCACCTCTCCTGTGTTCCCCCTTCCCTTATACTATAATCAGTGATAAACAGGGTGTTCTAGTGGTGATAGATAATCAGGTCTCACCTCTCCTGTGTTCTCTCCTGTCCTTATACTATACACAGTGATAAGCAGGATGTTCTAGTGGGGATAGATAATCAGTTCTCACCTCTCCTGTGTTCCCCCTGTCCCTTATACTATAATCAGTGATAAGCAGGGTGTTCTAGTGGTGATAGATAATCAGTTCTCGCCTCTCCTGTATTCTCTCCTGTCGTTATACTATAATCAGTGATAAGCAGGATGTTCTAGTGATGATAGATAATCAGCTCTCACCTCTCCTGTGTTCTCTCCTGTCGTTATACTATAATCAGTGATAAGCAGGGTGTTCTAGTGATGATAGATAATCAGCTCTCACCTCTCCTGTGTTCTCTCCTGTCCTTATACTGTAATCAGTGATACGCAGGGTGTTCTAGTGGTGATATACACTCACCGGCCACTTTATTAGGTACACCATGCTAGTAACGGGTTGGACCCCCTTTTGCCTTCAGAACTGCCTCAATTCTTCGTGGCATAGATTCAACAAGGTGCTGGAAGCATTCCTCAGAGATGTTGGTCCATATTGACATGATGGCATCTCACAGTTGCCGCAGATTTGTCGGCTGCACATCCATGATGCGAATCTCCCGTTCCACCACATCCCAAAGATGCTCTATTGGATTGAGATCTGGTGACTGTGGAGGCCATTTGAGTACAGTGAACTCATTGTCATGTTCAAGAAACCAGTCTGAGATGATTCCAGCTTTATGACATGGCGCATTATCCTGCTGAAAGTAGCCATCAGATGTTGGGTACATTGTGGTCATAAAGGGATGGACATGGTCAGCAACAATACTCAGGTAGGCTGTGGCGTTGCAACGATGTTCAATTGGTACCAAGGGGCCCAAAGAGTGCCAAGAAAATATTCCCCACACCATGACACCACCACCACCAGCTTGAACCGTTGATACAAGGCAGGATGGATCCATGCTTTCATGTTGTTGACGCCAAATTCTGACCCTACCATCCGAATGTCGCAGCAGAAATCGAGACTCATCAGACCAGGCAACGTTTTTCCAATCTTCTACTGTCCAATTTCGATGAGCTTGTGCAAATTGTAGCCTCAGTTTCCTGTTCTTAGCTGAAAGGAGTGGGACCCGGTGTGGTCTTCTGCTGCTGTAGCCCATCTGCCTCAAAGTTCGACGTACTGTGCGTTCAGAGATGCTCTTCTGCCTACCTTGGTTGTAATGGGTGGCAATTTGAGTCACTGTTGCCTTTCTATCAGCTCGAACCAGTCTGCCCATTCTCCTCTGACCTCTGGCATCAACAAGGCATTTCCGCCCACAGAACTGCCGCTCACTGGATGTTTTTTCTTTTTCGGACCATTCTCTGTAAACCCTAGAGATGGTTGTGCGTGAAAATCCCAGTAGATCAGCAGTTTCTGAAATACTCAGACCAGCCCTTCTGGCACCAACAACCATGCCACGTTCAAAGGCACTCAAATCACCTTTCTTCCCCATACTGATGCTCGGTTTGAACTGCAGGAGATTGTCTTGACCATGTCTACATGCCTAAATGCACTGAGTTGCCGCCATGTGATTGGCTGATTAGAAATTAAGTGTTAACGAGCAGTTGGACAGGTGTACCTAATAAAGTGGCCAGTGAGTGTATAATCAGTTCTCACCTCTCCTGTGTTCTCTCCTGTCCTTATACTATACAGAGTGATAAGCAGGGTGTTCTAGTGGTGATAGATAATCAGTTCTTCCCTCTCCTGTGTTCTCTCCTGTCCTTATGCTATAATCAGTGATAAGCAGGATAATCTAGTGGTGATAGATAATCATTTCTCACCTCCCCTACTGGAAGTTCACTACTGGACATGCCTGCAGTCATCTCCGAACTCCTAGACAGAACAGGAAGACAGAGGTTTTCCAGGAATAAGTAACTTTTCACGGGAATCTGCAACCTGCCTCTGCTATGGAAAGAATCATACTTATCTACTCCCCACCGCTCTGGTCCTGCGTGCCGGCTCCAGTGTGCCCATCTTCTGGTCCGGGGCTGGTTTAATTAGTCCCTGCATGAGTATAATCATCTTCTCTGCTGCAGCCAATACTTCAGCAGTGATGTATCTCTTGTGGATACGAGTCACTGGCTGCAGCGGAGCAGATGAGCGTACCGGAGAGGAATAAGCCACAGACCGGAAGATGGATGCACGGGACGCAGTGTGCAGGACTGGAGCTGCTGATAGCCACAGTGCTGTGAGCATCTGTGAAAAGTGATTTTTTTAATCCCCCGGACAACCCTTTTATGGCAAGCACTGAATATTGCAGCTACACTTTTTACCGGTTTCTTTTATTCCCGTTTAGACTTGTGCATGATTCTTTGCCTTTCCTGGACATACAGTCATGGCCAAAAGTTTTGAGAATGATACAAATATTATATTTTCACATGATCTGCTGCCCTCTGGTTTTTATGTGTGTTTGTCAGATGTTTTTATCACATACAGAAATATAATTGCAATCATATTATCAGTAACAAAAGCTTATATTGACAGTTAGAATGAGTTAATGCAGCAAGTCAATATTTGCAGTGTTGACCCTTCTTCTTCAGGACCTCTGCAATTCTCCCTGGCATGCTCTCAATCAACTTCTGGACCAAATCCTGACTGATAGCAGTCCATTCTTGCACAATCAATGCTTGCATTTTGTCAGAATTTGTAGGTTTTTGTTTGTCCACCCGTCTCTTGATGATTGACAACAAGTTCTCAATGGGATTAAGATCTGGGGAGTTTCCAGGCCATGGACCCAAAATCTCTATGTTTTGTTCCCTGAGCCATTTAGTTATCACCTTTGCTTTATGGCAAGGTGCTCCATCATGCTGGAAAAGACATTGTTGATCGCCAAACTGCTCTTGGACGGTTGGGAGAAGTTGCTCTCGGAGGACATTCTGGTACCATTCTTTATTCATGGCTGTGTTTTTAGGCAAGACTGTGAGAGAGCCGATTCCCTTGGCTGAGAAGCAACCCCACACATGAATGGTTTCAGGATGCTTTACAGTTGGCATGAGACAAGACTGGTGGTAGCGCTCACCTCGTCTTCTCCCAATAAGCTGTTTTCCAGATGTCCCAATCGAAAAGGGGATTCATCAGAGAAAATGACTTTCCCCCAGTCCTCAGCAGTCCACTCCCTGTACCTTTTGCAGAATATCAGTCTGTCCCTGATGTTTTTTCTGGAGAGAAGTGGCTTCTTTGCTGCCCTCCTTGAGACCAGGCCTTGCTCCAAGAGTCTCCGCCTCACAGTGCGTGCAGATGCACTCACACCTGCCTGCTGCCATTCCTGAGCAAGCTCTGCACTGCTGGTAGCCCGATCCCGCAGCTGAAACACTTTTAAGAGACGGTCCTGGCGCTTGCTGGTCTTTCTAGGGCGCCCTGGAGCCTTTTTGGCAACAATGGAACCTCTCTCCTTGAAGTTCTTGATGAAGCGATAGATTGTTGACTGAGGTGCAATCTTTCTAGCTGCGATACTCTTCCCTGTTAGGCCATTTTTGTGCAGTGCAATGATGACTGCACGTGTTTCTTTAGAGATAGCCATGGTTAACAGAAGAGAAACAATGATGCCAAGCACCAGCCTCCTTTTAAAGTGTCCAGTGGTGTCATTCTTACTTAATCATGACAGATTGATCTCCAGCCCTGTCCTCATCAACACCCACACCTGTGTTAATGGAGCAATCACTGAAACGATGTTAGCTGGTCCTTTTAAGGCAGGGCTGCAATTATGTTGAAATGTGTTTTGGGGGATAAAGTTCATTTTCTAGGCAAATATTGACTTTGCAAGTAATTGCTGTTAAGCTGATCACTCTTTATAACATTCTGGAGTATATGTAAATTGCCATTATAAAAACTGAAGCAGTAGACTTTGTAAAAATTAATATTTGTATCATTCTCAAAACTTTTGGCCATGACTGTACATACAGAGCTTTTCTAACAAATTCATAGATTTCTTATAATTAAGTGTATAACAGAAGAGAGAAAAGACAGTAGGCGGCGCCTTATGTGTTGTATTGTCTTACGGGGTTGATATATAGGAGGAGAGGTGCCCTGCATCTTTCTCCACTTCTTTTAAGTGTAGAACAGGGTTTTCCAGTTAAATGCATAGCACATTACATATTTACTTCCAGGAATTTAAAAAATGTTCAAGAATTTCAGAAATAATAAATTTGGTTTAAAGTGTAACTGTCATGTTTTTTTTTTTATTTGCTAGCTTATACTGAGTTAGTCTGTCAATTATTGCCAAAAGATCTGTAATTACCTTATAATAACAGCTTTCATTAATGTCCCCTGCCCCTTTCCACTGGTCCCTTAAAACAGTGGCCCCCAACCTTTTTTGCACCAAGGCCCGGTTTCTCGCTAGACAATTTCCCCAGGGCCCGGGGGGGGGGGGGGGTTGGGGGTGTCGTTGGATGATGGGGGGGGGGGCGCTGCGGCTGTTGGGGGGCGGAGCATAGTGCCCCCACTCAGTAGTTATTCCCCATTAGTGCCCCCAAACAGTAGTTATAGTAGCATAGTGCCCCCACACAGTAGTTATAGTGCCCATAGTGCCCCCACACAGTAGTTATAGTAGCATAGTGCCCCCCACACAGTAGTTATAGTGCCCCCACACAGTAGTTATAGTGCCCATAGTGCCCCCACACAGTAGTTATAGTAGCATAGTGCCCCCACACAGTAGTTATAGTGCCCATAGTGCCCCCACACAGTAGTTATAGTAGCATAGTGCCCCCACACAGTAGTTATAGTGCCCCCACACAGTAGTTATAGTGCCCATAGTGCCCCCCACACAGTAGTTATAGTGCCCCCACACAGTAGTTATAGTTCCCATAGTGCCCCCCACACAGTAGTTATAGTGCCCCCACACAGTAGTCATAGTGCCCCCACACAGTAGTTATAGTGCCCATAGTGCCCCCACACAGTAGTGCCCATAGTGCTCCTCTCCTTCAGTTTTGTACAATAAAAAAAAAACAAACACTTATACTTACCTCCATCAGCCTGGCAGCGCTGCGATGCAGGCCTCCTCCGGCCTGTGTCCCGCTCTGCACGGCTCAGGCGGCGCGATGACGTCATCGCACCGCCTGAGCTGGCCTCTGATAGGCTGCAGGCCTAGTGCCTGTAGCCTATCAGAGGAACGGGCAGGGGAGACGCCTCTCCCTCCCCTGCCCCACCGCAGCACAGGCATCTGTATCGCCGTCCTGAGGACGGCGATACAGATGACTATGGAGATGAGCGCTTCCACAATGGAAGCGCTTATCTCCTTGTCCCCTGCCACCGCCGCGGCCCGGCAGACATCGATTCAGGGCCCGGTCCTGGGCCGCGGCCCGGTGGTTGGGGACCGCTGCCTTAAAAGACTGTTGCTATGGCTCAAGAAGACAGGAAGACAGAGGGGCGGTCCTTCACACTGCATGCCTGCATTAGGCTTCAGAGTCAGGAGGTGTCTCTCAGTAATCCAATCTGATTGGCTGGCAGGAAGCTGCTGGCTACAACAAGTGTGTATGTGACGTGAGGGACAGGGGCGGATTGGCAATGTACCCTGCCGGGAAGATTCCCGGTTGGCTGATTGCCTTTTACTATGTTGGGGGCCACTGGCACTGTGTGCACACAGGGCCGGCACCCTAAGATGTGTATGACAGACTGTACCTCATATCGCAGGTCCTGCTGTGGGTGGAATACTTTGAAGCTGCTGCTCCTCCCCTCACTTAGCAGCAGCCACCAACAGGGATACTGTGGAGCTTCAATGGCCTCGCACAGGCTGAACAGCAGAGAGAGGGATAGTGCGGGAGCCCAGCACTGCTCCTCCCCCTTCACTCCAGTGCCGAACGAAGCAGACGCTGATTTATGGAGCAGCTGCAGTCGTCTGCCCTGTAGACAGATCTAGCGGCACGGAAGTAAGGGCTGCCCCTCCTGACCCACTGCTGAGAGCTGAGTCTGATTGTGTGTAGTTTAGTTTAAAAGTTGTTTGGTCAATGTTTATTTAATTCACTTTATCTTTATGGGCTGCGGACTCCTCAAAGTAGGGAAGGGTTGTTGGGGGGGGGGGGGGGGGGGGGGGGGGGGGGAGGTGAAGCAGCTGTCAATCAATTGGCCATAGCTGAACAAGATAATGTCCTGCATAAACATAACATTACACTTGTGTCAGTGGTAAATAATCGTCAGTTCCACTATACACACCAGGACCCCTGGAGTAATAGAGGACTCCATTGGATTGCCTGTATAGTGGCAGTAAAGCTGTATAGGCAGCTGTGGGTGTTTTTGCATCTGTAACACTCACTGCTGCTGTTATGTTGTATAAGGGCTCATGCACATGGCCATGTGCCAGTCGGGCCATATTGCAGCCCCCAAACAGCGGGTCTGCAATATACGGTCACCAGCCGTTTGCGCACCGCATCACGGATGCGGACCCATTCACTTCAGTGTCATGTGGAACGGAGCCCCACGAAGGCACTATGGAGCCTCCGCATCGCAAAAAAAAAAAAAAAAAAAAAAAAAAAAAAAAAAAGAACGTGTTCAAACAGGCACTATTTTTTTTGCACTGCAGATGGATCCCAGACCTATTCAAGTTGAATGGGCCTGCATCCATCTGCAGCAACCACAAGGATGTTGCCTGTGCATTTTGGTGCAGCAAAGAAAAAAAAAAATGCACCTCACATACAGTTTTTGCAACAACATACTAGCATTTATGGTGCATTTTTTCGGCCAGCAAAAGGAAAAAAACACAGCAAAACTAAATTAACTAAAACTACAGTTAAAGTAATGTAATTTGGGTCTGTTGTGTTTACTGGAAGAAATCGCACAATCAATGCAAGTATATTGTTGCGTTTTTTTTGCCACACCAAAAATGCGGCAGAACCACTATATGTGCCAGCACCCTTTATAAACTTGCAGTTTACTGCATCATTCAATTAATCAAGTAAAAGCAATCTGTGCATTCAGATCTTTAGGAATAATAAGGGTCATTCATGAATGGCACTAAGCCAGGTTTTGGTGGAAAAAAAAAAGCAAAAGCAAGGACTTAACCTGACATCAAGTCAATCATGTCTTCACACGAGAAAAAAAAAAAAAAAAAAAAAAAGTGAAAAAATCGTCCCCTTCAATTGTCTTGGGGCTGTCGGTCCGTGAAAACTGACAAAGTAGGATGTCCTACTTTTTTGACGGCCATTACTCATGGGCCGCCACAAAGCAGCCATGTGAATAACGCCATAGACTACCATTGTTTTTAAAACTGTCATGCAAGATGTTCTACACTGTCGTGTGAATGTAGCCTTACCTGAGCACGGTTTCCTTCTGATCCATGGTTTGTAAACAGCGGCCAACAAGATGGCAGAGATGTGGGTAAATCACATGATTATTGACCTGAATGCATCCTTCTCTGCTCCTATACAGCACATTCCACCGCTTCCTCGAGGAGCAATGTGGCTTTTTTTTGCCAATTTTTCTTGCAGATTTCTACATCCCCACATTGAAATGAATGGAGACATTCTGCTGCAGAAAAGCTGCAACACATCATTATATTATTCTGCAGCGGATCACAGGGCAGAGAGTAACGTTTTTTTCAGCCGCCATAGGATAACGTGGGGGGGGGGGGGATTTAGTCTTTATGCCGTGTATTTTCATGTGTGAAGGCACCCTTATGTGTATGGCATGGGTCAGCAACCTGCAAATCCCATCATGCTCCATTGACTTCTATGAAATTTTCGAAAATGGACAAACAAGTGTGCATGTTGGGAGTCATAGTTCCACCACAGCCGCACTTCCGGAGGTTGCTGATCCCTGGTGTAAAGTAATATGCAACAGACAATCACTAGTAGAGGTGCACTGCGGCGGTAATGCAATTGACAATATATGGCTAAACCCTCACACTGATGTTAAAATGAGACTTTCGCTAATATATTCTTATATCAAGAACATACCGGAGCCCGAGCACCGCGTCAAGGTATCTCAGAGTGGCTCGGGACCTAGCGCTAACCTACCTTGCCGTATGGGCAATTGCGGAAGGACAAACAGCAACCAACTCCTAGTTGCCTCCAGCGTGAAATCACACATACAATGGAAGGAGGGAGGAGACTATGAGCCCCACCTACCAATGACTCATGTGACTCAGACTACACAGGTGCACCAGAATGTTACCATAAGATGTAAGTAATGGTACATTCAGACCTGAGCAATTTTCTGCCATTTTAGACCACGTTTTTTTCTGTGATTGTAATATGCAACAGGGCAACTATTTATAAGTATTTCTGAAAATATTTGGTGGTAAAAATAAATAAATATTAAAAAAAAAATTCAAAAAATAAATCGAACACACTACCCAAATTGTTATTCAAGGTCTCAGTTTTTAATGTGCATTTGGACCAGGAGTATCAGAGTACAGTTTTAGATGAAATCATAAGAGCAGCAGACCCAGAATCCAAGAGTACACATCCGTACGCAGCCCCTAATTTGGTTACATACCAGAAGAGAAAACGTGAGGCGGTAATCGATTTATGGAACAGACACCGGAATAAAGACCACCAGCTACAAAAAAAAAATAAAAAGGTAACCCAGCTTCAAAATAAAACACTGGAGGGGATTGATTGTACCCAAGATGACGTGGACACGTCTACAGCAGATGGCATCGCACATTCAAATGAGGGGGGTGGCGGGGAGTCATCAGTAGACATTAAGTGCATTTGCTGTAAGCAAAACAAGGCGTCTCTTCCGGGGAACAGATTCACGCCGGTGGTCGTCACCCCCCCCACCTGCAATTCTACACTGCCTGCCCTATGACAAGCCTGCTGGAAGAAGGCCTGGTCCATGCGCTACTGAGACACCCTACTGTCACACTGCGCGGTACAGCAGCACGAGGGGGGGGGGCGTCTGTCGTGTTAATTCGGGAATTTAAAATGACATCTTACAAAAATAGGTCAAGGAGGTGAATTGGCCAAAAAAAATAACAGAGACAATCTCCCAACTCTTAGATTAAAAAGAAAAAAAAAAAAAAAAGTCTCTAGCCACCGAAGTGGTGTAAGTGCTTCAACGTGTGCGTGGTGACAACGGCCTCGCTGACTCGGTTCCGTCTCGGGCCGAGACTTTGGTAAGGACACTGCGATTGGAAACAATGGTAAACGTTTACTGAGCGCATTTCGATGCGGGAATCCGGGAAAATGAAGCCTTCCATGAGCCCCCTTGTTGGGTTACTGCTGTAACAGACACGATTTAAAGGTATATGCACACGGTCCAGCTCAGAGATGATGGCGCTAGCTCCAGTCAAAGTCCCCCCTCCCCAAAAAAAGGGGGGTTATTTCCAGCCTGGTGGCACGACCCGAAATGCGTTACGGTATTAAATGGCGCATTGAGGTATGGTAGTGCTTGGTGGTGACATTCAGGGGGAGGAAGATTAATCGCTGGAACCCATTAAAGAATAACACATTCGACTGGTTCGTTATGCGAGTTGTACTGGGTGGAGGTCCGAGGCCTCTGCTCGTGCTAAGAACAGGTGCGATAAAACATTAAAAGGCTGAGAACCGCTCGGTAACCGCGCCTGGAGCTTCTCCGAACCGTGTGCTTTGGTAGTGCGCTTCAGTGGCTCGCCCTCCGTTCCTCTTGGCGCTTGGTGATGATGTACTTAAAGAACTCGTACACGGACCACGCGATGGCCGTGGAGGGCATCTGATAGATGACCCTGGCCTGAACACCCCGGAAGTAGGCAGTCACGCCGCCTATTTGGTAAACCGTCCTGAAGGCATTAGCCATGCCTGTGATATGTCCGCTTACGTTCTGGGAGTTTAAGGCCAGGGATTCCTGCGTGTTCAGCAAGGTCTTACAAACGTCCAGTGGCGTGGTGGCGGCGGCGGCCACCGCTCCCGCGCAGGCCCCCGAGACCATGTGCGAGGTTGGGTTGTACTGTCTTTGAGGATTTAGCGTCTCCTGAAGGAACTCGTATGTCATGAAGTGTATGGCCTGGAACGGGATGTTCATAGTCAGTTGGGTTGTGTAGCTTCTGTAAAAGGCACCTGCGCCCTCGTTCCGCCACACCGCCCTCATGCAGTCAGTGACTCGCCGGTACGGTGAATTGTACATCTGCATCCTCTGCTTGATCACTTATGAGAACGGAACGGTAAATCCAAGGGCAGGATGAAGGCCAGGTCCAGGCGGGTCCCCAAGTGGAAAAGAGTAAGAAGAGGAAAAAAATATAAGTTAATGGGATTTTTCACAGCAAAAAAAAAAAAAGTTTAAAAATGAACGCAAACATATCGGCTGTGGTGACAAGGGACTGTGTGCGAAAGTAGAGCGATATGACGACAAGTGGGAGGGCTGAGACTTGTAGGGCTCATTCAGACGACCATATGAATGAGTCTGCATCCATTCCACAATTTTGCGGAACGGATGTGGACCCATTCATTTCACTGGAGCTGCATCCGTAGTTCGGTTCCACGGCCCCAGCAAAAAAGATAGGAATGCCTATTGGATATGCTCTATCATAGGGCCGACCATGTGCAGGCCGCAATCCGTGTTTTTCGGATCCACAATTTGCGGACCGCAAAACACATAAGGTCATCTGAATGTAGCCCTACTGTAAGAAAAATAGTCCACAAGCAGCACAGAGTACTTCAGGAGATACAATGGTCAGGATGTGAGAAGACATACTTACATGTCTATACTAGAGTATATTGCGACACTCGAAAGAAAAAAAAAACAAAACACAAAAAATACTCACAGATTAACCTCATGTTGCTGGGCAAAGAATAGATTGTCTATTTTGTGAGGAGGTCCTTGGTGGGGTCACTTACTAATAATGTGGAAGTCTAAGGGCACATTCACACTACCGTGTGAATGGGTCCGTATCTATTCCGCAATTTTGCGGAATAGATGCGGGCCCATTCACTTCTATGACTGCGGAGCTGGCTCTGTGCCGCGGCTCTGCATAAAAAAAAATAGAACATGTCCTATACTCGTCCGCAACAGCAGACAAGAATAGGCATTTTGTAAGGGGCGCCCGACCGTGTGTTCCGTAAATTGCCTGGTAGTGGCCGGGTCCAAGGAAACCCGGGGTCCTCCAGGCGTAGCGCTCCCCCCTCCATTCTGGATATAGGTGTCTTATAGGTGGGACCCGCACCTATAAGACAATGGGGGCATATCCTAGCACCCATATACCCCCATTGTCTAAGATGGGAATACCCCTTTAAGATCTCATCCAAACTGTAAGTACACACAAGCCTGCAAGATTTAACCCTCTAGGGCAGGGATCAGCAACCTCCGGCGCTCCAGCTGTTGTGAAACTCCCAGAATCCTCCTTTCACTTCTGTGGAAGTTAAAAAGAACAGGCCGGTAAGTCTGCACGCTGGGAGTTGTAGTGTCACTGCAGCTGGAGTGCCAAAGGTTGCCGATCCCTGCTCTAGAGTCTTCATTCTAGACTATTGTGGAATATGACGGACCCCCCTGCCGCCCCCTGAAATAACCTCTCTTTACATAACAAGCTCGGCGTCAGGGCTCCTCACCTTCTGCGGGATTCATAGCTGCGTCATGTAACAGTGTCGCTACACATCCGGCGGCCCCTGAAAGACAAAAACTGCATCAAGTGAGGGAGTGCAGTGTCACAAGCAAAGGGTTAACTCGTCTAGGAATTACTGGCGTGAAACTGCGGTAAATCTGATCTGCAGAGCAATACGAAATCTGAACCGACCCCTGCAGGTCTATGACGGAGCGGCGAGTAAGGCCTCACCTTCCGGCTGATAGACATCTATGCATGGCCGCCATGGGCATCTCCTGTGTCTATGGGGAGGAGGGGGGGCAATATATTTGCAAGGTGCTCCAAATTTGAAGACCTCCATTCCTCCAGGTCATACTGTGCTGGTGACCCCCACAGGCTGTGAGACTTTGCTTACAGATCAATGGTGGTCCGCCCGCACCTTACAGACATGGAGGTGACCTTTCAACTCTCCAAGCTAGAAATTAAATCGTAAGGTGGGTGAGGGGGAGGTAGACGTCTGCTCCAGCACTGTGCCTATGGAGGCTGGCATTAAACGCATGGTGAATGCAAAGTAAAAATACGGCTGGAGGGTTAACTCCAGTTCTCTCATTTCCAAACCCCCCCCCCCTCCATGGGCTCTTTACTGTCTCATCAAGGGGTTAATAGCCTTTCCAGCTCTCATTAATGCAAAATGTGTAATATGGCGATAATAACTAATTCTGATATGTATTACGGGATCTGGGTGCACATTTAATTTGTCTAATTTTTTTGGCGAGGGGCGTAGCTTCCCAGATTCACCTTTGCCCATCACTCTTTACCTCCAGATACAATCTACATACAATATGGAGTCAACTTTGCTTTACTTATTTCGGACTAATCGTGAGCTGCGTCATGTCCTCCTCTCCGGCACTCATACAGCCGTCATATAGTGCTCAATATGGCAGGATTTTTTACCCTTAGAAGAATGGCACCGTAATATGGCATATAATAGGGCAGTGATGCCCAACCTGCGGCCCTCCAGCTGTTGCAAAACTTATACAGCTATCAGGGCATGCTGGGAGTTGTAGTCTTGCAACAGCTGGAGAGCCGCAGGTTGGACGTCCGTGTAATAGGCCAATAAAGCATGCCATGTATAGATTCAGATGGCGCAAGTAACCCCCAACATAATTGTAGGGGTGCCGCCTACAGCTCTGTATAACAGGTTGCAAGGAGCAGTCGCCTTCCTACCACAGCCATGTCTAGAGAGCAGTTACCCTTTTAACGCTGTCTACGTTTTGGACATATTTACGCAATTAAAGCAAGCCCCCCAATCTGTTACGACTGATGGATCTAATTTCCATCAGTCTGGACTAAAAGCCGCAGTAGCATATGCAGGGGCCAGACACCACGGCCTCTTCCTAGGCCAAGTGACGTCGCCGTACATGGATCACGTGGCCTAGTTGAAGCTCGGCTACATTCAAGGCAATGGGGCTGAGCTGCAATACCAAGCACAACCACTATACAGTTCCACTTTCCATTCAACACCCTGGGACTGCCGGAGACAGCCGAGTGCAAGCGCTCAACTATCTCGGGGAGCCCCACAGAGTTTAATGGAGCAGCAGCCACTCCAAACAGGGGCGTACGGGCCGACGTTCTCATGATCGGCGAGAGCCCAGCATTCAAACGCTCACCGATCATATACCTACCCCCATCCTGTGCATAGAGGATAAGTTGTCTTAATGAGACAGCCCTTCATCAGAAACTGGGGATCACAAGGGGGAGCTGAATTAAAGGACAACTTCTCACCTATATACAACCTGATCGAAGGGGGGTCTGACTACTGACTGAAGATAGCCCAGGACAGTGCTTGGCAGGGCCATAGACTGAATGGCGCAGCAGCCAAGCACCCGCACTGGCGATACATTCAGACCAGTCATATAGTTGGCGCCTATCCCGTTGACAATCCCTTTAAAAAGCAGCTATTCAAATGGCTCCTGAGCAGCGGAGCTCCTCTATGACATCCATATATCCTAATAGGCTAAAAGGGTTCTCCAAGAATTCCATACTGATGGTCTTTCCTCGGGATATGAGATCAGCAGTGGTCCAACTTCTGACACTCCCACCAGTCAGCTATCTGAGGAGGACGTGGCGCCCACCGGAGCTGCGGTCTCCCTACAGCTTACTGTACAGTGGCTGTGCTTGAATGAGACTGAGCAGCACCTAAGCCATGTGACTGATGCAAGTTGACGTCACGTGACCTACGTGCTCACGGAGCACCGCATCCTCATCATACAGGTGATTGGTCGGGGCCCAGGGACTCGGACCCTCCCCTGATATGGATGACAGTCCATCAATATCAAGTTCCCGGATCACCCCTTTAAGACATGTCGTCACTCACGATCAGTATAGGTAAAGCAAAGTTAAAGGGGTTTTCCTACTGATGACCTTTCCTCAGGATAGGTCATCAGTATCTGATCGGTGGGGGTCCGACACCCGGGACCTCCACCGATCGGCTGTTTGAGAAGGCACCTGTGCTCCCATGAGCGCCGCGGCCTTCTCTTAGCTTTTCCTAGGCCAGTGACGTCATGTTCATCGGTCACGTGGCCTAGGAGCGGCTCAGCCCCATTCAAGTGAATGGGGCTGAGTGCAATACCAAGCACAACCACTATACAATGTACGGCGCTGTGCTTGGTGAGCGGGGAGAAGGTAGTGGCCCTCACAGGAGCGCCGGTACCTTCTCATACAGCTGATCGGCGGGGGTCCCGGGTGTCAGACCCCCACCGATCAGATACTGATGACCTGTCCTGAGGATAGGTGATCAGTAGTAAAATCCTGGAAAACCCCTTTAAATGACATGGTGGTTTCAAAAGTGAATCGCCTGCTCTGCTTCCTCCGATTCCCAAATTCAATGATTTTTTTTTCTCTTTTTTTCCACTCCCTGAATAACTTAATTTGAACGTTTTCAATCCTGAAACCTGGGACACTTATGTGACACAGAAAAGAGAGGCAAATCCAGCAAGGAGTAAGAGGCTGCCGCTCTTCACGTCTCCCAGAGATCCGCTCTGCTGGCGTGGACACGAGCTCAGGGTGACAGACGCCCGGCGGGTGCACACACACACACAAGCGGCAGAAGTCTCAGCACCGCCCTGCAGAACACAGTCAAAGCAGCTATGCGGAGCTGTGTGTGCGCCGACGCCCTCCGACAGGTCGCTTCATTAATGACGCCAGATCCTGTGCAGCAGCAGCGACGTCACGTTACTGCGAGCTTCGAGGGAACAATACTGCCATTCACGGCCCTCCTAGCGTGCCGCGGGCTCCTAGAACATGACAGTCTTGTGATTACACCACCCTCGGTAACTGGAGGTCCACCTCTACGGCAGAAAGGGGGCAATGTCTACAGCTATGGGGGGGTCAAACACGCTATTACATCAATGCAAAACACATGGACATCGTCTTATTGGATCCTGGGTAAAGTCTCCATTGGCAGGGACACATATTGGCGCACTACGCAGTGCAGGAACCATCAATACCATTGGCTATATGGCTATTGCCTCCGGGGCGGATAACATCGCTCAGTGTCTTTTTCAGTTTTTCGTAGCAGGCAAAATAGAGGGCGTGGGCGGGGCCAGCGCCGGTGGCGGTCACATTCATTCCTCGCATCGGCCGCCAGAATCCTTCGGTGCGGATGATTTTGGACAAGGCCTCCATGACGTTGCGGTAGCGAGCGGCGGGATCCGGCTGCAGACTCTGCATGCGGGTCTAGAAGAGAGGAGAAGATTACCGTCTCGTCAAATTTAAAGGGGTATTGCCCTATCGCCATCAGGGGGTCCCATCCTGAGAATCAAGTGGAGTTTAGCATGGCATCCGCTTCACTGTTTGTCCCTTGCACAGCCGGGATCGGTGGAGGGGCCCAAATGGAAACTACAAGCAAGATCAGGAACCCATTTAAAGGCCCTACGTAGACCGATGTAGCAGAGCCGTGTCACGTGCA
Source organism: Rhinella marina (assembly GCA_900303285.1). Taxonomy (NCBI): domain Eukaryota; kingdom Metazoa; phylum Chordata; class Amphibia; order Anura; family Bufonidae; genus Rhinella; species Rhinella marina. The sequence continues at coordinate 414,780 of ONZH01010457.1, read as the reverse complement.
CTGACGTACGATTTACATAGGACTGATAGACAGATGACAATATCCTAAAGATTTGGATTCAGGTTAGTACATGAATGAATCAGTTTAAAAGACAAATTCGGCTCTGCTACATATCTACGGATTCTTAAAGGGGTTGTATCACACCAGCAAATAGCATTTATTATGTAGAGGAAGTTAATACAAGGCACTTACTAATGTATTGTGATTATCCATATTGCTTCCTTTGCTGGCTGGATTCATTTTTCCATCAAAATATACACTGCCCGTTTCCATGGTTACGACCACCCTGCAATCCATCAGTGGTGGTCGTGCCTGCAAAGAGTGCACATAGGCTGGTGATTTTTCCTATAGTACAAGCACGACCACCACTGATGGATTGCAGGGTGGTCTGTAACCATGGAAACGAGCAGTGTATAATGTGATGGAAAAACTAATCCAGCTAGCAAAGGAAGCAATATGGAGAATCACAATACATTAGTAAGTGCCTTGTATTACCTTTCTCTACATGATAAATGCCACTTACTGAAGTGAGACAACCTCTTTAAAGAGGAAATTCCAGTTGTTAAAAGCTCTCTATTAGATTGGTGGAGGTCCTAACGCTGGGCCCGCCCACCGATCTTGAGACTGGGTACCCTGTACCACTTGGGGCCCCTGAAATGAACACAGCGGCCGGTTGAGCATACATCTCCATAGGAGTTCCAGAGGAAGCCGAGTACAGCGCTCCGCTATTTGCAGAACTCCCATAGAAATGACTGGAGCTGGAATGGTCGACCAGCTGCTCCCTTCATTTGGGGGTGATCCTATGGGTGCAGGGTATCCGTTCTCGTGATAGGTAGGACCCCCACTGATCTAATAGCTATCCCTTATAAATCTTAAATACGTCATTTCCAGGGTCCCCTCAGTACGACTCCGGACCTGCACCATGGTTGCGTTCAGCAATCCTCCGTTCCCAGGCCCACCACGGTAACCAATAACTGGCCTCAGTGGTGACGGGTCACCAAGCGGCACGTGACCTCGTCTGCAGCCCAACCGGAAGATCTCTGATCTCAGCCAGGACTGAAGTAGTGGGGTCCAGGTGAGTACCAGTCTTTCATTACGTCAAATCCCAAAGGAATGCTGGAAAACCCCTTTAATTAAGAGCTCATGCACAAGGCCGTATGTATTCTGCGGTCCGCAAAAAATACAGATGACGTCCGTGTGCATTCCGTATTTTGCGAAACGGAACAGCTGGCCCCTAATAGAACAGCCCTATCCTTCTCCATAATGTGGACTATAATAGGACATGTTCTATTTTTTTGCAGAACGGAAATACGGACATATGGAAACGGAATGTATACGGAGTACCTTCTGTTTTTTTGCAGACCCCGAAAAAAACAAAAACGGAATGGGCACTTAAAGAAGAACTCCTCCCACAAAATGTTTTATTCTCTGACCTGTTAGAAAGGTGCACGTTATAATCTATAGTGAATGTCATCTTATCAGAGAATGTATTTGTCAGTTATCCCCTCTCTTCTTATTGTAGCTGGGTCATGTGACCAACTCCCTGACCTCCAACTGACCCAGGACAGGAAGCCAGTCACTTCTCTGTTCATTCCTATGGGACTGAAAGTGAGGCTCCCATAGGAATGCATAGAGAATTAGACTTCCTGTCCACACATAAGTCTATGTGTGAGTTGGTGGGTCTAATTCCTAGTCACATGACACAGATAAGAAACTTCAGGATGATATAAGTCAAAAATTCAGACACTGGTAAGAAAATGACATTCACTACAGATTACATCATGTACATTTCTAGCAGGACATGGAATACATTTTTTTGCAGGAGTTCTTCTTTAAAGAAAATACATTTGTGTGCTTGAGCCCTAAAGGATCATATTTTCAGCCTATTACCTGACAAAAAAAAAAAAAGAGCAGATCCTGATTTAAAAGGGGCATTACAGTTTCGGCAAATAAATCAATGTTCCCGTATACTTTCGGCATCTGCTTTCAAGATCTCTGCTTGCAGTCATTCAATAGAAGCCTTCACGTTTCCTTCTAGCGGGTACAAACTAGTCCTGGTGATCAGGACATTTATAAAACAACCATGAAGGTTTCTATGAGATGACTGCAAGCAGAGATCTTGAAAGTACACTGGAAATTTGTGAATCTTTTCATTATACAAAGAACAACCCTTATATTTACTGAAACTGGAACGCCCCTTTAAGGAATGACTTCTGGACCCCCATTATTAGTCAGGATCGGTATATTTAGCCTAAGCCGGTAGTCCGGGGCACACATTTTATAGAATCGACCCCAAAAAGATATTGGGTAACCTGACACCATAACGGCCTGATCTTCAACCTAACTTCTGGAAATACTATAAGCTACTACATAACGGACTGAGAAGCTGCCACATCACTGCTGAGCTCAGTTTAGGAGATGCCCCGGGCAGTGATGTAAACAAGCCGTGGCATCCATAGCCTTTACCAAGATGGCGGCTGTCTTCTACTGTGCAGACGCTGAACACCTTTAGTGCACATCTCCGGACAAGTGGACAACCCCTTTAAATAGTTCTGAAGGCCTATGCTGCCCATGCTGATCCCATGGCCTCACACGAGTCGGTGCGGGATAGACAATGGTCACCCATAGGACTAACCACCACCAGCAATATGGAAAGAAGATGGTGAACCCCTTGAAGAGCACAGATTCCCTTAGACCAGGGATGCCCAACCTGCGGCCCTCCAGCTGTTGTAAAACTACAACTCCCCCCATGCCCTGCTGTAGGCCGATAGCTGTATGCTGTCCAAGCATGCTGGGAGTTGTAGTTTTGGAACAGCTGGAGGGCCGCAGGTTGGGCAGCCCTGCTTTATGGCATCCACGATGGCAGCCATGTTGGTTGTTGTCACCCAGCGCCCCGAGGGCTGATTTTATGCCCCGTGACTTTTCCCGCGGTTGGCACCAGCTGCTCGCTCTGATCCGCCCTCATTGTGCCAGGATTGCTCCCACATCTGGACGGATTAGTGCGAGGATCCGGTTACCTGCTGCTTTTAATTTGCACACGGGCGCCAAACCGGTTCCTCATGAAAAGCAGCAGTGAGAGCGGCGGCCGCGGACTAATTACTTAACTCTTTAATGATGGCATAAACAGCAGTCTCAGGCTGGGGAAGATGGCAACTGCACACTCACATGGGCACCTATGCCAGCCTCGAAGGGCAGTGCCAGCAGAAACCAGACAGGGACGCTGGACATGCTCATTGGCATTCAGGGTGGCAGCCTTGGAGTCGTCGTCCTCAGACAAGTCATTAACAATCCTCTCCAGGCGTTTTTCACTTGAGAAAGCTGCGTCACCGCCAACATGGCTGCCGTCACAGCACCCAAGGGGTGTGCCACCCAGCTTTCCTGCCAAGCCCTACATCACCGTGCGACTACAGTGCTGCTGTGCAGGGTCATAGGAAAGCTGAATCCCTATAGGCAGCAATGCCAACTGTCTCCCAGCCTTCCCTTGTAAAGGGCACAGTCCGCTCTCCTGGCATGTAATGATTCTCCATCCTTAGACCTTTGAATCGTGCCGTTCCCGTTACTCCCCCTGGACATCCGGCTGTCTTCAGTTGGGGGCGTGCCCCGACACAGTCTGACATTGTTCTATCAGAGCTGACACGCCCCTCTGAATGGTAACACCAGGTTGTCAATTTATTTAGACATTTCCAGGAGGAATAACTGAGGAACTGCACAATGCTAGATTGTTATGACATGGATGAAAGTGACAGCTCCTCCTCGCGGGTCGGTGACAAGGCAGAGGAAGGGTATGATATACAGCAGGGATGTCAAACTCCTGGTCATCCAGCTGTTGCAAAACTACAACTCCCAGCATGCCCCAATAGCTGTAGGCTGTCCAGGCATAATGGGAGAAGTAGTTATGCAACAGGTGGCTTGCCACAAGTTTGACATCCCTGATATACAGTGTATATACACTTGCGCAAACCCCTTCATAGTCACTTGCCGGGGGTCCGGCTGCTAGCGCCCCCTAGGTAATGGGAAGCTGCTGGCACACACCTGTCTGCAGGGGGGGTAGTGCGCCACGTAATACACAATGGCAAAGCGCCGTTATGCAGCAGTTCCCCACCCTTGATAAAAGAGGGGGGTCCCAAGTAGAGGGGCACCTAAAACCTCCCTAACAAAGTCTATAAAACGGCAGCTTAAGGGGTTAAAGCCAGGCCTGACTACAGGGGGTGCAGAGGCAGCAGGTGCACCCGGGCCCTGGTGTCTGAGGGAAGCCCAGAAGCTCCTGTCACATAGAAGTCAACAGAAACCGCCCAGGGCTGATAAAACGCACCCAACCCAGTTCTGCAAGGCTCAAGATCTCTGCTTGCTGTCACTGATAGGTTACATTCCTGTTCACCTCCAGAGGCTGGAAACTAGCGTTGAGCGAATCAAAGTTCACAAAGTGGACTTTGATCCTAGTGTCAGGATAAATTTGATTCGCCGCAAAGCCGAATTTCCTCGTGCTTCGTGGTGTTGAATCGATTTAACCTGAAATAATGCAAAAAAAAGGTAAAAAAAAATACTCATACTTGCCTCATCCATTTTCTTGTGACGGACCGGCCGCCGACATCTTGCTTGACGATCTCGCATGAAATCCACTACGCGATGACATCACCACACGGAGCGATAATTCCCACCAAATCCTGAAGCAAGATGGCGGCGGCCGGCTCGTCATGAGCAAGTGGATGAGGTATGATTTTTTATTTTACACCGTGTTATGTACATCAGATCATGTCTGAGCGGTACGATGACGGGGGACAACGCTATCACGTTCCCCGTCATTGCACCCGCTTCGTGACTAATCAAATTTTTTTGTAAAATTGAATTTTCAATTACTTTGCTCATCTCTACTGAAAACTGACAGACCAACGCATCTCACAGCTGAGGGTTTGCTACATTTCACCTGCGCTGATACATTGTAACAGATTATCAGGTCAATCTGGGTTTTCTGGAACATTCCCATTCACTGAAAGCAATTAAAGATCTTGAGAAAGGCCAGGCACAGCAGCACAGAGGATTTTGAGAAAGTTTCAGAACTTTCCATTCTGCAATCAGTAAGCCTAGAAGACAACTACCCTCACGAGGGGCGGATGTTGGGGGTGATGGGCCCCTGCTGTAGGAGGAGGGGCCCCGTTGAGTGGCAGGCAGTGATGGCCGCCTCCCTGCGGACACGTGTGTCCCATCCCCCTCGCCCACCATGTGGCTCTCACCTTGACACAGTCTACGGGGTACATGAGGCAGTGCTCCATGATCCCGGCCACGGCCCCGGCCAGCATGTGCGTGGTGACGGTGGAGCCTTCCGGCAGCGCCTCGTACTCCAGATCACTCCCCTTCGAGCTCAGCTCCCGGGTCCGGCCCATGCTCGGCGACTCAGCAGCGATCAGTTCGGTGTCAGCCCCGGGCCCCCCAGCGGCCGGCCATCCACGCTTCACCCAAGCTCCCAGCACCCGGGCGGGATCCCCGGCGGACGCGCCCCTTCGTTCTTTCAGCACGGCCTCCAGCTCCATCTTACAGTCTATAGGCTGCTCCCGGCCGCTGGTCTGGGCCCCTGAGCGCCGCTGCTGACCCGACACCGCCGTGGTGGCGCCACCGAAACGCCCGCAAACTCGGGGGGCCCCCCAGCACACACCCACTCCGCGACAATTGGGTGGCCACCGCCAGGAGGGAGGGCCGTGTTGCATAATCTCTGCACTGATTGGCCAACCTAAGTGCTAATCATCGCTTGTCAAGCGTTCATTGGTTGGGCGCTTCGCCCTTTAGCGCCCTCTTTGTTTACTGCCCGTTGATTGGCTAAAGGACAAAAAGTGGCGGGGTCGACGGTGATTGGGTGAGCCGGCTGTCAGTAGAAAACAATCCCCCCCCTTTTTTTTTCTTGCCTAAGACCTCTGGAACTGTCAGCGCGTCTCCTGCGGTCACGTGTCCGGCAGTGAGCGACTGGAAGGGGGCGGGGCGAGATGGACGCTTCTGTCGGGACTATGGGGCGCTTCACTTGAGTAGACCAAGGTCAGGGAACCAAGGTCACCTCCCAGTACAAGATAGGTTACGTAAATTATCTCTTCTGTGCTCATCCAAGGCTGCTTGGCTGTAAATCAGACTTGCCTCCAATTAAAGGAACATACCCTCCAACACCTTGAGGCCTCTTCCAAATGCTCCATTTTTTACCTAAAATCCCTTCTTGCTCTTCAAATGTACCTATTTTTTGGAAATGATCTGAGGCATTAATTGAACAAGTTAACTATTTTGACGCTGAAAGTGTCTGTTCGGTTCCTTCGTGACAATTTGCGCCCATCTGGGAATATTTTATTGCATAATTTGCACTTTGATATTTTTACTGCTACAAACACGATTGACTTCAATGGGTCCACAATCTGCGGATATGTCCATAGTTGCCGACTGTCCCGAATTTGCAGGGATTGACCCTGGTTTTCAGAGACAGTCTCAGCAAATTTGGGCTGTCCCGAGGGGGCAAATGATAACCCTGCCAGTAAATGGGCGTTTCCAGGCGGATTTGGGCTTTCCCAGGGGCAGGGTTTTTAATGTCCTGATTTTATCTTTTGCGGCGCGGACCTGGAAGCCATTGAAGTCAATGGGTCCACACAAAACGGACACGGTTGTGTGAATGGACCGCCTCTTATTCAGCCGCCTCTTATCGTGTTGTCAGTTGGTGCCATGTGATAACCAATCACTGACCACATCGGTAATGCTGATAGTGGGTGATTTCAGGGGTCAGCACACGAGAGAGGAGACTTTCTTGAAATTTGTTGCAAATCAGTAAAAATAAAAATCAGAAATGAATAAATTCTGCCTGAATCAAAAGTGCTCCGATTAGCCTGAAAATTGGTATATCACACTCTGAGGACTCACAGGATTCTTGTTTTTTTTTTTCTCTCTTGTTCTTATTTTTTAATTTTGTTCTCCTTCTCCCCCTGCCTCCTTTAAAGTGGTTCTCCGATAATTAAGAAAATAAAATTACTGAAAATACTAAATATTACTTTATTATAAATATATTCCCAAATACTTTTTCTTACATATAATTGCCCGTTTTGTCTGGGGAACAATCATTAGGAGAAATAAAATGGCCGCTGTCCTATTAGTGCAAATCCTGTCCTAATCATACAGGAGGAGAAGTTACTTCACAACACAGAGGTAAAGAGCTGCCTCATCCTCCTCTCTGCTCTTCCTGTCAGGGATTATGATCCTGAATACAGCTGATAAGATCTTCAACAGAATCTCTGTCGTAATGGAGTTCATGAGGAGACATGAAGTACAGAGAGGAGGTGGTGATGTGGTAATGAGCAGCAGCTCTTGTATACAGTCTCCATTACAACAGTCTGTCCTGTCCTTCCTCTCTGTACTTCATGTCTCCTCAGGAACTCCATTCTTACAGACATTCAGCTGAAGATGTTATCATCTGTATTCAGGATCATAATCCCTGACAAGCAGAGAGGAGGATGAGGCAGCTCTTTACCTCAGTGTTGTGAAGTAACTTCTCCTCCTGTGTGATTAGGACAGGTTTTGTGTGTACTAATAGGAAGGCGGCCATTTTGTTTCTCCTAATGATTGTTCCCCAGACAAAATGAGTCATTATAACTAATGAAAGGTATTTGGGAATATATTTATAATAAAGTAATATTTAAAGGGTTTCTGTCATCAGAATTTAGCCTACAAAACCGAGTGTCATTTGCAAATCGCAAATGACACCTGATGACAGAAAGCCTTCTTTTATAGAAAACTGTACGGTAGTTTTTGTTAAAATAGCGTTTTTATAATATGCTAATTAGGCCCCCTAGGTGCAGTAGGCGTGAACCCTGCACCTAGGAGCGGCCGTAATAACGCCCCTTACCCCTCCTCCCTTGCGCTGATTGACAGGGCCGGGCAGCCATCTCTTTCGTCTCCCGGCCCTGTACGATCGCGAACTCCCGCGCCTGCGCATTGCGATAAGCAATCCGCGCATGCGCATTGATGAAGCCGGGACCCGGGCGGCCGCCGGCTCTCAACGCATGTGCGCAGATTGCTTATCGCAATGCGCAGGCGCGGGAGTTCGCGATCGTACAGGGCCGGGAGACGAAAGAGATGGCTGCCCGGCCCTGTCAATCAGCGCAAGGGAGGAGGGGTAAGGGGCGTTATTACGGCCGCTCCTAGGTGCAGGGTTCACGCCTACTGCACCTAGGGGGCCTAATTAGCATATTATAAAAACGCTATTTTAACAAAAACTACCGTACAGTTTTCTATAAAAGAAGGCTTTCTGTCATCAGGTGTCATTTGCGATTTGCAAATGACACTCGGATTTGTAGGCTAAATTCTGATGACAGAAACCCTTTAAGTATTTTCATCTTCTTAATTCCCGAAGAACCCCTTTATGCTCTTGAACATAACGACGGCAATAGCAAATAATGTGACACTGACATACATAGCTACGGGTAAACGTACTGCGCCTTCGCATCTTTTAATTTTAAAAGCCATTTATACATCCATGGTATTTCCATGACAGCATGGTCCGTGTTTCTTCTGTGACACTGTCCGTGATCCATCCATGTTTATTTTCAGTCCACGTGCCGTCCATGTTTCACAAACACTTCTAGGCCAAAATTGAATTTCCTTAGCATCTTCTCGGAACAATCCATGAAAACTACAGACCAAACACAGATGACATCAATATCTGATCAGTGGAGGATCCGACTCCCGGCACTGCCAACGATCAGCTGTTTGAAGAGGTCACGGCGAGCACTTCACAGCTTACCAAGCACAGCGCTGTACATCTGCAGCGAGTCCATGAGGAGCCGATGAGGAAGATGGGAGTGGTAGCGGCTCTGGCTGTCAGTTAATCACGGCAGCTAACCTCTCAACGTTGCTCCCTAGGGCCATGCCATGAAAGGAGGGTGCACCCTTTCTTCCCTGATTCTGGGGATCCTGCCTGATGGTTGCAGGGGTGCCCTTGATGTTAGGATTGGGTGCAAGGCAGGGTTATGTAGAGTGCAATGGCTGGCCTATGGTGTCAGAGTCAGGAATCCAGGCCAGTGGTAGAAGAACACATGTCTCTCTTTACTGTGATGCAAAATGGGAGTTGTAATAAATGCAACGGTAGCAAAAACAAAGTTCCCACAATATACAGTGTATGAATTTGAGCAAGGATAGAAATTATAGTACTCTTTCCTCTCTATCTTTCTCAAGCCTCCTCTTACAGAATCTATGGCTGGCGATCTTACTTTTGCAATCGTGCTTGTAATTCGCAACGGAGTTGTATAGATTTTAGAGATTCAAACGGCCAAGTTGTGTCCAAGTGTGAATGGTGCCTTAACTGTATTCTCCTCACTGCAGTAAAGTCTGACTAGCTTAGGTAGCAGTATACCTTACTTACTCCAATGCTCAGCCTTGCAGATTTCTGAACCTTCTTGTCTCTCTCTTCCTTTCTGCAGATAATTTTATTCCAGTTTGTGGAATAGAGAACATCAAGTTGCTTCCTGACTCTTCTTTTTCTGACTCACAACTAACTACCTGAACTAAGGCAGATCCAGGATCCACACCTAAGCTTCCTGTAGGGCACAGTGCCAGAGTTGATTAACTCTGTCACTTCCAGTCATTTCCATACTGGGTATACAAAGCATAAAATAACATGACGAGCATTAAACAGCAGACAATTTGCCAGTAGCCCTTGCTCTGGGGTACTGCACACGCACATTCTTTTTAAAGGCCATCAAAATATAGGACGTGTCCTATTTTGTTCATTTTCACGGACTGACGCAGTCGTTTCTTAGAAAACATCTGTCATCTAATTTAACGTACCCCAACTCTGCTGCCACTAGACAACCGTCCAAGCAGTATCTACCTTCACCGGCTATCTTCTTCCACCTCCCAATGTACATTGCAAGCCCCCGTGGACAGGGTCCTCTGACCCTATGTAGCAGTCAGTCACTGAGCTTGTGTATATTATTACCCCTTATATGTACTTTGCCTTGGAATTAATGGCACTATAAAATAAATGCTAATAAATAAGTGCCTCACACTGCTTTTCTGTGCTCTGCTTGGATTAGGACATACAACCACAGGGGCAGATTGGCCATAGACCTTACAGGGAAATTTCCCGGTGGGCCGATGCCCAGGGGGTCGCCTGAGCCCTCCTCATGGCCAGCCAGTTTTTGGGGATGTACAGTACAGACCAAAAGTTTGGACACACCTTCTCATTCAAAGAGTTTTCTGTATTTTCATGACTATGAAAATTGTAGATTCACACTGAAGGCATCAAAACTATGAATTAACACATGTGGAATTATATACTTAACAAAAAAGTGTGAAACAACTGAAAATATGTCTTATATTCTAGTTTCTTCAAAGTAGCCACTTTTTGCTTTGATTACTGCTTTGCACACTCTTGGCATTCTCTTGATGAGCTTCAAGAGGTAGTCACCTGAAATGGTATTCCAACGGTCTTGAAGGAGTTCCCAGAGATGCTTAGCACTTGTTGGCCCTTTTGCCTTCACTCTGCGGTCCAGCTCACCCCAAACCATCTGGATTGGGTTCAGGTCTGGTGACTGTGGAGGCCAGGTCATCTGGCGTAGCACCCCATCACTCTCCTTCTTGGTCAAATAGCCCTTATACAGCCTGGAGGTGTGTTTGGGGTCATTGTCCTGTTGATAAATAAATGATGGTCCAACTAAACGCAAACCGGATGGAATAGCATGCCGCTGCAAGATGCTGTGGTAGCCATGCTGGTTCAGTATGCCTTCAATTTTGAATAAATCCCCAACAGTGTCACCAGCAAAGCACCCCACACCATCACACCTCCTCCTCCATGCTTCACGGTGGGAACCAGGCATGTAGAGTCCATCCGTTCACCTTTTCTGCATCGCACAAAGACACGGTGGTTGGAACCAAAGATCTCGAATTTGGACTCATCAGACCAAAGCACAGATTTCCACTGGTCTAATGTCCATTCCTTGTGTTCTTTAGCCCAAACAAGTCTCTTCTGCTTGTTGCCTGTCCTTAGCAGTGGTTTCTGTTAAAGGGGATATTAATTATTGGTATTTTGGGATGTACCAATAATTAATATTCATAAATAGGCATAAACGCGCTTTCGCTAGTTCCGCCTATTTATGCCTATGTAATACCTACTGCCTTTCACACGACCTAAAAGGGACTCAAAGTACACGTTACAAAAATACTATACAAACACTGTATTATAAATAATAACAATATTTATTATTTATCAACAATACAGTACAATAAAAACCTAATTACACTACACAATCCCGCTTAACTCCAACCACGTTACTACCTAAACAATACACACACACACTTGTAGCAGCCCTCCCCAACCTAATCTATATTACTGTCCCTAGGGAAGCAAAAGGGTTAGGAGTAAGCAACAGGGGATAAACCGTATGGTTTATGGGACAACAGGGAGGTTCAGGGGTTGCAGCAGGGCAGGGGTACACCAGGGGTATGGATAGGATAGTTGCAGGGGTTAAATGGTAGGGCAAGGGTTAAATATGAGGGAAGCAAGGCAGGGGTATGGATTGCAGGGGTTGTGGCAGGATAGCAGGGAATATATCGCAGGGGTTGTGGCAGGATTGCAGGGGTTGTGGAGCAGGGGTTAATGCAGGGCAGGGAAAATAGGGCAGCTGGGGTATTGCAGGGGTTACAGGGAAAGCATTGGTGGTTCAGGGAATGGTAGGGACCCAGGGGTTGCAGGGCTATAATAATGGCAGGGAAAATAGGGCAGCTGGGTTATCAGGGGTCTGGAGCAGGGGTCAGCAGAGCAAGGGTTACATTGGTGGTTCAGGGGATAGGTGTACTTAGCCAGTCCTTAGGGGTTAATGCTCGTCTCCAGGGGTGCTCCGCTCGTTGTCCTGGGGATGATTCTCGCTTTACTTGCTCGTTGCCTTCTGGGGGAGATTCTCTCTTGGGGGGCTGCACGGCTCAACTTGAAGAGCGCAGCGCGATCGGGTTATTTAAACCCGGTCGCGCTCGCTCCCGTGCTCCCGCACTGCCGGCGAGCGAGCGCGCCGGCAGCATGTGCACGAGTGCCGGCGCGGTGCTATGACGTCACCGCGCCGGCGTAATTACAAGCGCCGGACAGAGACAGGTAAACCTATTGTTTCCCTGTCTTGTTAATTGCCCCCAGCAGCGCTGAGGGTAATTAACAGAAGGGACAGAAGATCATATCGATCTTCTGTCCCTTTGAAGTACCTGGGACTGGACTAATTAGTCCAGTCCCATGTCTCCAGCTATCCCCAGCAGATGGCCTTTGTCCCTCTGCTGGGGGCTATGGGGGGGGGGGCACCCTGGCTGTGACATGTATATAGATACATGTACATAACTGGGGATCATGTATATGTATCTATATACTTCTGGAGGACATTATGGGTCAATATATCTATAAGGGGGTCATTATATAAACATGGGGCATAAGCAGGGCATTATTATATATGTAATATATATACATATATATAGGATATATATATAAGTATATAGATATAGGTGCATGCTACTGGGGACACATGCACACATATCTATATATATATACATATAGATAGAGCACCTGGTGGATATACACATCCACCAGGGCTACAGGCCTATGACACCGTGGGGCCACAGACCCTCAATTTGGGGCCACCCATATATGTATATACATAGGGGTATATACATATATTATAGGCTGTACCCACACTTCCTTCTACAGTTTCCTAGCAACTATTTTACCATGAAGGCCTGCTGCACACAGTCTCCTCTTAACAGTTGTTGTAGAGATGTGTCTGCTGCTAGAACTCTGTGTGGCATTGACCTGGTCTCTAATCTGAGCTGCTGTTAACCTGTGATTTCTGAGGCTGGTGACTCGGATGAACTTATCCTCCGCAGCAGAGGTGACTCTTGGTCTTCCTTTCCTGGGGCGGTCCTCATGTCAGCCAGTTACTTTGTAGCGCTTGATGGTTTTTGCGACTGCACTTGGGGACACTTTCAAAGTTTTCCCAATTTTTCGAACTGACTGACCTTCATTTCTTAAAGTAATGATGGCCACTCGTTTTTCTTTACTTAGCTGCTTTTTTCTTGCCATAAGGCTTCTCTCACACAAACGTTGTGTTTTGCGGTCCGCAAATTGCGGATCCGCAAAAACAACGGATGGCATCCGTGTGCATTCCATATTTTGCGTAACAGAACAGCTGGCCCCTAATAGAACAGTACTATTCTTGTCCGTAATACGGACAAGAATAGGACATGCTCTATTTTTTTTGTGGGCTACGGAACGGAGCAATGGATGCGGACAGCACACGGTGTGATGTCCGCATTTTTTGCGGGCCCATAGAAATGAATGGATCCGCATTTTTCATGTGAAAAATGCGGATCGGAGCCTGCAAAAACAACGTTCGTGTGAAAGAGGCCTAATACAAATTCTAACAGTCTATTCAGTAGGACTATCAGCTGTGTATCCACCTGACTTCTGCCCAACACAATTCATGGTCCAAACCCCATTTATAAGGCAAGAAATCCCACTTATTAAACCTGACAGGGCACACCTGTGAAGTGAAAACCATTTCAGGTGACTACTTCTTGAAGCTCATCAAGAGAATGCCAAGAGTGTGCAAAGCAGTAATCAAAGCAAAAGGTGGCTACTTTGAAGAACCTAGAATATAAGACATATTTTCAGTTGTTTCACACTTTTTTGTTAAGTATATAATTCCACATGTGTTAATTCATAGTTTTGATGCCTTCAGTGTGAATCTACAATTTTCATAGTCATGAAAATACAGAAAACTCTTTGAATGAGAAGGTGTGTCCAAACTTTTGGTCTGTACTGTATTTTGGACTGCTGGCAGTACTTTGTGATGCACTGTGGTATTTGGCTCTGTTGGGGTGGTATAATGTCCCACAATATGGTATTGCTGGCCCTGCCTTCCATCAATTTGGACCGACTACAAAATGGGGCCACTTTTAGTATTTTTTCCAGGGCCACTTTAAGGCTACTTTCACACTTGCGTTTTTTTTTTCCGGTATAGAAATCCGGTATAGGGTCTCAATACCGGAAAAAAACTGATCCGTTTGATCCCAATGCATTCTCAATGGACAGTAGTCCGTTCAGTATGCATCCGGATGTCCTCCGTTCCGTATGTATTACGGTATTTGACCGGAGAAAAATCCGCAGCTTGCTGCGGATTGATTTCCGGCCAAAATTCCGGATCCGTAACAAAAGTACCGGATCCGGTATTAATTGCCATAGAGATGCATTAATACCGTATCCGGTAATAAGTTGTCCGGAAAATACCTTATCGACGGATCCGGAACTCAGTTGTGCGCCTGCGCCAGTATATAGGAGGAGCTGGTTCACGTTCACGTTCACGTTCTGCTTCCTGTTTGCGCAGAACGCCAACGGAGGTGAGAGGCTGCCGGGGAGCAATAGCAAAGGTGAGTATAGGTTTTTTTTGTATTCACTGAATCACCAATGTTTTTACACCAATGTTTAGGGCACTGAACCACCAATGAGGGTATATATATGTATGTATATATGTATATGTGTATGTATATGTGTATATATATGTATATGTGTATATATATGTATATGTGTATGTATATGTATATATGTATATATATGTGTGTATGTGTATATATATATATATATATATGTATGTGTGTATGTGTATATATATATGTGTGTGTATGTATGTATATGTGTGTGTATGTATGTATATGTGTGTATATATGTATGTATGTATATATGTGTGTATATATATATGTATGTATATGTGTGTATATATATATGTATGTATATATGTGTGTATATATATATGTATATATGTGTGTATATATATATGTATGTATATGTGTGTATATATATATGTATGTATATGTGTGTATATATATATGTATGTATATATGTGTGTATATATATATGTATATATGTGTGTATATATATATGTATGTATATGTGTGTATATATATATGTATGTATATGTGTGTATATATATATGTATGTATATGTGTGTATATATATATGTATGTATATGTGTGTATATATATATGTATGTATATGTGTATGTATATGTGTGTATATGTGTGTATATGTGTGTGTATATGTGTGTATATATATATGTATGTATATGTGTGTGTATATGTGTGTATATGTGTGTATATGTGTATGTGTATATATGTATGTGTATATATGTATGTGTATATGTGTGTATATATGTATGTGTTTATATGTGTGTATATATGTATGTGTGTATATGTGTGTATATATGTATGTGTGTATATGTGTGTATATATGTATGTATGTATATGTGTGTATATATGTATGTGTATATGTGTATGTGTATGTATGTATATGTGTATATGTATGTGTATATATGTATGTGTATATGTATGTGTGTATATATGTATGTGTGTATATGTGTGTATATATGTATGTATGTGTATGTAAGTATATATGTCTGTATATATGTGTGTCTGTGTATATATGTCTGTGTATGTATATATATATATGTGTGTGTGTGTATATATATATATATATATATAATACCGTCATGTAAAATACTTTAAGTTGTAGTACATATGTACTACTACTCCTAACAGCCTTCTTGTACTTGCATAACATGCAGCCCCTGTGCAATTGTTTATAGGGGCTGCAGGTTAGTCCATAGTGGATGCAATATGCAGTAGTACCTAGTAGTACTACTACTTACTCCTACCATCCAACTAGTTGTACAACATGCCTTCCCTATTTACTATTGTTTGTGTAACAACTTTTGCTAGGAGTAGTAGTATATAGGCACTACAACTCTGAACATTTTTTTTGTAGGCAATACTAAAAAACAAGCCAGCGACAACCACTGCCAGCCCCAAGGAAATTCACTCCCTCCTTATTTTGCCGATTTTATAATTTAAGTAAGTAACTTTGGAATGGGTTTGGGTCAAATCGGTTTGTTTAATATACTAATAATTTTTTTTTTTAATTTTTTTATTACAGACATGTCTTCTTCAAGTGAGACCGGGAGCCCTCCTCGACGCAGAATACGAGATCATGTTTCGGTATGTCAAGTTGATAAGTGCAGTACCCACAGTCATGTTTTTTCATTATGTGTAATTATTTTTTTCACCCCCTTTTCTTGCAGTCATCATCTGCTGAGGAGGTGCCTCCCGGCATGAACATCAGTGGAGTGGAGGAAAGTAGGGGTGGAGGACAGGAAATGGTAGGTTTTTATAAAAAAAAAATTCCCTAATAAACTGTACTTTGCCTGGAAGTAATAATTTATGTTTCTATTTCACAGCCATCTCAACCTGTTGTCTCACAAAGAGGTTCTCGTGGCTCCACCAGAGGAAGTCGGGGTGTTGCGCGCGGCGGTCGGGGTCGTGTAAGTATTTCACATAAATTTTTTGGTTTTTCAAAATATATGTTACATATTCTTATAATTTTAATTATTTTATTTTCCCTTTTTTCAGGGTTCCAGAGCCTCCACCAGAATGGGTGAGGAGGAGGTCGATTTCTTTATTGACAACGACCTCCTCATCCAGATGGTGGAGGCCCGTCCACCATTATGGGACCACACCGACCGCCGCCATGCTGACCATGGGCATACCCGGCTCCTCTGGTGTGAGATAGGACATGCTATAGTGCCGAATTGGGAGGACCTCAGCGAGAGGCAACAGGACCAGTGCCGTAAGTATTAATTTAGGATTTAAAAAAATGTCTAACTAAAAAATGGTTTATTGTTTTAATGTTCAGGCTACCTACTTTCACACTAGCGTTTTAAAATTCCGTTATTGAGTTCCGTCATAGGGGCTCAATACGGGAAAGAAACGCTTCAGGTTTGTCCAAATTAATTGTCAATGGGGACAAAACTGAACTGAAGACAACGGAGGCTCCTGAAAGCATTCCGTTCCGTCTTCAGACCGGAGAACAAACCGCAGCATGCTGCAGTTTTCTCTCCGGTGCAGGCATCTGCACCAAGACGGATCCGGAATGACCGCCAATACAAGTCTATGTGGACGGATCCGTTTGGTGTGACACACCTGTAATCCGGATCTGTCCTCCATTGACTTGCAATGGGGGGGGGTCATTCTGGATCGGGCTACACATATACAGAGATACATACATACAGACATACATACATACTCACACATACACACAAACACATACATACTCACATACTCCAGGCAGGGACGCGGGCAGCATGTCTTCACGCGCCTCCTGCGCGCAGCTATGACGTTTCCCCACTGCGCCCAGCTGCCGGCGTCCATGGCTGGAGTATGTAAGTGTGTGTGTGTGTGTGTGTGTATGTGTGTATGTATGTTCTCTGTGTCTTGTCCCAATGTCTGTGTCAACATGTATCAGCAGCAGTATGGCACCCTTTAGGTGCCGGATCTGTGCTGCCGCTAGTGTGAAAGAGGCCTAAAACAACAAATGTGTTTACATTGTTGTTGTGGAGACATCAATTAAACCATAAACCATTGTTTTAGATTATAACATGGAGTATAGTGTACGACTAAAAAAAATTTTTTTTTTTTTTAAGGAACAAGTATCGTGGTGCGGTGGCGGTCAATCAGGGACCGCTACAAAAAGGATTTCAATGAGGAACTTCGGGCCCCGAGTGGTTCCGGGGCAACCTCAAGGCGGGAGTATAGGTATTACTCCGCCTTGGGGTTCCTACGCAGAACACTTGAGCTGCGAAGGTAAGAGATCATTATTGTTTTTTTTTTTTTTTTTTAAGGAATACCATTTATTGTAACCAATCAATGTGTATGGGCCAGGAAGACTGTCATGCGACAATCTGTCTTGGACATACACATAGTCTAAGAATTACAATTTCTAATTTTTGATTTTTGTTTCCTTACAGAACAGCAAGCAGCACTCGGGCGCCCGAAGTTCCCCGTGAGGCGGTCCCTGAGGAGCCAGCCACCGCGGGCCCCTCTTGTCCTGTTCAAACAGCTGGTCAGGACACCACTGTTCCCCTACCTACGCCCCCTGGCAACGCATCGATGGCCCAATTAGCTCCACGCTTTGAGGCCATCATGCGTCGCCAAGGGGCAGGTAGGAGCCGTCAGGCGGATTACGAGGATCTCACAAGGCTCGTTTACGAGTCCTTGATGGGATTCACAAATAGAGTTGCCAGCTTGGAGGATAGTTTGCGACGTCTTCAGGAGGGGGTGGTGTTGACGTCGCAAATGAGTCCGGTGCAACTCTACTTGAATTCGTTATCCCCGTGATGGAACGTTTATCGCCCGACCAGCTGTTTGAAGCCCGGAGATTAATGGACCACGCGTTGTGGCAGGTGCAACACCACCCCCCATCCTTTCCCCCAGCCCTGCCCTATCCCCCATCCCACACCTATCCCCCATTCCAACCTCCACATCCCCCATTCCAACCTCCACATCCCCCATTCCAACCTCCCCATCCACCAGCCCAACCTGCCCACCCTCCTACCCATTCCCAACCCCCCGAGCTCTTTTCTCATTCCTTTTTCTATTTCCACACCACCTCCTTTCTTTTCCTCTACCTCTTTTCTAGCTCGGGAACCTACTTCTCCAGCCCCTTCCTATTCATTAAATACTCCCTCTGTTCCACCTGCCACAACGCGAATTTTACCGTCCAATACGGCAGATTTACAACAGGGCAGAGGGGCTCCCACCGGCACTTCCTCCACCCCCCAAACCTCCACACCTACCCGCCCTGTGTTCCGGGAATTATAATGTTTTAATTGTTATTTTATAATCTCAAAATATTATTTATTTTTTTAATTGCTTTTAAAAATATTTTTTGACAAAATAAATGCTATGTTTTATTTAAAAAAAAAATTTGTGTTGTTATTTTTAATTGATTATTTAAGTAATGTATGTAGAAAAAACACTCTTTCCACGCTGTGTGAGCGACCTAATTATTGGTCGCTTTACCAGCATGGGGAGACTGTTCAGTGTATATGTGACATAAGGCCAGATACACTCTTTCCACGCTGGGTGAGCGACCGAATTATTGGTCGCTTTACCAGCATGGGGAGACTGTTCAGTGTATATGTGACATAAGGCCAGATACACTCTTTCCACGCTGGGTGAGCGACCTAATTATTGGTCGCTTTACCAGCATGGGGAGACTGTTCAGTGTATAAGTGACATAAGGCCAGATACACTCTTTCCACGCTGGGTGAGCGACCTAATTATTGGTCGCTTTACCAGCATGGGGAGACTGTTCAGTGTATATGTGACATAAGGCCAGATACACTCTTTCCACGCTGGGTGAGCGACCTAATTATTGGTCGCTTTACCAGCATGGGGAGACTGTTCAGTGTATATGTGACATAAGGCCAGATACACTCTTTCCACGCTGGGTGAGCGACCTAATTATTGGTCGCTTTACCAGCATGGGGAGACTGTTCAGTGTATAAGTGACATAAGGCCAGATACACTCTTTCCACGCTGGGTGAGCGACCGAATTATTGGTCGCTTTACCAGCATGGGGAGACTGTTCAGTGTATATGTGACATAAGGCCAGATACACTCTTTCCACGCTGGGTGAGCGACCTAATTATTGGTCGCTTTACCAGCATGGGGAGACTGTTCAGTGTATATGTGACATAAGGCCAGATACACTCTTTCCACGCTGGGTGAGCGACCGAATTATTGGTCGCTTTACCAGCATGGGGAGACTGTTCAGTGTATATGTGACATAAGGCCAGATACACTCTTTCCACGCTGGGTGAGCGACCTAATTATTGGTCGCTTTACCAGCATGGGGAGACTGTTCAGTGTATATGTGACATAAGGCCAGATACACTCTTTCCACGCTGGGTGAGCGACCGAATTATTGGTCGCTTTACCAGCATGGGGAGATTATTCACATACACATTTATTTAGATATACATAGAATAAATAAATATTACACTATAAATATAACTATTTAATTATTTTTATTCATTAATTTTTAATAAACATACAATAAATATTTTGCATATAACTGGTTTAAAAATCTAGTACAAAACATACCCACAAAAACAACATGATTGATAACTGTATATATAGACCATGAAAATATTACATATAACTTTTAAACCATTTGATCCTGCCAGTCCACTCTTCCATCAGGTAACATAAAATATTCCGAAAAAGAGTCTCGCATCCTAGCAACAGCAACAGTCCCACGTATGCCAAAATTTTCTAAACTTGACAAATTGCTTTCCTCTTGAATTTGATCCATGTGCACTGGTTCCTTCCTCAGGAGATAGTTATGCAGGACCACGCATGCCTTGACTACCTCATCCACAGTCTCAATTTTCAGATGAATAGGTCTCGTGAATACTCTCCATTTTGCCACCAAGATACCAAAAGCACATTCAACCATTCTACGAGCACGAGTCAGGCGGTAATTAAATATGCGTTTCTGCCGACTCAGTCCACGGCTACAATATGGTTTTATTAAATTGGGGCACATTTGAAAAGCCTCGTCACCTACCAATACAAAGGGCATGGGGGTAGAATTAGAACCTGGAAGAGGTTGTGGAGGGGGAAAATCAAAATCATTACTGTACACTCTTCTGCCCATGTCCGAATTTTTAAATACCATAGAATCGTTGGTTCGCCCATAACCACCAACATCTATTGCCACAAATCTATACTGGGCATCTGCTATGGCCATTAAGATTATGGAGAAATATTTTTTATAATTGAAATACTCCGAACCTGAACCTTGGGGCTTCATAACTCGGATATGTTTCCCATCCACTGCCCCAAGACAGTTAGGAAACTGGCAGACCTCCCAGAATTTTTCAGAAATTTCTGTCCATTGTTGTCGTGTAGGATGAGGAATAAATTCACCATGTAATACTTCCCACAAAGCACAGCAGCTGTCTTTGATGATGCAAGAAACAGTGGAAATTCCAAGACGGAACTGGTAATGGAGGGACGTTAAGCTTTCTCCAGTCGCCAGATACCTATTAAAAAAAAAAATATATTAACTACTACTCACGCAATACATTTAAAAATCAATCAATACATTTAAAATCAACATCACAATAGTAATAAATAATAATTACCTTACTGTCAGCATTAGCCGTTCTGCCGCAGAGATGCTACGCCGGAACCTGGTGTCCTGTCTCTCGATGCGATTACACACCCTTTGTAGGAGGTCATCAAAACTGCAAATGGTCATCCGTAGGTAATTTTCGAACTTTTCAGGATAGTTACACAGTTCAGGAAACAGCACCTCAAATGCACCCCTTCTCACACGGTCTGAAGTTATTGGATGGACCCAAAAACGACGTCGGCGTCTGTTTCTGTAGCGTCTTCTCAAGCGTGAGACTAGGATTAAAGCCTGCAATCCAAAGTGAATGTGGTCCGGCAACATCTTGGCAGCGTCTGAGGGAAGTGACCTGATGCTGTATTTTATAGCCACAATTCTTTTTGTTTACTTTTGTGTATTTGCCATTTACATATTAAATTGTTTTTTTCTTTTCTTCATTTTCATTTGAAATGAATTCTTTTCTTTGGTATTTGCATCTGAAGTTGCTTTTGTTTTCTCTTTTGTTGCAGTATGAATGTAAATACCGGATCCGGTTTTCCGGATGTAAACGGAATAAACGGATCCGGTATTTCAACGGATCCGAATTACGGATCCGGATAAAATGGTCTTCAGGTTTTGCCCATTTTTCCGGATCCGGCAGGCACTTCCGTCAACGGAACTGCCTGCCGGATTTAGGCAAAGCAAGTGTGAAAGTAGCCTAAGTTCCCAGCCGCCCCTGCACAACCACTCAGATATCGTGAGTGGGGGAAGTAGAGATCTTCACCATCATGTCAGTCCCTGAAGCAACAATTACTGGTATCAGCACCTGGGGAAGCAGGTTTCGGTCCAGAGCCCCATAATGGCGTCATATCCTTCCTTTTTGGTTGGCATTTCATAACAGGATGTTTTGTCACATACAAAAAATACTGACTCTGGTGAGGTTACAGATGTCCGCGTAGACTGGTATATGATAGGACAGATGATAAAAAGTGGTAAAAGCATATGACCTATAGATAGTGAGGGGAACACACCTTCTGGGAATAGGAGAGAAAATTCAATGTGGTTAAATAACAATGTAATAAATGAAGTAGTAAAACAGGAAGAAGCACTGAATAGCCAAGACATGATGTAAAAGAAAAACATACAAAGGTAGTAAAGCTGGACAGACTCAGTGCAAAAAAGTGAGGGAGATTTAGCAAAACTGGCTTAGTTGCCCATAGCAACCATTTAGATCCTTGCATTTTCCAAAGGAGCTCTGAAAAATGATGAGCTAGTTTAACTTTGCATCAGTTTTAATAAATCTCCCTTTTTGTTTCTGATCCAAAGTCAGCTCTATTCTTTCCCTTGCACCATTGCAACAAGCCTCTGGGGAGCCCGAGCAGATGATGGGAGTGGTACTGGCTCTGGCTGTTACAATTAGGGCTCATGCACACGAACGTATTTTCTTTCCGTGGCCATTCCATTTTTTTTGCGGACCGTATACAGAACCATTCATTTCAACGGGTCCGCAAAAAAACAGAGGTTACTCCGTGGGCATTCCGTTTGTCTGTATTTCCATTCCGCAAAAAAATAATGTCCTATTATCGTCCGCTTTACGGACAAGGATAGGAGTGCTCTATAAGGGGCCAGCTGTTCCATTCCGCAAAATACGGAATGCACACGGAATTCTTCCATATGTTTTGCGGATCCTTTTTTTGTGGACTGCAAAATACATACGGTCGTGTGCACGAGCCTTTAATGAAAGGAGGGCACACCAGTTCTTCCCCCGGGGCACACCCTGGTTCTGGGACCCCTACGTGATGGTAGCTGAGGTACCCATGATGTAAAGTGTTTGTATGGGTGCAAAGCATGTCGTGTAGAGTGCAATGTCCGGAGTCTGTTGTAGGAGTCAGAAACCCAGGTCAGAGGTAGAAGAATAAATGTCTTTACTGTAGTGCAAAATCGGAGTTGTAGTAAATCCACATATAGCAAAACATAGTTTCCACTGTGCACAGTGCAATTCTCTCCCAGATAGAGATATATGGATTTAGACAATCATAGTTATGGCCCTCTTTCTACACTATCTTACTAAAGTCTTTTTCAATAGAATCTATGGAAAGCAACAGTACCTTGGTAATAATGGCTGTAATATCCACTATGGGTTACAGTGTTTTGAAGGCACATCTGGACAGGATGTATCCAGGTTTGAAGGTTGTTTTAACAGTGTCCTTCACAGCAGCAAAGTCTGAATGGCTGTAGTAGCAGGTTACCTTGCTGACTCCAATGCTTGGTCATAACGATTATAAGTTCTGGGACCCCTACGTGATGGTAGCTGAGGTACTCGTGATGTAAAGTGTTTGTATGGGTGCAAAGCATGTCGTGTAGAGTGCAATGTCCGGAGTCTGTTGTAGGAGTCGGAAACCCAGGTCAGAGGTAGAAGAATAAATGTCTGTCTTTACTGTAGTGCAAAATTGGAGTTGTTCAGGTGTGAAGGTTGTTTTAACAGTATAAATCACAGAAAGAGATAATAGTGCACAAAAATAGATGCAAACAATATATACTGTATAAACTAAGACCTCATTCTGATATGATAAAATCTGAGACTCTTAGCCAATATATTTTGATCAAAACACATCTGTGCCCACCTACCCAGCGTCACGGTGGTCTCAGGTCAGGCAGGTCCTACGCTAAACCTAACCATGCCAGTGGGCATCTATATCTAGGAGCGTGGACGCCGCACATATAGGCGTGTTGCTCCTAGTAACCTCTACGTGCATACAGCAACCAATGAGAGGAGGAGCAAACACACCTATATGTACCACACAATCAAGACGCTCAATTTGATAGGAAGAGCAAAAGTGCACAAGAATGCTACTCAAGATAAGCTAAGAGCGCATTCACACCTGAAGCTGCCACTCCCTCAGGTACATATTATAAACCAAGCAAAACTAACAGAGACAAAAAGATAAAAAACCTCCTGCATGATGTGATAATAATGATTGCGGATGTCAGTGGCTATATAAATCAAAATAAATCACAGAAAGAGATAATAGTGCACAAAAATAGATGCAAACAATATATACGGTATAAACTAAGACCTCATTCTGATATGATAAAATCTGAGACTCTTAGCCAATATATTTTGATCAAAACACATCTGTGCCCACCTACCCAGCGTCACGGTGGTCTCAGGTCAGGCAGGTCCTACGCTAAACCTAACCATGCCAGTGGGCATCTATATCTAGGAGCGTGGACCACCGTGACACTGGGTAGGTGAGCACAGATGTGTTTTGATCAAAATATATTGGCTAAGAGTCTCAGATTTTATCATATCAGAATGAGGTCTTAGTTTATACCGTATATATTGTTTGCATCTATTTTTGTGCACTATTATCTCTTTCTGTGATTTATTTTGATTTATATAGCCACTGACATCCGCAATCATTATTATCACATCATGCAGGATGTTTTTTATCTTTTTGTCTCTGTTAGTTTTGCTTGTTTTAACAGTATCCTTTACAGCAGCAAAGTCTGAATGGCTGTAGTAGCAGGTTACCTTGCTGACTCCAATGCTTGGTCATAACGATTATAAGTTCTCTTGTTTCTCTTCATCTCTTTCTGTAGATCTTGGAGGGATCTGTAGCTTTCTTAGGCCTCAGATGAGGGAGCATAGGTCACTGATTCCTTCCTCTCAGAACTCTCCCTATACACTCACTAGAGCCAGGGGTGGAGCCAGCCACCACCTAACAACCTGCAAGGGCTGAGCCAGGACTATGAACCCTGGCTATGCCATCCATACATGCCTATGCTGGGTACAATACATAACAATACAATACAGCAAACAACAAGCCATTTGCAGATACCCCTTGTTCCAGGATATTGCACCGTCAGCTCTCTTTGTAAGTCAGTGGTGTTTACTAGAGAAGGGATTCCATTATCAATGCGTGAACATATATAAAAAAATGAATTTCTTCAATTTTACAAACACAAAATATGGTAAAACTGAAAGTTTTGGTCCTTTAAAAAAAATAACCTAAGAGGATTTATGAATGGTGATGAGATGGGTCTCAAGCAGAGAACCCATTCTATGATGAGTCGATGCCCTAGGGAGCATAGGGAAAGGGGTTGTCCCATCTTGAAGTGCTCCTGTACCCTTTGATGTGTCATAGCGATATATGAAAAGTTTGATTGATGGAGGTCTGAGTGCTGAAACCTGAATGATCGCCTGGACGAGGAGGAAGACACGCTCACACAGAGCTCAGCTCTCTCCTCACTGCAGAAGACGGACTGGAGATAGGCCCATGGACTTTCTAGTCTTCTGCAGCGAGTAGAGAGAGCCATGAGAGTGCTTCTCTCTCCTCATTCTAGTGATCATGGGGGTATAAACCCTCAGATTCACACTCGCATCGATCAAAACCTTTGATATATCGCTCTGTGAACAAAACTAAACTCCAGGCAATATGTGTACCTGCACTGATACATTGTCGTAATCTATCAGGGGAGCGATTTGTGCTGCTGAAGTGTTTTTCTCACTGGGGATTAGTAATTGCAGATGATACTAAGCTCTGTAAGGTAAGCAACACAGAGGAGGATGATATTACATTACAGGAGGATCTGGGGAAGCTGGAGGCTTGGGCAGAAAAATGGCAAATGAAGCTTAAAGGGTCCATGGCAGTACTCCAGATTTTTGAAAATTTCGGATGCACTTCAATCTTTAAAGTGAACCTGAGCAAATCGGAAATTTTATCTGGCATTTCGTAGCAGTTTTCCTCGACACATCTAGTTTTCAGATCCCTCAGGTATGGTGGGAGGAGACTAGCTGCCATCCACTGCACACAGAAAGTAGAGGAGAATTTGCTTCCTAACCTTTTCTTATGCACTCCCCCCAGGATCATGGAGGACATTACAGAGAGGTACTGATCTGCATGGTTGTGAATAAAGCTCTTGTGCTTAGATACAAAGCTCCAATGTAGCTGTGCAGTCTCTTTAGTGTATCTCTTTGAGTCCTATTTCACACATGCTGCTGCTCACTCCTCCCCCGTCCCCTCTCCATAGATTTGTATTGACATCTGTAATATGATCCTCCTGTGGAGATGATAGTATGAGAACGAGACATTTGTCACTGATAAAACATATTACAAAGTTTCTTCTGGTTGCTTGTACTATTGATGTATGTAAAGTTGTGTGAGATTACAGAATCTTGGGGAGTCCAAATCTCGTCGAACCGTAAACTCCTATACCAGCTGAACTATGCCATG
This sequence comes from Rhinella marina, assembly GCA_900303285.1. Classification (NCBI taxonomy): domain Eukaryota; kingdom Metazoa; phylum Chordata; class Amphibia; order Anura; family Bufonidae; genus Rhinella; species Rhinella marina. The sequence continues at coordinate 388,548 of ONZH01010457.1, read as the reverse complement.
CTCCTTACTGACATCAGATCCCAACTGTCCACAGTACTTCTACCCTTTGTTTCTTGGATGTTTAGAAAAAGCATATTAAAGAGGACCTTTCACCACTCCTGACATGCCTGTTTTAACCCTTTCGCGCCCGGAGGTTTTTTCGGTTATGCATTTTCGTTTTGCGCTCCCTGCCTTCAAACAGCCATAACTCTTTTATTTTTCTGTTCACATAGCTGTATGAGGGCTTGTTTTTTGCGGGACAAGTTGTACTTTCCAATGCCACCATTTAATATTGCATACGGTGTAGTGGGAAGCGGGAAAAAAATTACAAACAGGGTGAAATTGCAAAGAAAACGCTATTCCGCTACAGTTCTACGGGTTTCTTATTTACAGCGTTCGATGTGCATCAAAACTGATCCGTTACTTTCATTCTACTGGTCAGTACGAATCCGGCAATACCTAATATGTATAGTTTTTCCTGCGTTTTCATAGTGATAAAATAATTAGAAAGTTGCCCTTTTTTTTTTTTCCCCTTGTCAAATCTTGACCCCTATAACTTTTTGGTATTTATGTGTACAGAGCTGTATGGGGGCTCATTTTTTGCGGGACGATCTGAAGTTTTTATTGATACCATTCTGGGGTGTGTATGACTTTTTGATCACTTTTTATTTAATTTTTTTTAGAAAAAAAAAGCGACAAAAAACGGCAAATCGCCATTTGGACGCTTTTTTCTGCCACACAATTCGCTGTATTGGAATTTTTTTTTTATATTTTAAAAGTACAGGCGTTTTCGGTCACGGTGATACCCATGATGTCTATATTTATTGTTATTTAAGTATTTATTTTTGAATTATACGGAAAGGGGGGTGATTTGAACTTTTATATCTTTTTTATTTTTTATATATTTTTTAACATTTTTTTAAAAAATTTTTTTACTATTTGAAAGCTCAAATATGGGCTTATATTTTGTGGCTTTTTTTTTTCTTTATGAGCAATTATGGATTTTATAGACTCAGAAATCCAAGAACTGCTCATTTCTTATCCTGGCCTGCCATCTAGTGGCCAGAATAAGAATTGCACTTTGAAAACTGTAATCCTCACCAGCGAGGATTACAGTTTTCATACGGTGTACAGACACCCCGATTGGCCACACGGGGTGTCTGTACACCACCCGGAAGCGAATGCTTCCGGGTTGAGACGCAACTAGATGCCGTGATCACGTGTGATCACGGCATCTAAACTCCGTGGAAGACGCCGCCGATGGCGGTAAGTAGCGGCAAGTCTCTGCTGTTAGAAACAGCAGAGACTTGCCGGCCATGACGCCCGCCGCACTTGCGAGCGGGCGCCATGTGCCCGCATCGCCCCAGCGCCGTACATGTACGGCTCTGGGCGCGAAGGGGTTAATAGCTTCATGCATTCCCCATGTAATAACAATTCTGGAACATATATTCTTATGGCTCTATGTTGTGCCATTCCTTTATTATTTCCGCTAGAAGTTATGAACGAATTGCTATTTGTCTTCAGTAAGGGAACAAAGGGGAGGTGACCAGTTGGGGGCGTGTACCTGCACAGACTGACTCTATCCAATCAGTGCTGCCATGTTCAGACTCTGCAGATACACACCCCCAACTGGTCACCTCCCCTCTGTTCCTTTACTGAAGGCAAATAGCAATTCATTCATAACTTCTAGTAGTAATAATAAAGGAACAGCACAACATAGAGACATAAGAATAGATGCTCCAGAATTGTTATTACATGGGGAATGCATGAAGCTATTAAAACAGTAATGTCAGGAGAGGTGAAAGGTTCTCTTTAAAAAGATATCAGAACTTCTAATGTCTTTTTTCGAACAGACTCACAATTTGTTAACAAAATAAGATTTCCCTAGGCCATGTGACGACACATTCATCTGTCCCGTGGCCTAGGCGCAGCTCAGCCCCATTGAAGTTAACGTGGCTGAGCTGCGATACCCAGCACAACCACTACACAATGTACGGCGCTGTGCTTGGTGAGCTGAGAGAAGGCTGCAGCACTACTGCGAGCAGCAGTTACGTCTCAAACAGCTGATCGGCGGGGGACCCGGGTGTCGCATCCCCACCCATTAGATACTGAGGACCTATCCAGAGAATAGGTCATTAATTAAAAAACTCAGAAAACCCCTTTAAATTCCGAAGGGCTCATTCACACGACCATATCCGTTTTTGCAGACTCACAAAGCACGGATACCGGCCGCGTAGGTTCTGTCCTATAATCGAAATGCCTATTTTTGTCCGTAAAATGGACAAGAATAGGACATGCTCTATCCTTTTTGCGGGGCCGCAGAATGGTGTGCTGTCCACATCTTTTGCAGCCCCATTGAAATGAATGGATCTGCATACGATCTGCAAAATTGCGGATTAGATGCGGAAAGAAAAATATGGTCGTGTGAATAGGCCCTTACAGTCACATTAAGACTGGAAAAACCCTCCTGAACATGTCACTTTTTAAATTGTAGATTTTGAATGTATGTCTGACGTAAATCTTGGCACACAACTCGGGGGACAAAATTGCATTTTTAACCCCTTAGTGACATAACATTTTAAGGTTTTTTTAAATTTTATTTTTAAGATTATTTAAGTATATATTTTTTTCATTTAAATTCAAAAATTTAAGTAAAAATTTAAGTTAACCGGTAACATTTTCCTCCTCTGTGCCCAGCAGTCATAATTTTAAAAATTTTTTCTTCTAAACATTTTTCTTTATTTTGCGGGATGAGTTGTAGTTTTATTTAGGAACCATTTTGGGGTACATACAGTGCATTAAATAACTTTTATTTTTAGGGGGATAAGATAAAAAAGATTTAAAAAAACAGCAATTTTAACATTATTTTGTGGAATTTATTTTTAGCATTCACTGAGTGGTATAAGTAATATGATAACTTTATTCTATGGGTCAGTCAGCTTTAGCTTCTCAGGCTTAGTAGCAGCTAGACATTCCAAGCTTTCAAACAAGACCAGAATTGCAGCATTATCTCCAATACATCGGAAGATGTAGCTGTTAGAAATCGGGATGGCAGTGAATGCAGCTGAAAGTGAAAATAGATTTTACTGCTTTTACCCACGGCTTGATTTCTAACAGTAATATCTCCCGATGTAGTGGAGATAATGCTGTGATTCTATCAGGTGCAAGAATATTTTACCTTTTTGTGGGGAGTAGCAATATGGTGGATTTTTGCTATAATGCAGGTTTTCTGATATATGGTGTACCTATAATTATTGCTACTTATGCTACTGTTTTAATTTTCTAACATTAGGTGGTTGAGGCCTCAGCTTATTTTGCTATGGGGCCCCATGAATATTAGTTACACTCCTGCTTTAGATGGTCTCGTTTATTTCTGTCTATGGCCGGCCACGTGGATCTCATTGGCCGCACTCTTGTTTATATCAGTAATATCTATTGATTCCAGTGTTATAAAGCCCCACTATCTGCAGAATGTTTACTTTTCCTCAGACAGATCGCAAACATTCAATCCAGAGTCTCTGACCTTTAATCCGAGAATAACATCATTTATTTCCAACACAATTTGGTGATAACCCAAAAACATGACTGTACGCTGCAGGATAAGCCTGGAATCACACAAGCAGTTTTTTGAGCCAAAGCCAAAAGTGGATTTATGAGGAATGGGAAATATAACGGATGGAGTTCTTCTTCTCCTTCCTGCCGGATCCACTTCTGGCTTTGGCAAGTGTGTCTCTGGCCTAAGGGTATGTTCATATGGCTTAGGCCTTAGGCTACATTCACAAGACCATATCCATTTTTAGTTCTGCACAGTGCGGACCCACAAAATGTGGATACCGGCCACATGCATCCTGCACTTTCCGCGGCACCTAGAGCCTATTCTTGAACGCAAGACGGACGGGTTCTACTTCAAATGCGGAATTTGCAGTGAATCTGAGCTAATCTGTGGAAGGACAGACTGCAATCAGTCCCAGATTTCTGCCGCGCATTCTGTAGCAATTACGCATCAGATTTTTCATACCCTAATGCCCCTTTCACACGAGCGGGAGACTCGCATGTCTCCCGCAATGCATCTACAGGGCTGGACTCGGCACTCACAGGGATCGCATAGCATTATATACGATCCCAGTCAGTGCCGGAGTCCAGCCCTGTAGATGCGTTGCGGGAGACATGCGAGTCTCCCGCTCGTGTGAAAGGGGCATAAGGCTAGTTTGACATTAGCATTAACCGTTAGCGGATCATGCAATTTTTCCATTTTCATTTTTCACTCATCGCCTTCCCATTGTCCTAACTTTTTTATTTTTCCGTTCACATAGCCTTATCAGGACTAATTTTTTGCGGGACAAGTTTTACTTTCTAATGGCGCCATTTACGGATACATACCACGTAGTGGGAAGCGGAAAAAAGTTCCAAATGGGGTTGAATTGGGAAAAAACATAATTCTGACAAAGGTTTTTATTTTATTTTTTACACAGTACACTATGCGGTGAAAAAGACCTGTTATCTTCATTCCCCAGGTCAGTACGGTTACAACGATAACACACTTGTATAATTTTTCTTGCATTTTAATGCTGAAAAAAATTAAAACCTTTGAGAAAAAAATTTTTATCACCATATTCTGACCCCTATAACTTTTTTGTAGTTATATGTACGGGGCTATGTGAGGGCTCATTTTTTTTGCGGGGTGATCTGTACTTTTTAGTGATACCAATTTGAAGTTTGTGCGACTTTTTGATCACTTTTTATAAAAAATTATTGGGGAGTTGAAGTGACAAGAATGGCGAATTGGCTGTTTTTAATTTTTTTCCCGTTACGCCATTTGCCGTTTACCATTAATATTGTTATATTTTAATTGTATGGGCATTTTTGCATGCGGCGATGCCCATAATGTTTATTTTTTTATTGGTTAAGTATTTTTATTTTAAGGAAAGGTGGGGTGATTTGAACTTATATATATATATTTTTTTTTATATATTTCTAAAAACTTTTTTTTTTAATCATAACCATAGCCGGCAATCATTAGATTTCCCATTGTGTTCTTCGATGGTTATACAGCCATCATTGAACACTTAAAGGGAACCTGTCATCTCCGAAACACCCCCTGAACTAGAGTAAGCGGTGTATAGTGTAAGTGATGCTGAATCCGAATATGTAAGTTTTATCTTCATACTCACTTCCATTCCGACGCTGTGCTCCTACAAACCTGCAGTAAAATACACTCACTGGACTCCGGTGCTCACTCACATAATGGAGAGGACTCAAAGAAGAGTCCACTGAGTGCATTTTACTGCAGGTTTGTGGGAGCACAGCATCGGAATGGAAGTGAGTATGAAGATAAAACTTACATAATCAGATTCATCATCACTTACACTATACACCGCTTACTCTAATTCAGGGTGTGTTTTGGAGATGACAGGTTCCCTTTAATTTTCAATATAACAATACAATGCTGCCACCTAGTGGATTGTATTGGTACATTCCTTTAATAGACTCCGAAGCCTGTTTGAGGCTTCAGTCTATTAGAGTAGTGTAACAGGTTCCCTGATCTCAGCTGGGGAATGCTGTTACTGGAGCGGGAGCGTGTGGCTTCCGCTTCTGGACTGCTCTGATGCCGTGGTCACATTTGACCATGGCATCTGAAAGGGAAAATGCATGCGATCAGCCTTATGGCTGATAGCATACATGTGCCACGGATCTCTGCTATTTTAAATATCAGAAAACTGGCGGCTATGGCGCCCGCTTCCATATGAAAAAAATGGGATGCGGATCTTCCCCAGTTTTCATATGTGCAGAATTATAAACCATGTGAATATATCTTTGGGGTATATTCAGATGTAGGATTTTGGGAGCTGCCTTCGGCACGACTTTGATGCCGAAAATTAAGACAGCATTTACAGCAAATGGAAAAAACTGTGAAAGCAACCTGGATTTTAACTGTGTTAAAATCCATACCTTCCAACTATCCTGGATCCAGTGGGACAGTCCTGGATTTCGGTGACTGTCCTGTGGGCATTGCACGCTCTCAGCTGATTGTAATGGTGAAGCAGGAGGCTGTTCACCATTCAGTTCAGTAGGGTCAGCCTAAATCAGCCTGTGCTCCTCCTACACAGACAAGGAGCAGGTATAACAGAATCCTGTCTGCTGGGGAGAGTATTTACTGTTTGTTTTTCACATCCTTTGAGGGAGCACATATCTGGGCATATTAATGTGAGGGGGCATATATCCTGGCATAACTACTGTGAGGGGGCACATATCTGGGCATATTACTGTGAGGGGCACATATCTGGTTATATTACTGTGAGGGGCACATATCTGGTTATAGTACTGTGAGGGGGCACATATCTGGTTATAGTACTGTGAGGGGGCACATATCTGGTTATAGTACTGTGAGGGGGCACATATCTGGGCATAACTACTGTGGGGGGCACATATCTGGGCATATTACTGTGAGGGGGCACATATCTGGTTATATTACTGTAAGGGGGCACATATCTGGTTATAGTACTGTGAGGGGCACATATCTGGTTATAGTACTGTGAGGGGCACATATCTGGTTATAGTACTGTAAGGGGGCACATATCTGGTTATAGTACTGTGAGGGGCACATATCTGGTTATAGTACTGTGAGGGGCACATATCTGGTTATAGTACTGTGAGGGGGCACATATCTGGTTATAGTACTGTGAGGGGCACATATCTGGTTATAGTACTGTGAGGGGGCACATATCTGGGCATATTACTGTGAGGGGGCACATATCTGGTTATAGTACTGTGAGGGGGCACATATCTGGGCATATTACTGTGAGGGGGCACATATCTGGTTATAGTACTGTGAGGGGGCACATATCTGGTTATAGTACTGTGAGGGGCACATATCTGGTTATAGTACTGTGAGGGGCACATATCTGGTTATATTACTGTGAGGGGCACATATCTGGTTATATTACTGTGAGGGGCACATATCTGGTTATAGTACTGTGAGGGGCACATATCTGGTTATAGTACTGTGAGGGGCACATATCTGGTTATAGTACTGTGAGGGGGCACATATCTGGGCATAACTACTGTGTGCCGCGCAAAGTGGTAATATTTACTATGTGGGGGCATTAACCCCTTCCCGACCGGCGGGCGTCATGGTCGGCAAGTCTCTGCTGTTTTTAACAGCAGAGACTTGCGGCTACTTACCGCAATCGGCGGCGTCTTCCGATGGGCTTCTTGTTCCTTGTGGGCCCTTCTGAAGACTTCCGGTGGCGTCTTAACCCGGAAGCAGTTCGCTTCCGGGTGATGTACAGACGACCCGATTGGCCAATCGGGCCGTCTGTACACGCTATGAAAGCTGTAATCCTCGCTGGTGAGGATTACAGCTTTCAAAGTGCAATTCTTATTCTGGCCACTAGATGGCAGGCCAGGATAAGAAATGAGCAATCATGAGTTTTAATTCAAGATTAAAGGGTTTCTGTCACCAGAAATAACCCTATTAAACCAAGTGTCATTTGCAATGAGCAAATGACACTTGATTCCAGTAATGTTACTATTATACTTCTCAGTAACGGCGTTTTGCTAAAAATAGCGTTTTTATAATATGCTAATGACCTCCCCTAGGTGCAGTAGGCGTGAACCTGCACCTAGGAGAGGCCATAATAACGCCTCTTACCACGCCCCCGGTCGCGCTGATTGACAGGGCCGGGCAGCCAGCTCTTTCGGCTCCCGGCCCTGTACGAACCCGAAATCCCGCGCCTGCGCAGTAATGAAGCCGGGACCCGGGCGGGCGCCGGCTCTCAATGCGCGCTGATCGCAATGCGCAGGCGCGGGATCAGCGCGCATTGAGAGCCGGCGCCCGCCCGGGTCCCGGCTTCATTACTGCGCAGGCGCGGGATTTCGGGCTCGTACAGGGCCGGGAGCCGAAAGAGCTGGCTGCCCGGCCCTGTCAATCAGCGCGACCGGGGGCGTGGTAAGAGGCGTTATTATGGCCTCTCCTAGGTGCAGGTTCACGCCTACTGCACCTAGGGGAGGTCATTAGCATATTATAAAATCGCTATTTTTAGCAAAACGCCGTTACTGAGAAGTATAATAGTAACATTACTGGCATCAAGTGTCATTTGCTCATTGCAAATGACACTTGGTTTAATAGGGTTATTTCTGGTGACAGAAACCCTTTAAAAATCAGAGATTGCTCATAGTGAAAAAATAAAAAGTACAATATATTAGCTCATATTTGAGCTTTCAAATAATAAAAAAAATTACAAAAAAATGTTAAAAAATATATAAAAAAATAAAAAAAATATAAAAGTTTAAATCACCCCCCTTTCCGTATAATTAAAAAATAAATACCTAAATAAAAATAAATATAGACATCATGGGTATCACCGTGACCGAAAACGCCCGTACTTTTAAAATTAAAAAAAAAAATTCCAACACAGTGAATTGTGTGGCGGAAAAAAGCGTCAAAATGGCGATTCGCTATTTTTTGTCGCTTTTTTTTCTAAAAAAAACTAAATAAAAAGCGATCAAAAATTTTTTTCCCGCTTCCCACTACACCATATGCAATAATAAATGGTAGCGTTTGAAAGTACAACTTGTCCCGCAAAAAACAAGCCCTCATACAGCTATGTGAACAGAAAAATAAAAAAGTTATGGCTGTATGAAGGCAAGGAGCAAAAAACGAAAACGCAAAACCGAAAAAACCTCCGGTCGTGAAAGGGTTAAGGGGACTGGGTGGTCGGAGTTAGAGGCTTGTCTTGCTATGAAAAAAAAAATATGCCGCCTGATAGATGCAAATGATCTCAGGTTGTGACTGGATTACTGTGTAGACCAGTGGTCAGGGAGGTTGCAGTCTACATGTCTCAAGTGATGGTCCCCGGGACTCTGAAGGACGCTCTCTAACCCAAGCACTATATCCTGACAGCCTGAAGATCGTCCTGCTAGCCGCTGCGTGTCACGTGGTCTAAATGTTCACGCGCAATGTTTTGTAGTCAATAAAGTTATCCTAAAAAAAAAAAAAAAAAAAAAAAAAAAAGCTGAAGACGTGGTACCACAAGCACGCAATACCGGCTTCCCACTTCCGGGTGTTCAGGTTGGGGGCATGTTTGTAGTTGGCTGTGTGGGCACCCGCTCCATACCCCTGATATGAGGAGAGTGGCGCTCGGGTTGTGGCTGTAAAGTGGAGGGGATCGGACTGTGATAGTCTGTGGAAGGACGTCTGACACGTTGACAGGTAGATTATAAAATAGCTGTAGAACTACAAGTCCCAACACACATTGCCATTCTATTACTTATAGGCAATACCATAAAGGAAAAAAGGCACACAAAAGGTACAAGTGGCTCTCCGCTCCACCATAATAGCCCTGAAGTGTAGATAGTGCCCCCTCCATCGTAGTAACCCTGAGGTATAGATAGCGCCCCCTCCATCGTGTTAGCCCTGAGGTTTAGATAGTGCCCCCTCCATCGTGTTACCCCTGAGGTATAGATAGCGCCCCCTCCATCGTGTTAGCCCTGAGGTTTAGATAGTGCCCCCTCCATCGTGTTAGCCCTGAGGTATAGATAGTGCCCCCTCCATCGTGTTAGCCCTGAGGTATAGATAGTGCCCCCTCCATCGTGTTAGCCCTGAGGTATAGATAGTGCCCCCTCCATCGTGTTAGCCCTGAGGTATAGATAGTGCCCCCTCCATCGTGTTAGCCCTGAGGTATAGATAGTGCCCCCTCCATCGTGTTAGCCCTGAGGTATAGATAGTGCCCCCTCCATCGTGTTAGCCCTGAGGTATAGATAGTGCCCCCTCTATCGTGTTAGCCCTGAGGTATAGATAGTGCCCCCTCCATCATAATAGCCCTGAGGTATAGGTCGTGCCCCCTCCATCGTGTTAGCCCTGAGGTATAGATAGTGCCCCCTCCATCGTGTTAGCCCTGAGGTATAGATAGTGCCCCCTCCATCGTGTTAGCCCTGAGGTATAGGTAGTGTTAGCCCTGAGGTATAGATAATGTCCCCCTCCATCGTGTTAGCCCTGAGGTACAGATAGTGCCCCCTCCATCGTGTTAGCCCTGAGGTATAGATAGTGCCCCCTCCATCATAGTAGCCCTGAGGTATAGATAGCGCCCTCTCCATCGTGTTAGCCCTGAGGTATAGATAGCGCCCCCTCCATCGTGTTAGCCCTGAGGTATAGATAGTGCCCCCTCCATCGTGTTAGCCCTGAGGTATAGATAGTGCCCCCTCCATCGTGTTAGCCCTGAGGTATAGATAGTGCCCCCTCCATCGTGTTAGCCCTGAGGTATAGATAGTGCCCCCTCCATCGTGTTAGCCCTGAGGTATAGATAGTGCCCCCTCCATCGTGTTAGCCCTGAGGTATAGATAGTGCCCCCTCCATCGTATTAGCCCTGAGGTATAGATAGTGCCCCCTCCATCGTAGTATCCCTGAGGTATAGATAGTGCCCCCTCCATCGTGTTAGCCCTGAGGTATAGATAGTGCCCCCTCCATCGTGTTAGCCCTGAGGTATAGATAGTGCCCCCTCCATCGTGTTAGCCCTGAGGTATAGATAGTGCCCCCTCCATCGTGTTAGCCCTGAGGTATAGATAGTGCCCCCTCCATCGTAGTATCCCTGAGGTATAGATAGTGCCCCCTCCATCGTGTTAGCCCTGAGGTATAGATAGTGCCCCCTCCATCGTGTTAGCCCTGAGGTATAGATAGTGCCCCCTCCATCGTGTTAGCCCTGAGGTATAGATAGTGCCCCCTCCATCGTGTTAGCCCTGAGGTATAGATAGTGCCCCCTCCATCGTGTTAGCCCTGAGGTATAGATAGTACCCCCTTCATCGTGTTAGCGAATCCACATCTTTTGCCTCCCCATTGAGATGAATTGGCCTGCATCTGATCCGCAAAAAACATGCGGGGGGGGATGGTCCATAAAAGCATTATACCATTCAATAAAATAGGGCAAAAATAGACGCGTTGTTTCCCCAAGGATGAAGCTGATCAGATCTGTACCAATCAGACGTTTATAGCGTGTATCAATATGTCATCAATTTGAACGGCAGATTTTAAGGATATTTTAAAGGGAACTGTGAATTTGCCGTATATACCATTGGTAATAATGACATTTTTTTGTAATGACAGTAAATGGTGTCACACTGCCACGTGACAGTCGCAAAAAAATCCAGCTTGGGCGACACCATTGACTATCATTATAAAAAATGTCGTACAACTTTACAGCGACAACATGTCGCCGTGTAGCCTTAGCCTTACTCACATGACCGCGATCGGCTCACGTGTCGCCCACATCTTCCAGACCCGACCATAGTTTGGTTCCTGATCTGAGCTGACTGCATGATAGAGATTTATGATGCAATCAGTTCCTATCTGCGGATCTATTGTACCGTACTCACATGGTTATATGAGTGCCGTACAATAGATCTACGAGCAGATAGCAATTGACTGCGTCATAAATCTCTGTCATGCAGTCGGGTCGGGGAAAGCTAGAAGATGCGGCCGACGCGTTTCCTAGGCCAAACGTGTATCCTGTTCTTAGGATAGGTTATCAGTATCTGATCAGTGGGGGTCCGACAACTGGCACCACCACGATCAGTTGTCAATCACAGCAGAGAGAGCAGAGCCTCTAGGTGTAATGGTAACGCCCTCGTTGCTCCTAGAGGCTCATTTGCATATATTAAATCATCATTTTTCTCAGTAATGCGGGCACATATGAACATGGGACCAACACAGATGTCTTCAGCTGCCAAGTGAAGGGTCAGGGAAAGCTGCAAGATGTGGCCGACGCATTTCCTAGGCCAATCCTATTCTTAGGATGGGTTATCAGTATCTGATCAGTGGGGGTCCGACAACTGGCACCTCCACCGATCAGCTCTTTTGAAGAGGTACGCCGCGGACTCATCACACCGTACCAAGCACAGCGCCATTCTTCGTATAGTGGCTGTGCTTGGTATTGCAGCCCAGGCCACTTCACTCGAATAGGACTGAGCTGCGTCACCAATGAACGAGACATCGCTGCCCTAGGCCGAGGCCACATTGCTTACCAGAGCCCCATCTCCTCTTCAAACAGCTGATCGGTTGAGATGTTGGGAGTCAGACCCCTCACCAATCAGATACAGATGACTTATCCTGAAGATCAGAAGTCATCCATATTGTGCTCCCGGAAAACCCCAAGTAATGAGCACGACTAATGATGTGACCGATAAGTCTGCAATTATTGTTGTGTATTTTCCTAAAAAAAATTCTCTATAATGACTATGTATAAAGGGATCTGAATGAAGTCATGTGACCCCTGTATGAACGGTGCCGCCCCTTTAATGGCTGGCCTCCCATTACTGGACATATTGACCTGTGTGTTGACCTTGCAGTTGAATATCCACTTTCCTTAATATTAGTAACACATTGTTATCTCGGTCCGACGTGTCAGCTGTGTGTTATCTGTGTGGTTAATGTTCAGCACTTTTGTCACGTCACATAGGAAGCCCGAGCGAGATGACGGCTGTGCTCCAGGTGTAACTATCCCGCACAGGAGGAGGCGGAGGCGATGCTCGTCTATGTGACTCCACTTTCCAGCCGCAGATTGCGTAGAAGGTGACATGCGGACAGCAGACGCGAGGAGCAGCTGACTGGGATCCTATGGCCAGGTAATTAAAACAAAGGCAAAAGTGATTTTGTATTGGGGGGGGGGGGGGGCAGGGCACAAAGGGGTTGCCCCCATCCTTGGAGAGTTTCACATGAATTTCAGCCTGGCAAACCTTTCATCAATCTGACCAGTTTTCTCCACCCTGTGGCTTGGCAACTGTTGGAAAACTACAACTCCCAGTTGCAGTTGAGATGCTGAGAGTGGTAGTTTTGTCATATCTGGAGAGCCACAGATTGGCGACCGTCACTGTAGCTCTGTGCTGTCGCAAAACTATATCCGCCAATGGTAGGCTGTGAGGGGAAGCTGGGGGTAGTAGTTTTGCAAGAGCTGACGAGGCAGAGGTTGTGAGACATTGGTAGACCTTACTTTTGAGGTCAGGCAACTTTCATTGACATCAGTGTTAGGGCTCACACACACGACCGTATGTATTTTGCGTTCTGCAAAAAAAAAAAAAAAACCCAGAAAAAACGATGATGTCCGTTTTCTGCAGATCCATTGTAACAACGCCTGTCCTTATCTGCAAAATGGACAAGAATAGGACATGTTGTATTTTTTTGCAGAATAACTTGCGGACATATGGATGCGGAATGCACACATTTCCTTTTTTGCGGCCCCATTGAAATGAATGGTCCCACATATGGGCCGCAAAAAGAAAGGAACAGACAAAAAAATATGTTTGTGTGTAATGGTCCAGAAGCATATTTCCATTGGCCACGTGGCTCCTTGGACTTTTCCAGCCATACTTAAAGGGGTTGTCTCACTTCTGTAAGTGGCATTTATCATGTAGGGAAAGTTAATACACGCCACTTACTAATGTATTGTTATTGGCCACTTTGCTTCCTTTGCTGTCTGGATTTATTTTTCTATCACATCATACACTGCTCGTTTCCACGGTTACGACCACCCTGCAATCCAGCAGTGGTGGTCGTGCTTGCACAATATAGGTGGCCAGGACCATGGGAGCTCACAGCTGGGGCTTTTGTTTATAGTGTGCAAGCACGACCACCACTGATGGATTGCAGGGTGGTCGTAACCGTGGAAACGAGCAGTGTATAATGTGATAGAAAAATGAATCCAGCCAGCAAAGGAAGCAATATGGACAATCACAATACATTAGTAAGTGTCTTGTAGTAACTTTCTCTACATGATAAATGTCATTTACTATCAGCCCTGTTTTTAAAAATCTAAACATAGAGACTCTGCTGTGGCATTACTGCCGCGCCACACATGGGATCAAGGACAATGGTTTGGCTTTACTATACATAGGAAGATAAGCGGATTATTTTAGGTGAATGTCATTGGATGAGCCAAATATATTAGGCTACAAAAGGGAAATGATCACTGTGACTTTTTGCCAGTTTTCCCCCGTAACATGCTGGCAAAATGGGGGAAAAAAGTTCTATTGTAGTGTTTTCTATTTTTTTCAGGACCAATCAGAAATAAGATAATGCACCTTTAAAGCACATCTGTCAGCAGTTTTGTACCTATGACACTGGCTGACCTGTTACATGGGCACTTGGCAGCTGAAGATATCTGTGTTGGTCCCATGTTCATATGGTGTGATCACTATTACACAGTCTGGCCCTCTCAATCAAAGTGCAAAGGATGTGGCAGTTGTAGAGAGAGCAGAGCCTCTAGGTGTAATGGTAACGCCCCCGTTGCTCTTAGAGGCTCATTTGTATATAATAAAACATCATATTTCTCAGCAATGCGGACACATATGAACATGGGACCAACACAGATGCCTTCAGCTGCCAAGTGCACATGTAACAGGTCAGCCAGTGTCATAGGTACAAAGCTGCTGACAGATGCCCTTTAACAATGTGTCATTCAGGAAGCATGTATGAGTGTGTTTTCCTTATAATCCAGTTTTTCTTTCTTCTTTTTCAGGATTAGTTTCTCCTGCTTGTTTCCCGTGTCCTGGCACTGCAGCCTGCCCTCGGTCACACAGTTTTCCCGGCAGCGAGTGGCTCTCCTGGTGATTTTTATTGTGATCTTTCTCGTTATTTTGGTGGCCGTTGTAGACCCCACAATCTGGAGCAGCAGGGCTGGACGTGATCACCAGTTCAGAAGGTTAGTAAAAATCTATTATCATTTCATGTGTCAGTCTTTTAGCCTGATACTCCAGTCCAGGCCATTCTCTTGCCTTCACCAAATCTTAAGGAAAGTGAATTGCAAGTCAATTGTTTGGCCAATGTGTAGCCTAAGCCTGTGTCCGGTGGGGTGGGGGTATGGCTGCGGGTCATGAGCTGAACCATTTTTAGAATCTAGCTTAGTTGTCAGTGAAGTGACTGGCTGCAGACATATAGGACAACATGGCTGCCTTCACAATGTATCGGTGACACATGCACTCCACACGGCGTTTTCTCTTCTGCTGAGAAGTCTGGAGCCATTACCGATTTTGGTTAAATAACAGTAAAAGGGGATCTCCTATAATCAACCCTCAGCACCCCAATAATCTCAAGAATGGGGAGTGTGATGGAGCAATGGTCACACATGTGCACTACCACTCCACTGAAAGTCTATGGGACTGACAGAGACAACACTGAGCGCTGTACTCCGGTATCTCCGCCAGTTCCACAGCACATTACCGCTACATTCAATCTCTATAGGACGTCTGTATCTCTCACCTGTTTCCATCAGCCCTTTAGATTTTAGATGGAGCAGTAGTAACACTACGTTTAAAGCTGGATTTACATGGCCCAATATTCCCGTACGTATGTTCCGCAGATCACCCAGTGAACAAACGCAATGCTCGTTCATCTGGTGAAATTACCAGAGGTGCGGACACCTCAATCATCATTCCCGGGCAGCAGATAGTGCGGTCTAAACAGCACTTTGCTGTCCAGGAACAATGATTTTGTGTGGGGACGAGAGATAACAGCAGCGATCGATCATCCTCATACTGTGGAGGCGATCCCGGCACGTAAATGCAGTGCTTCACCTCCACTTAACGAGCAGCTGATTGTCGGGAAGTAGCGCTTCCTTCCTGACAATCCGCTACTCCTCGCAGAGTCTAAACGCAGCACTCTGCTCTATAAGGGCAATCTATATTATACTGCAGGGTCCTCTTACATGTCCTGTAAACCACTGCCCAGCAGTGTAATGAGCCCCGGCCCCGATCCCTCCCGCCACCTGCTGCCGTTCCCACCGCCTCCTCACAGCTGTCTCCAGGGTCAGACCTGGCTGGGAAGTCCCATATGCCCAGTTCCTTGAGACTTGTTGAAGTGATTCCCAGTTCAGCAGCTGCTTTTTTCAGAGGCTTAAAAACTTTGCAGATGATTAAAGTCTTTCGGTAATTACTTTGTCTAACTGTTCACTCATTAGACGTCTTTTCCTCTTTGTGGGAGATAATTTTGGAGAAAAACGTAATCTGGGTCATATCCCGGTGCAGACATCAAAGGGCGATGTCAGGCAATGAACTCTTGTGAGGAATTAGCATTGTACTTAATGTGCACCTGTCGCTGAGGGTGATCTGAGTTACAGGAAGGGCTGCAATTTTAAGGGGTTGTCTCATCATGTCCTATATATGGATGTCATATGGGAAGGGGGGTGGGATAACCAACTTGGGACCCCTGGTACTGGCATGGAAAGTTGTTGCAGATTATATATATATCTATATTTATATATATCTATAATCAGAGAGCGAGAATAAAATATAAAAATATAAAATAGTGCCCCATAAGAATGCATTATCTATAAAGATTGCATCTAACGAGTGTCGGTGTGGATGTGTTGCGGTACATGACCTAGCAAGAATTTTGGAACAAAAAATCCATACCTGATTTTTGGTTGCAAATTGCATGTGGCTTCACCATCCAGAGCTGCAGTGTAGGTCACGTGTCTCAGCTCTCCCTATCACAGCTCAGGAGGCGTGTCTCTGCTCTCCCTATCACAGCTCAGGAGGCGTGTCTCTGCTCTCCCTATCACAGCTCAGGAGGCGTGTCTCTGCTCTCCCTATCACAGCTCAGGAGGCGTGTCTCTGCTCTCCCTATCACAGCTCAGGAGGCGTGTCTCTGCTCTCCCTATCACAGCTCAGGAGGCGTGTCTCTGCTCTCCCTATCACAGCTCAGGGGGCGTGTCTCTGCTCTCCCTATCGCCGCTCAGGGGGCGTGTCTCTGCTCTCCCTATCGCCGCTCAGGGGGGCGTGTCTCTGCTCTCCCTATCGCCGCTCGGGGGGCGTGTCTCTGCGCTCCCTATCGCCGCTCGGGGGGCGTGTCTCTGCGCTCCCTATCGCCGCTCGGGGGGGCGTGTCTCTGCGCTCCCTATCGCCGCTCGGGGGGCGTGTCTCTGCGCTCCCTATCGCCGCTCGGGGGGCGTGTCTCTGCGCTCCCTATCGCCGCTCGGGGGGCGTGTCTCTGCGCTCCCTATCGCGCTCGGGGGCGTGTCTCTGCGCTCCTATCGCCGCTCGGGGGGGCGTGTCTCTGCGCTCCCTATCGCCGCTCGGGGGGGCGTGTCTCTGCGCTCCCCTATCGCCGCTCGGGGGGGCGTGTCTCTGCGCTCCCTATCGCCGCTCGGGGGGGCGTCTCTGCGCTCCCTATCGCCGCTCGGGGGGGCGTGTCTCTGCGCTCCCTATCGCCGCTCGGGGGGGCGTGTCTCTGCGCTCCCTATCGCCGCTCGGGGGGGCGTGTCTCTGCGCTCCCTATCGCCGCTCGGGGGGGCGTGTCTCTGCGCTCCCTATCGCCGCTCGGGGGGCGTGTCTCTGCGCTCCCTATCGCCGCTCGGGGGGGCGTGTCTCTGCGCTCCCTATCGCCGCTCGGGGGGCGTGTCTCTGCGCTCCCTATCGCCGCTCGGGGGGGCGTGTCTCTGCGCTCCCTATCGCCGCTCGGGGGGGCGTGTCTCTGCGCTCCCTATCGCCGCTCAGGAGGCAGTTTAAGGATGAAACTGAGCATGTGCGGCCATCTCAGTGAGCACGACAAAGAAATTAGAAAAAACATACAGCAGGTGTAAATTTTATTGATTAACTCAGTGGCTATGCTAATTTTTGGTGACGTGGCCTCCAAATTCTCCAGATCTCAATCTGATGATCAGAGCTACAGAAACAGAGGAGCGCAGCCAGTTTGGATGTTTCCGTAACTCTGTCCACTCCTGGCCGGCAATTTTTTAGGTTGCAAAGGCTGAGATGGGAATAGGCCTAATTGTGGCACTCTGCAAAGGGGAGGGGACCCCTTGTAGCTGTGAGTACCAGCTCCGGTGACATGATCCCTGAGACAGGTGTCGATATGGAGATAGCCTGGGACCAGAAAAAGGTCCTCAAGACTGTCTTTAATAGCCCGTGGTATGCCCTAACTGGTGCCTTCATGCAAAGTCATGATATACAGGCATGCATAGGTATGCCACTATATTATAATAAAAAAAAGTAATAAATGAAAACACAATTGTTAAAAAAACAAAAACAAAAAACCTTGTTTTATTAATTAAAGCAAAATAATTTTAAAGGGAACCTGTCATCTTTTTCATGTCATCCGAATCATGGGCTCGACTGAATCCCTGATTACATAGAGCTGTGTTTTTGTGAAGCATTTCGGAGAAAATATAGGGGGGATGTGACTAATTTATGACGAGGTGCCGGCCTGGTCATATATTAGATGAATACTCCGGCAGTCCGTGCTCCAGGATGAAATCTCTGGGACCTCCGAGCTGATTGAGCAGATTTCTGACTGTGGTGGACCCACTGGCCCCCTTTTCAGAAAGTAGCGAGGGCGGCGCAGAAACACGGTTTGTGACATTTTTCACCAAAAAAGAGGGGCAGGGAGATGGTAAGTCTCCTCCAAAGTTTTATAAACTAGTAAGGAATGGGGTGAATAGTCATCTGTGTGGTGCTGGGATTCACTAATATCTCCCTATATGAACCTAGACCTGTCAATAACGCTGAGCTGGAGGACAGGGGCCCTTTAAAAACACATATTCACTAAGATAACCCCTCATATTTGGTTTCCCCATAACTGTCACAATGTATAATATCAAGATATACACAAATAAATGTTGGAATGGTGTTTTTGTTTTTTGCATAAAAATGAAATTAAACAGTGTTAGCATATATGTACCCCTCAAAGTGCTACCGGTAGACCCTACAACTTTATTCTTGCCTTAAAGGGGTTGTCTCACTTCAGTAAGTGGCATTTACCATGTAGAGAAAGTTAATACAAGGCACTTACTAATGTATTGTGATTGTCCATGTTGCTTCCTTTGCTGGTTGGATTCATTTTTCCATCACATTATACACTGCTTGTTTCCATGGTTACGACCACCCTGCAATCCATCAGTGGTGGTCGTGCTTGCACAATATAGGAAAAAGCACCAGCCTATGTGCACTCCCATGGTCCCAGGCTGATGCTTTTTCCTATAGTACAAGCACGACCACCACTGATGGATTGCAGGGTGGAAACGTGCCATGTATAATGTGATGGAAAAATGAATCCAGCCAGCAAAGGAAGCAATATGGACAATCACAATACATTAGTAAGTGTCTTGTATTAACTTTCTCTACATGATGATAAATGCTACTTACTGAAGTGAGACAACCCCTTTAATACAATATTAAAATCTCAGTTTTGGAATGGCGAGATGAAAAATCGCCAACACTTCCCTGGTCCTGAAGGGGTTAACCAGTCCATATACACACATAATATGGGGCAGCTACGACCACGGTCACACGTTCTCCACCTCTGTCATCGCCGGCCCATAACGATGATCCAGATTTCCACCAAATTCTAAGACAACGATTACGTCCTTTTGGCGAGGCTTCTAGGCACAAGTGTCAGCTGCCACGGGATGAAAAGCAAAGGCTTGCCGGGGATCATAGCAAAGCGGATTAAAGGCTAAAATATTAGAAAATACCTTTAACCCCCCGGCTGTAGAGGGAGAGCCAGATCTCGGCAGTTTTGACGACCGCGTTTCCAGACGTGTTAATGCCCTCATTAACCCTAACGATGTGTGCGCTTCCAACAAAGGGATTAGAAACAAGCAGCCGTATCCTTCAAGACCACCGCAGAGGAAGCCAAGACATGATGTAACCACAGTGTAACATCAGACGGAGAAGTGACCGGCCAGATGGGTCCTGCTCTAATTCCATCAGAGGAGCCATCGCCTTCAGCGCTGCGGTCGGATTTTTGTCTTTTCCGCTCACAGGAACAAGTTCTGTTACAGCGTAACCTGATTGAGGTTTTACTTACCAGTTACGACCCGGATCGGTCAATTTTCAGTATGGTCACCCCCAGAATGCTTGTACAATTGGGTAGAAATGGCCCCGGCGCAGGTCCCCCGGCGGCGGGCCCGGTTACTGGTCGGGGAACATGATGCTTCTGTGGATTCCTAACGACGTTACGTTTATCCTAATGAGCATTGTAGTCTATTATCTCTTGTTTAACCGGTGGCTCCATTTTAATTTCTGCTCACTAAGCAAGTCCGAGCGCCCCCCCCATCCCCAGCCAGATGATTTCATATAATAGATGAGCTCGTGGCAGCAGACTGACACAGTGTAGATGTAAGCAGAATGTAATCTCCCCTATTGGGATCCCCAGCGGAGCGTTTGGGCCTTCGTCAATATTTTTCACGTGCATTAGACCCATTAGCCGATCTATACGACCTCCTCCCAGGACGAAAGGTGGAATCGGATTAGTTGTGTTGTCCGTGTATTATTGCATCCATGCATGCTGTGAGTAGTAGTACTAGAAGTAATAATAATTTTATAAACCCCAGTTGATCCAGAAGAAGGCAAAAAACACTATATTAAAGGGGTTTTCCAGGATTTTACTACTGATGACCTTTCCTCAGGATAGGTCATCAGTATTTGATCCTTGAGGGCCCGGGACCCCCGCCGATCAGCTGTTTGAGAAGGGACCGGCGCTCCTGTGAGCCCCACTACCTTCTCTCAGCTCACCTAGCACATCGCCGTACATTGTATAGTGGCCATGCTTGGTATTGCGCTCAGCCCCATTCACTTCAATGGGGCTGAGCCGCTCCTAGGCCACGTGACCGATGAACAGGGGCGGACTGGGAACTTAAAGTGGCCCTGGAAAAAATACTAAAAGTGGCCCCGTTTTGTAGTCGGGTCCAAATTGATGGAAGGCAGGGTCAACAATACCATATTGTGGCACATTATACCACCCCAACAGAGCCAAATACCACAGTCCATCACAAAATACATCCCCAAAAACTTCCATTGGCTGGCCATGAGGAGGGGCCAGGCAGCCCCCTGGGCATCGGCCCACCGGGAAATTTCCCTGTAAGGTATATGGCCAATCCGCCCTTGCCGATGAAGGTGACGTCACTGGCCTAGGAAAAGCTAGAAGGCCACAGCGCTAACAGGAGCACCGGTACCTTCTCAAAAAGCTGATCGGCGGGAGTCCCAGTTGTTGGACCCCCACCAATCAGATACTGATGACCTATCCTGAGGATAGCTCATCAGTAGTAAAATCCTGGAAAACCCCTTTAATGGCAGAGATCCAGTTTGCCACAAAGAGGGAAACATTCTTTTTTTTAACCCATTACAATGCCCAAGTGCAACCAAATATTGCGTCGCAGTCCAGTTTTGGGCACCGGTTCATAAAAAAAAATAAATAAAAAAAAATAAATATAAGAGACCTAGGAGAGAAGATAATGACGGACAACCAAATTAAAGGGGCGTAAAATACTGAAAACCCATCCTCAATACCTAACTTGTGGGGGTCCGACTTCCAGCACCCCTACTGATTAGGCTACTTTCACACTTGCGTTTGCAGGATCCGTTTGTGAGATCCGTCACAGTCTCTCACAAACGGTCCTAAACTGATCAGTTTTGTCCTAATGCATTCTGAATGGAAAAGGATCCGTTCAGAATGCATCAGTTTTGCTTCAGTTCAGTCTCCATTCCGTTTTGGAGGCGGACACTAAAACGCTGCTTGCTGCGTTTTGGTGTCCGCTTGACGGAAACTGATCCAAACGGATCCATCATGACTCACAATGTAAGTCAATGGGGACGGATCTGTTTTGTCTGACACAACAGAAAACCGATCCGTCCTCCATTGACTTTCAATGGAGTTCTTGATGGATCCGTCTTGGCTATGTAAAAGATAATACAAACGGATCCGTTCAGAACGCTTGTATTATCATGACGGATCCGTTTGTGAGAGCCTGGACGGATCTCACAAACGGATCCTGCAAACGCAAGTGTGAAAGTAGCCTAAGTTGTTAGGTCACTGATGTGATGTTCATCTTTCACACGACCTAGTTACAGCTCATTTCTATTCAAGTGAATGGGCCTGAACTGCAATACCAAGCACAGCCACTATACAACATACGGCGCTGTGCTTAGGATTCTGATCGGGGGGCATCGCTGATCTGATATTGACAACTTATCTGGAGGACAGGTCATCAATAGTCTACTCCCAGAAAACACCTTTAATATAGGACAGGTATCAGCAATCTCCGGCACTCCAGCTTCTCTAAAGCTAAAATTTCCATTCATTTCTATAGGAGTTACAAGATTGGCAATTCGATGTACATGCTGGGAGTTGTAGTTTCACAGCAGCTGAAGTACCAAAGGTTGCTGACCCCTGAAATAGGAAGATCTGTCCGATGGCCAGCAGGGGGCAAAAATAACACTTTCCTAATACAGGACAATATCTTGTTGGCTTTTGATGCATAGACAATGGGGGCATATCGCTAAAATATGCCCCCATTGTCTGATAGGTGCCCACCCACGTGGAAAACGGAGCCGGGAAAGTTGAGGAGGGCACCCTGCGCATGCACAGCCGCCCTCCATTCATTTCCATGGGACCGCCGACAGTAGGCGAGCACTGGCTCGGCTATTTCCGTCGGCCCCATAGAAATGAATGGGAGCGGGGGCCGTGCATGCGCGGTGCGCTCCCATTCACTTCTATGGGAGCAGCGGGGAGCTGTGCCTGGTGGTGGCCGGACCCCAGGAAATCCGGGGTCCTCCAGGCGCAGCGCTCCCCGCTCCGTTCTTGTTGTAGGTCCAGGTCCCAGAGCAACTATCAGACAATGGGGGCATATCCTGGCAATACCCTTTTAAATCTCAATTTTTGGTTTTTCAGTCGGGAATTGGTCTGGAATTTTTAGTTTGCAGAAGTTTCGGGAAGGTATTTACTGTGAAGTTGTACCTTTCAGGGTCAATTTAATTTAGGAGTATCCCCCATCATAAAATGGTGTGGCATAGAGGTAGGATATGTCGTAACAGTTTGATCGGTGGGGGTTCAGAGGAATTGATCTGGCTTGTATTTTCTGGCACAGTAGACGGCTCGGAGCGTCGCTTTGGGGCTTAATGCTGTGAAGGAGCAAGTTTCCTGTGGATCGGTGGTGCTCCTAGCAGTCACACTCACAGTATGCTACCATAGTTGGACAAACCCTCGAAGAACTTGTGTTACCCACAAATCAGTGCCCCCCTCCTTTCTGTTGATGGTTCTTACACAGTGTTTGTTTGCTCCCCTATAATAGAAGGGCAGGATGATCAGTCGGCCATACTTACTTGCTCTACAATGCCCAGGTAGAGAGAGATGCCTTTTTTAGGCTCTCATGGTCCATTGGGAACCGTGTTGTAACCGGCCTACGCTGCCTCCCCCTCCACCATGGCCTGTTAGGACGGTCAGAGGATGCTAGGTGTTGTAATCTCTCCACAGCCGGTTGTGCTCTCGTGCTCTCCAGTTGTGGTCTCGTTGGGTCCAGTTAGTCATCCTCCTCCATGTGACCTGTTCTTCTTCTCTTGCAGATATTTGGATCAGATCGAGGACCTGGAAGCCACGGACACAAAAGACACGAAGCTAAACTATGGCATTGTCATTGACTGCGGGAGCAGCGGCTCCCGGGTGTTCGTCTACTTCTGGCCGCCACACAACGGCAATCCACACGACCTCCTGGATATTAAGCAGATGAGGGACCGCAGCAGCAAACCTGTGGTGAAGAAGATCAAACCAGGTGCGTCTGTAATCCCAGCAATCTGTCAGATGTTTCCATGACAGAACTTCTTTATCATCCAGGATCTCACCTGGAGGACGGAACTGTCTACATTCCACGGATTGTGTCACAGACGTGTCAGTTCATAGGTTTATCTCTCCAGTGTTTGCCTAGTTATCTGGCACGTGGCCAAAATAGTCATGTTTAGGAGTTACCTTGGTGTTACTTCACCCTATGGCAGCACAAGGTGACAACAGACTGCTTACAACTCCAAGACGACTCCTAATAGTCTTATCATTTATAGTAAAAGCCGCAATTATAATACACCACAGCTGCTGTAGAACCTCTTTTTGAACATAAATGGAAACCATTCTGGCCCACTTTATATTAGTTGTTGTGAAACACCTTTATCTTTTCATTAAAGGGGTTGTCTGAGATAATTAAAAATCCCTGACAAACCTTTTAACAAGGTCTACGCTATCGGAGAGGTTCTGCAACAGCTGAGGTGTATATTAGGAGGTTCTGCAACAGCTGAGGTGTGTATTAGGAGGTTCTGCAGCAGCTGAGGTGTGTATTAGGAGGTTCTGCAGCAGCTGAGGTGTGTATTATGAGGTTCTGCAGAGGCTGAGGTGTGTATTATGAGGTTCTGCAGCGGCTGAGGTGTGTATTAGGAGGTTCTGCAGCGGCTGAGGTGTGTATTAGGAGGTTCTGCAGCGCCTGAGGTGTGTATTATGAGGTTCTGCAGCGCCTGAGGTGTGTATTATGAGGTTCTGCAGCGGCTGAGGTGTGTATTAGGAGGTTCTGCAGCGGCTGACGTGTGTATTAGGAGGTTCTGCAGCGGCTGACGTGTGTATTAGGAGGTTCTGCAGCGGCTGACGTGTGTATTAGGAGGTTCTGCAGCGGCTGAGGTGTGTATTGGGAGGTTCTGCAGCGGCTGAGGTGTGTATTAGGAGGTTCTGCAGCGGCTGAGGTGTGTATTAGGAGGTTCTGCAGCGGCTGAGGTGTGTATTAGGAGGTTCTGCAACAGCTGAGGTGTGTATTAGGAGGTTCTGCAACAGCTGAGGTGTGTATTAGGAGGTTCTGCAACAGCTGAGGTGTGTATTAGGAGGTTCTGCAGCAGCTGAGGTGTGTATTAGGAGGTTCTGCAGCAGCTGAGGTGTGTATTATGAGGTTCTGCAGAGGCTGAGGTGTGTATTATGAGGTTCTGCAGCGGCTGAGGTGTGTATTAGGAGGTTCTGCAGCGGCTGAGGTGTGTATTAGGAGGTTCTGCAGCGCCTGAGGTGTGTATTATGAGGTTCTGCAGCGCCTGAGGTGTGTATTATGAGGTTCTGCAGCGGCTGAGGTGTGTATTAGGAGGTTCTGCAGCGGCTGACGTGTGTATTAGGAGGTTCTGCAGCGGCTGACGTGTGTATTAGGAGGTTCTGCAGCGGCTGACGTGTGTATTAGGAGGTTCTGCAGCGGCTGAGGTGTGTATTGGGAGGTTCTGCAGCGGCTGAGGTGTGTATTAGGAGGTTCTGCAGCGGCTGAGGTGTGTATTAGGAGGTTCTGCAGCGGCTGAGGTGTGTATTAGGAGGTTCTGCAGCGGCTGAGGTGTGTATTATGAGGTTCTGCAGCGGCTGAGGTGTGTATTAGGAGGTTCTGCAGCGGCTGAGGTGTGTATTAGGAGGTTCTGCAGCAGCAGCTGAGGTGTGTATTAGGAGGTTCTGCAGCAGCTGAGGGGTGTATTAGGAGGTTCTGCAGTGGCTGAGGTGTGTATTAGGAGGTTCTGCAGCGGCTGAGGTGTGTATTAGGAGGTTCTGCAGCGGCTGAGGTGTGTATTAGGAGGTTCTGCAGAGGATGAGTACCGTATACCGCACATGCCGAACAACTTGATAAGGAGGGGGTGCAGTACTTAGTCAGTCAGTAGTTGGAACAGGAAGAGGAAGTCATTAAGAAAGTGATCTGTGACTGACCAGTCATGCAGGTAGAGACGAGCGGTGCCTATAGTGCCACTCATCTCTACATAATCACCAGCTTCTGATGACATCACGCGATTTTTATACAAATATTACTAACGATACATAATATACCAGTATAACAATGTGTATTATATTGTTATTCTACCCCTTTTGTGCTGTGGAGTTGATCTTGTTCTATTACTCAGTCTGTGCTGCCCCCTAGTGACTATTTTGTGATATTACAATATAAAGTTATCTGCCATCACATTGGGGTTAGTACTTGCACCCACATCTGTCACAGCAATATGCTTTTTGCCGTCCACTGAGTAGTCATATCTCCTGGACCAGACGCCTTCTTATGTTCATTGTTTCTTCTTCTATAGGTATTTCTACAATGGCAGCTACACCGGAGAAAACAAGCGATTACATGAAGCCTCTTCTGACATACGCAGCATCGTACATCCCCAAAGCTAAGCACAAGGAGACTCCTCTCTACATCCTGTGCACGGCGGGCATGAGGGTCCTGCCGGAGAGGTGAGGGCGCTATTCTCCCGTCATTACTATGATGTTATATACGTCATGTCTGCCCATGTAACACGTGTTCCGGTCAGTCAGCAGACCGCCATCCTCCAGGACCTGGTGAAGGATGTCCCCCAGGAATTTGACTTTCTTTTCTCAGAAGCTCACGCTGAGGTCATCTCAGGAAAACAAGAAGGTATCACATGATGTCTTTGGTATACAGTGCGTTACTTCTGACATATGTCACTATGGACCCCGTCTTATATGTGCGCTTTTTTTTCCCCCTCTACAGGTGTTTATGCGTGGATCAGCATTAATTTTGTGCTTGGACGGTTCGACCATGTGGTAGACGGTGAGTGGAGATAGGAGTAAGATGCAACAAATGTATATTTTTTGCCAGAGTGGAGCTCCAGCAGTGGGAAAAGTAGCTAACTGGAGGGGGGAGGGCTGCTTTAGATGCAGCTAGAAACATGCAACTGGTCTTGTTTGAAAGCAGACATTCCAAGCTTTCAGTCAATACCATAATGACAGCAAGATGTTCAGGACAGAAGAAGATATCACTGAATTGGAATGCTATGAATCCAGCTGAAAGTGAAAGTAAAATCAGGTTTTACTGGTGATTATTCCCAACTTGATTTCTAACAGTGGACTGTCATCTTGTATGTCTTATATGAAAGCCTGGAATGTAAGCTTTCGAACAAGACCAGTTGCATGTTTCTAGCTGCTACCATTGAGGAGATATCACCATCTAAAGCGGCCCTCCCCCTCCAGTTAGCTACTTTGCCCACTGCCTGAGATGGACTCGGGCAAAACAGTTAGGTGGTTAAAGGGGTTGTCCGAGTTATGTAAAAAAAAAAAATATATATATATATATATAGCACTGTAAATCTGATGGGCAGCAATATACACAGTACAGACCAAAAGTTTTGACACATCTTCTCATTCAAAGAGTTTTCTGTATTTTCATGACTATGAAAATTGTAGATTCACACTGAAGGCATCAAAACTATAAATTAATTATGTACTTAACAAAAAAGTGTGAAACAACTGAAAATGTCTTATATTCTAGGTTCTTCAAAGTAGCCACCTTTTGCTTTGATTACTGCTTTGCACACTCTTGGCATTCTCTTGATGAGCTTCAAGAGGTAGTCACCTGAAATGGTTTTCACTTCACAGGTGTGCCCTGTCAGGTTTAATAAGTGGGATTTCTTGCCTTATAAATGGGGTTGGGACCATGAGTTGTGTTGGGCAGAAGTCAGGTGGATACACAGCTGATAGTCCTACTGAATAGACTGTTAGAATTTGTATTATGGCAAGAAAAAAGCAGCTAAGTAAAGAAAAACGAGTGGCCATCATTACTTTAAGAAATGAAGGTCAGTCAGTCCGAAAAATTGGAAAAACTTTGAAAGTGTCCCCAAGTGCAGTCGCAAAAACATCAAGCGCTACAAAGAAACTGGCTCACATGAGGACTGCCCCAGGAAAGGAAAACCAAGAGTCACCTCTGCTGTGGAGGATAAGTTCATCCGAGTCACCAGCCTCAGAAATCGCAGGTTAACAGCAGCTCAGATTAGAGACCAGGTCAATGCCACACAGAGTTCTAGCAGCAGACACATCTCTACAACAACTGTTAAGAGGAGACTGTGTGCAGCAGGCCTTCATGGTAAAATAGCTGCTAGGAAACCCCTGCTAAGGACAGGCAACAAGCAGAAGGGACTTGTTTGGGCTAAAGAACACAAGGAATGGACATTAGACCAGTGGAAATCTGTCCAAATTTGAGATCTTTGGTTCCAACCACCGTGTCTTTGTGCGACACAGAAAAGGTGAACGGATGGACTCTACATGACTGGTTCCCACCGTGAAGCATGGAGGAGGAGGTGTGATGGTGTGGGGGTGCATTGCTGGTGACACTGTTGGGGATTTATTCAAAATTGAAGGCATACTGAACCAGCATGGCTACCACAGCATCTTGCAGCGGCATGCTATTCCATTCGGTTTGCGTTTAGTTGGACCATCATTTATTTATCAACAGGACAATGACCCCAAACACACCTCCAGGCTGTATAAGGGCTATTTGACCAAGAAGGAGAGTGATGGGGGGCTACGCCAGATGACCTGGCCTCCACAGTCACCAGACCTGAACCCAATCGAGATGGTTTGGGGTGAGCTGGACCGCAGAGTGAAGGCAAAAGGGCCAACAAGTGCTAAGCATCTCTGGGAACTCCTTCAAGACTGTTGGAATACCATTTCAGGTGACTACCTCTTGAAGCTCATCAAGAGAATGCCAAGAGTGTGCAAAGCAGTAATCAAAGCAAAAGGTGGCTACTTTGAAGAACCTAGAATATAAGACATTTTCAGTTGTTTCACACTTTTTTGTTAAGTACATAATTAATTTATAGTTTTGATGCCTTCAGTGTGAATCTACAATTTTCATAGTCATAAAAATACAGAAAACTCTTTGAATGTGAAGGTGTGTCCAAACTTTTGGTCTGTACTGTGTATAAGCTAATCAAGTTTTTGGCAAAAAAAATTATATTTCCACATTTCCCTGGTTCTCTTCTGGCTCTTTGTTTACATGTAATAATAACAATCTCTGCCCCTCCCCCTGCTCTGCAAAGGGAGTGAATATGAGTGCTGCCCTGAGTGACATGTCTGCCTGCTGGGATACTCAGCAGCATGTTGTATGTGTAGGACTACAAGTCCCAGCTACAGTGACACTGCTGATACACACAAGATCTTCCCCTTACCTGTTCTTGTGCAATGCTCTGCAGATCTCCTCCAGTCTGACTGCTCTGTGTCTGCAGGATGAGGAGGGCAGATCCTGTGTCTCTTCATTGCCTGCAGCTGCTCAGCAAAGCCTTGAGCCCTGAAGGTGTGCTACAGAAGGGGTTAAAGTTGAAGAAGTCCTGAAGAATCCAGGTAGAAGGAGACACATGGCAGCCTGCAGTGCAGGGGGCGTGGCCAGCATAGTGACGTCTCGTGTACAGACTTATCTGATCTCTCAGGCTTGTGCATGAAGCATCATATACAAAATGTATAGTGTATCCTTCAAGTGTGAACATGGCCTCTTGGTTACAGCTCACAGGGTCTGATGTATTCATGAGCTTCACCCACTGATTGACAGCTTTCTCCCTATTCACACTGATGTGGACATATGTCATTTGGGATACGTGCACTTCAGGTGTAATGATTCTGTCACTCCTCTGTTTCCATAGAGGAAGATGCAGTGGTTGCGGTGACTGTAGGTACACAAGAGGACACCATTATCCGCAAGAGGACGGTGGGCATTATTGATATGGGTGGCGGTTCACTGCAGATCGCCTATGAGGTTCCGAAAACCATGACATTCCCCTCTGTGGAACATGTAAGTACGGGTCTAGCCTCAAATCCAGACGTAATGAGATCTATAATCCGTCCCCATCTCCCTCACCAAGGCCAATTTCAATCATGTTTTGGAGGCTGTTACAGCTTGTATTATATTACAGTGCTGCATTCACAATTCTTCCGGCTTCTGAGCTGAAATCTCCCAGCATTCCTTGCTGATTTAATGTTTGCACAAGTAGCCATTTGAAGGAAAAAGTATCTTTCAGCTAAACTGTTAGGGATGTGTACAACAATATCAATGTAGAAAAGCACAAACCAATTTTGATTTTGAGGGTTTTTGTGCTTTTTTATATTGATATTTAGTAAAAGTTAAGTTTTTCAGGATGGATTGGCTTAATATAGTGAATTGTTTAAATTGACCCTCTGCAATTTATCTCGTTTATGGTGATTTCTTGGATATGTACAACAGCAAGCTTGTCAACTGTTTTCAATGACAGTGAGCAGAATAACGAGTTCAGCTCTGGAAACCGTAGTACTAGATTTAAAGTAATGTATGTACACAGTGACTGCACCAGCAAAATAGTGATTGCAGCTCTGGAGTATAATACAGGATGTAACTCAGGATCAGTACAGGATAAGTAATGTATGTACAGTCATGGCCAAAAGTTTTGAGAATGATACAAATATTAATTTTTACAAAGTCTACTGCTTCAGTTTTTATGATGGCAATTTACATATACTCCAGAATGTTATAAAGAGTGATCAGCTTAACAGTAATTACTTGCAAAGTCAATATTTGCCTAGAAAATGAACTTTATCCCCCAAAACACATTTCAACATCATTGCAGCCCTGCCTTAAAAGGACCAGCTAACATCGTTTCAGTGATTGCTCCATTAACACAGGTGTGGGTGTTGATGAGGACAGGGCTGGAGATCAATCTGTCATGATTAAGTAAGAATGACACCACTGGACACTTTAAAAGGAGGCTGGTGCTTGGCATCATTGTTTCTCTTCTGTTAACCATGGTTATCTCTAAAGAAACACGTGCAGTCATCATTGCACTGCACAAAAATGGCCTAACAGGGAAGAGTATCGCAGCTAGAAAGATTGCACCTCAGTCAACAATCTATCGCATCATCAAGAACTTCAAGGAGAGAGCTTCCATTGTTGCCAAAAAGGCTCCAGGGCGCCCAAGAAAGACCAGCAAGCGCCAGGACCGTCTCTTAAAAGTGTTTCAGCTGTGGGATCGGGCTACCAGCAGTGCAGAGCTTGCTCAGGAATGGCAGCAGGCAGGTGTGAGTGCATCTGCACGCACTGTGAGGCGGAGACTCTTGGAGCAAGGCCTGGTCTCAAGGAAGGCAGCAAAGAAGCCACTTCTCTCCAGAAAAAACATCAGGGACAGACTGATATTCTGCAAAAGGTACAGGTAGTGGACTGCTGAGGACTGGGGGAAAGTCATTTTCTCTGATGAATCCCCTTTTCGATTGTTTGGGACATCTGGAAAACAGCTTATTCGTAGAAGACGAGGTGAGCGCTACCACCAGTCTTGTCTCATGCCAACTGTAAAGCATCCTGAAACCATTCATGTGTGGGGTTGCTTCTCAGCCAAGGGAATCGGCTCTCTCACAGTCTTGCCTAAAAACACAGCCATGAATAAAGAATGGTACCAGAATGTCCTCCGAGAGCAACTTCTCCCAACCGTCCAAGAGCAGTTTGGCGATCAACAATGTCTTTTCCAGCATGATGGAGCACCTTGCCATAAAGCAAAGGTGATAACTAAATGGCTCAGGGAACAAAACATAGAGATTTTGGGTCCGTGGCCTGGAAACTCCCCAGATCTTAATCCCATTGAGAACTTGTGGTCAATCATCAAGAGACGGGTGGACAAACAAAAACCTACAAATTCTGACAAAATGCAAGCATTGATTGATAGCAGTCCATTCTTGCACAGTCAGGATTTGGTCCAGAAGTTGATTGAGAGCATGCCAGGGAGAATTGCAGAGGTCCTGAAGAAGAAGGGTCAACACTGCAAATATTGACTTGCTGCATTAACTCATTCTAACTGTCAATATAAGCTTTTGTTACTCATAATATGATTGCAATTATATTTCTGTATGTGATAAAAGCATCTGACAAACACATAAAAACCAGAGGGCAGCAGATCATGTGAAAATAGAAGATTTGTGTCATTCTCAAAACTTTTGGCCATGACTGTACACAGTGACTGCACCAGCAGAATAGTGAGTGCAGCTCTGGAGTATAATACAGGATGTAACTCAGGATCAGTCCATGATAAATAATATAATGTATGTACACAGTGACTCCACCATTTACAAAGTTACTTGACTTTTTTGCAGATAAAATCTTTATAAACTCTGAAATGGTGCTTATATCCTTGTGAATTCTATTCATTTCAGGAGGAAGTTGCAAAAATGATGCTGGCCGAGTTCAACCTGGGCTGTGATCTTCAGCACACTGAGCATGTCTACAGGGTGTACGTCACAACATTCCTGGGCTTCGGAGGGAACTTTGCCCGCCAACGCTACGAAGACATGGTGTTTAATGAGACTGTGACCAAAAATAGGTATGTCATGCTGAGTCATTGGAGTTTTGGGAATTGGCACACAAGGAAGGGGGGGCTGTTTAGGGGCGGAAACTAATTCCAGGGATTATTAACTCGATTGCAGCCAGTATTGGTGATAACATTGCAGACTCAACAGTGAATAATGTGTCAATGTCACTTGACCACAATCTCAGCTGTTATTCTCATAGACTAGATTGTGGGGTTGGATTAGGGCCAGGGGGGCGTGCATCGGACCCGGGAGGGCGGTGAAGATGCGGCGCTCCAGAGGATAGAGCCCGCCCCCGGTGCTCCGGAGCCTAATTAGCATTTTAAACTTTTAATTCCTCAAAAACGACTGCGCTCTACTCTGCAATTCAGGTATGTGAAAGATTATCTAAGCTGGCCCTAGTAACCTATGTAAAAATATACATAGGTTACAACCAAGTGACAGAGCCTTTTTAAAGGGCATCTGTCAGCAGTTCTGTACCTATGACACTGGCTGACCTGTTACATGTGCACTTGGCAGCTGAAGACATCTGTGTTGGTCCCATGTTCATATGTGCCCGCATTGCTGATAAATATGATGTTTTATAATATGCAATGGGGGCGTTACCATTACACCTAGAGGCTCTGATCTCTCTGCAACTGCCACGCCCTCTGCACTTTGATTGACAGGTCCAGGCAGTGTGAATATGATAACGCCACTGGCCATCAAAGTGCAGAGGGCGCGGCTGTTGCAGAGAGAGCTGAGCCTGTAAGTGTAATGGTAACGCCCCCGTTGCTCCTAGAGGCTCATTTGCATATAATAAAACATAATTTTTCTCAGCAATGCGGACACATATGAACATGGGACCATCACAGATGTCTTCAGCTGCCAAGTGGACATGTAACAGGACAGCCAGTGTCATAGGTACAAAACTGCTGACAGATGCCCTTTTAATGTATTTTGTGCAAAAACTTGGGGGAAGTGAAGTGACAACTGCCCTGGGAATATTAGTCAAGTCCACTCGTTGATTGGCGTCCTGCTCAAATAAACAGCTTGTTCTTACTGTTCCAGCATGAACTACTGTAGTACTGCCCCCTGTAGACTTCATGTGGAACTGAACAGAAAACCTCGTACCTGCCTGGATTTGCTCTTCATAGACATTTCTCTTCTCCTTTGCTGCAGAGTGTTGGGGGAACAGAAGGGAATAAACCCCAGCTCCCCATACGTGGACCCGTGTTTACCGGTTGGCCATAAGGACAAGATTCAGCGGCAGAACCAGGACTTCCATATCCTGGGGAAAGGGAACTGGGAGAGCTGTCGGCAGCTACTGGAACCGTTGTTGTCCAAATCTAATGACTCTCAGGCCTATCTGAACGGCGTGTACCAGCCAGCCATTGATTTTCCAAACAGCGAGTTTTACGGTTTCTCCGAGTTTTACTATTGCACAGAGGACGTGCTGCGCATGGGAGGGGTGTACAGCAATGAGAAGTTTTCCAAAGCCGCCAAGGTACGTGGCAGTGATCCGGAATTTGTAGGAATTGTGATATTAGTTTATACATGTTCCTGTTCTGCTCTTCTCAACAGGATTACTGCAGCATGCCCTGGACGACGTTGACCGAACGCTTTGACAACGGCCTGTACTCTGCTCATGCCGATCAGCATCGACTCAAGTAAGTCTTGTTAGAACTCAGTGTTGTCCTTTTCCTCTGTTATTCTACCTGGAAACGTTCCCCTTGGTAAAGGAGTGTGTCTGTCTAGTGACTGAGGGAGCGCTTTCCCTCTGTCTGCCTGCCTAGATGCCGCTATTAACTGTAGCATCCAGGGGGGAGAAGGTTAAGCAGCTGGGATGGGCGTTATCTACATCCCTGGCCATTAAAGGGGTTTTCCCATCACATACAATGGGGGCATATCGCTAGGATGTGCCCCTTACCTGATCGAGAATAGAGAGCTGTGCCTGGAGGACCCCGGGTTTCCCTGGGTCCGTCCACCATCAAGCGCTGCTCCCATAGAAATGAATGGAAGCGCACTGCGTGGCCCCTGCTCCCACTCATTTCTATGGGGCAGACGGAAATAGCCGAACCAGCACTTGGCTATTTTCGGCAGCCCCATTGAAATGAATGGAAGGCGGCTGCACATGTGCACTGCGCCCTCCATTAATTTCCCCGCTCTGTTCTCGTTGTAGATGGATGTAGATGGGACCCGCACCTATCAGACAATGGGGGCATATCTTAGCGATATGCCCCCAATGTATGTGATGGCAAAACCCTTTTAAAGTCCAGCTTAAAGGGGTATTTCCCGGTTTTAACAAGTTATCCCCTATCCACAGGATAAGAGATAACTATCAGATAGGTGGGGGTCCTCCTGCTGGGACCCCCACCGACTACCCTGTGGAGTCCCCTTGAAATGGACAGAGCGTCTGGTTGGAAAAGTGAGCCGCCTCTCCATTCATTTCTATGGGAGCGCTGGAGATGGCCAGGTACAGCACTCACAGGAGCGCCAGCTGATTAGCGGGGGTCCCAAATGTTGAATAGGTCATCAGTCCGAAAACACCCTTATACATATACAGGTTATCCTGCTGAACCATCATACACTTCTGCTTTCCAGGTATCAGTGTTTTAAGTCCGCATGGATGCATAAAGTTCTTCATGACGGTTTCCACTTTCCATACGATTACCCAAACCTCAAGACTGCCCAGCTGGTTTACGACAAGGAGGTTCAGTGGACACTTGGAGCAATGCTTTACAAAACCCGCTTTCTGCCTCTCAGGTAAGTGACCTTATGTATGGACTATTGTATACATGGCTCTACCTATCAGAGGTCTGGTTGTAGATTCACAGTAAACAGCAAGTTGCAGAATACCATTAACCCTTAGACTCCCAGCTCCGTACATGTACGGCGCTGGGGCAAAGCGGGCACACGGCGCCCGCTCGCACGTGCGGCGGGCGTCATGGCCGGCAAGTCTCTGCTGTTTCTAACAGCAGAGACTTGTGGGTACTTACCGCCATCGGCGACGTCTTCATAGGCCTTTAGATGCCGTGATCACACGGGATCTAGTTGCGTCTAAACCCGGAAGCGTACGCTTCCGGGTGGTGTACAGACGCCCCGTGTGGGCAATCGGGGTGTCTGTACATGATCTGAAAGCTGTAAAACTCGCTGATGAGGTTTACAGCTTTCAAAGTGCAATTTTTATTCTGGCCACTAGATGGCAGGCCAGGATAAGAAATGAGCAAATTCGGTCATTAATTCAAAATTTAAAAAACCCTGATTGCTCATAAAGAAAAAATAAAAAAAAACACAATCTATTTGCTCATATTTGAGCTTTAAAACAATCACAGAAAATTTAAAAGAAAATGTTAAAAAATATATAAAAAAAATATAAAAGTTTAAATCACCCCCTATTCCGTATAATTAAAAAATAAATACCTGAAATAACAATAAATATAGACATCATGGGTATCACCGTGACCGAAAACGCCCGTACTTTTAAAATATTTTTTAAAAATTCCAATACGGCAAATTGTGTGGCGGAAAAAAAACGTCCAAGTGGCAATTCGCTGTTTTTTGTCGCTTTTTTTTTTCTAAAAAAAATTAAATAAAAAGTGATCAAAAAGTCATACACACCCCAGAATGATATCAATAAAAACTTCAGATCGCCCTGCAAAAAATGAGCCCCCATACAGCTCTGTACACATAAATACCAAAAAGTTATAGGGGTCAAGAATAAAAAAAAACTAAAGGCCAACTTTATAATTATTTTATCACTATCAAAACACAGGAAAAACTATACATATTAGATATCGCCGGATTCGTACTGAACAGTAGAATGAAAGTAACTGGTCAGTTTTAATGAACATCGAACGCTGTAAATAAAAAACCCGTAGAACTGTAGCGGAATAGCGTTTTTTTTGCAATTTCACCCGATTTGGAATTTTTTTCCCGCTTCCCTCTACACCATATGCAATATTAAATGGTGGCGTTGGAAAGTACAACTTGTCCCGCAAAAAACAAGCCATCATACAGCTATGTGAACAGAAAAATAAAACAGTTATGGCTGTTTGAAGGCAGGGAGCGCAAAACGCAAAGCCCAAAAAACCGCCAGTACCAAAAGGGTTAATATAAAAATCCACTATAGAGCACCTCTGATGGGTAATTCTCCAACCACGCAGTCTAATAATCTCAACTACAAAGCCTACAAATGTCCTCCAGAATTAGCTAGAAGGCCCATCTGAGACTGCTAGGATATGTCCCCATTGCCTGATCGGTGCGGATCCCTGCACCTATATCGAGAACGGAGCGGGGGACGCGGTGGCCGGAGAATCCCGGGTCCAGCCACCACCAAGCGCTCTCCCCATAGAAGTGAATGGGAGAGTGCACCGAGCTTGTG
This sequence comes from Rhinella marina, assembly GCA_900303285.1. Lineage (NCBI taxonomy): Eukaryota > Metazoa > Chordata > Amphibia > Anura > Bufonidae > Rhinella > Rhinella marina. The sequence continues at coordinate 352,351 of ONZH01010457.1, read as the reverse complement.
CAGCCACCGATCCTATTCATTTCTGTGGAGCCAACGGAAATAGCTGAGCCAGCGCTCAGCTATTTTCAGCGGACCCACAGAAATCAATGGAGAGCGGTTTCGCATGCGCAGTGCACCACCACTTTCAGGGCTCCGTTCTCAGTGTAGGTGCGGGTACCAGTGGTGGCACTCGCACCTATTAGACAAATGGGTGGCATATCCTAGCCATATGCCCCCATTGTCTGAGATGGGAATACCCCTTTAAATGGGTTATCTGTGAATACAGAACATTCATACTTACCTGCTCTCCACTGCTCCAGTCCTCCGCACTGCCTCCCACATGTCCATGTTCCGGTCCCTGCATTGTGTTTACATCCACAAAGGCATGGGCATGGTGAACATGCTCCGCTGCAGCCAAAGATTGGCTTCAGTGGAGACGTGGCCACAAGCAGCACATCGCCACTGAGGCCAGTCATTGGCTGCGGGGAAGCATGTGACCATGGCAATGCTGTGGCGGATGTGAACACCGCGCGGAAACCAGAACATGGACATGCGGTACGCAGCGCAAAGGACCAAAAGCTGCAGGGAGCAGATAAGTATGAATGTTCTGTTTATGGAAGCATGTTGGGGGCACTTGCAAAAAATAAATAAAAAATCAGAGAACCCCTTTAAGCAGCTAGCACAGACTACCCACAGGATTTAAAGACATATGCACACAAATATCTCAGCTTTATTCTATAAATACAATAACATAGTGAATAAATATGTAAAAAAAATAAATAAATAAGGAAAGACGGCTGCATAGAGCCTGAATATTCCAGTAACCGATCCCTTGCCCATACATCCTTTGTCATCGTAATTTCACCACCTTTACCAGAACTTTCTTTCTCCTTGCAGGGATATCCGCCAGGAGAGCTCCCGTCCCGCTCACGTCAGCTGGTACCGGATCTCATTTGTCTATAACCACTATCTGTTCTTCGCCTGCATCCTGGTGGTGCTGCTGTCCATCATTCTGTATATTCTCCGATTGAGACGCATTCACAGGAGACTGGCGCGGGCCTCTGCCCTGGACTTGTTATTGTTGGAGGAGGGGGTGCATGTAGTGGCAGAGCCTGCCATTGCCAGATAGTGCTGATCCACAATATTGGTTTTAAATGTTTTCTCTTTTGCTGACCGTCAGGATAGCCTCTACGCTCCTGTACACTATTTTTAATCAAAACGCAGCGTCTCTCTTTTTTCTGGCGTTTTTTTCTGCATAGGCCTTATTTTAGGACAAAATGCCAGACAAAAACACATTTTAAATGTAAAAAAGGCACAAAAACACACGTAAAACAATATGCACACATGCTGTCTTTTTAAAAGTTTTAAAACTCTGGGGGAAAAAAAATGCATGTGTGAAGGAGCCCCTAACCACCAGCTCGGGCAATGTGAAAAGTAGCTACCTGGAGGGGGGAGGGCTGCTTTAGATGGTGATATCTCCTCAATGGTAGCAGCTAGAAACATGCAACATACTGGTCTTGTATGAAAGCTGACAGTCCAGGCTTTCATACAAGACCAAAATGACAGCTAAAGTCCAGCAACAGAAGAGAAATCACTTTTAGAAATAAAAAACAATGTTGTTACTTTCATTTGCAGCTGCATTCACAGCATCCCGATTTCTATAAGTGATATCTTTCTCTGTCCTGAACATATTGCTGTTATTCTGTATAGTCTGAAAGCTTGGAATGTCTGCTTTCAAACAAGATCAGTTGCATGTTTCTAGCTGATACCACTGAGGAGGTAGCAGCATCTAAAGCAGCCCTCCCCCCTCCAGTTAGCTACTTTTCCCACTGCTGGAGCTGGACTCAGGCAAAACAGTTAGGGGGTTAAGGGCTGTTTCACACAAATGAGTCCATTGCTGGAATCAACGTTCCGTGTGTGAGCGTGATCCTCCGTTATAGACTTGCAGGAGCGCACATCATTATCATGATTTAAAATGCTGAGTGACATTACGTCTACAGAATCATAGTGACATAAAGCTGTCAGTATAATTCTGTATCAGTAAGGTCAAGCAGAGGCACACAGCATTATAAATCAGCATAACGCCGTGCGCTCCTGCACGTCCAGAACGGAGAATCACGCTCACACACTGAGTGTGAATGCTGCAATGGACTTGCTCATGTGCAACAGCCCTAGATGGGTTGTCTCTCACTTCAGTAAGTGGCATTTATCATGTAGAGAAAGTTAATAGAAGGCTCTTACTAATGTATTGTGATTGTTCATATTGCTTCCTTTGCTGGCTGGACTTATTTTTCCATCATACACTGCTTGTATCCAGGGGTTACGGCCACTGCTGCAGAGCAGATATGAGGTGGCCGGGATAGGAGCTGGAGCTTTTTCCTATACTGTACAAGCACGACCACTGCTGAATTGCAGGGTGGTCGTAACCATGGAAACGAACAGTGTATAATGCTATGGAAAAAATGAATCCAGCCAGCAACGGAAGCAATATGGACAATCACAATACATTAGTAAGTGCCTTGTAGTAACTTTCTCTACATGATAAATGCCGTTTGCTGAAGTGAGACAACCCCTTTTAAAGGATTTGTCTCTTAATCAACACTTATCAACCATCTTGTCTGTCCGCTGGGACCCTACTGATTACAAGAACAAGTGGTCACACTTGCTACCGCTCCATCTAAAATCTAAAGGGCTGATGGAAACAGGCGAGAGATACAGACGTCCCATAGAGATTGAATGTAGCGGTAATGTGCTGTGGAACTGGTGGAGATAGCGGAGTACAGTGCTCAGTGTTCTCTGTCAGGCCCATAGACTTTCAGTGGAGTGGTAGTGCACATGCGTGACTATTGCTCCATCACACTCCCCATTCTTGAGATTATTGGGGTGCTGAGGGTTGATTATGGGACATCCCTTTTTACTGTTATTTAACTAAAATCGGTAATGGCTCCAGACTTCTCAGCAGAAGAGAAAACACCGTGTGGAGTGCATGTGTCACCGATACATTGTGAAGGCAGCCATGTTCTCCTATATATCTGCAGCCAGTCACGGGTAAGCTAGATTCTGATAATGGTTTGGCTTGCCCCCAGCGGGCACTGCCTCAGACCACACCGGCTGCCTATATGCACTCTGTATAGATGACCTGCATACACCTGTCCCCTATTTCTGCCTTGAGGCAGTAGATGACTTTATTGGGCTCGTTTTTCAGAGCTGAATCTTTACATTCCAAGTATGTAGTGTATTTATAAGCTAAAGAGAACAGTGACATTTTTTTAATGAGAAATATCCACCAGTACCTTGTGTATACTGGTATGTTCCCCAGTGCCAGCCTGCGTTCTGTCTACATGAGACAGGACGTGTGATATCAAGCATACAGTCCATGGTTTAGTGACCGCCTACAATGGACGCTCCTATGTGACATTGTATGTACTCCAGTTTCTACCAAACTGCAGGCAGCTGATATTCTGTGAACTCGCTCCTGGTCTATGCATGTATGTATGTATACGCTGCCTTTGTTGTAGCAACCAATCACAGGCCAGCTTTCATTTTTTAAGATCACTTTTAGCAATGAAATTAGAGCTGTGATTGGTTCTTATGGGCCACTAAGGCCTCGTTCACCTTTCCATTTGGAGATCTGGCTGGCTGTTCCGGGCACAGAGCAGCCTGCAGGATCCTCTACTTCATTTTTCGGATCCCCATTGATTGCAATGAGGTCCAGCGGTGAACTGTTCAATTTCCGGTATGAATGCCGAGTTTCAGCTGGACAGAAACCGTAGCGCGTAAAGTTTATTTGTTCACACGACAACAGGCGTTTCCTCCAGATCTCCGAAACAGAGATGTGAATGCAGCATAAGACCGTTTTCTTGATTCTCTCCAGTGTATCCTAGACCAGGCAGCCATTTTGCCAGGGTAGAACATTGACCTGGCGTTTCTCCCCCATGCTGTGGTCTTAGGCCTTATGTACACGCCCGTATGTTCGGTCTGTATCTGATCTGCATTTATTGCGGATTGTATGAAGATCCATTTATTTAAATGGGGACACTTGTCCGATTTGAGGGCAAGAATAGGCATTTGTAGCAAAGCTCAGGACATGTGGAAAGGGAAAATGCGCAATACACTCAGCTGGGATCTGAGATTTGTGGGCTTCAAAGCGGATACAGTTGTGTGGATGAGGCCTTAAAGGGGTTGTCCTATGACTAATGTAAAAAATGAATATCAGAAATCATATAGTACATGACAAACTCTTTCTAACAAAGCTAGAACCAGCCCTATACCTCACATGGATCCAGAGATCTCCACATTCATTGCTATGATAGATTTATATCAAGCTGACAGCTCGGGGAGTGTCTTTTCTGCTGCAGCTCAGGAGGTGTGTCTCAGCTCTCCCTATCACAGCTCAGGAGGAGTGTCTCAGCCCTCTCTATCACAGCTCAGGAGGCGTGTCCATGCTCTCCCTATCACAGCTCAGGAGGCGTGTCCATGCTCTCCCTATCACAGCTAAGGGGGTGTGTCTCAGCTCTCTCTCACAGCTCAGGAGGCGTGTCCATGCTCTCCCTATCACAGCTCAGGAGGCGTGTCCATGCTCTCCCTATCACAGCTAAGGGGGCGTGTCTCAGCTCTCTCTCACAGCTCAGGAGGCGTGTCCATACTCTCCCTATCACAGCTCAGGGGGCGTGTCTTTTCTGCTGGAGCGCTCTCCTTATCACAGCTCAGGAAACAGTTGATGGATGAAACTGAGCATGTGCAGCCTTCTCAGTGAGCAGGTCAAAGAAATAAGAAAAAAAACTGCAGGTGGCGCTATACAGATACATTCTACTGAATAACTCAGTGGCTATGCCAAATCTTTAATTACATGCAATTACAAAAGTATTCAGTTGCAGGTGCGGGTTTGAAAACTGTAGAAAATTATTCGTGGGACAACCCCTTTAAGGGGACAGACACATGTTAAGGCAACTGCAAATTAATTGCTTTAAAGCCCGCCCACCTACAATGGCCAATAGCCACACAGTTTAGAAGGTAGTGCCCGCCAGATCGTGTGGGGTTTCATCCAAATGCAGTTGCCTCATCTTCGTTCTGTCTCCTAATTATTCTGCGCTTTGTTTTTTGTTTTGCTATAGTCGTTCACTATTCACTGTCCTACATTTCGCCTCTACTTTGGTCACCACCTTTCCTTTCGGCAGGGCCTCTGGTGACTGAACATTGCTCAATGACTGCTCCTTTCCCGGCAAGCATTATAATCAGAGGGCATCTATAGATTTCAACAATAATAATCAATGTATCGAGCACACGTTCTAATAATACAGTAGGAGTCTCAGCCTGGTTAGAACGTTTAAAGGAAAATAAAAAATTATTTATTGGTAGGATAAAGTAAAAACGGGGGCAAATAAGCCCGAAAAGCTCATGTGCACCTTAACCAATACTCTGTGCTGTAATAACTTGAGATAGACTCACTCTTTTTTCACACACAGCCAGAGGTGTAGCTAAAGGCTCACGGGCCCTGGTGCAAGGGTTCAGCTTGGGGCCCACCTTTCCCTCAGTGCTTTGTGGTCAGGGGCAGGGGAGCACATAGTCTTCGTGCTGCCTGAGGCAAAAATTGAAGCAGCACGCCCCCCACCTTGCCAAATTTTTGACCTAACCCCTTCCCTCCAGCCAGAGGTGTAACTTGACCAGCATGCACTTTCTATAATACCGGTGTCTTCTTATGCGGCACAAGGGTCTTTGGGCCCCTCAGGCTCCTGGGCCCGGTAGCGACTGCTCCCTCTGCACCCTCTATAGCTACACACCTGCGTACAGCTCCAAGCACATGGTAGTAAGCATAGAGCTAAGCGCTGGATCCGAAAGCAAATCACCCTGCCTGATTAGTATATAAATCGTTGTGCTCGACGCGTTTCCACGTGGGTGAAACCCCACGTTTCATCAGGAGCAGCAAAAAAGATGGTGGCTATTGGGATAGAGCTATCCGCCAATCGCTTTTGTAGTCGTTTTTTTTTTTTTTTACGCATCTTCTTTGTGTTCAGGAAAAATCGCAGCATGTTCTATATTCCGCGTTTTTCGCACAGCTCTGGCTCCATAGAAGTGAATGGGGCTTCCGTGAAAAACGGAAAGCATCCGGATGCTTACATTGCTGCTACAGTCTAATGTTATGCAATGTAATATAGTCACCAGTAATCATGTCATTGTACAGGGTGGGCCCTGAAGCCAGACGTGTTTCCCTTGTGTGGTTTGTACAGGATAATGCTTTATCTCAGGGAGGCTCAACCTGTGGCCCTCCAGCTGTTGCAAAACTACAACTCCCAGCATGCCTGAACAGCCTACAGCTATTAGTGCATGAAGGGGGTTGTAGTTTTGCAGCAGCTGGAGGGCCACAGGTTGAGCATCCCTGCTTTATCGGGCCTCATTCATCAGCACGTCTCTATTGCCCATAGAACGAGATTCCTGGTCTCCTTCCCTACCAGTCTAGTGTTCCTCTATAAGCAGGGCAGTGGCGTCATGTGTGAGTCTATCCAATTCCATCATGGATTGTGGTCGAGGAGACAGATGTACGCACAGGACTGCTTTGCTGGTCGATTTCTAGAACTTTCCCGTTTTAGCAAAAAGCAGTATACGTGTCTTGGTACAAAAGTGGAGTAACACAAGATGTGTGACGTATGCAAAAAAAAAACCACCCGTCATTGTTGCAAACATCCATGAAGAGGGGGTGTTCACATGACCGTATCTGTTTTGCGATCCGCAAAACATGGATATTGCTTGTGTATGTTCTGCATTTTATGGATCAGCATATCCCTTTGTAAGAAATGCGTATTGTTGTCTGCAAAATGGTCTTCTTGTCTGACCCCCACCAATCAGACCACCGCTCTCGCACGAGCGCTGCCTTCTCTTCATTGTTTACCTGATCGCCGTTGACATCGCAATGAAATTACAGCTGCTCCGTCCCCGTTGCAGTGCCGACGGCGAGCAGGTAAATGGTGAAGAGAATCCAGCATGAGTTCTGCGATCTCTTCCGCAGGCGGCTAGGCAGAGATGCTGAGAGTTGGACCCCATGCGGAGCTGCCCCCACAGCCACTTCATGTGATCCAAAAAAATAAAAATCGGCAAGATGGGCGCAACTTGTCATACGTCACAGGCAGAGTCCATGCAGCATTCACAGGAGAACCTACGTGAGCAGAGAGTCGTGGCCTCCACAGTCACCAGAACTAACTTGAGGGCCACGTTCATATCTCCTTTGCAGAGATCTGGCGCAAATGCCAGCCAAAAAAAACCACTACATATAGCGTTTTTTTGACTGGCCGAAACCCGGCATTTATGCTGGAAAATGGCCGGATCTCATTGCAGTCAGTAGGGATACGGCGGTGCCGGAACAGCCTGACGGATCGCCAAATGATGTGCACGAGCTCTAATCGGTGGCGTGACCTGAAGGGTTCTTAATAAGGCCTCATGCACACAAATTCCTTGTTCTTTCCATGTCAGTTCGTTTTTTTGGGTCCGCAAAAAAAAACAGCAGTTATTCCTTATGCATTCCGTTTCTGTATGTCCGTATTTCCGTTCCGCAAAAAAATAGAACATTTCCTATTATTGTCCCTATTATGGGCAAGGACAGGACTGTTCTATTAAGGGCCAGCTGTTCCGTTCTGCAAAATGCGGAATACACACGGACATCATGCGTATTTTTTGCGGATCCGTTTTTTGTGGATCTCAAATACATACGGTTGTGTGCATGAGCCCTTATAATACTCAGACCATGCCCAAAGTGAAAAAGCAAATGAAAATTCACGTCTGGACTATGGAATGTGCGGTGCTGCACAAGGTGGTCCTCCTGAACATGACGGGCATAGCCGCTGGGGGAAACCACTTCCAGCATCGCCTAAAACAGGTCTCCATTATCCTGTACAAACCGCACAAGGATTCTCTTTTTTTTGCGGTCCACCCTGTACGTTTTGAGTTCAACCGCAGTCCAACCGAGCAGTCAGCAGCCGTCAGTGATGATAGGGCTGCTGCCAGCCACCTTTCTAGGCTGTATCATTACAGATTATACAGTTTTCCAATATACTTTTTGTATGCATTCCTCATAGTTTACAAGATCTCTGCTTGCTGTCATTCAAAAAGCATCAGCCGAGGTGTGTCTCATAACGAAGGGTGCCTCTGTGTCAGCCCGACAGGATCAGGACAGGTTTAACTCTCTGACTATAGATTGTTTTCATTCACTGACCACAAGCAGAGATCAGAATTCCATTGGAACAGTGAATACATTAGAGTGAATATGCTTTATGTACATAGAATAGGGAAAACCGCTTTAATTTTAGGGAGGGGGGTGTGTGTATGACCCTTCTTTCCACACACAAGCCAGTCCATTGCCATTCGCAGACTTGTCTGGAGGTACCGGTGTGATAGGGATCAATAAGTGAATCATGTTGAGCCGTTATTACCTGAATCCACCTCATCCAGTATTTCATGTCCATGCTGTGAACTCTCATTAACTGCCATGTTAAAAGGGGTTATCCAGAATTGTGAAAAACATGGCTGCCTTCTTCCAAAAACAGCGCCACGCCTGTTCACAGGTTGTATGGGGTATTGCACCTCTATCACATTTAAAGGAGTTTTCCAGGAATTTCATATTCATGACCTATCGTCAGGTTAGGTCATCAATATCAGATCCCCGCCAATCGGCTGTATGAAAAGGCTGCAGCCCTCAGTGAGGGCCTTGGCTGTGTGACATCACCGAACATTGGTCACGTGGTCTAGGTGCAGATCAGCCCCATTGAAGTGAATGGTGTTGAGCTGCGATGCCAAGCACAGCCGCTATACAATGTACAGAGGAAGCCGTGGGGCGCACTGTAGCTCTGGTGAGCACCGCGGCTTCCTCAAACAGCTGATTTGCGGGGGTCCCGGGAGTCGGACCTCCGCCGATCTCATATTCATGTCCTATCTTGAGGATCAATGTGAAAATCCCTGAGCTGAGCTGAAATGTTGCAATACCAGACAGGATCTGTGGAGTGGTTTCTGGAAGAAAGAAGCCATGTTTTTCTCATCGTGGACAACCCCTTTAAGTGAAAGGGAACATTTCTTCTGAGCCTGCTTTTAATTTAATGTGAAATCTGTCCCGTGTTCTCATTGTTGTAAGCATTTGAGTAAAGTTTCTCCAATTTCCAAGTCTTCTGTCGTCTGTATTTGTACATCTCCATGTAGGCCGTGCAGTGAAATCTCACTTAGGACTCGTATACGACTGTGGCTTTGATCTGCATCTGATTTTTTTGGCAGAGCAAATGAGGACCCATGCATCTCAATGGGGCCGCAAAAGATGCGGATATCACACCTGTATGTCCATTCTGTGACCCCCGCAAAAAAAACAAAAAAAAAAGACGTCCTATTCTTTTCCAGTTTGTGGACAAGGATAGGACATTTCTATAGGAGTCAGAAAAAATGGTGGCATGCACTAGGCCGTGATTTGTGTTTTGCAGATCGCAAAACAGCCATGTGCATGAGCCCTAAGGCCTCATGCACAGTTATGTCTGTAAGGGCTCATGCACACGACCGTATGAATGGTTCCGCATACGGACCTGTAAAAAAAACGGAACAGAAAAAAAAAATATGTTTGTGTACCTGAGCCCTAAGTTGGTCCTGCAAAATGCAGATACCTTTCGTGTGCGCTTTTTTTTTCTCACTCCCATCAACAGAAATGACTATTCTCATCTGCAATACAGACCAGGATAGTATAGCAGATGGTCTGTGGAATGGCCCCATAGAAATTAATGGGTCAGTTTGCTGTCCGCAAAAAAACACAGGTAACAAAGGGAGGAAAAATATGACTGTGTGCATGAGGCCTAAAATTTTATCAGCATTGTTAATGTGCAAAAACAAGGATTTTTTCACATTATCATTTATTGCACTGTCCAGAAATACACAATAAATAAATTATATCCACATCATGACTGGAGAATCGTTCGCAAGATACGAGCCTCCTCTACATTGGTCACACACAACCATATCGACAATGGGAGAGATTTGATCAAAACTGTCTGACTGAAAAAGTGGCCATTGTTGCCCATAGCAACCAGCCAGAGCCTAGCTTTTATCTTAGACTACTAAGGAGAAAAAAGGAAAGCTGCCCTGTGATTGGCTACAACCGGTAACAAGGACAGTTCTCCTCTAAGACAGCCCAATGTACTATTAAATTTTTTACTACACATTTCATTCAGAAAAAGGGGGAGATTTATAAAACTGTCTGAAAGAAAAAACAACTGCCTGTTACCCACAGCAACCAATCACAGCACAGCTTTCATTCCATATTATGCCTATGAAAAATGAAAGCTGCACTGTGATTGGTTGCTATGGGTGACAGTTTTCCTTCCAGACAGTTTAAAAAATCTGCACCATTAGAAACTCCAGTCCATGTCTCTGAATGACAGGATGTCACATAGGCCCGGACTCTGTGTGCTGTACGTGGGACGGGCCCATTGGTTTCCAATATGGGTTTGGTCAAAAAACGTAGAGGGATGCGTAAAATTCTCTTTAGTAGTCCAATAGATACTGAGTGTAGGAGGGAGACGAGGATGACACCGACTGGAAACCTGCAACGAGAAGAATTTCCGTATTAGGCTCAAATATACTAGGCACCGGTATGATATTACTGTTCAAATGCATTACCTGTCACCAGCAATTCCCCATGTAAATCCATGGCTGCTTTCTTTTAGAAACAGTGCTACCCCTGTAATCAGGATGGGTCTGGTATTGCAGCTCAGCTCTACTGAAGTAAATCAGACCACACGACTGTGGTGCTGCTGTGCCTTTTTTGCAGACCGCAAACCCATTGACAGGGGAGGCAGAGCTCAGCATGGAGAGTGTAAAAATCCTATTCACTATTAGGCCTCATGCACACGAACGTGTGCCCGTGCAACGGGCCGCAAACTGGCCGGCACACATTTGTCTGCATGGGCCCTTAGGATGACTAGGAGAAGGGATCAAAAGATCCCATATACTAGCCCCCTAAGGGGGCTAATAGATATTAAATAAAAAAAAGTAAAAAATAAATAAAAACAATATATTAATAGTTTAAATCACCCCCCTTTCCCAATTATATATATATATATATATATATATATAATAAAAAAATAAAGATATTAGATAACGCAGTGTCTGAAAATGTCTTAACTATTAAAATATTTTTTTTTTATTTCCTATGTGGTGAACATCGTAACGAAAAAAAAAATGAAAAACATGATTCGCCATTTTTTTAGTCATCTTTTCCCCCCACAAAAAATGGAATAACAGTGATCAAAAAGTCGTCCATACCACAAAAATGGTACTAATAAAAAAAATACAGTTACGCAAAAAACAAGCCCTCATACAGCTCTGTAGACTGAAATATAAAAAAGTCATGGCTGTCAGAATTGTCCTTATTCTGCGGCTCAATACATCAGGTCATTTTTAGCGCATTGTGAACGCCGTCATTTCAAAACCGCAAAAACCTTGGCGGAATTCTGTTTTGTTTTCAATTTTACCCTACAAAGATTTCCTGGCGATATGCCCCCATTGTCCAAGATGGGAATACCCCTTTAAGGCATTAAGGAGGCACCATATGGTGACTGTGTACCTATAGGTCCACAATATATACCCATAGGGACTTCATGTGTCTGTGGAAAGGGTGTACATGCACAACTTCACGGCGTGTTAGCCCTTAGGCCTCATCCACACAGCAGACAGGCAGCGTGGGACTCCATGTGCCGCATGTAAAGGGATATTCTACAAGGGGGCAACACCTCTGTACATACGGAATATCATGGAACATACCACAACTGTTTCTTTAGCTCCATACAGAAGAGAACCACAATACGGCCTTAAACCTATGGATCCAATTCCAGTCTTTGGCTTTAAAACATATGAATTCAGTGTGTGAACAAGGCCATACGCGGCCCATACTACATTACCTTATAAGTCTGCCGCTCCAGCCTCTTCACTCCCATAGGAATCGCACATACCAAATTGTTTCATTTTTCAACTGTGGTCCAAAAAGTGGATTGACTTGAGATAAGATGGTCACCAGCCAACTACAGAGAGAAGAAGAGACATAAGGAAGTCTTTACTGGTCCCAGTATAATCAGGTCTTGATGGTTTCTCATCGTACCCATGTCTTAGCAGGTGGTGCATGACACAGAGGTTCTCCATTTCACTGATCCCTCTATAGGTGGTAGAAATACAACCAAGGGGTCTCACCATGACTATCCCCCTATACCGCCCATAGGTGCATGTGCTTAGCCAGCCCTCCATACCACTCCTCCCCTCCATGGCCATCCAGCTGAGGAGACACAGATGGTACAGAGGACCTTCCACAATACCAGAGTCCTCTAACAAAAGTGCTGCAGTTTTCCGTGAAAGAAGATGGGTAACATCACACAACCTCTTTAAATATGGTTTTCCAGGACTAAAAAAAAAAAAAAAAAATTGGTGACGTTTCCTCAGGATATCAGTTTGGTGGGGGTCCACTTTACAGCACCCAATTAGCTGTTTTTGAAGAGGCCGTGCCAATTGGACTCTGAGGATTTGCCTTAAAGAGGACCTTTCATGGGTCCAGACATTGTGAAATAAGTACCAGGTTGTGTAGGGCATAGTGCAGGGATCTAAGAGCACTTACTATTTTTTCTGGGCGCCGCTCCGTTCGCCCGCTGTGCCCGTTGAATTCTCCCGCCTGGTATGCTAATGAATAGCATCAAAACATGGTCGTCTCCTCCTCCCTGGCTGTAGCGCGGCCCAATTGCATCTGAGAGCGTCACAGCCAGGGAGAAGGAGACACCCATTGAGAAACCCGGGCGTCTCCTCCCTGTTCCAATGCTATTCATTAGCATACCAGGCGGGATAATTCAACAGGGGCACAGCGGGCGAACGTTGCGGCGCCCAGAAAAAATAGTAAGTGCTCTGCACTAAGCCCTACACAACCTGGTACTTATTTCACAATGTCTGGACCCATGAGAGGTCCAATTTAAAGACTATGGATACCATCAGGACAATTTTTAAGATTGCATTTTTTTTTTCATTTTGGGCTAAAAATCATTTTCTGAATTGGTCTTTATTAAACAAAAAAAAGTTTTGGGGATACAGGGGTTAAAATCAGTCTATTTGCAGACTGTTCCTCCCGAGTTCCATCAGCTGACAGCTCATGTGTGGCTCTTATCTCTGATCTCCCCACAGCTCAAACACTCATTTAAGCCATATTCTTTTCAGTTTGATAATAGTTTAGCTATAATGAGCGTGTATGAGGTCAGGAGATCAGAGAAGGCTTCACATGATCTGTCAGCTGATGAAATTCAGGTAGGACAATAGACAGATTTTTATCCCCTGTATCTTAAAAACTACTAAAAATTGTTCTTATAAAGACTCATTGAAAAAAATGATTGAATTTTAGCCCAAAATGAGTAAAATCTAATAATTAAAAAAAAAGCTTTAAAGTAGTGCGGCTTTTTACAACTTGATAGAGTCACTTGGTAGGTACGTAATTAAAGGGAACCTATGACCATGAAAATGCAATGTAATCTGCAGGCAGCAGGTTATAGAACAGGAGGAGCAGAGCAGACTGATATATAATTTCATTGGAAAAGATTCAGTATATCTTGTATTTTTTTCATTTGAGTTCCTGCTTATTCTGGGCTTTGAAGTCCAGGAGGCGGTGCCATCAGTGATTGACAGCTAGCTCTGTATACACAGTCATAGAGGGCAATCTGTCAATCACTGATAGGACCGCCTCCTGGACTTCAAAGCCCAGAATGAGCAGGAACTTAAATCAATAAAATACAAGTTTTACTGAATCTTTTCACACAAACCTATACATCAATCTGCTCAGCTCCTCCTGCTCTATAACTTGCTGCCTTCAAATAGGACGGTATGTGCAACGTGACAGGTTCCCTTTAAAAATCATCCCTTTAATAAGAGCAGATACTTACAAGAGATAGCAGCACACGGCTGTAGTGACCAGCATGGTGATGATGACCCTGAAAGAAGGGGGAAAAAAAGTGGTCAATGTGAATGCTTGTCTAATAAAATCAGAAGTAATACCGCACCTATAAAACGATAGGGCCCCATACTGTACCCCCAGCTCCTGGCTGTGCAGGGATCAGCCATAGACTTGATTGGATTTGTGCTGCGGTTCCTGCACAGAAGATGACCGGGAACAACCATGATGAGGGAAAACTAAGAAGGGGATGCCGGGATAAACCAGCGCTGTGTCCCCTTCACGCTCAGGATCATGGGAGTCCCAGATGTTGGACCCCCCACCATTGATAAAGTGATGGCATAGCCTATCTATCCTAGCTATATGCCGTCACTTTGTATTAGACGGGAATACCCCTTTAACAAAGGATTTGTAAGTATGGATAGGGCCTGGGCTTCTGGTCTCCCTGTACTTGTAAGGCTCCATTCTCACGTCCGTATTTTTCTTTTCCAGATTTTCGATCCGTTTTTTTTGCGGATCCGTGTTTTCGCAAAAAAACTTCAGTTTTTACCAATTATACATCCGTATCCGTTCTGTTTTTCCGCAAAAAAAAAGGAAGGAGGAATATATGTTGGTAGGGTATTTCTTTCTATTTCCTGGAAATGGATCCGCGATTGCGGATGACACATTGATGCATTCCGCATATCATCCGCATTTTTTGATTACAATGGGACCATGGACCGCATATGCGGACAAAAGTAGGACAAGCTCTATCTTATTTGTGTATCCGGATAACGGAACGGAACAACGGATGCGGACAGTATACGGAGTGCTGTCCGCATTTTTTCAGGACCCATTGAAATGAATGGATCCGCATCCGATCCGCATGATTTGCGGATCGGATCAGTAAAGAACAACAGGATGTGTGAACGGACCCTTAGGCTACTTTTACACTTGCGTTTTTGCCTGATCCGGCAGGGTTCAGCAAAAAGGCTTCTATTACTGATAACACAACCGTCTACATCTGTTATAAACTCCATGGAAAGTCAATGGGAGACAGATTCATTTTCTATTGTGTCAGAGAAAACTGATCCGTCCCCATTGACTTGCATTGTGGGTCATGCCGGATCCGTTTTGCTCCGCACCCCATGGTGGAAAGAAAACTGCAGCATGCTGCTCTCCGGTATGAGAACAGAACGTAATGCAATTTGGATCGTTCTGTTCAGTTCAGTTTTGTTCCCATTGACAATGAAGGTGGAAAAAACAGAACCGTTTTTCTCCTGTATTGAGATCCTATGAGGGATCTCAATACTGAAAAATGTAAACACAAGTGTGAAAGTAGCCTAATAGTCCCCCTCCAAAACATACCCCAGCCTGACTGAACTGTAGACTGCACTGGGGTCAGAGACTGATGCTGCTGTGCCATGGATTATGTTGGTGCTATATAGGAATGTTTACAAAAATTCCCATTTCCCAGGGGTCTCCAGCTTCCATGTAATCACAAGGTGATCTATAGGAAGAGATGTAGCAGAGCTGAACCGGTGATTTAACGGCCCCTTCTGTGCACTGCCAGCTCTCTGCGTCTTACTCAGCTCTGCTATATCTGGGAATGTAGAAGTGGAAGGGTTGCAGTCCTTGTATGGAGGACACATCAGGACTAGTGCCTCCCATCATTTATAGATGGACCTACTGCTACACCAGTCACCCGCACCGTTGTGTATGGGGATTGCAGCTATGGCGGTGTGTGTGAGTGTGGAACTACAAGTCTAAGCATGCACAGATCAGGCAGATTAATCCATGGATAGGTGTGATCAAAGCCAATGGCCGGCGGCTCCATCACCAGTGATGCTGAGGAGGACCCCGCTTACCCTCTGTTAGGGCCTTTGGGCACGAACCAAGGGGCCGCGATGCCGATGATGCCCCAGAAGGTGGTGAAGATGATCATGGGCACGGTGAACGAGTGCGCCGTCATGTTGGTGAGGATTACCGTCCAGATACAATGTATCACCGCACAGAGCGCCGCCCTCCCCGCTGTCACCTGCACTTCCTGCCGCCCTTCTATTGGCTGCCGCTCCTCTGGTAGTCTCATCCTATTGGCTGAGCCGCGTGTCAATCCTCACCGAGCATCAGTGATTTATTCCACATCCAGGAGCATCATGTCCTAAATAGAATATTATACCTGCAGCCTGGGAAACTACAACTCCCAGCACGCCCTCTGTAGAATATTGTACCTAAAGCCTAGGAAACTACAACTCCCAGCATCCCCTCAATAGAATATTGTATGTGTACCTTAGGTATCTACAACTCCCAGCACCTGCAGCCTGGGAAACTACAACTCCCAACAAGCCCTCTATAGAATAATGTACCTGCAGCCTGGGAAACTACAACTCCCAGCATGCCCTCTATAGAATAGTCTACCTGCAGCCTGGGAAACTACAACTCCCAGCATTGGCCCATTCATTCCTGGCCCAGCGTTTATAAAGTAATTTGTGCTCACCATAGTCCTGGGAAGTAATGGGCTTTTGGGGTCCAGTGAGGCAGCGCTGTCTGCAGCCACTGTTCCCTCTAGGCTGTGCACTCTGGAAATTATAGAGTTAACCATTCTGCAGACAGGTAGACAGGATATGACCAAGCGGCACGGTCAGCTGGCGTTGAGAACCGTACAGCCAATTAGGCCGCAGCTGCCTCTTATGAACCTAATGAACACTGCGGCCGCACAATTCCCAACCGCAGACGGACACTCCTCGAATAGCTCACACCTGCACAGTGTGGTCGTACCCTAAGGCTAGTTTTACACCTGTGGTTTGAATTCCGGCAGACAACAGCCTGGCGGAATTCTCCAGATCCAGAAGTGCCGGATACAAATGGAATGCCCGCCAGCCCAATAAGTATAATGGGGTACAGTGGAGATCCATCTGCATTCCCACGGACACAAACTGCTGCATGCTGTGGTTTGTGTCTAGCCAATTCCCAGCATTGTCTGCCGGGACACCCTGCCAGAATTCACCTTAGGGCTCATGCACACGAAAGTGCCGTGTTTTGCAGAATAGAGCTTGAGTATATGTTAGTGAGCTGCCCATAACCTATTGACTCTGGTTGTTTCCATTAATAACCAGCAGAATAGTGAGTGCAGCTCTGGAGTATAATACAGGATATAACTCAGGATCAGTACAGGATAAGTAATGTATGTACACAGTGACTGCACCAGTAGAATAGTGAGTGCAGCTCTGGAGTATAATACAGAATGTAACTCAGGATCAGTACAGGATAACTAATGTATGTACACAGTGACTCCACCAGAAGAATAGTGAGTGCAGCTCTGGAGTATAATACAGGATGTAACTCAGGATCAGTACAGGATAACTAATGTATGTACACAGTGACTCCACCAGCAGAATAGTGAGTGCAGCTCTGGAGTATAATACAGGATGTAACTCAGGATCAGTACTGGATAAGTAATGGATGTACACAGTGACTCCACCAGCAGAATAGTGAGTGCAGCTCTGGAGTATAATACAGGATGTAACTCAGGATCAGTACAGGATAAGTAATGTATGTACACAGTGACTGCACCAGCAGAATAGTGAGTGCAGCTCTGGAGTATAATACAGGATGTAACTCAGGATCAGTACAGGATAAGTAATGTATGTACACAGTGACTGCACCAGCAGAATAGTGAGTACAGCTCTGGAGTATAATACAGGATGTAAGTCAGGATCAGTACAGGATAAGTAATGTATGTACACAGTGACTGCACCAGCAGAATAGTGAGTACAGCTCTGGAGTATAATACAGGATGTACTTTAGGATCAGTACAGGATAAGTAATGTAATGTACAGTGACTTGACCCTCTATGTACTTCATGTACATAAACTATAAAATGACAAAGTGGAACACTAACATACATCATTATATAGTCACTGACAATAAATTATGTCACATATTAAGAAAAATGTTTATTCTGACTCTCAATCGCTCTGCAGTGAAGTGAAGAGTTTTATAAACATTAAAAAGTATATATTTTAGAGAGAAAAAAATATTATATACAAATGCATTATTATATATTAGGAGGCAAAATCTATGTACAGGGAACTCATTTTCAGTCTTAATCAGACTTTATAAAAGAGAAAAAAAGTTTTCCACCACAGAAAAAATATAATATTATATGAACTGAAGAAGTCATTTTCGGAAACATGTGATGATCCCACATATACTTTCACGTCTTAGTCACTACTTTGGAAGACGTCTCAGTTCGTTCATGAGCCAGATAGCCATACTGAGGAGAGCGAGCGAGCCGGACTGGTGGGTGGCAGCTAGAGGTGTTGGGACGTACAAGAGCAACGTGCTGATGCCCAGCGTAACCTGAGAAGAAGGAAGACACACTGTGAGGTCGGACTCCTGCACCATGTGATTGAATTACCTTCAGACAGTGATACACGTGACATATCCAAAGATGTACCTGTAAATAGGCCACAGCAATGAGAGAATTCACAGCGAGCCTTGCTCTTCGAGGCAGAGGAATCTTCCGGGAATAGTAATATAAGCCAGTGATCGCTGCTACAGAGCTGATCCCCTAGAAAAGATTGCAAAAAGTAAATTAATGAAATGAACCATTTTTTGTAAACTGATGCGCCAAATGACCCCACTTTCTAGAAAGATTTTTGGTGCAGACACATTAGTATATCTAGGCCATCATATTCAATCTAAGTGACTGTTAACCGAAAACGCGCCCAAATTTACTAACCTGTCTGCGCCAAAAATCTGTCTAAAAAAAGTGACTCAAATTGGTGCACCTAGGGTTTCCACACTTTTTTCACCATGCTTGACAGTGGTAGGGATTAGAGAAATGGAAGAAGGCTTCATGTGAAAGGGTCAGGCCTAAGATGTGCCACAATTCTGGCATAAAAATCTGTCTTGAAGGGGTTATCCGAGACTATAAAACCTCCCCCATACGCTCGGGCCCCTCACACTGAATATACTTACCTGGCTCCCTGCACCGCCGCTGCTGCTTCTCCCCGTACGCGAATGAATATATCCTGTGTCAGAGGGAAAGCAACCAATGGGAGGCGGGGACAAGCCTCCTTAGCGCCCTGCTTGCCATTGGCTGCTCCTCCACCCCACCCCCCCATCCGTGCATGGGAAGAAGCAGGAGCGCGGCGCGGGGACCAGGAGCAGCGCATGGAGCGGGGAGCCAAGTAAGTATATTCATTGTGAGGGGCCCAACATATGGGGGAGCTTTTTATATACTCTTACCTTTAAAGTAAGCCAACTAATAGTTGATGCAGAGATAGAGAAAAGAGTCTCTCCCTGAACCACATTTATCATCCAGCCTGGGCCCCGGTGATAAATCTGGCGGAGGTCCAGACCGCCAGTCTATGTTTATGCCATCTTTAGGATTAGTAATTCTGGGTCAATGTTTTTTGGTGTTATTACACCCCAGTGTACCACCCCCACACCGATATTCTGCACACCTTTGACAAGGTTAACTTTTTGCATGTGCTAGTGGTTACCATTTAGTTAAAATATTTGCCTAAGTTTCATGACACAGTCTCCATTCCTTCATTAATCTTCAGGCCCCCGATATTCAGCTTACAACCTGCTCCTAGGGTTGTCGCAGGTATCGAAATTTCGATACTGAATCGATACTTTTATACCAGTATCGGTTCGGTACCGGAATTTGCTCTTTTTCAATACTAAAATAAAAAAATCTCTCACCTGTCCTGCGCCATGGCTCCGCTCCGGTGTCCGGCGCTCTTCTTCTTCTCCGGGCCTGCGCTGCACTGTCCTGACCGCGTACAGCATCAGGACGTAGTGCGTGCACTCTGACCTGACGCTGCACACAGTCAGGTGACAGTGCAGCATCGGGAAGAGAAGAAGAAGAGCGCCAAACCCGGAGAGGAGCCTCGGCGCAGGACAGGTGAGAGATTTTTTTATTTTATTTTGATGGGGGCACAGTGGGCTGATCTGAGGTCTGATGGGGGCACAATGGGCTGATCTGAGGTCTGATGGGGGCACGGTGGACTGATCTGAGGTCTGATGGGGGCACGGTGGGCTGATCTGAGGTCTTATGGGGGCACAGTGGGCTGATGTGAGGTCTGATGGGGGCACGGTGGGCTGATGTGAGGTCTGATGGGGGCACGGTGGGCTGATGTGAGGTCTGATGGGGGCACGGTGGGCTGATGTGAGGTCTGATGGGGGCACGGTGGGCTGATGTGAGGTCTGATGGGGGCACGGTGGGCTGATGTGAGGTCTGATGGGGGCATGGTGGGCTGATGTGAGGTCTGATGGGGCACCCAGATTTTTTGTGTTGTATTTTTTCAGCGTGGTATCGAATGGTATCGAGTATCGAATACTTTTTCTTGGTATCGAAATCGAATCAAAATTTTGGTATCGTAACAACTCTACCTGCTCCTACTTTTCCCATGTGGGCATGTCCCTCCCAGTAAAACATGCTGGACGTGAGGCCTGTGTGTCCATGATGCTGCTGGCTTCACTATCTCTCATGTACCAGTACAGCTTCATTACTGGACTGATCACTATTCACTTGGACTGAAAGTCACTTAGGCAGACGAGTCTGATTTCCCTGCCCTGTAGAGTTTGCCGCAGGTTCTATCATCTCTCTATACCAGGGATGGTCAACCTGAGGCTCTCCAGCTGTTGTAAAACTACAACTCCCACTATGCCTTGCTGTAGGCTGATCGCTGTAGGCAGTGTGGGCATGCTGGGAGTTGTAGTTTTGCAAAGGCTGGAGGGCCTCGGATTGGCCATCCCTGCTCTATACTAATATACAGCTTGTGTGATCTGCCACCTTTGCAGACAGCCTTTTGTTTGTGTTCTCATCCTGTCTACAGTCTGTATGAGTTGCACTCTTTGGATGTTTTCCCCGTCTCCACACTGATCTGCCATGTACAACTTCGTACCCCACCTGCAGGTATCTCTAACAATAAGAGGAGGGGGGAGAACAGAGAAAGATGACACCGCCAGGGGCAGGGATTTGTTCTATATTGTCAAAAGCAACAGGATAGCCAACTGTGTGCAGGACTTACACACTCTACAATAGCAAAATCTTTAATCGAGACAATTTAGAAAGCTGCTTAAAGGGGTTTTCCAAGAGGTTTTTACTGATGACCTATCCTCTGGATAGGTTATCGGTATCTGATTGGTGAGGGTCTGACTCCCAGGACCTTCAATGATCAGCTGTTTGAGAAAGCATCGGTGCTCGCAGTAGTGCTGCAGCCTTCTCTCAGCTATGCGACGTCACATTGCCTAGATGCAGCTCAGCCCCACTGGCTATACAATGTACGGCGCTGTGCTTGGTGAGCTGAAAGAAGGCTGCGGTGCTACTGTGAGCGCTGGAGACTTCTCAAACAGCTGTTCGGTGGGGGTAACAGGTTTAGGACGCCCACCTATCAGATACTGATGACCTATCCTGAGGATAGGTCAATGACTGACCGCTTTCCCCATGTGTATGTGCATACAGACAGCTGTCAGATACTCACGCTGATCATATACATTACAAACTCAGAATCTTTATGACAATGCCCGAAGAAGAGAAGAAACATATAATACCACTTACAAGGATGCGGTGATCGAACTGTACTGTGGTTGGATTTTCAAAGACATTTTTCAAGGTTGGAGAAAAAGCCAGTAGATCATCCGGGATCCAACGCTCTCCCATCTTAGGAAATGAATTGTAAACGAGACCGGCATCCAGTCCTGCCACAAAGGCTCCTGTGGTCAGAGAAATGACATGTACTCATATTAGCCATTAGTTAGACAATGATGATCTTTACTGCCACTATATACTAAAAACACATTTACTTCAGTCACTTTCATAAGTCACACACCAAAGACCATTTTATCAAAATTCAATCAAAATGAGCATTCCCATCTGGACCCTTAAAGGGGTTGTCTCACTTCAGTAAGTGGCATTTATCACGTAGAGAAAGTTAATACAAGACACTTACTAATGTATTGTTATTATCCATATTGCCTCCTTTGCTGGCTGGATTCATTTTTCCATCACATTATACACTGCTCGTTTCTATGGTTACAGACCACCCTTCAATCCAGCAGCGGTAACCATCCTTGCACACTATAGAAAAAAGCGTCAGCCTCTCTGGCGGCCGGGACCATGGGAGCTCACATAGACCGGTGCTTTTTCCTATACTGTGCAAGCACGACCACCACTGATGGATTGCAGGGTGGTCTGTAACCATGGAAACGAGCAGTGTATAATGTAATGGAAAAATGAATCCAGCCAGCAAAGGAGGCAATATGGACAATCACAATACATTAGTAACTGCCTTGTATTAAAGGGGTTCTGCAGTTTTTTCAAACTGATGATCTATCCTCTGGATAGATCATCAGCATCTGATTGGCGGCAGTCCGACACCCGGGGCCCCCGCCGATCAGCTGTTTGAGAAGGCAGCGGCGCTGCAGGAGCGCCGAGGCCTTCTCTGTGTTTACCACAGGCCGGTGACGTCACGACTAGTATCACTGGCCTGAGCGGGACTAAGCTCCATTCACATGAATGGAGCTTAGCCGCGCCCAGGCCAGTGATAGTAGTTGTGACGTCACTGGCCTGCGGTAAACACAGAGAAGGCCTCGGCGCTCCTGCAGCATCTGATCGGATCATCAGTTTGAAAAAACTACAGAACCCCTTTAACTTCCTCTACATGATAAATGCCACTTACTGAAGTGAGACAACCCCTTTAAGACATATCGACAGGATATTTTAAGAATTGGGCCGCATAGTGAATGGAGAGCAAGCTGCAGCCATGAGGCCACCCCTCTATTCTCGGCTATGCTGAAAATAGCAAAGTATTGGCTTGACTATTTTCAGAATTTTTATAGCAGTGAATTGAGGGTTGCTCTCCATTCCCTACTATGGGAATTCCGAAAATAGCTGGGTGCGCACACCAGGCATGCACAGCGTTCACAGTGGGGACCTGTTCTTGATTTAGCAGTGGGTCCCAGAGATAGGACCCACACCTGACATTTATAGCGTAACCTATAAATATGCCATAAATATCCAGATAGGACTCCTCCTTTAAAGGGTCACTGAGTTTTCAGAAAACACTTGACATGTTCTAGAGACACAGCAAAGGTTTTGATTGGTGGGGGGCTGAGTGTTGGGATCCCCACCAACCACTACAACAAGGAGACAGAAGAGCTTGCATATCTCGCTCTCCCTCTCCTTACTGCAGGCGACAGAATCAAGACAGGCCCATAGGCTTTGTATTGAGTCAGTCTCACTTCCTTTCCTGCAGTGAGGCAAGAGCACCATATGTGAGCGCTCCTCTATCCTCGCTCTGGTGATCAGTGGGGGTCTCGGCACTTAGACCCCCACAATCAAAACCTTGTTTTAAGAAAACTCAGTGACCCTTTAAGCTTCAAATGTGTGTTTTGGAAGGGTATCAGCCAAGTATGTTATAGCAGAAAAGGTCAATAATGAATATATACACGTCAATGGCTATGGACACCTTAAAGGGGTTTTCCGGGATTTTACTACTGATGACCTATCCTCAGGATCGGTCATCAGTATCTGATCGGTGGGGGTCCGACACCAGGCACCCCCGCTGATTAGCTGTTTGAGAAGGCACCAGCGCGCCCATGAGCGCCGCGGCCTTCTCTTAGCTTTTCCTAGGAGAGTGACGTCACGTTCATTGGTCACGTGGCCTAGGAGCTGCTCAGCCACATTCAAGTGAATGGGTCTCAGTGCGATACCAAGCACAACCACTATACAATGTACGGCGCTGTGCTAGGTGAGCTGCGAGAAGGTAGCGGTGCTCACACCGGTGCCTTCTCAAACAGCTGATCAGCAGGGGTCCTGGGTGTTGGACCCCCACCGATCAGATACTGATGATCTATCCTGAGGATAGGTCATCAGTAGTAAAATCCTGGAGAACCTCTTTAAACAGTGATTTTTTTTTATTGTTCATTTACGTCCTAACCATAAAATGAAGCTATTTTCTAAAATTAAAAAAAATTCTTGATTTTTTGGGTAATATCACGTACAAACGCTCGTTCCTGATAATTGGCCTGTGTACAGGGGCTGCAGATCACCCAATGAATGAGCAAAATGCTCGCTCATTGGGTGACATGATCTTTTGTGCGGACATCTCAATCATCGTTTCTGGGCAGCAGATCATGCTGTTTAAAACCACTTCAAGACCAGGCCTAATTTTGCAAATCTGACATGCGTCACTTCATGTAGTAATAACTTTGGAACGCTTTTACTTATCCAAGCCATTTAGAGATTGTTTTCTCATGACACATTGTACTTCATATTAATGGTAAATTTGAGTCAATATGTTTTACCTTTATTTATAAAAAAAATCAAAATTTACTGAAAATTTTGGGGAAAAAAAATCACATTATTTTAAATATTAATTTCTCTGCTTTTAAGTTGCATAGGGATATCTAATACAATTGTTATTAATGAACATTCACCATATGTCCACTTTATGTTGGCATAATTTTGGAAATGTAATTTTATTTTTTTAGGACGTTAAAAGGCTTCAAATTTTAGATGTAATTTTTAAGATTTTCATGAAAATTTCCAATAGTTAATTTTAAAGGACCTTTGCAGTTCTAAAGTGACTTTGAGGGGGTTAAATAATAGAAACCTCCCATAAATGAACATATTTTAGAAACTACAGCCCCCAATGTAATCAAAACTGATTTTACAAAGTTTGTTAACCCTTTAGATTTCCCACAAGAATTAAAACAGAAGGAAGGTGAAATTTAAAAATAAATATATATTTTTTCGCAGATTTTCAGTTTTTAATTCATTTTTCCCATAAGATATCAAGGGTAAACCGCAAATCAAACCTGAATATTTATTTTCCTGATTCTGAAGTTTGCAGACACACCCCATATGTGGTTGTAAACTGCTCTGTGACCGGCAGTAATGAGAGGGAGATGGTACAAGCATTTGTGATGGCTTTAACAGCTTGTCAGAGTGATCAAAAGCCTGGAGGCCAGGAACAAAGGTTTCAGGTTACAGCTCCATGTTCTTGGCTGTCGGGAGGCAGCTGAGTCACGGAGCTTCTATGTACAGGTGCTGCACACAGGGGGCAAAGCTCAAGGACGTTTATAGTCAATGGGCAGACTTGAAGTGGTTAAGTCACTAAGTCAAATGTGCCCATAGCCTACAAATGAAACTGTATATGAAGTACCTGAGAGCGCTGTTAGGAAGACGAGACCTGTCGTCCAGTGTGTAAACTTCCTGAGCTTCAGCAGCTGAGTTGTTTCAATCATCTTAGGGAAATAAAAAAATGAAACAACATTATAATATGCACAGCACATGGCACATTCTGAAAAAATGCAGACCCTTTAGGCTACAGGATGGATTTTAGTGCAATGAATTCAAGTCAAAATCTGTGTAAGTTACATGGGGATTACCCCGGGAATTCTGGCTGCAGAATTTTATCCTCTCCAGTGTAAGCAAAGAGGTCTCTTCTCTTTTCTCAGGAAATACCACTTTGCATTTTGTTTTTCCATGGAGCATTGCCAATAAATCGCCATAACATGGAGCACTATCGGTAAGTCTCCGGCCTAAGCCGAAGCCTCTCCAATGCAAAGGGTCAAGTCCACTGAGAAAATCTGCAGCATAAAATGAAATGTGGGTTTAAAGAGGACCTGCCTCCACAGAATGCAACCATGTTATAGAGCAGGAGAAGCTGAGAAGATTGATATATTTATATATTATTGTAGGAAAAGATTCAGTGAAATTATATATTATATTTATACATTTATATCTGTTTTTTTTCAAAAAAGAGATTGTGGTTTTTTTTTTTCACAAAAGAGATGAGCGAATCGACTTTGGATGGTACATCCGAACTCGGGTTAGGTTCCGAGTGGTACCTTCGAACCGAACCAGTGTTCTGTACCAAGGTCTTTTTACAGTAACAATTAATTTACAAAGTTATTACACAAAGTCTCATGCGACTTCGCGAAGTAATAACTTCAGTTCATCAGAGCCAATACATTCTAATACTGTATGGGGCGGGATCCCCGTACAGTATTAGAACGAAGTCGATTCGCCCATCTCTATATAAGCTTATAGCTGCCAGTCACAGATAACACCTCCTTCCTGTACCGATAGGTATTCACAGGGCTGCAAACAAAGCAAAGGTATAAATGTATAAATTACAGGTTTTACTGAATATTTTCCCACACACTATGGGGGAGATTTATCAAAACTGGTGTAAAGTAGAACTGGCTGAGTTGCCCATAGCAACCAATCAGATTCCACCTTTTATTTTTCAGAGCTCCTTTTGAAAATGAAAGGTGGAACCTGATTGGTTACTATGGCAACTAAGCCAGTTCTACTTTACAACAATTTTGATAAATCTCCCTCTATATATATATATATATATCTCAATCTGTTCAGCTACTCCCTCCTGCTCTATACCATGGTGCTTTGAGAGGGCATTGCATTCTCGGGCGACAGATCCCCTTTTAAATCCACATTTAATTTTTCAACAGCGTATTGCTGTTAACATATAGGCTGTGGATTTTCCACTTGCAATTCCACAGCTGAAAATCCTTTGCCAAATACCTTTTGTTTGGGAAGTAGAAGAGATAATCCTGTCCAAAGACTTGCACAATAGAGAACAAGTGCAGAACCTAAATGTGCGGCCAGGCGATACTGACTGACGCGGGGCACATCATAAGAGTCCGGTTTCTCTTCTAGTCCACTCTTCACCATGTACCAGCCCAGCAGACCCTGTAAAGACACAGACACATACATCAAGATAAACTAAATCTCTCTCTGAGAGGAGAACAAGTCCTTTATCCCTCTCTGCCCTTCCGTTTTTTGGGGTTTTTTTCTACCTGGAAGCAAACAAATCCGCAGAGGCCGAGCACACGTCCTTTCATTCCCCGGTTAAACCATCCCTTTCTCCAGAAGTAGATAGCAGGTAAAATGTAAGCCAGGCCCACTGCTCGTCCCCACATCCGGTGGGAATATTCCATGTACCAAATAAACTTGAATTCGTTCAGGGTCATGTCGTGATTCAAACTAAAGAAAATAAAAAATCAATATTAAGTCAGGCCTTAAAGGGGTTTTCCCATCGCTAGGATACGCCCCCATTGTCTAATAGGTGCGGGTTCCACCTATGCGACCCGCCCCTATATCGAGAACGGAGCCCCAAAAGTTGTAGAGGGTGCACTGCACATGCGCAGCCGCCCTCCATTCATTTCTACGAGGCCGACGAAAATAGCCGAGCGCTGGCTCTTTCCATCGGCCCCATAGAAATGAATGGGAGCGGTGGCCGCGCAAGTGTGGTGGGCTCCCATTAACTACTATGGGAGAGCGCTTAATGGTGGCCAGACCTGGAGTCCTCCAGCCACCTCCGCTCTCCGCTCTCAATATAAGTGCGGGTCCCAGAGGTGGGACCAGACAATGGTGACATATCCTAGTGATGTGCCCCCATTGTATAAGATGGGAATACCCCTTTAAGAGACTCTATGGGAGACCAAACAATCACCACTGACACATGTATGCCATAAATGTATGTGATGGAAACCCCTCTAATGTTTTCATCATCATATCCCCTCCCTGCTGTAAATTCTACAGGCCCAGCTCTTTCCTGATCTTGTTCTATGTCATTGCCTCTTATATATTTGTCACAGCTCACATTTTAAATTCTGGGAACTGCTGGTATTTGTGAAACTCTGCCTCCCAATCCTCCCGAGTTCTCGGTGGCTTCATTTCTTTCACCAGGTGCCAATCGACCATTGACAGTCCGGACTCTGTTAACCTACGGAACAAAACGTGGGAAAACATTTCATTGTCTGTTGGTTCTTCATAATATCCATTTCGGTGAAAGAGTGACAACCAGGATGGATACTGTAAAATTGACCACATGGGTTATCACCCTGCTTTCTTGAACATTTCAGGAGCTGGGTGAAAAAATGTCATCATCCAGCATTCCCAGAAGCGTCCGCTGAAGAGAATTACAACATATAGCATTTAACTAAAGGGGTGGTCCAGGATCAGAAAAAATACGGCCGTTTTTTTCCAAAAACAGCGCCACAACTGTCCACAGGTTGTTTGTGGTATTGCAGCTCAGTCCCGTTTACTAAAGCTGAGTACTCATACCAGTGTGGTGCTGTTTCTGGAAGAAAGCAGTCATGCTCTTCTAAGGCCCCATTCACACATCCGTTTTTTTTTTATCCGCATCCGTTTCCACATTTGCAGACAATTATGGAAATCCATTCATTTCAATGGGGCCGCAAAAGATACGGACGACACAAAGTGTCCCATCCGCATCCGCACTTCCGTTCCGCGGCTCCTGAAAAAAGAGAACATGTCCTATTCTTGTCCGAATACACGGACAAGAAAAGGCATTTCTATTATGTGCGTTCCGCAAATTGCAGATCCGCAAAATACAGACGTGTGAATGTAGCCTAATCCTGGAAAACCTCTTTAACCCCCTAATTGTTTTGCCAGAGTGGAGCTCCAGCAGTGGGAAAAGTAGCTAACTGGAGGGGGGGGGGCTACTTTAGATGCTGCTATCTCCTGGTCTTGTTTAAAAGCAGACATTCCAAGCTTTCAGACAATACCAGAATGACAGCAATATGTTCAGGACAGAGAAAGATTTCACTGATAGAAATCAGGATGCTGTGAATGCAGCTGAAAGTGAAAGTAAACAGGTTTTACTTGCGATTATTCCCAAAATGATTTCTAACAGTGATTTCTCCCCTGTTGCTTGGACTTTAGCTGTCAATTCTGGACTGTCAGCTTTCAAACAAGACCAGTTGCATGTTTCCAGCTGCTACCATTGAGGAGATATAACCATCTAAAGCAACCCTCCCCCCTCCAGTTAGCCAATTTTCTCACTGCCCGAGTTGGACTTGGGCAAAACAGGTGGTTAAAGGATTTTGCCTTTTTCTCAAGATACTGCAGCATGGCCTCCTGTGCCCGTCCTGCACGCTCAGCAGAAGAAGCTGATGTCTGTCTGATGTAGGGGGTCTTGGTGCAATCATGGATTATACTAGTTCTGTATATAAAATAGCACTTACCTAGTTACTCCACCAAGGATCACGGCTCCGGCTACCATACCGCTGCACACAAGAAGCCAGCGACCCATGACACGTTCGGCTGCAGAGTTTGGTACAGACCCGACAGCAGCTCTGGATGGAGCGGCCACCTCTGACACCACACTGCTCTTCCATCTTTTTTGGACTGTGTGTTTCCACTGAGTGCTAGGATGCTAATACAAGAGAGACGATGCAGAGGGATAACTCAATAAGCCACAAAGTGCATGATACAAGAAGAGTCGCCACATGTAGAAAATAACATATATAAAGAGATGCAAAGCCAGCTACACAATAAAAAGGATCAGATGCAAATAAAAGGGATACAAGCACTGTATAGCCATAAGATGAGGTCCACAGATTGATATACTCCAGGGAGTCCATGATAACCCACCATACATAGGATTAGCTTCAGACATAAAGAGACGAAATCCCTTAAAGGGGTATTCCCATCTCACAAATGTGGTCTGTATAGTTAGATATAGCCATACCAATATTATTACTAATAGAATGTATTTATATAAAATGTACTGTTTAGAAGATTTTCCTATTTCTATATCCATTGTCCCACACACCTCAGTCAGGCCGTTGCCCCTGGTTACGACCACATCAGCCGTCTAGTAATGGAGGCCGGCTTGTTCCTGTTCTAACCTGCTCTGAGGTAACTGCTGTATTGTGAACGCACATTGTATGAGCGCAGACATATCTTAGGGTTGTAACATTTTTGTCTGTGCTTCCAAAAACGCAGAGAAACGGATCCTGTTCCAAGATCAATTCATCTCTATGGGGCAGGATCCGTTTATAACGTCTGCGTTTTGGACAGATCCTGACCACTGTGTTTTGGACTGGTAGCGTCCAAAGCGCAGATGTGAAAGTACCTAAGATGTGTCTCAGCATGTTCATGTAATGTGCGTTCACAATACAGCAGTTACCTCAGAGCAAGAGCAAGCCGACCACCACTACTACATGGCCGCGGTGGTCGTAACTAGGGGCAACGGCCTGACTGATGTGTGTGGGACAATGGATATACAAATAGGAAAATCTTCTAAACGGTACATTTTATATAAATACATTCTATTAGTAATAATATTGGTATGGCTATATCTAACTATACAAACTACATGTGTGAGATGGGAATACCCCTTTAAAGGGGTATTCTCATCACAGACAATGGGAGCATATCGCTAGGATATGCCCCCATTGTCTTATAAGTGTGGGTCCCACCTCTGGGACCCGCACCTATATCGAGAACGGAGCACCGAAAGTGAAGGAGGGCGCACTGCGTATGCGCAGCCGCCCTCGATTCATTTTCTATGGGCTGGTGAAAATTGCCGAGCGTCGGCCCCATAGAAATAAATGGAAGCGAGGGCAGCGCATGCGCGGTACGCTCCCATTTACTTCTATGGGGAGTCGGCTTGGTGGTGGCTGGACCGGAGTCCTCCAGCCACCACCTTGCGAGGCTCCATTCTCGATATAGGTACCACCAAGCCAGCTCCCTATTTAAATGAACGGGAGCGTACCGCGAATGCGCTTCCCCCGCTCCCATTCATTTCTATGTAGCCGACGGAAATATTTGAGCCAGCGCTCGGCCATTTTCGCCGGCCCCATAGAAAATTAATGGAGGGTGGCTGCGCATGCGCAGTGCACCCTCCTTCACTTCAGTGCTCCATTCTCGATATAGGTGCGGGTCCCAGAGGTGGAACCCACACCTATCAGACATGGGGGCATATCCTAGCGATATACTCCCATTGTCTGTGATGAGACAACTCCTTTAAACTGGTGACCAGCATTTTGTTATCGTGCTTTCCATAGACATAATCATTTATACAGGAGGCCAAAATACATAGGAATAATACAGGTGAGCACTTACCTTTGCTCCTGCTGAGTGAATGTAGCGCACAGCTTGCACTCTGCAGTGCGTCAGGCTGGAGCGAAGACTCAAAAGAAGCATCTTTGGTTCCTTCTAACACAAGATCAGCTGATACAATTTTACAATCTGCCCTCAAAATTCACCTATAATGGAAAAAATAGAATAAAAAAAAAAATAAATCACACAAGAGAAGTCGTAGCTGTACAATGTGGAATATTTAACATTACAGCTTATGACGGCCAAACTCCGCAGACGAAATGTCTTATGATTAACGTATGGCAGCCTGGCAATCTCAGCGGCACCGCTGACCAATTTCACATCATTTGATTTCCTTATGTGATGGCTGAAAAAAAGGTCTCATGCACGTGGCTCTATCTGATTTTGCAATCCGCAAATCACGGATCTGCGAAACACGGATACCGGCCGTGTGCGTTCCGCATTTTGCAGATCAGCACGTCCTGCCCTCTTAAAATTTCCTATTCTTGTCCGTAAAATAGACAAGAATAGGACGTGCTCTATATTATCTGCGGGGCCACAGAACGGACATACGGAGGCGGACAGCACATGGAGTGCCTTCTGCATCTTTTGCGGTCCTATTGAAATGAATGGGTCCGATCCACAAAAAATGCAGATCAGATGCAGACTGAAACTATGATCATGAGGCCTTATCCTGAGGACGGCAGTGGTCAGCCCCTATTTTAGGGGTCCAGGGTGATTGTATTTTTTAAAGGCTATGTACACCTTTGGGGGGCATTTTTTTATTATAGCATTGTACTCATTTTTAGCTAAAATAACTTTTTAAATTTATCTTTATTAAAAACATGGGATCCTTTTTCCTGTACAGAGCTGAGATGCTCTAGTAGCAGCCTTTGGATTTTCTATCTTTTCAGTCAGACCAGGTGCAGACGGACTCCTTATTTCTGCTCTCTGACCTTATAAACACTCATCATAGCTCAGTTCTTACCTTACTGATAAGGATGTGGCTTAATTAAAGGGGTATTCCTATCATAGACAATAGGGGCATATCGCTAGGATATGCCCCCATTTTCTGATAGGTGCAGTTCCCACCGCTGGGACCCCACCTATATCGACAACAGAGAGGGGAGCGCTCTGCCTGGAGGACCCCAGGTTTCCCGGGGTCCGGCCACTACCAGGTGCAGCTCCCATAGAAATTTTCAGCTATTTTCATCGGTCCCCCATAGAAATGAATACGCCCTCCATTTATTTCCCCGCTCCGTTCTCGATATAGACAATGGGGGCATACCCCAGCAATATGCCCCCATTGTCTGAGATGGGAATAACCCTTTAAGTGTTTATGACCTCTTAGTAGTTTAGAGATGAGGTCACACGGCTAGAAAAACTGTTAACCCTTTGTAACAGAACGGCTTTATTATTTTTTTAATAAAGGCCAATTGAAAAATGTATTTTTAGCCAAAACTGAGTAAAATGCAATCATAAAAAAATTGCCTCTGAAGGTGTACATAGCCTTTAAAGAAAAAAAAGTCACGAGTGACTGTACAAACATTGCACACAAAAAGAAGCCATGGTCAGAAGGTCACTTGAAGCGCAGTCTAATCCCGTGACATTTTAGAGACTTGCCAGTGAACTCTAATAATTCAAAAATATACAATAACAAGCGAGCGGCCCAAAAAAATCTAAAAATAACAATATGTCCAAATAATAAGCTGTGAAAGTCTATGATGACAGCCCCTGTCATGGTGGGAAGGACACACATGGCTGCTCATTACAATTATATGGGAGCTGCCAGGTGACTGTATTCATACCTCCTATACATCTGTAGGGGGTCAGTGCTTGGATTCAGACCCCCAAGATACTTCCCTATGGATGCACCTGGTACTATGACAACCACTGGAAGAGAACTGGTGCAAGGGCAAAGTGAGGCATCAAACAACCAATCAGATAGCAACTTACATCTGCCAACGTCCCTTAGGAAAAAGCAAGCAGTATCCTGTTTGGTTGCTATGGGCAACTGCACTTTCTATTGCACTGGCGCCCCCCAGTATATAGACGGGGCTTAGAAAGCACTCAGGTGTCTCAGTTATCCGACTTCAAGGATCTAGAAATCCTAACAGACCAAGAATTTTCTCGAATTTGTGTACTTACATTCCCTCCGCACACTCGGATGTTAGCCGGTGAGGACCGAAATGTCACTCATGGGCGCAGCCATGTTGGGCGCGACGTCATGACGTCAGGAGTGAACGTCAGACTCACTTCTCCTGTAGAGTTATTATAAATAAGTCAGAGGAGGCTGAAAGTGGAAGAATACGTGTACACTGGAGCTGCCGAGACGCTGTTTTATTATACTATATGACAGCACGGTAGCCCTACGACATCCCTAAACCAAAATGGCGCCGCCTGTAAAACCGCAAGACGCACGCTAAAGAGTTTCGACCAATCGCAGAGCGCCGCTGTCAGACGTTTAACCAATGAACTACAGCTAGCGAGTAGAGGTTTCCCATGGAGAGCCAATCAGAGCTGGCGCTTACCTTTAGGGAGCCAATCAGAAGGAGAGTAATTGAATAGGCATTTAAAGCGGAAGGAAGTTAGAAGGAAAGGGTAACCTATCATGAACCAGTGGGTGGAGTTGTCAGGGAGGGAGTGGGGGATGGTCATACAGGGAGGTAAACATGCCATTTGTGTGTGAGCTGCATGTGTGACCCGTTGTAAGGAGGCAGGATGTGTATGACTCCCCCCTAGATACCCCTGCCACATACCACCTGCTGCTCTCATGCCCATAGCTCCTTATTGTGCCCATTTATATAGTGCAAGATATAAATGAACCCTGGAACCAGTGTGCCATGATGTGCCAGGAGCCCTGGAAGATGCTTGTGGTGTATTGCCTGGGCCCCTGTGGCAGTGCAGGAGTTAATCCAGTTGCTGCAGTGTAACATTCTTTGATTTCCATACTGGGGGGGGTCAATAAATGTGAAATATTCCACATCTGCCACGCCTCATCCAGTGCAAAAAAAATCGTATCGCCTGCGTGCATATTTATGGTATTATTGCCGTTTCCTAATAATATTCTGCAAATAAAGGTTGGGGTTCCTCTTTTTTAAGTCTTTATGTGCCCAGAGAGATCGTATCATGTCTGACCGTTACCTGTGTGTTGTTCTGCAGAGAGATGGCCGATCAGGGGTTCCTTATGGAAGTCTGTGTAGATTCGGTGGAGTCTGCAGTGAACGCTGAGAGGGGAGGTAAGTGTGAATTGTATTCCGATATACTGTCTATGGCTTTTATTACATTATTTGGTTTTCCTTTTATGCAGAGACCCACATAGGGCTGAGTTCACATCACCGGTAACCTGATCCGGCATAGAACAGCCTGCCGGAATTCACTAGATCTGACATTGCCGAATACTGCTGTTTACTCCTGGACCCCATGGACTATAATGGGATCTGGCAGGGATCCAGCCACTTTACGGCATGAGTGAACAGCTCCGGATCCGGTGAACTCTGGCAGGCTGTTCTCTGCCGGATCAGGTTACCGGTGATGCAAACATAGCCTTACGCGGTATTATTCTGTTTTTCTCTCCCTGGTAGGCGCTGGACGTATAGAACTGTGTGCCAGTTTGCTGGAAGGAGGTATAACCCCCACCATAGGTGAGTATACTGAAACCTAAGTACTTGTGGGGTTGATTCTCGACAGTACCGAGTGCTGCTGGAACCGATGCTGGAGGTTTCACCCCTAATGGCAACCTTCGGCACACCAGCTGCTTATGAAGCTGCAACTCCCAGCATGCTCACTTACTCGGCTGTTTTTATAACTTATAACTCTTAGTTCTTTATCAGATTACTGTATGTAAACAAGAAAAGCTGGGAAAACTCTGTTTTGAAGTTGCAGAATTTTGAATACAGCTCTGGAGTTTAGAAGAGGCTGTAATTTAGGATCAGTGCAAGATAAATAATAAGAAAATCTATGGGACTCACCATAAGCGTTGGAATTCTATTTATTGTAATCCATACAGTGCAGAGGAGTATCAAGAGGATAGCCCAGAGCACGCGGCTAGAGATGAGCAAACATGCTCGAAACGAGCACTGTACCGCTCGGCTCCCCTGCGCTCGCATGGGCGCAGGCAGCCGCTTCCGTCCTCCTCAGGAGGACGGAAGTGGCTGCCTGCGCCCATGCGAGCGCGGGGGGGCCGAGCGGTACAGTGCTCGTTTCGAGCATGTTTGCTCATCTCTACACGTGGCCTATGGCTGTTTTGCATCCTCTCAGCCTTTCTCTCTTTGAGAAAGGCACTGCCTGTGTATCTATGAATATTACCTATTTTGGTTGGCCACAAAGCACTGCCAGTGCATAAATGAAGCCTAAGGGGGCTCCTTTCTCCTAAGACAGACATGGACTGTCAACCATGTCCTTTGAAGGTATTCAGTGCAAGATAAGTAATGTATGTACACAGTGACTCCACCAGCAGAATAGTGAGTGCAGCTCTGGAGTATAATACAGGATGTAACTCAGGATCAGTACAGGATAAGTAATGTATGTACACAGTGACTGCACCAGCAGAATAGTGAGTGCAGCTCTGGAGTATAATACAGGATGTAACTCAGGATCAGTACAGGACAAATCATTTATATACTCAGTGACTGCACCAGCAGAATAGTGAGTGCAGCTCTGGAATATAATACAGGATATAACTCAGGATCAGTACAGAATAAGTAATGTATGTATACAGTGACTGCACCAGCAGAATAGTGAATGCAGCTCTGGAGTATAATACAGGATGTAACTCAGGATCAGTACAGGATAAGTAATGTATGTATACAGTGACTGCACCAGCAGAATAGTGAGTGCAGCTCTGGAGTATAGTACAGGATGTAACTCAGGATCAGTACAGGACAAATCATTTATATACTCAGTGACTGCACCAGCAGAATAGTGAGTGCAGCTCTGGAGTATAATACAGGATGTAACTCAGGATCAGTACAGGATAAGTAATGTAATGTATGTACACAGTGACTCCACCAGCAGAATAGTAAGTGCAGCTTTGCAATATAATACAGGATGTAACTCAGGATCAGTACAGGATAAGTAATGTATGTACACAGTGACTGCACCAGCAGAATAGTGAGTGCAGCTCTGGAGTATAATACAGGATGTAACTCAGGATCAGTACAGAAAATGCATGTACAAAGTGACTTCACTTTTATGTAGAATTATTCTGTATGTATGGGTATATCAGACAGAGATGTGGATCACCATCTTTGTTCTTTGGCTTTGTTTGTAAGCGTGTGTTGTTCATCCTCAATCCTTTGAGTATCAGGAGAAGGGATGACACTGGCTATTCGGATATTTTACAGGTCTTCTGCAGGTAGTGAAGCAGTATGTGCAAATCCCAGTATATGTGATGATTCGGCCGCGAGGTGGAGACTTTCTCTACTCTGACCGAGAGGTGGAGGTCATGAAGGCGGACATCCGATTAGCAAAAATACATGGGGCTGATGGACTGGTGTTCGGGGCCCTGACAGAAGATGGCAGGATCGATGCAGAACTGTGTATGGATTTACTTGGTAAGGAATATACAGCAATCATGTTGTGCTGTAAAGACATAAGGAACATTAAAGGGGTTTTCCCATCTCAGACAATGGGGGCATATCACTAGGATATGCCCCCATTGCCTGAAAGGTGCGGGTGCCACCTATGGAACCCGCACCTATCACCTAAACAGAGCCTTGAAAGTCACTGAGGGCTCTCTGCAGATCCATGGCCACCCACCATTCATTTCTATGGGGCCGCCGAAAATAGCTCGGCTATGTCCGTCGGCCCCACATGCGCAGTGCCCTCTCATTCATTTCTATTTGGCCGTCAGAAATGCCCCCATTGTCTGAGATTACACAACCCCTGTAAAACCCAGAAATGAATGATAACGGTTAACAGAAGATAAAGTTACTCCCAGTGTTTCTCAGTCTGCAAGATTTTCTGCATATTCTTGGAACAGTTTTGTAGAAACAAATGGTTAAATATCCTGCTGATCAGCTCCATTTTCACTTGGGGAACAGCCAAGAATACAGGGCTTAAGACCCCTTGCAGACAAGCGTGGGTCATGCTCCGAGTCTGCAGCGTAACTCCCAGCACTGCCTGGGGTCACGTAGCATTATACTGATTTATAATGCTATGTAACCCTTACAGTTCTGGAATGTATTGGATAACACTAACAGCATTATGTCAGTGTCATCTAATACATTCCAGAACTGTAAGGGTTACATAGCATTATATTGATTTATGATGCTATGTGCTGGAAGGTCAGGCTGGGAGCTGCGATGCGGACTTGGTGCGTGACCCACGCTCGTCTGCAAGGGGCCTTAAGGGGAAGCTCCTGCTGCAGTTCATTTTCTTACAGCTTGTCACTAACAAGGAGGAGGAGAAGGGTGGACATGGCTGAACTCCCGGGACACAGAAGATTTGAACGGGAGCCTAGCTGTAGCTGAAGTCGTCGAAAACTTGATGATGGTGCCAGATGTAGCATTAAGGGGGTCATTTATTATTCTGAAATACGCCTAAAAATCTTGCAACTTCTCCGCGCTCACGCCAGTTCTAAACAAGTGGGTGTGGTTTGGGTGGGGGAGGGGCTGGCAGGCCCATCTCATTTACCATTTTCTATGCCTGTTTTAGGCGTAAAAAATGTCTAAATGTCAGGCAGCTCAGAAGCTGTCTTAGGGTACTTTCACGATTGCAGCAGGGGATTCTGGCAGGCTGTTCCGGCGGAAGTTTATGTTCATTACAGTGAATGGGGCCAGAGTCTAGTTCTGGCCGCACACGTGCACCTGTGGCAGCACGGATCCGGCAGGCCGTTCACCCGCCGGAATCCCCTGCCGCAAATGTGAAAGTAGCCTTAGATTAAGAACTGGCGGAGGATCCGCCAAAGCTATGAAGAGGCCGGCACCTCTTCATAACTTCTACGGATCCACCCCCAGTGATGGGGTTCATTAAAACCGATGTCTACAACGCCGGTCTTAATAAATGTGCCCCTAAGTTCCCTACGGGGATAAAAATAAAGATCAAACATGAGAAAACTATACATCAGTGATTACAGTCTCCAGTTTTTATTCCAGTGAATGGTAGGGATCTCCCAATGATGAGAACGTTATGAAATGTTAGTTATCCTTAAAGTTGAGTTCTTCATAAATAAACCAACACGACAGTAACTCATCTATATGCAAGAAGTATAGAAATTTGCAATAATCTGTATAATGTGATGTTCCTGTGTTTAATTTTCCAGCCGTCTCTCGCCCCCTTCCCGTCACCTTCCATCGAGGTAAGAATGACCGCTGATATTACTGTTGGGCCATGTAAATGGAGTTACAATGACTCATGAATTACATATTTGTGATGTTAGTAATGATATACATACTTACACAATGATGGCTCCTGTACAGTGCTCTGTGCTATTGTGTTACAGCATTTGACATGGTCTACGATCCTCTGCTGGCTATGGAGACGCTGATCTCACTAGGGTTTGAGCGGGTTCTGACCAGCGGGTGTGACAGCTCAGCACTGGAAGGTCTGCCTTTAATAAAGAGGCTCGTGGAACAGGTAATGGAAGGAGGAATTCATTTCACAATCACCCTAAGGCCTCATGCACACAACCGCCTGTTTCCATTTTGCGGTCCGCAGAACATAGGTACCGCCCATATGCACAACGCAATTTTTTAAATACTTCTCTGTAAAACAGACAAGAACGGGATATGTTCTATTTTTGTTTATGGGCCAGAGGAGCGGACATACGAATGTGGACAGCACACAGTGTCCTGCTTACATTTTTCGACCTCATTAAAATGAATGGTTCTGCATCCGATCGGCAAAAAAAATGCGTACTCGTCATGTGCATGGGGTCGAAAAATTACCATAAACATCATATACCTATCAGGTGTCCCATGTTGGCAAGCAGGATCTTTGAACAGGAGGAGAATAGGCTGCCAGGTGCCTGTGGTGCTGCTTATCATGGGAAAGGAAGAATTTTTTTGACCAGGTTAAACTGCTGACACCACTAGCTAGGGGTCAGGAAGAGCAGTACAAACATGTTGTGGAGCTTTTATTATCAGAAGTAGTGAGAATATGAACTTTTATTCTGGCAGATTCTGCTCCTGCCAATGTCTAGGACAGTGGTCAGCAACCTTCGGCACTCCAGATGTGGTGAAACTCCCAGCATGCTCCATTCACTTCTGTGGGAGTTCTGAAAACAGGTAAGCAAGTGTGCACGCTGGGAGTTGTAGTTTCACCACAGCTGGAGTGCCGAAGGTTGCTGATCCCTGGTCTAGGAGGTGAAGTGCCCTCTGCATTGAGTTGCTTCTCAGCCCTTCCCTCTGCCCCGAGTGACGGCTGTAGTCGTCTCCTTATTGGATGCTACAGTTGTCAATCCGAGGAGATTTGAGGGCTGTGAAGCTCCTCAATGCGTATTCTATGCCACTTCAATCACTGCCTATGATTTCTGACTTGTCTGCAAGTTTTTAGGTCAACATCTGAGAAAGAGACATTCAGATGCATGGGAGATGAAGTTGAAAGCACTGAATTCATTGGTCTAAATTAATTGTGCCCATTATATTTAATTTGCCTCAGTGCAGGGTATGGTGTTAAATGGGTTATCCCTGGAACAGCCACAAGTTACCATTTTGCATTCGCAGAGTTGGAGCCGCTCGGAGGAATAGTCATATATCCACGCCCTAAATACACCCACCCCGGGCTTGATTGACGTCCATGAAGATAGAATACGTCATCTCAAGCCAGCTCTGGCAGCATCCTGTGGAAGCGCAGTGGAGCCGGCGCCAGCACGCCTCACTTCACTGCGCATGCGCTGGATGTCATCAGAGCTGAATGTATTTAGGGTGTCATGACTATTCTGCTCAGCATCTCCATGATTACAATTAGGTACTATGCATACATTCTCCAAATATTCTGTTTCACCATGTAATTTCCATTGTCATATGATATTACTTTTCTCTTTTAGGCTAAAGGCAGGATCATAGTGATGCCAGGTAAGTAAACCACAAGCCGGCCTTCCATTGTAAGACCCTAAGTGCACTACAGGAATAGAAAGCCTTCCAATGCTATGGCTGGGCGGTCAATGGGACTTTTGATTGCATGTTTTCATTTAATCTATAGGGAAAGTCTGAGATAAAGTGATTTTCCCATGTCTCACCACTGGGACATCATCTGATCTCTGACAGCTACATATATTGCATCAAGTGTCAGTGGACATTCCCATCACTGATTTATTCAAGACTGGACCCCATATCTTGTGATCAGAGAGGCACTTCCCTGCATCTATCAGACACTTGCTCCCTATATAAACACAAGCAGCGTTTTTCTGTCCACGACGTTGTGCGGAGCAAAACGGATCCGTCCTGACACACAATGTAAGTCAGTGGGGGCGGATCCGTTTTCTCTGACACAATCTGTCACAATAGAAAACTGATCAGTCCTCCATTGACTTTCAATGGTGTTCATGACGAATCCATCATGGCTATATAAGACATAATACAACCGGATCCATTCATGACAGATGCATGCGGTTGTATTATTGTAATGGAAGCGTTTTTGCAGATCCATGACGGATCCGCAAAAACCGGTAATGTGAAAGTAGCCTTAAAGGGGTTCTCCGGGAAGTAAGAAAATTAAAGTACGTAAATATTACCTTATGATGAACATGTTCCCAATTACCTTTCATTAGTTATAATGGCTCGTTTTGTCTGGGGAG
Source organism: Rhinella marina (assembly GCA_900303285.1). NCBI lineage: Eukaryota > Metazoa > Chordata > Amphibia > Anura > Bufonidae > Rhinella > Rhinella marina. The sequence continues at coordinate 311,824 of ONZH01010457.1, read as the reverse complement.
CAATCATTAGAAGAAATAAAATGGCCGCCGTCCTATTAGTACACACAAAACCTGTCCTAATCACACAGCAGGACAAGTTACTTCACAACACTGAGGTAAAGAGCTGCCTCATCCTCCCCTCTGCTCTGCTTGTCAGGGATTAAGATCCTGAATACAGATAAGATCTTCAGCTGAATCTCTGTAGGAATGGAGTTCAGGAGGAGACATGAAGTACAGAGAGGAGGGACAGGACAGACTGTGGTAATGAAGACTGCAGACAAGAGCTGCTGCTCATTATCTACAGCCCCACTATCCTCTCTGTACTTCATGTCTCCACATGAACTCCATTCCTACAGAGATTCAGCTGAAGATCATATTAAACTGTATTCAGGATCATAATCCCTGACGAGCAGAGAGGAGGATGAGGCAGCTCTTTACCTCAGTGTTGTGAAGTAACTTGTCCTCCTGTGTGATTAGGACAGGTTCTGTGTGTACTAATAGGATGGCGGCCATTTTGTTTCTCCTAATCATTGCTCCCCAGACAACATGAGTCATTATAAGTAATGAAAGGTATTTGGGAATATATTTATAATAAAGTAATATTTACTTATTTTCATTTTCCTAATTCCCGGAGAACCCCTTTAAGTGTATTTCTGGTGCAGATAGCGCAATGGTCCTTTTCCCCTCTCACACCAGGTCTAAAAAAAGTGGGCAGGGAAAGGAACAAGCTCATTTACCATTTTCTACACCTGTTTTAGGCTCCATTCACACGTCCTGATAATTTGTCCCCATCCGTTCCGCAATTTTGCAGAATGCGTGCAGACCCATTCATTTTCAACGGGGCCGCAAAAGATGCAGACTCTTAACCCCCTAACTGTTTTGCCCGAGTCCAGCTCCAGCAGTGGGAAAAGTAGCTACCTGGAGGGGGGAGGGCTGCTTTAGATGCTGCTATTTCCTGAATGGTAGCAGCTAAAAACACGCAACTGATCTTGTTTGAAAGCAGACATTCCAAACTTACAGACAAAACCAAAATAACAGCAATATGTTCAGGACAGAGAAAGATATCAGTGATAGAAATGGGGATGCTATGAATGCAGCTGAAAATGAAAGTAAAAACAGGTTTTACTTGCGATTATTCCCGACTTGATTTCTAACAGTGATTTTTCCTCTGTTGCTTGGACTTTAGCTGTCATTCTTGTGTGAAAGCCTGGACTGTCAGCTCTAATACAAGACCAGTTGCATGTTTCTAGCTGCTACCAGTAACTGCTTAGACCAGGCATCCCCAAACTGCGGCCCTCCAGCTGTTGTAAAACTACAACTCCCACCATGCCCTGCTGTAGGCCGTCCGAGCATGCTGGGAGTTGTAGTTTTGCAACATCTGGAGGGCCGCAGTTTGGGGATGCCTGGCTTAGACTGTAGCATCTAGGGGGATAAAACTGTATCAGCTGTTTAGTACAGCCAGCCCTAGCTCCATATACTCCTTTGCAACATGTGACATACCTGTATATCACATATTGGGAAGGGGTTAATGAAACCCAATACATTCCCGCGTGTCTAATTGCTCATCATCATGCATGCGCTCTCTTTCCCATTCCCCTTTTTCATGTAGCTACAAAGTATACCAATGTAATCAAAATGTCTACATTTATTTTTTATCTTCTTTATTTTTTGATCCTGTAGGTGGCGGCATCACAGAGAGGAACCTCCACAGAATTCTGGAAGGCGCCGGGGTTCAGGAATTTCACTGTTCTGCACGATCTACCAAGGAGTCATTAATGAAATACAGGTACAGATCTGAGCCCTCATTGCCCCGCGCCATTCTTCACACTGTACACCTGGTCATACGGTATGTGCTCTCTCCATCAGAAACAACTCCGTGACCATGGGAGCTGCACTCACTACCTCCGAGTATGCCATCAAGGTCGCCGATGTGACCAAAGTCAGGACATTGAATGCTATGGCAAAGAATTTCCTCTGAAGCAACCTCCCATGGAGCCGCTGGGAATGTGGTGTTGCATCAACACAGAAGATTGGTACCTGGAATACTGTGCTGACTGGTGGTTGGGTAGATAACGGGCCAGCCATGGTGTGGAGGCGATTGCATGATGGATTTAAGGTTTATTTGTTCTGCTTGTCCACTATAGGTGAAGACGTGATTGATTGGAGATCTCCCGTGATGGTCAGACCAGGAGGGAATACACACATTGTTCTTTTAAGGGCTGCGTTCACATGCAGAGGAAAAATCCATGCTGCGGATCTTAAAATCTGCAGAATGTTCATTATTGGAAAGGCTGCAGATTTGTCCCGTTGGGGCTAATCCTTGTGCAGATAAATCCAGGCAGAAATCAGAGCGTCAGCCTGGATTTCTGCCGCAGGGTGAAAAATACACACAGTATATTTGCCTTTGACAGATCCTGCACGTGTGAACCCCAGCATTGAAAAGTATTGGGATAACGGTTGGTTTAGGCTACGAATCTGTGACCGGCGAGCTGCACACGAACTACTACTTTGGTACAACCACCATCATCTCTTTAGTTGTTTGCTAAATGAAAATCCAAGATACATCAGTGGGGATATAGTTGGAGGCTGGACCATAAATGGATAAACTGCTTGTGAGCGGTCTGACAAATTAAAGGGAAAGTCCACGTAAAATACTTATTTTGACTTAATATATCCTCGTCACAGGTTTAACCACCTAACTGTTTTGCCTCAGTCCATGCAACTGGTATTGTTTGAAAGCTGACAGTCCAGGCTTTCATACAAGACCAAAATGACAGCTAAAGTCCAAGCAACAGAGGAGAAATCACTGTTAGAAATGAAGTCGGGAATAATCGCGGGTAAAACCTGTTTTTACTTTCACTTTCAGCTGCATTCACAGCATCCCGATATCAGTGATATCTTTCTCTGTCCCGAACATATTGCTGTCATTCTGGTATTGTCTGAAAGCTTGGAATGTTTGCTTTCAAACAAGACTTACAGGTTTCTAGCTGCTACCATTCAGGAGGCAGCAGCATCTAAAGCAGCCCTCCCCCCTCCAGGTAGCTACTTTTCCCACTGCTGGAGCTGGACTCTGGTAAAACAGTTAGGGGGTTAAAGGCCTTGTTCGTCCTAATAAAAAAACAAAAATACCTTCAATACAGCAGGGACTTCAGGGAACCATGGCACTAGAGCCATCTAGGAAAGTGATTGACAGGCCAAACAACCCCTTTAATTCACTGGGCATCTGAACTAGGAACTTTTCCGATTCCTTAGGTGCGGCCTATAGATTTCTGTCACTGAAACTCAATGAAGTAATTGGTGCTTTATCACAATCATCTAAAGGTTTGGTTCTCCAAAAGCGGACTGCTGGGTCAGTAGGGATCCGGGCTTGTGGACCACAGCAGATGATATCTTTTGAGAAGTTTTCAGGAGATACATTTTAGTATTATTGATTGGAGAGCGGCATAATAGACTGACCAGGGTGACCATACCATCCAATATGACCCCCGTACATCCATGTGGACGTGAAGTCTCCTATGTCTGCAGCCAGCAGTTTGTAGCTATCTAGAAACCAACTAGGTTTTATACATGCAACAGTTTTTCACATGGAAGCCCTAAATGTAGGTAAAAGGCAACTGTAGTGGACGTCTCTAAGCCTACGTTATCTATACACTGTTTTAATGTTTTCACTACTATATTTTAAAGCAGGGCAGACACCAAGATGTCAGTGCTCCTAGAAATCTGGTGATGGAGCTTAAAAAGGACCTCTCACCTCTCCTGACATGTCTGTTTTAATAGCTTCATTCATTCCCCATGTAATAATTCTGGAGCATCTATTCTTATGTCTCTATGTTGTGTCATTCCTTTATTATTCCTGATAGAAGTTATGAATGCATTGCCAGCAGTCTGCAGTAAGGGAACCGAGGGGAGGTAACCAGTTAGGGGGTGTGTACCTGCACAGTCTGACAATGGCAGCACTGATTGGATAGAGTCAGTCTGTGCAGGTACACACCCCAACTGGTCACCTCCCCTCTGTTCCCTTACTGCAGACTGCTAGCAATTCATTCATAACTTCTAGTAGAAATAATAAAGGAATGGCACAACATAGAGCCATAAGAATAGATGATCCAGGCATGTCAGGAGAGGGGACAGGTCCTCTTTAACCTTTTGGGTGGTTTTCGTTAAAATGTGTTCCTTCTCTTAGATATAAGAATACCTGCGATACCAGCCGTGGGTGTCAATGCGGACCAGCCACTGTGCCTGTCTAAACAATGCGTTACGCCCCTTATGTCTAGGATGGCCCTTACGTCTATACCCCTCAAGGTGTCTAACTGCCCATCCCTGATTTATAGGACCTGTAATCCGCCTTCTATTCATATTTTGGGGGCAATAGGCAACATGTCCTCATTGAAGGAATATTCTCATCTGAGACATTTATAGCATATAAATAGAATATATTCCATAAATGTCTGATCTCACCTCTGGGACTTGCTCCTGTCTTAAGAACAGACCCCGCAGGGAACGGACAGCACACTGCGCATGCGTAGCATCCTCTCAATTAACTGCTGTGCTATAGCAATAGTTAAATGGGTTTTCTTGGCTTTTACTATTGATGACCGATTTTCAGGATAAGTCATCAATATCAGATCGGTGGGGATCCGACACCCCGCTGATCAGCTGTATGAGGAGACAGCGCGCGCAGTGCCCATGGCCGTCTCCTGTCTCTCTTCCTGCTCTGCTGCTGCTGTCTGGCAAAGACCATACACCGCAGCAGCAGACAGGAAGAGACAAGGAAGACAGCATGTGCACGCCGTCTCCTCATACAGCGGATCGGAGGAGGTGTCGCCCCTCACCGATCCTGAGGATAGGTCATCAATAGTAAAAGCCCGGACAACCCTTTTAAATAAGCAGGCTGGCTATTTTTGAAAGTTCCATAGCAGTCAATGGAGAGTGGGCTGTGCAGGATCTGCCACCCCTCCATTCACTGCTGTGGGACTTCCGAAAATAACAGAGCACTGGCTTGGCTGTTTACGAAAGTCCCATAGTGGTGAGTAGAGGAGTGGTTGTGCGTGGCTTGCTCTCCATTCACTTCAGGGTCCTATTCTTGAGATAGGTGTTGGGTCCCAGAGGAGGAATCAACACTTATTAGACATTGGTGGCATATCTTATAGATATCATAAGTGCCCCAGCTGGGAATATACCTTTACGTACATTATACCTATGAACACCTTGATTTTGTACCTGATTTCATGTTTTCAGATCAGTTTGTTGAATTCTGCTATAATTCCGATTATTGTTTCCATCTCGAGTGTGGTGATTACAAACCTGGGGAAGGGCCGGTGAGATTATAGAATTGGTTAGTGGGCCTATTAAGTGTTCTGGATAAGACCGTATGGAGTATTATGGATTTCAAAGTTTACCAAGAAGTTGTAACTAAAATTAAATAGTATAAAAAAAACAATTCCGCTCATTTAGTTGCTTTATAGTTAGACATGATTTCGCTCTCTCTCTATAACATATATACAGTGGAAGAAATAAGTATTTGATCCCCCACTGACTTTAAAAGTTGTAAAACTAAAAAATAAATTAAACGTCTCATAATTTTATGCCAGCTTTATTTTAACAGTGCCACATAGAATATCAAAAGAAAAACGGAGAAAATTACATGAAATGAGAAATAAAAAATAATTTGTATTTCTTTGAGGGAAATAAGTATTTGATCCCCTAGTAAAACCATGACTAATGTTGGCTCCCACAGACCACTGACACATCCTAATCACAGTGAAGTCGTTACCTGGATGAGAGACACCTGTCCCAAATTGTCACCTGTATAAAAGGCCACCTGCCAACAGTCTAAGTGACACTCCAACATCTCCACCATGGGCAAGACTAAAGAGCTGTCTACAGGTGTCAGGGACAAAATTGTTGACCTACACAAGGCTGGAATGGGCTACAAAGCCATAAGTAAGAAGCTGGATGAGAAGGTGACAACTGTTGGTGCAATTATTCAGAAAGGGAAGAAGTACAACATTACTGTCAATCGACCCAGGCCTGGAGCTCCATGCAAGATATCACCTCGTGGAGTCTCATTGATCATGAGAAAGGCTAAAAATCAGCCAAGAACTACACGGGAGGAGCTGACTAATGATCACAAGGCAGCTGTGACCACAGTCTCCAAAAAAACCATTGGTAATACACTGAGACGTAATGGTTTAAAATCCCACAGTGCACGCAAGGTTCCTCTGCTCAAGAAGGCTCACGTCCAGGCCCGCCTCAAGTTTGCCAATGAACATATTAATGACTCCGAGAGAGACTGGGAGAAGGTGCTGTGGTCAGATGAGACCAAAATTGAGCTCTTTGGCCTCAACTCGACGTGTTTGGAGGAAGAAAAATACAGAATATGACCCTAAGAATACCATCCCCACCGTCAAGCATGGTGGTGGAAGTATTATGTTTTGGGGGTGTTTTTCTTCTAAGGGCACAGACAAACTTCACAGCATTGACGGGAAGATGAACGGGGCCATGTATCGCAAAATCCTGCGTGACAACCTCCTTGCCTCCGCCAGGGCACTGAAAATGGGTCATGGATGGGTCTTTTAGCACGACAACGACCCAAAACATACAGCCAAGGAAACAAAGGAGTGGCTCCATAAGAAGCATATCAAGGTCATGGAATGGCCTAGCCAGTCTCCTGACCTCAATCCCATCGAAAATCTATGGAGAGAGCTGAAGCTTCGCGTTTCCAAATGCATGCCTAAAAACCTTAAAGGGGTTGTCTCATCTCGCTGTTACTAGGCGAGATGAGACACCGTTTCCGACCACCCTCCCTAACCCAGAAACACCATAGCTTTCTGTGGTACGTTGTTTCTGTAGCGTTCATGCACGGCAATGAGAGCTACAGAAACAGCAGAGCGTCGGAGCGCTCTGCTGTTTACCGGCCGGGAGGTGGTCGGAAACGGTGTCTCATCTCGCCTAGTAACAGCGAGATGAGACAACCCCTTTAAGGTTTTTAGGCATGCATTTGGAATGGAGATGGAGATGATTTGCAGAGAGGAGTGGGCCAAAATTACTCCTGAAGTGTGTGCAAACCTTATAAAAAACTATAAGAGACGTCTGACTGCTGTGCTTGCCAACAAGGGTTTTGCCACCAAGTATTAAATGATGTTTTCCTAGGGGATCAAATACTTATTTCCCTCAAAGAAATGAAAATTATTTTTTATTTCTCATTTCATGTAATTTTCTCCGTTTTTCTTTTCATATTCTATGTGGCACTGTTAAAATAAAGCTGGCATAAAATTATGAGACGTTTCATTTATTTTTTAGTATTAAAACTTTTAAAGTCAGTGGGGGATCAAATACTTATTTCCTCCACTGTATATATAATTTTACACAGTCGAGTCCCATTATTCTGACCGCCAGCTAATATTCAGAGTAACCACCATATGCAGTATGGACAGCAACTAGACGGGCCGGGAGTGACTCAATAAGGTCCTGGTATCTGGAGCCATGGATCCACAGAGAGAACACAACCATCGCGATGGTCCCACAGATGCTGAATTGTGTTCGAGGCTGGGGCATTCGGGGGCAAAGGTAGTACATGGAAGTCTTGGTTATGCTCTTCCAACCAATGTCAGGCTTTTCAAGCTACGTGACATGTGGCATTGTCTTGCTGGAAGATCCGATCTGCCCCAGGAAAAACAATCAGCACATATGGGTGTACGTGATTCATACCCAAATCACATGGATGAGTGGAGCCAAACAATGCCACAAAAACATCCCCCAGACCAGAACGCTGCCACCAGCATGTTCTTCCAGCAGTGGCTGCAGGGTGTTTGTTCCCTGATGTTTCTTGCCTGATGCTCCAACGTCCATCTGCAGTAGGGTTCGCTGTACTGTTTTAGACACGTCTGGTAGCCCCCCTGGTTCATTTTGGGGGTGAGCTGCTCCACTATAATGGTGTCGGTCCACCTTCGTAGCCAACGCTCACCTCTGACATCAATGGCACGTTGTGCTCCAGAGTTTCCACGCAGCTTATCCACAATGCTGCCATTGGTCCATTCACAATACGCTTTCACCACAGCAGCATGAGAACAGTTCACAAACTGCGCAGTTTCAGATATAGCGCCATACCTTATATACCCACTGAGCCCGCTCACCACACGTGACGTCCTTCATGAGTAGCTACACACCGCCGACGTAGGAAGTGGTCAGAATAAGATGAATTGACTGCGTATTTCTCTGTGCTTTCCACAAGGCCTCATGTATCATCCAGGCCAATTAAATTTCTGGTAAACATTTCAGGATGTTCTACTGTAATCAAGAAATAAAAAAATTTTTGAAAAACTTTCTACACATAACTTATGAGGAACACAGTTGGTAGCAGGGGAAGAAAACTACTTTTATAACTACTGAACCGTAAATATGTGAAATTGACATTATATGAGGTAATGATTGATGATGAATTAGTCTAAAACATAAGTTATATTTATGGTAACCGGAATACCCCTTTAAGAAATTATCAGTCCATTATTTTATTTATGCGGTAAAACTGTTAAAGGATTTGTCCAGCGGATCCCATTTATTTTTATATATGACTCGCAGTCGGCTGCTCTGCACTTCCTGAGCCCGGCTTGACACACAGGAAATGCCTGCACAGCCAATCACTGGTCATCGCGCTGACCCGTCGCTTCTTCTGGCAGGACCAGCACAAAAAGCAAAAGAATGGAGTGAGACACAAAAGGAAGGGGATGAAAACTAGGAAGGGAATAGTGGAGGAATAGAAAGACAAGTGGTAATGGGGATCAGGAAGATGTTGAGGTGATAGGCAGCAACCCGCAAAATGGCACAGACTCACCAGAAATGGTAGACCTTACATCTGAACAATAAGAACAACAAGTGTATGGGGCGTTGCAGAATGTTTTGCGAGTTAATTTAAAAAAAAAAACGGCACAATTAGTATTAAAAAAAAAAGAAGCAATCTTATGTTTTAGCTCATAAAAGGTATACACAATGATTAGAATTATAACCCTAAACATCGCTAAAAATAATAGGCCAGTTGAATCGAACATGTCACTTATTTCACTAGGGAGAGGGGAGTACAAGATAAACTCAAGACTCTGGACACCCTCTCCTCCCTCGCCGAGATTGCCTGTAGGATGTTAAAACCACCACGTCCACAAGGATGCTGACCCGGGGGTACTTCCAAACATGAGGTGCTTTAACAAGCTGAACTCATTTTGGGGAATGTATGTAAAATCCCTTCTTCAGGAGCATAGACAATGTCAACTTTGGCACAGAGGGGGTAGAGGCACGGCTGCAGCCAATGACTGACCTTAGAGCTAACATGTCCATGTCCATTAGGAATGTCATAATGGAGGGCAGTCATTGCACATCACCCTAGTGGTGCAGAAGATTAAGAAGCTGGGACTGTAAGACCGGTGAAGGCATCTTGGGACCCGCAGAGCCAGAATGGAGCAAGGGGAAGCTGCTAGGTGTAGATGTCTTCAGCAGTCTCACTGGGACCCTGCACTAGGCAACAGTGTTTAAGAATATTCCTTTAAGTGCTCTTGCACACGACCGTATTAATTATGCGGTTCCGAAAAAAAGATACAGATGACGTCCATGTGCATTCCGTATTTTGCAGAACAGAACAGCCGGCCCCTAATAGAACAGTCCTATCCTTGTCCATAATGCGGACAATAATAGGACATGTCCTATCACTTTGCGGAACAGACATACGGAAATGGAATGCACACGGAGTAACCTCCATTTTTTTGAAGACCCATTGAAATGAATGGTTCCACGTATGGTCCACACAAAAAAAAACAAAAAAACGGAACGAACACAGAAAGAAGGACTCATGCACAAGAACATATTTTTTTTCCGTGTTCATTCTAGGTTTTTTTTTTAGGCCCATATGCAGAACCGTTCACGTCAACGGGTCCGCAAAAAAACGTAAATGACTCTGCGTGCATTCCATTTCTGCATGGCCATTTGGCGAAAAAGATAAAACATTTCCTTCCTATAAGGATAGGCATTGTTATAATGGATCCGCCAAAAAAAAAAAAAAAAAGATGCAATACGCAAAGAAAAAGGGGGTCAGTCAGCACATCCCAATGCATAGGCGCACATCGCCATGGCTAGAAACACAGAGAAAAAAAACACAATGCAGCAGCACTCTGCAAACCTAATAAAGTACAAAAATGCCATAGTTATAGAAGTTTCTTTCATGCCATACAGATGTCACACAGACGTCATCCGTATTATTTGTGGATCCCTGTTTTGCGGACTGCAAAATACATACAATCGTGTGCATGAGCGAGCCCTACGGAATATCAAGTGTCAACATTTGTTTCCCTTACATTATATAACCATGTCTAATATCTGTACAACAGCGGGTCTTGACCTGTCGTCAGTTCCCACTGGCAGCGCAGTGTTTGTAGATGACGTACTAGGACTGATGGATTAATTATTAGCATGGATGGACGGTTCTGTTTAGTTTAGCTAATGACTGATAAATCTAGTGATTACAGTAGCTTGGGAGCTTCATGACAACATGCAAAGTCTTTATATAGGAAACGTGTATCCCCCTCGCTTGTAGCAGAAAACGGAGACGTCTACCTACTGATAGGTTTTTGGACATGAAAAGAGTTGTCAAGAAGAGTCACAATCGCCACGTGTGAAAACGCCCATACTAGTAAAATATAAAAATGTGTATTCCATGTAGCAGAACATCAAAGTCTCTGATTTGCAATTTTTGTGCACTTCACACACCTTTCCCCCTTTTTTTTTATAATTCCACACTATTTTAAATTTTTTTCCCACTACATTGTATGCAACCGTAAATGGTGCCATTAAAAAGTACAACTTGACCTGCAAAAAGTATTTTGCCAGTCCCATTGAGGTGAATGGGAGCAGCTCTGCAATTACCAGCTTTGTCACTACAGAACAAAGGGAGCGGTGTCGTTCCAGCCTCCGGCTACTCTAAAACAGCCGATTGGCATACTGCAGGGTAGGCTTCAGCGAATCGAGCTTTGGATCATAGATCCAAAGTCGATTCGTTCAAACACTTTGTTTTAATGCTGTCTGAGATGGTCTCCATACAGCATGGATGGCCTCAGTGGAGGCAAAATTAGTTTCACCCGAAGTTGTGCGAGACTTTGGGTGAATGAAATAGCTATTCATTTATGCATCTTTAATAATATTTAAAATTCAGAATCCGAAATCCAGTTTGGTATCGGCTGGTACCTCGGTACGAAAACCAACTTCGGATTCCTATTTTAAAACGTTTTTAAAGACGCAGAAGTGAATACCAAAGTCATTCACCAAAGTCTCGCTTGACTTCAAATGAAATGAATTATGCCTCCACGGAGGCAATACAATTTAAGGCTCCATTCACACGTCCTGTTTTTCTTTTCTGATTCGATCCTGATCTGGATCCATTCCTTTCAATGGGTCCTGAAAAAAATCAGGATCGAATGAGGAAAGAAAAACAGGACGTGTGAATGGAGCCTAAAGGGGTTGTCCGGGTTCAGAGCTGAACCCGGACCTACCCTTACTTTCACCCAGGCAGCCTGCCTGACTAGGGCATCGGAGCATCTCATGCCCTATGCTTCCGCCCAGCAGTGAGCCCGGTGATGTCACCGGCGCTGATGGGCGGGCTTTAGCGCGGCCCTAGCCAGTAAAACTGTAAAGCCGGCCCATTACAGCCGGTGACGTCACCGAACACACTGCCGGGCGGAAGCCTCCGCCCGGCAGTGTGTATAATGTAAACAAAAAACCCTTGCCCTGCGCGATCCAGCGCAGGGCAAGGGAGGGCATCGGAGCTTGAGATGCTCCGATGCCTTAGTCAGGCAGGCTTCCTGGGTGACATTAGGGGCATGTCCGGGTTCAGCTGTGAACCCGGACAACCCCTTTAATGCTCTATGGAGACAGGTCTCTCTCGGAGGAGTCGGAGCTTATATGCAGCAGCCCAGTCATAGAGATTGACATGTGGCTGCCGCATAGGAAACTAGTACATTTCTCAGACTCCAATCTAATGATTGTTTGTTATAGTTCCCTAAAAATATATATATATTTTTTTTTTTTTTTTTTTTTTAATCACCCCCTTTCCCCAAAATAAAAATACTAACAAAAAATAAAAATACACATTATGGATATCAACACGTGCAAAAACACCCATACTATAAAAATATTTTCCCTATATGGCAAACGGCAAAATGAAAAAAAAAAAACCTCAAAATGGCTGATTCGCCGTTTTTGGTTGCTTCATTTCCCACAAAAATATAAAATAAAATAAAGTGATCAAAAAGTCATACATACACATGAGAATGGTAGCAATAAAAGTACAGATCGTCCTGAAAAAAATGAATGCTCACACAGCTCCATACACATAACTACAAAGTTATAGAGGTCAGAATATGGCGATGAAAAAAATAAAATTCCAAGGTTTTTATTATTTTATCAGTGTCAAAATGCAAGAAAAACTATACATATAAGGTATGGCCAGATTCGTACTGTCCTGTACAATTAAAGTAACTGGTCAGTTTTATTACACATTGAACGGCATAAATTTAAAAAAACTGTGGTGGAATTGCTTCTTTTTTTCCCCTTCTCCAATTCCACCCCATTTGGAATTTTTTTTACTGCTTCCCACTACATCATATGCAATATTAAATGGTGGTGTTGGAAAGTACAACTTGTCCCACAAAAAAACAAGCCCTCATACAGCTGTATAAATGTAAATATAAACAATTTATAGCTCTGGGAAGGCAGGGAGCGCAAAGCGATAAAGCAAAAAAAAAAACAAAAAAAAAACCACAACTCAATTAAGGCCCCATTCACACGACCGTATGAATGGGGCCGTATCTATCCGCATAGATGCGGCCCCATTCACTTCTATGAATCATGTCTTATACTTGTCCGTACGCACGGACAAGTATAGACATTTTCAATGGGGCCGCCCGGCGTGTGTTCCGAGCGCTGCCGAACACACGCCGGCCGGCCCCCATATATTTGCGGGTCCGCAGTAATGCAGACCCGCAAATATACATTCGTCTGCATGGGGCCTAAGGGATTCAATAAGCAATTCTAGGAAATGTTTAACACAATTTTCCTGGAATGTTTTTCAGACTTCCACATGATAATGTCTCCATGGTACTAATTAAATAATTAAAAAAAAAAAACACATGGGGAAGGGTCGCATAGGCGTTGTGAGCAATGACGGATGCACATTGTTGAGCTTCACACCAGTACTGTAAGCCATCCATATGCTCCATGAGCGGGGAAAGTCAGCAAATAAATTCAGTCCCATAAAGACAAAAATCAAAGAATTCTTTTATGGATTCCGCTACCACGGACTATAATAAATTGTGGTCAGTGGTAGCGGAATCCATATCGGAATTCTTAGGTAACCCGAACCTTGTACGCCGAACTTGAAAACACAAGTTCCCTCATCACTAGTATTTGTGACTATTTTAGGCCCCATTCACACGACCGTATGTATTCCGTAGTGTTCCTCAATTTTGTGGACCCATGGACTTTAATGGGGCTACAGACGTGATTTGCGGCCAAGTATAGGACATGTTTTATTTTTTTTGCAGGGGAACTTCCGTGAGATACAGGATGCGGAATGCATACGGTGTGCATTCCGCATTTTTTTTTCTCCTATGGAAAAATGAATGGGTCCGTATGGTCGTGTGAATGGGGCCTTAGTCGCAATGCTGATTTCATCCCGTGTTTGGAGGGGTGAGACCATGCCAGGGCTGAAACTCCAGCCCCGGCAAATTAACCAACATTTACACCTGGAAACAGTTGTAAATGTTGGCCAAAAACTACACCAGCCAGGGACAGGAGTAGTTTTTTCACCAGATGCAAGGACATGCCTCGTCATAAATTAGACAAATCTAATGGTAGCGCAAAGCGGGAAACTAAGACTGGCGTAAAAAGCCGGTATTAGTAAATGTGCCCCAATACCTTTCTGATATGACGCCATCTGCTTATCCACCACAAACAGAATAGTCAGCCCCCGTGGACAGAACATCCACCAGCTGGACCTCCTCCATTTTTCCTCCAGCATATCCACACCTTCTTCTGATGACAACTCACAGCAGCTGCAAGAGACTTTTGCAGCCAGATCCATGGGTGGCCCCAATCCAAAGTTTGGATTTGAGAACTGAACATATAACCCTCACCTGCCCTCCCAACGTGTACATGAAGATCCCTTGAGGAGGTGTACAGATAGCATTTGGTAGCTAACATCCCATAAGACCCAATCTTGGCTTATGTTTCAAGATCTCAATGCCTGTCCCACGAATGGTCCTTATGAACTTGTCCTTGAAAACCTTAAATGAATCCTTATCCAGTAATACTGGATTAAAGTAAACCTACCCTGGGACCCTCTACATACTGTAAGTATCCATCTTGTCATGCTCTGGAGTTAAGGACAATTACACAAGGTTTCATCTGCTAATACCTCAAGGCTAACTCCTTTATCTATAACAGAGGTGCCCAACCTGTGGGCCTCCAGCTGTTGCAAAACTACAACTCCCAGCATGCCCAGACAGCTTACAGCTATCAGCCTACAGCAGGGCAAGGTGGGAGTTGTAGTTTTACAACAGCTGGAGGGCCGCAGGTTGAGCATCCCTGATCTATAACATATCATCTAGCATATTCTGTACCGGGGATGGATTAAGTGCATGCATCATAAGCTTGGGGCTATCTACCCTACTTGGGCCTCCTCCCTCCATTTTCTCCTGACCTTCCCCCTTTCTGCATGAAGCCCATTAGTTATTTTTTTTCTGTCTGAAGAGGACACAGCTATCCGTGAGTGCCATAGCCTCTTCCTAGGCCAGTGATGTCACGTTCATGTGGCCTAGGCGCAGCTCAGTTCCATTCAAGTGAATGTGGCTGAGCTGCAATACCAAGCATAGCCACTATAAAATGTGCGGCGCTGTGCCTGGTGAGCTAAGAGGAGGCCTTGGCGCTCACTGGAGCACCACAATCTCCTCAAACTGCTGATCGGCTGGGAGTTGGACCCCTGCCAATCTCATATTGATGACATATCCTGATAATAGGCCATCAATATGTAAATCACAGATAAAATTATGTAATTTGTAGTGTTACATAGGACTGCATGTGGCATTTACTATATTATTTGTACTCAGAGAGCTATCACTGTGTTATCTGTGGTGTTACATAGGACTGCAGGTAATGTCTACTATATTATCTGTGCTCCGAGTCTGAATACAAATAAGTGAAAGTTCACATCACTGTTATCTTTCTGTGCTTCTGACAGAAAAATAAAGAAAAAAAATGAAACCTGTAAAAAAACGGATCTGCATCAGTTATGCACATTTGGCATCCATTTGAGCCATTTCCGCCTGAGATGCGTTTTTTGCATGCGGTATTTTTTTTTCTCCCGTTTAAAAGAACGGATCTCAGATGGAAATGGCACAAACGGATGACAATTGTGCACATGGATCGGGGGAACGGAAAAATGACTGATCTGAACTCTCCCTGATGTAGTAGATGTTACCTGCAGTCCTGTGTGACTCCCCAGATAACACAGTGATAACTCTCTGAGTGCAGATAATGTAGTGGATGTCACCTGCAGTCCTATGTAACACACAGATAACACTGTGAGTACAGATAATGTAGTAGATGTCACCTGCAGTCCTATGTAACACCACAGATAGCACACTGATAACTCTCTGAGTGCAGATATTGTGGTAGATGTCACCTGCAGTCCTATGTAACACCACAGATAACACAGTGATAACTCTGTGAGTACAGATAATGTAGTAGATGTTACCTGCAGTCCTATGTAACACCCCTGATAACACAGTGATAACTCTCTGAGTACAGATAATGTAGTAGATGTCACCTGCAGTCCTATGTAACACCCCTGATAACACAGTGATAACCCTATGGGTACAGATAAGGTAGTAGATGTTACCTGCAGTCCTATGTAACACCACAGATAACACAGTGATAACTCTCTGAGTACAGATAATGTAGTAGATGTCACCTGCAGTCCTATGTAACACCCCTGATAACACAGTGATAACCCTATGGGTACAGATAATGTAGTAGATGTTCCCTGTAGCACAGGGCTGCACAGCTTAGTGGGACTGTGCACTTGGACCCCACAGAGATGTCGGGTCCGGGCTGCTAACCCAAACGCTGCTATTATAATCAAATGCTTTGTACCATAATGCCTCATGCACACGGCTGTGTGAACGGACACCAACCACGTGTCCGCTATATTAATTTAAATGGGATTCACATCCGATGGCCCGCCCCACAAAAAAGTAGTGCATGCAGAGGCACGGACAGGAACCCTACAGAAGCACTCCATAGTGGTTCCGTGCCTATGTTCCGCACCAACCTTCTGGATTGCGGACCCATTCAAGTGAAGATAGATTTATTAGACGTGCCGATGAGCAGCAGATTATCAGGAAGGAAGTGCTAGTTCAGGGATGGCCAACCTGAGACTCCCCAGCTGTTGTAAAACTACAATTCCCACCATGCCCTGCTGTAGGCTGATAGCTGTAGGCAGACTGGGCATGCTGGGAGTTGTAGTTTTTCAACAGCTGGAGAGCCGCAGGTTGGCCAGCCCTGTGCTAGTTCATCAGTGGATCGGCTGCACCATTGGATGGGCGGATTGTCGGGGGAACGTTCACAGGGATGTTCGTTCCCAATAATCTGCCCAAATATCACTCTGTCTAAATCCATTAAGAGACTTGGACAATAGACTATTATTAGAGAAATGTCTTGGTAGGTAAAAATTGATTTTTGCTGCAAGGAGTGGAGGATGAAAGTGATAATGGTCAGTCAATCACAGCGGCAATCCTCACTTCACCCACCTAGGGCCGGGAAGTGACAGAAGGACACACCCCTCTTGCCTGAATGGGAGCTGAGTTGCAGAGGCGGTTATCAAAAGCAGCTGATTGGTGGAGATGTGAGGCTACGTGTCCCGTGACATATCCTGTAATGTATTTCAATGGTGTCTCAAAGCGGCAATGCGACAATCGGAAAAAATCCAATTGGATGGCAGCGTATCGCATTTTGATGCCAATTAAATACATTACATGAAATGTGTCGTTGTGTAGCCCTGGCCTTATTAAAGGGGTTGTCCGGATTCAGAGCTGAACCCGGACATACCCAGGTTCTCACTCCGGCAGCCCTCCTGAACATGAGATGCTCCAATGCCCTCCCTTGCCCTGCGCTGGATCGGAAGTTCGGTGACGTCACCGGCCGTAATGGGCCGGCTTTAGCGCTGCCCAGCGCCGATGACGTCACCGGGCTCACTGCCGGGCGGAAGTCTCCGCCTGGCAGAGCCCGGTACGTCACCGGAACCGAGCTAAATTCCTTTGCCCTGCGCTAATTAGCGCAGGGCAAAGGAGGGCATCAGAGCATAGGATGCCCCGATGCCCTGTTCAGGCAGGCTGCCTGGGTGAATTGAAAGGTATGTCCGGGTTCAGCTCTGAACCCGGACAACCCCTTTAAGTATTGCAGTCTATAATTTTTTATTTATTTTTTTGTGGAATTTTTTTTTTTTTTTATATGGGGGAAGGGTACTTAATATCTAAAAGCCCCTCCCCCCTAGAAGTGAGATTACTAAGTAGTGGACGGCTGCATGCAGGTGAAAGTTTGCAACCTGTAAACCAGCTATATAGGAAGAGGCGATAAGAGTTATTACTCTCCCTCTCTAATTATTAACAGATGAATGACTCGCCTGCCTGCACATTGGACCCCAAAGTCTTGCCTCTTCTTTATGGTAACCACTTTACCACTTTTCTGAGAAAGGATGACATTGCAGATCTAAGGATATAACTTTTTGATTGCTTGTTATTCCATAAAACCCTTTTCAAAAGCATGTGTCAGCAGGATCCACCCTATTAAACCAGACTTACTGCATGGCGGGGTTCATCCTGCGGACTTAAATGACATCTGTGTCATAAAAAAAAAAAAAAGTTTATATATTCAAATGAGGGCTTCAGTGCACTGAGGGTGGGGCCTAGCCCCTCAGCTTTCCAGTGTATGCCCCTCCCCTCAATTGAATAAAGAATAAAAGGGTTTTTTGTTTTTTGTTTTGTTTTTTTTTCTCAGGAAAGCCACAACTGATTTTCACAAGACAGCAGGACCAACCCTACTAGACAGTATATCTGGTGAAATAGGATTGATCCTGCTGACAGGTGCTCTTTACTGAATTATCTTTGTTTTTATGATGCTGTACAACAATGACTGCATGATGGATGGCAGGAAACCCACAAATGAAGGCAGAAATAGGATTTGACATAATGGAGGCAGCAAAAGACTGGTCACATGTCCACGATAGCGGGGTCTGGACATGATCCGGGAAATCTTATGGGGGACACGTCATAAAAAATTATTTAAAAGTAAGGCCTCGTTCACATTTCCGTTTTTCACTGACGTGTGCTGTCCACATTTTCCTTGGACAGCACACGCACCCATTGATTTAAATGTGTCTGTTCACATTTCAGTATTTTTTTTTTTTACTGAGCTTGGGTCAGTAAAAAAATCACGGGGACGAGCACGCCCATTGAAGTCTATGGGTCTGCGAAAATCACTGACACACATCCGTGTTGTGTCCGTTTTTGTACTGATGACTGAAAATTAATTTTCAGTGAAGGTCGGATGACACATGGATGGTAAAAACGTATACACAGACCAACCACAGATCCTTCACGGACAGCTTCACAATGAAACACGTATGCTTTTTTTTTTTTACAGATGTGACACGGAAATGTGAACGAGGCCTAAAATGGTAAAATAGTAACGCTCCTATAATTACATTGCAATTAGTAAATTAGGGACAATTAGATCCTGTCCCAGGAACGCTACCAAACCAAGTGGGAACACCCTTTTATGGGTTATAACTAGAGTTGATCGAACGTGCTCGTAACAAGCACTGTACTGCTCGGATCCCCTGCGCGAGTGTGTCAAACCAAACGGATCCGTCCCCACTGACTTACAGGCAGGTGAGGACGGATCCGGATGGCTGCGCAGGGGATCCGAGCAGTACAGTGCACGTTCGATCAACTCTAGTTATAACATTAGCCCCACCAATTTTCAGCCCAAAACAACCCAAATTTGCAGTGACTGGGGGTCATTTACTAAGGGCTTATGCACACGACCGTATGCATTTCGTAATCCACAAAAAATACAGATGACGTCTGTGTGCATTCCATATTTTGCGGAACAGAGCAGCTGGCCCCTAATAGAACAGTCCTATCCTTGTCCGTAATGTGGACAAGTTCTATTTTCTGTGGAACGGAAATACAGAAATGGAATGCACACAGAGAAACTCCTGTTTTTTTTCCTAGACCCATTGAAATGAATGGTTCCGTATATGGTCTGTTAAAAAAACGTAACAGACATGGAAAGAAAATACATTCCTGTGCATGAGCCCTAAGGCTGAGTTCGCACTTCAGTTAATTGATCAGTTATTTCCATCACTTATTGTGAGCTAAAACCAGTAGATAAGGTATAATGGAAAGATCCGCTCCTGTTCTGTGATTTTGACCAGCACCTGGTTTTGGCTCAAAATCACTGATGGAAATAACTGACCAAATAATTGAAGTGTTCAGGGCTCATGCACAGGAATGTATTTTTTTTGCGTTACTTTTTTTTTTTTTTTTTTTGCGGACCATATGCAGGACCATTCATTTTAATGGGTCCCCCAAAAAAACGGAAGTTGTTCTGTGTTCATTCCTTTTCCGCAAGTCTGTATTTCCGTTCCACCAAAAAAATAGATAATGTCCTATTATTGTCCGCATTACGGACAAGGATAGGACTGTTCTATTAGGGGCCAGCTGTTCTGTTCCACAAAATACGGAATGCACACGGACGTCATATTTTTTGCGGATCCGTTTTTGGGGACTGCAAAATACATACAGTTGTGTGCATGAGCCCTCAGTGAAGTGTGACTACTAAAGATGCGCCTAATATATCATAAGGAGCACGTCCCATCATAAATTAGGCACAACTTCCAGCAGCAACACCGGCGTAAAGGTAAAAAAATGAAGGTCTTAATAAGGTCTTTTCGTCCGTCTTCCTGTAACTGTTGTGTCTGTACAGTGCCCTGTAACACCAGTGCGAGCATCTTGTGCATCTTTCTGCCTAGTCGTCTTCACCACTGCTGCCCAGTATCCAATGGTGGCACACTCCAGCCAGCCCTGGCAAATTTACTAATTTTATGCCAGGAAAAAGGTGTAGAAAACCACCCCAGCTAGGGGCTGGCATGAAAGAAACGAAAAAGACTTTCAAAAACTGGTGGTCTAACTAAATGTTCCGCTGTGTGTCCATGTGCCAGTAGTCTGTTTGTCTGGGTTCCCCTTCTGCCTGGCTGCCAGTGCTCCATGTTTTGCCTGTGCTTGGTGTTTGGCACTAGCTTCTCTGCTCCTAGCAGGTCATCTTGTGGTGCCCCGTCCCACCCAAAGGCTGGTTTCTTCTTCCTGAAAGACGCCTCTAATGAGACAACCCCTTTAAGACCTAAGATACTATCTGTGCCATACAAATGAATGGTAACCAATTAAGTTATATTTGTTATAGAGAAATCTACAAGAAATCTGATGTCATAGAGGTGTGTGTATATATATATATATATATCTCACACACACATAGTGGCCCACAAAAAAGTATCCCACCTCCAGCGATACTATGACAAGACGAACGAGCAAGTTGATTGCTGAAAGTGGTCCCCGTTCACATCTATGCATCTTTGGGCAGGTCTGATTATGTCGGCTGATATGGCTTGCAGCTCTTCAGCAGTGATGCTGCAGACAAAAAATGTCCTGCTTTTTCCAACAAGATGGGGCGACAAGCCGCACCTCACTGGACAGGTTCATGAATTGTTTACGGAGGAGCGAACTGAGAAGAAAGGGCTATGGCCACCACGTTCCCCAGATTTGTCCACATGCGATATTTATCTTTGGGGAAAATTAAAACAGAAAGTGTCCGATAACAGCCCACATCCCCTGGAGGAACTTGAGGAAAACATCACAAACACAATCCGCATCGTCATGAGCTGTATCAGACGTCATAATTCAACCTGCCCAAAGATGCAGAGACCTGAACGGGGACCACTTTCAGCATCTTTTGTGCCTTGTGGGCGATTAAAAAAAACAAAAAACAATTCACTTGCTCGTACATCTTGTCGTACTATCGCTGGAGGCGGGCTACTTTTTCTTGAGACACCCTGTGTATATAGAAGGATTATTATACAAAAAGCCTGGTCCGGGTAAACTGGCATTTTTGAGACTTGTAATGAGAGTGAAGTACTGTGGTGGCTTTATAATCACAGCTTGTACGTTTCGATTGGCCCACCAGAAGACCGGTAGATCCATCGATTGTTCCTGCTGATCCAGTTCCAATCACAACATAGCCCATGAGATCAAAGGATAGGCTCAATGTCCCCAGTGTGCTCCAATCTCATACTGCTTTGTAGGTTCCATATCCTGGAGATCTGTATACTTGATCAGAATGTCTGGCTTGGTGTGGAGAGAGGTCTACATGGTCTTGGTGAAAAATGAATTCCATAATCATATGTATCACAAGAAAAAGGGGGTACCAGGCTTAGAACAAACGATCAGCAGATTTAGTTGGGAAATGGAGAGCAAGTGAATTTAAACCTGCTTGGGCTAAACACTGGTCTATTCAGTGGCGTACATAGGAGAGTAAGGGCCCCATAGCAAGGATCACACCAGGCCCCCCGCACAGGACAGAAGGGTTTCTGCCTAAACCTCTTTCAATGACACTTGGACCATTTTTCCACTGCCTCATTTGATAAAAGTTGTTCCTTTAGAGGGTAGAGTCAGGGGCGTAGCAATAGGGGAAGCAGGGGAAGCAGCTGCTTTGGGGCCCAGACCCACAAGGGGCCCCCTCAGGAGGGAGACTAGAAGATTTTATTGTCAGGCCCCCTCAACAGTATTATACAATGACATTATATACAGTGACACTATAGAAAGCGGATGGAGCGGCTGTCAGGCCTTCTCTGGGAGAGCTCAGTCTTGACTAGCCACAAGAGTGAGGGTTGCATGTGAGTTCGGGGTTGCGAGGAAGTTTCTGGGGGGGGCCCCATTCAAAAATTTGCTGTGGGGCCCAGTTAGTTGTAGTTACGCCACTGGGTAGAGTCCTGACCAAGTTTTCACCCCCAGTAGAACAGGAGATAACCCCAACTAAGACTGGGCCCCGTCTTGTCCTGAGACCCATAGCAGTCACATGGTCCGCCGCTATGGTAGTTACGCCCCTAAGATAAATAATAATATAAGGACAGACTAGATGGACAGGTTTGCCAGCCAGAGTTTTTCAAAAATCGCGACAGACAGCAATTTTTTTTTTATGGACAAATTGGAAAACCATAATGAATGATACGTAATAAATGTGTATGGCTCAATCTACTGATAAGAACTCATAACCAGATTTATGGTGAGCTATAAAATGATGATAATTACCACCAAAATAATCTAGTCAAATACCACAAAATCATAGACTCATCTATTTTTTTTTCCCCACAAATTTTTTGGACTGTCCATAAATTTCTGGCCGGTTGGCCACCCTGTAGATGGACCATATGCCGTCAATCATTTCTGGCGTCAATCCTCTGTTTCGATTAAAAAAATGAGTCACGTGCCCAGAATACAAACGTAACTCTAGGAGCCGCCTTCTGAGACTGTTCAGGACAAACTCTGCAGTTAGGAAAATCATTAACTATAGTCCAATAGGTCTCTGATGAACTGAGATGTCCCTTCAGTAGGGTAGAAAGTGGAGTGGGTGGGGGGAAGAGACTTTTAAAGTGCTGATTCACTGGGTGATGACAGTGCACTGGTATAAACCATGAGGACTATCTAGGCATGTAATAATCCCGCGTCTCAGTGTTGTCCTAGGTACCGTGGACGGGCGGCAGAAGGCTGCTCTCTCCCCACCTCGAAACATGTCCAAGGCTCTGGATGACTACTGCGGCTCTGTGTTCTGGGTAAGTTCTCTTCTTATTTCTACTTGTTACGATTGTTCTGTATAGACAGGCAGGATTTTTTTCTAAGTCCATGGGGTCAATCAAATATGCAAAAAAATCTAAACCATTTTATGGAGATACAAAGAGTACATAACTCTAGGAGCCGACTTATGAAACACTAAGTTAAGGAAAAACTCTGCAGTTAGGAAAATGATTAACATAACTATAGTAAAAAATTTTATGGCGATCTGAAGGGAATTTGTAATATTTACTTTTCACCATCGCATTACATGGCACTGTATACAATCTAATATATATATAATTATACCTGTCCCTTATTGGGATCACAATCTAATTTACTGTGTCATACACACACTGGAGGGGCAAATTTATTTAAGGCTAATCTATCGATATTTATTTTTGTGGAGGGGGGGGGGGTGGGAGACAACATAACAGTGCTTCTGTCCACTAAAACCAGTGAAGAATGGTATGGGGCTATGGTTCCATCCAGTAAAAACACTGAAGGGTCCCCACCATTCAGAAGTAATGACATGTCCTAGCACAATACCATTATAGTAACATAGTCGATAAGGCTGAAAAAAAGACATCTGTCCATCCAGTTCGGCCTGTTATCCTGTTGAGGAAGGCAAAAACCCTCATGAGGTAGAATCCAATTTTCCTCACTTTAGGGGAAAAAAATTCCTTCCTCACTCCAATCAGGCATCAGAATAACTCCCTGGATCAACAACCCCTCTCTAGTAACTATAACCTGTAATATTATTACCTCCAGAAATACATCCAGGCCCCTCCTGAACTCTTTTAGTGAATTCACCATCACCACCTCCTCAGGCAGAGAGTTCCATAGTCTCACTGCTCTTACCGTAAAGAATCCTCTTCTGTGTTTGTGTAGAAGATGGATTTATGAGATGAGGAAACACCTTGAAACCATGACGTAACACAGGCCAAAAGAAGAGATATCGGGGTGTAGAAGTCACACATGGGTCCTAATGCCTGCGAGGACAGAAGGATCCTTCTGCCCTATGAGAAGACACCAGGATTTTTAATGGCACATGATTTTGCAACGGGGTCCAGGAGCTTAAAATTACGACACAAGCTTTTAATATAGTTGAGTGGTGAAAGGCTCCAGAAAAAAAATTGATAGGTCTTTGTGCCGGTGAATTCAGTCACAGGATATCTGATGTTTCGTTGATCTTCCTTTGAAAATATACAGATTTTATTTATTGATTTATTTATTTGTTATTATTATTTATAAAATATTTATTTATTATTGATGTTAGAAGCCAATACAAAAATCAACAAAATTAAATTTAAAAAAATCTCAAAACATTGGGTGACAAAGGCAGATTACTAGTATTTAGGCACTTGGTATGGGTTCTTAATATTAAGGAGGATCTGTCACCAGGAAATTCGCTGATAAACCAGGCACAATGGGGGTCACTTATGATTAGATATACGCCACTCATTTACACCAGTGAACGTGACTTCCCTGGCATAGTAAACTGCGGCCTCTTCAAACAGCTGATGGGCAGGGGTTCTTGGAGTTTGACCCCATCGTTTAGATACTGACGGTATATCCTTAGCAGAGTTCACCTGTATTCTACAACAACATCAGGTTCTCTAAGGTTTCAGGTTCCCTCTACAGTACGGCACAATGTTCTTAGAACTTGCAGTTTTTAAACTTCTCTAATAAGAGGTTGAAAACAGTGGAACACTAATGAAGTATTTCATAGAGTAGAGTATATTCTTGTGGCTATAGACCTGTGATGGCTTACCTCCGGTACTCCAGCTATGATAAAACTACAACTCCCAAGATGCACACTTGCTTGGCTGTTCTCAGAACTCCACAGAAATGAATGGAGCATGCTGGGAGTCACAGTTTCACCACAGATGGAGTGGAGGAGGTTAGCCATCACTGTGCCAAACAACCCTTCCATGGGACCACATTGGCTCACCAAGCACGCGTTGTTTGCATAGAAAAGGACTCACATGGAAGAACTATTCCCTTTTGGCAGCACCCTCTTAAACACTATCATTCCCTGGCCACCATGCTTAGGAATAGTTTGAGGAACATGACAAATATCAAAGTGATGAGTTAGCCTCCAAATTCTCCAGATCTCAATCTGATTGTGGATCCATGTGATTGTGCTAAAAAAACAAGTGGAATCGCATTGTACAGAAACTAAAGGATCTGCTGCTAGACAGTGACAGGACACCTCCAGAGGTCTGATGTGGTCTATTCCTGGAAGGGTCAGTGCTCTTTTGGCAGCATGACTAGAGTTCCCACTTGACCAACTTAATTAGTGTTTGTGGCAGGAGGCCAATGTCGGTAATTTATTTTTACCGGCACATTGAGGCGCCAGTAATTCCCTTCTCTGCTCTCTAGATGACTCCTTAAATGGAGTCACTGTGTGGGTTAGGAGTCCATATATTTAGTCAGCCCTATGATAATGAGGCATTATCACGGCTTGGGGGATACACCGGTTAGGGCAGGTTCGCACTTGCGTTATCGTATTCCATTATAGGTTCCATTATAGCTGAATTCTTAGACGGAATGCAAAACGGAAACCTTTAAGAGGCATTCCGTTTTGATCCGTCATAGTAGAAATCTACGGGCAGCATAACGGATTCATCTGGTTTCCATTATGCAGGACGGAAAACAAAGTCCTGTCCACAGTATCTACAGATTTATTTATCTTTTTCTAAGAGGATAAAAGCAGAAGTATAATGTTTTAATTTTTTTTTTTAGTAGCTGCAAAACATTTAGTGGCACAAAATAAATAACAATAATCTGAAAACCATCCATGATAGCAGGAGAGAAATTAAAATAATGGAAACTCCAGAAATAAAATTTGTTTTATAAATAAAAAAAAATGCAAAACTGAAAATATGATCAAACCATTGCTGTCAAATACAAATAACACCCTGTGTTAAGCCGCAACCTAAAAACTAAACCCCTTTTTACTTGGTATTGCAGCCCAGGCCCATTCACTTGAATGGGATTGAGCTGCGCCTAGGCCACGTGACCTCCTCACTAGAGCACCACGGCCTCTTCTAACAGCTGATCTGCATGGGTGCTGGAAGTCGGGCCCCCACCAAACTAATATTGATGGCCTATGCTTAGTTTAGGTCATCGATATTCAACTCCCGGAAAATCCCTTTAATAAAATGTTGGGTCTTGTAGGTTTAGGATGATATTGGCTTGATTGAGAGTCGGGCCTAATTGTTGCTACAAGAAATATTAATTGTTTTGTGTATTGAATTTATGTAATCTTTATCTAATTATGTAAATATGTATCAAGGATGGCTCATTATAATATTTGTATATAATGATATCAATCCAACACTGAGATCCATTATATAATTTAAAACCTATCTTTATTCAAGAGGCTGGGGCTGTATGTAAATTAGGGCCTGACTTGGAGTCTGAGCCTAGGGACTGTATTCATGTTGGAGGTTTGATCTGGAGTCAGAGCCTAGGGACTGTATTCATGTTGGGGGTTGTGATCTGGAGTCTGAGCCTAGGGACTGTATTCATGTTGGGGGTTGTGATCTGGAGTCTGAGTCTAGGGACTGCATTCATGTTGGGGGTCTGATCTGGAGTCTGAGCCTAGGGAATGTATTCATGTTGGGGTTGTGATCTGGAGTCTGAGCCTAGGGATTGTATTCATGTTGGGGTTGTGATCTGGAGTCTGAGCCTAGGGGCTGTATACATGTTGGGGGTCTGATCTGGAGTCTGAGCCTAGAGACTGTATTCATGTTGGGGGTCTGATCTGGAATCTGAGCCTAGGGACTGTATTCATGTTGGGGGTCTGATCTGGAATCTGAGCCTAGGGACTGTATTCATGTTGGGGGTCTGATCTGGAGTCTGAGCCTAGGGACTGTATTCATGTTGGGGGTCTGATCTGGAGTCTGAGCCTAGGGAATGTATTCATGTTGGGGTTGTGATCTGGAGTCTGAGCCTAGGGACTGTATTCATGTTGGGGTTCTGATCTGGAGTCTGAGCCTAGGGACTGTATTCATGTTGGGGGTTTGATCTGGAGTCTGAGCCTAGGGACTGTATTCATGTTGGGGTTCTGATCTGGAGTCTGAGCCTAGGGACTGTATTCATGTTGGGAGTCTGAATATATTTTGTAGTCTTGCTCTGTGGTTTGAATCTATTACTGGGCTTGGGTTGTTTAGAAGTTTAAGACCCCTTTCACACAAAAGAGTTTTCTGCGCAGGTGCAATGTGTGAATTGAACACATAGTACCCGCACTGAATCCTGACCCATTCATTTCTATGGGTCTGTGTACATTAGCGTTTTTTTTTCACGCATCAGTTCTGCGTTACATGAAAATCACAGCATGTTCTATATTCTGTGTTTTTCAACCAGCCCTGGCCCTATAGAAGTGAATGGGGTTTCAGTGAAAAAAGCATTGCATCCGGATGCAAAGTGTTTTTCACTGATGGTAGATGTTGTTCAGGGTTTTTTTTCACACGTGTGAAAAACGCATCAAAACTGCACCCATGTGGAAAAAACTGAACCACTGAACACAATCGCAGACAAAGCTGACTGAACTTGCGTGCAAAACCATCTATTTCTTTCCTGAACAGATCCAGTCACATTCTGTATCGTTCGCGTGAAAGGGGCCTTAGTCTGGGGCCTGTGTTTAAAGTAGGGTCTGATCTGGAGTCTGAATTTATGTTGGAGCCTGAGCCTAGGGTCTTTATTCATGTTCGGTTCCATTGACACGTTTGTAAGTGTTTTGCGGTCTGTAAACTGCGGATCCCCAAAAATCTGATACCGACCATGTGCGTTCCAAATTTTGTGGAACGCACATGGCCAGCGATGAAGAATAGGACATGCTCTATCTTCTTTGCGGAACGGAACTACCGTGTGCTGTCCACATCTTGTGCGGCCCCATTGAAATGAATGGGTCCCCACCCGTTACGCAAACGGAACGGAGAACTACGGACGTGTGAATGGACCCTAAGGGGTCTGATCTGGAGTCTGGATTTATTTTGTCTGAGCCTAGGGTCTTTATTCATGTTTTAGGAGCCTGATCTGGAGTCTGGATTTATTTTTGTCTGCGCCTAGGGCCTTCACGTTAGGGATCTGATCTGGAGTCTGGAATTATTTTTGTCTGTGCCTAGGGTCTTCATGTTAGGGATCTGATCTTGAGTCTGGAATTATTTTGTCTGAACCTAGGGTCTTTATTCATGTTAAGGGTCTGATCTGGAGTCTGGATTTATTTTTGTCTGAGCTTGGGGATTTTATTCATGCTGGGTGTCTGGATTCTGAATTTATTAGAGTCTGATTCTAGGCTATGTGTTCTTTTGGGGTCATTTCATCTGCATTACTTGTAATTGAAACGCATTAGTCTAGGGGTGTGTCCTGTAACAATGGATGGATGATAGGATATTAAAAATATTGTACGCTGGGCGTCACTTCTTTGGATCTAACTGATGCCACTATAGGAAAGCACCACTATGTACATAAAAGGTTTACAAGTCATCCCTGGTCCACAAAGCCTGGAGTCCTGACTCTTCTTCTCTTCACAGAATTCTTCTCTGCTGGAGAGAACGGATCCAGATTTGCCGATATGTTTTCAGCAGACCGTTCTGGTTTGGATCCCTCTGATCTTCTTTTGGATTTGTGCACCTTGGCAGTTGCTCAACTTGTGTCGATCAGACAAAGTGAAATCCCCTATTACTAAGCTGTATCTGACCAAGCAGGTGAGTCACCCAGACCTTAAAAACCTGACTGAAGAACACTTGGGCTTGTCAACCTGATCATAAAACAATTGTTCTTGTTCAGGATTACAAAAATAGGTTTGCTTGCTTTTTCCCCCCCCTAAAAACAGTGCCACGTCTGCCCATAGGCTGTGTCTGGTATTGCAACTCATCTGTATTCAAGGAAATGCATTAAACCACTATACCGGACACAACCTGTCTACAGATGTGGCGCTGTTTCTGGGAAAAAAAATCAAACCTTTTTTCTAATGCTGGACAACCTTTACATTCCTCGTGCCACAAGGACATATATGTTTAGCGTTCCACAAACCGCTTATACCAGCTATGTGCATGCCGCCATTTTCTTTCTCCCTTCTGAAGAAATGTCCTATCCTTGCCTGTAAAATGGACAAGTATAAGACATATTCTTTTTAATTTTGCAGGATTGAGGCACGGACATACGGATACAGACAGCAAAAATGCTAAAAACTTAATAAAGTTGCTATCTGAAAGCGCAGTATAATAGATAAACATGGCTGCTTTGTATTAGAAACAGCGCCATTCCTGTGCATGGGTTGTGCCTGGTATTGCAGCTTCACAGCTTCATTCTACAGCAGGGGTCAGCAACCTTCAGCACTCCAGCTGTTCTGAAACTGCATGCTCCATTAATTTCTATGAGAGTTCTGAGAAGAGCAGAGCAAGTATGCATGCTGGGAGTTGTAGTTTCACAACACCTGGAGTGTCGGAGGTTGCCTACCCCTGTTCTAGAGAATGGGATTGAGCTGCAATACCAGACACAACCTGTGTACAGGTGTGGCACGGTTTTGGATCTAATCCTGTAGAACTATCGGCTACAGCACCTTTAGGCCAGGTGTCAGTGAACGCACCTAAGATAAGCACGAATTTGCGTGCGGATCTATGTGCGTTTGTGCAGCATATCCGCACCAAAATCTGCAATGTGTTTTTTGGCGTTGATTAGATGTGGTTTTGCCGCTGGTCTCGACCTTCCATTGGTAAGGCCTCATGCACGCGACCGAATGTATTTTACAGTCCGCAAAAACGGATCCGCCAAACATACGGATGCATTCCGTATTTTGTGGAATGAACAGCTGGCCCCTAATAGAACAGTCCCATCCTTGTCTGTAATGCGGTCAATAATAGGACATGTTCTATTTGTTTGCGGTACAGAAATACGGACATACGGAAACAGAATGCATACGGAGTAACTTCTGTTTTTTTTTGCAGACCCATTGGAATGAATAGTTCCGCATACAGTCCGCAAAAAAAAACGTAACGCGGACGGAAAGAAAATACGTTTGTGTGCATGAGCCCTAAAACTGCAAACCTAATTGACATGCTGCAGATTTTGAAATCTGCAGAGCAGGTCAATTTCCGCACAGAAAAAAAAATCTGCAAAGTGTACATGAGATTTGTTGGTAATGTACTATGCTGCGGTTTTCCGCAAAGAAAACCGCGACGTGTGCAGGTGACCTTAGTGACCTTTTTAAAATAGGATGTTAGTGAGCGTTATTCTGTATGTCCTGTTCTAATCTGTACAGCAGGTCAATGCCGGGGTCACTTTATTTGAAATACTATGTTATTGATCCAACCAAAGAACATATCGTGTGACGCTGCAGATCCTTGTAGTACATGCCCGGACTCATCCAGAGTCATAAGAGCTGTGGTGTAATATAGAGGATGATGGAAGGTATAATATAGGTGTATATACACACAGATACAAAAGGTTGTGTGTCCCTTGTCATATTTCGTGTTCTTTTGATTCATTTCCTAAGTGAAAAGAAATCAAAGGGTTTGTCCGAGATTAGCCCAGAAACAGCGCCACTCCTTGTCCACAGGTTGTGTCCGGTATTGAAGGTCGTCCCCATTTAAATGAATACAGTGTTCACATGTCCTTTAGGTTTATGTTTCCTCTTTTACAGATCCTGACGTTATTACTTTTATGCACTTCGATTGCTGGAATCGGAATCACAATATCAGAACATGTGGACGGACAGTCAAGCGCCGACTCTGCCAAAATGCTTCCTACCGTCCTCTATGTAAATCCGCCACTCCACGCTGTCACATGGGTAAGGAGTGTCTGGATGATCTGTCCTGAATTTTATATAAAGTACTAGTACAATCATCAGGTCCTAACTTTACCTCTGGCTAGGAAAACATTAGCATGGAGTTTGTGTGTTTGTGAGGCACGGGCTATTGATTTTTCCCTCCCCCCATGCTTTGCACTGCAGCTCTGCCTGTTCAGATTAGTTGCTGTCTGTAATCAAAGGATCACCAGGAAATTTGCACCAAACTCAATAAAAAGTGTTTGCCTTGTGTGAATGTGGCCTAATATGCTCCTTATCTCTATTCAGAATAATTTATATCTTATATCAACACTCAAAAGATGGCATCTGATTATACATCTTCCTGTGCATTTAGATCTTGGTGTTAATAGTCCACCATTGCCGAAGGAACTGTGTCCGGACAGACACTGGAGCCCTCTTCATCTTCTGGATTCTTTCCGTTGTTTGTGGGGTTTTTTCATTTCAGTCTCTAATCCGAGTTGCTCTGAATGTGAGTAATCATGTAGTACCATAGAAAACAATATATTATAAAACACTATAGATTATAAAACTATATATATAATATATTATTGTATGTATGTGTGTATATATATATATATATATATATATATATATATATATATATATATATAAATTGTGATATATATTATTTATTATTAAACAAAAAAAAAAGGCAGCACTCTCAAGAAAATATTGGAAAAGAAAAAGGAAAAACTTTAATTACCCCAGTGGGATGCGACGTTTCGGCTCACATCTAGACTTGAGACAGGCTCTAGATGTGAGCCGAAACGTTGCATCCCACTGGGGTAATTAAAGTTTTTCCTTTTTCTTTTCCAATATTTTCTTGAGAGTGCTGCCTTTTTTTTTTGTTTTATATTTTAGTCTTTGTCGGACTTTAGGCTTTGCACCTCAACCGTACATTTTTGAGTGCTGCCGCGATTTTTCTATTTATATTATTTATTATTATATATTATACATAATATATATAAATAACTATATATATATATATATATATATATAACACTATAATATATATATATATATATATATATATATATATATATATATATAATATATATATATATATACACTATAATCTAAAATGTATTTAATTATTTTATGCACTTATATAGCAATGACATATCCCGCAGCGCGTTACAGACATTAGCATTACACTGGGGCTCACAATCTGTATGTGTGTGTGTGTATATATAATATATAATATATATATATATATATATAACACTATATATTATACAACACCATTCATTATTAAACACTACATAATATCCTTTAAAACACTATCTAATGTAAAACTATATATAAAAATAAAAAGCACCAGGTAATATAGAACAATTTATCATATGAAAAACTATGTAATGTCAATATATATATATATATATATATATATATATATATAATGTAAAACACTACAATATGAAACAATATGGAATGTAAAACATTGGATAATATAAAAAACACCAAATAATAGAGAACACTTGAGAAAATAAAACACCATATAATTTAAAACACTATATAATTTAAAACAATAGCTAATATCAACCTCCTTGTAATATAACTCCTTGTATTACACTATGTATAATGTAAAACACTATAATATAAAGCAATATACAATGTAAATATTGTAAAATCTAAAACACTACATCATAAAATATAAAACGTTAGGTAATGTAAAACTAAATATAACACTGTATAATAAACACTATATAATATAAGCACTGTCATAAAAAACACTATATAATAAAAACAAGATATAATCTAAAAATGCATATTAGACGACATATACTTTAAAACCCTGCCTGATATAGAACACCATACAATGAAAAACATTATATATTATAAAAAATGATGTAACAATATAAAGCATCATCTAATATAAACACTATGGGGGTCATTTATTAAGACAAGCCTTTTACATGCCTGTTTTAATAACCCTGTATCTGGTGATGGATCTGCCAAAGTTATGAAGAAGCGCCTTCCTTGCTGGCTTATGCTTAGACCATTTTCTACACCTAACTGGCCCACCCGCTTTTTTTTAGTGGAGTGAGTGGGGAAAAGTCGCACATTGTGGCGCAAATAACCTTTGCGCTGTAATCTGCTCCAGAAATCTGCCTAATATAGACGTATTTCAGGTTAATAAATGACCCCCTATGTAATATAAAATGCCACATTAAACCCTATTTCATGTAAAATACCATATTATATGGAAGAATACTATATAATGCTAATATATGTTATAGTAATACAATCAAACTAAACCTCTCCAGGAGACCACTGCTTTCAGACAACCACCCCTGATCACGATGACATTTTCTGTGACAGATTTTTTTAATTCCGTAAGGACTCATGCACACGACCGTTGCCCGGCCGCATACTGCAGGTTCGCAATACATAGGCACTGGCCGTGTGCAGCCCGCATCACGGATCGCGGACCCATTCACTTGAATGGGTCCGCAATCCCGGAGATGCGGAATGGAGGCACGGATCGGAACACCACGGACACTACAGAGTGCCATGCCTCGCACTACTTTTTTGCGGAACGGACCGTGGGATGTGGATTGCGGACCCCATTCAACTGAATAGGTCCACGATCCAAATGCGGCGGCCCCACTGTCAGTGCCCGTGCATTGTGGACCACAAATTGCGGTCCACAGCACTGGCACTGACTGCACACCTCCGTGTGCATGAGCCCTAAGGCTGGTTTCACACGAGCGAGTTCAATGCTTTGAAAAAGAACTCCAGCAACAATTGACATGTTTTGGATGGCCATCTCAAAGACTCTACACAGCATCAAGGTGCACATGATGACAGCTGCCACGATGAGTATTTGGCTGTGACCACAACATGTTCATCTCCTATAAAACATTCTCATACGTCTCTACTTTTTATTCACAGGGAGATATTCCGGATCTTCCCCGGTTTTGTTTGTTTTTCATCTCGTTCGGCCTTCAGGTTCTTATTCTTGTCATCTCTTCCATCTCAGAAACCAACGATCTCTCAAAGAAGGTAAGGAAAGCTGTGATGAAACCCGCACCTCGCAGCCCACCTGACGTCAACTACGTCAAGCCTACACGATGCGGTTACGTCACTAGTTACCAAGATGTGACGTTACACCTCCCTAGGAGCACGTAAGGTCAGCTTGGCACAGTTTACACAGACGCCTCCTGCCCACGCAGGTACAGGGAGGCCTGGGAAATGAGAGGGGATGGTTCACGCTGTAACTCCACACCCCTGTGGAGGGAGGGAGAGTCCATCAGGTCCCCGTACTACTGTGACGGGGACCCGATGGCTTGGATGGCAGCCCGATGCCCTGCATCTCACAGGCAGCAGGCTGTAAGTGTTTTACAGTGTGTAATACACTTACAGCCGATGGATTACAATACAGAAGTATTGTAATGCATTGTGCAGGGGATCAGACCCCCAAAAGTTGAAGTCTCAGAGTGGGACAAAAAATAAAGTGAAAAAAGAAGTTAAAAAAATAGTTTTACGAAAAAGTAAAAGTTTCAAGTAAAAAAAACACACCCTTTTCCCAAAATACAGTTTAAAAAAATTGTAAAAAATAGGGAAAAAAAGAGAAGTAGACATATTAGGTATCAGCGAGT
The DNA here is from genome assembly GCA_900303285.1 of Rhinella marina. NCBI lineage: Eukaryota > Metazoa > Chordata > Amphibia > Anura > Bufonidae > Rhinella > Rhinella marina. The sequence goes on along the minus strand of ONZH01010457.1, from coordinate 277,448 downwards.
GGGTATCGACCGGCTCTATAAAAACATTACATGATCCACGCCGCCAGGTGAACGCAGTACAAAAAACAGTGCCAAAACCATTTTTTTTGGTCACCTTCCCACACAAAAAGTGTAATAGCAGGCGATCAAAAAGGCGTATTTATCCCAAAATGGTACCAATCAAACCGTCATCTCATCTCATGACATTTACAAAACGATGCCAACATAAAGTAGACATATGGGGAATGATGAATGATAACTATTTTATGAGGTATTACTATCTGTCTTAAAAGTAGAGAAATTCAAATTTAGAAAATTATGAATTTTTCCAAATTTTTGGTAAATTTGGGATTTTTTTTATAAATAAAGGAAAAATCTATTGACTCAAATTTACCACTGTCCTGAAATACAATGTGTTACGAGAAAACAATCTCAGAATGGCTTGGATAAGTAAAAGTGTTCCAAAGTTATTACCACATAAAGTGACACATGTCAGATTTGCAAAAAGTGGCCTGGGCAGGAAGGTGAAAACTGGCCCGGGGTTGAAAAGGTTAAAGGAGCTCTCTGGCCTTTTAATATTGATGATTTATCCTCAGGATAGAGCAGGAACAGAGACAGGAGAAAGTATGTGCACACTGCATGCGCCGTTGATCGGCGGGGGTATCTTGAGGATAAGTCATCAATACTAAAAGCCCAGAGAACCCCTTTAAGTTCAGAGCTCCCTTTTTTCCATGATGGTGGCTTTATGATTTGCTGTGGTGCTTCTCTATATACACCTTAGTCAAATGTAGACAGTACAGCTGCAGGGGATATAACATTCAGCAGTTACATGACCCTTGTCATCAGCGTGTGAACAGCGACGGAGCTTTGGCCACAGGATGTGATGTAAGTTTTTGGGAAGTTTATGGACTAGGACAATATTGTAGATGTTTTTGGCTTATAATGAATATTATTTCTTTTTTTCTACTAACTTCCTTTATATTTTGATATTATTTTTAGAATCCTGAATTAACAGCATCCTTCTTCAGCAGAATTACCTTCAGCTGGTATGATAGGTAGGTTTTCTGTATGTTTCTTACGCACATTTCTTGCATGATCTATGCCTCAGTGGGACAAAAACTTTGCAAATGGTCTGTTTTGTGTATACCCATCCTATGCAGACGTATGTGGCTGAGTGGTAACAGGCTGCAAACAAACCCTGTGTAGTCTGGTCGTGTAGCCATGTGCTACTCCATGTCATCTGCTCTCTTTTATTTCTAACCTCTGGACTGTAGAGGAGAGGGCACATGAGAGTAACACACAACTATGGGACCAGACTGCGCAGAGTTTGCTTGTAGTCTGTTACCATGGAGATACGTAAATCTGTAAGTGTTGTATACCCATAAAGGTAGGAGTTTTGTTTTTCTCACACCATGTCATAAACGTATGGCATGGGAAGTATCACTTTAAAGGGAGTCTGTCACCTAATTTTCAGCAATATAACGAAGAGCACTGCCCCACAGAAGACTGCAGACACATCCCAGACATACCTGTGTGCACTGTGTGTGTATTACATGTCACATCCCAGACATACCTGTGTGCACTGTGTGTCTGTATTACATGTCACATCCCAGACGTACCTGTGTGCACTGTGTGTGTATTACATGTCACATCCCAGACATACCTGTGTGCACTGTGTGTGTATTACATGTCACATCCCAGACATACCTGTGTGCACTGTGTGTCTATTACATGTCACATCCCAGACATACCTGTGTGCACTGTGTGTGTATTACATGTCACATCCCAGACATACCTGTGTGCACTGTGTGTGTGTATTACATGTCACATCCCAGACATACCTGTGTGCACTGTGTGTGTGTATTACATGTCACATCCCAGACATACCTGTGTGCACTGTGTGTGTGTATTACATGTCACATCCCAGACATACCTGTGTGCACTGTGTGTGTGTATTACATGTCACATCCCAGACATACCTGTGTGCACTGTGTGTGTGTATTACATGTCACATCCCAGACATACCTGTGTGCACTGTGTGTGTGTATTACATGTCACATCCCAGACATACCTGTGTGCACTATGTGTCTGTATTACATGTCACATCACAGACATACCTGTGTGCACTGTGTGTCTGTATTACATGTCACATCCCAGACATACCTGTGTGCACTGTGTGTGTATTACAGGTCACATCCCAGACATACCTGTGTGCACTGTGTCTGTATTACATGTCACATCCCAGACATACCTGTGTGCACTGTGTGTGTGTATTACATGTCCAGGAAAAGCACTTTTATTCTGCTGGAATACAGCTCCCAAGTGCCCAGCTGAAGGTGAAAGTAAAAACAGCTTTCACTGCTGACTCGATTTCTAGCAGCTATATCTTCTGATATAGTGGATATAATTATGCTATGCTTCTGGTGTTGTTTGAAAGGTTGGGATGCCAGCTTCCAAACAAGGTCAGGCTCATATTTCTAGCTGGTACCAATCCTAAGATGTTAGCAGCTAAAGCAGCCCTCCCCTCTTCAGTTTGGTTTGCTTTGGACACTTGCAGCAGCAGAGCTGGGCACTTGGGAGCTGTTTTCCAGCAGAATAAGAGTGCTTTTCCTGGACATGGAATAAAGACACAAAGTGCACTCAGGTATATCTGGGATGTGTCTGCAATCTTCTGTGGGGCACTGCTCTTGGTTATATTAGTGAAAATAATGTGATAGTCTCCCTTTAATGCCTGCAAATAATTGGAAACCCTAAAATCTAGTTCTGACACTGGTATTTGAGTCAGGTAGCATTCTAGGGCCACATATGGGATATTTATAAAAATTGCAGGATCAGGGTAATAAATGTGGGGGTTAGTTCTATATTATCACCTGCTGTGTTCCAAAAATGAATTAAAATCTACCAAAAAATGTTTACATTTCACCTCCATTTTGCATTAATTCCGGTGAATACTTTGAGAAGTGCATTTTTCTAAAATGGGGTGACGTATGGGGGCACTTCAGAACTGAACTGGTCCCTGAAAAAATAGGATTAGGAAATTTTCTTGAAAATTTCTAAAATTGCTGCTAAATTTCTAAGCCTTTTAACCTCTCCAAAAAAAAATCAAAGTATGATTAAACAACGATGCCAACATTAAAGGGGTTTTCCAGGATTTTACTACTGATGACCTATCCTTAGGTCATCAGTATCTGATCGGTGGGGGGTGCGACACCTGGGACCTCCGCCAATCAGCTGTTGAGAATGTACCGGCGCTCCTGTGAGCGCCGCTGCCTTCTCGCAACTTACTAAGCACAGTGACGTACATTGTACAGTGGTTGTGCTTGGTATCATGCTCAAGTGAATGGAGCTGAGCCACTCCTAGGCCACGTGACCGATGAACGTGACGTCACTGGCCTAGGATAAGCTAAGAGAAGGCTGCGGCGCTCACGGGAGCGCCGGTGCTTTATCAAACAGCTGATCGGCCGGGGTCCCGGATGTCGGACCCCCACCGATCAGATACTGAGGATAGGTCATCAGTAGTAAAATCCCGGAAAACCCCTTTAAGTGGATGTATGGTACTTATTAATTATCAACTATTTTGCGATGTATCACTATTTGTCTTAAATTCAGAAAAATTTTAATTTGGAAAATTGAAAATTTTGTTCAATTTCCATATTTTTTTGTTAGAAACAAGAAATAAGTTGGCCACAATTTCTTACTAACATAAGGTACTATAGCTCACAAGAAAATAGCCTTAGAATCACTTGTATAAGTAAAAGCATTCCAAAGTTATTACTACATAAAGTAACACCTGTCAGATTTAAAAAATGGGGCTGTGTCCCAAAGGCCAAAATAGGCTTCATCTTTAAAGGGGTTGTGCAAGAATGGAGAGCTTTGGGTGAACGCCCCCACTTAGCCAGACCTGTAAAGAGTAGTTTTACTTACCTGCTTCCCGATGCTGGCTTCCCGCTCCTTCTCGCAGTTCGCAATGCCCTGCTGCACTCCCTTGACAAAAACATCCAGTTTGGAGCCATCTGCAGCCAATCACTGGATCCAGAGGTGTCTCCCTCCTCTATGCATCATGTGACCATTTGTCATACCATTTGTCAAGGGTAGCCGGGCACTGCCATGGCTGAAGGCGGTATCAAACCAAATCTTTTCAGTGAGGTAGAGTAACGGAGCATTTCAGGCCAGGAGGAGAAGGAGTGAGGAGCCAACACTGGGCAGATCAGTAAGCTTCCCTTTACAGATACCATTTCCCCCCACACTGGAGGAACCATAATAGCTTCAAGTACACACACCATTTAATGTTCACTTGAGTGGTCTCCGTTGTTATATCTCACACTTTAACCGTTAACACGCTGTTTCTTGCAGCATAGTCGTTAAAGGGTACAGGAGACCTTTAGTCATGGAAGATCTCTGGGACCTGAGCAAAGAAAATCAGACCCAACACATCTGCGAATCATTCGACAAAACGATGAAGGCGGAAGTGGCGAAAGCAAGGAAAGCTCTGGAGAAACGTAGGAATAAGAGGAAACAGCAGGACGGAGCCATTGAAATGAACGGGCTGAGCAAGGCGCACAGCCAGGACGTACTGGTCGAGGTAAAGTCTTGGACAGTGGCGTACATAGAGAAGTAAGGGCCCCATAGCAAGGATCACACCAGGCCCCCCACACAGGACAGAAGGGTTTCTGTCTAAACCCTTTCAATGACCCTTGGACCATTTTCCCACTGCCTCATTTGCTAAAAGTTGTTCCTTTAGAGGGTAGAGTCCTGACCAAGTTTTCACCCCCAGTAGAAGAGGAGATGATCCCAGCTAAGACTGGGCCCCCTCTTGCCCTGGGCTCCATAGCAGTCGCATGGTCTGCCACTATGGTAGTTACGCAAATGACTGCAGGGATATACCTTTTCTCTTTACCAGTATGCCCGAGGGTTACTCCGAAATAACTCACATGAAACCTTAACTTGGGTAAAATAAATGGCCACAGCTTTATTAATTTTTTAAAACCAAAGACCAAAAAACCTGGCCTTTCCAAACCATCCAATAACATTAACCCCGGAACACCTGTAGCCCGCCGTCCAGCGGGCCATAAGTCATTCCTCCCGGAAAGGCCAGCACTTCCTCCGCCAAGCTGTGACACCTGAAAAACAGAGAAAAACAACAGCAGCAAGAGCCCACGAAACAACTCGAACAAAACGGTAAACAGGGGCGGGCGGGCGGGGTCCAGTTCTCTTTCCCAAGGAAAAAAGCCCGCTCCCGCTCCTTACCCTTCCCTTTTATTGATCTTCAAATCCAAATAGCGGGCTTTAACTGTAAATAGCGGGTTTTTCCCACCAATGAAAAACCTCCAGGCACTTTTTTTCTTCATTAACCCTTTCCTACCCTGCAGTCCCTGCCACCTTCCTTAAACAGTATGGTGCCACAAGACTGCAGGGATATACCTTTTCTCTTTACCAGTATGCCCGAGGGTTACTCCGAAATAACTCACATGAAACCTTAACTTGGGTAAAATAAATGGCCACAGCTTTATTAATTTTTTAAAACCAAAGACCAAAAAACCTGGCCTTTCCAAACCATCCAATAACATTAACCCCGGAACACCTGTAGCCCGCCGTCCAGCGGGCCATAAGTCATTCCTCCCGGAAAGGCCAGCACTTCCTCCGCCAAGGAGCAAGCCCTAGCTGCGACCACCCACACCAAAAATCCTCAGAGCCTCCTCGACTCCATCCTGAAAACCCGACAACAGTATATCATTGCCGATGTCCGTGAGGTGGACTCCATCGGATCTCAGCAGATGCGAATTCTCCCCTTCTAACATAACATGACGCTGCGCCACACCTCCCATCTCCTTGACAAATTTACCGACTCTCAAATTAAGCAAGCGCCTCGCCCTTTCAATCGCCCTGTGGCTCCGAGCATATCTCCACGACTTTCTCGCCACAATATCCGACCAAACAATAACACAGTTACTAAACAGGGATTTAAAATGTCGCATGTCGTTTTTTATAATGGTCAACAAGTCCCCCACCTTACGTCTGCCCAGGTCATTACCCCCGGCATGAACTAACAAAATAACAGAACCCGAACACTCACGGCTGATCTGAACGACTTCAGCCATGAGATCAGCCCAGCACAAACCACGAACTCCCCTCCAATTTACCTCAATACCCAGCAAGCCCAAGTGTCTGCCGACCGGCCGCAATTCTGCCCTCCTTTCAGCCCAATATACATATGAGTGTCCAACAACCCATACAGAAGGCAGCAGCGGATCTGTAACGGAAAAACAATCAAACATGTAGGATCAAATCAGGGCGAATATAAGACCTGTAACTGTCCGAACCCCACCGACCCAATCGCCTGATATCAGAGCTACCCATACCCTTGGCATCCGCTTCCGTCGCCGCACCAATCCGAAAGGAATGCGTACCAAAGTCCCCCTCTGGCAGGCCCAAACGCTGCAAACAACATTTAAAGACCGAGCAAAACTGAAAACGCGTCAAGAGTGACCCATTTTCGTGTACTAAAAATTGACCCACCCCCGCAGCCACCCGAGCCCTCAAACCGTGAAAAACAGACACAACCCGAACCGGACACCATGAACCATCAACCCTCCCGATCGTCATCCAAGTGCCCACCCCTTTTTGATCCACCTTAGATCGGCGCACACACAGTTTAATGCAATCACAACTAAAAACCACATCACCCAATGCCAAACCACCAGGTTTTGCCGCGCTAGAAGCCACTAATTCACCGATTCTCAAAGCCGCAAAGAAAGCCAGCGAAAAGGCTGCCCGGAACAAGGCCGCTTCGTACGCACCATGGCACACCTCACCCAACAACTCCAACAAACGAAACAACAAAGCCGCAGTAACCGGTCTGCGCTTGTCCACCGACACCACTTCCTTCTTCCACCCTTTCAACGCCTGCCGTACCACAAAAGCCTTCGTAACATCATCCATGCCCCACAACTTTAGCATAAAAGCAACACCAGACAAACCCTTCTGAACCACACCAGCCGACACACCCCTCCCTCGCATACCACTCAACCACTCAAGCGTGACCCGCAAATGAGCCCCTGCCGTAGAGGGAAAACGACACCCCGCAACAGCCCTCCAATCACACCAAGCCCTTTCGTGCCGTTTCCATGTAGCCGGAGCTACCGACTTACGCACCAGATCCATTATCCCTCCTCGACTATCGCCCACAAGTAATCCGGGCAGGGCAGCCCCACTCCGTCCGCTTCCGGAAGAAGCTCCCGAAATCGCTGCATCTGAAAGCGAGACAGAGCGTCAGCCACCCCGTTCTCCACCCCTGGCACATGCGCTGCCCTGAAAAGAATATTGAAACGCAAACAATGCAAAACTAAGTGCCGCAGCAACGCAATCACCGGCAAGCACCCCGAGGACAAACTATTGACCACCTGCACTACCGCCAAATTATCAGACCAGAAACGTATCCGCTTGTTTTCGAGTTCCTCACCCCACAGCTCCACCGCCACCACAATGGGAAATAACTCCAATAACGTGAGGTTCTTTACCCAACCGGACACACGCCAGCTAGCCGGCCAGGGAGCCCTGCACCAACTATGGCCAAATACTGCTCCAAAGCCCACACTCCCCGCCGCATCAGTAAACAGCTGCAACTCTGCATTAGAAGCTTCTGCATCCTGACAAACCGCCCTACCGTTGAAGGACTGCAAAAAGGACCGCCATACACTCAAATCATCACGCATACTGCGCGTCACCCTAATGAAGTGATTAGGGCGAGTGACCCCTGCCATAGCCAAATACAACCGCCTAGAAAAAATGCGCCCCATAGGTATAATCCGGCAGGCGAAAACTAGGAGCCCAAGCAAAGATTGCAACTTTTTGAGTGTCACCTTCTTGGCCAAAATGACATCATTAACACAGCAGACAAGCCTTAAGAGCTTCTCCTCCGGGAGACGAAAAACCATTTCCACCGTGTCTATCTCGATCCCAAGAAAAGACAACCTAGTGCAGGGGCCCTCAGTCTTATCCGTGGCAATGGGAACCCCGAAGCGACACATCAGCCCCTTAAAAACGTCTAACAAACGACTGCACGTGGAAGTGCCAGCCTCCCCTATGAACAAAAAATCATCCAAATAGTGCACTACCGATGGGATGCCCGACTCAAACCTGACCGCCCATTCGAGGAAGGAACTGAACATTTCGAAATATCGACACGAAATCGAGCACCCCATCGGCAGGCACATGTCGACAAAATAGACATCGTCAAAACGGCAACCTAGCAACGGAAAACAAGACTCGTGTACAGGCAACAGGCGAAAAGCGGATTCAATGTCTGACTTAGCAAGAAGGGCCCCTTGACCGCACCTCCGTACCCACTGCACCGCGACGTCAAAAGACGTATACGACACAGCTGAGTCCTCCTTGCTAATGCCATCATTGACCGAACTGCCCCTGGGGTAGGAAAGATGATGAATTAACCGGAAACTGCCAACCTCCTTCTTAGGGACCAGCCCCAAAGGAGAAACCCGAAGATTCTCAAATGGGGGGTCCACGAAGGGACCCGCCATGCGCCCCAGCCGAACCTCCTTCATCAACTTTTCCCTAACAACCGACGGCTGTTGCCTAACCGAAATCAAATTGGGGGACAACACCAGCCCGGAAGAAGGCTCATGCGGTATAACAAAACCCTGGGAAAAACCAGCCTCAAGTGCTCTTGCCTCCAGTTTCCTTGGATACCGCCGTAACCACGGTCGCATCCTTGGAACGCTCACCGGCGTTCTCCTCTCCACTGGCAACGCTAGACCTAGCCTGGGACTTTGACCGTCTAAAACATCTGATTGCCGAATGAGCGCCACTGCAGATTGAGCACTCGTGTCTGAACTTGCACGAACCCCCAAACCTGCAATGACCCTCGTTGAACAACCAACATGACCCATTGGGTTTTGTTCCCGCTGCGACTGAGGTACTCCCACCCACGGCGGAACTCCCTGGAAAGGGCTTCACCGGCTTCTGGGCCATGATAAGCTGCAACCAAACGTCAGTAGCCTTAGAGGCCCAACTGATGCCTGGGGACAGAGCCTTGCGCCGCCGAAACTCCTCATCATACCTCCACCATGCAGAACCCCCATACAACTTGTGGGCACTAAAAATGACGTCCAAGTAAACCCAAAGCTCACACCCGTTCTCAGGGCTGAATTGACAAACCACATGTGCCAACGTTGCGAAACCCTGCAACCAATTGGCAAATGTTTTCGCCACCTTCGGCTTCCTATCAGCCCCCTTCTCAAAACTGCGCTCCTTATCTATAGTCACATGATCAACGGAAACGAGAGACCAGATGTCCACATACTCCTCCTTACGTATCCTATCCCTCGTCTCCGCCGACAGGTGAGTACCCAAAGGGGCGACCCCGCAGAACAAAGTTTCGCGCAACGACAAACCCGCGGAAGTAGCGCCATCTACAGCAACTGCTTTGCTCACCCCCTCTCCCACCTGACCTACAACACTCTTTAACGCTGCAACCAAGTCCCTACCGGTAATGCTGTCCTTACTTTCCAAAGCTGCAAGGCAGGATAACTCACCGGCCATAGGCGACCCGACGTCCTCCCGAGGTGCCACAGGTGGTGGAAACGTAGCAGGCGAAGACCTCACGGACGTGGACTCATGTGACCTCGCAGAAGAGGAAGATGCCGCCGCCTGCGGAGAAGGAAGGTCCAGCCGCCTCTCTGGCGAAAAACGCCTCCTGTGCTTTGAACGCCGGACACTGGAGCGGCACCCAGACGATACAGAGAGACTGCTCACCGAAGACCCGCTGGAAGAAGAGGACCGCCTCCTGTCCCTCCTGTCACGCGAGCGCTGTCTCCTCCTCCGGTCCCGATTGGACCCACTCACTCCTCTCCGACGACTGCTGGCCCGTCTCCTCCGCGGACTCCTGCGGCTCCCGGCATCTGCAAAAGAAACATCGGACACAGTCTCTGCAGGCAATGACCGTCCACTTCTTCTGCCATCGCGATGACGTCCTCCACGCACACCGTCCCTAGAACCGTGCTTGGACCCGCACGAACGACCGCTGGAGTGCCGAGCCAAGTGCCGGTCCGTTGCAGCAGGGGCGCAGGCCCTCCCCTCCCCCCTCTGCATACCCCCCAAAAACCCAGATTCCGGCAGGGCAACCGCACCACCAGGCGCCCCGTTGCCAGAGAAACCGGGCCCACTTAACAAACCCACCATTCGCCTGACAGCAACCCCCCCTTCCCCCCCAAGAGTGCACTCCTCTAAATAGCAAGGCCCCACCATCTCTGACCCACTCCCATGGTCAGCAGCGTCCCCCAGAGCATCCCCCGCTGTTCCGGGCAGCGCAGGGATTTGAATTTCCCGCCTTCCACCTACTTCCGGTCGGGCCCCCGCAAGCGCAGCCGCCGGACCGGAAGTAAGCGCACACACAGATGCGGCCGCCTCCCGCCCGGCCGCAACCGATGGCCCGCTCCTACCCCGTACTCGCACCGCCTGAGGAGGGGTGGGGGGAACCACCCCCCTATCAAAGGAGCCACCAGGGGACCCAGATGAAGGGAGAAGCGCTGCCACCGGTCCCGCCGCAGCCTTCGGCCCACTAACCCCTCTCCCGGCCGCACTCGGGGAAAATCTAGCCGGAGGCCTGGATTCCCGCCGAGGCCTACCTCTCCCACCGACAGCCGGATCACCGCCCTCCACGCTCCGCTCCCGGACGCCATCTTCTTCAAGCAGCCTGGCCAGCCACTCCGGACCCTTTCTTCTCATCCTCTCCTCGATCTCCGCCAGCAATCTTCTTTCCATCTTCAGCCTTCGTCTTGCGGAAACGCCGACAGGTAGGTGCAGCTGTCCAGTTCTCTTTCCCAAGGAAAAAAGCCCGCTCCCGCTCCTTACCCTTCCCTTTTATTGATCTTCAAATCCAAATAGCGGGCTTTAACTGTAAATAGCGGGTTTTTCCCACCAATGAAAAACCTCCAGGCACTTTTTTTCTTCATTAACCCTTTCCTACCCTGCAGTCCCTGCCACCTTCCTTAAACAGTATGGTGCCACAAGGTCTTGGATATACTCCCTGTTGTGCGGGCTACTGTTTGTCTGTAGAGGTGTTCATGTTCATTGAGATCTATGTACTACAACTATACCCATCCATCATAGAACCATATATACCAACATTCTTGATGAAATTTTGGGGTCATTTAATCCCTGCCACCAGGAATGCTATCAAACCTGGCAGGACTGTCCACTTATGGACAGGATCTATTCAAGCCCCACCCATTTTGACCAGGGACATCCTGAATTTCCCAGGACTGTCTCTGCAAATTTGGAACTGTTAGCAACTATGCCTAACTATGGAAGCAGCACTTCCCTCAAAACCACCATCCAACAAATCAATATCCTTTTAACTTTTATTTGTCTGAATTTATCTAAATTTTTCTTTGTCCCTCTCTAGGAAGAAAAGAAGAAGAAAAAGAAGAAAGAGCCTATATCTGGAACATCTAAAGATTACCCCAAGTCCTGGCTAATTAAGACCTTGATTAAAACAAATGCCAGTATCCTCCTACAATCGGCTTTCTTTAAACTTGTTCATGACCTCTTAGTGTTCGTCAGCCCCCAGATCTTGAAGTAAGTCCCCCCCCTCCTTTTATCTCTTTCACTGTCTTTATGTCAGGGACAGTCGACCATAAACAGCAGCAGAATCTGCCAGACATTCATAGGGGGTGTCTAGATAAAGAAAAAGGGTCTCATTTTTTTCATAGGTTCAGTACCACTTTTGTCCAATGACTGCAGCTCAGACCCAGCCAAATAAATGAGAATAGAGAAGGGCATTTAAAGGGGTATTCCAACCAAAGCAGAAAGTGTTCCCCTGGGCAGCAAATGGTATTAAAAAAAGCACTTATACTCACCTTACTGATCCCCCGTCGCTGCCATTCTGACGGAGCCAAGGACTGGTTGGTCTCCACCACCTGCTCCTGTCTTGACATAGCAGTAAGTGGCTGTGACCGCAGCCCACTGGCCGAGGCAGGTCGTAATTACCGCCGCTGACTGGCCACTTTCACAGCTATTTCCTGAGCAGGCAATGGAGCGTATTCTAGCACCATTGGAACGGCCAAGGCATGGGGCAGTGAATTAAGTAACATATTTTTTTTCCCAGTTGGAGACACCCCTGTGTATGTTTCCCATGTATTATGTATTCACATGTACAATATACTAGAATCTAAATAACTTATTTTTTTCCCTGTTGTGTATTTAACATTTATTAAGTCTGTATTTTAAAGTTGTCTCTGCCGGATATATCGAACCCACTGCCATCTGTGAGCCATCCTTATTCTTTTTGAGGCCCATTTTACAGACCAGAATAGGATATGTTCTATAATTTGCTGAACAGACCTACAGATGCGGACAGCACGTGGACGGTATCCATATTTTTTGGTTCTGGGGTTTGTGGACTGCAAAACAGATATATTTGTGTGCATGAGGCCTTATAGTCAGTGGCGTAACTTGAAATTACTGGCCCCACAGCAAATTTTTGATTACATTGTTTTTAACCCCCACTTCTGCGACTATTCAAGATCGCTCTTTCAGACGAGGAACAGCAGCAGCTCTGTCTGTTTCCTGCAGTGTCTCAGTACAGAATGCCATTCTATAATACTGCTGAGGGGGCCCTGACAATAAAATCTTTTAGTCCTCCTCCTGTGTGGGCCACTTCTGAGTTTGGGAGATACATTTGAGAGATGTATCTGCAGATACCAATACATTGTACATCTGAGTACACGATACCAGGGAAAAATACTATTGACGTTTTTAGCCATAGAAGATCTTCCATTTACTAACATTGAACCCTATAGCTCAGTGGTTAGAGTCTTTGCCTTCAATGCAAAAGGTTGTTGGTTTGAGACCCGGCAGGGACAATTTAAAAATAGATACTAGGTCTGGGACTACCTCCTCTTCAAGGTCATAGCACTGATTCCATATATGGACACAGAGAAGGACTCTTAAGCCATATGTGGAGTCAGAGCAGGACTCCAAAGCAGTGCAGAGAAAATACAGTCAAGACAATGTCAAAACAACAACAACCCAATACCGGCAGTCTGAGCAGAATACCGGCCACGTGGCAATCCTACACATTTTTTTTTCAGGGCAAATGCTACTTGATGTTATGGTATATTGTAATGTGTCCTGTTGTTGATTTGCAGATTGATGGTCTCATTCACATCCAACCCTGAGGAGTATCTATGGAAGGGATTTTTTTATGCGGCCTTGCTGCTGGTAACAGCTTTAATCCAGTCGCTCTGCCTGCAGCAATATTTCCAGGGCTGCTTCGTCTTGGGAATGAGAGTCCGTACGACACTAACCGCTGCCGTGTACAAAAAAGTGAGTATACATGATAAACGGTCTACAAGGTCTACATGGGCTTGTAAGGCTATTGCGATATAAGCTCAGGGTTTCCCTACAGGCAACAATTGTGTCTGTCGCTGATTCAGGAAGATCAGAAATAAAAAAACTTCTTCAAAATCTATGGCGCTTCTTAAAACAGAAGCATAGATCTGTCATTGTCCTGTGGTCTTCTCTATCCCTTTAGGCTCTGACTGTCTCAAATGCCATCCGGAAGGAGTCAACAGTAGGAGAAACCGTGAACCTGATGTCTGCGGATGCACAGAAATTCATGGATCTGACAAACTTCATTCATCTCCTTTGGTCCTCACCTCTGCAGATGGCGGTTTCTTTGGTATTCCTCTGGGCAGAGCTGGGACCGTCAGTCATGGCAGGACTTGGAGTGATGATTCTTTTGATACCAATCAATGCAGTCCTAGCGACTAAATCAAAGACCTTCCAGGTGAGGCTGTCGGCATCTACTGGACATGCACCAATTTGCTCAAACTGGCGTCATGTTGGAGGACTTCATGACCTTCAAGTTGGCATAGTCCATTGTTTGCTAATATTGCAGTATGTCCACACTCCTGCCAAGTTCAGGAGACTCTTGAAAAAAGGACAGAACTTTCAGACTTCCAATGTTTCTTCAAGATTAACCCAATTATTAATTTTTTTTTTTATGGCAGCTGGAAATTGTTCCTGCTGCCGACAATAAGAAGGGGTGCTGTAGTTTTTAACACTTTAAAGGGGGCACTGTAGCTAGAACTTTAAAGGAAACACTATGGCTGTTACTATTATGGGTAAAACTGTAGATGTCACTGGTATAAGCCACCATGACTATCACTTTTATGGAACTTTGTGGCTGCCACATGTTTTGCACAATGTGATGGAGTGCAGCATGCTGCAGGGGCATGCATGAGTGTGGATGGCCAGATGGGAGTTGTAGTAGTAGTACTTACAGTTCTGATGTTCCCTGGCCTCATGCATTGATGTGGAAGGGTGCACCTTTCTTCCCTTCGTGGCACTAGGGTTCTCCTCCCTTGATATTGCCTGTTTTTAGGTGCAAGGCAGGGTCCCAGTTGTCATGATGCCAACACCTTGCAGTGAACTAGGGGTGGAGGGAGCAATGATGAGGCAGTTGTGCAGCAGAACAGTTCTTTACTGAAGAATTCAAATGCAAACTGATCAGGACAGTTGTTATCATGCAATGGACTGGCTGTTGCTGCACAGGATGCACTGTTCACAGATGTTACAGGTTTCATGGCTGCACTGGTAGTTGAAAAATCACAGTGTCTCTTTAAAAGGGTTATCCAAGACTACATTTTTTTAACAGGCCTCTTCAGATTGGCTGGACCTGCGGTGAGGTTCATAGTTATCTGGTCCCCGCCACTGGATTCTGGCTGCTTTGCTCCACTGCCACTTCATCAGGTTCCAGATCTCTGGAAATCAACATCCTGTTGATGGGCGTCATGTGACTGCTGCAGCCAATCACTGGTCGCAGCAAAGACCTGTCACCCATATGGTACATCATTGGGTAACTTACCGTGGAGGTGACAGGTCACCGCCCATCTTCAGAATATTGGTTCCCAGAGATCTGTGGCAGTGGAGAGATTCAGCTGGAATCCAGTGGCAAGCACCAAGAACCCCGCCATGGGTCCAGCCACTCTGAAGAGGTCTGTTAATAAAGTTTAGTCTTGGATAGCCCCTTTAAAGTAGTCTTCCTTACTCTGTGCTTCTCTAGCTGACTTTGATATGGCTGTCAGTGTTATAGGGGAACTGTGGCTGCTACTGTTATGGAAGCACTTTGTGGGGTACTGTGGCTTTCACCTTTATGGGGGAACATGATTGCTACTGTTATGGGGGAACTATAGCTTTTTTTTTTTTTTGTCCAAGGGCAATAATTTGAGTATACGATCTATACCTTAAGGGGGTTATCAAATTTCTCAAACAGCCCCCCCCCCATATGCCAGGCTACTCACAGTCATCGCGGGCGACGCTAGGGAGGCTCATCCCCATCACTGCCTGCCATTGGCTGCTCCCACTGACACTGGATGCTTTCATTTGCGAATGGGGAGAAGCAGCAGCGGCTATGCAGGGACCAGGAGTGGTGCTGGGAATGGGGAGCGGGGTAAGTATATTACCTGTGAGGGGCCCGGCGCATTAGGGGCTGTTTGAAAAATTGGATAACCCCTTTAAGGGGCAGGACATACATCTGAAAGTAGGCAATAATGACCTAGAGGGAGGGCGAGGCCCGCGCCTGTTCTTACATGGAGGAGGGGACCAGTATTCGGTTCTATGGCTGCCTCTATGGCACATACACATAAAGTCCAATCCACTCTTGTGTTCTGCAGATGAAAAACATGAAAAACAAAGATAAACGGCTGAAAATAATGAATGAAATCCTGAACGGTATAAAGGTGAGGATTGTTATTACTTGGTTTGTGATGTATTTGGCTGCTTTATGACTGTTTGCCGCCATATTTACTCTATGACATGTGTTTTATTCTAGATCTTGAAGTTGTATGCCTGGGAGCCTTCATTTGAGAAACAGGTGCACGATATTCGTGAGAAGGAGCTGAAGGACATGTTACGCTTCGCCTATCTGTTCTCCGTCTCCCTGTTCATATTCACCTGTGCCCCATTTTTGGTAAGAATTAGTCAGTCAACAAACTAAGACAATTTTCCTATTAGACAGTTCTGATAAATGAGGCCCATAGTCTTTTCTTTCTTAGCCAGTAACATGACAAATAAAATATTATCTGACAGGTTGCTATGGACAACTACAACATTTTTCCATTTTCCACATAGCCCACTTTCAGGTTACAGGCTTGTCTCCCATAGCAACCAATCACAGTGCAGCTTTTATTTTACCAGGGTAGTGTAAGAAATAAAAGCTGAGCTGTGATTGGTTGCTGTAAGCAACAAAGACAGTCTTCATTTTACACAGTTTTGAGAAATCTGCCTAAACTACTATGATGGTGTTTCTTATTTTTGCAGGTGTCAGTGGCCAGTTTTGCTGTTTACGTTGTGACTGATCCAACAAATTTGCTAACTGCAGAGAAAGCCTTTACTTCCATCTCCCTGTTTAACATCCTCCGCTTCCCCCTCTCCATGCTGCCTATGCTTATATCTAGCATGGTGCAGGTAAGTGGAAGAGCTCCTATATACATCTTTCTTTTTAGGCCTTATTCACAAAAATATAATGTAAATATGAGTGGATGCAGTGGTGCCATCCATACCTCCTTCCAATGGTCCTTGTGTAGAAATTCAGAGCGTGCACTATTCTGCTCCATGTCTCATAGCCCTGGAGGAACATTGAGTGTCGGGTCTGTGTCCTACATTGACACAGACCCGACAATGAAAATGCACCCATGTGTTGTGGCCGCAACATGGATGCCAGACGTCTGACTGAGGCCTTATGTGCAGAATACACGCATGACCAGGGTGGGCAAGACTGTAAAAGTCATTTCTGGATCCTCTGTACAACTTGTCTATGCTGAGGGGCTAGGGGTACCCCCTGGGCATGGGGCTCTTGGGCACTGCTCAAATGGTCAGTTTTTAACTTTACTAAGAACGTAACTATAGTTGTACTATGTGTAACCACTGTATATATAACTGTCTTCTAATGACTCTTTCCAATTTCCAGACAAACGTATCCTGTGCCCGCCTGGAGAAATATTTGGGAGGGGATGACTTGGATACCTCTGCTATAAGCAATGATCCCAATGTTGGTAAGAAGTAAACGTCAATGTCTCATCCATATTCATACATTTAGAGCATAAATGTAGTTGCAAATCCTGATTTATCAAGATCAGTGTGTTCTACTCTGGTCTTGATGTGCTCTTCACCGCCAGAGGATGCATAAAATTTTTGACAACGTGTAGTCCGTGTGCCTGATTGAACTCTATGCCAGCTCATAGCTGGCATAGATTTCAGTCATCGTTTATGCCAGTTTTCAACATAAATGATAAATATGCTGAGACTGATGGCCCCACCCATTTACTGCCTTCGCAGTACCTCCTATTTGGAAACTGACGAGCAGAATAAAAACTCTAATTGCGACTAGTTGCAGACCCCAGGTTTAGTCGCAGATCCCAGGTTTGAGAAAAAAAAAAAAAACGGGAGTAAGGGGGAGATAAATCTCCTCCTCCTAAATTCCCACTACATTGGTCTTATTAATTGCCAGTAGATGTGACTACTATAGTTCAGTATTTATTTTGCAGCAGGGTTGTACATAGAAATCATAGGGCCAAATAGTAAAACTTAAGCTTGAAGGGGTTGACCCAAAAATAACATTTATCCCTTCCCACAGAGCACCCAAGCCAAATATCCATGCATAGTCAGCTGTTTCAGTGTGGAGACTTATGGGTAATGCTCCATGGGAAAAGAATATGCAAAAAGATATCTCCCAAGGAAAGAAAACCATCTCGCTAGCGCCACCTTGTGGAAGTGGCTTTCTACGATTCAAATGGTTCTTTTTCTTGGGAAATATTGACAATAACTTCATACCATGGAGCACTACCAGAAAGTTTCCATACATAGCTGGTCCAGCACCCCATCTAATCCACAAGTTAAAAAATAGTAAATTCAGAAATACCAACAGTTTGCTTTTAATAAGTTTTGCTATGGGGCCTTGTGATATCTGATATGCCCCAGAGCTCACTTTACCTTTAGTGGTGCAGATACTTCTGAATACCATGTTTTCGATGTATTTATGGAATAGAACTGGCTTGATAAATAAATTGATAAATCTACTCCATACAGCTCCAAACCCCCTGCTTCACCTTGTATGGTACAAACTAAGACTCTGGTGGCCTGCAGCCACCTCTAGGGGGAGCTCTCTGCATGGATTTGTACAGCTGCTAGTGAACTTAGAGGAAGCTGTAAAAATCTCTATGTTGTGACTCCCCTGAGTGGCAGCTATTGGGAACTAGGAGAAGCTCAGCTTTCTGCCCCCCTCGAACCACAAGCCTCATAGCAATTGCATCTATTGTAGATACACCAGTTTTCCATTCTAAGACTTGCTAGGTTTCATAGTGTTTTGGTTCATAATGTGAGACATACCTTATCATTCACAGATGCTGCTATCCAGTTTTCTGATGCCACTTTTACCTGGGAGCCAGGCACGTCTCCAGCAGTGAAAAAGTAAGGCGATATTGCATGTTGCCCTGACGTGTATTGCAGCAGAAGCAAAATAATGGGGGCGCTTTTATGTTACCACAAACCAAAATAATTATAGCAGTAATAGCATAATAATACAGCACATGGTACAGAGATAAGAACCCAAGGTAGTAAGATAGTGATACCTATCGCCTGTATTTCTACATTCATCTACTGACTGCTGTATGTTGGTGGACACCAGTTCCTGGACGTCTAAGTGTAGTCATGTCAACTGAGGTTTCAAGCTTTGCCAAGAGTACAGATATTTTTAAGGTGGACAGGTCCTCTATGAATTATCAATATCTTCGAGGTGGCCCAACGTCTACACCTCTGATGTTCATATGTGCTGTCTTCTTGTAGTGTCAACCTGGATATCAAGGAAGGTCACCTGGTTGCAGTAGTTGGTGGGGTTGGTTCTGGGAAATCGTCACTTGTTTCTGCGATGCTTGGAGAAATGGACCATGTCTATGGACACATCAACATAAAGGTATAATGAGAACACTGTATTCTGTGAGTTCCATCTCCTGTCTGAAATACTGCACATAGATACGTATAACGTTATGGGTTGTATAATGTCTTATTAGTAATATCACTTTGTGTTTCAGGGTTCTGTGGCCTATGTTCCTCAACAAGCCTGGATCCAGAACGCCACGCTGAGAGATAACATCTTGTTTGGGTCACCTCTAGATGAAACAAGATATCAGCGGGTTCTAGAAGCCTGCGCCTTGCTTCCTGATTTGCAGATGCTGCCGGGAGGGGATATGTCTGAAATAGGAGAAAAGGTGATTCTATTAAGAAAGTGTTTTGCCTTGCCTTGTGCATTGTTTCTGCATTGTATGTGTGGTGGCATGCTTTTGGTACCATATAGAACCTCCTCTTAATTTGTTTACAAAGTTGGGGACACATTATGCTGTGCGCTTTGTGCCCACATTGTGCCCCAGTAACATACTTACCTTGTTCCTAGTAGCAGCAGCAGGACATCGGCTACTCTAGTCTGTGGAGGAGGCGGAGTCTAGGTTGACTGATGCTCAGCCCCGCTCCCCGCACAGACCAGAGATGTGGAGAGATGGCGGGGGGAGGAAATATGGAGCAGGTAGCCAATGCCAGCGACGGCTCTCTGCTTCATCATAATACACAGGCAACTGTCTCCGCTTCTTATGGAAGCAGAGACACCTGCCAGAAAGCAGGACTTCCCCCATACCGGGACAGTGGGAATGTTGGGAGGTAAGATTTAGCAATATTACTTAGTTTAGTATTAGTTACTTTAGGCCAGTGTTTTGTATTCCATATAGGATGATTATATGGGCACTGTAGGGCAGTATTATTTCAGAATTGTATTTGACTGTTATTTAAACACTGAGCCGCTTTTAGTTTTAGGCATGATATAGAGGTAATATTTAGACACTGTATAGGCAGTGGCGAAACTTAAATGGAGGTAGACCACACAAGTGCTACAGGGCCCTGGGGAAAGGGACCCAGTGCTGAACTCCTTCTCTTTCTAATGTGCAAGCACTGCATTTTTATGCAGTCGCCACTAGGGACTCAAGACAAACACATAATTACAGCTTCTATTTCAGTCAATTGTACCTGCATAACTTCCTGTCCTCCTAGTGGTGTCTGCAGACAGTCAGCTTTGTAGTAGATCAGAAGTAGAGATAGCGTGAAATTTGTCAGCTGATTCCACAGATTTCTACAGAACCTGTTCTGTTACACACACACACAAGTAGTACAGCAGTAAGTTTGTGTTGACGTCACTGATTATTTTGCACATTTTTTTGATCCGTCATAAGAACAACCCTGAAAAAGCAGATCCCGTGTTTTGAGCATCTGCCTTCACTCAGAATATTTGTATGTCTTCTGTGTTTTGTGGGCCTTAAAGGACATATATTGTCCTTGACCGTAGTTACAGCTCCACATATCGGCACTGCTGTGAACTTTAGCAGACACCGACAGGCTCAAAGACTGTCTCACTTTCTGTTCAACAGTACAGTGTACATAAGTGTACAGGGCTGGTACTGCCTTTTTTGCATAGTAATGACGGCTTGGGACTCTCCACCTCGGCACAAGCAATCAGTTCTCTGAAAAGTATAGAGTCCACCACTTGGAAAGGGATGGACTGCAGTACTAGCAACTTGGCCAGGAGCACGTTCAGCTTCTGCGCCATTGGATGACTGCACGCGTACTGTTGTCTTTTTGCAATCGCTTCTGTGATCGATTGCTGACAAAATGAGTCACGGGAGATGATGGGAAGGAAACAGTTCCCTTCTGCTGAGGTGGTGGAGCCTTGACTGCAGAAAAATGGGTGAGTGCCACTAGGTGATGCAGCGGTTGCTGCGTCAGGCTGGACCACTACATTGGAGCCACGGTTTTCCCACTTTATGGTGATGCTGCATGTGTCAATGCGGGGCTGTGGTGCCAACACCCTGGCCACGCTCCACCTTCTGCCCACAGATTCTGCAAATGGCCATGTTGACCTCCTTCAGCGGCTTGATAAAAAATTGCCACACCGCTGAGTATGGCATTTCCCCCATACCACTCCGTGTTGACTGGCGGCTACCTCTGCCTCAGTGAACCCCTGCACTGCTACTTTCCAGACAGGTAGGCTCCTGCGAAGTGGGTGGGGCAGGGAGACCATATTCAATTTTTCAATGGGGCCCTGTGAGATCTGTGTATTCCCCCTGTGTAAAGGACTATTTTTTTTCTATATGACAGTATTTTGTAGAAACTGAATGACGCTATTGTTTGCACACTGTATGGCTGTATTATTTAGGCACAGTATGGTGATTTTATCCAGCAGTATATCTGTATATTTTGGCTTTTTATGATACTTTTATGTAGGTATTATTAGGCACTATTATGTGGGTGCTATTTTGTATCTCCCTTCGTGACATACTTTTTCCATGTGTCCGGTTAGGACATATAAATCCCTACCCAGGAGCTGTAAAAAGGGCATTGGTGTTTTTATTTTATTTTTCTATTTTATCATTTTTCAATGTATATCCTATAGGGAATAAACCTGAGTGGAGGACAGAAGCAGCGGGTGAGCCTGGCTCGGGCGGTATATCAGAATACGGACATCTACATCCTTGATGACCCTCTCTCTGCTGTTGACGCTCATGTGGGAAAACACATATTCGAGAAGGTGGTTGGCCCCAATGGTTTACTAAAAAACAAGGTAAACTGCAAATAATACAGCTCTATTCTGTGATGTAAACCAGTGTTCAAATGGAAATATCAATTCACAAGAAGCAGCCAACATTATAATAACACCCACCTCCAATGTGCGAAAGCACAGGGCTGTATCACTTCATGGTCATTATATATGATCTGACAGTACTAGTCTGATGTAGCACGTTTTTCTATATTTTTAATGTTTTTTATGCTTATCGCACCTCCTAATCTTCACAGACCCGCGTCCTGGTCACTCATGGTGTAAGCTTTCTGAAGCACACCGATGAGATTGTGGTGTTGGTGAATGGCAGTGTTACTGAGACTGGCTCATACAAAACATTACTGGCAAACAATGGAGCTTTTGCAGAATTCCTCAGGACGTACGCTAAGCAAGACAATACCAAGGACTCAGAGCCTACAGGTAAAGTCAATCTAGAATATAGTTGTAGATATGACATCTTTTTTTACAGATTATATACAATTCTTGTCAAATGCATATGTATTTGTATCCACCAGGTAGAGATACAGAGGGGGTTCCCACTTAAGGGAGACCTGTCGCCACTCCTGACATGTCACTTTTAGTAGCTTCCTGCATTTCCCATGTAATAACAATTCTGGAGCATCTATTCTTATGTCTCTATGTTGTGCCATTCCTTTATTATTTCTACTAGAAGTTATGAATGTATTGCTAGCAGTCTGCAGTAAGGGTACAGAGGGGAGGTAACCAGTGGAGGGTGTGTCCCTGCACAGTCTGACAATGGCAGCACTGATTGGATAGAGTCAGACTGTGCAGGTACACCCCCCCAACTGGTTACCTTTCCTCTGTACCCTTACTGCTGACTGCTAGCAATTCCTTCATAACTTCTAGTAGAAATAACAGAGGAATGGCACAACATAGAGCTATAAGGATAGATGCTCCAGAATTGTTATTACATGGGGAATGCATGAAGCTATTAAAACAGGCATGTCAGGAGAGGTGACAGGTCCTCTTTAAGCATTTGCATTATAAGGGTACATGCATACATTCAGGATTTATGTGCGGAGGACTTCTAGGAACCCAATGAATAATGAGAATGGGGGCCCCATACCCTCTGCAGGCCGCCTTCTGCTCCCCTGAAATGACCAGAGCGGCCGTTCCATACATTTCTATGGGAGTTCTGGAGATAGTGGAGCACTATACTCGGCTATCTCCTGGGCACCTATTGAAATTAATGGAGTTGACATGTGCAACCGGCCCCTCCAGTCATTTCAGGGGAGCAGCAGGGGGCCTGCAGAGGGTACGGGGGCCCTGTTTTTGTGATCGGTGGTAGGACCCCCACCGATCTGATGGTTATCTCCCTCCTGTGGATAGGAGGAATGCCCCTTGTAAGTGTATCATTTCAGTTGTATATGTTGTGAGAGTCAAAACCTAAAACTTAAAAATAAATAAATAAAAAAAAAATTAAAATAAAAAAAAAAATATATATATATATATATATATATATATATATATATATATATAAAGTACAAACCAAAAGTTTGGACACCTCTTCTCATTCAAAGAGTTTTCTGTATTTTCATGACAATGAAAATTTTAGATTCACACTGAAGGCATCAAAACTATGAATGAACACATGTGGAATTATATACTTAACAAAAAAGTGTGAAACAACTGAAAATATGTCTTATATTCTAGGTTCTTCAAAGTAGCCACCTTTTGCTTTGATTACTGCTTTGCGCACTCTTGGCATTCTCTTGATGGTAGTCGCCTGAAATGGTATTCCAACAGTCTTGAAGGAGTTCCCAGAGATGCTTAGCACTTGTTGGCCCTTTTGCCTTCACTCTGCGGTCCAGCTCACCCCAAACCATCTCGATTGGGTTCAGGTCTGGTGACTGTGGAGGCCAGGTCATCTGGCGTAGCACCCCATCACTCTCCTTCTTGGTCAAATAGCCCTTACACAGCCTGGAGGTGTGTTTGGGGTCATTGTCCTGTTGATAAATAAATGATGGTCCAACTAAACGCAAACCGGATGGAATAGCATGCCGCTGCAAGATGCTGTGGTAGCCATGCTGGTTCAGTATGCCTTCAATTTTGAATAAATCCCCAACAGTGTCACCAGCAAAGCACCCCCACACCATCACACCTCCCCCTCCATGCTTCACAGTGGGAACCAGGCATGTAGAGTCCATCCGTTCACCTTTCCTGCGTCGCACAAAGACACGGTGGTTGGAACCAAAGATCTCAAATTTGGACTCATCAGACCAAAGCACAGATTTCCACTGGTCTAATGTCCATTCCTTGTGTTCTTTAGCCCAAACAAGTCTCTTCTGCTTGTTGCCTGTCCTTAGCAGTGGTTTCTTAGCAGCTATTTTACCATGAAGGCCTGCTGCACACAGTCTCCTCTTAACAGTTGTTGTAGAGATGTGTCTGCTGCTAGACCTCTGTGTGGCATTGACCTGGTCTCTAATCTGAGCTGCTGTTAACCTGCGATTTCTGAGGCTGGATGACTCGGATCAACTTCTCCTCCGCAGCAGAGGTGACTCTTGGTCTTCCTTTCCTGGGGCGCTCCTCATGTCAGCCAGTTTCTTTGTAGCACTGGTTCTTTGTAGCACTTTGTAGCACTGGTTTTTGCGACTGCACTTGGGGACACTTTCAAAGTTTTCCCAATTTTTCGGACTGACTGACCTTCATTTCTTAAAGTAATGATGGCCACTCGTTTTTCTTTACTTAGCTGCTTTTTTCTTGCCATAATACAAATTCTAACAATCTATTCAGTAGGACTATCAGCTGTGTATCCACCTGACTTCTGCCCAACACAACTCATGGTCCCAACGCCATTTATAAGGCAAGAAATCCCACTTATTAAACCTGACAGGGCACACCTGTGAAGTGAAAACCATTTCAGGTGACTACCTCTTGAAGCTCATCAAAAGAATGCCAAGAGTGTGCAAAGCAGTAATCAAAGCAAAAGGTGGCTACTTTGAAGAACCTAGATGTGTTAATGTGTTAATTCATAGTTTTGATGCCTTCAGTGTGAATGTACAATTTTCATAGTCATGAAAATACAGAAAACTCTTTGAATGAGAAGGTGTGTCCAAAATTAGCTACTGGGTTGATGAAAAATTTTCCTTGCTTGGTCCTTCAAAGGCTCCATGATTGATGCCATACGTCTCACTGGGGGTGGTTGAGTAGTTGACTCCATAAGGTCAACAAAGTGTTGTATAGTTTTGAGTCTTCATCTGATTTTCTCATCTTCTTTCTTGCAGTACTACTCAATACAGATGAAGATGATGGTGAAGATCCCGTAGAACAAGCCTCCGAAGTAGCAGAAGACATTGTGACAACTACACTTAAGAGAGAAAACAGTCTACACAAGAGGAAGCTTAGCAGGTGAGTCTGACTGATTTAGGACACAGAGTTTGATGGATTTGTAATTTACATTATGGTATAGATTATGCACATCATCTAATCTGTAATTTATGATTTCTCCTCTACCTGCAACTATGTGATTCAGTATGAATGGCAGTTTAAGGAGGTCACTGAAGGACGTAGCAAAGACCAAGGGAGAAGATGAGAAGACAATTGCAAAAGGACAAAAGCTGATTGAAAAGGAGACAGTGGAGACTGGAAAGGTACAAATACAAATGTACTGAAATCATTCTCAGGCAGCACCCATAGTAGCAGGTCATGTCTACACGACAACAGCCAGTGTATCTGCTAACCCTCTGTCATCAACTGCCAGGAGAGTACCCCTAAAAACAGTGCCACGCAAAATATTCAACTAGCGCAGCCCCGATAAACAGTACTGATAACAGAATGCTGCTCCGTGCTGTGCCACTGAATTCAATGAAAGTATTCTGGCTGCCCGCATCCACCACTAGGTGGAGCTCACTGCTCATACTGTGCACTTGTACTTCTATTGAACGTAATGGAAGTAATAAAAATATATCTAGCTAACTAGTGGCAGCTGTCGGCAGCATTTGTGGCAAACTTGTCAGCTCTGCCAGGTATCTGACAGATATATTTTTCAGCTTTTTAAAGGGGTTGTCCAGGACTTTGATGTTGTAAGGATAGGCCATGAATATCAAATCTGCAGGGGTCCAGCACCCCCACCTATTTGATATTGATGACCTATCCTGAGGATAGGTCTTCAGTATCTAAATCCTCAACAACTCCCTTAAAGGGGTTCTCCGGGAATTAAGAAGATGAAAATACTTAAATATTACTTCATTATAAATATATTCCCAAATACCTTTCATTAATTATAATGCTTAGTTTTGTCTGAGGAGGAATCATAAGGAAAAATAAAATGGCCACCGTCCTATTAGTGCACACAAAACCTGTCCTAATCACACAGGCAGTGGCGTAACTACAACTAACTGGGCCCCACAGCAAATTTTTGAATGGGGCCCCCCCAGAAACTTCTTCGCAACCCACAACTCACATGCAACCCTCACTCTTGTGACTAGTCAAGATTGAGCTCTCCCAGACAAGGCCTGACAGCCGCTCCATTCTTTTCCTAAAGTGTCACTGTATATAATGTCATTGTATAATACTGTTGAGGGGGCCCTGACAATTAGTCAATTAGTCTCCCTCCTGAGGGGGCCCCTTGTGGGTCTGGGCCCCAAAGCAGCTGCTTCCCCTGCTTCCCCTATTGCTACGCCCCTGCACACAGGAGGACAAGTTAAAGGGAACCTGTCATCAACTTTATGCTCACCATACTGAGGGCAGTATAAAGTAGTGACATAAATGCTGATTTCAGCGGTTTGTCACTCATTAGCTAAAAGTAAGTGGTTGCTGAGAACCAGCATAATAATCATTGCAGCCCGGGCCTTGAAAAAGAGTCAAATCTACCTGAGAAGAGTCATGGTTATTCCTAATTTCCTGCTCTCTCTGCCCATCTGCTAATAACTGGAAGTTGTCTCCTAGAGAGAAAGGGAAAAAACTAGGTAGAAGACTGTCAATCATCAGCAGGAGGGTAGGGAGAGCAGGAATTCATGAATAACCATGACTCTTCTCATGAAGATTTGACTCTTTTCAAGGCCTAGTCTGCAATGTTTGTGATGTTGGTTCTCGGCAACCACTTACTTTTAACTTATAAATGACAGACCGCTGAAATCAATTCACCTGTCTGTACTTTATCCTGCCGTTAGTATGGGTAGCATAAAGGTGATGACAGGTTCCCTTTAAAGAGTTGCGACATCTTCCTCTCTTACTTTTCAGGGATTATGATCCTGAATACAGTTTACAATGATTTTCAGCTGAATCTCTGTAGGAGAGTTCATGAGGAGACATGAAGTACTGGGAGGAGAGTGGAGGTGTGGCTAATGAGCAGCAGCTCTTGTATGAAATCTACATTACCACAGCCCCACCTTACCACAGTCCTGTCTGTCCTATCTGAACTTCATGTCTTCTCATGAACTCCATTCCTACAGAGATTCAGCTAAATATCTTATCTGTATTCAGGACCATAATCCCTGACAAGCAGAGCAGAGAGGAGGCTGAGTCAGCTCTTTACCTCAGTGTTCTGAAGTAACTTGTCCTCCTGTGTCATTAGGACAGGTTTTGTGTGGACTAATAGGACAGGGGCCATTTTATTTCTCCTAATGATTGCTCCTTAGACCAAATGAACCATTATAGCTAATGAAAGGTATTTGGGAATATATTTATACTAAAGTAATATTTAAGTATTTAAATTTTCTTAATTCCTGGACAACCCCTTTAAGATAAGGCTCATACTAGATAAAGAAGATTGATACATTCTGACAATAACATCAAGGTGAGATTTAGGGAAAAGTAGGGTAGAAGAAAAGTGGAACAGCTACTCATGCAACTTATCTGGATTCTGCTTTCATGTTGCACAATAAAATCAGATCTAGAAGTGGTTTCTGTGGATGACTTCTCCTTATCCCTCCCTTTTCTATTTTGATCAATCTCCTCCATTGTATCTTTTTTTTTTTTGCAGGTGAAGTTCTCTCTGTATCTGAAGTACCTTCGTGCAGTTGGATGGGCTTACTCTTCCTCGATATTGGCGACCTACGCTTTACAGACTGCGTCCTTTGTCGGACAGAACATTTGGATCAGTGACTGGACATCGGATGCTGTGACTTATTTTAATCAGAGCTATCCAATTTCACAGAGAGACATGCGGGTCGGGGTGTATGGAGCCCTGGGGGTAGCACAAGGTAACTTTGTTTTGTTATGTATTTTATTTATAAAACCTAAGATTATCAAGACAACATTTGAGTCATCTTTATGGCCGCTGCAGGGAAAATGTCTACCTGGGTGTGATGTCCTTCAGCTGTTTATTGGATCATGGCTCTTTTCTGAAAGACGCTATCTCTGATCCATATTCCTCTATTGAGTGGCAATATTACGTGTTATTGAGGTACTAATGGTTTGTATATGTATTTTTTTTAGGTATTTTTGTGTTCCTCAGTGCTTTTCTAGTTGCTGCCGGTACAGTACGTGCATCACGGCTCCTCCATTCACAATTACTTCGAAATATCCTGCACGTTCCTATGGAGTTCTTTGACACCACTCCAACTGGACGCATTGTCAACAGGTTTGCCAAGGTCAGTTCCTTTCAGTCTCATTTAAAGTAATGTTTTTACTAATATAAAGGATGACAAATTTTGCAGGTGCCTGAGATCAATGGTTTGGGGAAGGAATGTTAGCATAAGATAAAATTACCTTTGCAAGAATCCTTGTAAAGGTGAAGTAACAAGACATTGAGTTTCCCGAAAAGTCAGAAACCCTTAGATGCTCCACCACATAAAATAGTAAGAAACACTGATCAAGACCTACGTACCCGTGAAATTCTGCATCTTTCTCCATTCGCTCCTGTTTTTAGACTCTGGCTGGACAACGTTGTCCGTAATGATGTCACTTGACCACATTGTCCAGTTGCTGCTGGCCACCATGATGGTTCATCCATAGCAATGTAAGAGCCAGTAGCGGCTTCTGTATTATGAATGGCACATAGTAGCTGGTGTCAGTGGCGTACATAGAGAAGTAAGGGCCCCATAGCAAGGATCAAACCAGGCCTCCCACAAAGGACAGAAGGGTTTTCAATGACCCTTGGGCCATTTTTCCACTGCCTCATTTCCTAAAAGTTGTTCCTTTTAGAGGGTAGAGTCCTGACCAAGTTTTCTCCCCCAGTAGAAGAGGAGATGATCCCAATTAAGAATGGGCCCCCTCTTGATGTGGGCCCCATAGCAGTCGCATGGTCTGCCTCTATGGTAGTTACGCCCCAGGCTGTGGTCCCTTTACAGATTTTTCATTGTTTCATTGTTTTGGCATGTTTTGTAGAAGATGCCAAATAGGACAATATCTTGTTGTTTGCTTTCAGGACATCTTCACTGTGGATGAAACCATCCCCGTGTCGTTCCGGAGCTGGATTTCCTGCATCTTGGGAGTGATTGGCACCCTGTTTGTGATCTCCTTGGCTACACCAATCTTTGCCGCTGTCATCATACCCCTGGCCATTGTGTATTATTTTGTCCAGGTAAGCATCTGCTTCCTTTCCTCATCCTCCACGGGGTGATGTCCTCCGTTCACGGTTCACCCAGGGCATTCAGTACCATTCCATTCCCCATGTTTATTATTTCTTTCTATTGCATTCCTTAAAGGGCTAGTTAAAGTTCTTGAGGTCCAGACAAAGCCACCAATGGAGTGCAACACAGATAAAAACTACTGTGAAAATGACTAGTTAAAGAACACAACATCAGAGTAGTCTCCTTTTTTCCTTTTCAGGGCAATAATTGTTCAAGTCTATAAAATTATCCCCAAACTTACACAGTAATACAGGGATTCTGTCTTCAGTAACACAGTTTATAAGGCCGAAAAAAAGACATCTGTCCATCCAGTTCGGCCTGTTATCCTACAAGTCGATCCAGAGGAAGGCAAAAAACCCTGTGAGGTAGAAGCCAATTTTCCTCACTTTAGGGGAAAAAATTCCTTTCCGACTCCAATCAGGCATCAGAATAACTCCCTGGATCAACGACCCCTCTCTAGTAACTATAACCTGTAATATTATTACCTCCAGAAATACATCCAGGCCCCTCCTGATCTCTTTTAGTGAACTTACCATCACCACCTCCTCAGGCAGAGAGTTCCATAGTCTCACTGCTCTTACCGTAAAGAATCCTCTTCTATGTTTATGTACAAACCTTCTTTCCTCCAGACGCAGAGGATGGCCCCTCGTCACAGTCACAGTCCTGGGGAAAAATAGATGATGGGAGAGATCTCTGTACTGACCTCTGATATATTTACACATAGTTATTACATCTCCCCTCAGTCGTCTTTTTTCTAAAGTCTAAGGTCCTGTAGTCCAACCATTCCAGTTATTACTTTAGTTGCCCTCCTCTGAACCCTCTCCAGCTCTGCTATGTCTGCCTTGTTCACAGGAGCCCAGAACTGTACACAGTCCTCCATGTGTGCTCTGACTAGTGATGTGTAAAGTGGCAGGACTATGTTCTCATCACAGGCATCTATGCCCCTTTTGATGCAACCCATTATCTTATTGGCCTTGGTCTTTGATGTTCTAAATATTACTGCATCATACTCCTGCACCTCCTAGATTTCTCTTATAGGTTACATGTCCCCTTAATGACCCATAATCCTGTGGATGTCTTTTTATTATGGCAATAATTTGTCATTGTACCTGCAGAGGTTTTATGTCACCACATCACGTCAGCTGAGACGTCTGG
The DNA here is from genome assembly GCA_900303285.1 of Rhinella marina. Classification (NCBI taxonomy): domain Eukaryota; kingdom Metazoa; phylum Chordata; class Amphibia; order Anura; family Bufonidae; genus Rhinella; species Rhinella marina. Next base: position 247,103 of record ONZH01010457.1, on the reverse strand, counting down.
ATTCAGTCACCAGGTCACCCATCTACTCTCACTTTGGGGAGACAGTTTCTGGTCTGTCAGTCATCCGAGCTTATGGACATCAACAGAGGTTCCTCCAGCACAATGAAGACACCCTAGATATCAACCAGAAGAGCGTCTACTCCTGGATTGTCTCCAACAGGTAAAGGGTCCTTTACACCGGCTGAGAATTCTGCAGATAATAGCTAACAAGCATTCATAAAAACGCTCATTAGCAATTATCTGGTGGGGTAAATATACCAGGGATTACCCAATGAACGAGCAAAAGGCTCATTCATCAGGTAATAGATCATTTGTGCGGTGGCAAAAATTGTGTAAAGGGACCTTAAGAAATTGATAAGGCCTGTGAGTAGATAATCTGGAGGAATCGCTAGTAATCTTATTATGTGATGTGTCCGCAGGTGGCTGGCCATTCGTCTTGAATTTGTCGGGAACCTGACTGTGTTCTTTGCTGCTCTCTTCGCTGTGTTAGGCCGTGACACAGTGGACAGTGGGACTGTTGGACTATCCATTTCCGCAGCACTCAATGTGAGTCAATGTGAGCCAGAAAGGCAATAACAATACGATAAATGAGTTGTGCTTTTTCGAAAACCCAGAGTGGAAGGAGCATCTAAGCCTCTGGAGGACCTGTCCTGCATTACACAACACATTAATATCAGTGGACGCTGTGTAATGCTTGACTTCACCAGTGGTGTCGCTGCAGGGAAACTAAGCACTTCCAGGTTTCCACTCTGATTACTGCTGATTGCTAGAGGTCTTAGCAGGGACAACTTCTGTAATCAACCTTTTGACAAGGAACTGAGTAGAGATGGTTCAAAGCAGAAACCCCTTTAAATATCCGAGTATCTGAAGTATTCATAGGCTACAGGAGGACCCATAGAAGTAAACAATATGGTGTTCCCTATTTTACACCAACACATCAACCTATCCAAGTCCTTTTAATGTGCTTCATTAGTTGAGGAGAAGTACGTCCTGAACTTTGGACTAGTTCTACTCGTTGGTTCTCCAGAGTTTCCATGCAGGGGCGGGTTGAGAACTTAAAGTGGCCCTGGAAAAAAAGTGGCCCTATGTTGTATATGGGTCCAAATTGACAGAAGATGGGCCAAAAGAAGAAACCAGGCCTGCAGTACCATACTGCAGCACAGAATACTGCCCCAGCAGAACCGAATACTGCAGGACAGAAAAAAATACTGCCGCCCCAGCCACATTATTCATCTGTATTACCATCATGAGGACGGTAATATGGTTGGGTTCAAGAGGGCTCCCACAGCCATTGAGCATCAGATCATTATGTTCCTGGCTTGTAGCCATCAAGAGGGCTTGAGTGGCCCCCTGGGCATCAGTCGACTGGAAAATTTCCCTGTAGAGTCTAAGGCCAATCTGCCCCTGTTTTCATGCCTTTGGAGAGGAGTTTGGGGCCAAGATAAGTTTTGATCACAGGAACTGTTCACTTCATAAAGTCATAGAATCTTCTACTGTACCAGATCAGCTAAAGGGTAGAGGTGATAATTGTACCCTGGGCCCTTTTGCTGCCAACTCTCTCTCTCCTATCAGGGCTATGCATATGATGACACTTGGCCCCTGATACTGGTTTTGTACCATGAGCTTCTTTCTGCATGTCCGTATTGTACTTATATAATATCATACATGACATCAATAACCTCATATTTTCATTTCTTATTGCACAGATTACGCAGACACTGAACTGGTTGGTGCGGATGACATCAGAGCTAGAGACCAATATTGTTGCAGTTGAGCGTGTGGATGAGTATGTTAAAGTAGAGAACGAAGTAAGTTCTGAGGACATCGGTCAACACTATAGACCAGTGATGGCCAACCTGAGGCTCACCAGCTGTTGCAAAACAGCAGGCCCCAGCGTGCCTACAGCTATCACATGTGCAAGATGGGGCACTCGGAGCACCTCTATGTGGGCATGTGCACAGGGCCGGGTTATAGACAGGCAGGCCTGGATGGGCAATCTGCTCTTTAAATGTGAGGTACGGTGACACGTCCTGGCTGGCGGTGCATCCACCCTCAGCTAACTCTGAGTGGACCTTCGGCAACATTGCCCTGAGCAGGAAGGAGTGCTGACGTCAGCATGTCAGACACTCTGAGGTGCTTTCTGGCTTCAGCCCTCTGCCCTGCTGCCTCAGCGTGCTGGACTCCCATATAGTTCAGCAGGGGCGTAGCTAAAGGCTCATGGGCCCTGGTGCAAGAGTTCATCTTGCCCCCCCTCCTCCAAATTCTCAGCCTAACCCCTTCCCTCCAGTCCTACTGTTAAAAGGGTTGTCCTCTTTTTATTACTAATGACCTATCCTCAGGATAGGTCATCAATATCAGATCGGTCAGGGTCTTCCGGCACCCCCGACGATCAGCTGTTTGAAGAGAGGGCAGCGCTCATGAGAGCTGCTTTCTCTGCTCTGTTCACTTGCTCACTGTAGCATTTGCAGTGATGAGCAGTAAACGGAGCAGAGAAGGCAGCGCTCGTAAAAAACAAAACAAAACGGACAACCCCTTTAAAGACATACTTACAAAACATTACATACAGCGCTACCGAGCATACAGAAGAATACACCGCCACATATGTACCTCTTACATCCAGTGACTTCTCTGATGTACACGTTCTCTTTCCTCTTCTTCTTCTGTCAGACCAGACCGCCATGGTGACTTCTTTTAGCCGCGCCTCGTCTCTGCAGAGTTTAACAGACATCTTACTTTCCTACTTTTCCATTATCCTCTCACCTTCTCAACACCCCATCCTGCCTCCCCCCAAAACTATACTGTAGAAACAGTCTCCCTGAAAATACTGGTACCACACAGAAAAACAATACCCCCTTACCTTTCAGATCAGATCCCCATATCAAACCCCAGATGAGACCCGCCCCATCTCCAGCCCCCCATCTAAGATCCCTATTAGACCTCCAAACTCCCATATCTGACCCCCATTAGACCTCCAGACCTCCAATCAGACCCTCATTAGACCTCCAATCAGACCCTCATTAGACCTCCAGACCCCCATTAAAACCTCTCTCCCCCATATCAGACCTCAGATCAGACAATAAAACAATTAAACTTACCTCTCCTGTTGCGTCGCTCCTCTCCCGGTCATGGTATCTCCCCGCTCTCACCTCTTCCCAGGCCCACGCTGCAGTCACCTGACCTCCTGCAGCGTCATGTCAGAGTGTGCTCTGTACCTCATGACCCTGCAGGCAGTCAGGACACAGCAGCGTGGGCCCAGAGAAGAGCAAGCAGGAGGAGGGGTAAGCACTGTACAGCGCTCACAGCGCTTATTTCCCCCCTCCTCCTGCTTACTAGTGACTCACTAGTATTCCCTTTAAAAGATGCACTGCATCTTATAAAGGGAAAAGTAGAGTACCCATGGCTTAGGGGCCCAGTTGCAACTGCGACCCCTATAGTTACTCCAGTGTAGTACAGTGTATCTATAAAGTAGAATGTAAATATTTTATACATATACTGTATATATCGTTGTATAAACTCAGCGTTCTTTGCTATGTTCATCTATCAGGCAGAGAGGATAACTCAGAAGCGCCCCCCACAGGACTGGCCAGATAGAGGCGTTGTGCAGTTTGTGGACTACAAGGCCCGTTACCGATCTGAACTAGACCTTGTTCTACATGGGATTTCATGCACCGTTGACAGTATGGAGAAGGTAACATGTGACTGCATGATTGATGGATGGAAAGATCCATAGATTGGTGGATAGAATGATATGGGAATGGGTCCATAGATAATGCAAGGGATTTCAGGTGCATGCTACCATGGCTGCAGTGCAAAAACAAACAAGGACTACAAGTAGCAGCACGCTGCCATGCTCGAATACACATGCAAACATTGAAAACATGAGAAAATGTAAACTGCATTACTGCTATACTTACTATATGAATATTTAAAGGGCTATTCCCATCATAGACAATGTCTGCATATCGCTAGGATATGCCCCCATTGTCTGATAGGTGGGACCCGCACCTATATCGAGAACGGAGTGGGCAGAGTGGTGTCTGGAGTTTCCCGGGGTCCGGCCACCACCAGGAGCAGCTTGCGGCTGCTCCCATAGAAATGAATGGAGGACGGCTGTGCATGCGCAGTGCGCCCTACATTCATTTCTCCACTCAGTTCTCGATATAGACAATGTGTGCTTATCCTAGCGATATGCCCCCATTGTCTGAGATGGGAATAACCCTTTAAAGCTCTTTGCACATATTTTTGATCAATATGCCAGGCCCAGCGACAAGGTGGCTTCTATCAAACACAACCAACACTGACATAATGCTGTTAGTGTTATCCAATACATTCCAGAACTGTAAAGGTTACATAGCTTCATAAATCAATATAATACTATGTGACCCCCGGCAGTGCAGGGGGGTCGGGCCAGGAGCTGCGCTGCAGACTCGTAGCGTGACACACGGTTGTCTGCAAGGGGCCTAAGGCCTCTTTCACACGAACGATGCAGATTAGGTCCGGATGTGTTCAGGAAAACTCGCACCATTTTGCAAGTAATTTCAGTCAGTTTTGTCTGCGATTACGTTCAGTTGTTCAGTTTTTTCCCCGCTGGTGCAATGCGTTTTGATGCGTTTTTCACGCGCGTGATAAAAAACTGAAGGTTTACAAACAACATCTCTTAGCAACCATCAGTGAAAATCGCATTGCATCCGCACTTGAATATAGAACATGCTGCGTTTTTCACACAACGCAGAACTGATGCGTGAAAAAAACCGCTGATGTGCACAGACTCATTGAAATGAATGGGTCAGGATTTAGTTCACATCACGCATTGCACCCGCGCGGAAAACTCGCTCGTGTGAAAGAGGCCTAACAGTCTTGTCTCTTCTGGGCTTTTGTCCTACAAGATTCAGGGCAATGTAGATTCCACCTATAGGTCACTCTGCCTAGTGCTTTTAATCAGAGTATCCCATAGCTGGTTTCTACATTTCCCTAAATGCAGTTTACATTTATTCATATTTTCAATGTTTGCACATGTGTCTTTGTGCAGAAAGTAACATGCTGCTACTTGTAGTTCTTGTTTGCCTTTAATCCATAGATGGATACGAAATAGATATTAGAGAGATATTTAATTAGATGGATACAAGAGCGATAGATAGATCCAAAAATATACTCACCTCACCATAGACACTAGTGGGAATACTCGCTCTGCACTGGAGGCGCAGTAACCCAGTGGTTCACTGCTAAAAGGGTTAGTGTTGTAAATTACTGCTAAAGGGTTAATATTCAGGTTCACCGCTCTACAATGTTTACTGTGGTGACGACCTGTGCATTTTGTATCCCAAAAGGTTTTATAAAGGAAATTAGGAAGGGAATATTACAATGGCGGTTTACTTTTCACCATTGTTCTGAGCGCAGACTTCTTCTGGGTTTGAATTGGGGCCATTGTGTTCAATGGCAGTTCACGTTGCCACTGTTCTGTGCCTCCCAGTGTCGGATTCTTGTGGGTGTGAATTAGGGCCATTTGTTTTATATCTTGCCTCAGTGTAGTACTGCGAGGGTTAACCTTTCCCTGCTACATATTTCCCGAGGTGTGTGTCCTGCCCCTGGTTGTGTTTGGGTCTGTTAAGATTCTGTCCGCTTGTTCTGTGTTGGAGCTTTTGTCTCTCCAGATCGTGTTTGGATCTGTTCAGGTTATGTATGTGTATGAATTCTGACCTAGTTCCGTCTGCCACGGTCTTATGTCTGGTCCATGGATTAGTATATGCTCTGTTTGCCTGGTCTTGTTTGGTCCAGTCTGTGTTTGCCTTGGATTCTCATACTGTGCCAGCCTGTTCTATGCCTGGATTTGTCTGTGTGTTCTGCACTGCAGTCCCTGACCCTTGTGTCAGCTGCCAACTACAGCAGGACCATTCCAAGATGTGGCTCCCCTGCAGCGAAGACTAGATCCCTGTATAGGGGTTAAAGGCCAAACGTTCAAGTTTTAAGCAAAGATCAAAAGTGGATCATAAAAGGAGAGAAAGTAGATACAACTCCTCCTCTTTGAATCCACTCCTGGTTTTGTCTTCAAAAATCGCGTCAGAAAACCTGAACGTTTGACCATACCCTTAGACTTTTTGTAGAACTTTTGACAGCTGCAGTGCACAATGACTGTATACACGTCAATTTACTGCTAGTTTGGACTACAACCTGTTCTCATCAAAACTTGCATTCAGAAACTTTACAGGCTGCAGATTTAATTCCCTGCATCTTCAGTGTATGTATATTCCCACTGTGGAGAGTTGGATTATGGAAAGTGTAGCCACGATACCAGGGATCAGCAACCTTTGGCACTCCAGCTATTGTGAAACTACAATAACCAGCATGCTCCATCCATTTCTGTGGGAGTTCTCAGAAGAGCAGAGCAAGTATGCATGCTGGGAGTTGTAGTTTCACAACAGCTGGAGTGCTGGAGGTTGCCTACCCCTGCACTATACTGTAATGCAATCATAATCTCCCAGAATTCAGTGCAGCTCGATCAGTGCATGATCAGCTAAATGCATAGTACTGTGTCTGCTGACAGGGTGTTGATAGATGCTAGGTCCTGATCGGGATCATTAATGAGTTGAATGACAAACTTCTCCCTGCTACATCTATAACTGAATACTCTGTGACCTCATATAACTGTGTCCCTCAGGTTGGAATAGTTGGAAGGACGGGAGCTGGAAAATCTTCCCTTACTAATTGCCTCTTCCGGATCATCGAGGCAGCAGAAGGGAAGATAATCATTGATGGTCTGGACATCTCCACCATTGGCCTCCATGATCTGCGCAACAAACTGACTATAATTCCTCAGGTAATGCGCTCTATAACCAAATCCATCACTTATGATTGACTAGAAGGCCTGTTTTCATATGTTAGAAGTTTAATCACATACTTGTAAGAGAACAGAACAACCTATTATGACCAGTATGGTTTTTTTTGTTTCTGCAACCGGTTACTGGTCTCAGTGGTAAAACTGTGATTGGTCTCACGGCTGAGCCCAGGACATTCCCGTCCCCCTTGCCCCATTTCTTCATGATCATGTTCATCACCTTTAAATTTAAAATGATGTCTGTCCTCAATCACCACAAGTGTATTAACTGTAGAAAAAGTTCCCTCTATTGGTGGTTGTAAGCAAACATAATGTTTTCATTTAAAGAGGTTGTCCCACCTGGGACATCTATGGCATATCCTGTGGTTTCCACCTCTGGGATCCGCTCCTATATCAAAAACAGAGCCTGAAGTAAATGTAGAGCAAGCTGTGCATACGTGCCCACCCTCCATTTGCTGCTATTGGACCGAAATTGCCGAGCACTGGTTTTGGCCATTTTCGGAAATCCCATAGCAGTGAGTGGAGGGGTAGCCGCGCACGCATGGTGTGCTTTCTGTTCACTTTGGGGCCCTGATGGAACAATCCCTTTGATTCTGTCTATGCGGGGAATTTGGAGATTTAATACGAAATCCATCAGCATTGAATAATGGATTGGTTTCCTAATAGACATGCATGTTAGTTATCACCCCTAATGTCCTTAGAGACAGTGATTTCTATAGAGAATGGAGGGAATAATGAAAAACTAGCATGGCTGACTTATTAACCCCCACTTCTCCAGAATGGGGCAGAGCTATAAGGGGTGCATAGGTGACTGCTGCACCCAGTCCCTGGTGACTGATGGGGCACAAGGTGGTAAATAAAAAGACACCAGTATTACAAATGTTATATGGTAGGTGGGGACCCTTTTACAGATTTTACATATACATTAGTGCTCATTAAGGGGATGGTGATTTTGGTCGTGACACATGTCACGCCCTAGTTTTGCAGTGTAGATGGCTGCCATAGGAGTGAATGGGATGTCACAGCGTGACTCACGTGTGCTGCGACACACTTATTGGAAAAAAAATCCAACTGCTGGATTTTTGGGGAATTGCATGTCGTGGTTGCAGCATATGTGCAAACTTCGCTACTGCAGCGAGCCGGACCGCAGGGGCATGCGTGAGCGTTGGGGATATGTCACAGTGTCTAATGGCGTTGCTGGTGGTAATACTACTCACGGTTTGGTGACTCCTGGGCCGGCGTGCAGTTGCGTGGGAGGAAGGACACCATTTCCTCCGGGGCACCTCTGGTCCACAGGAACACTGCCGGATGGTGAGGTGAGGGGCCCTTGATGGTGTTGGGTATTTTAAGGTGTCTGTCGGCAGAGTCCTGGATAGTTGTGACGCCAGTGTCTTAGGCTACTTTCACACTAGCGTTAGTATGGATCCGGCGGGTGAAGGGACCCGCCGGATCCGTACTGAATAATACAACCTTGTGGATCCGTAATTCCGGATCCGGTTGTATTATCTTTAGCATCTTTTAAACGGATCCGGAATAACCTCTATTGGAAGTCAATGGAGGACGGATCCGTTTACAAGTGTGTCCACACCAAACGGATCCGTCCCCATTGACTTGCATTGGGGGTCATTCCGGATCCGTTTAGGTGCGGATAACTAGTACGGAGAGCAAACCGCAGCATGTTGCGGTTTGCTCTCCGGTCTGAAGACGGAACGGAATGCTTTCAGGAGCATTACGTTGTCTTCAGTTCAGTTTTGTCCCCATTAACAATGAATGGGGACAGAACTGAAGCGTTTTATTCCGGTATTGAGCCCCTATGACGGAACTCAATACTGGAATTCCAAAACGCTAGTGTGAAAGTAGCCTAGCTAGACACAAAGTTTATAGCAGCAATAAAGAGGAGGCAGCTTTAGTGAACACAGTAGAAAACGTTTACTTTTGCCTTGAGATAGTTAGGTTTCAAGATAGTTTACAATCCAATTCATTCTACAGAGGATGATGTTAATGATGCCACAGGAATCCTTATACAGGCTGGTTCAGTTCAGATAGCATTTAATCAAGGTTCCTGTGATAATTCCTATTTCTCCTTCCCATTCCAGAGCCAGTTCTGGCTCTGGATACACTTTAGGCTCCATTCACACGTCCTGTTTTTCTTTCCTGATTCGATCCTGATCCTGATCTGGATCCATTCATTTCAATGGGTCCTGAAAAAATCAGGATCGAATCAGGAAAGAAAAACAGGACGTGTGAATGGAGCCTTAGTATTAGAGAATAGCACTCCCTCAGGGCGGTCCCCTGTACGGCAGGAATTAGTACTTCTGCTCCATTGTTTTCTGGGTGCATGAAACATAGACAAGTCCACACTTCCCGAAGGGTTAAAAGGTGGATACTAGTACAACTCGACGTCTCTAGCTGTATAAAGATGTGTGCAGGTGCTAGAAGCTATATCCTGTGCACACTGGTGCCAGCAAAATCCATAAAGCATGCAATCAGCCTTTTACCTAAGCTGGTCTTCCTTGATCCAGTTCAAAGCACAGTTTCTGGTGGCTAGTGTCGTAAGTATCAGGAATAAGTCTGACTTGGCCAGGGTCAGGCACATCTGACAGCCTCAGGATGGAAGGTTCTCTCTCCTGCTGCACTAAACTTAAAGGGGTATTCCCATCTCACAAATGTAGTTTGTATAGTTAGATATAGCCATACCAATATTATTACTAATAGAATGTATTTATATAAAATGTACCGTTTAGAAGATTTCCCTATTTGTATATCCATTGTCCCACACACATCAGTCAGGCCGTTGCCCCTGGTTACAACCAACTTGGCTGTGTAGTAGTGGTGGCCGGCTTGCTCTTGTTCAAACCCGCTCTGAGGTAACTGCTGTATTGTGAACGCACATTGTATGAGAATGCGGAGACACATCTTAGGGTTCTTTCACATCTGGTCAAGATCCAACAGGATCCGTTTCTCTGCGTTTTGGAAGTGCAAACAAAAATGTTACAACCTTAAGATGTGTCTCCGAATGCTCATGTAATGTGCGTTCACAATACAGCAGTTACCTCAGAGCGGGTTTGAACAACAGCAAGCTGACCACCACTACTACAAGGCCTCGGTGCTCGTAACTAGGGGCAACAGCCTGACTGATGTGTGTGGGACAATGGAAATACAAATAGGGAAATCTTCTAAACAGTACATTTTATATAAATACATTCTATTAGTAATAATATTGGTATGGCTATATCTAACTATACAAACTACATTTGTGAGATGGGAATACCCCTTTAAGTTACTCCTCTCTCTTCTCTTACTGAGTCATGACTGCACTTACTTCCTCACTGAACTCTCAACTCCCAACTCTCTGGTTCTAACCAGGTCACATGGTCATACACTATTACATAGCACCACATAGTGGTGAAACATCCAGATAGTTTACTCAGCCTATACAGGTCCTGCAGCAGACAAGAATATACATATAATATTACATATGACATGGCTATTGTAAATAGAAATACAGACATTTTGCTGTGTCCCTTTTCACACATAAGTGGGACACTGCACCACCACCCCATTCATTTCTATGACATCCCTGCTTACACTGCTATACTTGGATGCAACATGTGCCGCTCCCAAAATCGCTGTGTGGCTGTACCCTAAATTATCCCACAGCCCAAATGACAAGGTCTATCCATAGCCGTGGGTATAAAGTCACAGTGCATTACTTTACAGACCGCACTTAGCAAACCTAACACTAGATGGCAGCAGTTACACATGTAAAGCCATAGTGAGCTGCGACTGTTTACTCAGCGAAAAATTAAATTTGCGTTTCTCCACTTTCTTGATGTTTGAGGTTTCCTGGCAAGTCTTTCCTTGTAAAATTAAATTTCACAGGCGGCTTAACAGCATGTGGATATCTAATATATAAGGATTACATCACTCACATGAAGTATTGGAAATCTGTGAGCTGGAAACTATTAAGATGCCAGAAAAATGACGAGTCCTCTGTGATGTGGACACAATAGCGGCTCGCCCAACAATAGGAGTCACCTTGTTTTCTCAGCAGGAAAAATAAGTGATCCCCCCCCCCCCCAAACTGTGTGTGGAGGGATGACATCAAATTTTTCATATTTAGTACTATCTGTGTCTACATTGTATACATGGACACACAGGGAGGCAGTACTATCTGTGTCTACATTGTATACATGGACACACAGGGAGGCAGTACTATCTGTGTCTACATTGTATACATGGACACACAGGGAGACAGTACTATCTGTGTCTACATTATATACATGGACACACAGGGAGACAGTACTATCTGTGTCTACATTATTTACAAGGACATACAGGGAGACAGTACTATCTGTGTCTACATTGTATACATGGACACACAGGGAGGCAGTACTATCTGTGTCTACATTGTATACATGGACACACAGGGAGACAGTACTATCTGTGTCTACATTGTATACATGGACACACAGGGAGCCAGTACTATCTGTGTCTACATTATATACATGGACACACAGGGAGACAGTACTATCTGTGTCTACATTATTTACATGGACACACAGGGAGGCAGTACTATCTGTGTCTACATTGTATACATGGACACACAGGGAGGCAGTACTATCTGTGTCTACATTATTTACATGGACACACAGAGAGGCAGTACTATCTGTGTCTACATTATTTACAAGGACATACAGGGAGGCAGTACTATCTGTGTCTACATTGTATACATGGACACACAGGGAGGCAGTACTATCTGTGTCTACATTATTTACAAGGACATACAGGGAGGCAGTACTATCTGTATCTAAAGGGAGGTAACAAAATATACTGTATGATTATACAATGTTGCAGGCAATTGGATATCTATGACACGTGGAACGGTTGGTGGCGGTTTACTACAGCAGTTTGGTTGCTGTAAAGCAATAGTGATATTACTGCCTGGGTATCCTGAAGTCCATTGGCCTTTCCACTTAGTGCACTTTTCCTCTGTAGGACCCGGTGCTGTTCTCTGGGACACTGAGGATGAATTTGGACCCGTTTGATCAGTACACGGATGAAGAAGTCTGGAAAGCTCTTGAACTCTCTCACCTCAAGCCATATGTAGAAGAGCTGCAGGAAAAGCTCTTCTATGAAGTAAGTGAAGGAGGAGAGAACCTAAGGTAAGAGAACAGCCATGCTGAGGAGTCTCCTATCTTGTGTTGATCCCCGCAGGCTCCTTATGACAGACAAATCTTAAGACACAAGTTACTCCCTACCCCCCCTTGGTTAAATGACATTTGTTAAGACACTTTGTATTTTTTGTGATTTGTTGATTTTACAGATTTTGTGATTTTTACCAAATTCTGCACATCTTCACATTCGCACTTTGTCATGTTTTTGCTTCTACTTTTAATCAACTATAGTCCAAATTGTGTCCCATTTTCATTGAAAAATTGAATTTGTAAACTTGTATATTGTCTTGCATTTCCCTCACAAATGTTGTTGTGTGCAGTGTCGGGCAGAGGCAGCTGGTGTGTCTGGCTCGAGCGCTACTTCGTAAATCCAAGATCCTCATTCTGGATGAAGCCACGGCCGCCGTGGACCTGGAGACGGATAATTTAATCCAGAGGACCATCCGCAGTGAATTTGCAGACTGCACAGTGTTGACCATTGCACATCGGCTGCACACCATCATGGACAGTAACAAGTGAGGACACTTCTTTTTACTCCTTCTCCTTAGGCACCAGGGGTGCACCTAGACTTTCTTCTACCTGAGGTGAAAACTGAAACAGCACCCCCCCTCCCCAATTTCTTAGCCTAACCCCTTCCCTTCAGCCCATGGCCCTTCAGCTGCCCCCTCTTGCCCCTACCTGGTGCTGCCTGAGGCAATCGCCTCACTGGTGGTGCTCCCCTGTTAGGCACAATCATGTCAGACACTGGGCAGCATAGGTAGTAGTCCAGAGTCAAAGCTGACAACCTCGGTAGTCACATTTTAAGTCTACCTTCTCAATTCTTTGTGTTCTACCCATTTTCATACTGTCCCCTATGTACAGTAAAAGAAAACATACTTCAATGAGTAAGTACATTAAAGGCAGACTATGTAACCCAGGGTTGGTACACGATGTAGCCCATTCTACTCAAGAGTCTTACTAGAAGTCCTAGTTTCATCTTAGAAAATCATGGACACTTCTAGGTTCTAAAACAACTATATTATATGACAAATGTAAAATGGATTCTGTAAGTAAAAAATGAACAATACAGCTGCAGGAATTCATAGTGTTTTTGTCTTTTTCGTTTGCAGGGTCATGGTGTTAGACGCTGGAAAGATAATAGAATATGGTAGTCCAGAAGACCTCCTGGTGAGCAAAGGACATTTTGCCTCTATGGCCAGAGATGCTGGGATTGAAGACACCAACACCACATCACTATGAGGTCTGGAGGATGTAAACGTATTTGATGAGACCTCAGCCCGGACTCTCTTAGGACTCTCTGAGCATTGACTGCTGCCAACCCAAGACAAGTCGTGAAGCACTGTGAACTTTGGGAAAAAGATTCTGAGCAGTGGAGGGTTATGTTGTTGATTGGAAAGTGGATTATAAGCTAAGATGACCAATCTAGTGTGATGTCATTGAATTTATAGTAAGAAGTGAATATATGGTAATAATTATGTGTCTGGAGCACTGTCCATACGGCTTCATCATACCTTCTCTGTAAAAGTCTTGGGTACTTTGGCGGAACATGACATATTTAAATCCTGCGTCTTTGAGACAATTTTTTTTTAAAATGTGATCTCTTAGAAATTGACTTCAACTGTGAAGCCAGGGTAGGCGTGGATACGAGCATCATACTTATTTATCTTGTGAAGTGTAGGAGGATATCCTGGTCGTTGTATCTCAAAAACTTTGCTATAAATGTTCATGGAGGTGCCCCAGGACGGATCCTCTGTGTGGAAATGTAATGGGAATCTTCTACTACATGTATGGTGGAGAAGCTGCCATGGCCAAGTGTTGTCACCAAGAGCTTTTCCAAGAACTTTTGCAGGTCACAGCCTTCTGTGTCTTTGGGTATGCCAACACACAAGTTTCAGCAGTAGATTCTTTTCTCCTGGTCTTCCATATGATGGTGAAGAGCAACCAGGCAACAATGGGCTGCAAAAAGTTGAGATTCTAGTTGTGGCATCCAGTCATCCAGGGAACTAATTTTTTTTCTTCTGCTTCAGTGCCCCTTTTTTTGTATGTTGGGTTATCATGGCAAATAAGGCAGATGTCCACTTGCATCAATCTAAGATGTTAAGGTCACTTGACTCTGGTAGGTAGCCAACAGAGTTTCTGTGTGCCGCTCTGTGACTCACTGGTGAAATTGTCTTGGACATGGGATTTGCTGGTTTAAGGAGATTCATCTTAATTTGTCCAACTTCTCATCAGTATCATACGGTTTATTTTGCTATGAGGTGTTTGAATTTTCTTTTGAAGGCATGACGGATATACTGTAGGTGGTGTGATACCGTAGGTACATCCAATTGTCCAATGGGTAGTATTCAGCACAGGGAGTTGTAGTTTGCGACGGGTGCAGAGCCACAACTTGGAGATCACTGCCTCTAATAACTATTATCTTCTCATTTCTACATAATTTTGTAACTTACATATGACTTGTGTAACAATGAACCGTCTTACTGTGTCATTGTGGTTTACTTTGTATTTATGTAAATATTAAACACATTTAAAATTGAATACTGGAACGTAATTGGAGTTTGTCACCAGACAGAGCATCTAAATGATTGTCAGTTAGAAACCCCCTTTTAGGCACGTGTGCAGGGTCCCCAACTATTAGCCAGAGTGAAGAGCAGCTACAAAGAGTGTCTCTTGCTCTGGAGGACCTGTTATGTCCATTGATTAAAAAAAACAGCTCAGTTATTCAATTGCGAAGGTGTAATGCCTCATTTCTCCTCCGGTGGTGCTGCAGGGAAAGGGTACATTTGTTGCTGGTCCTCTCTCCATAGATCACAGATGATTGTTGAGGGTCAAGCAGCAGGACATCCTGTAACAAGCTTATCATTGTGTGCCAAAATGGGATTGTCCAAACCAATGACTTTAATGTTAACACAGCCACAACTGTACAGTTCCCAGCTCCTGTGTTGGGGGAGGTTATGCTCATGTTATCTTGTACTTATTATTCACAAGCTTTGCCAGCAGAATCTATGTGGGTCCTGCCTAGATTTAGGTAGGACTATACTATAAAGATACCATAAGGCATCTGAGGGAACATGGTATATGGATTTCAAAAGAGAACTAATTGGAATCATTTAATATTACATAGTAGTTGGAAAAAAAATCCAAATAAGGTGGAATTTGGGAAAAAAATGTAATTCCACCACAGCTTTATGGGTTTTGTTTTTACAGCGTTCACTATACGGTAAAACTGACTTGTGCTCTTCATTCTCCAGGTCAGTACGATTACAGCAATACTATAAATGTGTAGTTTTTCTTGCGTTTAATACAGAAAAAAAGAAAAACTTGAAAAATATTTTTTTTCTTTTCATCGCCATTTTCTGACCCAAAGAACTTTTTATAGTAATGTCTATGGAGATGTGTGGGGGCTCATTTTATGTGGGCCGAACTGTACTTTTTGTTAATACCATTTTCGGGTGTGTGTGACTTTTTGATCGCTCTTAGTCAATTTTTTGGGGGGTATGTGAAGTGATGAAAAAACGGCGAATCGACCATTTTTTTTTTCCATTATGCCATTTACCGTATGGGATAATGTAAAAAAAAATTATTTTAATAGTACAGGCGTTTTTGCATGCCTATGATTTTTTAAAAAAATTTTTTTATTGAAGTATTTTTATTTTGGGCAATATGATCTTGTAATATGACTCTGATCATTACCTTACTAGAACTATGATGCACTCCTCAGCCTAAATAAATGGGGGATCACGTGGATCACTTCAGGGATCATACATATGGCACATAATCATAGCCTGGTTACTACCCATAATGTACGCAGTCAAGTGCCCAAGGCGGCCTGATTGCACAACCCGTGTACATTTTGGGTAGTAGCTGGGCCAGCCACTTATTTAGGCTAGGGAGATCATCGCAGTCCAGAGCAACGGGGCATTGCCATTACTTCTAGAGTCTCATAGCTCTCTGCAACCGCCGCACACTCTCCACTTTGACAGGACCAGGTGTAATGATGTTTACACTGCCTGACCCTGTCAATCACAGTGGAGAGGATGCGGCAGTTGCAGAGAGAGCAGAGCCTGTAGGTGTAATGGTAACGCCCCCGTTGCTCCTAGAGGCTCATTTACATATATTAAAACATCATTTTTCTCAGCAATGTGGACACATATGAACATGAGACCAACACAGATGTCTTCAGCCGCCAAGAGCACATGTAACAGGTCAGCCCGTGTCATAGGTACAAATCTGCTGACAGATGTACTTTAAACACACATTCATAGGCTCTGTTTTTCATTATTGAGCTTATGCACTGGGGTCTGCAGCCTTCTGGCCCGAGTATACAATATCCCCTGACGTTTGTTTGGTTCCTCCCACACACTTTTTTCAGGTACTGGGTCTCCTGGAAAGTAATGTGTATTAACCTGCCCCAAAGCTAGTGCCCTCTTTGCCCTAAATAAGCACAGTCTCACCTTCGGTTACTTGCTACCAACATGGATGCTGTGCCCTTGCAACGTGCTTTCCATCACCTCGGGCACCGCTCACAGGAGCTGAACTGAAGAATACTGCAACCTCTCTACCAATATCACATCTCTGTAACACCATCCTTCTCTGCACGCTTCACTAAGACGCTACCTCTGTCAGGCCCTTTGTTTGGGAATCATTCCATACCTCCCATCTACTGCTCTTCTCAGTACAGGTGACTTCTGCCTACCATGTGGCTTAGCCACGCACTGTCTCACTTCCGGTCAACAACCTTTTTATATAGCCTTTTCTGTCTATGGAGCTACAGTGGCATCTAGTGACAACAGTTAATATTGGAGATATGTATTCAATGCATTTGATAACATACAGCAGGGCTGGCCAACCTGAGGCTCTCCAGCTGTTGTAAAACTACAACTCCCACCATGCCCTGCTGTAGGATGATAGCTGTAGGCAGATTGGGCATGCTGGGAGTTGTAGTTTTGCAACAGCTGGAGAGCCGCCGGTTGGCCAGCCCTGACATACAGTATAAATCAAACTAAAAGAAGGAAAGCTGTGAACATGGGAGAATACTGCCATTTGGGTAATGGGTAGCAAGGCTTACCTTCCCTATATTACAGACTTAAAACGATGTCCTGGTTGAAGAAAAAAGTTCACATTAACTGAGGAACAAACCATTACATGGTGTCCTTTTCATTTTTGAAATGCAGATTCGCTGATCGCAAGACTTTTTTTTTTTGTTTAAAGCGGCTCTGTCATCCGGATCAACCCTATACAGCCTGGTAGGGTTAAAACGATACCTGTCTTATGTCTGTAGGTAATAGCATTGTGGAGAAATTTGAACTTTAATAAATATGATAATGAGCTGTTGGAGCACCAGGAGGTGGGATTATGTGGTTCGAGCACCGTTCCAGCGACGCCTCTGGTGCTCCATACTGACACCACTCTCCTTCAAATCACCCTCCCCCCTTTAGATTGACAGCCAGCGCATTCGCTCTAAAAAACGATGCATGCGCACAACATCTTTGGTTTCATCCTGAAGAGCGAAGATACATACAGGTTTTATTTATATGTTACTTTTGTGCCATGGATTGTCAAACTTGGATGCCCTGTGGGCCATCACAGCGTCGGACTTGCTACCGCGCCGCCACGCTACTATGTGGCGCTACCTACCTGCTCTTGTGTATTAGTAACTTTCCTGTTCCTGATGAAGTGTGGCGCTATAGACTACACAGAAACGCGTCAAACGGGAGGATAGCTGAGTGGGGTCAGCAACTACATATGGCATAACTTGTAAGTGGTAATCTACATATAGCACGGTGAATACACACCGTAGATGCTTGGTAGATACCACAGTTATGCTTTGATAGCCCTTTCAGACTATCATATTAGCGGTATTTATCGCTCTCCCTTACCTTGGAGGTGGCGATACTCTTTTGTGTATCTAGTATGGTACAGTAGTGATCCACCTTAGCCCTACATTTAGCTGTTTCTAGACTACCCTGATATTTGGGTGTCCCTTTATGGCTTGAGATAATATTTGCCAATAGGGAACATATACATATCGTACACACCCACAGGGACCTTCTAAAACAGAAGTCTGATAAGTAATAAGACATAGACTTTTAAGTGTTTTTGAATAAAGAATTATTATTTTATTTTAACGTTCTATTCAGACTTAGTTGTATTTATATTCAGGAACGTTCACAAGTGATACATTGATTAGTTTATTTCTGCGGTGTTTATGCAGAAAATACACCTTATTTGTACTTCTAACCCTTGATGCCCATGGTTTGTGTCACTGACGACCTCGCCCACCATGACAGATCCCGAAAATCCGTACATACAAAACAATGTCTGGTAACTGTGCCATCTAGTCGGCCAACCACACTTACCACCGCCAAGCCGCTATTTCTATAGGAATTTGAAGGAGTAACGTGTACAATGAGATATAAAAATGAACAACAATATGTAATGTCAGAAGCTTAAAGAATTAATAGACCATCCAGTTTTCAGGAACCAAAGCTCCAACTCCGTAATATACTAATGTCAGCCGCAGGATAGAACTTAAAGGAGTTGTCTCACTTCAGTAAGTGGCATTTATCATGTAGAGAAAGTTAATACAAGGCACTTACTAAAATATTATTACCCATATTGCTTCCTTTGCTGGCTGGACTCATTTTTCTATCACATTATACAATGCTCGTTTCCATGGTTACAGACCACCCTGCAATCCATCAGTGGTGGTCGTGCTTGCACAATATAGGAAAAAGCACCACCCTATGTGAGCTCCCATAGTCCTGCCCACCAGAGAGGCTGATGCTTTTTCCTATAGTGTGGAAGCACGACGACTACTGATGGATTACATGGTGGTCGTAACCATGGAAACAAACAGTGTATAATGTGCTGGAAAAATGAATCCAGCCAGCAAAGGAGGTAATATGGACAATCACAATACATTAGTAAGTAGCTTGCATTAACTTTCTCTACATGATAAATGCCACTTACTGAAGTGAGACAACCCCTTTAAGGTCCCATTGGAAATGTCCATGTAGACATTAATATGGGAATTAATGGGATGAGTAGACAAATGAATTATGGTTCATGGCCAAGTATGTCACGTTCTGGGCAACAGGTATGGAAAGAAGTTCATGGACCACATCCAAAATAAAAGCAAGTGTGATCCTGAGCAGCCACCAGTTGTGGTCCTGAAGGCCACATCTTTTATCTATGAGCAGTCATTCATTACTTGTGGTTAAGAAGACTTTTGGGTCATACTGTTATTGCCTCATTGTCATGTACCTTCCAGTATGGTAAATCTCAAAGGGGACATTTTAAATTGACACAATAAAAGGTCCAAATATAAAGCTATTGGATAAACAAATAATGGTATCCGAACTTGGTTTTAATGCAATTGCTGTGGTTTTGTGATGTGGTTATTGGCCATGCCGGTTATACAAATCATCACATCACAAAATTGCAGCTAATCCAGTAAAACTGAGTACGGCCTAAATGCCTTTTATAATGAACTAGCAGGGGTATATTTAATCTATTTCATTTAAAGGGAACCTGTCATCAACTTTATGCTGACTGTACTGAGGGCAGCATAAATTAGTGACATAAATGCTGATTTCATCGGTGTGTCTCTCTTGAGCTAAAAGTAAGTGGTTGCTGAGAACCAACATCACAAACATTGCAGCCCAGGCCTAGAAAACAGTCAAATCTACCTCAGAAGAGTCCTGGTTATTCATAATCTCCTGCTCTCCCTGCCCATCTGCTGATGACTGGCAGTTCTCTCCTAGAGAGAAAGGGAGAAAAATAGGTAGAAGCCTGTCAGTCATCATCAGGGAGAGCAGGAATTCATGAATAACCAGGACTATTCTCATGAGGATTTGACTCTTTTCCAGGCCTAATATGCAATGTTTGTGATGTTGGTTCTCGGCAACCACATACTTTTAACTTATAAATGACAGACCGCTGAAATCAGCTGTCTCTACTTTATTCTGCTGTTAGTACGGGTAGCATAAGGCCCCTTTCACACGGGCGATGTTTCCGCGCGGGTGCAATACGTGATGCGAACGCATTGCACCCGCACTGAATCCTGACCCATTCATTTCAATGGGGCTTTTCACATGAGCTATGTTTTTCACGCAGCAGTTCGCCGTTGCGTGAAAATCGCAGCATGTTCTATATTCTGCGTTTTTCACGCAGCCCTGGCCCCATTGAAGTGAATGGGGCTGCATGAATAAAGCATTGCATCCGCACACAAGTGCGGATGCAATGCGTGATTCACTGATGGTTGCTAATAGATGTTGTTTGTAAACATTGTTTTTTTTCACGCGCGTGAAAAACGCATTGAAACGCTTCGCACCCGCGCGGAAAAAACTGAACGAACGTACGCAATCGCAGTCAAAACTGACTGTGATTGCGTGCGGATTGGTGCGGATGCGTGCGGATTTTCCTGAACGCATCCGGACCAAATCCGGACACGCTCGTGTGAAAGAGGCCTAAAGGTGATGACAGGTTCCCTTTAATGTTTGTGTGTGTCATTAAAAGATATCGACAGTATCGCCCATAACAGTAACCTCTACAGTACCCTGCCCCCTTAACAGTGAACTCCACAGCCCCCCATCCCTTAACAGTGACCCCCCTACAGTGCCCCGCCTCCTTAAAATGGGAACTCCATAGCAGCACATCCCCTTAACTTTGACTTTCACAGCACTCCACTCCCTTAACAGAGACCTCCACAACACCCGTCCCTTTAAGAGTGACTGCCACAGTACCCCGTTCCCTTAACAGTGACCTCACAGTACCCTCCTGCCTTAACAGTGACCTCCACAGCAGCTGCCCCTTTAATAGTGGCCCCTGCCCCTTTAACAGTGACCTCCACAGCAGCTGCCCCTTAAATACTGGCCCCTGCCCCCTTAACAATGACCTCCACAGCAGCTGCCCCTTTAATACTGGTCCCTGCCCCCTTAACAGTGACCTATACAGCACCCTACCCCTTTAAGGCTAGGGCCACACGACGACATGTGTCGCACGACATTTTGTCGTACCAATGTCGCGAAACTATTTTTATAATGATAGGCTATGGTGTTGCACTGCGTCTGCGACATGTCAGTGGCAAAAAATCCATCCAAGATTGGATTTTTCTGCGACTATCGCGTCGCAGTCGCAGCATGTCACAGTGCATCACCATAGGCTATAGTTAGGTCATTGTGTAGCCCTAGCCTGTGACTGACCTACAGCAGTGAAGAAAAATGGCTGGGTTGTCATGGAAACCTGGAGTAAAACTGTGTGCATGTGACCGTGTGTAAGAAGCAGGCTGCGCCAAGGCCTGTGGGAGGTAAGCACTGAATTGTGTTTCAGGAAACTATTTACCTGAGATCCTCAGCTGGCTGCTAATTACCTCTCATTACCAGCCTGTTTACTACACAGAGCGAAAACCTATTTCCCAAGTCTTTCTTGTTCTCGCCCACCTTCCTCTGCTCCTTTAAAGCTGACCTATAGCAGTGAAGAAAAATGGCTGGGTTGTTATGGAAACCTGCATTAAAACTGTGTGTATGTGGACAGTAAGGGCCTGCGAGCTTCTATTGGCTGATAAGGGACATGTGACCGTGTGTATGGCAGATGGGATAGAAAGAGAGAGACTTGCAGGCTTTTATTGGCTAATGCAGGTTATTTTTTGGGATTATCTCAGAAACGGTACATCCTACAGAGCTGAGACACGGTCTAAAACCTTCCCGGACACCTGATATACCTGTGTGCTAAATGTGGTGCAGATCGGTCCAGTCGTTTGGTTGCACATAAAGACCAGACAGATAGAAACTCATTTATATATATATATGAGATTTTGACTGTGTGGTTAAAAACATTTCATCTGAATATACCATTGCACACCTGGCAGTAAAATATTAACCTAATGCACAAGTCCAAAGGCATCTCCATCAATGGATGGCGCACACTATAATAAGAAAAATCATAGCACACATCATCCAGCCCTGATTCTTTCAAGTGAGATGGTCTGCATGAAAAACAGTTTCTATGAACCATGTTCACAGATTGGAGCACTGACTAGTTTAACATCACTTATCTGAATGAGCCCTAACTCTTGGTAGCTGTATGGCCATCTTTATATTTGTTGGCCGCAGTGTTTTTTTTTGTATTTTTTTAGTTACACTGAGAAGCTTTACTGCTTTGGTGTGGATTATGGAATAGTGTGCTGTGTGACAGACAGATAAATCCTCTCTGCCAGCTGGCAATGTACATATAGATCATATACTAGTTTCATCTTTCTCCGTATCTGACTGCGCTGATGTTTCCTTATCACGTAGTTTGTTAATTGCAGCACTGAATCAGGTTGCTTAACCCTTCCTGAAGAGATAACTGTTACATTAGCTATAGTTGAGTAGTGTAAGAGTTAACACTCCTGTAGCTACAATAAACTAAAGTTATCGATAAGGAGACATGACATTTTATCATGTAACCTGCCATTTTCATGATGAAGTTATCATTGGACTATTGCTTAAAGGGGTATTCCCATCTCACAAATGTAGTTTGTATAGTTAGATATAGCCATACCAATATTATTACTAATAGAATGTATTTATATAAAATGTACAGTTTAGAAGATTTGCCTATTTGTATTTCCATTGTCCCACACACATCAGTCAGGCCGTTGCCCCTGGTTACGGCCACTGCGGCCATGTAGTAGTGGTGGTCAGCTTGCTCTTGTTCAATCCCGCTCTGAGGTAACTGCTGTATTGTGAATGCACATTACATGACCATGCGGAGACACATCTTAGGGTTGTAGCATTTTTGTCTGCGCTTCCAAAACACAGAGAAACGGATCCTGTTCCAAGATCAATTCATCTCTATGGAGCAGGATCCGTTTTGGACTGGTGGCGTCTAAAACGCAGATGTGAAAGTACCTAAGATGTGTCTCCGCATGCTCACGCAATGTGTGTTCACAATACAGAAGTTACCTCAGAGCGGGTTTGAAAAGGAACAAGCCGGCCACCACTACTACATGGCAGCGGTGGCCGTAACTAGGGGCAACAGCCTGACTGATGCGTGTGGGACAATGGATATACAAATAGGGAAATCTTCTAAACGGTACATTTTATATAAATACATTCTATTAGTAATAATATTGGTATGGCTATATCTAATTATACAAACTACATTTGTGAGATGGGAATACCCCTTTAATGGCTCATTCAGATGGCCGTATGTTGTCTGCAAAAATGCAGATCCGTTTTTTTTTCGCGGATTACATACTGACCCATTTACTTCTATGGGCCCTTTTTTTCCATTCCATGGCTTCGCGAAACAAATGAAACATGTCCTATACTTGTTAGTGAAAATCAGGACATAGCCCCATTGAAGTCTATGGGTCCATAAAAAAACTGAATGCTATCCGTTTTTTTGCGGATATGTTGAACTGTCCGCAAAAAAACGGATCCATATTTTTGCGGACATCATACGGCCGTCTGAATGAGCCCTAAGATGGAGTTATCTAAGAACTGTGAGAAGACATCTGGAAAAAAGGAAGATAGCTCCAAAGGAAAGCGTGGAGGGACATAATCCAGAGCATTTAAAGGAACCACTGGAAAGCCAACTGAAATTTTAGGAACCAAGAATTGCCCCACAATAATGAATCTGTAAAAAAAAAATGTAAAAAAAAAATGATGGATTTGCTGTCTTCTTCTATTATCCCCTGCAGAAAATGTACAGCCAGTGGTCACAAGTCACTCTGGGACATGTCACCGCTGAGGCATGTGAATGACTGCAACAGTGCACATGACCACAGATGGGATGTCACACTTCTGGTCAACCAGAGACGAGAGCAAGGAGGAGGGGACCCTGAAATCGCTGATTTCTTTTCCATCCCCGCCCCCAAAAAAGTAATAAAAGTACTAAAGTTTATATACTCCAAAATGGTGCCAATAAAAACTAAAACCAGCACCCTGACCCCCCCCCCCTCTCCCCAAAAAGGCCCTCCTACATTAGATTTATGTTATGGCTCTTAGAATGAAATGAAATCGCTCTGCCTTGAGGACCAAAATCAGACATTCCTTAAAGGGACCATCTGAGGTCGGGAACCCCTTTTATATTTCCAGCAGGGTGCAGGGATTAAAGACTCGCTTGTCACTGGTACTACCTTTTCAGCACCAAGATCCATTTTCATCCTGCCTGCACGTCACTGCTGAGGCGATTGGCCAACGGTGGTGACGTTCAAGTAGATCTGACGCTTCCAGTTGAGGGAGGACGAGATGCAGAGAAGAAGAGAGCTCAGTTCTGGAACTGAAGTGCTGGTGACAGATGAGTCCAAGAGCCCCTTTAAGAGGTTTTCAAAAAGCTAATATCAATAAAGTAAACAAAAAAGGTCATGTTTTTGTGGCACTGGTCAATGTCAGGAACTATCAGTTAAAATCTATCGAAGCTGGGAATTTTTATTATTGTTTTTTTTATGGGAAGGTGTTATCCAGGAGAAGCAGAATTTTTGATATTGGAGGACAATAGTATTATAATATCTAAAAAGAAAAAGCCACCAGAGGGGACCAGATTATTAAAGGTCATTAATGTCGCCTGATCCTGGCAATTTCAACCAGATTGGATGACCACCTAACATGTATGGGGATGTCCCAATTCACGATGGTAGATGTCAAGGAAATGATTGGCCTTGATGTCTAATGTTTATTCACCTCTCTCCAATGGAGAACACATGCACATTCAACCAAGCCAATGATGCATGTGTATGGGAGGACAGAAGGAGTAATGTTTCAGCATAATGGTACAATATATAAGGTGTATGGTCCTTTAGTGGTGTATGACTGGGGCAGGTGATAGTAAACTAGCTATTTATGAAGAAGCGATAAGAGTTATTACTTTCCCTCTCTAATTATTAACAGGTGAATGACTTGCCCCTTACACTGTATCTGAACATTGGACCTCAAAGCCCTGCCTCCTATTCATAATGGCAGCCGCTCTGTATGGATGACATTGCAGATCTAAGGAGTAGATTTAATTGCTTACTCATTTTACGGATTTTAAGCATGTGATGTCACAATGTGTGGTAAAACTGGTAAAAATCGAGACCTTTTCAGACAAAACTAGACTTGGCTCCGTGTCACAGTACAGTTCCCGTGTAGAGGTGGCCACTGGGTTTCAGAAGATCGACCTACTGAAAGGTCTGCGCAGAAAGGAAAAATTCTCTGGCAGCAGGCAGGGAGGTCCCTGGGCAGAACGTCATTCTGTGTTGAGCTGATGATGAGGGTGGATGGGTCTTTGGCAGTGTCTCAAAAAAAATTATTTTAGATTATACAGAGGCACAAGCAAGCATCAATTCTAGTGTAACAGGGAAAGTGTAGGGAAAGAATAGAAATAAATAATTTATTATATTAATTTTAGAGGCTTTGAGTAGGGAAAACATTGAGGGAGTGAGGGGCTGGGCACACTGCTTAATACAGCCTTTTTCATTTAAGAGACATTTTTTTAAATCTGCAAAGGCTTTATGCCAGCACAGCACCTAATGGCATTCTGCTGCTAAGCAATTACATTTTTTTGCATCTGTACATGTTATTAAAATCATTGCATAATAGCAAAAGAATTTTACAGAGTTATCCAGCAGTCAGAAAGACCGAATAGAGTGGCCTAGCCTCAGTGGAGATCATACTTGCCTGGTCCCCACTGCTGGGTTCAGTGTTTAATGCACTCAGACCGGCTCAACATCCTTTTATGGTGGGACACATTATTGCTGCAGCCAGTCACAGGCCACAGCGGTGACCTGCTCCCTTTGCATCATGACAACTGGTCGGCAGAAAGAGGAAGAACAGGAGTGTCAGACACTGAACCCAGCGGTGGGGACTAGGTAAGTATGATCTGAAATAAAAATTTAGCATAGCCACTGAGTAATTCAATAAAATCTAACTGTATAGTGCCACCTACTGTTTGTATTTCCTTTGTTTCTCTGTCCACCTTACATTTGTTGGTTGGATGCGCATGCTCAGTTCTGTCCTTTAACTGCCGCCATCCATATCTACTGTTTGACATAAATCTAGCAATAGGAGCAATGAATCACGAGATCTCTGGATCCATGTGAGGTACAGACCTTCTCTATCCTTACCATATTTAATCATGGGATAACCAGGCAATCATTAGTGAGGGAGACTGGATAATCTTATTGCTATAGGTGGTCATTGTAAACCTTTAATAGGTACTGGAACTTGGGCCTCATGCACATGACTGTATTTTCGGTCTTCATTTTTTGCGGTTCTGATCCGAACTCATTCATTTCAATGGGACCGCAAAAGATGCGAACAGCACACAGTGTAGTAGTGTCCACATCCACATGTCTGTAACATGGCTCCGCAAAAAAGATAGAACATGTAATATTATTTTCCGTTTTCTAACAAAGGGCTGGACATGCGGAAGGGGAAACTGTGGGATGCAAATGGACAGTAATTTGCGGACCACAAATGGATACAGTCATGTGGATGAGGCCTTAGTATTACTAAGGTGTTCCCTGGTGCCACTGTTCTGAGCGTGCCAGTGTCAGCTGCTTGTGGGAGTGATCTAGGGCCATGTCCCGTTATGGCTCGGGGCTGCCACTGCTCCATGTATCCTATGGGTGTCAACATTACCACTGTGTTTGTATTTCTTCCCTGTTCAGTATGACAGGGGTTAACTGCCCCATGCTTGCTGTGTGTTTTTGTGTGCCTTGTAGGGGTTAATGTCTCCTTCTGTTCGTGTCTGTGCACCTACCTGTGGTTTTGGCTAATGAGCTCAGCTCTATGTTCTGTCCGTCCTGCTCCTTGACTGAGCAACAGTTTCTGTGGCTGCTGGTCTGTCTGTATGTCCAGTCTGCATGGTGTTCTTTGTTGTGTGGGTCCTGATCCTGGCTCAGTCCCTGCTGTATTTAGTCTGGGGAGCACATTTACAAAGACTGGTGTTTTCACGTTGGTCTTTGGGGCACATTTACAAAGACTGGTGTTTTCACGTTGGTCTTTGGGGCACATTTACAAAGACTGGTGTTTTCACGTTGGTCTCTGGGGCACATTTTTTGCACCTGTTTTTAGTCTAAAGATGCAGTTCTAGACAGTCTAATTTTTTTAGTTACATTTACTACGTAAATTTAGTCTATTTTGGAGGCTTTTGTGCCGACTATTTCGATTTAAAAAAAAAATAAAAATTTTTTAGACTAATTCAGAAGTTTTCAAACTTTTGCAACTTTTTTCTTAGCCCCTATTTATGTAGATGTGCTTTTTTTTGCTCCTGAATTTGCTGCACAGTCTAATTTCTACTCCACCCCTGGGCTGGTGAACTTTTCTTTGTCTGTTTTCAGTGGCGAGTTGTGAATTTTTATTTTTTGCATTAAAAGTCACACTTTCCAGGAGACATGCAAATTTTAGTTTTTTTTTATCTGGGCAGAGATGTGACTTTTTTCATGTGCAAATAAATTAGACCAGACTAGGTGAATATGAACTTGTCTAACTGAAAAACAACCACCAGAGGCCAGACTAATAACGATACCCCTAGTCTAATTCATCAACTGTGTTTATTTTTTTGAAATATATACTCGGAAAAGACAAATGAAATATGCCTTTCTAATTTTATGGCCGAAAACAAGGGTGCTTGATAAATGAGCCACTTTAGTTCCACTTGCTCTGCCGGAGGATTAGCCAAATTTATGAAGAGGTGTGCGCCTCATCATAAATTGGGCTAATCTGAGGGGCACATTTATCAAGCTAGCCTGTTCTAAGGTGTAAAATTAGGCGTATTTCATTCGGGTGTCTTTCTTTTGCCAAGTATTTATTTAAAGTCGTACAGCTGTTGATGAATTAGACTACGTGTAATTTTTATTAGTCTGACCTCGGGTAGTTGTTTTTCAGTTCGACAAGTTCATAGTCACTTGTGGCTCATGCACACAAACAGCGGGTCCACAATGTACGGCCATGTGCACTCCGTATTACGCAAGATACAGAGCGGTGCGTAGCGGAGGCACGGAGCAGAAACACTACGCTCTTCCAAGGGATTTCGTACTATTTTTTTGGCGGTGCGGATTGCAGACCCTTTCAAGTGAATGGGTCCGCACATGGCAGGTGCCGTGCATTGCGGACCACTATTTGTGGTCTGCGGCATGAGTCCTTAGATTCGTCTAAATCACTTGCGCGTGAAAAAAAAAAGTTGCATGTCTGCAGAGAAAAGTTGCATGTCTCCTGGAAAGTACCACTTTTAATGCAAAACAGATGAAGAAAAGTACACCAACCATAATTAGACTGTTTTTGCATCAAATTCAGATGCGAATCTACATAAACAGGTCGGAAAAAAGGCAAAAGAGGTTTAAAACCCTCCAAAACAGGCGCAATTTAAGCAGTAAATGCGACTAAAACAATACGACTGTTTAGAACAGTGTTTTTCCACCTATAGTAAATGTGCCCCCATAACTGCAATTTTTCCAAGCGCCGAATGTTCTATATTGTGTGTTTTTCACGCAGCTCTGGCTCCATAGAAGTGAATGGGGCTTGCGTGAAAAACTAAAGGTATCCAGATACAATGTGTTTTTCACTGATGGTTTCTAGGGGGATGTAGATTTTTATTCTATAGTTTTTCTTCACGCGCATGAAAATACCCACACTATACGGACAGGAAAACACACGCACACTGAAGGCAATCACAGACAAAACTGATTGAACGTGTGTGCAAAACCATTAGTTTGTTTTACCTGAACAGTTGCTGACACAATCCGTATTGCTTGTGTGAAAGAGAGCTTACAACAGGGATCAGCAACCTCCGGCACTCCAGCTGTGGTGAAACTACGACTCCCAGCATGCAACTTTGATTGGCTGTTCTCAGAACTCCCATAAAGTTGGATGGAGCATGCTGGGAGTTGTAGTTTCATAAAACCTGGAGTGTTGAAGGTTGCTGACCCCTGCCTTACAAGGTTTATCCAATATTACATAAGCATGGCAGCTGTCTTATCTAATACAATGCTACACCTGGGAAATTAAGTCAGTTCTCGGGAAATGAAATGCACAGAATACAAAGAACACAATTCTGGGAGGCGTCTTATGAGTCTCTTCATGACAAATATTAAGAAAATGGTTAACGTTTAACTCCATTGCGCCCTCCTAGGTCTCTACAGAACTGACATGTCTGTCCACCTGTATAGAGTGTGCCGAGGGGACCTTTAACCTGCTTAATGACTGGGACAAAATCATGAGGCATGTATAGGCATTGAATATTCCCTGGGACTCGGCACTGTGCTAAGGAGAATCTACTGGTCCCCAGGGACTGTGGCCCCCCACCATGTCCCAGGCTCTGGAGGACTACTGCGGCTCCGTGTTCTGGGTAAGTTTGCTTTATTTTTTCTTACAGTGCTTCTATTGTAGTTGCTACTTATTGTTACGATTGTTGGGGAGGTTGTGTCCAATAAATTGTCTCTAAGTCAAGGGTGCACAACCTTTTCTGGTCAGGGGCCACATTGTCAGCCTGAACCAATTCCAAGGGCCACAAATAAAACTTAAAGTAGTATTACTAACTGAAATATTGTATTTATGGCATATTGAACATACAATATATCCAAAATGTCTAATTACACTTCTAGTTTTTACATTTCCATCTGATGGGAGAATACATGAAAGATACATGTGAGCAGTCACAAGACATAGACATACATGTCTGTCACCAGATGGTTGGGGGTCGCACAGAATGGTATCAAGGGCCACATGTGGCCCCAAGGCCTCGGGTTGTGCATCCCTGCTATGGGGGTTGCATTCTCATTTCCTAACTCTTAGGGCTCATGCATACAAACATATTTTTTTTCCATGTCCGTTACATTTTTTATTTTTTTTTTGCGGACCGTATGCGGAACCACTCATTTCAATGGGTCCGCAAAAAAATGGAAGGTACTCCGTATGCATTCCATTTCCATATTTCCGTTCCACAAAGAAATAGAACATGTCATATTCTTGTCCGCATTACGGACAAGGATAGGACTGTTCTATTAGGGGCCAGCTGTTCCGTTCTGCAAAATGCGGAAAGCACACGGACGTCATCCGTATTTTTTGTGGACCACAAAATACATACGGTCGTGTGCATGAGGCATTATATGGACCTGAGGGGCAAATTTACAGGAAGCCAATTTGGGAAGAACCCCAGGGAGACTCCATGAATAGGGCTGTGCAGGGAAGGACTCTGAAGGGAGCGTACAGCTGTACCAGCGCTGTGATCACCGCTGATCAGAAAGTGATGTCACTACTGCAGATTTTACATTAGAGCCCCGGAACTTCAAGTTACATCTATAAGACAGGGCAGTAATATCATTATTTATGGTGCAGTGCTCCAACACTGCTACAACTTTTACATAGAATATGTCATAGAATTAAAAAAAATAATTCATAGATTTTATTTTAATTTTTAATTTTTATTTTTGGTGCAAAAAAAACTTTCTACTTGTATGGCCACCTGGCTACTAAGTTTCTTTATTGAATTGATCTTTCCGTATTGGTTTTATATAATATTTGCTTTACTTCTCTCAGGAAATCGTCACCTCATCTTCACAGTGTGACTCACTTTTAGTAAACTTTTAGTAAACTATGAACTTTTTTTTTTTTTTTTTGGACATATGCATTTTTTCTTTAGATGGGTTTTGTTGTTTTAGACATGCCGTCCTGCCATACTTTATGTTAGTCCACACTTGGTTACTTTGATTTATGACCAGAATTCATGGAAAACCCCTTTAAGGGATACTGGACAGATTTCTTGGAACTTCCAATCTGAAATTCAGAAAGTGAACATGCGAATATGACTCTCAAAATGACAAAACCAAATGATTCTTCAAAAGTTTATTGTGCAAGATATAAAAAAAACTACTACTTTGTATTGCCATAATCACACAGGCCCACAGAATAAAGGTAAAGAGCACCCGTTAGCAAGATCAACCCTATGAAACCAGGCAGGCGTTCTGGTAGGCAGGGGTGGACTGTCTGAGACCTTAAAGTGGCCCTGGGAAAAAAAATACTAAAAGTGGTCCCATGTTGTAGGCGAATGGTGGGGTAACACAAGCCAAAAGGAGGCAGGGCCAACAGAAGTAGGCGGGGCCAGCAATACTGTAGTGCAGTGGTGTTACAGTTAAATTTAGGAGCACATCTGCGGCCGCTGGCTACGTACATAGGTACCTGATGATCCCAGCATTAATTAATCATTGTGTACCTGTCCAGCAAATGTGAGGAGGGCTTGGGTGGCCCCCTGGGCATAGGTCCACTGGGAAATTTCCCTGTAGGTTCTATGGCAAATCTCGGCATTCCCAGAAAGAGACTTTTGTTATTTTATTAAAGAAGAACTCCCACAAAAAATGTTATTCTCTGACCTGTTAGAAAGGTGCATGATATAATCTGTAGTGAACGTCATTTTCTTATCAGAGGCTGAAATTGAGAGTTTCCACTCTCTTCTTATTGTATATGGGTCATGTGACCAACTCCCTGACCTCCAACTGATTCAGGACAGGAAGCCAGTCACTTCTCTAATCATTAATATGAGACTGAAAGTGAGGTTCCCATAGGAATGTATAGAGAATTAGACTTCCTGTCCACACATAAGGTGCTGTGTGAGTTGGTGGGTCTAATTCCTAGTCACATGACACAGATAAGAAACTTCAGGAGGATATAACTCAAATATTCAGCTATTGGTAAGAAAATGACATTCACTACAGATTACATCATGTACATTTCTAGCAGGACATGGAATAAACATTTTTGTGGGAGTTCTTTAATGAAAGAGGGGTGTGCCCAGCACGGGAAGGCTGAAGAGTTCAAGTAAACTGAAGGGCGAGGACCCGCCCCTCAGTGCTTTGAAGCCCTCATTTGAATAAAGAGTAAAAGCCTTTTTTGGGGGACGCAGAGTTTCTCAAGGTGGGTATTGATTTATTCAGCAGGATCAACCCTATAATAGTGTTGTGCAATAGGAATGATCCAGCTGATACGTGCTCATTTACAGCATATGGAAAACCCAAGTTTCTGGACTTGCACGAGCACACAGCATTATACTGATTTATAATGCTGTGTGTCTCTGTTTGATCTTACTGATACAGAATAATACAGACAGCTTTATGTCACTATGATCGTGTAGAAGTAAGGTCAAGCAGAGACACACAGCATTATAAATCAGTATAATACCACACGTTCCTGCATGTCCAGAACAGAGGATCACGCTCACACACAGCGTGTGATTCCTGCAATGGACTCGCTCATGTGAAACAGCCCCCAATACATTTTTTCAATAAATTATATGTACTCCAAAATGGTGTCCATAAAAAAAAACTACTACTTGTCCTGTAAAAAGAAGCCTCCCATGGTTACATCAACCAAAAAATAAAAAGGTTATGGCAACTGGAAAGTGGGGCTAAAAATGGGGAAAAAAAAGGCTGCATCTGCTGGAAGTGTCTTTACAGGTTTTTGAGGTCTGTATTTATTTAGGCCTCATGCACACGGCCATTGTGCGGCCGTTCCGTGTATTGGGGACCGCAATTAGTGATCCCCAATGCACGGGCAACATCCATGCGGCAGCCGGGACGGATTGAGACCTATGCAACTTCAATGGATCCATGATCTGTCTGCACCGTAAAAAAAATAGAACAAGTTCTATTCTTTTGCGTTGCGGAGGCACGGACAGAAACACCACGGAAGCACCAAGTAGTGCTTCCATGGGGTTCCGTGCCTCCGTTCCGCACCGCAGCTCCGGATTGCAGACCCATTCAAGTGAATGGGTCCGCATCCGTGATGCGGGGAGCACACGATCAGTGCCCTCATATTACGGACCCGCTGTTTGCGGCAATGGCCATGTGCATGAGGCCTTAGGGCTCTGGTCTGGGATCTGTATTTATTTAGGGCTCTGGTCTGGGGTCTGTATTTATTTAGGGCTCTGGTCTGGGGTCTGTATTTTTTTAGGGTTCTGGTCTGGGGTCTGTATTTATTTAGGACTCTGGTCTGGGGTCTGTATTTATTTAGGACTCTGGTCTGGGGTCTGTATTTATTTAGGGCTCTGGTCTGGGGTCTGTATTTATTTAGGGCTCTGGTCTGGGGTCTGTATTTATTTAGGGCTCTTGTCTGGGGTCTGTATTTTTTTAGGGTTCTGGTCTGGGGTCTGTATTTATTTAGGACTCTGGTCTGGGGTCTGTATTTATTTAGGGCGCTCGTCTGGGGTCTGTATTTATTTCGGGCTCTGGTCTGGGATCTGCATTTATTAGGGCTGTGGTCTGGGGTCTGTGTTTAGGGCGCTGGTCTGATGTCTGTATTTAGGGCACTGGTCTGGGGTCTGTATTTAGGGTGCTGGTCTGGGGTCTGTGTTTATTTAGGGGACTGGTCTGGGGTCTGCATTTATTAGGGCTGTGGTCTGGGGTCTGTATTTAGGGCGCTGTTCTGATGTCTGTATTTAGGGCACTGGTCTGGGGTCTGTATTTAGGGTGCTGGTCTGGGGTCTGTATTTATTTAGGGCTCTGATCTGGGGTCTGCATTTATTAGGGCTGTGGTCTGGGGTCTGTGTTTAGGGTGCTGGTCCTGGGGTCTGTGTTTATTTAGGGGACTGGTCTGGGGTCTCTTTTTGAGTCTGCATTTCTATAAGAGGCAACTTATTTTAAAGAAGAACTCCCGCAAAAAAAATTATTCCATGTCCTGCTAGAAATGTACATGATGTAATCTGTAGTGAATGTCTTTTTCTTACCAGTGGCTGAATTTTTGACTTATATCATCCTGAAGTTTCTTATCTGTGTCATGTGACCATCAATTAGACCCACCAACTCACACAGAGACTTATGTGTGGACAGGAAGTCTAATTTTCTATGTATTCCTATGAGACTGAAAGTGAGGCTCCCATAGGAATGAATAGAGCAGTTACTGGCTTTCTGTCCTGGGTCAGTTGGAGGTCAGGGAGTTGGTCACATGACCCAGCTACACTAAGAAGAGAGGTTATTACTCACAATTACATTCTCTGATAAGAAAATTACATTCACTACAGATTATATCATGCACCTTTCTAAGGCCTCTTTCACACTAGCGTTAGCACGGATCCGGCACCTAAAGGGTGCCAACGGATCCGTGCTAACGCTGATACATGTGTGGAGCCAGAGCAGCGCTCCGGCCCCACACATGTTGACAGACAGTGGGACAGAAATACAGACATACACACACACACAAACACATACATACATACTTACATACTCCAGGCAGGGACACCGGCAGCACGTCTTCACGCGCCTCCTGCATGCAGTGATGACGATTCCCCACAGCGCCCTCTGCTGGGCGCAGTGGGGAAACGTCATAGCTGCGCGCAGGAGGCGCGTGAAGACATGCTGCCGGCGTCCCTGCCTGGAGTATGTGAGTATGTATGTGTATGTATGTATGTATGTCTGTATTTATGTATTTCTGTGTAGCCGGATCCGGAATGACCCCCCATTGCAAGTCAATGGAGGACAGATCCGGATTACTGGTGTGTCACACCAAACGGATCCGTCCCCATTGACTTGCATTGGGGGTCATTCCGGATCCGTCTTGGTGCGGATGCCTGGACCGGAGAGAAAACCGCAGCATGCTGCGGTTTGTTCTCCGGTCTGAAGACGGAACGGAATGCTTTCAGGAGCCTTCGTTGTCTTCAGTTCAGCTTTGTCCCCATTGACAATGAATGGGGACAAAACTGAAGCGTTTTTTTCCGGTATTGAGCCCCTATGACGGAACTCAATACCGGAATTTAAAAAAGCTAGTGTGAAAGTAGCCTAACAGGTCAGAGAATAAAAATTCTTTAAGGTTTAGACTGGGGTTTGTATTTATTTTGAGGTTTGAGGTTTGATTTTGGGGTCTCAGATTTATATAGAGGGGTCATTACGTAGGTTGGCGGTTTATCATGTATATAAATGATTTGGGCATATGTTAGATTCTGCAAAACATTCATCTATTCTCAGAAGCCCCCAGATGTTACTGATGTCACAAGGTTTACAAGTCATCCCTGGTCCACAAAGCCTGGAGTTCTGATTCTTCTTCTCTTCACAGAATTCTTCTCTGCTGGAGAGACCGGATCCGGATTTGCCGATATGTTTTGAGCAGACCGTTCTGGTTTGGATCCCTCTGATCTTCTTTTGGCTTTGTGCACCTTGGCAGCTCTTCAATTTGTGTAAATCCGACTCTGTGAAATCCCCTATTACTAAGCTGTATCTGACCAAGCAGGTGAGTCATCTACATTTACTTAAATGGGGAAGGACTGCGATACCAGACACAGCCCATGGACAGAGGTGGCACTGTTTCTTAAAGAACGGCAAGCAAAGCTTCTTTCCTCCCATCAACTACTGGAAATATTATACCTTGTAACTGACCTGACTGTCGGACTAAACCCTGATCTTTCCAGTTCAACGCTATAAAAATGTTATATATTTAGCATGTTTTATTAGAGTTTTCAAGACTATTACAAACACAGTTTGATACAAATGAAATCATCATAAGAAATCTAGATTGAAATGAGCAGGTGTAAATCCTGTGCATCAAATGTATCTCCGGGATGGGGGAGGTAGAGGTGGGGGAAGGGAAACAGGGTTGGGAAAAAGAAAATTTGTGGCACGTGGATCGAGTCTCAATCAATTTTTGTTTAGATCTTTAACAAATATTTGCTTCCTTCATGTTTTGTGGGATGTGTTTTGTTAGGATGAGAAATATAAGACGATGTAAAGGGTAATGTACTGTTTGTTTAGACTCACATGTACATGTGCGGCGAGCCCCTGAGGAGCCTATGCAGAGGATGGGAGTGGTCCTGATTAGATGTTGAGTCAAGGTGTACTCCCTGAGGATTGGTGCAGTGGAAATATAGAATGAGGCCAGAAGTGAATGTGTAACAGTCTTTTTCTTAATACAGAATATAACTCCAGGAGTAGTAAATTCAAAGTGCAGTTTCTGGCTCCTGTTGAGGTGGTATGGTAGCAGATTGGCTGGCAACAAATTGGCAATTGCAGGTGCTTGTGGGTAAAGGTGTCCACTGTAAGGGCTCATGCACGCGGACGTGTTTGGCCCGTGCTGTGGACCGCAAATAGCAGCCACCGTTTGCTGAATCAGATCCATTCACTTGAATGGGTCCCCTATCCCCAAGATTCAGTCCGCACCGCAAAAAAATAGAACATGTGATATGGAGCGCACATGGCTGGTGCTCGTATATTGCAGGCTGCAATATGGGCCCAGGCAACAAACGTTTGTGTGCATGAGCCCCAAGGTTCTGATATGAGCTGTGGCTGGCCTAGTGGTTGTATTGGCGATGGGTGTCTGAGCCGTAGTCCCTCGCCTAACGCAGTATTTTGCAGATCCCTCTGAGGTCCTGTCTCTCACCTGCTTTCTTGAAGCTGAAATTGTGTTGGTCTCTGGAGAATCACATATAGTTCCCAGGAGCAGGAGCTCTAGCGTGTGCTTCCCTCTTCTCTCTATAGCTAGACAGGAACTCCCCCCTGTTAATTTCATGTCAATGGGGTTGTCTGAGATTAGTCCAGAAACAGCATCGCTCCTGTCCATAAGTTGTGTCTGGTATTGCAGGTTGTTCTGTTTAAATGATTACAGTGTGAACATGTCCTTAGGTTTACGTTTCCTCTTTTACAGATCCTGACGTTATTACTTTTATGCACTTCGATTGCTGGAATCGGAATCACAATATCAGAACATGTGGACGGACAGTCAAGCGCCGACTCTGCCAAAATGCTTCCTACCGTCCTCTATGTAAATCCGCCACTCTATGCTGTTACATGGGTAAGGAGTGTCTGGATGTTCTCTTTTTAGTTGTAATTCATGTTAGCGGCACACACTTAGGCTTCGTTCACATCTCTGTCAAACAGATCCAGCAGGCTGTTCTGGCAGAAGCCGGTATGTACGTCACTGCTGGATTCACATCGACTGTAATGAGGTCTGGCGGTGATCCGGTCGCTTTCCGGCATATATGCCAGGGTTCAACCGGACAAAAACCATTGCATACAATGGTTTTTTGTCTGACCGTCAGCCAGCATTGGTGCCGGATCAGGCAGCCAGATCTTCTAGATGGAGATGTGAACAAGGACTTATACAAAAATTAGCTGATGACTTCTGATTATACACCTTTCTGTCCACTTAGATCTTGGTGTTAACAATCCACCATAGCCGAAGATACTGTGTTCGGAAAGACAGTGGAGCCCTCTTCATCTTCTGGACTCTTTCCATCATTTGTGGGATTTTTCCTTTCCAGTCTCTAATTCGGCTTGCACTGAATGTAAGTAATCAAACTAAATTGTCTTGTTCTTCAGTGGTACCCAATAAAGTACCATAATATAGTGTTAGAGTAATTTCCCTTTAGGTCTGTAGATTAGGAATACAGCCTCCTTTTGTCCGGTGTTTCAAATTTACAAGGACATTCGGTGATCATTGGAGAGAAGCATACCCAACACAGATATTGTTGTGTTTGAGCACAGTAGACTTCTCTGACCGATAGCCCGTGACCTGTTTATTTTCTGAAAGCATTATCTAAAAGATAGCCAAGCATTATACACATCATACTATGGCAAATTCTCGACAATTAGTGTAAAATGGTTAATACTACATGAGAATATATTAATTACGTGTGTATATTTTAGTTACCTGAGTAAACTGGAAGTAAATTCCTATATGGCTTATCTCCAGCTCATAGCCCCCCACCATTGACTGCCAGCATAAGCTGCACTACACTCCATGCACTTACATGACGCTACATTGGGGGAAAATTGTACTCACCTCCAGCCTCTTAAAGGGCCAGTGTGTAGGCTCTAAACTCCTTCCCCAGCCAATGGCTAAAGCTCTCTGGCTATTTAAGGCATCCTCTCAAGGCAGAGGGTGGCTGAGCTTTAGGTTCCCTGGTGACCAGCAAATGTTTGGTAGTCTAGTGTTAATGCGATTTACCTGTATTTATCCTGTGTTATTCCCTTCCTGTTCTCCAAGGTCTGTTTCCCTCCTGCCTGTGTGCTCTAACACTTTCAAGTCAAAGTTCAGTTTTGTTCACGTTTAAGTTAACCCAGTCTGACTTCTCTGTCTGTGCTTCAGTCAAGTATCCAGAGCTCCCAGTGCTTTCACCAAAGTCCCTGTCCCCATTAGTTTAGCTTCCAACTACATTTGGACTTTCCCAGGAGGTAGCAGTCTGGTTGCTAACCTGTAACAAAGTCCAGATCCCTGCCAAGTTTTCCATGAATGAATAATGTCCTCTTCTTTTACAAAGTCAATATTTGCTCCAAATCATAGTCATCCATAATACTCATGATGACGGCTACCATGATGAGTATTTGGCTGTAACCACGGCATGTGCGTCACCTATAAAACGTTCTCATACGCCTTCCTTTTATTGTTAGGGAGATATTCTGGACTTCCCCCGATTCTGCTTGTTTTTCATCTCGTTTGGTCTTCAGCTTCTTATTCTTATCATCTCTTCCATCTCCGAAACCAGCGATTTCTCAAAGAAGGTAAGGAAAGCAATTTGTTGATTACAATGGTGACTGACTTGGCCAGGACGATGTGTACTTACCGACATTTCGAAATATCCTCAAACCCAATTGTCCACTAATATGAGTAGGGCTAACTCAAGCCCGACCCATTTTGTCCCAGGGCAGCCCAAATTTTCCGTGATTGTCTCTGAAAATTAGGCATAGTCTTTACAAATTCAGGACTCTCGGCAACTATTATGATGTGACATCTTTTAGGCATTCAATTTATATCAGTGGACTCCATTGATATTGTCTGGATTCCTTCTGATGTGTAAAGGGACTTCAAGAGTTCCCCCATGTTTGCCTTCAGGGAAAACAAAGACCCTATAGGTCAGATTTTTACCTGTCAGATTCTTTTGTTTCCCTCAATTGTCTCTATCTCTGAAATGTGCTGAATATACATGTTAATAGTGTGGTGTGAACGTTTACAGCAAGTAGTCGATCAGGGGTGGATTATAGGGAGGGCAAATGGAGAAGCTGACCTGGGGAGCAGTATACAAAATGAAAGCTATGATATGATTGGTTGCTATATACAGTACAGACCAAAAGTTTGGACACACCTTCTCATTCAAAGAGTTTTCTGTATTTTCATGACTAAGAAAATTGTAGATTCACACTGAAGGCATCAAAACTATGAATTAACACATGTGGAATTATAGACTTAGCAAAAAAGTGCGAAACAACTGAAAATATGTCTTATATTCTAGGTTCTTCAAAGTAGCCACCTTTTGCTTTGATTACTGCTTTGCACACTCTTGGCATTCTCTTGATGAGCTTCAAGAGGTAGTCACCTGAAATGGTATTTCAACAGTCCTGAAGGAGTTCCCAGAGATGCTTAGCACTTGTTGGCCCTTTTGCCTTCACTCTGCGGTCCAGCTCACCCCAAACCATCTCGATTGGGTTCAGGTCTGGTGACTGTGGAGGCCAGGTCATCTGGCGTAGCACCCCATCACTCTCCCTCTTGGTCAAATAGCCCTTACACAGCCTGGAGGTGTGTTTGGGGTCATTGTCCTGTTGATAAATAAATGATGGTCCAACTAAATGCGAACAGAATGGAATAGCATGCCGCTGCAAGATGCTGTGGTAGCCATGCTGGTTCAGTATGCCTTCAATTTTGAATAAATCCCCAACAGTGTCACCAGCAAAGCACCCCCACACCATCACACCTCCTCCTCCATGCTTCACGGTGGGAGCCAGGCATGTAGAGTCCATCCGTTCACCTTTTCTGCGTCGCACAAAGACACGGTGGTTGGAACCAAAGATCTCAAATTTGGACTCATCAGACCAAAGCACAGATTTCCACTGGTCTAATGTCCATTCCTTGTGTTCTTTAGCCCAAACAAGTCTCTTCTGCTTGTTGCCTGTCCTTAGCAGTGGTTTCCTAGCAGCTATTTTACCATGAAGGCCTGCTGCACACAGTCTCCTCTTAACAGCTGTTGTAGAGATGTGTCTGCTGCTAGAACTCTGTGTGGCATTGACCTGGTCTCTAATTTGAGCTGCTGTTAACCTGCCATTTCTGAGGCTGGTGACTCGGATGAACTTATCCTCCGCAGCAGAGGTGACTCTTGGTCTTCCTTTCCTGGGGCGGTCCTCATGTCAGCCAGTTTCTTTGTAGCGCTTGATGGTTTTTGTGACTGCACTTTGGGACACTTTCAAAGTTTTCCCAATTTTTCAGACTGACTGACCTTCATTTCTTAAAGTAATGATGGCCACTCGTTTTTCTTTACTTAGCTGCTTTTTTCTTGCCATAATACAAATTCTAACAGTCTATTCAGTAGGACTATCAGCTGTGTATCCACCTGACTTCTGCCCAACACAACTCATGGTCCCAACCCCATTTATAAGGCAAGAAATCCCACTTATTAAACCTGACAGGGCACACCTGTGAAGTGAAAACCATTTCAGGTGACTACCTCTTGAAGCTCATCAAGAGAATGCCAAGAGTGTGCAAAGCAGTAATCAAAGCAAAAAGTGGCTACTTTGAAGAACCTAGAATATAAGACATATTTTCAGTTGTTTCACACTTTTTTGTTAAGTATATAATTCCACATGTGTTAATTCATAGTTTTGATGCCTTCAGTGTGAATCTACAATTTTCATAGTAATGAAAATACAGAAAACTCTTAGAATGAGAAGGTGTGTCCAAACTTTTGGTCTGTACTGTATATTATATTTATTTATTTTTTACTAATTCCCATTATATTTCACTTTTTCTAGAATCCTGAATTAACAGCTTCTTTTCCAAGCAGAATCACCTTCAGCTGGTATGACAGGTAGGTTTCTGCATGTTTCTATGTGCATTCATTTTTTTTTCTTTGCATGATTTGCCCAATCTCTTTTTCTTAAGGGTAGCCTGCCACCAGTCAAGGGCTCATGCGGATCCGCAATATACGGGCACACCGTATCACAGATGCGGAACCATTCACTTGAATAGGTCTACAATCTGGAAGATACGAAGCGGAAGCATGAAGCGAAAGACCACGGAAGCATTCCAGGGCAATTCCGTGGCATTTCTGTCCGTGCCTCCGCACCGCAAAAAAATAGAACATGCTCTGCTTTCTTTTGTGGTGTGGATGGATTGCGGACCCATTCAAATTGAATGGGTCTGCATCCGTCAGCGCAGGCCACATGGACGATGCCCGTGCAATTGCAGTCCCCAGTGCATGGCACAGACAGCACACATTCAAGTGCATGTGCATCTAGCTCAGTGTAACACCTTTTGTTGTGTATACAGCACATCTGCAGAGCTATGTGTTTCCATGGTTACAGATTACAAACAAAGAGGGAGATTTTGTAAAGTAGAATTGGCTCAGTTGCCCATAATAATCAACCAATCCGATTCCACTTTTCATTTTTCAAAGTGAAAAGGTTGAATCTGATTGGAATGGAGTCATGTTTTTTTTTTTTTTTTTTCAAACTAGAAATTTAAAAGTTTCTTTTTTTACTATTATGGATGCACTAGTGTCTTAAAATGGTTGCAAAAGTATACATACCCTTTACTGTCTGCTGGAGAGAACAATTATCTATTTTTCTGTCTTCTTTTCCCTGTTAACACATTGCAGGAGATTTACAATTCCTGTAGGGAGTGTAAGCTCGGGGGTAATGTAAGGTCTACGCCAATTTTCTAGTGTAAAAATGGTGCAAGTGTTTTGTGCCAAAATATGTGACCTGCTGTTTTAAGCCATGAATTTGATAGCTGGTCTGCTTAGGTATGTTACTGAGTTGCACTCCAGATTTTTCACTGTGATTTTCACAATTTTTTTTATTTCCTGTGACTGTTTTGCGACTTTTGCAAAACCTAAGCACGCCCACTTTTTGCAAAAAGTCAACCATTATGGAATCAAAGGGCATTTGTGCCTAGGTGAAGTAGAGATTTCTAAAACTAGATGCTTCAAATTTTAAGCAATTTTTTAAAAATGTGGGCCATTGTTTTTTGCAGCATAGTCCTTAAAGGGTACAGGAGACCTTTAGTGATGGAAGATCTCTGGGAATTGAAGGAAGAAGATCAGACCAAACACATCTATGAAGAATTTGACAAAACGATGAAGGCAGAAGTGGCAAAAGCAAGGAAAGCTCTGGAGAAACGTGGGAATAAGAGGAAACAGAAGGAAGGAGCCATTGAAATGAACAGGCTGAGCAAAGCACAGAGCAAAGATGTACTGGTCGAGGTAAATACCTCCTGTTCTCAGGTCCTGGATATGCTCCTGGTTGTGTGGGCTACTGTTTGTCCATAGAGATGTATGTGCAGCAACCCAGAGGGGAGCATGAGAAGAGGATTGACGTGGTAGTGGTGATACTGACAGTGGTGGTGTCCTCCTCCTTCCATCCCAGGGTTGTCCAGTAAAGACGAGGCTCACCTGGTAGTTGTTTTTCTTGGGAGTGCGTGAGGCTCCAGACAGATACACTTTCACTTGTTGATGCAGCCAAGGGGTACAATAAAGCACGACTTGCACGCTGCCACAATAATATGACTGGGGGCCAGAAGCCTTTAGACCGAATCAACAACTAAGTCCATTAGCCTTTTATGTGTCTTACCTTCACAGACTGGTGTATGCACTCCCTCTTTTTTATGGCTGCTTAACCTTCTTATGCATAATTCATCTCTGGCATTTTCCTGGAGTTCTCCCTTGGACCCAAACTTGGTCTGTGGCTGTTACAGGACCGAAGATTCTGCTCACACCCTTGCCTCACCAACACACTAACCCACTGACTTCAAAGGAAAGAGCCCAAGCCCAGGGGTTTGGCTCCGTCCCTTCTTGTAGACAGCTACCATACCTCTACAGCCATTTAAGGAGTACCCTATTAAAAGAGATTCTCTAAGATTAGAAAATGTCTCTTTTCTTCCAAAAAAAAACAGTTGTGGCGCTGTTTTTTGAAAGAAAGTAGCCGTGGTTTACTAATCCTTGACAGACCCTTAAATCTTAATTATCCAATTTCTTCTCTTTATCCCTTTCTAGGAAGAAAAGAAGAAAAAGAAAAAGTCTGTGTCTAAAGATTACCCCAAGTCCTGGCTATATAAGACCCTGATTAAAACCTTCTACAATGTCCTTCTACAATCAGCTTTCTTTAAACTGGTTCACGACATCCTAGTGTTCGTCAGCCCCCAGATCTTGAAGTAAGGCTTGTTTTTGCTTTAAATTTCCCCTATTATCTCTGCCACGTGTTTATATTGGAGTCTGTTAACAATCAACCTTAAACAGCAGTCCGTTTCAGGATAAGAAAAATATCTTTTCTTTTATTTCCGTTGGTGCGGCCTCATCTGGAATATGCAGTTCAGTTCTGTGCACCAGTCCATAGAAAGGATGCCCTGGAGCTGGAGAGAGTACAGAGGAGAGCGACTAAACTGATAAGGGGCCTGGAGGGTCTTAGTTATAAAGAACAATTTAAAAAAATTGAATTTATTTGGTCTTGAGAAGAGACGTCTAAGGGGGGACATGACTAACCTATACAAATATATAAATGGACCATATAAAAAATATGGTGAAAAACTGTTCCATGTAAAATTCCCTCAAAAGACAAGGGGGCACTGCCTCCGACTGGAGAAGAAGAAGCTCAGTCTCCAGAAGCGTCAAAGCTTCTTTATTGTAAGAACTGTGAATCTGTGGAATAGACTACCTTGTTTGAAGTTTGTCCCTGTCATCTCCCTGTAGCCAAGTCGTAATATAATCAGCTTTTTTGCTGCTTCTTCCTCTGCCTGGCTGCTATATTTTTTAGATG
Organism: Rhinella marina; assembly: GCA_900303285.1. Classification (NCBI taxonomy): domain Eukaryota; kingdom Metazoa; phylum Chordata; class Amphibia; order Anura; family Bufonidae; genus Rhinella; species Rhinella marina. Next base: position 203,413 of record ONZH01010457.1, on the reverse strand, counting down.
TATGCTATAACTGTTAACATCCGTCGTTGAACCATAGCAGAAAAAAATACACAGTTTCATCTTCTGTTTGTGCATAATTATAAGGGTACAGCCTGGAAATAAACCTCATCTGGATTCAGGGGCGTAGCGAAAGGCTCATGGGCCCTGGTGCAAGAGTTCAGCTTGGGCCCCCTTTCCCTTAGTGCTCTGTGTGTCTTCTTATGCGGTACAAGGGTCTTTGGACCCCCTCAGGCTCCTGGGTCCGGTAGCAACTGCTACCTCTGCACCCCCTATAGCTACGCCCCTGTCTGGATTCTTTGTGCATACCTCGTACATGTTACATAATTAATACGGTTGAAAAAAGACATAAGTCCATCAAGTTCAATCAAGGGATAGGTGCAGACGCGAATCCCAGAAGGAAGTGAGACTCAGATTTCTACACGTTTTCATAAGCATTAATGTTGTTTAATTTTAAGAATTCATCTAAACCCTTTTAAAAAATGTCCACTGTTCCTGCTGTGACCACGTCCTGAGGAGTCTATTCCACAGATTCACAGTTCTCACAGTAAAGAAGCTTTGACGCTTCTGGAGACTGAACGTTCTCTTCTCCAGTCGGAGGCAGTGCCCCCTTGTCCTTTGAGGGCATTTTACATGGAACAGTTTTTCTCTGTATTTTTTGTATGGCCCATTTATATATTTGTATAGGTTAATCATGTCCCCCCTCTAGACGTCTTTTCTCAAGGTTAAATACATATAATTATTTTAATCTTTCCTCATAACTAAGACCCTCCAGGCCCCTTATCAGTTTAGTCGCTCTCCTCTGTACTCTCTCCAGCTCCAGGGCATCCTTTCTATGGACTGGTGCCCAGAACTGAACTGAAATGTTTGATAGCTTGCGGGTGAAACTGAACAATAGTCACCCATAGCCATATTGTCTCATGAGCCTCACACTTCAGCCTATGGTATTAAGTCAGAATAGGTACTATAAGTACTGCAGTTTACATTAATTTGAGCTGTAGTACCGAGCACAGCCACTACTAACATCACAGTGCTGTACCTGGTAAACAATTAAGGGGACGTAGCGATCACTGGAGCTCTATGGCCTCTTCAATTATTTGATCAGTAGGGGTGCCAGGAGTCAGACACTCACCAATCTGATATGGATGACACATATTGAGAATAGGCCGTGAAAGTGGAAAACCCCTTTATATGTTATGGTATATTGTAATGTGTTCTGTTGCTGATTTGCAGAGCGATGGTCTCATTCACATCCAACCCTGAGGAGTATCTATGGAAGGGATTTTTTTACGCCATCTTGCTGCTGGTAACGGCTTTAATCCAGTCACTCTGCCTGCAGCAATATTTCCAGGGCTGCTTCGTCTTAGGAATGAGAGTCCGTACGACACTAACCGCTGCCGTGTACAAAAAAGTGAGTATACATGATGAATGGTCTACAAGGTCTACACGGGCACGTAGCACTATAGCGGTATAACATCTGGGTTCCCCTATGGAAGACAATGTTATGGGCATTTATTGCAAAAAGTCTTCCTCAGTTGGATTTCTCACAACATTTGCAAAGTTGTCTATAACTGTGATCCCTATATATAGGACGTTTTTGGGGGAGATCTTGGAATAGATCTGGTTGGGGCTTATATAAAGGCTGGAAGCCATATTTTCTAATGCTTATATTCATTTATTTTTATCCCTTTAGGCTCTGACTGTGTCAAATGCCACCCGTAAGGAGTCAACGGTGGGGGAAACCGTGAACCTGATGTCTGCGGATGCACAGAAATTCATGGATCTGACGAACTTCATTCACCTCATTTGGTCCTCACCTCTGCAGATCATTATTTCTGTGGTATTCCTCTGGGCAGAGCTGGGACCATCCGTGCTGGCAGGACTTGCAGTGATGATCCTCTTGATACCAATTAATGCAGTCCTAGCTACTAAATCAAGGACGTTCCAGGTGAGGCTGTCAGCATCTACTGGACATGCACCAGTTGCACTAAACTGATGTCCACTGTCATAGAAGGGTGACATGACCTTCAGGTTGGCATAGTCCATTGTTTGTCAAAGGACCCCCTCCTCCTTGGGCAGACCTGCGAAGGGAGGCATTCTTACCTGCTTCTTGATGCTGGCCCCCTGCTCCTTCTCTCCCCCTACTTTGCTGCACTCCAAGGAGGTTAACTTCCATCTTGATGCCACTGCAGCCAATCACTAGCCGCAGCAGTGATCTGCAAGGTCATCGCTGCAACCAGTTATTGGCTGAAGAGGGGTCAAAACAGAGGATTACATCCTGGGAACACAATGGAGCAGCAGAGGTCAGATAGAGAAGGAGCCGGGATCCAGGTAAGTATGCTTCCCTTCGCAGGTCTTCCCAAGATGAGGGCTTGTCAAAGCCCCCCCCCCTTAAAAAAGGTGCACAGTAAAGTACCTGCACGTGCAATAACTTATCTACTACTGTGCAGGCAGTAAGGACAAACAATCTTCCTACTGTCATCACTGAGCCACCAATGATGGGCTACTTTCACAATAGCGTTTTTGCTGGATCTGACAGGGTTCAGAAAAACGCTTCCATTACTGATAATACAACCGTCTGAATCCGTTATGAATGGATCCGGTTGTATTATCTTTAACATAGCCAAGACGGATCCATCATGAACTCCACTAAAAAGTCAATGGGGGACAGATCCGTTTTCTATTGTGTCAGATTGTGTCAGAGAAAACGGATCCGTCCCCATTAACTTGCATTGTGGGTCATGACGTCTTGCTCCGCATCCCAGGACGGAAAGAAAACTGCAGCATGAGAACGGAACGGAATGCATTTTAGAGCTCTACGTTCTGTTTAGTTACATTTTGTCCACATTGACAATGAATGGGGAGAAAACGGAAGCGTTTTATTATGGTATTGAGACCCTATGACGGATCTCAATACCGGGAAATATTAACTCTAGTGTAAAAGTAGCCTTAACCTAGTTAAAATAAAGTGTCACTTTAAAGGTGCTACTGTGCCTGTTGTAAGTTTGGGGGGCACTCTGGCGGTCACTGTTAGAGAACTGTGGCTGTCCATGTTATGGCGGGACTTTGGCTACTACTCTTACGGAGGCAATATAGCTGGCACTGTGTTGAAAGGCATTAGGTTAGGGGCATAAAAGTATATTTAAAGGTGCAGGGCAAAAGTCTAAACTTTCTGCCCCGAGATGCAATTATTTCTCAAAAGTAGGCAACTGACCTATAGGAAAGGGCGGGGGTGCCTGTTCTTACATGGAGGAGGGGACCAGTATTCGGTTCTATGGCGGCCTCTATGGCACATACACATAAAGTCCAATCCACTCATGTGTTCCGCAGATGAAAAACATGAAAAGCAAAGATAAACGGCTGAAAATAATGAATGAAATCCTGAACGGCATAAAGGTGAGGATTGTTATTACTTGGCTTGTGATGTATTTGGCTGCTTTATGACTGTTTGCCGCCATATTTACTGTACGTCATGTGTTTTGTTCTAGATTTTGAAGTTGTATGCCTGGGAGCCTTCATTTGAGAAACAGGTGCAGGAAATTCGTGAGAAGGAGCTGAAGGACATGTTACGCTTCGCCTATCTGTTCTCCGTCTCCATGTTCGTGTTTAACTGTGCCCCATTCCTGGTGAGAACCAATCACATATCCCATGTTAAAATTCTAAAATCATGACCGGAAGGTGGACCCTGAGGACTGGAGTTGAGGAACTCTGCTCTAGATCACAGCTTCCATATTCCATTTTCACAATTTATTTCTCCCATAATGCTGAAAATCCGACCACAGATCTAATAACTGGACTATCGGCACCATAGGGCTTCAACACATATTTTATTAACTGCCAAGAAGAGTGGGGGAAGGGAAGTGCCTACTGCTTAAAGCACATTTCAGGCTCAGACATGTGGTCAGTGGTGTGTAAGACAGAGGGTCAAAATGATGTCTCATTACATTGTTGGGTTTTGTTGACCCTAGGGCCAATTCGCGGTCTTCTTGTTTGCTGCCAATGCAGCTCCTCTGGGGATGGCAGTGCTGAAATGTAGTAGCAAAAGGGCCAGGTCCACATGGTCCACCTCTATGCAGAATTTATTTAGAAACTAGCACCAACTACTAAACTTGTGTTTTTTATTTATTCAGGTCTCGGTCGCCAGTTTTGCTGTTTATGTCGTGGTTGATCCAAACAATGTGCTGAATGCAGAGAAAGCCTTCACATCCATCTCCCTGTTTAATGTCCTGAGCTTTCCCCTCTCCATGCTGCCTATGCTTATATCTAACATGGTGCAGGTGAGTAACTGAGGTCCTGTATTTCCTTAGCAGGCTGGACACAGATGGCACACACAACTATAGAAGTCAGGGATTGCCGTCTACGTCTCCCTTCAAGGATCTGTGCAGAGAAACTCAAGGCGTGTATTGTATAAGAATATCTCTGTTCTTGACTCCATTCAGCTTTCCCTCAACCTGGACAAGTCTCCATGTCCCAGCCGCTGAAAAGCACCCCCACAGTATGATGCTGGCACCACAATGCTCCACTGTAGGGATGGTATTGGGCAGGTGATGAGCAGGGCCTGGTTTCCTCCAAAAATGACGGTTAGAATTAAGGCCAAATGTTCGACCTTGGTTTCAACAAACCAGAGAATCTTGCAAATATAGGAATTGTTATAGTGGCTCACCCATCTTAATTTCTGGACTCAGGTGCATTGTTCTGGGCTTACCCTTCTGCCTCTTGATAATAATGATGTAAGAGGCACTCTATCATCTGGGATTGCCTAAAAAAAATCAACACTTTAATGATATCCCCAACATTTCAAAAACAAACAGAGACATATATGCTTCTCTTGAATAATAAGAATATCCTTACTAACTATTGGGCCAAGGAAATCAAGTACTAAACCAATTGACGGTATACATATATATGAATTTTGACAGAGATAGATATTATAAATATTAATCATTGGCAGGGGCGTAGCTAAAGGCCCATGGGCCCTGGTGCCAGAGTTCAGCTTGGGCTCCCCTTCCCTCAGTACTTTGTGTGTCTTCTTATGCGGCACAAGGGTCTTTGGCCCCCTCAGGGGCCGGTAGCGACTGCTACCTATGCAACCCCTATAGCTACGCCCCTGATCATTGGAATCAATTGGATTAAAGGGGTTGTCCGGGTTCAGAGCTGAACCCGGACATACCCCGGTTTTGACTCCCGCAGCCCTCGTGAACAGGGCATCGGAGCATCTCATGCTCCGATGCCCTCCCTTGCCCTGCGCTGGATTGCACAGGGCAAGGGCTCTTTTGTTTATAAACATTCACTGCCGGGCGGAGGCTTCCTCCCGGGAATGGCTAGGGCAGCGCTAAAGCCCGCCCATCAGCGCCGATGACGTCACCGGGCTCACTGCCGGGCGGAAGCCTCCGCCTGGCAGAGCCGGTACGTCACCGGAACCGGGCTAAATTCCTTTGCCCTGCGCTAATTAGCGCAGGGCAAAGGAGGGCATTGGAGCATAGGATGCACAGATGCCCTGTTCAGGCGGGCTGCCTGGGTGAATTGAAAGGTATGTCCGGGTTCAGCTCTGAACCCGGACAACCCCTTTAACTAACATCATGAACTATGATTTTCAACACCATTAATGAAGGTTTTTATAAGGAGGTTATATATACAAACTACAATTGACAAATTATTATTGACTATTTTTTATTCTTTTTATATATTATTTTTACATTTTTAATATTTTAAAAGGGTTATCAATTTTCCTTCCATTGCTAAGTTTTTCTGCTTTTTATAATTGCATATTTTTGAAATGTTGAGGATATCAACCCCAGATGATAGCGTGCCTTTTACATCATTATTATCTACCAGCAGGGGTGCACCTAGCCTTTCTGCTGAAAACTGAAAAGGCGCCCCCCCCTCTTCCTTCCCAATACCAATTTCTTAACCTAACCCCTTTGCCACAATGAAAGCGCTCATTGCCCATGGCCCTTCCTCTGCCCCCCTCTTGCCCCTACCTGGTGCTGCCTGAGTTGATCGCCTCACCAGGCCTCATTGGTGGTGCACACTTGTCTACCACAAACCAGAGAATCTTGTTTATTTCACAGTCTGAACCTTCAGTGCAGAAGAATTTTTTTTTTGTCCTCGTCTCCAGATCTGTGCCTCCACACAATCCTATCTCTGAGCTCTACAGGCAGTTCTTTCCTCCTCATGGCTTGGTTTATGCTCTGATATGTATTGTCAGCTGTGAGATCTTATATAGGCCAGTCCAGTCAACATGTAGAAACTTCTCAAAGATCAAGAGAAAAAGATTTCTAAAATTCTGTTTTCACTTTCTCATTATGGGACACAGAGAGCAGGAAGATGGGGGGGAACTTTTTTATTTTAGCGCAAGGCCGCAACATACAATGCATTAAAAAAAAAGGGTTTAATGAGTTTCCAACTGCACTGTATATATAATCATCTTCTAATAACCCGTATCACTATGCAGGCAAACGTATCCTGTGCCCGGCTGGAGAAATACTTGGGAGGGGATGACTTGGATAACTCTGCCATAAGCAATGACCCTACTGTTGGTAAGAAGCAAACATCAATGTCTCACCACATTCATACCTAATAGCACTGCCTGATGGCAGAATAAATACATTTTTATTCTATCTTCCATTATATGTACAGTGCTTTGGTTCACAATATAAGACATTGTCCTTCACAGATGCCGCTATCCAGTTTTCTGATGCCACGTTCACCTGGGAGCCGGGCACATCTCCAGCGGTGAAGAAGTAAGGCAGCATTGCACATTACCATAATATACTGCAACGGTAGGAGAATAATGGATGGACCATTATGTTGTCCGCAAACTAAGATAATTATAGTCATAATATTATAGCAGGTGGTGCAGAAACAAGAACATAATAGAAATCCGCCGACTGTCCACCATGGTAGCACTCATCACTTGTGTTTGTACATTCATCTTCTGATTGCTCTACAGACCCCAGTGACGGTGGTGGAGACCTGGTTCTCAACAACCAATATGTCCACATAAGGCTTCATTCACACGACCGTATGTGTTTTGCGGTCTGCAAATTTCGGATCCGCAAAAAAAACGTATGGCATCCGTGTTTCCGTTTTTTTTGCAGATCCATTGTAACAATGCCTATCCTTGTCAGCAAAACGGACAAGAATAGGACATGTTCTATCTTTTTTGCGGAACGGAAATACGGACATACGGAAACGGAATGCACACGGAGTACCTTCCGTTTTTTTTGCGGACCCATTGAAATGAATGGTTCCACATACGGTCCGCAAAAAAAACGGAACGGACACGGAAACAAAATACGGTCGTGTGAATCGCATTTTTGCGGATAAGATGTGGAACCATATGGACCCATTCATTTTTCCATAGGAGAAAAAAAATGCGGAATGCACACCGTGTGCATTCCACATCCGTATATTACGGAAGTTGTCCCGCAAAAAAAAAGGAAACATGTCCTATACTTGGCTGCAAAACACGTCCGTAGCCCCATTAAAGTCAATGGGTCCGCAAAATTACGGAACACTACGGAAGACTTTCCGTATGTCTTCCGTTCCGTTTTTATACGGACACGGAATACATACGGTAGTGTGAATGAAGCCTTATAGTGTAGCCAAAACAGTTGGAGTCTTGCACTTTGGCCAGATTTGCAGCTATTTTAAGGTGGACTTTAGCACTGTTGCCCTGCAGCACTGGGATACTGGGTTCGATTCCAACCAAGGGCAACATCTGCATGGAGTTTGTATGTTCTCCCCGTGTTTGCGTGGGTTTCCTCCGGGTACTCTGGTTGCCTCCCACATTCCAAAGACATTCTGATAGAGACTAACAGTCAGATGCTAATATCGTAAAGCGCTGCGGAAAGTAGCGCTATATAAGTGAGTAGAATAAATAAGTAGGAAGGTCTGTTTTCAACTATTAATATCTTCTAGATGCCCCAGTGTAGTAGAAATATATGTCCTTCCATTAATTTATTGAATTTTAGGCTTAGTATGAGTAAATTGCACACTGTCGCTCATATCTCTACACCTCTGATATCCATATGTCCTATGTTCTTCTTGTAGTGTCAACCTGGATATCAAGGAAGGTCACCTGGTTGCAGTAGTTGGTGGGGTTGGGTCTGGGAAATCTTCTCTTGTTTCTGCGATGCTTGGAGAAATGGACCACGTCTATGGACACATCAACATAAAGGTATAAAGTGGACATTGTGTTTTGTGATTTCAATTTACTGTTACTTATCTGTGTATAGATATGTATGTGAGACACCGGCTCTGATTTATCAAGATTGGCATCTAATGAGGTTTTGTGAGAAGAGACGTAGGGGGAATGATTAACCTCCCTCTATCTGTATAGGTAGTATAATGTCTTATTAGTAATGTCACTTTGCGTTTCAGGGTTCTGTGGCCTATGTTCCTCAACAAGCCTGGATCCAGAACGCCACGCTGAGAGATAACATCTTGTTTGGGTCACCTCTAGATGAGCCGAGATATCAGCGGGTTCTAGAAGCCTGCGCCTTGCTTCCTGATTTGCAGATGCTGCCTGGAGGGGATATGTCTGAAATAGGAGAAAAGGTGATCCTATAAGGCATGCTTATTGGTTAAAACACTTAGATCTGGTGGTTTTAGTACATGAGGTGGCAGAATTCTTAAAGAGGACCTGTCACCACTCCTGGCACACCTGTTTTAATAGCTTCATGTATTCCCCATGTCATAACAATTCTGGAACATCTATTCTTATGTCTCTATGTTGTGCCATTTCTCTATTATTTCTACTAGACGTTATGAATGAATTGCTAGCAGTCTGCAGTAAGGGTACAGAGGGGCGGTAACCAGTTGGAGGTGTGTACAGACTCACTCTATCGTATCAGAGCCGCCATTTTCAGACTGTGCAGGTACACACCCCTAACTGGTTACCGCCCCTCTGTACCCTTACTGCTGACTGCTGACAATTCATTCATAACTTCTAGTAGAAATAATAAAGGAATGGCACAACATACAGACATAAGAATAGATGCTCCAGAATTGTTATTACATGGCGGGTGCATGAAGCTATTAAAACAGGCATGTCAGGAGAGGGGAAAGGTCCTCTTTAATGTTACAGAATTACTAAACGAATCAATAAGCTATTCTTCATCCTCAGGTCTCTGTTCGTCTCGCAGAGACCACACTGAGGACTATGTGACTTCAGTCTCTTGCCAGGATCACATCTGTCTGTAGAGCAGGTATATCCCAGTACCTGCTCTTAAGAGCCCAGTCTCTGTTTCAGGCCCTGCATTTTAAAGGGGGTATTCTGGTTTTAAGTATTACACTTAATTAGTTAGAGAATAGGATGTTGAACAATTTTCTATATCCATTTTGCTCATAGATCTTTATTATATCCATTTAGTAGCCTCTCCGTAAAGAAAAAATGGCAAATGTATCCATGGGAGAACTGGATAGGACTAAACATGGCGTCAGTCATGTGAGCCATCATGTGACCTGGCTTTTAGTTAACTGTCCATGTATCTAACAGGTGAATAGTAGTGTATTGAGGAGCAGAACCTATACACTATATACAGTATTACTACCTGCAGCAGCATCTCATCATGTCTGTCAGTTTGTGTATAGAAGCAGACCTGTGTGGTGGTGTGTTTACACTAAACTTTATTAACAACATGACAACATCACCTAGAGACAGGCGGCCATCTTACAACACCAGCTAAAGACAAGATGCCACTTAAATAAACACAGTGGTGATGTAGTTACAGTAACCACAATACAAATCATGATTCCACCACTAGTCTTATTTAATGATCACATGGATGCATCCTGTGTGCTGACATAAATGGCTTGAAACACTGCTGCTTACTGAATGTCAGAGATTACATGATGTGTAGGGTGTCACACAACTGGTGCCATTTTAAATTTAGGCCATGGATATATTACACAGGACTGATACATGTACGGCAAGCTTCTGAGGAGCTGGTGGAGATGATGGGAGTGGTAGTGGCCCTGATGAGATGATATGTCACGGTGTACTCCCACAGGCTGTTGCTCACTTGGGATCGGTGCAGTGAAAAGGTGGTTTAGGGAATAATAGAATAACAGTATTTCTTTACTAAGTGCAGAATTGGCGTTCTAGTACATCCAGCAGTAGTTTGCATACAGTGCAATTTATCTCCCCAGCTGATGAGGTATGTTTGCTGGCATATTAACAGATGATGGCACCGCTGGTATGCTTGTTTTCTGATGTCTCTCTTCTGAACTTTAGGCTAACATCTGTAAGCTGGCACTTGTGGCTGTAGGTGTCCACTGTCTTATGCAGGCTTTGAACTGGGATGACCTGGATGCGATCTAGGTGATGGGTGTCTGAGCCATAGTCCCTCACCTGCAGCAGCGTCTGGATAGCTATGGTTGCTGGTCACTCTGCTGTCACTCACAGATGAGTTGATTCTCTGGTCCCTAAGGCTACTTTAACACTAGCATTAAAATCTTCCAGCAGAGGAACAGCCTGGCAAAGTTCATTGTATCCAGCATAGCCAGAGCCAATTGACTCCTCATTAGTGCAGGTATTCAGCTGGACATAAACTGCTGTAAGCACTGTTTTTTATTTTTTTTTTCTTGTCTGGCTGACTCCCGGCACTAATGCCGGAAACAGACCAGGTACTCCAGCCCTTTCCAGATATGATGAACTCCAGCAGGCTATTCCTCTGTCGGGACAGCTTGACGGAATATTTTAATTTTTAGTGTGAAACTAGCCTAAGGAGACCTAAAGGCAGGAGGAATAGGATATGCTTCCTTGCTCCTCTCAGTCCTACCAAGAGGGAAGGAATGGGGTAGTTAGCTCCATTCCTGATGCCAACCATACCTTACCTGCTAGTGTACAGTGCAAACACTACATAACATTAGATAAACCAAACTTTGCACATACCCTCAGGTCTGAGGTACAATCTCACTCAGCCTACTCTTAAAGTCCACTCCACATTCACTCACTTGCTGTATTTCCTATAGGGAATAAACCTGAGCGGAGGACAAAAGCAGCGGGTGAGCCTGGCTCGGGCGGTATATCAGAATACGGACATCTACATCCTTGATGACCCTCTCTCTGCGGTTGACGCTCATGTGGGAAAACACATATTCGAGAAGGTGGTTGGCCCCAATGGTTTACTAAAAAACAAGGTAAACTGCAAAAAATACGACTTTATTCTGTGATATAAACCAATATTCAAATGAAAAAGTCAATCTTTAAAGACAACCTGTCATCGCTCCTGACATGCCTGTTTTAATAGCTTCATGCATTCCCCATGTAATAACAATTCTGGAACATCTATTCTTATGGCTCTATGTTGTGCCATTCCTTTATTATTTCTACTAGAAGTTATGAATGAATTGCTAGCAGTCTGCAGTAAGGGTACAGAGGGGAGGTAACAATTTGGGGGTGTGTACCTGCAGAGCCTGAAAATGGCAGCACTGATTGGATAGAGTGAGTCTGTGCAGGGACACCCCCCCCCCAACTGGATACCTTCCCTCTGTACCCTTACTGCAGACTGCTAGCAATTCATTCATAACTTCTAGCAGGAATAATAAAGGAATGGCACAACATACAGACATAAGAATAGATGTTCCAGAATTGTTATTACATGGGGAATGCATGAAGCTATTAAAACTGACATGTCAGGGTTATTTCTTATGAGCACTCCTCTGATGTAGCACACTTCTATATTTTTAATGTTTATATGCTTATCGCGCCTCCTCTCTTCCCAGACCCGCGTCCTGGTCACTCATGGTGTAAGCTTTCTGAAGCACACCGATGAGATTGTGGTGTTGGTGAATGGCAGTGTTACTGAGACCGGCTCATACAAAACATTACTGGCAAACAATGGAGCTTTTTCAGAATTCCTCAGGACGTACGCTAAGCAAGACAATACCAAGGAGTCAGAGCCTACAGGTAAAGTCAGTTTAGATCATGTATGGAATGAGGGGTGGCAGACAGCTTACCGAATATATTTTTCTCACATAGAGGCAGGTGGGGATGGGGACAAGCCTCCCTAGCATCACCCGCGATGCTCAGGAGGCTCGTACCCGTCCCCGCCTGCCATTGGCTGCTACCCCCCCGACACTGGATGTTTTCATCTGCGTATGGGGAGAAGCAGCCTTGGCGGTGTGGGACCAGGAGCGGCACAGGGAGCGGGGTAAGTATATTCAATATACTTGTGAGGGGCCCGGCATATGGGGGAGCTTATTATAGTCTCGAATACACATTTAAGTGGAACACTTGATGGTTACACGCATCCTTGGTGGGATTGCTCTTGAACGGGAAAACTGTTGCAAAACACCAACTTTAGCTGAGTCTTAGTTATAGTAATCCATTGCCGGGGCCCAGAGGGCAGTGTACCACACCACTAATTCTCCAGTCAGTCAATCTATGCCCAAGATGGCTGATGGCACATGGAGTGGCCGGGTTTGGGGTGGCCCCAATGCTACACTGGGCCCCCTGGACACCATCGATGTGTCACCATGTGTTGCTGCTTTCCAGAAGGGATGGTAAGGCGTGGTGCACCCCAATGGGAAATAAGTTCAGAGAGTCAGGGTCTGCAGTAAACCAGTGCTCTACTTTACTGGAGGAACTCAAGTGCAAAACAATACAGCTGGCTTCTCCAGTCTCCTCCAGGGCAGAAGAAGGTTTCATGCTGAGTAAAGGCCTGTCCCTCTCTCTCTCAGAAGGCTGGTACCCTGGTCAAAGGTCTGGTGACCCACGGTCTGTGGCAGAGTATCCCCATTTGGGCATCATCTTCTGGTCACTAGTGCAGTCTGGCAGAGTCTGTCTTACTAAGCACTGGTCTCTGTCTACAGACAACTAGGGGCTCTGACTGCTCTCCTTTTATACAGTTTCTAACCGAACTAGAACCTTCTAGTGAGAGGGGTGGAGTGGAGAAGCACAGCCTAACAGAAGCATTCTTATACTTTCTGTCTGTCATAGACCTTTATTGAGTTTAAATGCAAGTCTATGGGAATGACTAAGTAGTTTTTCCAGACATAAGTATCAAACAACAGGGCTAAACCAGAAAGTCAGATTTATAAGTGATTTTTCATTTCCTTCCCTACATGGACTGATTTTACAGATGATTACATCGAACCATAAACTGTGGTTGGCACGGATATCAGGAGGCATACACTGGGAGCAGTAGGAATAATGAAGAAGAAGTTATACTTACTCATCCTATATGGTCAAGGTCATGATCTGGTTTTCTCATTCTCTTGCAGTGCCTCTCAATGCGGAAGATGAAGAAGATAATGGTGAAGATCCAGCAGATCAAGCGGCAGAAGTAGCAGAAGACATTGTGACGAAGACACTTAAGAGAGAGAACAGTCTACACAGGAGGAAACTTGGCAGGTGAGTCCGGCTCATTTAGGATACAGAGTGTCCTGTGGTTATTGTAAGACATTGCTATATTCATTACCATATCTAATCTATACTTTAACTTCTAACTAGAGATGAGCGAGCATACTCGTCCGAGCTTGGTGCTCGTTCGAGTATTAGGGTACTCGTAAGTGCTCGCTGCTCGGACGAGTATCTCGCCATGCTCGAGGAAATGGCAACTTCCGCATTGTGCATTTTTGGCGCCTATAAACTCAGCCAATCACAAGCCAGGAGACTCTGCGGTACACCCAGCATCACGTGGGGCCCTTACATGTCGATAGCAGGGGTTGGCTGGCTTGACCAGGTGATCCTGGAATATACTACTGACAGGCCGCGGTGCTCGGCTCAGATGCTGTCTGGATGTCGTTAGGGATAGAGCTGCTGCCTTTCAGGGAGAGTGTTAGGGCCTGCATTTAGTTCTTTGTTAGGCAGGAGTGATCTCCCAAGAACCCAACAGCCCTTCTAAGGGCTACAAGACATTTTTTTTTTGTCTCCTGGCTTGGCTGGCTGGCTGGCTGGCACTAGTAGTGCAGCTATCGCCATATATAACCCTTTTTTTTATTGTTATATCTCAGTGATACAAATCCATTTCACACAGCTGCGTGGAACCATTCTGTGTGTCACAGTTCAGCTGTCCACTCACTACAATCCGTATTTTCTGTCCAGGTGACACTTTCTGTACGTCACTTAATCCAACAAGGTCTTTTGCTCTCACGTATATAGCTTGATCACAAAAATCTCTGTGCGACATTTTTCTGGGTCGCAGTCAAAATAGCCACCATCAGCAGGGTGTGAGTTAGGTCTACGATAGTTTCTGCACGTCACGTTCCAAAAAAAACAAAACTTAAAAAAAAATATATATATAAAAAAAATTTTTTTTTGTTGTTTTAGCTCAGTGATACGAATCCATTTCACACAGCTGCGTGGAACCATTCTGTGTGTCACAGTTCAGCTGTCCACTCACTACAATCGGTATTTTCTGTCCAGGTGACACTTTCTGTACGTCACTTAATCCAACAAGGTCTTTTGCTCTCACGTATATAGCTTGATCACAAAAATCTCTGTGCGACATATGTCTGGGTCGCAGTCAAAATAGCCACCGTCAGCAGGGTGTGAGTTAGCTCTACGATAGTTTCTGCACGTCAGGTTAAAAAAAAAAAAACTAAAAAAAAATATTAAAAAAAAATATATATAAAAAAAATAGTTTCTTTGTTGTTTTAGCTCAGTGATACAAATCCATTTCACACAGCTGCGTGGAACCATTCTGTGTGTCACAGTTCAGCTGTCCACTCACTACAATCGGTATTTTCTGTCCAGGTGACACTTTCTGTACGTCACTTAATTAAACCAGACTGAACAAGTTTGTGGGTTTCAGTACAGCAGGCCCATTTATTTATTTATTTTTTATATAATACACTTATATACAGAAAATGTTGAACCCCAGGGCTAAGGGTCGAGGACGAGGGCGTGGGCATTCAATTACTGCAGGGGGCAGAGGCCGTGGTCCTGGGCAGGGTGAGACAGTACCTGCTGATGAGGGAGCAGGGGAACGCCGCAGAGCTACACTCCCTAGCTTCATGTCTCAACTTACAGGGACACGTGGTAGAGGACTGTTCAAACCACAACAGTGCGAACAGCTGATGTCGTGGATTGCGGACAATACTTCAAGTAATTCAGTCAGTCTTCCACGCAGTCCACCCACGTTACCCAAGGGAGCACTCCTCTGGCTCCTCCACCTCAACCTCCTTCCCCCCAGTCTGCCCCCTCCCAGGAAAAATTGGAATGCGATCCGGCATACTCTAAGGAACTGTTTTCTGGACCCTTCCCAGAGTCACAACCCACTTCTCAGGTTGCTGCTAACCTCGTTCCCGATGCCCAAGTTTTCCAACTGTTGCAGTCTTTGGGTGATAATGATGATGATGATGATGACAATGTTGACTTAGTGGAAGAAGTTTGTAAAGAGGTGTTGGACGATGAGGAGACACGGTTGTCAGACAGTGGTGAAGTTGTTGTCAGGGCAGGAAGTCCGAGGGGGGAGCAGACTGAGGAATCGGAGGATGACGAGGTGACTGACCCAAGCTGGGTTGATAAGCCGAGTGAAGACAGTGCTTCTGAGGCGGAGGCGAGTGCTGCAGCAGAACAGGTTGGAAGAGGCAGTGGTGTGGCCAGAGGGAGAAGCAGGGCCAGAGCTGGTGCATCAGCAGCAACTGTTTCACGTAGTGAAGCTCCCGTGGCGAGGCCTAGATGTTCGCAAGTCTGGAGGTTCTTTAAAGAAAGTGAGGATGACCGACGGACTGTGGTGTGCAACCTGTGCCACACCAGGATCAGCAGGGGTGCCACCACTACTAGCCTAACCACCACCAGCATGCGCAGGCATATGAGTGCTAAACACCCCACTCAATGGAACCAAGGCCGTTCACCACCTCCTGCGGGTCACACCACTGCTCCTTCCCCTGTGTCACTCGCTGCCTCTGCTAGTCAACCCCCTGCCCAGGACCCCGGCACGAGCGCCTCCCGCCGGAAAACCACACCTTCGCCTCCACGATCCTCCACAGTGTCCACCAATGTGTCCCAGCGCAGCGTTCAGCTGTCTTTACAGCAGACGCTGGAGCGCAAGAGGAAATACAGTTCCACCCACCCACATGCCCAAGCCCTCAACGTCCACATCTCCAAATTGCTGAGCCTGGAGATGCTGCCCTATAGGCTGGTAGAGACCGAGGCCTTTCGCAATCTCATGGCGGTGGCTGCCTCTCGGTATTCGGTCCCGATGTGCCGTCCCAGCCCTACACCAGCACGTGTCAGAGAACATCATCCGTGCCCTGACCAACGCTGTTTCTGAGAAGGTCCACCTAACCACGGACACGTGGACAAGTGCTGCCGGGCAGGGACACTATATCTCCCTGACGGCACATTGGGTTAACTTGGTGGAGGCTGGGACCGAGACTGACCCTCGGGCTGCTCATGTACTGCCCACACCGAGGATTGCGGGGCCTACCTCGGTCACGGTCTCTCAGACGTACTATGCCTCTTCCTCCGACCCTTCCTCCTCCTCCACCTCCTCCTCCGAATTACCATCCTTGGGCACGGCGCCTTCAGTCGGTAGCTCTAGGCGCAGCAGCAGTGCCGTGGGTAAGCACCAGCAGGCGGTGCTCAAACTGCTGAGCTTAGGTGACAAAAGGCACACCGCCCAAGAGCTGTTACAGGGCATCACGGCGCAGACCGATCTGTGTCTGGCACCGCTGAACCTCAAGCCAGGCATGGTTGTGTGTGACAACGGGCGTAACCTGGTGGCGGCTCTGCAACTCGGCAGACTGACACATGTGCCATGCCTGGCCCACGTGTTCAATCTCATAGTTCAGCGGTTCCTCAAGACATACCCCAATCTGTCTGTATTGCTCACCAAGGTGCGCCGCATCTGTGCGCATTTCCGCAAGTCGAGCACAGATGCTGCCACTCTCAGGGCAGCGCAGTGCCGCCTACAACTGCCCACTCACCGACTGTTGTGCGACGTGCCCACGATATGGAATTCGACATTAAACATGTTATCCAGAGTTTACCAGCAGCGCAGAGCGATTGTAGACTGCCAGATGTCAACTTCCACCAGAACTGGTAGTCAGGTCACTCAGATTCCTCAGGTCTACAATGAGGAGTGGACGTAGATGTCTGATATCTGCCAGGTGTTGAGCAACTTTGAGGAGTCAACACAGATGGTCAGCGGCGATGCCGCCATTATCAGCCTCACCATCCCGCTGCTTTGCCTGTTGAAAAACTCACTGCTCAGCATGAAGTCGGATGCTTTGCGCTTGTCACAAGAGATGGTGGAGGAAGATATGTCGCTTGATAGCCAGAGCACCCTCCGGTCTGTTTCTCAGCGCGTATCGGAGGAGGGGGATGAGGATGAGGAAGAAGAGGAGGAGAATGTCGGCGAGACAGAAGAGGGTACCAGTGCTCAGTCCTTAACTCTTGAGTGTGTATGGGCTGAAGAGGAGGACTTGGAGGAGGAGGAGGAGGAGGAAATGGAGAGTCAGGCCAGTGAGGAGAGGGAATTCTTGCGTGTTGGGACTCTGGCGCACATGGCAGACTTCATGTTAGGCTGCCTATCCCGTGACCCTCGTGTTAGAAGCATTTTTTCAAACACCGATTACTGGGTGTTCACTCTCCTGGACCCACGGTACAAGCAGAACCTTTCCACTCTCATCCCTGCAGAGGAAAGGAGTATGAGAGTGAATAGATATCAACAGGCCCTGTGCACAAGCTGAAACAATCCTTCCCATCTGACGCCGCTAGCGGCAGAGGGCATGGTTCTGTGGGCCAAGTAGCGGGGGAGAGTAGGCGAGCAGGCAGCTTGTCCAGCACTGGCAGGGGAACGCTCTCCAAGGCCTTTGCCACTTTTATGTCACCCCAGCAAGACACTGTCACCTGTCCCCAGTCTAGGCAGAGTAGGGGGGAGCTGTACAGAAAGATGGTGAGGGAGTACCTAGCTGACGATACCAACGTCCTGCGTGATCACTCTGCTCCATACAACTACTGGGTTTCAAAGCTGGACACGTGGCCTGAACTGGCGCTGTACGCCTTGGAGGTGCTGGCCTGCCCTGCCGCTAGCGTGCTGTCAGAGCGGGTATTCGGTGCAGCTGGTGGCGTCATCAACCAATAAGCGTACACACCTGTCAACTGACAGCGCTGACAGGCTGACGCTTATTAAAATGAACAAAGCCTGGATTTCACCGGAATTCAAATCTCCTCCGGGGGAAAGCAGCTAAAGATTAACATTACTTATGTATCCGATTCCTCTTCACTACTCCTCCTACTCCTCCTCCTCCTCCATGTCGTCTTTGCCTAACGCTGACCAAAAAAACGCCATTTTTTAGAGGTCCAACTGGCACTCTTTTACCACAATTTTTCAGGAGGGCCCCCTACAGGCCCTCTCTTGTAACAATTTTTCCAGAGGTCCACCTACAGGCCCTCTCTCCAAACAATTTTTCCGGAGGTCCACCTACAGGCCCTCTCTCCAAACAATTTTTCCGGAGGTCCACCTACAGGCCCTCTCTCCAAACAATTTTTCCGGAGGTCCACCTACAGGCCCTCTCTCCAAACAATTTTTCCGGAGGTCCACCTACAGGCCCTCTCTCTAAACAATTTATGTCTTTTTTCTATCTTTCTCTCTCTCCAAACTATTTTTCCGGATAGCTGCCATATATGGTATTAAACTGAGAAGAATACATAGAACACATGCCACACTTGATCAAGCTCATAATTTATGACTGTACCGGTTGATGCTAAATTTTTAAGTTGGGGTCCTGCGTCGTCATTCGAACTCCATCCGGCTGTTGTCACCTGGCTCTTGCAGCTAAACCTCCTTCCCCCCAGCCTGCCCCCCACCTACCCTGCCCCCTCTCTCCAAACAATTTACCCGGGTAGGGGACGTATTAGATATTGGACAGATTTTTTCTTGGTTCTTCTTTTAATTGCCTCCTGCGATAGTGCTATAGACGGGAATCGAACTCGGGTCAACTGCTTGGTAAGCAGCTATGCTCACCACTTTACCACCAACAGCCACAGCAACTGATAAGAACAGATACTAAACTTGATGTAAGCTAACATTTTGACAATCGATAACCCGAAACGGGTCCGCCGTCGAGCCCGGCGTTCGGCCACCCTGAACATTTCACATACTCTGACCGAGTCTGACCCTGGGGCCGCTCATGTACTGCCCACTTGGAGGATGCTTCACCTCCTGCTACCTCAGTCTAACTCGGTCACTCTGTTGTCACCGCCATGCTGCGTCTGGCTAAATTTTTGGGTGGCTCACGTGCTACCTCATGTAACTGTGCTGTGTCAGGCTTATGCCTGCATCGTGTGGCTGGGGATAGGAGAGCAGTGCCAGCATGGGCATGGGTGATGGACCTTCGTTGCACCTAGTTGGGTGCTTCCCTATATATTCCCACCGTGCCAGCCATGGGTTGTACATTAACTAATAACAGGGAAAAAAAAAAAATTTACAGGAGGGTCAACCGCAGACACTCCAAAACAATTTTACATGAGGGAGTGTCTCCCCGTCTGCCATCATGTTCGGTCAGGCTGTCAGTAGGTACACCACCTCTGTCGTCCGCAGAAGCGGCCACTATGAGGAAGGCCACGGCGAGAACATCCCCTTTTCAATTGAGAGCAAGTGTAGAATTAATTGTAGGAGGATGACACTTTTCTTCCGCAGTGGATTCACCTTACCCTTTATCATTGCCAGACAACAGTTAGTGAAAAAGTAATTGGCAATGATGAAGAAAATGTAACGGTGCAGTGGACCGTCTATGACGCAAAACCTATATATTCCCACCATGCCAGCCATGGGCTG
The DNA here is from genome assembly GCA_900303285.1 of Rhinella marina. NCBI lineage: Eukaryota > Metazoa > Chordata > Amphibia > Anura > Bufonidae > Rhinella > Rhinella marina. The sequence goes on along the minus strand of ONZH01010457.1, from coordinate 183,677 downwards.
TACATTAAAGGGTTTCTGTCACCAGTTTTTTCGGTATGAATCAGGCTGACATTAGAGATGTGCTAATGTCACCTGATTCCAAATATATATCTGTTATATTTACTGGTGCCCCCATTTTTATATAAAATGAATTTTTATTTTATGCAAATAAGGCTCCTAGGTGCAAGGGGCGTTACCTCTGCTCCTAGAGGCTCTGTTGATTGACAGGACCAGGCAGAGAAGAAACACTGCATTCACCATAGCTTTTAAAGACCTTCAATGATGTCATGACCATGTGATCAGTCACATGTTTAGGAGGAGACAGGCTGTTTGTGTGATCCTAACCATGTGACTGATCACATGGTCATGACATCATTGAAGGTCCTTAAAAGGTATGGTGAATTGAGTGTTTCTTCTCTGCCTGGTCCTGTCAATCAACAGAGCCTCTAGCAGCAGAGGCAACGCCCCTTGCACCTAGGAGCCTTATTTGCATAAAATAAAAGTTCATTTTATATAAAAATGGGGGCACCAGTAAATAAAACAGATATATATTTGGAATCAGGTGACATTAGCACATCTCTAATGTCAGCCTGATTCATACCGAAAAAACTGGTGACAGAAACCCTTTAACTAATAACAGGGAAAACAAATAAAATATTTTACAGAAGGGTCAACTACAGACACTCCTAAACAATTTTTTAGGAGGGTCAACTTCGGACACTCCAAAACAAATTTTTTGGAGGCTCGCCTACAGACATTTGACTGCTACCTCAATCTAACTTGGTCACTTGTTGGTGTCACTACGCTGTCACCATGATGTGTCAGGCTAATGCCTGCGTCGTGGGGCGGAGGATAGCACAGCAGTGCCAGCATGAGCAGTGGTGTCACCTGCAGGCGGTGATGGACCTTCGTTGCACCTAGTTGGGTGCTTTCCTAACATGTGATGGGCATGTGCCTCGCCTTTCTTGGTCTGGGTCAGCACAATTGCCATGAGGGTAACCACCAGGCTGTTGCCTGAGAATTTGGGGTAATGGTGGGATTAGGCAGCCTCAGAGGCATCCATGCATGCTGCCCCTGCTGTTTCCTGTCCATTTCCGTGGTGTTTCCATCATTTTCTGAGGTTTCCAGGTTTTCACCCAGCCTTCCCTAGGCAGAGCATTGGTCCCCTGCAAAAGTGCTCGAGTCTCCCATTGACTTCAATGGGGTTCGTTATTCGAAACGAGCACCCGAGCATCGGGAAAAGTTCGACTCGAATAACGAGCACCCGAGCATTTTAGTGCTCGCTCATCTCTACTTCTAACATATTGGTAACTACCTGTCTTTCAGTATGAATGGCACATTAAGGAGGTCACTGAAGGACGTAGCAAAGAACAATGGAGAAGATGAGAAGAAAATTGCAAAAGGACAACAGCTGATTGAAAAGGAGACAGTGGAGACTGGAAAGGTACACATGGACTTTACCAGTATTGTGCTGCCCCTGTGTTCTAAATATTCACATCTATTGAGTATTGTGTTACTTAGTTACACCATGCTTACCTACAGCAATCGATGTTTGGAAGATGCATTGGCCATAAGTACAGGCACAGCCTCAGGTCAACCACCCACATGACCTCATTAACACTGCCAGCAGAGTGCTGTCCATAAAGAGTGTCGTTCAAGCAGTGTCCCAATAAATACTACTGCCAGCGGAGTGCTGCCTCACAAATAGTGCTAGCATAATAATGCTTCCCTTGTAGCAGAATGTACAGTGCAAAGGTTGGTTCTTGGGGGGTGGGGGGTTAGTCCGAGAGCACAGGAGAACTATGTGTGGCAGAGAGGTGCACAGCAACAGCAGTGAAGTGGCAAGAGGTTGGAGTAGCATCAGATTTACAGTCACAGGACCTCCAAGTTGGTGGGTTCCATATAGGTTGAATCAGAGATGGAGACCACAGAGTTACAGGGGTTTTCCAGCCAAATAAAATTGATGGCAATGGGCTCAGAGGGACTTACAGTTATAGAAGAATGGACAATCACCCTCACCAACCTTCTGATGGTGCCGTTCTTGTGTTGCTCTCCACTTGCTGTTCCAGCTCAACATAACAAATTCAAAGAAAGGCCCAGTCACTGGTACATCACCTCTAAAGCTGGTGATTGGCTGTGCGGGTCTTTCCTGGCTTTTCCGGTGTGTCAAGTCTGGACAGGAAGTGAAGAGCATTGGAGATCAGAGCAGTGTTCATGAAATTCTGCAATAGAATCAGAGACGTGTCAGCAGGAGGCAACTGGTGCTCCGAAGCTTCAACTGAAGAGTAAGGTAAACGGGAAATTACTTTTTTGATTTTCCTGTTCCTTATCAGTTATTGGACTGTTAACCGTATTTTGGTAGTGTTACACTGTAACTTGTCCAAGGTCAAGTCCAACCAATCAAGTTAAAACTTAAAAATTTTAGATCTAGAATCTGTTGGAATCTGTGGATGACTACAGCTTATTTCCTCCCGATAAATCTCACCCGCTGTATCTTTTTGCAGGTGAAATTCTCTCTGTATCTTAAATATCTTCGTGCAATGGGATGGGTTTACTCTTCCTGGATATTGGGGGACCTACGTTTTACAGAATGTAGCGTTTGTCGGACAGAACATTTGGGTCAGTGACTGGACTTCAGATGCTGTGACTTATTTTAATCAGACCTACCCGACTTCACAGAGAGACATGCGGGTCGGGGTGTATGGAGCCCTGGGGGTGGCACAAGGTAACTTTTTTTTTTCACTTTCTTTATTTGTAAAAATTTGACAGGGTTGATTCATCAAGAAATTTCCATGCATCTGGAAGTCATACAGGGGTACCTGCTCGGATTCCCCTATAAACCAGAATGCAAATGTCCTGCAATGGTGGACTTGAGCCGTCCATGTATTACATAGACAGCCATTCATTTTTAGAGCAACTGCAATTGAAAAGTCTGGCTGCCTCCTCTGCAAATTCAGCTGTTTATTGGAGCTGCTGAGAACCAAATCACGTCTGCTTTCTGAAAGGGGTTGTCGCTAGCGAGACCATCCCTTAGTCCATGCTTTGTCATATATTTTGCTATGAAGGTCCTAATGGGTTCTTTATGTATTTTTAGGTATTTTTGTGTTCCTCAGTGCTTTTCTAGTTGCTGCCGGTACAGTACGAGCATCGCGGCTCCTCCATACACAATTACTTCGAAATATCCTGCACGTTCCTATGCAGTTCTTTGACACCACTCCAACAGGACGCATTGTCAACCGGTTTGCCAAGGTTAGTTCCATCCATTTTCATTGATAGAGCAGTTCCAGTAGTAACATATGAGTTGGGAGACCTTTGATACAATGTAGTGACTATCCTTTCAGACTAGTCAGCAGGGTTTTCAGATGACCTTTATGGTATCTCCTTGGCTTGTTTGGAACCTCATCCAAAAAACTGGCAAGTACCAGGTACTATCCAAAAGTCAAAGTACAAACAAGCTTTCTCGATGCAGTCAAAAAGGGGCTGAAGCCCCCTGAAGAATTAATAGCAAAAACATGGGATATAAGGATGCAGGTTTTAAGGGCAGTATAGGCATAGGAAGCACAGGGTAAGGCACTGAACGTGGTCAATCTTATCAGGGCAGAGACTTTCTCTTTTAGGTCTGAAAGGATCATTATAGTAACCCATCAGGGCTCTTTAGGGTCACCAATCGTCCCTTACCAAGCAGGTCACTAATGAATCAGGGACCATACAAATACCAACAGGATTAGGTTAGGACCAAAGTGGTTTGTTTTGGGTGGGTGTCACCGTGCACCCTGTTTGCATTGATATTCATCCTTAGTGTATTAAAGTAGTAGTGATATCTAGAGGATATATATTTCGTTTTTTTTTAAGTTAAAGTGTAACTGTCATGTTTTCATCAAAAAAAATCAGTTTTAACATATGTTACTGCTAGTGGAGCATTATGCATAAAGCAATCTTTAGTTTCTTCACATACCACTGTTTTCCTTGAGTTTTTCCCTTAATTACAGCTGTTTTAACCTCTACAATATGAGGATCTTCTCAAGATGGCTCCTCTGCCAGTTCTCTGAGGCCAAAACTGCCTTCCCTCACTTCCCATACATATTTGCTGTAGCCAGGAGCTTCCTGCCAGCCAATCAGATTGGATTACTGAGAGACACGCCTCCTCACTCTGATGCCTAATGCAGGCCTGCAGTGTGAAGGACCGCCCCTCTGTCTTCCTGTCTTCTTAGATAAGCCATGCAACGATCTTTTAAGGGACCAGTGGGAAGGGACAAGAGATGGGGACATTAATGAAAGCTGTCATTATAAGGTAATTGCAGATGTTTTGCCAATCATTGACAGACTAATTCAGGTATACATGCCGAGCTCTAATGAACTAGCAAATAAAAAAATATGACAGTTACACTTTAAGTTTTAAACCGCTTCACCCTTTGGATCATTGTCCATAATGATGGCACTTGACCCAATGGCTCTCAGCTACGGTGATGGTTCAATGATTTTACATTAGGGTCCTGGAGCTTCAAGTGACCTGGCATCCCCCAAAAAACTTGCCAAACTGATGGACAATATCATCTCAACACAATGTTATTTGCCTGTAGGACATCTTCACCGTGGATGAAACCATTCCCATGTCTTTCCGTAACTGGCTTGATTGCTTCTTGGGAGTGATCTTCACCCTGCTTATTATCTGCTTGGCCACACCAATTTTTGCCGCCGTCATCATACCACTGGCCATTTTTTATTATTTTGTCCAGGTAAGCATCTAGTTCTGGTTTTCACTCTCCAAGGTATGTAACAGAGGTCCTAATTTCACAGTTCAACTAGGAACAGTGCTCAGTGGCTTACTAGTTGTTTCAAATAGTTCGATGAACTTGTTTTAATGCTTAATACTCTCATTATGAGGTCTATAACATTTTTTTTTTTCATCCAGAGCTCCAAATTCCCTACATAGAAACAGAGTAAAATGGTAAAGTTCTGGCTGGCTGCAGCCACCACTAGAGGGAACTGGTGAGCTTACTGCATGCTCTTCATCCATTGAACTCAATAACACAGTATGCAGTAAGCTCTTAAGTTCCCCCTAGTGGTGGTTGTGGGTATGCACAATTTAACCTCTCCCTGAAGCCCTGCATTTGGCCCAACAATGCGTATTTTACAGTCTATCCAGATTATTCCTATTGTCATGTGACCCTTAATTAAATTGTCATTGTGCCTACAGAGGTTTTATGTCACCACCTCACGTCAGTTGAGACGTCTGGATTCAGTCACCAGGTCACCCATCTACTCTCACTTTGGGGAGACAGTCTCTGGTCTGTCAGTCATCCGAGCTTATGGACATCAACAGAGGTTCCTCCAGCACAATGAAGACACCCTAGATATCAACCAGAAGAGCGTCTACTCCTGGATTGTCTCCAACAGGTATGAAATCCATAGGGTATGCAAAGTGATAATCAGGAGGCATATGTAGGAAACTCCTTATTATGTGATGTGTCTGCAGGTGGCTGGCCATTCGTCTTGAATTTGTTGGGAACCTGACGGTGTTCTTTGCCGCTCTCTTCGCTGTGTTAGCCCGTGGCACAATAGACGGTGGTACTGTTGGACTGTCCATTTCGTCAGCACTCAACGTGAGTCAGTGTGAGCCAGAAAGGTTGTAATGTGGTGGGTTGCGAAACCTTAATGTTTTACTTATTGCTGCGTGACTCTTTAAAGGGTTACCACACAAACATTTCAGTAAGGGTATTGCCACACAGCATGACTGACACTACATGGCTATGCAAGCGGTGACGGTATTCTATTAACACTTTATAAATGGTAAAATGACTAATGTGGATCAGGTGTGGAACACAATTTTCTCTAAGGGGGAAGCCACAAGTCATGGCTGTGCTATGTTTTTTGGTGCAGCAAAAAAAAAAATGCATGTGTTTTTTGCAACAACATACCTGCATTTATGCTGCATTTTCATACAGCAAAGGGAAAACACAGCAGCAGACTAGAATTACCTTAAAATGGTAGAGCGTTTCATACTGGTGACCTCAATATCTGATCGATGGAGATCCAACACCTGGCACCCCCCATCGATCAGAGCAGTGCCTTCTCCTTTCTCTCTTCCTATGGGACAGCAGCAACTGACAGGAAGAGAGAAGGGAGACAGCACGTCTCCTTATACAGCTGATCTGCAGGGGTGAAAGGGGAAGGGGATTACACTACCAGGAGCTTCTTTCTGAACCTCTGTATTGTACACACACCCTACGTTACACCAGTAACCCCATATTTTATAAGGTGCTTTCTTATTGTACAGATCACACAGACACTGAACTGGTTGGTGCGGATGACATCAGAGCTGGAGACCAATATTGTTGCAGTTGAGCGTGTGGATGAGTACATTAAAGTAGAGAATGAAGTAAGTTCTGAGGACATCGGCCAACACTATGGACCTAAGGATAAAGTCAGTCATATAGGTTACCTTGAAACCTCTCTTCTTGCAGTAATACTGACTTGTATATTGAGGAGAAGTTAGCTACTTCCTCCCTCAATGGTGACCCCAGTGAACCACAGTCAAGTGGCCTGAAGCTATAGGGGTGCAGAGGGAGCAGTCCCACCCAGGCCCTAGTCTTTGGGGGACCCATCTACCACATAATAAGACATCAACATCGTAAATAGCATGTGGTACATGGGGGCCCCTTTTGGGTCCTCTTGGATTTTGCATTAGGGCCCAGTACCTTCAAGAGATATCTCTGGGGCTTTAATCTGTAATCTACATGAACCCCAAAAGTGCTTTGTGATAGCATAGGGTCCAACTGCTCTGGGAAATAGGAAGGTGCTGTTCCCAGGCCGCAAAGAGAGTGGGCAGATTGTGGGTGGAGATTTTAGGGTGGGCTCAGGGCAGGGCTTAAAAGTCGACCATTTTGTTGCTAACTAGGTCACGTGGACATGTGGTTTATGAGATTCATTGTATGATTAGTTATAAGTCCTACAGATTCACAGCAGGACATGGACATAGAATATATATATATATAGTAGTAGTATATCTCTCATATATCAGATGGCTATAGTAATGATATAGAGGAATGGTAATGTCTTTTCTGTAGCACTGTATATAGTCCGTTTTTGCTATGTTCACCTATCAGGCAGAGTGGACGACTCAGAAGCGCCCCCCACAGAACTGGCCCGATAGAGGCGTTGTGCAGTTTGTGGACTACAAGGCCCGTTACCGATCTGAACTAGACCTTGTTCTACATGGTATTTCATGCACCGTTGACAGTATGGAGAAGGTAATACATGACTGTACGGGAGAGATGGGAGATAGATGGGATATACTCTGTGTGCACAGTTATTAGGCAATTTAGTATTTTGACCAGATCATTATTTTTATTCATGTTTTAAAACACCAAGTTGTATAAACTTGAATACTTATTGGGTTGAAGCATATCAGGTGATGCGTACAATGAGTGAAGGTGAGGCCTAAGGAGGTCAAGACCCTAAATCAAGGTCTGTTTTCCTCTGGCAAAATGGGCTAAAAAAGAGATTTAACTGGCTCTAAAAAGTCAAAAATGATGTCTTTCAGAGGGATGCAGCACTCTTGATATTGCTAAGATATTGGGGCGTAATCACAGAACCGTCAAATGTTTTGTTGTGAATAGTCAACAGGGTCGCAAGAAATGTGTGTACCCAGAGGTACAAGGTGTTCAGTGCTTAGAGACATGGCCAAGGAAAGGAAACCCAACCACCACTGAACAAGATGTCAAGACTGGGCCAAGAATTATCTGACAGATTTTTTTAAAGGTTTTATGGGCTGATGAAATGAGACACTTGCCGGACCAGAAGGATGGACCACCGGCTGGATCAGTAATGAGCACAGAGCTACACTTCGACTCAGATGCCAGCAAGGTGGAGGTGGGGTACTGCTATGGGCTGGTATTATTAAGGATGAGCAACTTGGACCTTTTCCTCTTGAAGATGAACTCAAAATCAACTCCCAAACACTACACTTTTTCTTCAAGCTGTGGTACAGGACAAAGCCTGAATCTGTCAAGAAAACCATGATTTTTCTGCAGGACAAGACTCCATCATATGCATCCAAGTACTCCACTGCACAGAGCCAGTAAAGGCCTTAAAGATGAAAGAATAATGACATGGACCCTTCCTCACCTGACCTAAACCCTATAGAGAACTTGTGGGCTATTCTAAAGAGTTTCTGTCACCAAGTTTGACCATATTAAACCAGATGACATTTGCAATGCGCAAATGTCACCTGATGTCTAATATGGTCTTCTTTTTAAGATCTGTGTCCCCGTTTTCTTAAAAAAACTACTTTTGTAATATGCAAATTACCTTCACTAGGTGCAAGGGGTGGTAACCCTGCACCTAGTAGTGCCGTTTTCCCCACCTTCTATATTTCGTCATCAGCGCTGATTGACAGGGCCAGGCAGCTCGCTCTATCTGCTGCTGGCCCTGTCGGCGCTGCAAATCCCGCGCCTGTGCCGTGGGTCTGTCATTCGGCGCAGGCGCAGTGAGTACAGCTGGCTGCCGGGCTCCCGGCTTCCTCACTGCGCCTGCGCCACCTTCTCTTCCGGGTGTAGTGTGACGTCACCGGCGCAGGTGCAGTGAGGGAGCCCGGCAGCCAGCTGTACTCACTGCGCCTGCGCCAAATGACAGACCCACGGCACAGGCGCGGGATTTGCAGCGCCGACAGGGCCAGCAGCAGATAGAGCGAGCTGCCTGGCCCTGTCAATCAGCGCTGATGACGAAATATAGAAGGTGGGGAAAACGGCGCTACTAGGTGCAGGGTTACCACCCCTTGCACCTAGTGAAGGTAATTTGCATATTACAAAAGTAGTTTTTTTTAAAAAACGGGGACACAAATCTTAAAAAGAAGACCATATTAGACATCAGGTGACATTTGCGCATTGCAAATGTCATCTGGTTTAATATGGTCAAACATGGTGACAGAAACCCTTTAAGTGGGAGATTTACGGTGAAGGAAAACAGTCCACCTCTCTGAACAGTGTCTGGGAGGCTGTGGTTGCTGCTGAACAAAAAGTTGATTGTCAACAGATTAAGAAGCTGAGACTCCATGGATGGAAGGATTATGACAAAAAGAAGGAGGGCTGTATTTGTCACTGATGTTTATTTGTAAATTTTGAGTTGTTTATTTATTATTCTCACTTTAACAGATGAAAATAAACAAGTGAGATGAGAACATTCTTCTTTTTCATTTAGTTACATAATAATTCTGAAAATTAAGGGCCATATTAGACCAACAGATGAGGCTGACGCTTGTAGGGAAGAAAGTGTTCCTTCCCGGCAGTCGCCTGCTCATCAGTGGAGGAGACCGATGTATTTACATGCAGCAATCTCCTCCATGGTATGTGGAGGAGTGATCGCCAACGTCATCGCTTATACCCATTCAAAATCATTGTTTGCCGGCAGCAGAGCATGATTAGATGGCACAATCTCCGGCCAAGCAAATGATTTTTTTAGCATGCATAAAAATTGCGATTGCAATTGCTCTTTCATTGTGTAATTGGTGGCACTTTTACACAGCAGATCACCGATAAGTAGCGTTCCTGCAAACGCTTGTTAGCAACGGTCTGGCCATGTCTAATACAGCCCTAAGAGGCTGCCCAATAATTATTCACAGATATATATCCTCCTAAGAAAAGACAAAACCTCACTTTACTTTCTTAAATATTCAGATTTAAGGTTTATTAACATTTTGGATTGACGGACAGCACTGTAGTTCAATGATTAAATTAATCCTCTAAAATACAACTTGCCTAACTGTGCACACAGTGGACATAGGGAGGGAGATATGAAATAACTAGAGTAGAGATGAGAGGGAGATATCTGTAATGGAATAATTTGTTCCTCAGGTTGGAATTGTTGGAAGGACGGGAGCTGGAAAATCTTCCCTTACTAATTGCCTCTTCCGGATCATCGAGGCAGCAGAAGGGAAGATAATCATTGATGGTCTGGACATCTCCACCATTGGCCTCCATGATCTGCGCAACAAACTGACTATAATTCCTCAGGTAATGCGCTATATAACCAAATCCATCACTTATGGTTGACTAGACTTTGGTGAATACCTTCGGTATTTGATTTTTCAACTTGAAAACCATTTTAAAACATGGTTCCGAAGTCGGTTTCGGTAACCTAGGTACCAGCTGGTACCGAAGCTGACTTCAGATACCGGTTTTAAAATGGTTTCCCGTTTAAAGGCTATGTACACCATTGGAGGCATATTTGCTTATGTTGCACTGTACTCATTTTAAGCTAAAAAACACTTTTTTCAATTGGTCTTTATTAAAAAATATGGAGGCCTTTTTTCTGTACAGAGCTGAGATGCTCTAGTAGAAGCCTTTGGATTTTTTCTCTTTTTTCCGTCAGTTGGGGGGCTGACAGGCTCCTTATCTCTGCTCTCAGACCTTATAAACATGCATTATAGCTCAGTTCTTATCTTGCTGATAAGAATGTGGCTTAAATAAATGTTTATGACCCCCTTAGAAAATTGGAGATAAGGTTTATTAGATGAGCCACACAAAGTGAAAGTACCAGTCACACAGTTAGAAAAACAGTTAACCCTTTGTGACAGAACAGCTCAATATTTTTAATAAAGGCCAATTGAAAATATGATTTTTAGCCAAAAATGAATAAAATGCAATCATAAACAAAAATTGCCTCCAAAGGTGTACATAGCCTTTAATAATTGAATGCCGAAGTTATTCACCAAAGTCTCACAAGTCTTTGGTGATAACTCATTTCACCTCGCCTGGAGCCCCATACATTTGAATGCTGTATGGAGACGAATCTCCGTACAATGTTCAAATGAAGTTTTGACTGAAGCGACTTCGGATCTAGGACCCGAAGCTTGCTTCGCTTAACGCTAGTTATAAATGGCACATGATAGGTTGGATCCCTGGTACAGATTTAGTGATGGGGCCCAGAGCTCCAATGTATATCTCTGTGCCCAATAGCAGATGTGTACTGGATTCAGGGAGCTCATGTACATTAAATCATCAGCAGATCCCACTGAAAATGATAACATCGGCCCACAGCGATGTAAAGTCAGTGTGGCACTTTTCAGTTTGCACTTATCAAACCTAACACTAGATGGCAGCAGTTACACACGTAAAGCCATAGTGAGCGGCGACTGTTTACTCAGCGAAAAATTACATTTGCCTTCCTCCATTTTCTTGATGTTTGAGATTTCCTGGCAAGATTTCCCTTTTAAAATTAAATTTCACAGGCGGCTTAACAGCATGTGGATATCTAATATATTAGGATTACGTCTCTGACACGTAGTATTTGTAATATTGTTCGCTGTTGGCAACATTTCAACATATGTTACAACAAATATCCATTGTTCTGTGAGCTGGAAATTATCACGATGCCAGAAATATGATGTTCCTGCTTTAATGTGTACCCCCGACACTGGGGGTAACTTTGTTTTAGGAAAAGGGAACTGCATGGGATTTTAAAAGAATTTATCAAATGTTTCTATGTCCTCCTATAGGAAGATATATAAAAAACTAGTATGTCGCTTTCTTTGCCCTTGAACACTGCACCGATCTTCTGCTCTCGTTCTGCTACATACAATGAGTGCGCAGAGCGTCGCTGAGTCATATCCAAGGGCACTATGAAACAAATCTGCCTCTCAATACACATTGTGGTATGTCAGATAAAAATGATCCAATAAAAGGTACAATAGGGAATAATAGAGATAATTAGGGCACATAGTTGCACTGGTGCTGTGTAAATGTGATACTGTAGTTCTATCTCCATCCACATCACTAATAAAAGAGACAGCACTATCTGCAGCTACTATTATTTACAGCAAGATGCAGGGAGGCAGTGCTAGTTGTATCTATTTGATTTGCTTAAATTATTCATAGGAATAGACAGGAAAGCAGTATCATCTGGATCTACATCATTGAAAGGGAGACAGCACTATCTGTGCTTACATTATTTATAGGAATAGATAGGAAGGGGGTACTATCTGCGACTAGATCACTTACAGAGAGACAGGGAGGCAGTACTATCTGTGCCTTCATCATTTATAGTAATAGACAGGAAGGCAGTACCATCTGTGACTAGATCACTTACAGAGAGACAGGGAGGCAGTACTATCTGTGCCTACATCATTTATAGGAATAGACAGGAAGGCAGTACTATCTGTGCCTTCATCATTTACAGGAATAGACAGAAAGGTAGTACTGCCTATGACTATATCATTTACAGAGACTGGGAGGTAGTACTATCTGTGCCTTCATCATTTACAGGGAGGGAGTACTATCTTTAATTATATCACTTAAAGGGAGAAACAAGGAGGGAGTACTATCTGTGCCTACATTTATAGGAATAGACATGAAGACAGGAAGGCAGTAATATCTGTGCCTACTTCATTTATAGGAATAGACATGAAGACAGGAAGGCAGTAATATCTGTGCCTACTTCATTTATAGGAATAGACAGGAAGGCAGTAATATCTGTGCCTACTTCGTTTATAGGAATAGACAGGAAGGCAGTAATATCTGTGCCTACTTCGTTTATAGGAATAGACAGGAAGGCAGTAATATCTGTGCCTACTTCGTTTATAGGAATAGACAGGAAGGCAGTAATATCTGTGCCTACTTCGTTTATAGGAATAGACAGGAAGGCAGTAATATCTGTGCCTACTTCGTTTATAGGAATAGACAGGAAGTCAGTAATATCTGTGCCTACTTCATTTATAGGAGTAGACAGGAAGGCAGTAATATCTGTGCCTACTTCATTTATAGGAGTAGACAGGAAGGCAGTAATATCTGTGCCTACTTCGTTTATAGGAATAGACAGGAAGTCAGTAATATCTGTGCCTACTTCATTTATAGGAGTAGACAGGAAGGCAGTAATATCTGTGCCTACTTCATTTATAGGAGTAGATATGAAGGCAGTAATATCTGTGCCTACTTCATTTATAGGAGTAGACAGGAAGGCAGTAATATCTGTGCCTACTTCATTTATAGGAGTAGACAGGAAGGCAGTAATATTTGTGCCTACATCATTTACAGGGAGAGGCAGGGAGGCAGTACTATTTGTGCATACATCATTTATAGGAATAGACAGGAAGGTAGTATTATCTGTGCCTTCATCATTTACTGAGAGACAGTATTATCTGTGCCTACATCGTTTACAGTAATAGACAGGAAGGCTGTACTTATGATTTACAGAGACTGGGAGGTAGTACTATCTGTGCCTACATCATTTACAGGGAGGGAGTACTATTTCTACATATATCACTTACAGGGAGAAATAAGGAGGGGGTACTATCTGTACCTACATTTATAGGAATAGACAGGAAGGCAGTACTATCTGTGACTATATAATTTACAGGGAGAGGCAGGGAGGCAGTACTGTGTGTGTCTACATCATTTACAGAAAAATACGTAAAGGCAGTACTATCTGTGCCTACATCATTCACTTAGAGAGAAAAAGAAATTTTGTCTGTGTCTAAACCGTTTGCATGGAGAAACAAAAAGGCAGTACTATATGTGCCTACATTATTTACAGGGAGAGACCGGGAAGTAGTAAGGAAATGCTGTTAGTGCCTATATCATTGACATGTACAGACCTAGAGGAAGCACTATATGTGCCGATGTCAGTCATAGGGAAAGTCTGGAGTAGATACTGTTTGTGGCTTCAGCATTTATACGAAGAGACAAGGAAGGAGTACTCTCTGTGTCGACAACATTCACTGGGAGAAGCAAGGAGAGAGTACTGTCTGTGCCCCATTATTTACAGGGGGTCAGGGCTATGTGTGGCTCATAGGGTGGCAGTGAGGAAATAGTGATTGTTCCCCCATCATTCACATGGATAGACAGGGAGGCAGTACTATATGTGCTTACATAATTTATATGGAGTGATAAGGAGACAGTAACATCTGTGACATTATTTACAGGGATAAATGGGAGGTAACAAAATATGACATAATTTTGAAGGCAAATGGACGTCCTTGACATGTGTATTCGGGTATACGTGGAAGGGTTGGTGGCGGTTTACTACAGCAGTTTGGCTCCCATAAAGCAATAGTGATATTACTGCCTGGGTATCCTGAAGTCCATTGGCCTTTCCACTTAGTGCACTTTTCCTCTGTAGGACCCGGTGCTGTTCTCTGCGACACTGAGAATGAATTTGGACCCGTTTGATCAGTACACGGATGAAGAAGTCTGGAAAGCTCTTGAACTCTCTCACCTCAAGCCATATGTAGAGGAGCTGCAGGAAAATCTCTTCTATGAAGTAAGTGAAGGAGGAGAGAACCTAAGGTAAGAGAACAGGCATGCTGAGGAGTCTCCTATCTTGTGTTGATCCCCCAGGCTCCTTCTGACGTAGAGAAATCCTGAGACATATTTTGCCTAAACCCTGTCTGAATGATGCTTATGGCACAGTAAGATGAAGCAGATTTCTTAAAGAACAAGTCCCACAAAAATGTTTATTCTCTGACCTGTTAGAAAAGGGCATGATGTAATCTGTAGTGAATGCAATCTTTTTATCAGTGACTGTATCTGTGAGTTATCCCCTCTCTTTTAATTGTAGCTGGGTCATGTGACCAACTCCCTGACCTCCAACTGACCTAGGACAGGAAGCCAGTTACTTCTCTATTCATTCCTATGAGACTGAAAGTGAGGCTCCTATAGGAATGCATACAGGAAATAGACTTCCTGTCCACACATAAGATGCTGTGTGAGTTAGTGAGTCTGATTCCTAGTCACATGACACAGATGAGAAACCTCAGGGAGATATAACTCACAAATACAGCCACTGGTAAGAAAATGACATTCACTACAGATTACATCATGTACATTTATAGCAGGACATGGAATAAAATTTTTGCGGGAGTTCTTCTTTAAAGTAACGCACCAGACAGGACTAATACTGTGTTATTCATAGTTCAGGTCCTGAGGGGACAGAGCATGACACAAGGACTCTGTTTGGTGTCCGGTGCTGCCCCTCACAATGTATAATACAATGTATGTTTTTTTTGTGGAGTATTCATTTACATTGTTTTTGTGGAAATTTATTTCTGATTGAGGATTCAGATTGTCTTGCATTTCCCTCACAAATGTTGTTGTGTGCAGTGTCGGGCAGAGGCAGCTGGTGTGTCTGGCTCGAGCGCTACTTCGTAAATCCAAGATCCTCATTCTGGATGAAGCCACGGCCGCCGTGGACCTGGAGACGGATAATTTAATCCAGAGGACCATCCGCAGTGAATTTGCAGACTGCACAGTATTGACCATTGCACATCGGCTGCACACCATCATGGACAGTGACAAGTGAGGACACTGCTTGTTATCACCCCTTTTCCTTAGGCACAGAGTCAAAACAAACCTAGACCATAGTCAAGGGCATGATTTTTATTTTGGGTTTTTAGGTATGTTGATGCCCCTCTGACACATTGTGTGGGCTGTCTATAAATTTACAGACAACTCAGAAGTTTGTATACAATGAGCTCCCCCTAGTGGTTACAGGGGTTTTCCAGAATCAGAATACTGATGTCCTACCTTCAGTAGTCTCTACAAGCACCCTCGAGGTTGGACTCTTGGCTTCCCACCGGCTGGCTGTGGCATAACTACCATGAAGGCAGACCCATTTGACTGCTATTTTGGCCCAGGGTGAGATGGGGCCCTGGGCTCTGTAATCTACATATAAGGTTAAAGGGAATCTGTCACCTTGTTTGGGGCCACTAAATCACCAGCATGCCATTTTGCAGGTGGAGTTTAGGGTCCCCAACCAATCCATGACAAACCCATCCATTCCCACAAAAGATAAATAAAATTCAAACTTACCAGGAGAAGAGTCCAGGACTCTTCTGTAACGATATCGGGCCCATGGACACTGATGAAGCAGATAACTGTGTACACCTGACTTCGCAGCCCATGTGCCTGATGGGCAGTGCGCTGCGCAGTGAAGTGAGGTGTATTGTCCTCAGCACAGTGCACATGGGCCCAATGCAGCTGGACAAGAGTCCTGGACTCCTCTTCAGATAAGTTTGAAATTCACTTACGGTACTATTTACAGAGATGAATGGGTTTGTCATTGGTCGCTAAACCCCAGCTCAGAACAACATGCTGCTGGTTTAGTGGCCTCAAACCAGGTGACGTGGACTTTAAGTAACTTTAATGGTAGAGAATGGGCTGTGACTCAGGATAAGGCTCCATTCACACGTCCTGGTTTTCTTTCCTGATTCGATCCTGATTTTTTCAGGACCCATTGAAATTAATGGATCTAGATCAGGATCAGGATCGAATCAGGAAAGAAAAACAGGACGTGTGAATGGAGCCTTAGTCATTCTCCGATTACAGCACTTTCTCCTCCAGAGCTGCATTCAGCTACACAGCAGAGGAAGCAGTTCACCACTGGGTCCCCTCCTACCAAAGTAGGTGTTTGTCCTGCCTGTATGGTAGATAGGCCATTGCCTTATTCACATTACAAAAACTTAAAATGCAGCCCTGTGAGTTCAGTTCTGCTGTGATGGATGTATCTGTGCAGTGCTGACCAGTTCCATTTATCTATATCTTCTGCAGGAATTCATAGTATTTTGTCTTTCTCGTTTGCAGGGTCATGGTGTTGGATGCTGGAAAGATAATAGAATATGGAAGCCCGAATGACCTCCTGGTGAGCAAAGGACACTTTGCCTCTATGGCCAGAGATGCTGGTATTGAAAGCACCAACACCACTTCACTGTGAGGTCTGGAAAAGGTGGACATGTGTGATGAGACCTCATCACGGACGAACATCGACTACTGCAAACCCAAGACAAGTCATGAAGTATTGGGAACTTTGATTGCAAAGAGGTATCTCCCAAGGAAGTGGAAGTGGCTCCATTTGAGTCAAAATCTGACCTTTTAACAATCCTTGGGACATGACAAGCCAGATGTCCATCCGTCGACGGCTATTTTGGGGTGCTTCCCCCTCAACAGTAGGAGTAGGATTCTGGCTGAGTGATATGCCTTGGATGCAGCTTAGGCCACTTTCACACTTATGTTGTCAATTCCAGTAGATGATCTCAATACCGGAATTAAATGGATATGCTTTGATTTTGCACATCAGGAGGCATCAGTTCCGTTAGGATGCGGTTGTGTGAAATCAAAACAGCAAAAAACGGATTTGTCACTAAATATGTTGAAAGTCAATGGGTGACGGATCTGTTTTTTTAGGCTCCCAAAAAAAACTGATCTGCCACCATTGACTTGCATTGAGATCCTCTGCCGGATCTCAATACCGGAAAACAACGCAAGTGTGAAAGTAGCTGATGGTTTAGTGGCCCCAAATCAGGTGATGATTTCCCTTGGACGGCACTTTTTGTAACTTATATGCATATATTTACGTCCGAACACTTTTTGCAACAGTTTATTAAACATTTTGCACTATTTGGTTTCTAAAGCTTCTATTTATCACAGTACGCAGACCCTTTCTGTCCTCTCCTGAATGATCTTCTAGGGTTGTTGCTGATCTAGTAGCCTGTTCTCTCCGGGAGTAGCCTACAGGAATGTTGTCCGGCTCCATTAAAGAGGACCTTTCACCTCTCCTGACATTCCTTTTTTAATAGCTTTATGCATTCCCCATGTAATAAGAATTCTGGGACATCTATTCTTATGTCTCTATGTTGTGCCATTCCTTTATTATTTCTACTAGAAGTTATAAATGAATTCCTAGCAGTCTGCAGTAAGGGTACAGAGGGGAGGTGACCAGTTGGGGTGTGTCCCTGCACAGATTCACTCTAGCCAATCAGTGCTGCCATTTTCAGACTGTGCAGGTACACCCCCCAACTGGTCACCACCCCTCTGTACCCTTACTGCAGACTGCTAGCAATTCATTCATAACTTCTAGCAGGAATAATAAAGGAATGGCACAACATAGAGACATAAGAATAGATGCTCCAGAATTCTTATTACATGGGGAATGCATGAAGCTATTAAAACAGACATGTCCGGAGCGGTGAAAGGTCCTCTTTAACTGTAATGGGGTCCGGCGGTAATCTGGTAAATACGCCAAGAATTAGCAGGACAAATACCGCCGTCATTCCATGCCGAAACAGCCTGCCACCAGTGTGAAACAAGCCTAAGGCTACTTTCACACTAGCGGTTTGCTGGATCCGGCAGGGTTCTGCAAAAGCGCTTCTGTTACTGATAATACAACCATCTGCATCTGTTATGAACGGATCCGGTAGTATTATCTGTAACATAGCCAAGACGTATCCGTCATGAACTCCATTGAATGGGGGACAGATCAGTTTTCTATTGTGTCAAGAGTTAAACGGATCCGTCCCCACTGACTTGCATTGTGGGTCATGATGGATCCGTCTTGCTCCACATCCCAGGATGGAAAGAAAACCGCAGCATGCTGCTCTCCGGTATGAGAACAGAACGCAATGCATCCTGGAGCACTCCGTTCTGTTCAGTTACGTTTTGTTCTCATTGACAATGAATGGGGACAAAACTGAAGTATTTTTTTTTCCGGTATTGAGACCCTATCATGGATCTCAATACTGGAAAACATTAGCGCTAGTGTGAAAGTAGTCTAAGCTGACCACATAATACAAACTCACAACGTCATCAACATAGCTGAGGTTTATTGGTTCCATTATAGCATTGCACAATAGGATCAAACTTTTATTTTCTTCACTGAACCACAGCCTCTAGAAATGAGCAGGATCCCCCCCAGTATTCGCCTCCTTCTCTCGCTTCCAGGAAAAAAAAAAAAATACACGACAGTATAAAAAAAAATACACAAAACGTATCATACATTTGTTCTGAACTCTGAACATAAAACGGCATTGATAAAAAGAACTTGCATCCCCTAAAAAGGTGCCTATGTGGAAATGTGCAAAGGCTACGTCTGTAAAAACACATTTATACAATGAGAAAAATAAACCACGTAAGGATACAGCACGGATATCCCACTCCCTTCAGTAGTCAGGTCTGAACGGCCATCCTGGTACTTGCTACAAGTGTCAGGTCTGTGTGATACACATAGTATATAATGATTCATTTCATAGGAAATCGTAGATTCTACAAAAGACTCTCGTCTGACCCCTTCCGGGCTGAAAAGGACCAGTCAATGCTTAAAAAAATAATCCTCAATGGAACGGAAGAGCCCAGACATAAGCGGAGTGCCATGATGTCTTGAAATCTTGGTAGGACAGGTGCCTCTATCACCTCTAAGCCTGGGGGTAGTAGGTGCCATCACACAGGCCCATAGGAATACATTTGCTGGTTAAAGGGGGTTCACGCTTTTTTTTCAACAGGAACAGTGCCACTTTTGTGTGTGGCTGCGTCTGGTATTGCAACTCAGCCTTATTCACTTTGATAGTTGCAATACCTGACTTGGCCATGGCCATCAGTGGTGCCTTTTTAAAAAACAAAAACCTAAACTTTTTTTTTTTTTGAAGTTTCATAAGCCCCCTTTAACCGGAAGCATTGACATGTTGGTAGCACCAAGTTCTAGATGACCACAGTCTCAATGGTGCATCCAACTTGTACTGAACTTTGGCTTTGGGTTATGGAGGAGACCTCCATTTATTCCGATGGGCCATAAGCAGCACGTGGGGGCTACATACGACTGAATTCGCTGCCTTAAAGGAGTTGTCCAGGATTTGAAAAACATGGCTGCTTTCCTCCAAAAACAGCACCACAGGTTGTTAGAGATATTGCAGCCCAATTTGTTTTAATGAAGCAGAGCTGCAGTACCATATACAACCTGTGGATAGTCGAGGCGCTGTTTATGGAGGAAAGCAGACATGTTTTTCTAATCCTGTACAAATCCTTTAAAAGGGTTGTCCAGAAATAGAAAAAAAAAAAAGCAAAGCTGCTTTCCTCCAAAAACAGCACCACTGTGTATTGCCACTCAGCTCCATTGAAGTGGAGCAGAGATGCAATGCTGCACATAACCTGTGGACAGGGGTGGCGCTGTTTTTGGAAGGAAGCAGCCATGCTTTTCAAATCCTGTACATCCCCTTTAAGTGTGGTCCTTTATAGCCAGCAGTGTTAAGAATATCTCTCCAAAAAATAAAAAAAAACAAAACACAAAAATTGTAATACTGCTTTGCAATCTGCAATCAGCACCACACACTGGAGAGAGAGAGCGTCGATCGGATCTCGCGGATGATCCCTGAAAAGTCACCGCGTTACGGAAGATGTGAAAAAGAGATCTGTGTCCCCAAGAGAAAACCATTCTTAAATATCTCCATTTAAACAAAATTAAGAAATCGTATAAGTGCCACAACTCCCACCAAAGGAGTATCCACGATGGCTGGCGAGACCAGAGCGGGCATGTCCTCACCACTCTGACCTATCAGCCAATCAGAGCGCAGCAAACTGTCTCACTATTAAAAAAAATATAATGCAATCCCACAAGTGTGTATTCACTTAACTGCTTCCTTAAAGGGATCCCTCTAGCATTAGAGAAAACATGACTTCTTCCAGTAACAGCGCCACCTCTGTCCGTGGCTGGTATTGCAGCTCACCCCCATTCACTTCCATTGAGCTGAGCTGCAATACCCTACGCAACCTGTGGACAGGTGTGGCGCCGTTACAGGAAGCAAAGCATGTTTTTTCTGATTTTATACAACCCCTTTAAAATGTCCATAGAAACTAAGGAGTAAATGGGTCTGAATACTTTTGCAATTCAAAGATGAATGACAGGTTTGTTTACCTTGGCACCCAAAAGTCATATGCAGCTCCTTAGTTGCGAGGCTGTGATATAATAATAATAATAATTGATAACTATGGAACTTGGGCCCCAAATCTATAACCGGCCCCCACCTATAGTGCCAACTATAATACTGGTGTTTTCCTATACAGGCACCAGGGCTGGGTACAACTACGCCCCCTATAGCCACAGGCCTACAGATGCCAGCAGGGCCTTGACTTGCAGGTTATGCCAGTATTTGTGCTTAGTGGATCGCTAATGGTTGCCCATGTTCTCTACCTTAAAGCAGTAGGCACCTGGGATTAAGGGGCCCATATTTAGTGCCACGCACTGGCCAAACGATCGCCTTTGAACCACTTTCTCCTCGTACGGACGTCCTAGTGGATACCAAGTCCTACTATATAAAACCACATTCTCTGTAAATAGTGTTCAAGTGATTTCAGCAGCAAAAAAAAAATCAAAAAGTCATTTCAGAAAAAGGCACAGATGCTGTCCTAATGGTCGGTCCTGGCCGAGGAGGAGATTCGATCTCACGTGTACTCTGTCTTCCGGATATAGTTGGATGGCACGTAGCCCCGCCTTCCTTCTACTTCAGCCAACCACCATTCACCGTTGCCATTCATATCTCGAAATTCCAGGATCTTGACCCTCTGATTGGCGATGACTGAGAGTTCATTTGGAGAGCGAGCTTTAAATGAGTAAACTGCGTAATACACCTAAAAAGACAGGGATGCATCAGAAGTATTCTGTTAGAAGGCAAGGAGGCGTAATGAAGCAGCAGGAAAAGGTCCGTTCTTGTCCAAAAACAGCGCCACTCTTGTCGACAGGCTCTGTCTGGTAGTGCAGTTCAGACCCATGTGGGCTTGCTGCAATACTAGACATGGCCTGTGGACAAAAATGGCGCTGCTTCTGGAAAAAACAAAAACAACAACATTCCTTTGTAATCTCATAAAAATCTTCTAGCAAATTTGTCTAATAACTAGTCAGGGTAAGTGAGCCAATAATGCAGAAATTACTGTGGGAAAAACGGGATCTAGGAGTGCCAGTGGTGTGGTAGAGACCCCGGTGTCCAGTTCCAGTGATAGTGTAGAGACCCCGGTGTCCAGTTCCAGTGATAGTGTAGAGACCCCGGTGTCCAGTTCCAGTGATAGTGTAGAGACCCCGGTGTCCAGTTCCAGTGATAGTGTAGAGACCCCGGTGTCCAGTTCCAGTGATAGTGTAGAGACCCCGGTGTCCAGTTCCAGTGGTAGTGTAGAGACCCTGGTGCCAGTGGTAGTGTAGAGACCCCGGTGTCCAGTTCCAGTGATAGTGTAGAGACCCCGGTGTCCAGTTCCAGTGATAGTGTAGAGACCCCGGTGTCCAGTTCCAGTGATAGTGTAGAGACC
Organism: Rhinella marina; assembly: GCA_900303285.1. Lineage (NCBI taxonomy): Eukaryota > Metazoa > Chordata > Amphibia > Anura > Bufonidae > Rhinella > Rhinella marina. Next base: position 161,649 of record ONZH01010457.1, on the reverse strand, counting down.
CCGGTGTCCAGTTCCAGTGATAGTGTAGAGACCCCGGTGTCCAGTTCCAGTGATAGTGTAGAGACCCCGGTGTCCAGTTCCAGTGATAGTGTAGAGACCCCGTGTCCAGTTCCAGTGGTAGTGTAGAGACCCTGGTGCCAGTGTAGTGTAGAGGACCCCGGTGTCCAGTTCCAGTGATAGTGTAGAGACCCCGGTGTCCAGTTCCAGTGATAGTGTAGAGACCCGGTGTCCAGTTCCAGTGATAGTGTAGAGACCCCGGTGTCCAGTTCCAGTGATAGTGTAGAGACCCCGGTGTCCAGTTCCAGTGATAGTGTAGAGACCCCGGTGTCCAGTTCCAGTGGTAGTGTAGAGACCCCTGTGTCCAGTTCCAGTGGTAGTGTAGAGACCCCGGTGTCCAGTTCCAGTGAGTGTAGAGACCCCGGTGTCCAGTTCCAGTGATAGTGTAGAGACCCCGGTGTCCAGTTCCAGTGATAGTGTAGAGACCCCGTGTCAGTTCCAGGGTAGTGTAGAGACCCCTAGTGATAGTGTAGAGACCCGGTGTCCAGTTCCAGTGATAGTGTAGAGACCCCCGGTGTCCAGTTCCAGTGATAGTTGTAGAGACCCCGGTGTCCAGTTCCAGTGATAGTGTAGAGACCGGTCCAGTTCCAGTGATAGTGTAGAGACCCCGGTGTCCAGTTCCAGTGATAGTGTAGAGACCCCCGTGTCCAGTTCCAGTGGTAGTGTAGAGACCCCCTAGTGATAGTGTAGAGACCCGGTGTCCAGTTCCAGTGATAGTGTTAGAGACCCCGGTGTCCAGTTCCAGTGATAGTGTAGAGACCCCGGTGTCCAGTTCCAGTGATAGTGTAGAGACCCCGGTGTCCAGTTCCAGTGATAGTGTAGAGACCCCCTAGTGATAGTGTAGAGACCCTGGTGTCCAGTTCCAGTGATAGTGTAGAGACCCCGGTGTCCAGTTCCAGTGATAGTGTAGAGACCCCGGTGTCCAGTTCCAGTTTTCCAGTGATAGTGTAGAGACCCCGGTGTCCAGTTCCAGTGTAGTGTAGAGACCCTATGATAGTGTAGAGACCCTTGGTGTCCAGTTCAGTGATAGTGTAGAGACCCCGGTGTCCAGTTCCAGTGATAGTGTAGAGACCCCGGTGTCAGTTCCAGTGATAGTGTAGAGACCCCCCGTGTCCAGTTCCAGTGATAGTGTAGAGACCCGTTGTGTCCAGTGTAGTGTAGAGACCCTAGTGAAGTGTAGAGACCCGTGTCCAGTTCCAGTTCCAGTGATAGTGTAGAGACCCCGGTGTCCAGTTCCAGTGATAGTGTAGAGACCCCGTGTCCAGTTCCATAGTGTAGAGACCCCGGTGTCCATGTTTCCAGTAGGTAGTGTAGAGACCCTAGTGATAGTGTAGAGACCCTGGTGTCCAGTTCCAGTGATAGTGTTAGAGACCCCCGGTGTCCAGTTCCAGTGATAGTGTAGAGACCCCGGTGTCCAGTTCCAGTGATAGTGTAGAGACCCCGGTGTCCAGTTCCAGTGATAGTGTAGAGACCCCGGTGTCCAGTTCCAGTTCCATGATAGTGTAGAGACCCCGGTGTCCAGTTCCAGTGATAGTGTAGAGACCCCGGTGTCCAGTTCCCAGTGATAGTGTAGAGACCCCGGTGTCCAGTTCCAGTGATAGTGTAGAGACCCTGGTGTCCAGTGTAGTGTAGAGACCCGGTGTCAGTTGTGTAGTGTAGAGACCCCGGTGTTCCAGTTCCAGTGATAGTGTAGAGACCCCGGTGTCCAGTTCAGTGATAGTGTAGAGACCCCGGTGTCCAGTTCCAGTGATAGTGTTAGAGACCCGGTGTCCAGTTCCAGTGATAGTGTAGAGACCCCGGTGTCCAGTTCCAGTGATAGTGTAGAGACCCCGGTGTCCCAGTTCCAGTTGGTAGTGTAGAGACCCTGGTGCCAGTGATAGTGTAGAGACCCCGGTGTCCAGTTCCAGTGATAGTGTAGAGACCCCCGTGTCAGTCCAGTGTAGAGACCCTAGTGATAGTGTAGAGACCCGGTGTCCAGTTCCAGTGATAGTGTAGAGCGACCCCGGTGTCCAGTTCCAGTCCATAGTGTAGAGACCCTTGCCGTGTCCAGTTCCAGTGATAGTGTAGAGACCCGGTGTCCAGTTCCAGTGGTAGTGTAGAGACCCCGGTGTCCAGTTCCAGTGGTAGTGTAGAGACCTAGTGATAGTGTAGAGACCCGGTGTCCAGTTCCAGTGATAGTGTAGAGACCCCGTCCAGTTCCAGTGATAGTGTTAGAGGTGTCCAGTTCCAGTGATAGTGTAGAGACCCGGTGTTCCAGTTCCAGTGATAGTGTAGAGACCCCGGTTGTCCAGTTCCAGTGGTAGTGTAGAACCCTAGTGATAGTGTAGAACCCTTGGTGTCCAGTTCCAGTGATAGGTTAGAGACCCCGGTGTCCAGTTCCAGTGATAGTGTAGAGACCCCGGTGTCCAGTTCCAGTGATAGTGTAGAGACCCCGGTGTCCAGTTCCAGTGGTAGTGTAGAGACCCTAGTGATAGTGTAGAGACCCTGGTGTCCAGTTCCATGATAGTGTAGAGACCCGCGGTGTCCAGTTCCAGTGATAGTGTAGAGACCCCGGTTGTCCAGTTCAGTGATAGTGTAGAGACCCCGGTGTCCAGTTCCAGTGATAGTGTAGAGACCCCCGGTGTCCAGTTCAGTGATAGTGTTAGAGACCCCGGTGTCCAGTTCCAGTGATAGTTGTAGAGACCCTATGATGTGTAGAGACCCCGGTGTCCAGTTCCAGTGAATGTAGGACCCCGGTGTCCAGTTCCAGTGATAGTGTAGAGACCCCGGTGTCCAGTTCCAGTGATAGTGTAGAGACCCCGGTGTCCAGTTCCAGTGATAGTGTAGAGACCCCGGTGTCCAGTTCCAGTGGTAGTGTAGAGACCCCGGTGTCCAGTTCCAGTGGTAGTGTAGAGACCCTAGTGATAGTGTAGAGACCCTGGTGTCCAGTTCCAGTGATAGTGTAGAGACCCCGGTGTCCAGTGCCAATAATCTAGATAATTTTTGGGAGAAGCATGTTCTCCTGTGCCAACCATTCCTTGATTAGCAAGGAATATTCCTTTTTTGTAAAGGGGTTCTTACACAGAGTTCACACTTCAGTTATTTGGTCAGTTATTTTCATCAGTTATTGTGAACCAAAACCAGGAGGGGGTCAAAAACACAGAACAGGAAGAAATCTTTCCAGTATACCTTACCTCTGAGAAGGCTTCACTACAGGTTTTGGCTCACAATATGGAAAAAACTGACCAAATAACTGAAGTGTGAACTCGGTCTTCGCTACTGCAGGAGATTATGCGTGCTCCATTGCAGCAGAAAACAACGCCTGCAGCAGCACACCTCGGCTGCAGCAGGAGATAATGCATGCTCATCTGCTACAGGCCTTAACAATAAGAACAAGGCAGTTTTATATTTAAAATCTTTTCATAAAGAAGCTCTGCAGCAGCTGAGGTGTGTCTTACAAGGAATAACGTCATCTCCTAGCTTCATGACCTCTATAAATGTACTGCAGCCTCATGCGTCCACATGGTCATGGTGATCCTCGGTGCTTTTTACTATTCTTATAATTGACAGTAGGGGGCGTTATACCAGATATAACAGATCAAAACACAATGTATCATTTATGAAATGTGGAGGGAAATAAAACAATGAATTCTAAATGGTATAAAAAAATCTAAGCAGTCTCACCTGGTTCCCCTCCAAATCACCTCCCTCCGGCTCCACGTCACTTCCCATCGGTGAAGGCGTCTTTTTTCTATACGGTTTGCGATTAGCAGCATTTAACCCTTTGTCTCCACTGTTCTGTAATGTCGACACACCTCCGTTTTCAGTTTGGCTCCCCCTTCGACTAGAGTCGCTCTGTTCGGGACAGTCTGTGGTGATCATGTTCTCCTTTTCCATAATTCGTGGGAGTGGACCAGAGTCTGTTTCACTAAACCTTTTTGAGGCCATCTCAACGGGAAAACTAGATTTGGAAGGAACGTTGGTGTCCAGGAGACCGGTGCTCGGCATGGAGGACTCCATTGAAGACCTTGTGGTGGAGGCGGTGGTGAAACTCACAGAGCCGATGGTGGGGTTGATGGTTAAAGTGCTGTTGCTGTTCTGTCTTGAGAAATTTGGAGAGGAGCCACCATAGCCAGACTCGGTGGAGGAATGACTGCCGATAGACACGTCTGAATGGCTGTGCCGGGTGTTGTACGGCCTCAAGAAGGAGCTGTATACAAAACCTTTCGTCACTGTGGAAGGAAACACAATGGCCCATTAGTATGTAATCGTTACAACTAACATTATGACTGTATCTCCAAGAGCTTCCATCCAGAGTGGTTGGCCTACAAGAAATTATCCATTACAGACACTCGGTCTTGGAAGGGACCATGACCTATAAAAATATAAGAAAGACACAGGCAGTATGGCGTGCTCCATTTGGAAGAACATGTCTGTGTTCTCAATAGAAAGATGGGAGTAATGTTGATGCTAGACACCTCTGGTGGCATCTTTCCTACCCTCAGTACATAAAGACCCTTCTTTCACAGGACACCTAGGACACCTACCATCAGATGATAATTGAGATGCTCCTGTACACATTAGATGATTGGCTCATCCCACCGAATTTGGCAAGCTCATCTAATAGGCATGGCCGCCTTATGGGAGCCACTGGTTCAGCTGTCTACAAAACACCCAGTTTTTGAAAGGGTTGGCCCATATGGGACATGGATGGCATATCGCTAGGATATGCCATCAATGTCAGAAAGATGAGGGTCCCAGAGGTGGGACCTGCACCTATTTCCAGAATGGGGCCCCTGAAGTGAGCAGAGAGGAGCCACGTATGTACTGCTATGGGAACTTCCAAAAAACGCCAAGAGCTCTCGCTCTGCTGTTTTTGGAGCTCCCATAGCCATGAATGGACAGCATGCCGCGCAAGAGGGGTGTGCTCTCCTTCACTTTGGGACCCCTGTTCTGGAGATAGGAGTGGGTAACAAAGGGGGGACCCGCACCCATCTGACACTGATGGCATATCCTAGCGATATCCCATCAATGTCCCAGATGGACCGACCTCTTGAACGGTCAGGTGGTTCTAGTTCCAGACATGGTGATGGGGGCTGCTGCAAATTTCTTGTCCCGAGGCCTCCACCAACTCTGCTTACAGTACAAGTCACCTTATCCCATCACGAATGCTAGAAGATAGCATTAATAGTGGACTTCTGAGCTAGTACCCTCCAAGAAAATCACAAAAATTCCAGTAGACAAAGTAAATCTGAACATCTCACCTCCATTGTCTACCAGCCACCGATTAGGACTACCCATTGGGTCCTGCTGCTTAATGACGCCAACCAGATCCCCCTCCTGTACACAGACGTCCAGGTCCTGGGCAGCATTGAAGTTGCGTTCAGCCTGGTAGAGTTTTTCAGGCGGGTACCTAGCGAGAAGCAACGCCCGATGTTCATCCAGCTGTGGGATGTATTTGGCCTGTGAAGTTGAAGGACCTCATTTAGGAACAGGACATTCTCCAAAGACAAAACAGCCAATGACTATGGTATCCGGGGTGCAGCGGCACATCACTCACCGGGCTTGGCACGGTCTTTCTAGCAGATTGCCGTTCAATAGTTTTTCTCTCAAAGGGCTTCTTGGCCGGGGGGAGGGTTCTCCGGGAAGAATGTGAAGACCTGGAGCTGTTCTAGAACCTTGCTGTGCTCCTCCTGGAATAAAGCAATGAGGTTCCCCTCTCGGCCTCCGATCCCCAGCAGCTAAGAGAAAGCAAATAGTCGTCAGGGTCAAGAATGCCTTTACCCTACAGAATAACTGTATTTAAGAGTCATGTGATTTGGTTCTGGCTCTACCCCTCCCAACAATTTTGTATCTTGATAAGGTTTTTTTTTTCCTAAGCCAAACTAAGGCCATGGACAGAATCTATGTCAGTTGATCATGGAGATGCACACGGAGTCATTTCTGTTTTTATGCAGCGGCATGGAAGTAAATGGCCCCGCATAAGGGCCACAAAAAAAAACCCGGAATGGACACAGAAAAAAAAAATACGTTCGTGTGCATGAGGCCTTATAGTGGATTAAATGGCATGTGTCAGCAAGAGCAACTCTACTAAACCAGTCATAATGCCTGGTACGGCCAAACCTGCAGATTAAAATCAAACCTTTCTTCCCCTCATCAGTTGCCAGCTTGTTTTTCAAAAATATGCAAATTAGGGAATAAGTGCACCAAGGGCGGGACCTAGCTACTCCGTGATCTTAGCTCCGCATCTGTGCCTCCCTGTACACTCATTCCTCCACTTAATTGATGGGGCAATACATTCAGGTGGGAGCAATGAGGAAGCAGAGTGGAAGAACCATGGTGCACCAAGTGTCTAAGGCCTGTCCTTGGTGCACTTAAGCCCTAATTTACATATTTTAAAAACACTTATTTCCTGTAAGTACTGCAACAGATCCTAGGAAGACAGGATTTTTTTTTTTTTTTATCAACAGGCTCAGCCCTACCAGGCACTATGACTGGTTTATTAGGGTTGATCTGGCTTGACAAATGCTCTTTAAGAAGCGATACTCACCTCACTAAACCTGTGCCGCTTCTCTTCCATTGCGGTCGCTGCTCTCCACTTCCCGTTCCTGTCTCAATGCACAGGAAATGCCAGCTCAGCCAATCAGTGGCGGGTCCCCTTAGCGGCCAGGCATTTCCTGTGATTGCTGAAACAGAAGCAGGAAGTAGACAGAGAGCAGCAGTGGCATCAGAATGACAGTGGATAAGGATCGGTGAGTATCAGCTTTTTTATGTTTTCAGCCCCTCTATGATCGCTGCCTCCAACTGTTGCAAAGTGGAAGACCCCTGGTGGACGTGTTAGATATTTTGAAACACCGGCAAAGGAAATCCAGAATCTACTAAAAGGCCGTGGAGAATTTATTTGTGCGTCTTTTTAAAAGCCAGGAAAAACCTACCAAGGATGCACACAATACCTACGCGTTTCGAATCAGACAATAATGATCCTTACTCATGGCATAAAATCATAAAACAGGCCAAACTGTGCCATGTGGCCTTTGACTATCTAACCATTGGCTATTCGCAACTATATATGTGTTTGATGTGCATCTGTTTGATTTATCAGATCCGAAACGCGTAGGATTTGTTCGCGTCCTTGGAAGGGTTTTTTTTTCTGGCTTTCAAAAAGACACACAAATCAAGTCTCCTCTGTCTTTTATTGGATGCTGGATTTCCTTTGCCGGTGTTTTGTGGTTACTGTGATGCTTCCACACACTTCAGTGCGTCCTGGACTGTATCGCAGGCGAGCTGGACTAATACTTCTGGTTTGGCATATGTCATATATTCTGTAAGTCAGAGCTTACCGCTCCTGCTTACCACCAGAGGTAACACAGGGACAGTGGATTGCTATGGATGAGACTCCACGAGGAGATGGGACTTACTGAAAGAAGTGGTTTCAGCTCCTCCAAGGCGAGCCTCACAAAGTCACAGTGGGCGTTGGCGTAGCCACGGACGCAGTTCGCAAACAGCTCCTTGGCGTAATTGTGAAATTTGGGCAGCTCGTCCAGGAGCTGGGCGTTCAGAGCTTCATAGTTGTTTCTGGCCGACTGCAGCTCGTCCAGGGTCTTCTTGTCCTTCAGTTTCTCCGCTCGCTCGGTGCAGTTGTGATAGTCCAGGAGCTTGTCGAAACGTTTCTGCACCAGCTTGTGAGGTCCGGCAAACATGGTGAGCAGCTGGTTCAAGGGGGAGATCACCAACTTCTCGGTACGTTCTTTCTGCGAGACAAGAATACAGAAAATAAGATTAACATCTAATCTCCTTATACTGCAGCACGACCATAATAGTAACGCTATGGCTATAGTATACGATTCATTTATGTACCCTGAAACTCTTTGAATCTGGGATCTGATAACCCAGAAATAATTTGATCCAAAACTGCTACATAATGTGGAATTTACAGAAAACTAAGATGTCCATCTAATAATCCAGACTATGGATAATCTGATCTATCAATCCTATTGATGTTGGATTAAAGGGAGTCTGTCAGCAGTTTTGACCATGATAAACTGCAGACAGTACTATTTAAAGAAGAACTCCCGCAAATTTTTTTATTCCATGTCCTGCTAGAAATGTACATGTTATCATCTGTAGTGAATGTCATTTTCTTACCAGTAGCTGAATTTTTGAGTTATATCATCCTGAAGTTTCTTATCTGTGTCATGTGACTAGGAATTAGACCCACCAACTCACACAGAGACTTATGTGTGGACAGGAAGTCTAATTTTCTATGTATTCCTATGGAAGCCTCACTTTCAGTCTCATAGGAATGAATAGAGAAGTGACTGGCTTGCTGTCCTGGGTCAGTTGGAGGTCAGGGAGTTGGTCACATGACACAGCTACAATAAGAAGAGAGTGGAAACTCTCAAAAAATTTTGAGGGAGTTCTTCTTTAAGGATTGGGGAGAGCAGGACAAACATACCTTTTATTATCAAGAGTATTGTGAATATGAAGTTTTATTCTGCCAGGTTCTGCTCCTGCAAGTGTCCAGGAGGCAGAGCTCTACTGTAAAGTACTCTCTGCACTTGCTGCTCCAAAGCCCCTCTCCTCTGAGTGACAGCTGTAGTGGTCTCCTGGTTGGATGCTACATCAGTCACTCGGAGTGGAGGGGAAGTGTACAAAGCAACTCAGCGCAGAGAGCATGTCACAGTGAAGCTCCGCCTTATGGGCACTTGCAGGAGCAGAACCTGGCAGAATAAAACTTCATATTCTCACTACTCCTAATGATTAAAGCTCCACAAAAAGTATGTTTGGCCTGCTCTATCTGGCCTCCACCTAGTGCTGTCAGCAGTTTAGCATGGTCAAAACTGCAGATAGACTCCGTTTAAGGGAATTTTACTTTAAATATATAGATTTATAATAAAATAAACAGGAGAGATTTCTATGACGAGCACTCACAAATTCTGCGAACAGTTTCTCACTGATGTGACGATGAGCCTTCTGAAATTTCTCCAGGTCACTGGTTCCTTTGTCCGTGTACAAGTCCCACATGCTCATGGCAGCTAGAACTTTCACACAGGCGGATTCCTAGAAAACACAAGTAAAACCCGGTTTGGGAATGTCCCTTGGAGTGAAGGGTGGACACACACAGTCTGCTGCAGGGAGGATGGCTCACTATGCACCAAGGGTCGGTTCACACCTCCCTGTCCTAGTCAGCTCCTGGCCTCTTCTATTAGATCAAGGGTCAGCAACCTCCGGCACCCCAGCTGTTGGGAAACTACAAATCCCAGCATGCTCCATTCACTTCTATATGAGTTCTGAGAACAGTCAAGCAAGTGGGCATGCTGGGAGTCGTAGTTTCACCACAGCTGGATTGCCGGAGGTTGCTGATCCCTGCGCTGGATACTCCGGGGGTAACACGTGGCTTCTATATTAATCCATGTGCATCAAAGGCGACAAAAATGTCTGCCAAACATGGCTGCTTTCTTCTAAAAACAGCGCCACACCTGTCCACAGATTGTATTGCAGCTCAGCCTCAAACTGAACTACAATACCAAACACAACCCATGGACTGGCATGGAGCGGTTTCTGAAAGAAAAAAACAGCCAGATCTTTCTAATTATGGACAACCCCTTTAAAGAGCACCTATCAGCAAGATCAATTTCATTAAACCAGGCATACTGGTTGGTAAGGTTGATCCTGCTGATTAAAATGCCACCAGTCTTGTCAAAATCGGCTGTGGCATTCCTGAAAAAAAGTCTTGATTGCAATAAGGGCTTCAGTGTACAGAGGGGTGTGGCCAGCACTGGAAAGCGGAGCTGCACTGGTGGTCAGGCCCCGCCTCTTGATGCACTGCAGACCTCATTTGCTTAGAGAATAAAAGCCTTTTTTCTCTGCAACACTGCTACAGATTTTCACAAGTCAGATATCATTTTAATCAGGAGGATCAACCCTACCAGTCAGTATGGCTCGTTTAATTGGGTTAAAGGGGTTTTCCAGGATTTTACTACTGATGTCCTATCCTCAGGATAGGGCATCAGTATCTGATCGGTGGGGGTCCGACACCCTGGACCCCCGCCGATCAGCTGTTTGAGAAGGCACCGGCGCTCCTGTGAGCGCCGCTACCTTCTCACAGCTTACCAAGCACACTGCCGTACATTGTATAGTGTCTGTGCTTGGTATCGTGCTCAGCCCCATTCACTTGAATGGGGCTGAGCTCCTCCTAGGCCACGTGACCGATGAATGTGATGTCACTGGCCTAGGAAAAGCTAAAAGAGGGCCGCGCCGCTCACGGGATCGCCGGTGCCTTCTCAAACAGCTGGCGGGTGTCGGACCCCCAGCGATCAGATACTGATGACCTATCCTGAAGATAGGTCATCAGTAGTACAATCCCAGAAAACCCCTTTAATCCCACTTCAATAAAAATTTTAAACTACATATTGGCTGCTGACCATCACTGGACGTACATCTTAAAGGGGTTGTTCACTTGAAGAGTACGGTGGTAATAAACTGATCATAAAGCGATCACTGATCAGATGTAATCTGTGAGGGAAATAAAGTAGTAAGTGTTCAATTCCCCTACAGCGCCACCACAGAGGAAATTAAGTATTACTCAATTTCCATTGAAATCAATGGGTTATTTGTGCAATGTATGCATATATCAGGTGCTTCAGTGAATAAGATAGCCTTTATAGCCCCCTCTTCAGACATCCCCTTTAAGCAAGAACTTTCATACACTCTGATTGTCTGACCGGGTGAATCTTTGTGTCTATGGTCAGGTTTTACAAGGGAAAGTCATGAATTTATGAATTCAGATGCTCCTGACTATTTACAAGTTCAAAGTGTAACCCCGAGGGAAGGGATACAGAGAACACGTCGTGATGTTACTAATTAACCCTGGAGGATATGAAAGGAGGGCCCCTCGCACGGGACAACATTTCAAGATTTACGGCACCTCTATCAAGGCCTCACCCTGATGTGCTGGAGATAGACAGATAGGTCACGGATGAAGGACTTGATCAGCCGCTCCTGCATTCTGAAGTTCTTCTCCGTCTCCTCAAACGCTTCGTCTTTAATCTGCCGATGAAATTGAAAATTTCCTTCAGGTTATTATGACCACAACTAACCCCATTTCTTATACTGTACTATTCCTTGAGGCTGCAATACCAGACCTAGCCTATGGATAAGAGGGGTGCTGTTCTCGTAAAATCACGGACGACCCCTTTAACATGATCCCATTTATCAAGCTCCGTTACCTGAGGGGCGAGTCCGGTGAGATGCTTCAGGTGGCTGCTCACCCGGTTGGATTTCTTGATGATGGAGTGGATGTTCAGTTTATAGATCTTGTCGATCAGACTCTCTTCATCTCCTTTCCGGTACTTGACAACTGTGAAGGATAATCGCCAGTTAATTGTCATATGTAGAGGACTAGGATTTCGGAGGGACCATATAACGTTTATAGGGGTGCCCTGACTCTCCTCCTATACAGAGGTTAGAGAAAAGAAGGATCAAGCATGTTGTATTTTAATATGTCTGATCCTTCTGATCTCACAGATATCTGAAAGCAGCTTATTCCCCTCTCCCCAATCAGAACACATGCACACTCAACCGACAGCTATCTATGGTGTATGCTCACCTTAACCACCTAACTGTTTCGGCCAAGTCCAGCTCGGGCAGTACGAAAAGTAGCTAACTGGAGGGGCGAGGGCTGCTTTAGATGCTGCTATCTCCTCAATGGTAGCAGCTAGAAACATGCAACTGGTCTTGTCCGAAAGCTGACAGTCCAGGCTTTCATACAAGACCAACATGAAAAGCTAAAGCAACTATGGTAGCAGCTAGAAACATGCAACTGGTCTTGTCTGAAAGCTGATAGTCCAGGCTTTCATACAAGACCAAAATGAAAAGCTTAAGCAACAGAGGAGAAATCACTGTTAGAAATCAAGTCGGGAATAATCGCCAGTAAAACCTGTTTTTACTTTCATTTTCAGCTGCATTCAGAGCATCCCGTTTTCTATCAGTGATATCTTCCTCTGTCCTGAACATATTACCATTGTCATTCTGGTATTCTCTGAAAGCTTGGAATGTCTGCTTTCAAACAAGATCAGTTGCATGTTTCTAGCTGCTACCATTCAGGAGGTAGCAGCATCTAAAGCAGCCCTCCCCACTCCAGTTAACTACTTTTCCCACTGCTGGAGCTGGACTCGGGCAAAACAGTTAGGGGGTTAAAGGGATTGTCCCCTTTAACCCCCTAACTTCTCACTTATCCACTGGATGACTAACTTCTCACTTATTCACTGGATGACTGGTGGGAGTCAGACTAGCGTGAGAACTAGGGCACCATTTTCCCCTTTTGAGGTGGTCACTCCCTATGGGACAGTCGGAGATGGCAGTGCAGCGCTCAGCTATCCTCATCAGTCCCATAGTGAGGATGCTTGACCACCACTGTTCAAATGGGGGAGATGGGACCCCCCTCTTGTGATTGGAGGGGCTAGAAAGTCGGACCCCCACCAATCAGACAGTGGTTCATTTTATATTTTAAGACACATGGACTTACGTAGGGGTGTAGCCTGCTCAGGACCCCCGAAAGCATCAGCTCTCACTCAGGCAGCCCATGGACGGCCATTCATCTGAATGACCGCCATGCAGAGATTAGCAAATAGATTGGTCTCATCAGCTGGACTTCTTCACCTGCGAGGGCGTGTCCTCTCAGGTGACGAAGTGTCCACCTACCGCTAGATTGACAATTGACATGGCCAGCGGCAATGTCCTGCTAATCGGAGCAGCGGCGCAGGCAGAAAATTGTCAGCACCGGGCAAGATGTCCGTCCCTGCCAATCTAGCAGCAGGTGGGAGCTTCTTCAGGTCCGGGGACAGCCCCTCACAGGTGAAGATGTCCTGTTGATTTATACCGCCATATAATATTACTGCAACTTCCCCCGCAGTCTGATCTGATGAGACAATCCCTTTAGCGGGGGGGGGGGGGGGGGGGGGGGGGCACCCACGACTCACCCAGATCCTTCCGTCGTTTGTACTCGTTAATGTTGACGTTGATCTCCTTCGCCGCTCGTACAGCGTCCTTGATGGGGTTCTTGTCCGGGTGAGACTCCGGGGTCGCCCCTTGAAGCTCCATGAGGAGTAAAGGGTAACGCATTATCCTCTGCACAGGCTTGATGAGAAACGAACCCAGGTTTATATAGTTGGTGCGCCCCCTGTGGGACAAGTTAGAGAATGCACTGAGTTCACAAGCAAGAAAACTAGAAAAACTAGCAGTCGGACCCCAACTGAAACTGGAAAAGCCCCTTTAATATAATTTTCGCATCCCACTCTGTGCAATCCATGGGCTTATCTGGCATTTTTATAGAGAGGAGGTACACTGAGCATCTCTCTCTCTGGAGGACTCAACATGTCTACCGATTACGCCCACTGCCATTGATTTCAATAGACACGGTGTAATGCTTCATCTCTCCTGTGGTGGTGCTGTAGGGAAACTGAGCAAATGCAGGTAGGTGCAGCTCATAGCGGATTGCTGGCAGCCCATTACAATCAGTGATCAGCTTTCAGGGGGAGCCTTCTAACACAAAAGGGATTGTAAATAGTGGACAACCCCTTTAATACAAAATACGATGTGTCTAGTTATGCCGTAATATGATGCTCCCTTTTCACTGCTTATACCTGACAACCCTGGGGGAAGCTGTAATGCCCCCTCTAATGGTTGTCACCCAGCTTTCCTGGAATGATTATATGAAGAAAGACTGAACCCAAAATTCCAATCTGAAATAATATAACAACATAAGGGCTGTATCTACACCAAGTTACTTTCTGCAGCTATATGGCGGGTTTACACAGTCAAGTGAAATGGTTCCACTAAGATTTTGCACCCAATGCCCAAATTAAAGTGGCATTCCAAACTCTGACATTTACGGCATATCAACAGTCACAGATTGGACTACCCCTTTAAAGACCACCTGTCTCCTCTCCTGACATGTCTGCTTTAGTAACTACTTGTATTCCCCGTGTAATAATTCCAGAGCATTACTTGCACCCCCCATGTAATAACTCTGGAGCACCTATTCTTATGCCTCTATGTTGTGCCGTTCCTTTATTATTCCTGCTAGAAGTTATGAATGAATTGTAGAAGTTTTCAATGAAGATCCAGATGGGTGTTACCACTTGAGGGTGTGTCCTTGCACAGTCCACAGCATTGATTGAATAGTGTCAGACTGTGCAGGGACACACCCCCAACTGGTAACACCCATCTGGGCCATTACTGCAAACTGCTTGCAATTCTTTCTTAACTTGTAAAAGGAATAATAAAGGAATGGCACAACATAGAGTCATAAGAATAGTGTTCCAGAAGATGGAAGATGCAAGACATGTCAGGAGAGGTTAGAGGTCCTCCTTAAGAATATATAATATATATTTTTACAACAAGGAGACCTTAAGAACTACTCACCATTCTTGGTAGAGGCTCCTGTGTCACCACACACCGCACAAAGAGAGGGAAGGAAGCGGAAAAAGAACACAAACACAGTTACAGCCCACGCTAGGAGAAGGCAAAGAAAGGTATTGTACGGTTATCATGGAGTAAAGGACACGGGGAGCTGGTGATGAATAGTAAGCTCCTGTGTTCAGTTCTGGTATGCACCACTAAGAGAGGCACAATGCAGCAGAGAGAGATCAAAAGGGACGGACGTAACATGAAACATAGACCACTGAAACAAACAGCACCCTGTGACTGGAGCCGGCAGAGAGAACCTAACCCTGCCCGCCGACAGTGGGATCTAGGCAGTGCAAGCAGTCCCTGACCATGGGAGTGTGTAACATAGAGGCAGCTGCTAAAGGGCACAGTAGAAAATGGGGCACAACTACATGACCTTCTTCAGGACACTGCTTCTCAAAGATTAGGTCCAGACCATTGTTGGTGGAGAAAATAAAATTGGTGGTGGTCCCTTCCCCAATAACAGTGATTTAATATGCTAAATAATGGTTGTCAGACCCCTCCAAGATCTACAGCACCCCAGTCTAGATTTTAACCACCTAACTGTTCTGCCCGAGTCCAGCTCGGGCAGTGTGAAAAGTAGCTAACTGTAGGGGGGAGGGCTGCTTTAGATGGTGATCTCTCTTCAATGGTAGCAGCTAGAAACATGCAACTGGTCTTGTCTGAAAGCTGACAGTCCAGGCTTTCATACAAGACCAAAAGCTAAAGCAACAGAGGAGAAATCAAACTAAACTAATGTCACTGTTGGAATAATTGCGAGTAAAACCTGTTTTTACTTTCATTTTCAGCTGCATTCACAGCATCCCGATTTCTATCGGTGATATCTTTCTCTGTCCTGAACATATTGTCATTGTGGTATTTTCTGAAAGCTTGGAATGTCAGCTTTCAAACAAGACCAGTTGTATGTTTCTAGCTGCTATCATTCAGGAGGTAGCAGGATCTAAAGCAGCCCTCCCCCCTACTTTTCCCACTGCTGGAGCTCCACTCTTGCAAAACAGTTAGGGGGTTAAAGGGGTTCACCCATCTCAGACATTGATGGCTAGGATATGCCATCAATGCCAGACAGGTGCAGGTACCACCTCTGGGACCTGCTCCTATCTCCAGAAAGCCCCCCTGAAGGACAGTATATCGTGAATGTGCAGTGTGCGCAGCTATTTATGAAACTCCGAAAGAAGTCAATGGAGAGCGCACTGCACAAGAGCGGCCACCTCTAAGGAGTTCCGGACGTGCGGCCCCCCTCCATGGGAGTTCTGTCTCGGTTACTTCCGGCAGTCCCATACTGGTGAATGGAGGGTGGCCGAGCTTGTGTGACGTGCTCTCCTTCACTTCAGGGGGCACCTCTGGGACCCGCACCTATAGGACATTGATGGCATATCCTGGCGCTATGACATCAATGTCTGAGATAGGAATACCCCTTGAACGTGACTTCTCATTAATTCATTTGGGAGATCAGCAGAGCCAAATGTGTCCGACAGCCACTTATCTCTGTCTCGCTATTGCAATAAACATGCATGCTTGACCACTGGATTTCTTCTAGTTTGTAGAAACACTTTTTGAAGGCCCCAAGATGGTGGAGGCACCTGAACAACTGCCCATTTACCAACCCTATAATCAAACCCCATAGATGATAATGGTGTCCATCCAGAATTTGGGGGTATATAAGGCCCCCTTTGCTTTACTTAAAGGGAACCTGCCAGCTCCGAAACACCCCCTGAACTAGAGTAAGCGGTGTATAGTGTAAGTGATGCTGAATCCGAATATGTAAGTTTTATCTTCATACTCACTTCCATTCCGACGCTGTGCTCCCACAAACCGGCAGTAAAATACATTGACAGGACTCTTCTTTGAGTCCTCTCCATTATGTGAGTGAGCACCGGAGTCCACTGAGTGCATTTTACTGCAGGTTTGTGGGAGCACAGAGTCAGAATGGAAGTGAGTATGAAGATAAAACGTACATATTCGGATTCAGCATCACTTACACTATACAACGCTTACTGTAGTTCAGGGGGTGTTTCGGAGATGACAGATTCCCTTTAAGTCCCTGTGGCTACAGTAAAGGACTATGGCATGGTCTCCCTCTTACTTCACAGTCGCCATACACTCCTGCAGGCTTCTCTGGAACTTTTCGTTCTTCTCGTAGGCTTCCAGCAGCGCGATGGTCTCCTCGTGATTCTGGCAATACTCCTTGTACACAGACTCCAGCTCCATCCGGTGCTCAAGGAATATCAAACCTGTATAAAGACCCACAGAACACAGGTTATGATGCTGCGCTGCAGTTATGGGTCGTTTTGTGTGGTTTTCCACAGTAGATGCTGTCACCTGCTCTGACATATCTGTTTTGGAAACTACTTGAATTCTCCATGTGATAACAATTCTGGAACATTTATTCTTATGTCTCTATGTTGTGCCCCTCCTCTATTATTCCTACTAGAATTTATGAATGAATTGCTAGCAGGTTCTGGGTGGGTAACCAGTTGGACTGGTGTCCCTGCACAGTCTGACACTACCCAATCTGTGCTACCAGTGTCAGACTATGCAGGGACCCTCCCCCCCAACTGGTAAGACCCATCTGGACCTTCAATGCAAACTGCTAGCAGGAATAATAGAGGAATGGCAGGTCACGATCATTGTATTGTTATATCACCCTGTAGAAGCCGAGTATATAAACCGCACACTCACCGACAGAGTCGCAGTTCTCCAGCGCCCCCAAGAACATCTTCGTCAAGCTAATGACCGAATGAATATTTCCAAACAGAACGTCAAAATCCACATTCGTCATCTGTTTCGGAAATCAAGTGTAAATTAAATGCAATGAACATCGTACGTTGACCGATAGAAAGGTTAACGGCAAAAATTTTACCAAAAATATGGAAAAATCTGTAAATATTGTCATAGAACTTCTAGAATGAGCTTCATATGCTTGCTGTCAGTGAATGGGAACACTCCTGTTTACCTGTAATTGCTATAGACCTCATACAGCTGAGAGTTTGCTACAATTGTATCCAGTCCACAAAATCCTCTGCACTGATACACTGTAGCAAACTATCAGGAGAGGAGAGAGATTTGTGTCCAGTGTGGTGGTGGTGAGGCGTAATGTGAACACATACTAAACTGGATGCAACTGTAGCAAAACCTCAGCTGTAAGAAGTATTAGGTCTGTACTTGTTTTCGGCCTCTGGAATGTAAACTGGAATCTTTCCATTCACTGGCAGCAAGCAGAGATCCTGAAAACAGAGACAAATTGACAATATGTATCCATATTTTTGTAACATTTTGTAACATTTGTGATCTTGATGCAATAAGTGGGGGGCTCTTACCTGGGTGGCCTGTAGGGGGAGCATGATGTACTCCACGCAGGTCTCCAGGTCTCTCAGGTAGTCACGCTCCGTCTGGAGCAGCTCCTCGATGACCTTGGACCTCTTCTCCAGCATCCTTGTCTCAGAGTTCTCGGCCGTAGACGCAGCAGATGGAGACTCTTCCAGGGCTTCGGGTTGTGAGGACAAAAGAGTCATGTCTACGAAGAGAAGGCATGGTTCTGTGAACGCACGCTATGGATAATCCCTTTAATTGCACTAGGCCTCGACGTGCTTTACCTGCACCCTACTGGCATTACATCCATCGCCCCACATCTTCGGGACGGCTCGCCACAACGAATATTTTCATTAAATACAATTAGCAGATGTAGAGAAACGAGCGGAATTAACGCAATCGATGGCGCGGTCTTAGATATAATCTGTCCATAAAGTGCAGAGAATTAGGCGCTAATCTCTCCCACCGCCACCTGCTTTCCAAACTAATCTACTCATTTCTTGATGGATAAGACGGGAAACAATGAAAACACGTAAACTGGATAATCGCGGTGCGGACGCCGTCTCAGCGTATGCCACCGCTCGGATACTTCTGCCGCCATATGTCATCATAGTCAACCTACTTACTGAGAAGGGGGGAGTACACCGAGGTAGCAGAGTTCAGTTTGTATGACAGCAGTACGTTATGACAACGCACAAAGACAAGTTCAGCTCTGCTACATCTGGGCAATGTTATGTATGTATAATAAGAGAGTAAATGACCAACACAGTGACCACCATAGATTTCATTGACAAGAAACTTAAAGGGGTTGTCCCATGAAAAATATTCTCCTGGACCTGAATACTTTTGTAATTTGATGAAATTAAATAGTTAGTACAGTGAGTCATTAAATAAAATCTATCTGTAGAGCGCCACCTGCTGTTTGTTCTTTTCCTTATTTCTCAGTCCACCTTGCTGAAGTGGTCGCACATGCTCAGTTCCATCTTTTAACTGACACCTGCCATATTCTAATGAAAGAAGCTGTAACAGTTACAGGGAGGTAGCTGCAGGAAAAAGGACATGCCCCCTGAGCTGTGATCGGGAGAGGGCTGGAACAGAAAGGTTAAGCTTCCTGAGCTGTGATAGGGAGAGAGCTGCAGAAGAAAGGACATACAACCTGAGCTGTGATAGGGAGAGAGCTGCAACAGAAAGGACATACAACCTGAGCTGTGATAGGGAGTGAGCTGCAACAGAAAGGACATGCCCCATGAGCTGTGATAGGTAGAGAGCTGCAACAGAAAGAACATGCCCCATGAGCTATGATAGGGAGTGAGCTGCAACAGAAAGAACATGCCCCATGAGCTGTGATAGGTAGAAAGCTGCAACAGAAAGGACATGCCCCCTGAGGTGTGATAGGTAGAGAGCTGCAACAGAAAGGTCATGCCCCCTGAGCTGTGATAGGGAGTGAGCTGCAACAGAAAGGACATGCCCCCTGAGATGTGATAGGGAGTGAGCTGCAGAAGAAAGGACATGTCCTCTGAACTGTGATACGGAGAGAGCTGCAACAGAAAGGACATGCCCCTGAGCTGTGATAGGTAGAGAGCTGCAACAGAAAGGACATGCCCCCTGAGCTGTTATAGGGAGAGAGCTGCAGCCAAATAGACACACCCCCAACCACTGGGAAAGGACACACCCCCTGAGCTGCCAGCCTGAACAAAATCTTACACAGCAATTGGAGCAATGAATGTGGAGATCTCTGGATCCATGTGAGGTACAGGGCTGGTTCTAGCTTTGTTAGAGATTGTCCTGTACTATATGATTTTCATTTTTTACATTAACCATCGAATAACCCCCTTTAAGAATATGCATAATATTTCTTACATATTACAGCCTGTGTAATACTTTGGAGCTGCATTTACAATTCTGTGAAAGTGAAATATCATCTTTACACAGAAAATTTACAAGTGGCAAAAAACATGTTTAACAGTTTATTATAGTTCAGGTAAGCTGTTCCGGGTGTGTCTGTCAACAAGCTTGTTGACGGTTTCCAATGACAACCAGCAGAATTGTGATTGCTGCTCTGGATCGTAAAGAAGAGCACAAGATAAGTAATGTATATAATTATTTAGAACTTGCTGATACATTGTACTACAGAGCGACTGGTAATGTACATGCTGTACAGGAAAGAGCGGTATGACGTACTTTCCTATACAGTGGAAAATAAGTTAATGCCAATGCATACCGTACCAACCGAGGTTAAAAGGACACACTCAGGTAAATGGAGCTCCGTGGACATGTTTGATGTATGCGCTGGGAGCGTTCCCTGGGTATATGCCAAACATAGGGCTGGAACGAGACTGACAGAGGTTACTATGTACACTTCTAACAGCCTGAGCTTCACAGACACAATGCTGAATGTATACTTGGCGGAACTATTTGTAGACGTGTTTGGAGTCATGTGGGGGCAGGTATGAGACCTCACACACCCCAATCATTCCTTCGAGGGGCAACTGCCGCGGGACCTTTACCATTCACAGCCCCATCCACCTGACATACAGTCCAATCTTATCCGCCACCATGATGGCTGCTCATATTGTAACGCCTGCTGCGGTATTATTTAGGCAGCGTATAGCTCTATATGTGGACCATGTATGTACTGCTATTTGTCTACTGGCACTAGAGCGGCTTACAAAGGGCAGAGGGGCCACAAAGCAAAAATCAATAGGGGCTCCAATGCTAGTTCAAGCTGTATACCTGCACCATCCAGTGCCAGGTAACCTCACCGCCCTCCTCCTGTCCCTGGTAGGAGAGCGTGACCTTCTGACTAATGATTGCTAGGATGGAGGCTGAAAACTAGGCCCTCACTTCTAATGAGCACATAGCAGCTGAACTGGCTGGCAGTATTATGTATGGTCCCAAGTGGCTGCATTACGTATGGTACCATGAGGCTGCAATACGTATGGTCCAATGTGGCAGAATTACATATGGTCCCATGTGGCAGAATTACATATGGTCCCATGTGGCAGAATTACATATGGTCCCATGTGGCAGCATTACGTATGGTCCCACGTGGCAGCATTATGGAGGAAATGTGTAGCAGCATTACACAAACCCTATGTGGCAGCATTACATAGGCCCTATGTGGTAGCATTACGCAGGCCGTATGTGGCAGCATTACACAGGCCTTATGTGGCAGCATTACACAGGCCTTATGTGGCAGCATTACACAGGCCTTATGTGGCAGCATTACACAGGCCTTATGTGGCAGTATTACACAGGCATTATGTGGCAGTATTACGCAGGCCTTATGTGGCAGTATTACGCAGGCCTTATGTGGCAGTATTACGCAGGCCTTATGTGGCAGTATTACGCAGGCCTTATGTGGCAGTATTACGCAGGCCTTATGTGGCAGTATTACGCAGGCCTTATGTGGCAGTATTACGCAGGCCTTATGTGGCAGTATTACGCAGGCCTTATGTGGCAGTATTACGCAGGCCTTATGTGGCAGTATTACCAGGCCTTATGTGGCATATTACCTTACACACAGGCCTTATGTGGCAGTATTACACAGGCCTTATGTGGCAGTATTACACAGGCCTTATGTGGCATTATTACACAGGCCTTATGTGGCAGTATTACACAGGCCTTATGTGGCAGTATTACACAGGCCTTATGTGGCAGTATTACACAGGCCTTATGTGGCAGTATTACACAGGCCTTATGTGGCAGTATTACACAGGCCTTATGTGGCAGAATTATGAATCCCCTATGTAGCCACATTATGCATCTCCTATGTAGCAGCATTATGCAGGCCCCAATATATGGCAGCGTATGCCTTTCCGAGGTGGCCTCAACAGATCTTGACCGGGGGTCTCTTTCTGGAAGAAAAGGTGTGCTTTGGCAAAAATTAAATGGTGTGCCCCCTGATGTTGGTTCACTCCCTCCGCCCCCAAATGCCATCTATACAGCTGTTCTGTCCCACATGGCTTATGGAGAGGACTTTTTTTCTGTACGACTGAGCAGTTCCGGGACACGCTCGGTATAATCAGGGCGTATCACATGAAGCAGGTTGGGCACTTAAAACCTTTGACACTGATAAATGACGGTGAGACAATAATCACCCGGCAACACAAACAAACAGAATAACGACGTCCCCGGTCGTATCACATCCGCCTCCCTCACAGGCGCAGAGTCACACTTCTGAGAGCTGCAAGTTACAAAGCAGCCGCAGGACACTTCAGGCGCTGCTTATCTCAATACATAGTGGGGCCACATGGTGTCTTTAGCCATGACACGTCCAGAGATCACACCGCAGCTAGCAAAAGTGAATGGGGCTACACTGCGACCTGTAAGCAGTATTATCTGACAGACGGAAGAAACCCAAGCCCGCTAACCACGTGACTGTCGCAGTAACTTGTAGTTCGCAACGCAGCCCCATTCAGTTGGCGAAGATAGGGTGATCGTTTGGCCATGTGACGAGTCGTGGTCAAAGTCACCATGTAATGCCAGCATCAGATATCCCAAGCAGCTATCTGTCCGCCCCCACATGCATGCTCAGCTTGGCTGAGCGTACATGTGTCCCAAACGGGGAGAGGGGAAAAAGCTGCTGCCAATGCATTGTACATGGGGGAGAGTAAGGAGCCCACATACAATGATAATGAACTAAAATTCAACCCTTTTAACTACTTAAAGAAGAACTCTTACAAAAATTTTATTCCATGTGCTGCTAGAAATGTACAGGATGTAATCTGTAGTGAATGTCATTTTCTTACCAGTAGCTGAATTTTTGAGTTATATCTCCCTGATGTTTCTCATCTGTGTCATGTGACTAGGAATTAGACCCACCAACTCACACAGAGACTTATGTGTGGACAGGAAGTCTATTTTTCTATGCATTCCTATGGGAGCCTCACTTTCAGTCTCATAGGAATGAATAGAGAAGTGACTGGCTTGCTGTCCTGGGTCAGTTGGAGGTCAGGGAGTTGGTCACATGACCCAGCTACAATAAGAAGAGAGTGGAAACTCTCAATTTCAGCCTCTGATAAGAAGATGACAATCACTACAGATTATATCATGCACCTTTCTAACGGGTCAGAGAATAAAAATTTTTGCGGGAGTTCTTCTTTAAGACAGCAGGTTAATGAGCCGTTTGCAAAGGTGCTAATTAAACAGATAATGGTCCGCCGGTTCCTGACAAGTCCCTGCGTGAGATTGACTACAAACTGGAGCAGCAACTACTACGGATAATTACTGTTTATTAACATATCTACCGGGGCTCAACTTCAGAGAAGAACTAACCACAGACCGCAGCGGTACAAGTCAGTCACATGTAACATCCTCATTACAGGAGAGCACGACGTGAGGGATTACACAGCGATCCTATCCGACCAATGTCTGTGGTGTCTCCTTATGGGAGTACCGACATTGGGAGAGATGGCATTAAAGAGGGCGTGTCCCCTCTCCGGACACGTCTAGGAAAAATTATGTTCTGCATTAAATAAGAATTCTGGAGCATCTATTCTTATAACTCTGCATTGTGCTGTTCCTCTATCATTCCTCTTAGAAATGTATGTATAAATGGACGATAGAGCCTTGCCATTCCCCCTTGAGAAAGGGGTGTGTCCCTACATAGTCTGATGCCGCCAGCATTGCAGTCTGTTGGTACTTTCAGCATGTCAGTACTGTCTGATTGGACAGTGTCATACAATGTAGGGACCCGCCCCCAACTAGTAACATCTAGTTGTCAATTTATTGAAGAAAAAAAAAAAAACGTTCGTTCTTGGTGTGCATTCTGCATGGCAATTCCCACTGAAATCAATTGGGGGGTTTAAAAACCACATCAAAATTTGCACCCAAACCTGCTTCAAAAGGAAAACCACATAAAAAACTGTAGAAAACACAAGGAATTTTGATGCGGATTCTGAGCCTAAATTTTCAGCATCGTGATACAATCATGTGAACATACCCTAGAGAAGTGATGGCTAACCTCCGACACTCCAGCTGTGGTGAAACTACGACTCCCAGCATGCTTTATTCATTTCTATCGAGTTCTGAGAACAGCCAAGCAAGTGTGTATCTTGGGAGTTGTAGTTTTACCGCAGCTGGAGTGCCGGAGGTTAGCCATCACAGGCCTAGGGTATAAGTCATGCAGCAGATCTTTTAAGGCCCTTTCACACGTCCGTGATGACAAGACTGTCAATGGTTCATCCGTGAAGATGTCTGTGAGGGATCCGTGTTTGGTCATGTCTCTGTTTTTTGCCCTCCCTCCATATTCCATGGACACTACTACGATGAAAATGACCTTCCAGGGTATCTCCCACCAATGGTCCGTGAAAACCATGGACCAAGCACGGATGACATTCATGTTGTGTCTGTGGTTTTCACGGACCCATAGACCATAATGTGCTTGAGAGATCTGTAATCACCGACATAATAGGACATGCTTCCATCGTGTCACCATGATCTGTGGAAAACCATTGCTGTGTGAATAAGGCTACTTTCACACTAGTGTCAATATTTTCCGGTATTAAGATCAGTCATTGGGTCTCAATACCGGAAAAAAACGCTTCCGTTTTGTCCTCATTCATTGTCAATGGGGACAAAACGTAACTGAACAGAACGGAGTGCTCCTAAATGTATTCCATTCCGGTCCGGTCCCATACCGAGAGCAAGATACGGTTTTCTTTCCATCCTGGGATGTGGAGCAAAAGGGATCCGTCATGACCCACAATGCAAGTCAATGGGACGGATCCGTTTTCTCTGACACAATAGAAGACGGATACGTCCCCCATTGACTTTCAGTGGAGTTCATGACGGATCCGTCTTGGCTATGTTACAGATAACACAACCGGATCCATTCATAATAGATGCAGACGGTTGTATTATCTGTAACGGAAGCGTTTTTGCTGAACCCTGCCGGATCCAACAAACATGCTAGTGTGAATGTAGCCTAACGTGAATGGATGCGTGAACGGTCTTGTGACTGAAAATTAGCTTCATACATCTGAATGGAAATGTTTCTGCAGCATGTGCATGCATTTCCACAAACCCCTTTAAGGTCCCTTTCACGCAAGCGAGTTTTCCGCGCGGGTGCAATGCGTGACGTGAACACATAGCACCCGCACTGAATCCTGACCCATTCATTTCTATGGGTCTGTGTACATGAGCGTTTTTTTTCACGCATCACTTCTGCGTTGCATGAAAAATCGCAGCATGTTCTATATTCTGCGTTTTTCACGCAGCCCTGGCCCCATAGAAGTGAATGGGGCTTCAGTGAAAAACGCATTGCAAAGCAAGTGCGGACACAGCGAGTTCTTCACTGATGGTTGCTGAGAGATGTTGTTTGTAAACCTTCAGTTTTTTATCACACGCGTGAAAAACGCATCAAAACGCATCGCACCCACGCGGAAAAAACTGAACAACTGAACGCAATCGCAGACGAAACTGACTGAACTTGCTTGCAAAATGGTGCGAGTTTTCCTGAACGCATCCGGACCTAATCCGTCACGCTCGTGTGAAAGGGGCCTTAGACGTTTGGAACAGTGGCAGAAATTTCTGCACCAAATCTGCAGCATGTGCAAACAAACCTAAGACAGTATAAAACTTGCAAGATTCCACAATATGCAATTCTGGTATAGAAAGTAAAAAGTCTCAATAATAAAGTGTTATCAATGTAAAAAGAAAAAAAAGCGTCTTAGAACACGAAGCGTTACATTGTAACAAATAAATATAAACAGAACATCCCCTTAGAACAGAACCAAGGCTTCTCACATCACTAATTATATTTACAAAGGCCAAAGTCTGAAACTAGGGGCGTAAAAGTTCTTGGATGAGCTCGGCCGGAGTTGGAGGGAGGGGGTGGGGTACAGGGGGCTTATAGCATGGAGGAGGGGGGTGACACAATTCTCATCCATTGTCTCCCGGGGGATAGAGTCTTGAACTTGTGCAAAGCTCTGAAATTCATTTCGTCCCCCATCCCCCCAGCCTGAACAACCTGCTGCTGAAATCCCCTCCCAGCCCCCCGCCCGGGAGAACATACTACGACCTGCATAATGGATTCTGCCACTGCTCTACATAGAACTGAAGGGAAACTTCTCTGTTACTTTTCTATCCTGTCAATGATTGTACACGTGCTGGGGTTTAATGACTGAGGCCGGGGAATAATTACAGGTTCTAATATAGAAGCCCTATACCTAGTGAGCCGTAATGCACTTATAATGGGATACCCTGCCGCCCCAACTTACCTCTGTGGGTCAGTCCTCTCACTGCCCAGGGCCCTGTGTCTCCTTCAGACACAGCTAAACCCCTCATCTCAGTGCATTATCATCTGAATAGCCGGGGATCTCTGCAACAGAAACAATAGCGGAGGGAGGAAAAAGGCAAAGCCCGGAGACAAGGATTAGGCTTCTGCCTGTGGGAGGTACAGGAGACCCTCTGGTTGTATCCGTGAAGTCTCTAATACACGTATGTGACTTTGATTTCACTCCCCGTGTGGCATTAGATACAGTATATCATAGATGGGGGACTGTAAATTCTCATTCATTCTGATCCAACTACAGCACGTTGCCTCAGTGGCAGGATCTGTCACTATGTGGGGGTCATTAACATTTTTACGCCTCTTTTTGGTGTAAAATTGTCACATGACCCCGTTTTTGCACGCCAGGCCACATGTTATTACACCACGTTCAACACATGAGTGTCAAGGGAGTGGCGGGGGGGCGACAAATTTACAAACTTTACACCGGTAAAGAGGCGTAATAGTTGCCAAAGTTTCCAGCAGGCAAAAGGACTACCAAAGATGCGCCTAATTTATGACAACCTGCATCTTCAGACAGCAACGATGGCGTGAAAAGAAAAAAAATGACAGTCTTAAACTTAATAAATGACCCCCAGTGTCCATAGTCTATTAAAGGGGTCCGCACACTTCAGCAGATGGCATTTATCATGTAGAGAAAGTTGATACAAGGCACTTACTAATGTATTGTGATTGTCCATATTGCTTCCTTTGCTGGCTGGATTCATTTTTCCATCACATTATACACTGCTCGTATCCATGGTTACAGACCATCCTGCAATCCATCGGTGGTGGTCGTGCTTGCACACTATAGGAAAAAGCACCAGCCTATGTGCGCTCCCATGGTCCCGGCCACCAGAGAGGCTGATGCTTTTTCCTATAGTGTGTAAGCACGACCACCACTGATGGATTGAAGGGTGGTCGTAACCATGGAAACGAGCAGTGTATAATGTGATGGAAAAATTAATCCAGCCAGCAAAGGAAGCAATATGGACAATCACAATACATTAGTAAGTGCCTTGTATTAACTTTCTCTACATGATAAATGCCAATTTTAAAAATGGAGGATTTGCTCAACACTTATGTCTCTAGTGAACTAAGCATAGATCAATATTGGGCCCTATAGTGATCCAAGCAGAATAGCAGTAGGGGGTCTAAGCACTGCAGGAGTAATATGGAGCCTAAAATGCAGCTGCATTAGAGCTATGTGAAACCTACTATAGCAGGGATCGGCAACCTCCGGCACTCCAGCTGTTCAGAAACTACAACTCCCAGAATGCTTCATTCTCTTTTGTGGGAGTAAGGGCTCACAAAGCACACAAAGGTATTTTCATTCACTGTACTTTCCGTTTTTTTTTGCGGACTGTAAGCAGAACCATTCATTTCAAAACGGAAGTTACTCCGGGTTCATGTCCGTTACGCAAAAAAAAAATAGAACATGTCCTATTATTGTCCGCATTACGGACAAGGATAGGACCGTTCTATTAGGAGCCAGCTGTTCCGTTCTGCAAAATACGGAATGCACACGGACGTCATCCGTATTTTTTGCAGATCCGTTTTTTTTGCGGACCGCTAAATACATACGGTCATGTGCATGAGCCCTTAGAAAAACAGCAAAGAATGTTTGCCTGCTGGGAGTTGCAGTTTCACAGCAGCTGGAGTGGCGAAAGTTGCAGAACCCTGTACTATAGATACAGACACCAATATGGCAGCACAGAGACATGAATCAATAATTTGGAATTGCATGGACTCTATGTGCCGCCATACAGGGTCAAGTGGAGTCCCTAATGGTCGAGTGGATATATTTTATAAAATAATGTAATAATTTCCTCTGGTGGGTTCAACACTGAATACAGAAGATCTGGGCCACAACTCAAATGCGCAAGTTGTAGCAGTGGCCACCATGATTTTCAATATGGCCGCCATTACTCAAATAAATATGGCTCAATGTGACAGAAGAAGATGAGGTAAAGTTTTATATTTATCAGACATTTATGTTAGGTGCTTGTGTAGTAACTCATATATATGCTAAAAAGTGCAGAACACCATATAAAGGCCAATAAAGTCGTCTGAAGGCGTCAGTCAGGACCTCGGGATTTTCTTGTAGTTGTAAAAATGTCCCTTTACTATGAAAAAAGAGCACTTTCTGGAATGTAATTCACCCGTCTTTGTTATGACCGGCGCAGCTTGTGTGACGGAGGACAATGGGTGTTATTTACTAGGGAGGATTATAAGTCACAGACAATGCAGATCAGTCATGGGCCCGCTCAGCGAGGAGATTCCTGAGGAAAGTCAGACATTTCCTCTCAACAAACCCACTTCTTATTGTTTGCTAACGTGCCTGTAGTATTGCTTCTCACCCGGCAGAAGCAGACGACCATGCACAGCTTCAGTACACAGAAACTCTCCCTTTCGGGGGTGTCGAGAAGCAGAGACAATAGTCTTACTGAAACGGTTAATCCAGGTGCAATTAAACATATGATGGGGCGAAGGCTACTTTTCTGGGGCCCCTATTACATTCCCCGCTGGGACAATTTAAAGTAGTTGTCTGACTTCAGTAAATGGCATTTATCATGTAGAGAAAGTTAATAGAAGCCACTTACTAACTAATGTATTGTGAGTATCCATAATGCCTCCTTTGCTGGCTGGATTCATTTTTCCACCACATTATACACTGCTCGTTTCCATGGTTACAGACCACCCTGGAATCCATCAGTGGTGGTCGTGCTTACACACTATAGCCAAACGCGTCAGCCTCTCTGGTGGCCGGGACCATGGGAGCGCACATAGGCTGGTGCCTTTTCCTATAGTGTGCAAGCACGACCACCACTGATAGATTGCAGGGTGGTCGTAACTATGGAAACAAGCAGTGTATAATGTGATGGAAAAATGAATCCAGCCAGCAAACAAAGCAATTTAGATAATAATAATACATTAGTACATGGCTTGTATTAACTTTTTCTACATGATAAATGCCACTTGGTGAAGAGAAACAACCCCTTTAAGCAATGATAATTTAAAAAAAAACAAAAAAAAACAACTATGATAATTTCCAATAAGGGCATGCTTGAGGTTGTAGTTGTCCACAGCTGAAGAGCTGCAGACCGCTGGGCTACAGTATACATTCATATAAAATCTAATATATCAGCACTGCAAACTGGTGGTCACACTATGAGCAGGCCTCAACTTATAACAGTATGGGGTGTTGAGGTGATAAAAGTGGAACTGCTCCTCGGGGGTGTCTGTGGCTGCAGCTGCCTCCTCCGGGGTGGCCGGCTCCTCGGGGGTGTCTGTGGCTTCCTCCTCCGGGGTAGCCGGCTCCTCGGGGGGTGTCTGTGGCTGCGGCTGCCTCCTCTGGGGTGGGCATACATAGGGGAGGAACCCTGTGCAGAGAGATTACATGAGCTCCACTTCCCCAACAGTGTCATCTATCAAGTATTGCTAATTTTTAGTAAGGGCCCATTAACACAACCATATTTTTGTTCTGTATTCAATCCACATTTTTTGCGAAACAGATGCGGACCCGCAAATGGGTCTGCATCCGTATGTCCGTTCTGCATTTCCACAAAAAAGATAGAACATGTCCTAATCTTGTCCGTTCTACAGACAAGAATAGTCATTGTTTCAATGGGGTCCGCAGAAAAATACGGATGACGTCCGTATTGCATCCGCAAAATGGTCATGTGAATGGACCGTAAGGTGGTGATGGCCCTTTACCAAAGAGAAAGCCACGGGATGTAGCCATAGTGGGTGCAGAGGGAGCAGTCACATTTAGGTCCGGGTGCCAAAGGCAATTCGACCACATAAGAAGACACCGGTGCTATTAAGAGCCCATGGTGGCTGGCCCTTCATGCTGCTGATAAATGACGGTCTATGGCTGTGATGGCTAACCTCCAGCTGTGGTAAAACTACGACTCCCAAGATGCCCCATTGCTTGGCTGTTCTCAGAACTCCATAGAAATGAATGGAGCATGCTGGGAGTCGTAGTTTCAGCACAGCTGGAGTGCCTGGAGGTTAGCCATCACTGGAAGGGGTGGGGCAAGGATATAACTATAGCTATAGGTGGTCTAGAGGTAGCAGTCACACCCGACCCTGGTGCCTGTCAGGGTCGGCGGGGGTCTTGCTACAGATTTTGTATTAGGAGCCTGCAGCTTCTATGGGGCCCTTATCAGACTGACTCCAGCGCTGGGTTGGCTGGATTTACTTTTCTACCGGGTGATGAGAACCCGTGTTGGACCCCCTGGAGCGCATAGGGTCGTGTGCAAGGGCCCTAACATAGTCATCAATAGTCCCAATTTTGATAAGACAATCCAACCCTGGCCAAAAATGTCTGCTATGGGGACATTCCCAGTAAAGGGGTTTAAATGTCCCTATTTTGGCAATTTAAATGTTGGGATGTGAAAACCACACACCCTAAAGGAGGGCCCAGTCTGTTCTCTGCCGGTGTGCACATACAGTAACCCACTGGTCCTCTGCACACAGGACACTGGATTTCCCGTTGGTTATAAAGCTGTTCAGTTGATGGATTGCAGGAAACACTCCCTATTCTAGTACCAGATCACCTTCACACATGAAGAACGCAACTCTAATAACAGCAGCATTTTAGGGAATTGCCATGCATGCATTGTTATAATCTACAAGCATTGGTTCACCTATGCTTTAGGCTACCTGCACACGGGTCGGGGCATATTTGTAGAAATTCCACACTGTGCGGATTTTGGTGCATTTGCACACCAAATCTGCATGTGTAATTTTTTTTTTGCAGATTGAATGCGATTTTGCCGCAAGTCCATTGAAAAGGGTAAAATAATAAAAAATGCAACAATTGAATGCTGCACACTTCAAAATTCACACATTGGGTCAATTTCTACACGGAAGAAAAAAAGCTAAGTATAGATAAGACTTGTCTAATCTCATTCACTTTGCTGGTACTGTATAATGCCTCATTAACACGTCTGTGATGAAATCCATGAAAATATAGCCAGTGAAGTATCCGTGAAGGATCCGTGTTTGTTCCGTCTGTAATGTGTATTTATCTAACACAGCAATGTGGGTGTATGGATGAAACACGGATGGCATCCGTGTTGCGGCCGTGTTTTTCACTGACCTATAGACTATAACGGACAAAATAGAGCATGGTCCCATGCTTAAACACAGATGTGCGAATACACACATTTAAAAAAATTGGTACATGCGCTGTCCGTGAACCACTGACGTGTGAATGAGGCATTACGCTGCGTTTTTTCCACACAAGAATCTGCGTGGGAAAAAAAAAAATAAATAAAAAATAAAAATCGCACGTAACGTGTGCAGGTAGCCGGAAGGTACAAAAGTACTCGGTGCAGCAGCGGCTTGAGGCCGGAGAACAATGCCATGCAAATCAAAGCCTGTGGGTAACAATATCTGAAAGTATCTTCAGTAAACATGGAAATCCGAAGCGAGAAAAACCACATGCTTTACATATACACCAGCAGCTACAGTATACAACAAATCACTGCTTAATAAGTGGAGAACGATCTTCTCTGACTGCTTCATAAACCTGCCCATTGAACTCAGCTGAGTGTGCATGTCATTTCAGTGGGTGGATGAGAGATAAGCAGCCGTCACCACACCTTTGGCATCGCTTATTGCCCAGGAAAACAACAGCCTGTACAGGTTAAAATCCAATATATTTGACCCTCAACTCCCTTCGTGGGAGCCGGACCTTGAATTACATGCAGCCACTTTGCCAGGATAGCTTTGTAAATATCTATACGTGTACAGTATCGGTATATGTACTGTAGAACATGTGGGTGTCAAGGAGCACAGAACCTCAAACAGAGTGGTTTTTGATCTGGAGGACCCAAACTGTCCATTTAGTACTTAGTTGGCCATTCGTTTGAAAGTCCCTCTTGCAATGCCCCATTCCTACTCTAGTGGCCGCTGCAGGGAAAAGATACGGCCGGCCACAGCTTACCCCAAGGATGATCGGCTGGGGTTTCCGAATCCTGACCTGCAGTAGGCGATCAGCTGATCTTAGAGAGGTTCAAGTAAAAAAAACACATGCTAAGACAACCCCTTTAAATGAACAATCTCTCCATAACCAGGAAGCACTTTAGATAAAGCTGATGAAGGGCTAGCTCAGGGATGGCCAACCCAAGGCTCTCTAGCTGTTGCAAAACTACAACTCCCAGCATGCCCAGACTGACTACAGCTATCAGCCTACAGCAGGGCATGGTGGGAGTTATAGTTTTAAAACAGCTGGAGGGCCGCAGGTTGGCCATCCCTGCTCTAGCTAGTAAGGAGCAATTGGTGGTGGTTGTAGTAAAAAAATGAAGACAAACAGGACATAAGGGCATAGACAGAGAAAGGGCCCCGTAATAAGTGGGGGGCCGCTCTGGATGTTGGTCCCATGCCTCCATGAATCTTGGATACCAGTGTCCAACGCTTAATTGCCCTTCCCAACCCATGTAAGAGCGGAGAGCAACATACCCCTCGGGCTCCCTCCTTTGCTTCCTTATAGTGTGCAGATTTGCAACCCCTTTAGAGAACGGTTATTTAACCAGCAGGGCCCCCCCCCCTCTCCCCAGGGACTACTGCACCTATCATCTCCATAAACACACAATAAATCTGTTGTGCCGGGCGCTGCTTTCCTCACCTGTGGAATATTTATTGCCCTTTCAAGCTGGCAGGAATGGTTGGAAAATACGCTCGGGGACATTTACTCGGCCACAACGACCTTTCAACAGGTGAATGTTATTCTGCGGCTTTAGCAAATAGTCACCTTTGAAACCATTTTACAGTGAAGCGTGCTATAGAAATACATGTTGGCCAAACGTGCACGCCCCCCCCCCAGTGCACTTAATTGCTCATTTGCATATGAATTAAAAGTCTTTTTTTTTTCCAGAATGAACAGATCACTAAGTGAAAGGTATCATTACATTCAGCTGAGCCAGCCCTACAAGACCTCGCGCCTGGTTTATCAGTGAAGATCAAACTAGGGAATTATAGGCCTATTAGCTACAGCAAAAAGCATGGATTTCAGCGAGACCTGTGTAATACCTCATTTCACCTACGGTTGCGCTACAGGGAGAAAACCGATCACTTGCTCCCTGGTCCCTTCACAGATCACAGATGAATACTGGAGGCTCCAACAGGAGGACACCCGCCATCAGGTTATGGTCAGAGGATCCTTCTAATGCAAAATGTCCAAGGTGGACAATTTCTATAGATAGTAAGTAACCATACAGTATATTCCAAAAACACATACCTGACAAACACCCCTTCATGTTTTAGGGTTGGCTCTATAGGTGTCCATATACCTTCAATGGCTGTCAGCCAAGTTCTCTTCCAGTTGACACATACCGATTTGAAAGTTGTAGCTCCAAGGCTACAAATCCTTGATGGGACCCCTACTCATCAGGCTTCATTTACAGTACTGGTCTGCTCATGTGGGGGAAGAAGGACCTTATGAGCCCCCCTCAGGCAGAAGGGCCCGATTGCATCCCTCAACCCCTATCTCTCCAGACTCCCAGAAACACATGCATGGCCTGATCCCGGAGTCAGGGGCTCCCCATACACATATTAGACTGAAGTTATCTCTGGGGGGCGGCCAACATTGCTCTAATCTGAATGGGTCTTTAGCTTCTTGTCTAGCATTTTTAGGCCTCATGCACACGACCGCACTTATTTTGAGTTTTTTTTGCAGACCCATCTTGTGGCCAAGTATAAGACATGTTTCATCTTTTTGCGCAACGGACATAAGGATGCGGAAAGCACATGGATGGTCCATAAGGTCACGTGCATGAGACCTAAAAAGGCGAAACAAGAGGCTAAAGACCCCACACAGTAGAGCACTGTTGGCCGGCCCCACAGTCTAATGTGTATGGGGAGCCCCCGACTCGGGGAAGGGAAGGATCGGGGAAGCACACGTGTTTTTGGGGAGTTAGCAGAGATATAGAGTTCCTCTTTATAGTCTTGGTCACCATACTGCACCACGTATTCTATGTTCCAGAGATTCCCAAGGCCCATACTATTACATTTCCTCACAGCTGAAGAGTTACTTGTGGCTCCTGGGATATGAGCTCAGTCAGGGGAGTAACTAGCGCACCCTTTGTACACTTTCCCTAAAGAGACTGATAGTATTACCTGAGAACTGAGAGCGCCTATTGTTAGGAGTAACGTGAAACAGAGACGAGCCCAGGGACTTACAATGGAGAGTTATTAGCTGGATCTCAGGAGGCCTCATCTCTCTGTACGGGGCTGTACGATACACTTACTGCAGATCATACATTCAGGGTTACAAGGAAAAGTCACGCAGAGACAGGGACGCTTTCTCAATTTTCTATCAAATATTCTATGTAATTTTTTTACAAGAAACAAATGGATGGTTTTTTTCCTGTATTCTACTTCCTGTCTTGCCTTCAACTTCCTCTCGTTTGGACTCTTAGCACAGCAGACAGTGTTACTTAACTCTCTCAGTCAGACCATCACTACGGCCAGAGAGAGCCCCCCCCCCCTGTAGTGACTCAACTAGAGCATCACACATTACATTGATAAGTGCAATGCTCTTCTGTGTTATCCTAATTCTATGCCGACCATTATCATGAGGATTACGCTTCAGATAACATCTTTCCCTCACAGCGGCAGCTATCTGTACATGAATTTCCCCTCTCTCTCTATGCTGACAGAAGGACAAGATTCTCAATTTAAAGGGGTCGTCCCTGATCCTTTCTGATGGAAGGGCCAAAAGTCCATCTGTGGTCCAGTATGAAATATAAGGTGACCTTAAAACCTTTCAACACTGGTGACACCATAACCAAGACACAAAATGGGGTCCATTTCAGGTTCCTTCTGACACCATCTCTCTCCTAACCATCTGGGCCAGGTCCTGCTTGTAGACTTTAGGAGCCAGTCAGAGCCTTCCAGGAGCAATAGGAACATCTAGAGATATCAACAGATAGGCCCCAACACCACCAACAACCTTCTTCAGGAATCTACCCAGCCTTAATGACAGTGGTTGTCAGATCTTCTGCATTGGGAAGAGCCAATAAAAATTAGACAAGTGCAGAAATCTATCTAGAATAAACATAGCTGATGACCCTCCCATTATAAAGATAATACAAGGACCAGATGTCCTAGTGCCATTCATACCATAAACCTGGTCATATCCTGACGATGTCTTCGCACGCGTGATAAGGTATGCTAAGATGGTCATAAACCTTTCAGAAGTTTCCTAAGTTGAGATGTAACATTGCATCACGACGGATAAAGAACTGGCCAGTAGAGCACCAGCAAGCGTAAAAAGCGGAAGCCGCGGGAGGGTTGGTGTTTTAGGCCAGTTTCAGAAGGTCGTGTTCACTATGTGTGTAAGTGTGAATTCCCATAGTGAACAGCATTGTAATGATTTATAATACAGTGTGTTTCTGCCAAACCTCAACTGTAATGACTCGTACTGACATAATGCCGTCAGTACAAGTGGGTACAGTTGGGGCAGAGACACACAGCATTATAAATCACTGTAATGCCCTGTGGTCTGGTCAAAGGAGAAGAGTTGACTACATCACACTGGCCTTACACTGAACTCGAGGAAAGGTAGAGATCTGAACTGGTTTCACCAGTAGCTTCCCTCATGCCAAACCGAACAGACTTGCTAGAGGGCAGAAAGTATGTGACAATGACAGGTTACGCTCCCAAAACAGGAATTCATAAATCTGTGTACATGAGAAGTACAGCCCTGTATGTCACCGAAGACTGCCTGGAGGGCAAAAAGTCCTGTACATAGAAGGCTGGCTTATTTATAACTCCGCTACATGTCATGCACAATGTGAATGGACGGAAACCAGTAAAGCTGCCCGTCCACATTAGGTACAAGGAAGGCGACGTATACATGACTGGTAAGCAAAATTATTTGTGTAGATGCCTCCCCTAACATACTGCTGAGACAACCGTCCATTACAGTGAGGGAATGTGCCCTTAAAGGGCACCTGTCGGCAGGATAAACCCTATTAAACCAGGCATACAACCTAGTCGGGTTGATCCTGCTGATTAAAATGAGCCCTGTCTTGTGAAAATCGGTTGTGGTGTTCTTAAGAAAAAAGGCTTTTATACGTCATCCAGTGCACCAAGTGGGCGGGGACAGGTGGGGTGCACTGATGGCTAGGCCACACCCCTCAGTGCACTGAAGACCTCATTTGTATGAAGCATGAAAGTCCTTTTTCTCGGGAACAGTGCAAGCGATTTTCACAAGAGAGGCATCATTTTAATCAGCAGGACAAACCCTACCAGGCAGTATCCTTGGGTTAATAGAGTTGATCCTACTGAAAAGTGCTCTTTAAAAAAAGTATCTGTTTTTTATTATTTTTCGAAAATACCATATATTGACATATAATGGCATATTAAGTGTTAAAATGGGCCAATGCTTAAACCATCAAAAAACCCCTGCTGCCCAAAAATCATCTATTATAACAAATCAAAGTGTATATTACATTCACTAATTTAAAGGGGTTATCCCATGATTAAAAATTAGACATCAGACATTACGTAACAACCTCTTCAAACACAGCTAGAACCAGCCCTGTACCTCACATGGATCCAGAGATCTCCACATTCATTGCTCTGCTACATATTTTTTCCAGGCTGGCAGCATTCTCTCCCTTTCCCTGCTCATGGGGTGTGTTCTTTCTGCTGCAGCTCTCAGGGGCATGCCCTTTTTGCTGCAGCTCTTTCCCTGTAGCTGTCATGGGTTCTAAAAATAGATCTGGCTGGTAGAAGTTGAAGGATGGAACTGAGCATGTGCGACCGCCTCAGCGAGGTGGACAGAGCAATAAGGGAAAAAGAACAAACAGCGGGTTGCCATGCAAAAAATCTTATGGAATAAGTGAAGAATTTTAAATTACATTAAATGACAAAAATATTCAGATACAGGTGCTGCTTTGAAAAAATATAGCATATTGTTCACGGGACAACCACTTTAACATGGACATGCATAATTTACAATACCTTAAAGAAACACACCAAGCAAAACCTTCTAATATGTGGTCTGAGTGGGCGGAGAATGACAAACAATGCGTCGTGCCACGCCCCCCTCAGGTCCTGCACTAGGGATTAACAGTGTATCAGTTTTGTCTTCAGTGTTCCTTTGATACATAATGATTATGAATTTGTTTGTATATAATTATTTTATATTAAATTGTAAAACATAAACAGCAGCTGAAATATTCCCTGTGGCTACAGGGACAATGAGTATTGTTCAGCGGTCACATAACATAAGTACAGACTGAAGACATTTCTCTACATAACTCCATAATTACAGCTTTAAATAAATACTCTTTAAGTGTTACATTCTTGTAAAAGGCAGTCGTGTTTTTTTCTCAATGACTAATTAGCAAACATTTAGACGTTACATGCCGGTCAAGGGTGAGGAGAAACCTGCCCAGGTGAAGTCAGTACAGTAATACAGCAACAATCTACTGAATATAAAGGATGGGAAACTTCCTGCCTAGAATCTAGCATAAAGGGCTGTAGGTAACTTAAAGGGAACCTGTCATCTCCGAAACACCCCCTGAACTACAGTAATCGTTGTATAGTGTAAGTGATGCTGAATCCGAATATGTAAGTTTTATCTTCATACTCACTTCCATTCTGACGCTGTGCTCCCACAAACCAGCAGTAAAATGCACTCAGTGGACTCCAGTGCTCACTCACATAATGGAGAGGACTCAAAGACGAGTCCTGTCAATGTATTTTACTGCTGGTTTGTGGTAGCACAGCGTCAGAATGGAAGTGAGTATGAAGATAAAACTTACATATTCGGATTCAGCATCAATTACACTATACAACGCTTACTCTAGTTCAGGGGGTGTTTCGGAGATGACAGGTTCCCTTTAAAGGGCCACTAAACCCAGAATCAAAAGAAAAAACAACCAAACGTTAACATAAATTCATTATGTGTCTTTGTTATTTAATCAGATATCACTATTGCAAACCATGAAAATTAAACCAGAAAAGCAGTGCTCTCTCTGGCTGCAGCCATGTCTGCTACCCCCTCCCTCTCCCTGATGCTAATGCACGTGAGCCAGGACGTGTATACCGAATGTGTGTATCAAGCCTGGCTTCCATTAAATCTCTGCAGAGGGTGTTACACAGCTTTCCCAGACTACTGAATTCCAAATCTGCCAATTAATTCCTTTATATAGCTAGACCAACTTACCCTTCAGGGTCCTGGAAAAGCTGGGTGATCAGACCGTAGAGCTGCATTGGTGACAACAGATTATATTGCCCTGGTACCATTTCATAGACTCGCACAATATATCAGGGCGACATTGTGTGTATTTTATAAAGTCAATGCATCCCCCCATCACCGTCCCGCAGAAGTTGTTACCCAGCTTTCCCAGACTACAGAATGCCAGGTCAGCCTATTTATCAACTGGTACATGCCAAATACTGTAGTTGGATTTGCTAACCAGGAGCCTGGAAACGATGAGTAAGAATCCTCATGACAAATCCTCCATGCTGTAGCATAGCTAGACAGACTTGTCAGTCAGGGTCCTAGGAAAGCTGGGTAAGACATTATATGGACCTGTAATGGAAACTGCTAAATGTTAAGTTTACCTATATAAATCCCCTCCTCGCTCCTAAATAGTGCCATAGCTGGGCATGCAGACTGCTAAATCTACCAAGACAACCCCTCCCTCACACACACACCCACACACACCTTCTAAATAATGCTATAGCTAGGCAGATTTGCCTTTCAGGTTCCTGGGAAAGTTGGGTTTCAACCATGTGGAGCTGTAATAGAGAATGCAGATTACTGAATCTACAAAGACAAGTCCCCTACCCACCCCCAATCTCTAAATAATGCTACAACTAGGCAGATTTGCCTTTCAGGGTCCTGGGAAAGTTGGGTGACCACCATACTTAACTGTAATAGAGAATTCAGAATACTAAATATACCATGACAAATCCACCTCCTCGCTCCTAAATAGTAGGACAGGCAATCGATGTTTTAAAGGGGTATTCCCATCATCGCTAGGATATGCCCCCATTGTCTAATAAGTGTAGGTCCCCCCTCTGGGACCCGCACCTACGCTGAGAACGGAGCGGGGAGATCAGTGGCTGGAGGACCCCAGGTTTTCTGGGGTCTGGCCACTGCCAAGCACTCTCCCTATACAAGTAAATGAGAGCTCACCACACTTGCGCGGTCACTGCTCCCATTCATTTCTATGGGGCCGCCAAAAATATCTGAGCTCTGAAATGAATGGAAGGCGGCTGCGCATGCGCAGTGTGCCCTCCACCACCTTCCCCGCTCCGTTCTCGGTACAGGTGCAGGTCCCAGAGGTGAGACCTGCACCTATCAGACAATGGGGGAATATCCTAGCGACATGCCCCTATTGTCTGTGATTGGAAAACCTTTTTAAGTTCTGGAAAACCCCTTTAATTACTATAGGTAACAGTGTAACTTTCACTTGGCCTAAACATTCTAGACGAGACCATGTAATTCTATGATTGGGGGGGTGCACCCCCCTTGACCCGTTCCCCCAGTTTCTCCTCCTATGCACTTCACTTCTATGACTCTTAATTAAGGGATGTCTCCATCCCACCATGAGGTTTGTTAAAGGGAACCTGTCATCAACTTTGTGTTGACCTCACTGAGGGCAGTATAAAATAGTGCCAGAAATGCTGATTTCAGCGGTGTGTCACTCGTGAGCTAAAAGTAAGTGGTTGCTGAGAATCAGCATCATAATCATTGCAGGCCTTCAAAAGAGTCAAATCTACTTGAGAAGAGTCAGTTATGCTACTCTCCCTGCCCATCTGCTAATGATTGTCAGTTCTCTCCTAGAGAGAAAGGGAGAAAACTAGGTAGAAGACTGTCAGTCATCAGCAGGTGGGCAGGGAGAGCAGGAATTTATGAATAACCAGGACTCTTCTCAAGTAGATTTGACTCTTTTCAAGGCCTGGGCTGCAATGATTATGATGCTGGTTCTCAGCAACCACTTACTTTAAGCTGATGAGTGACACACCGCTGAAATCAGCATTTCTGTCACTATTTCATGCTGCCCCCAGTGAGGTCAGCATAAAGTTGATGACAGGTTCCCTTTAACTTTACAAGATCCACATATAAGAAGTGACAATGTAATCTGCTTCCTCTTCTTCTCCATTTTTCCCACTGAGTATACCGAAGACCGTGATTGTCTGTTCTACAATCTGATGATCAGCCCCTAGGACCGGCCCTTCGGCACACACTGCATGATGCAACCTGACATCTCCAAGCTGCCATTACAAAGAAAGTTGGAGACGGAGAGGAGGAGCCGGTGAAAGTATGTCAGGCGAGGGGGAGGAGGAGGTGAATTCGAGGGACGATGATTTATTGTGGTGGAGGGGGAGAGAAAGATTTGCTTACATCTACACAATGATTGTGTGTGAAAGGCAAGGCTGTAGTTGTACTTGGAGTAAAGGAGGGACACTTTAACATGCTTATATCCCATACCTTAGGCTGTATAGATCTCAGTATATCCTGTTATCTTCTGACATTGGATTCGTAGACTTGTATATTGCTTACCATGCTATCTCACAACAAAAGTTAATAAACTTTAACAACACAATAATGGGCCCAGAGGTCAAGCAGAAGACCATCCTGTTTAGAGTAGACTTTGCAACCAGGGTCTATTTCTTGTGGGAGGATTCACAGCAAACCTACTAGACCTTATGGATGATATGTGTCATGTGTGCAATGTCAGCAACAAGGATAATGATGCAACAAAAAGTGAGTCTGAACATGTTCTGTATTGATGAGGAGAGGAACCCCAGAACCATTCCCTCTGGTGGGTCCAAGGGACCCCAATCTGATGATGAACTGCAGAGTAGAAACCCCAAGGAGAGCTGTAATCAGCGCCATATGACTGTCCCCCAGCTTTCCCACAAATAGATTCAATTAAGGACCATAATGAGAGCGCTGACTGACGTTATAACAAGTTGATTGGCGCTTGTTTAAAGGGTCTTTACAGAGCCTAATGCAAACTGCATGGGGAACGAATGATCGTTAGTACGTTAGGATCAAACCAGTCCCCCCACACAGGACAGAAGGGTTTCAATGACCCTTGGGCCATTTTCTCCACTGCCTCATTTGCTAAAAGTTGTTCCTTTAGAGGGTAGAGTCCTGACCAAGTTTTCACCCCCAGTAGAAGAGGAGATAATCCCAACTAAGACTGGGCCCCCTCTTGCCCTGGGCCCCATAGCAGTCGCATGGTCTGCCGCTATGGTAGTTACACCACAGTCACAGTTCGGATAAGTGCAGCCATCAAACGATAATTTTTGTGGCTGCATAATCAATCCAAGCATCACTCATTTGTTGTCTGATTGGTGGCCGAAGAAGTGCATTTGTTCCCCATCATCAAACCATGTTAATGGACCTTAAAGGGGAGAATATTGCTATGATATGCTCCCACTGCGCATGCGCAACCGCCCTCCATTCATTTCTACACAGCCGCCCAAACTAGCTGAATGCTAGTTCGGCTATTTCCGTTGGCCCCATAGAAATGAATGGGAGCGGTGGCTGCGCAAGCGCGGTGAGCTCCCATTCACTTGTATGGGGAGAGAGCTTGGCGGTGGCTGGACCCTGGGAAACTTGGGGTCCTCCAGCCACCACTCTTTGTGGTCCATTCTCAGCGTAGGTGTGGGTCCCAGAGGTGGGACCCACACCTATCACACTATGGGGGCATATGGATATGACCCCATTAACTGTGATGGGAATTCCCCTTTAAGACGCCGGTCTGAGTGCATGTCCGCTGCTGTTTAATGCCCTAAGTTATGTAGAGGCGCCAGCCTCTACATAACTTAGGCGCTGTAGCGTTGTCCATGCTTGGTTAAAGGGAACCTGTCAGCTCTGAAACACCCTCGAAACTAGAGTAAGCGTTGTATAGTGTAAGTGATGCTGAATCCGAATATGTAAGTTTTATCTTCAT
Source organism: Rhinella marina (assembly GCA_900303285.1). Classification (NCBI taxonomy): domain Eukaryota; kingdom Metazoa; phylum Chordata; class Amphibia; order Anura; family Bufonidae; genus Rhinella; species Rhinella marina. The sequence continues at coordinate 119,622 of ONZH01010457.1, read as the reverse complement.
ACTCACTTGCATTCTGACGCTGTGCTCCCACAAACCTGCAGTAAAATGCACTCAGTGGACTCCAGTGCTCACTCACATAATGGAGAGGACTCAAAGAAGAGTCCACTGAGTGCATTTTACTGCAGGTTTGTGGGAGCACAGCGACAGAATGGAAGTGAGTATGAAGATAAAACTTACATATTCGGATTCAGCATCACTTACACTATACACCGCTTACTCTAGTTCAGGGCGTGTTTCGGAGATGACAGGTTCCCTTTAAATCTACACGCGTTCCTTTCCTGGTGTAGATTTAAGTCATTTTCTGCGCCAAAAACAGGGGTAGAAAATGACGAATGCTGGCCTGTCCACTTCTCCAACCTCTTTTCTCGGAACTGGCGAAATAAGGAGTAAGTGCGTATACAGGGAAAAAAGGAGACAATTTTGCTGCAAAACAATTTTGCGACAAAATGTGCCTCAAATACACCAAAAAGTAGCATATCAGTTTAAATAAATGACCCCCTATGTGTTTTGTGAGTGAACCAGCTTCCCCAAACCAATTATAATGGCATAACAGAAGATGACAACTCGAGGACTAATATTTACGAGGGATTCTTCGCCCTTTGAGGAGACCCAGAAATGTCTCCAAGGCCTACAATATGCACATGAGTTACTAAACATACCGGCAAGTAGTGGATCATCCTGCTAACCACACAGCAACATTAACAGTATCCACCCACAGCTACCACACTAAACCTGAAATTCTACATGCCACCAGCTTAGCGCATAACATGACACAGAAAAGTAACTGCCGGCACAACAAGTGTCCACTTCTAGTGGTTAACCACAAATGAAGCAGGCAAATATCACCCGTGTTCTGTCCCGGAAGGCTTCACGTGCAGTACGGTAGAGGGGAAGTCCTCTTACAGAAGAGGCCAATGTGTACAGGACCAGGAAGATGAAAGTCCATATCTAGTCTGGATCAGGGGTGGTCTTGTCAAAGATTACACTATAAAGGGTATATAGAAACTTTGCCAAAAAGTGATAGCTTTCATGAGAACTAAAATACAACGAGAGGGTTAAAGGGGTTCTGTAGTTCTTTAAAACTGATGATCTATCCTCTGGATAGATCATCAGCATCTGATCGGCGGCGGACCCCCCCGATCAGCTGTTCGAGAAGGCAGTGGCGCTGCAGGAGCGCCGCGGCCTTCTCTGTGTTTACCGCAGGCCCAGTGACGTCACGACTACTATCACTGGCCTGGGCGGGGCTAAGCCACATTCAAGTGAACAGAGCTTAGCCCCGCCCAGGCCAGTGAAACTAGTCGTGACGTCACTGGGCCTGAGGAAAAGACAGATAAGGCTGCAGCGCCGCTGCCTTCTCAAACAGCTGATCGGCGGGGGTCCCGGGTGTCGGACCACCGCCGATCAGATGCTGATGATCTATCCAGGGGATAGATCATCAGTTTTACAGAACTGCAGAACCCCTTTAAGGCACAGGACTGGTTTATGACTCTGTTTTGGAAGGGGGAGTAATAGGGTAGCCATAGAGGTGCATGAGGAATGTGCCCTTATTGGACTTCTAGGGCAGAATATCTCAATAGTCATGAAGCCTGTATAGCAGCACATGGAGCCAGGTCATATAGGCTTCATGCACCGGGCTCTGTCGGTGCCCGAAAAGCTCGAACATTTTCCATATCAAATACAAATGATAAAAAATACCTTGTTTTTTCCTTCTGTTTTGCACAAATTCTGAATGCCGTAGACTGCTAGGAGCCGTCCTTCTGTAAATGCTATTCCGTTTCATAGAATCTGTACTAGACGCCGATTCGGCCTTCCTGTGAGTTGGCTGATCGTTACTTTGAGGCCTCCCGGTTGAACGGTCATCTCCTTGGTTGTTATAATCCACATCTGATCCCCGATCTTCAGGTTCGTCAAATTCATGATAACCATCGCTCCTCTCTGGTCTGTAATGAGGATCGTTAGCTAAATCAATCGTCCTCGGATCTTCCCAAGAACTTCCATACTGGTCTCCCTTGAGTTTTGGCTGCTTTTCAGTATTTTTATACCCATCGTAATCCCTGTATCGATCGTCCGTTACATTTCTGTCGATGTAGTCTTCCAGTAGATCATCGCTGTTCAGGTACAAGTCAATTTCTTCCGGGGGATTGTACTCAAAATCATAAGCCATCCGTTTACATGAGGTAGTAGGCTCAGCCTCAAAATCCAAAGACCGACTTCTGTCATAATTCCGCTCTTCGACATACTGGTCTACCAATCTTTGATCGTCCACGACATCAATAGAATCACAATCCAAAGGTAAGAAGTCGTAACGTCGTGAGGTGGTCTTCTTGGAATTGCCTGTTGGTCCAGGTTCTGTTTTATCCCTTTTGTAATCCACAGAGTCCCTCTCGGAGGGTCTACATCTACTACTACTCGAAACTTCAGGATACCTAGAAGAACCTACATCCTCACCTCTGGCATGATGGTCCTTCGTCCTTCTATAATCCCTTTGGTCATAATCCAACTTTTTCCGTTCCCTATAAGGGTCAGTCCTATAATCTCGGACGTCTTGGTCGTAGTACCTCTTTTCGGAAGACTGATGTCTCCTTTCCGTTTCATAGCATCGGTCCGTTTTTCTCTGGTGATAATCCCAATAATAACGATCATCATCTACGAGCTCATCTGAACAATAAGTGTCGTACTTCCTCATATATTGAACATCTAAGTCCCTGGGGTCTTGATATGAATATCTATAGTCATTGTAGCCATCATGGCGGGGTCGCCTGTCTCCATACCGGCCACCATCATGCCTATATTTAACGGGACTAGTTCTAATGTTCTCCAAAGTGTCATAATATCTGTCCATGTTTGTCTTACCATCATAATACTCCTCTTGGGATCTCCTGTAGTAGTCGTCAGGCACTCTGTAGTCCTTGGGCACCTTGTCATTGCCTCTGCTTTCGTAATAGTATTGTTCTTTCCTCATAGGCAAAGTTCTATGTTCTTCGGCATATCTCTGCTCCCGGTATAACCTTTCCTCCTCGAGGAGCCTACGTTTCCCTATATTCTGGCAGTCTTCATACTCCCAGCTCGGTACATGTAGGTCTCTCCCAGGAACTGTAGACTGAGTCCTCGAAGTGCGGTACTGTTCATGCTGCAAGGCACACATCCTTAGAAATGTCTTCTCGTTCACCAGCCTCGGGCTGGCAAACAACTAGGACAAGCCCATTGTGTGGTCATCAACTCAAGCAAGAAGGCATGAATGCGCGAACCACAGTGCGGAAAAGAAGTCTCCATTGAACGGTCTACTCTCCGGCCAGAAAAAGTTGTATCTCAGCAGCTTTCAGCATACCTGCAGACACTCCCTTCTGTTCCTTCTCGCTGAAACTCAAGCCCTTGCTTTTTTTTGTTCTTCTGTCAAGCAGCCAATCCACAAGCGAGGACTACCTCTCCCACCTGATTCCAGAATTAATTAGTAACTAGCGTCATCTGACCAGGGACTCTTGATGAGTCCTTGAGTTTCATTGGACAGAACCTTCCCTCATTTACATACGAGGGCTTGGTTTTTTTCCCAAGCAGCAAAGCTCAATAAAGTGCTTTGTTATGCTAAGAAGACGCTCTGGTATGTAAGAGACTGCTCCGAGAAGAAACCACCTAACAGAAAAAATACAGAAACCTAATCAAAGAGTAAAATAGAAGTAAAAAACACAACAAAAAATTCTAGGCGCCTTACGCAGGGAACAGAATTGAACATTTTGCTTTGATTTCTTCAGGAATCGCTAACTAAAACCAAAATGTATTGATTTATTTCATGCACTTATATAGCGCTACTATATTCCGCAGCACTTTACAGACATTAGCTGACTATAAAGTAATAATCATACAGATATAAATAGCAAGAGCAGCAACAAAGCCTAATGAGTCCAAGGCCAAAAACAAGCAAAGCAAAAATATCACAGTGAAGCTATAACTGTAGAGGACGGTATTAAAAAACTGCAGAGATTTTTAAAAATTCTTTTAGCACTAATATAAAATACAGATTTGTAAGATTTAGCGATAATAAATCACGCGCGCAGTGAAGTGTGTAAACTGCGATAAAAACCTGCACATCATTTTACTGGGAACCCGTGAGGTCACTGAGGTACGAGGCACTAGGCGTCTCATACCGTAATGATTTGATGTATTTGTAGAACCCTATGGAACATTATTAGGACAGCCAATAAGACTGTTGTGCGTAAAAAAGCGCCAGACTCATTGGGGCAGACGTACTAATCCTATAGATGGCGGACACTTACACCGGCTGTCTATCCCCGGCACCGGGAGTGCAGGCTGGATTACAAATCTGGTGCAGGGACGGACACTTTTCTCTGACTCTAATGTGTCGCTCGCATGGCGGATTTTGATGCTGGCAAAATTCGCTACATGTACAGCAACGGTTTCTGCCATGGTTGTTCACTGCAGATGGCGCGGACCCGTTCGCGGCTAAGCTCCACTGAATGGAGAAAAGCCGCAAGCAGACAGGCAGCAGCTGTGCTCACACCATGCCGTCAAGGGACATGCCCCTTAGTGGTGTGGTCCTGGTGTTTAACCGCCAGACCATGACGTGCAGCGCTGACTCCCATTAAACGCAAGCAGCTGCCACTGGAATTTTGGGTGAGGTGGTCCTAAATGTTGCGTATTAAGCCACACCTCCTTTCATGAAAAGCATGCCGCTTTCCCATTAAGCCATGCCCCCTTGTCAGACTTGGCACAGATATTGTATCTAAACCTAGATGTGCCAAACCGCACCAAATTTTGGTGCAATTTACTCCCAAATATCACATAAAATTATGATCCCCCCTAACCTCACATATACAATGACCCCCGACCACATAGCAGTTTTTTATACTAAGAGATTCTAGAGATATTTCCCCAATATGAGAGGAGACAACCCCTTTTACTGTTGACAGAAACCACATCTTATTCGGACAGTGGTATCAGTAGTGAAAGGGGTTCTGCAGGACCTGAGGCACAACAATGGACAATTGTCCTGATTTCCACCATGGACGATGATGGGTTGAGGCTCTGGATAGTCTTGATTATCACACAACACACACAGTATCATCTCAGCATGGAGACCATTGTGCTGAGAAGATCACATCACTGTTATGGATATGGAAGGCGGTGTTAATAATGTAGGGACCATAAACATGTCCTCAGGGCTAACCAGTGATGGTGGCTACTGCTCCACATAATAAGTCTCTAGGCCCCACTCTCTCCCATGGTAGACCTCTCTGTCCCTTCAGGCTCTAGAGCAGGGCTGGCCAACCTGAGGCTCTCCAGCTGTTTTAAAACTACAACTCCCACCATGCCCTGCTGTAGGATGATAGCTGTAGGCAGACTGGGCATGCTGGGAGTTGTAGTTTTGCAACAGCTGGAGAGCCGCAGGTTGGCCTGTCCTGCTCTAGAGCGATCAGAAAGCATAGTACTTACAGCTTCCCATGCCCCTTCTCCCACTGACTCACGCGTGTCATACCAGTCACTTTTGGAGCCAAATATACACCCCAATATGGCTACCAGTCCCTTCCACCAGAGCCCAGTGTTTGCACTTCCCCAAACACATCACTACAGGCCGGGGGGGTGTAACAAGAACCCAGGGGGCCCCATGGCAAAACTTGGAGTAGGGCCCTGCACCACCATGACCACCTTCAGTAGCATAAATATAAGAAATGCTTACGATTATGTTGCACAGAGGTAATGCACACAGTGATGTCACAGCACATGAATAATGTGCACTATGACGTCACAGCACAGCAATAAAGCTGACAGTGACGTCACAGCACAGAAGTAACAAAGTAATGGACTCTTCCATTGTCCATATACATTAATACCTGCGCATTGGTCTGAGTGGAGATGGGCCCCTTTAGTGATTGGGGGCCCATAGCAGTTGCTATGCCTGCCACAGTAAGCAGCCTCCGGCAAAATGGTGTCCGGGTCACAGCTACCGCCACTATTTCGCCCAGCACGCCAAGGAGGCTCTGCGTCGACCGCCACTGACAGGAGAGACACCATTTGCCCAGCACACACTAAATAAAAGCAGTATGGCGGTATTATGTGGACTCATTAAGGGAGCATTATGTGAACGCTGCATCTTATTTGAGCATCCTCATAGTGGTATTATGTGGTCATTATTGTCTTGACACTATATATTACTGTGCGTGCTGTACATAGCAGCATGCTCTTGGCACTATATGGCACTAAAACGTGCTTTACATGGCAGTATTGTCTTGACATTATATGGTCTGTACACGGTAGTATTGTCTTGGCACTATATTGTGATATTATGTGTGCAATAAAATAGCAGTATTGTCTTGGCACTATATGATGGCATTACGTTGTCTGTATATGGTAGTATTGTCTTGCACTATATGGTGGTATTATGTCGTCTGTACAAAAAAGCATTATCTCCACGCTATATAGCAGTAATATTTGGTCTATTTTATAGCAGTGTTGTCTTGGCACGATATGGCGGTATTATACAGGCAGAAATTGTGAGAAAAACTGCCCAGTCGGGGACCTACTTTGCTTAGGCCCCATTTTCTATAAAACTGCCGCCACTTACAGTTCACCGACGTTTGGGTCTGGACTATTCGCCATTTATAACCGTTCAAGATACAACCTGTCTCTACAATCAGGGCCGGCAGGACGGGGGGGACGAGCCTGAACCTGCACTGTCAGGAGTGGAGCTGTGTCAATACATCTGCAGCCATGTTCCAGATGTGAGCCAAGAGCTCAATTATGTCACAAATCCGTGCCGCGATTCACAGGCAATGTGCTGTGGACGTCGTGTCGCACAATGCTACATGCTGTTCCAGTGAAGCATCAGGAAGATCCATTGTCATCACCACGCTCCATATGATACACAAGAATAATATGGACGGCAACGCATGAAGCATTTCACATCGTAATACCGCAGTCTGTTCTCCTGTATGTACAGGTTTATTCTGAATTGCTTGTAGAACAATTCCGTAAAAATGCAATTAATGCTAGACTAGACTTGTAAGATCTATCTGTATACCGCTACCTGCTGTTTCTTCTTTTCCTCATTGCTCTGTCCACCTAGATGCCATTGCTGAGGTGGTCGCACATGCTCAGTTCTATGCTTACACTGTCACCAGCTGGATTGACTGTTAGAAGCTGTGAGAGTTAGGGCTCATGCACACGACTGTATGTATTTTGCGGTGTGCAAAAAACGGACCCGTAAAAAATACAGATGACGTCCGTGTGCATTCCGTATTTTGCGGAACGGAACAGCTGGCCCCTAACAGAACAGTCCTATCCTTGTCCGTGATGTGGATAATAATAGGACATGTTCTACTATTTTGCGGAATGGACATATGGAAGCGGAATGCACGCGGAGTAACTTCAGTTTTTTTGGTGGACCCATTGAAATGAATGGTTCCACATACGGTCCGCAAAAAAAACAGAATGGACACGGAAAGAAAATACGTTCAAGTGCATGAGCCCTTACAGGGAGAGATCTGCAGCTGAAATGTCATGCCCCAAGCTTTAATAGAGAGAGAGCAGCAGAAAGGCCACGCCCCAACAGAAAAGACACGCCCCCGGAGCTGCCAGCCTAAAGAGAATCTAGCAGAGCAATTGGAGCAATTGATTGACAGGGCCAGGCAGTGTGAATGTGATCATCCCTGGCCCTGTCAATCCAAGCAGAGATGGCACAGCAACTGCAGAGAAAGTAGAGCTTCTAGGTGTAATGGCAATGCCCCCATTGCTCCTAGAGGCTCATTTGCATCTATTAAAGGGGTTCTCTCACTTCAGTAAATGGCATTTATCATGTAGAGAAAGTTAATACAAGGCACTTACTAATGTATTGTGATTGTCCATATTGTTTCCTTTACTGGCTGGATTCATATTTCCATCACATTATACACTGCTTGTTTCCATGGTTACAGGCCAGCCTATGTGCTCTCCCATGGTCCTGTCCACCAGTGAGGCGGGCACTTTTTATTATACTGTGCAAGCATGACCACCACTGATGGATTACAGGGTGGTCGTAACCATGGAAACGGGTAGTGTATAATATGATGGAAAAATGAATCCAGCCAGCAAAGGAGGCAATATGGATAATAACAATACATTAGTAAGTGCCTTGTAGTAACTTTCTCTACATGATAAAAGCCACTTACTGAAGTGAGACAACCCCTTTAAGGGTCAGTGCAAGGTACGAGGCGTTACAACGTGGTTTAGGTGTACCTCTTTGAGACTCTTTTAGGTCCTTCTTACGGATTGTCTGGGAAGGTTGGGAGCCATAGTTTAGGCCTCATACACATGGCACAGCCTGCATGGTGGGGCACAGAGGCTGCACAGGGCCATTAAATTATAATATAAGTGGAAATAACTTAAAGAAGAACTCCCGCAAAAAATGTGATTCCATGTCCTGCTAGAAATGTACATGATGTAATCTGTAGTGAATGTCATTTTCTTACCAGTGGCTGAATTTTTGAGTTATATCATCCTGAAGTTTCTTATCTGTGTCATGTGACTAGGAATTAGACTCACCAACTCACACAGAGACTTATGTGTGGACAGGAAATCTAATTCTCTATGTATTCCTATGGGAGCCTCACTTTCAGTCTCATAGGAATGAATAGAGAAGTGACTGGCTTGCTGTCCTGGGTCAGTTGGAGGTCAAGGGAGTTGGTCACATGACCCAGCTACAATAAGAAGAGAGTGGAAAAACTCAATTTCAGCCTCTGATAAGAAAATGACTTTCACTACAGATTATATCATGCACCTTTCTAACAGGTCAGAGAATAAACATTTTTGCAGAAGTTCTTCTTTAATGTCACAACTGAGCCATGACCGTAAAGCAAGGTTCTCAGACAGGAACATGAGGGCTGAAATCTTGTAAAACCTGTCATTTCCAGGACTGAAGAACACACAAGGGCTAAGTGATCAATACCCGGTCCCCTTTATATTCCGCACTATAAATACAGCAAACTCTCCAGATCACTGCTTGCTGTCTACAGGCTGACACGCTCACTTCAAGGATTTCTCAGTACCCCTTCACTTGAATCTAGGTCCCTAAAGTGTATAATTATAATTTTACATACCCAGGGGTGCACCTAGCCTTTCTGCAGCATGAGGCGAAAACTGAAACAGCGCCCCCCCCCACTCCCAATCTCTTAACCTAACCCCTTCCCTTCAGCCCATGGCTCTTCCGCTGCTCCCCTCTTGCCCTTACCTGGTGCTGCCTGAGGCGATCGCCTCACCTGGCCTCATTGGTGGTGCACCCCTGTACATACCCCTCGTTTCCTAGCACTGGCTGGTCCCATACAGATATGGTGCACCATTCCCTCCGCATCTATGGCGTGATCAGCCGCTCAAACATAGCGTGCAATTGGCTTCACAAAAAAGTATAACAGAAGAGGTTTGTTTTTGGAATCCATAAATTGTGCTCCGCCCGTCGTCATGGCGCTCTAAGCAGCTGCCTATTCCTCCTACCCATTGTCCGTGGCCCTGTTGTGGTCAGTGACTGAAAACCTTTTGCTTTACCCTAAGGGTACGGCCACCTACAGGGTAAACGCTAAAGACTTTTACCATATTCGTCACGGTTTTTGCCTCGTTCAATTCGGACCTGCTTGTGGTTTAGCAAACATTGAATGCAGCTGTGATTACCCATGGTGTCCACATCAATGTTGTCAACCGTCCCGAAATTTCGGGAAAGTCCGTAAAAATAGGCGTCTTTTTCCCTATGTCCGTGAAAATAAATAGATGTGTCCGTGATTTTTTTTGAGGCTGGTGGTAGTTATCATTTTACAGGAGAGGTGACAGCAATCCATACATAATCATGCCATCTCACCACCGCTGCGATGTGCCATTCCTTTATTATTCCTGCTAGAAGTTATGGATGAATTGCTAGCAGTTTCTGGGAGTTACCAGTTGGGGGTGTGTCCCTGCACATTCTGACACTATCCAATCAGTGCTGCCAGTGTCGGAGTTTGCAGGGACACCCCTCCAGCTGGTTACGCCCATCTGGACCTACATTGTAAACTGCTAGTAATTAAAGGGGTTAAAGCAGCCCCACAGAAATGAATGGAGGGCGGCAGCGCATGAATGGAGCGTCTCCGTTCTCGGTGTAGGTGCGGGTTCCAGCCCTCATGTTCCTAGCAATATGCCCCCATTTTCTGAGATGGGAAAACCCCTTTAATTACTAGAAGTTTACAATGTAGGTCCAGATGCTAGCAATTGCTCCGTAACTTCTAGCAGGAATAATAAAGGAATGGCACATCATAGAGTCATAAGAATAGATGCTCCAGAATTGTTATTACATGGGGAATGCAGACATGTCAGGAGCGGTGACGGCTCCTCTTTAGGGCTCATGCACACGACTGTAAGTATTTTGCGGCCTGAAAAAAACGGATCCACAAAAAATACAGATGACGTCCGTGTGCATTCCGTATTTTGCGGAACGGAACAGCTGGCTCCTAATAGAACAGTCCTATCCCTGTCCGTAATGCAGACGATAATAGGACATGTTCTATTTTTTTTTTTTTTGGACCGGAAATACGGACATATGTAAACGGAATTTCTGTTTTTTTTTTTGCAGACCCATTGAAATGAATGGTTCCGTATATGGTACAAAAAAACGGAATGGACACGGAAAGAAAATACGTTTGTGTGCATGAGCCCTTAAAGTAAAGCAATCCATATATGTCATTTTCTAGTACATATGTAGTCATGGGATAGAGGAGAGCAGTCACATATTACGGAACTGGCGATTCTTTTAAACTTGCCGCTTTATTTAAAGGGGTTGATGGGGATTACAAACAAAAATTGCAGCTTTCCTTAAAAAAAAAACAAACAAAAAAACCTACTCTTAGATCTAAGACACACGACCGCATTTTGTATCCTTGTCCTACCCTCATTCTTTGCGGATTGTAAATGGACCCATTAATTTCTACGGGTCCACAAAAAAAAATTTTTTTTTTTAAATTGTCATCTGTGCAATGTCAGCATCTGTGTGTCCGTTCCTAAAAGATATAGAACATGTCCTATGCTTGGCCGTAAAATGCGGACCCATTGAAGTCAACGGATCTGCAAAAAAAAAAAAAAAAATGGATGCAAAACGGACACCATCCGTGTTTGGCGGACCGCAAAACGGATACGGTCGTGTGAATGAGGTCTTATCCATAGACTAGTGTTACAGCTCAGCTCCAGCCATTTGAATACTGCAGTACCTGTCACAACCCGTAGAAAACAGTGGCGCTGTTTACCGAAGAAGGAGACGCTGTTTTACTAATCCCATGCAACTTCTTTAAGAAGAAAATAAAGGTTACCTAATGAAACGAAGGAACGTACCCGCTTGGTTCCGGATCTTGGAATATGGTTCTGTATCATCCAAACACAGGGATAGAAGAAGGGTATATAGTCCGGGAAATACAAGACAAGAAGATGAAAAGAGGCAGCAAAACCTCTGAGGAGGAATACAAAGAAGGATTTAAGACCAGGACACAGCTTCGATGTTATACAACCTCCACGCATCGGGTGGAAAAATGTGGACAGGACATGTGAAAAATGTGGAAAATTCATTTAAAGGTGCGGTTTATTTCTAAATTCCCCACTGACCAGGCATGTCTTATTGTGGAAAGTAAAGGGAAAAAGCAGATACTTTGTTCCTTCCTATACATAGCTACAAATAACACTCCTTCAAAGGCTATGGACACCTTCAGGGGCATTTTTCATCATTGCATTTTACTTATTTTGGGCTAAAATCTTTTGGTTTTTTTTTCAATTAGTTTTTATTAAAGGGGTTTTCCAGGTGTTAACTACTGATGACCTATCCTCAATATCTGATCGGTGGGGGTCCGACACCCGGGACCCCTGGCGATCAGCTGTTTGAGAAGGCACCAGCGTTCCTGTGAGCGCCACAGCCTTCTCTTAGCTTTTTCTAGGCCAGTGACGTCACGTTCATCGGTCACGTGGCCTAGGAGCGGCTCAGCCCCAATCATGTGAATGGGGTTGAGCACGATACCAAGCACAGCCGCTGTATAATGTACGGCGCTGTGCTTGCTGAGCTGCAAGAAGGTAGCGGCGCTCACAGGAGCCGGTACCGTCTCAAACAGCTGATCGGCGGGGGTCCCGGGTGTTGGACCCCCACCGATCAGATAATGATGACCTATCCTGAGAAGAGGTCATCAGTAGTTAACTCCCGGAAAACCCCTTTAACAGCTTTCACTTTCAGTCATCTGCTGACTACTGCTTTCTGTTTTTCCCTGAATCCGACAAAGAGCTGCTCTGAGGCTCGACGTGTAGTCCTTATCTCTGAACTCCTGTCAGCTCATAAACATTCATCACAGCTAAGTTCTTATCAAACTGATAAGGATAGGGCTTTATGAGCTATCAGGAGTTCAGAGATAAGAGCTACACACTCCCTACTTTCACACTAGGAGGGTCCAGAAGGCTGTTCCGGCAGGGGAAGAGCCTGCTGGATTCGTACTAACGCTAGCACACGTGTGCCACCGGAAATCTGCTCTGGCCCCATTCACTATAATGGGGACTGGCCGGAGGTTCGGCTGCAGCGCGGCAAACATGTAGAGAGGCGGCTTTACTAAAACTGCAGCATGCTGTTCCCCTGCCGGACCCTCCTAGTGCAAGTGTGAAAGTAGCCTTAAAGGGGTTGTCTCACTTCAGCAAGTGGCATTTATCATGTAGCGAAAGTTAATACAAGGCACTTACTAATGTATTGCGATTATCCATACATTTTTCCATCACATTATACACTGCTCGTTTCCATGGTTACGACCACCCTGCAATCCATCAGTGGTGGTCGTGCTTGCACACTTTAGAAAAAAGTGCCAGCTTCTCTGCTGGCTGGGACTATGGGAGTGCACATAGACTAGTGCTTTTTCCTATATTATGCAAACACGACCACCACTGCTAGATTACAGGGTAGTTGTAGCCATGGAAATGAGCAGTGTATAATGTGATGGAAAAATGAATCCAGCCAGCAGAGGAGGCAATATGGACAATCACAATACATTAGTAAGTGCCTTGTATTAACTTTGTCTACACAATAAATGATATTTGCTGAAGAGACACAACCCCTTTAAGTGTAAAACAGAGAGCAGTGGTCTGCAGTGAAAGCTGCAGAAAAAAAAAAACTGTTAAACATTTCTAATAAAGACCAATTGCTAAAATTATTTTTTTAGCCCAAATTGAGTAAAATGCAATCTTAAAAAGAAATTACACCCAGAGGCGTCTATAGCTTCTAATCAAATAATCCAGAAAGCCTGATAGCTGCTTATATTAACCCTCTCCTTGCCATTGAACAGTTTTTATTTTAACTCGGATAACCCTTTTATAGAATTTTTCTTAGATTTTAACATTGATAATACGCTCCCAGAATATGCTGTCAATTGTGTGAGTCCAAACACTTGTTTGGGCACCAGCATTTTGTTTCGTCAGTTGCTATGCAACTGCCTTGCATGTGAATATGAGTTTAGTTATCCTAGCTTTACTTGGCTGATTAGGGTGGAGTTGCTGATTGTTGAGCCTTTATATACTCAGGCCTTACTCCATTCTGATTGTCTGGTACAGTGTTGTGCTAGGTCCATTCCCTTTCAGATAGCTTGACTTTGCTCTGGGATCGGACTTTAATGACTGACTCTACTGTAGTGTGTTTTCTGGAATTTGTAGTTCCACTGGCCTTTCTCGCTGGGCTGTTGCCTTTTCCTGGCTGATTTGTTGGGTTAGATTCGGGAAAGGGTCAGTTCAGTATTGCCCTGTTTCTGTTCACTGTCATTCATTCACTATCAATCTGTATGCCATACATCTGCCATCCACTCCATTGCTGGACCATCTGCTTCTACTGTGACCCTCAGCATTCAGTCCCTGTCATCCACCAGTGAGTCTTGTTTGTTGAGTCTTGTTTTTTTTTTTTGCCAGTGATGATGCACGCTTCCTACATGTTGTTTTTGTGACTGTCGGGTTGTTCTAAAAGTCAACCCTACTGTAAGTCCTGGGGCATCTGAGTACCAAGAACCAAAGGCAACTGCTATGGGTGAAGTCCAATTTTACAATCTTGGGCACAACCATCATGGTTACATGATGACCATGCGACTGCTATGGGGCCCAGGACAAAAGGGGGCCCAGTCTTAGTTGGGATCATCTCCTCTTCTACTGGAGGTGAAAACTTGGTCAGGACTCTACCCTCTAAAGGAACAACTTTTAGCAAATGAGGCATTGGAAAAATGGCCCAAGGGTCATTGAAAAGGGTTTAGGCAGAAACCCTTCTGTCCTGTGTGGGGGCCTGGTGTGATCCTTGCTATGGGGCCCTTACTTCTCTATGTACGACACTGGTTACAGATATTCATAAGGTCCACCCTTTCTGGCCAACTCTTAATAACTTTCAATTTACTTGCCAATAGTCTACAATAGTGATTGCATGTATAGACTCTCTTCAATGCCAACAGGGAAGTAGGACACTGAATATCTGCATTGGAGACCTTATAATAAGCTAGGCTGCCCACCATAGGGCCTGATGGACTGGTAATTTGGGCGTACGGGGCACATTCCCAGTTACATAAATGGTGTGTACATACTGGTTACACTGTACACATACCATACACATGAAACTACTGCTGATGTCCCATACGTGACATTGTGTACTTATGTGTAACATGCAGCTGCCCGGAAATACAATGACACTGGAAGAAACATCATGTCGTGAAGAGTCAGAGATTTGTGACCTGGGAGCTTCGGCCATGAATGGATGTGCGAGAAGTCATACCAGCACATATCATTCCTGTGTCTCACGCTGCGTCCTCCGCAGGAACGGGCGTGTAGCACCGACACAAACACCTGACATGACACAGTCTGCACCAGGCTCGGGTGCTGCACTCTCAGGCAGCTCTTTCATAATATCAAATAATGACCACGCCTTAAGTAAAGTCTCCAGATTTAACATTTATCCGTGAACAGGACTTCACGCAGAGACCAACCTCTTCGTTACACAGGGTGCACCACCTGTCGCTGCAGGGAGTGCAACTAGCCCTGACTGCATCCTCGATCCCATACTTGGTTCCAAAAAATTTAAAATATTTTCTAGTTTACCAATTGGAATTGTTATTTTGTCACCACATGGTACCTCATGAGAGGGGGGTTTCAATGGAAGCTACAACCACATTAAGGTCAGCTCTGAACTTAAAGGGGTTGTCCGGGTTGTGTTGGACTAGGGATCCTTGGATCCACAAGAGGAAATTATTTTCGGGGCCCAACCCCTATATCATAAATACAATCTAATAGGTTCTGAATAAAAAATAGACCCAAGTGGCAAGTAGTTAGCTCCAACTGGGTTTTTGTCTACTGGACCTAGGAGGCCTATTTTTGTATCAGAGCCTAGGCCCACCAAAGGATTCTCTGGTACTCCGGCGGGCCAGTACGATCCTATCTCCAGACATACTCACCGACCAGATCTGATTGCAGATGCCGAATGTCCTACACCGAGCTTGTATCAGGCTGGTGTTGGCAATCTGGCCGCCCAGTTGCATCTCTCCTCGCCTGTCAGATGTGGTGGGAGAGTATGTCTAGACATCTCCTTTAAACACAGCTCTGTCGTTATTAGTATTTTATGACCATGAGGGACTAACAGGGAGGAACGGGCCTCTAAAAATAACGTATTATAGTTCTACCACTGATTTAGGCCAGGTTCACATCTGCATTGGTCACAGCAACTATGATTTTTTCCATTAAATAGACAGGCGCTGTGATGGTAACTAAAAGTTAATAGGACCAGTCATAGGTGATGTAACAGAAATTCAAGTCTAAGGAGGAAAGGGGGGGGGGCAGTGAAATGGACTACAGGGTGACAACTTCGGATACTGACCGCCTTCTTTCACATTTAGATTTCTTTACGTAGCCCAAATAGGAAAGAGAAAAATGAGGATGGTGCCCTTTAAAGGGAGTCTGTCACCTAATTTTCACCAATATAACCAAAAGCACTGCCCACAGAAGATTGCAGACACATCCCAGACATACCTGTGTGTACTGTGTGTGTATTACATGTCACTTCCCAGGCATACCTGTGTGCACTGTGTGTGTATTACATGTCACTTCCCAGGCATACCTGTGTGCACTGTGTGTGTATTACATGTCACTTCCCAGGCATACCTGTGTGCACTGTGCGTGTATTACATGTCACATCCCAGACATACCTGTGTGCACTGTGTGTCTGTATTACATGTCACATCCCAGACATACCTGTGTGCACTGTGTGTGTATTACATGTCACATCCCAGACATATCTGTGTGCACTGTGTGTCTGTATTACATGTCACATCCCAGACATACTGTGTGCACTGTGTGTCTGTATTACATGTCACATCCCCAGACATACCTGTGTGCACTGTGTGTCTGTATTACCATGTCACGTCCCCAGACATACCTGTGTGCACTGTGTGTGTGTATTACATGTCACATCCCAGACATACCTGTGTGCACTGTGTGTGTATTACATGTCATATCCCAGACATACCTGTGTGCACTGTGTGTGTGTATTACATGTCACATCCCAGACATACCTGTGTGCACTGTGTGTCTGTATTAGATGTCACATCCCAGACATACCTGTGTCCACTGTGTGTTTGTATTACATGTCACATCCCAGACATACCTGTGTGCACTGTGTGTGTGTATTATATGTCACATCCCAGACATACCTGTGTGCACTGTGTGTGTATTACATGTCACATCCCAGACATACCTGTGTCCACTGTGTGTCTGTATTACATGTCAACATCCCAGACATACCTGTGTGCACTGTGTGTCTGTATTACATGTCACATCCCAGACATACCTATGTGCACTGTGTGTGTGTATTACATGTCACATCCCAGACATACCTGTGTGCACTGTGTGTGTATTACATGTCATATCCCAGACATACCTTTGTGCACTGTGTGTCTGTATTACATGTCACATCCCAGACATACCTGTGTGCACTGTGTGTCTGTATTACATGTCACATCCCAGACATACCTGTGTGCACTGTGTGTCTGTATTACATGTCACATCCCAGACATACCTGTGTGCACTGTGTGTCTGTATTACATGTCACATCCCAGACATACCTGTGTGCACTGTGTGTCTGTATTACATGTCACATCCCAGACATACCTGTGTGCACTGTGTGTCTGTATTACATGTCACATCCCAGACATACCTGTGTGCACTGTGTGTTTGTATTACATGTCATATCCCAGACATACCTGTTTGCACTGTGTGTCTGTATTACATGTCACATCCCAGACATACCTGTCTGGGAACCTTGCCGCTACTTACCCACATCTAAAGGCGGCGTCTTGCTTGGCCTTTAGATGCCGTGTGGCCAATCGGGGTGTCTGTACACGATCTGAAAGCTGTAAACCTCACTGATGAGGTTTACAGCTTTCAAAGTGCAATTCTTATTCTGGCCACTAGATGGCAGGCCAGGATAAGAAAATGAGCAATTCTTGGATTTATCTCAATCTAGTAAATCCCTGATTGCTCATAAAGAAAAAAAAAAACAATATATTAGCTCATATTTGAGCTTTAAAATAATCACAAAAATTTTTTTAAAAAAATGTTAAAAAATATATAAAAAATATATAAAAGTTCAAATCACCCCCCTTTTCGTATAATTAAAAAATAAATACCTAAATAACAATAAATATAGACATCTTTTTTTTTCTTAAAAAAAATAAATAAAAAGTGATCAAAAAGTCATACACACCCCAGAATGGTATCAATAAAAACTTCAGATCGCCTGCAAAAAATGAGCCCCCATACAGCTCCGTACACATAAATACCAAAAAGTTATAGGGGTCAAGATATGACAGAAAAAAAAAAAAAAAAAAGGGCAACTTTCTAATTATTTTATCACTATCAAAACGCAGGAAAAACTATACATATTAGGTATTGTCGGATTCGTACTGACCAGTAGAATGAAAGTAACTGGTCAGTTTTAATGAACATCGAACGCTGTAAATAAGAAACCCGTAGAACTGTATCGGAATAGCGTTTTTTTTGCAATTTCACCCGATTTGGAATTTTTTTCCTGCTTCCCACTACACCATATGCAATATTAAATGGTGGCGTTGGAAAGTACAACTTGTCCCGCAAAAAACAAGCCCTCATACAGCTATGTGAACAGAAAAATAAAACCGCTATGGCTGTTTGAAGGCAGGGAGCGCAAAACGAAAATGTATAACCGAAAAAACCTCCGGTACTGAAAGGGTTAAGGAGACATGACCACAAAGGACATTGACCACTAATCATATTTTACTTAAGGGACTAATCTAGGACTAGAAAAAAGTATCCCACCCCCATAAACAGCATCATATCTATCCACAGGCTGTGTCTGGTATTACAGTTCAGTCACATTTACGGAGCCGCCATTATAAATTGTATTAGCGGTTAACTGTCACAAATTCTTAAGCTGTTCTTACGGGTTATGACACAGTCCGTGCAACACGTTGCAGTTTCTATAGGCACGTCTTGGTTTTACGCCTCACACTTTATTATCTCGCGGGGATGACAAAGTCGTAAGGAGGGGAAGCCTGAATCGCAAGGCAGGGCGTGACATGATATGTACGGTAAAAGGAGGCCAAAAAGTGGCCTGGCGAAGAAAAGGAGCATTTGCGGTGAAAGTTTAATAGTTCAGCTCTGTCAACGCCTCCACACGGGCGACGCTCCATGTGCACAGTACAGGACTTGGCTGTAGGCCTAGGGCTGACTGCACACAATATGGTCATCAAAGGCATGTGCTTTCCATAGGTCCTACCAGAGTTACCAATCTGACACTCCCAAAAGGAGGACACCTACTGAAAATCAGAATTTTTTTATTTAAACGCATATTAATAAGTTTAAAAAATGTGCATAGGCCACAATATAGAAGAATGAAATACAACCAGACATAACAGAACGAGAAAGGACTAAAAGGGGTATTCCAGGAGATCAATATATGATGGACAGGAATCTGACACCCTCCACCCCATCAGCTGTTTCAGAGAAGCTCCAACATCAGAAATCGGCTCCAGAAACAGCAGATAGGCAGAGGTGCGGGGCGTCAGACCCTGGTATATCATATATTGATGGCCTATCCTAGGATAGGTTATTACTATTAAAATCCTGGACAACCCCTTTAAGGAGCCCATACACATTACATGAATGTCAGTCAAACTAGACAATTTCTGGGGGAAAGATCAATTGAGCATGAAGGACTTCAACATGCGCGATCATTTGTTTTCAAAGTTGATTACCCGCCATCGTAGGCATCTGCAGCAGCTTGTCCCCCTCTCCCCATTCAGAACTCGTGCGGCTGAGCCCAACATGGAGGCATATGGGGGAGGAATAGCTGGTGGCCCAAGTTTTTTGGAGATCACTATGCTCACGTTATAGCTGAGTCTCCAGGTGGAGGACCATCTCTGATCAAAGCTTCCACATTTTGCCACTATGTAAGTATTTGTGTAGCGCATGCGCCAGAAGGTTTTAAGCTGGATCTCACAGCAAACAGTATAAACAAAACCAAAATCAATTAAAGGGGTTATCCCATGATTAATGCAAGAAATTAAAATCCGACATCATATAGGACATGACAACTTCTTTCTAACAAAGCTAGAACCAGCCCTGTACCTCACATGGATCCAGAGATCTCCACATTCATTGCTCTGCTAGATTCATATCTCTCAGGGGGAATGTCCTTTCTACTGCAGCTAGTAGCAGTTGAAGGATGGAACTGAGCATGTGCGACCATCTCAGTGAGCAGGACAGAAAAATTAGAAAAAGAGCAAACAGCAGGTGGCGCTGTACAGATAGATTTCAGTGAATAACTCAATGGCTATAATAAAATTTGAATTACATGCCAATAAAAAAGTATTTAGATCCAGTTGCTGGTTTGAAAAAAAGAATATTTTTCATGGGACAACCACTTTAAAAAATTTCTTAAAAATAAGAATGGACGTATTTTTGCCAACACCATTGTGAAGAGTGAACTATGATGCACCTCACCTTTAAGCTGCTGTAGCTCCAGGTTCAAGCTTTCAATGTTCGAGTCACAGAAATCCAAATTCTCTATAGTTTCAGCTCTCGTCGCCTCATCCAGGTCTTCATCCTCAAGCATCTGACAAAGCTCTTCACGAGTGTTTCTGTACACTTCGAGTTCCCTCTCGACATCTTCTATCTTCAAGAGCAAAAATGGACAAGGGGAGCCTCGATCGACCTGTTCTAAGTCATCAGGGGCATCCATCAGATCTGGGATGTCTGACAGCAAAAAGTTGTCACTGGTCGTGGTGTCCTGTCTAGGAAGTGGTTTTGGAGATGGAGTGTTTCTCTGACTATTGGGTGGGGGTAGAGGGGCTGGCCTGGATGGTCGGAGGGCAAGGGTTGGGGGACTACTTTCCACGTATTCATTTCTATGGGGGTTCTGATTGGGAGATAAATAGGAGGAGGCAGAACTGGATTTAGGAATATTTCGAGAAGAACTTGATTTGGAAGAAGAACTGGGTCTAGGGTTAGGACGTGGTGGTGGAGGTCTTAAAACTTTAAATTTTGCTGTAGATTTCTGATGCTTGGACAATGGCGGTGATCCCCGAATGATGTCCGTTTCAGAGTTATAATCCAGTATTGAAAAATGTCGAGAAACTTTGTTGTCACCATTCTTCCGAGGATTGGAGAGACTTTTTTCAAACTGGGAAAGCTGCTCAGTAAGCTTGGTGTCCAAGTCAATTAAATCAGGCCCAGTATTGTCATTCGCTGGGCTTTCCCAACCTGTTGTCCACAAGCTTGGCCGAGAACTTGATCGGTCGCATTTCTCTTTGGAGTTCGTCTTTGGTTTTCTTCTATGGTCCTCCACCCAGTGCACGATATCTTGGAGTGGAAGACTATTTTTTCGGTTGTTTTTGTTTTTTGACCTTTCATTGACGCCGTCGTCAGCTGAGTAAATGTCATCTGTCGTCATTAAAGAGAACGACTTCTTCGAAGACCATTTTTCTTGAGCTCCATTGGATAAACTGGTTCTACTTCTTTTGTTGTCCACCTGTGATGTAAACGTATTGTGTTCCTTAGGTCTTTGCTCTTGGGTTTGTGATACTGGAGGACTATAGGCTCTACTCTGTGGTCGAGGAGGTAGCTGAGGTTTTGCAGAAGAGCTGTGGATTGTTTCATGGTGACTTTGCTTTACTTCTTGGTTAGTATTGATGGTTGCTTCTGGACTTGGCATTGCCTCTTGAGTTGTGGATGATGATGGTGGATTGTCCATGTGGACATCCCAATAATGTGGATCTGTTCCGCTGACTTCGTGAGTAGAGGACATGTCAAGATAATTGACAGGGGGATTTGAAATTGACGTTTCAGAATCTACTGGTTGCTCCACAAGAGAATCTTTTTCTTTAGCTTCTATTTTTACAAATCTATAAGGGAAAATTCCCCGATTTCCGTACAATTCTCCCTCCAGCCACCCATCTTCTAATGTTCTGATTATTCGAATTCGGTCTCCAACATCAAAGTCAAGTTCTCTATGCTCCATAGCTTGGAATCGGTAGAGGGCAACTGCAAATGTCCCTTCTGGTTCCTCGTCTTCTATAATTTTATCCCTGTCCCTCTCATTGATTATTTCCGGTGACCTATCATGAACAAAGTCTTCTCTTTCTTCATCTGAGAGGAGTCCATGATCAGGGACTCTCAAAGGATTCAACAGCTCCACAAAACCTTCAGGGAAAATTCCTCTTCTTCCATTTAGTTCCCCCTCAAACCAACCAGGTTCTGGAACCCCAGTTATTATAATGATGTCTCCTTCCCGAAAGTCTAACTCTTCTTCAAGTTGTGCGGAAAGGCCCATGATTGCCTGTGCCTGGCCAATGGCATAACTGGGGAGTTCTACGGTCAAATTTTGGCAAAGCTGACGGCTCCTGGAGGACAAGAAGAACTCCTGAACGCAAGATAGGGGGAAAAACCCTCTTGCGCCCCAACAATTCCTACCCTGCAGCCAACTAGAAGCCAGGGATCCCTCCAGCACCACCAGATCTCCTGTAGAATTAAGGAAAAAAAACACAAAAATTAGGATAAAAAAACCCGGCAAGTATAGTCTTTATGAACGAGAGATAATACTTGGATATGAATGAACTTCACAACCCAGGGCCAATACAGACATGTTAGCTAAGAGTGCCCTCTGCTGGTCATTTTAATTAATGCATGTGCTTGCAGACCACTCATGGATCCTATTTCTATGGTATATGTGCACTTATAACCCATGCAAATTTTGACAGGACAATCGAGAAAATATTTTACTACCTAAATATTTTAGTATTTTAATTTAGAAACTCTTTATTATTTATTACATTGATTTTTTAGAACTTTTTTTATGATTGTCTGATAATCCAGACACATTGGGTTATGTTTACACGACTGAAAATACCCAGCAGTGGATTACGTGCCGAAATCTGCATGAAATTTAAATAAGTCCCGATATGTCTATAGTGTGTTTGTATGCATATATTCTTGAAAGGGATTTTACATTGATATCCTATCCTTAAAGGCTATGTACACCTTTGGGGGCAATTTTTTTTATTATTGCATTGTACTTATTTTGAGCTAAA
Source organism: Rhinella marina (assembly GCA_900303285.1). Lineage (NCBI taxonomy): Eukaryota > Metazoa > Chordata > Amphibia > Anura > Bufonidae > Rhinella > Rhinella marina. Next base: position 97,018 of record ONZH01010457.1, on the reverse strand, counting down.
AATAATTTTTATTATTTTTATTAAAAATATGGAATATTTTTTTGTGTACAGAGCTGAGATGCTGTCTTTTCTGCGGTCTTTTCTGTCAGACCAGGAGCAGTCAGACTCCTTATCTCTGTTCTCCCATATTACTGATAAGTATTTATGACCTCTTAGATAAGGTTTATTAGGCACAAAGTGAACATACAAGTCACACAGAAAAACAGCTAACCCTTTGCAACAGAATGGCTCGATATTTTTAATAAAGGACAATTGAAAATAAGTTTTCTAGCAAAAAAAAATGTGTAAAATGCAAACAAAAGAAAAATTGCCTCCGAAGGTGTCCATAGCCTTAAAAAAGAACTCCCGCAAAAATTTTTATTCTCTGACCTGTTAGAAAGGTGCATGATGTAATCTGTAGTGATTGTCATTTTCTTATCAGTGACTGTTTCTGTGAGTAAAAAAACCTCTCTTCTTAGGCTACTTTCACACTAGCGGCAGCACGGATCCGGCACCTAAAGGGTGCCGACGGATCCGTACTGCCGCTATACATGTGTGGAGCCGGAGCAGCGCTCCGGCCCCACACATGTGCACACACATGGGAACAAGACACAGACAGACATACATACACACATACATACTCACATACTCCAGGGACGCCGGCAGAACGTCTTCACGCGCCCCCTGCGCGCAGTGATGACGATTCCCCACAGCGCCCTCTGCTGGGCGGAGTGGGGAAACGTCATAGCTGCGCGCAGGAGGCGCGTGAAGACGTTCTGCCGGCGTCCCTGGAGTATGTGAGTATGTATGTGTGTATGTATGTCTGTCTGTATGTTTGTATGTATGTATCTATGTATGTAGCCGGATCCGGAATGATCCCCCATTGCAAATCAATGGAGGACAGATCCGGATTACTGGTGTGTCACACCAAACGGATCCGTCCCCATTGACTTGCATTGGAGGTCATTCCGGATCCGTCTTGGTGCGGATGCCTGGACCAGAGAGAAAACCGCAGCATGCTGCGGTTTGTTCTCCGGTCTGAAGATGGAACGGAATGCTTTCAGGAGCCTCCGTTGTCTTCAGTTCAGTTTTGTCCCCATTGACAATGAATGGGGACAAAACTGAAGCGTTTTTTTCCGGTATTGAGCCCCTATAACGGAACTCAATACCGGAATTTAAAAACGCTAGTGTGAAAGTAGCCTTATTGTAGTGGTCATGTGACCAACTCCCTGACCTCCAACTGACCCAGGACAGAAAGCCAGTAACTGCTCTATACATTCCTATGGGAGCCTCACTTTCAGTCTCATAGGAATACATAGAGAATTAGACTTCCTGTCCACACATAAGTCTATGTGTGAGTTGGTGGGTCTAATTGCTGGTCACATGACACAGATAAGAAACTTCAGGATGATATAAGTCAAAAATTCAGACACTGGTAAGAAAATGACATTCACTACAGATTACATCATGTACATTTCTAGCAGGACATGGAATAAAATTTTTGTCGGGAGTTCTTCTTTAAGCTGCGAGGAAGCCACAGCGCTCACCGGAGAACCGCCACCTCTTCAAACAGCTGATCGTTGGGAGTGCTGGGAGCTGGACCCCACCGATCACATAATGATGACCTATCCTGAGGATAAGTCATCAGTATAAAACACTGAAATATTGTAGACCTATGAACGTGATATCACAGGCCAGAAAGAGGCTGCAGCGCTTGACTAAGCACCACATCCCCAGCTGATCGGTGGGGGTGCTGAGAGTTGGACCACCACGGATTGGATATTGATGACCTAACCTGACTATACGTCATCAATAATGAACTTCTGGAAATCCCATTTAATGCCAGATGGTGGTCTGTACCCCATGATTAGCAAATGAAGTGACATTTCTATGTCAGGTACTGAAATGAAGGGACCCCAGGGCTCCAGCAGTGGGATGGGTCAAGGGCGTAGATATAGGGAGTACAGAGATCAATTGCACCCAGACCCTAGTGCCTAAGGGGGAGGCAAAGGTTTCTTTGCCATACTGACAGACCCTAGCATTTTAAATGTCACATGGTAGGTGGGGGCCCTGTTACCGATCTTGCATTGGAACCCAGGATCCCTAAGACTCACCTCTGAGCGGGAGCCTCACCAATCACATATAATCTATTTTTACAGATAAGCCATCAATGTAAGATCCCAGACTAAGGCCTTATCCATATGACCATATGTAAATTGCAGATTCGCAGAATACAGATACCGTCCGTGTTGTGTACGCATTTTTGGCAGACCCATTGACTTCAATGGGTACGTGGTCTGAATTTTGTGGCCAAGTATAGGACATGTTCTATCTTTTTGCGTGTGCTTTCCACATCCATATGCCTGCAAAATGCACAGCACTGACCCATTGAAGTCAATGGGTCTGCAAAAAAAAAAAAAAAGACACGGGCCGCATCAGTATTATGCGGATCCGTGGTCTGCGGACCTCAAAATGAATACGGTGGCGTGATTGAGGCCTAATCCTGATCGAACCCACCAGCAGACTACTCTATTCTTGATGTCAAAAAATCCAGAACCCCAATAGAACAATATACAGCCACAGCGTGAAGAGTGTTTTACCGGTGGCAGGACTAAGCAATGCTTACAAAATACTAAAGAAAAATATAAAATAAAAAATACAACAAGTTACGACACGGACATATTGGGAGAAGTCGTTACCTTTTTGGAGGCAGAGAGCTCCCGGTTCATGAGAGGAAAAGTCACTAACGCTGACGTACATTTTCTCTCCAGGTTTCATTGTCGGGATCGTCAGCGTTTCCACAAAACTTACAGGAAACTGCCCTAAAAACAAGCAAGTGACACATTCAGGATACAAACCAATCTAAATCACACAGCTACATGACCTGTCATAGCCAGCTTCCCCTGCTGAAGGGGATACATGACACCCAAGGCTTGTGAGCACTGTATGCTGGCATCGTATGAGCACTGTATGCTGGCATCGTATGAGCACTGTATGCTGGCATCGTATGAGCACTGTATGCTGGCATCGTATGAGCACTGTATGCTGGCATCGTATGAGCACTGTATGCTGGCATCGTATGTGCACTGTATGCTGGTATCGTATGAGCACTGTATGCTGGTATCGTATGGAGCTGTACTGGTATGTACTGTATGCTGGTATGTCATATGTATGAGCACTGTATGCTGGCATCGTATGAGCACTGTATGCTGGTATTATATGTGCACTGTATGCTGGTATTATATGTGCACTGTATGCTGGTATTATATGTGCACTGTATGCTGGTATTATATGAGCACTGTATGCTGGCATCATATGTGCACTGTATGCTGGTACTATATGTGCACTGTATGCTGGTATTATATGTGCACTGTATGCTGGTATTATATGAGCACTGTATGCTGGTATTATATGAGCACTGTATGCTGGTATTATATGTGCACTGTATGCTGGTATTATATGTGCACTGTATGCTGGTATTATATGAGCACTGTATGCTGGCATCGTATGAGCACTGTATGCTGGTACTATATGAGCACTGTATGCTGGTATTATATGAGCACTGTATGCTGGTTTCAGTTGAGCACTGTATGCTGGTACTATATGAGCACTGTATGCTGGTACTATATGAGCACTGTATGCTGGTACTATATGAGCACTGTATGCTGGTACTATATGAGCACTGTATGCTGGTATTATATGAGCACTGTATGCTGGTATTATATGAGCACTGTATGCTGGTATCATATGAGCACTGTATGCTGGCATTATATGAGCACTGTATGGTGGTATTATATGAGCACTGTATGCTGGTTTCAGTTGAGCACTGTATGCTGGTACTATATGAGCACTGTATGCTGGTACTATATGAGCACTGTATGCTGGTACTATATGAGCACTGTATGCTGGTAGTATATGAGCACTGTATGCTGGTAGTATATGAGCACTGTATGCTGGTAGTATATGAGCACTGTATGCTGGTAGTATATGAGCACTGTATGTTGGTATTAAGGGATTATCCCCAGGACTGTGACTGTGACGAGGGGACATCCTCTGCGTCTGGAGGAAAGAAGGTTTGTACACAAACATAGAAGAGGATTCTTTACGGTAAGAGCAGTGAGACTATGGAACTCTCTGCCTGAGGAGGTGGTGATGGTAAGTTCACTAAAAGAGTTCAAGAGAGGCCTGGATGTATTTCTGGAGGTAATAATATTACAGGTTATAGTTACTAGAGAGGGGTCGTTGATCCAGGGAGTTATTCTGATGTCTGATTGGAGTCGGGAAGGAATTTTTTTCCCTAAAGTGGGAAAAACTGGCTTCTACCTCACAGGGTTTTTTTGGCTTCCTCTGGATCAACTTATAGGATAACAGGCCGAACTGGATGGACAGATGTCTTTTTTCGGCCTTGTAAACTATGTTACTATGATTGTATAACCCAGAATTTGGCTACTGTAAGGTACAGTTATTTGGGCACTATTCTGCATGAGGCTTTGGTATGGCTAATAATTCACGACTGATGGTACCGCACAAAGGGCACCACCGATTGTAAGGTCTTTTTTATGTAAATAAAGTTGCGGAACTTTCTAACATACAATGGGGCGCATTAACTAATCCGATCTAAAATGGAGACAGTGTGAAAGTAGTAATGAGAAAATAGGGATCGAGAAGGGCTGCTGACTAACATGAACCACGATTTATTAAAACCAGAGTAAAAAACAACGTATTTTGAAGGGGTCCAGCTTTTTCTTCAGGCACAACAATAGTCCATTGGTATTTTACCCTGACTTTAATAAATCAGGGTTCACATTATTCAGCAGCACTTCTGGATCCCTGTTTTCTCACTGCTACTTTTATACTAATACCAGGAGAGAGGGAGCTGCATCTGACTGCTGAACTCAAAGCCTCTACCAGAGAGAGCTGTGCCTGCCGTGTAAGGGAAGGGGCCCCCATTAGATCCTTTTCTATCATCTGTCCGGGGAAAATGCACGAGGAGGGCGCCTCTTGCTGTTTTTTTTATTTGTAATTAGAGATGAGCGAACGTGCTCGTAACGAGCACTGTACCGCTCGGCTCCCCTGCTCGGGTGAGGAGGACGGAAGCGGCTGCCTGCGCCCATGCGAGCGCAGGGAGCCGAGCGCTACAGTGCTCGTTACGAGCACGTTTGCTCATCTCTATTTGTAATATGTAGCCAGTGTAAGCTTAAAGGAAATGGGTCATTGAAAAATGACCTACTGTAAAAAAAAAAAAAATCACATTTTTATGTTGGACATATTTTAAAAAAAAATTAGATGTTATTTTTAATTTTACATGTCAATATCTATATTTATGCAAAAACCATAAAATCCTGGAGTTTTTGAGATGGCCACTGAGCTTCATAAGAGGTGCCACTTCTTGGTCTGTACAGATCACTTTGCAGCAGTTATCTGCTTATCTGTACACAGAGGTGATATAATTACCAGCAGCATTAGGGTGCATTTACAGCAACAGATTATCTGACGGAATTCCTGACCACTTATTGGTCAGACAACTTATTACACACACAGATCTTTTGTTATACACACCAACTATTGATCTGATTGGACAGAAATTGGTCAGATAATCTGCTGGTGTAAATGCACCTTTAGAATGACATATGAGGCTACTTTCACACTAGCGTTTTATACTCCGGTTCAATACTCCGGTATTGAGTTCCGTCATAGGGGCTCAATACCGGAATAAAACGCTTCAGTTTTGTCCCCATTCATTGTCAATAGGGACAAAACTGAACTGAAGACAATGGAATTCTCCTAAAAGCATTCCGTTCCGTCCTCAGACCGGAGAACAAACCGCAGCATGCTGCGGTTTGCTCTCCGGTCCAGGCATCCGCAGCGAGACGGATCCGTCATGATCCCCAATGCAAGTCAATGGGGACGGATCCGTTTGGTGTGACACAATGGTGAACGGATCCGTCCTCCATTGACTTTCAATGGAGTTCATGACGGATCCGTCACCTGCACACATACAGACATAGACATAAACATACACAGACAAATACACATACATACTTACGTGCTCCCGGCAGGTCTCCACAGCGCACACATAGGACGATTCCACCCGGCGCCCAGCAGAGGGCGCTGTGGGGAATCGTCATCTGTGCGCGCCGTCCTGCTCCTCCTGCGCTCTGGAGACCTGCCGGGAGCATGTAAGTATGTATGTGTATATGTCTGTGTGTGTCTGTGTGTACAGTCATGGCCAAAAGTTTTGAGAATGATACAAATATTAATTTTTACAAAGTCTACTGTTTCAGTTCAGTTACAATGGCAATTTGCATATACTCCAGAATGTTATAAAGAGTGATCAGCTTAACAGCAATTACTTGCAAAGTCAATATTTGCCTAGAAAATGAACTTTATCCCCCAAAACACATTTCAACATTATTGCAGCCCTGCCTTAAAAGGACCAGCTAACATCGTTTCAGTGATTGCTCCATTAACACAGGTGTGGGTGTTGATGAGGACAGGGCTGGAGATCAATCTGTCATGATTAAGTAAGAATGACACCACTGGACACTTTAAAAGGAGGCTGGTGCTTGGCATCATTGTTTCTCTTCTGTTAACCATGGTTATCTCTAAAGAAACACGTGCTGTCATCATTGCACTGCACAAAAATGGCCTAACAGGGAAGAGTATCGCAGCTAGAAAGATTGCACCTCAGTCAACAATCTATCGCATCATCAAGAACTTCAAGGAGAGAGGTTCCATTGTTGCCAAAAAGGCTCCAGGGCGCCCAAGAAAGACCAGCAAGCCCCAGGATCGTCTTTTAAAAGTGTTTCAGCTGCGGGATCGGGCTACCAGCAGTGCAGAGCTTGCTCAGGAATGGCAGCAGGCAGGTGTGAGTGCATCTGCACGCACTGTGAGGCGGAGACTCTTGGAGCAAGGCCTGGTCTCAAGGAGGGCAGCAAAGAAGCCACTTCTCTCCAGAAAAACATCAGGGACAGACTGATATTCTGCAAAAGGTACAAAGAGTGGACTGCTGAGGACTGGGGTAAAGTCATTTTCTCTGATGAATCCCCTTTTCGATTGTTTGGGACATCTGGAAAACAGCTTATTCGGAGAAGACGAGGTGAGCGCTACCACCAGTCTTGTCTCATGCCAACTGTAAAGCATCCTGAAACCATTCATGTGTGGGGTTGCTTCTCAGCCAAGGGAATCGGCTCTCTCACAGTCTTGCCTAAAAACACAGCCATGAATAAAGAATGGTACCAGAATGTCCTCCGAGAGCAACTTCTCCCAACCGTCCAGAGCAGTTTGGTGATCAACAATGCCTTTTCCAGCATGATGGAGCACCTTGCCATAAAGCAAAGGTGATAACTAAATGGCTCAGGGAACAAAACAGAGATTTTGGGTCCATGGCCTGGAAACTCCCCAGATCTTAATCCCATTGAGAACTTGTGGTCAATCATCAAGAGACGGGTGGACAAACAAAAACCTACAAATTCTGACAAAATGCAAGCATTGATTGTGCAAGAATGGACTGCTATCAGTCAGGATTTGGTCCAGAAGTTGATTGAGAGCATGCCAGGGAGAATTGCAGAGGTCCTGAAGAAGAAGGGTCAACACTGCAAATATTGACTTGCTGCATTAACTCATTCTAACTGTCAATATAAGCTTTTGTTACTCATAATATGATTGCAATTATATTTTTGTATGTGATAAAAACATCTGACCAACACACATAAAAACCAGAGGGCAGCAGATCATGTGAAAATAGAAGATTTGTGTCATTCTCAAAACTTTTGGCCATGACTGTATGTGTGTACTGTGTGACATGTGTGGGGCCGGAGCGCGGTTCCGGCTCCACACATGTCCCTGCGGCAGCCCGGATCCGGCAGCACCCTTCCCCTGCCGGATCCGGGCTGCCGCTAGTGTGAAAGTAGCCTGAGACAGGATCCACCATTTACAATAGGTGATTGTCAGAGATTATCTATTCTTTCCTTGTATAATGACATCTGCACAGGTCACACAGCATGCACAGAATACTCTCACATAGAAGTCAGTGAGGTCCCCTCCTGACCATTGTGTCTATGGACGATTTGCCTGCCGTAAAGCAATTTTCTTAATGCTTTGTAAATGCTGTTAAAGGGGTTATTCAAACTATAAAACATGCCCCCCAATGCCCGGACCCCTCATATAGGTTACACTTACCCTGTTCCCCGGCACTTGTGTTGCTCCTGATCCCTGCAAGGTCGCCGCTGCATCTGCGTTGCACGGGTCAAACCATCCGGCAATAGAGGGAGCAGCCAATAGCAGTCCGCAACGGGGATGAGCCTCCCTAGCATCACCGACTCGGCTTGGTACAGGGGTGGATTGGAAACTTAAAGTGGCCCTGGAAAAATTACTAAAAGTGGCCCCGTTTTGTAGTTGGGTCCAAATTGATGGAAGGCAGGGCCAGCAATACCATATTGTGGTACATTATACCGCCCAAACAGAGCCAAATACCACAGTCCATCACATACTACTGCCAGCAGCACAAAATACATCCCCAAAAACGTCCACTGGCCGGCCATGAGAAGGGCCTAAGTGGCCCCCTGGGAAATTTCCCTGTAAGGTCTATGGCCAATCTGCCCCTGGCTTGGTATCGGCTGCACCCCCCCACTGCCGGATGTTTTGATCTGGACGACGGGGAGATGCAACGGCGAGCTTGCAGGGATCAGGAGCAACATGAGTGCCGGGGAACGGGGTAAGTGTAACCTATATGAGGGGCCCGGGGATTGGGGGGCATGTTTTATACTTTGGATAACCCCTTTATGAACAGCTCAGGCAAGGTGGGCGCCCCCATTAATCATGTTCAGAAAATACAATAACAAATGTGTAATCAAAAATTAAAAACAGATTAGAAAAAAAGGATGTATGTCGCTATCTGGTTTTAAGTGGCAGCTAACATTTTAGATGACACATTTCCTTTAAGACGGTTCAAAGATGACCCTAATATGTATCTTATATAACTTATCATTTGGCCAAATTGTGCCACAACTTTTTTGCATTTTAGGGATGCTCCTTTTCAGTTAAGTCGCACCCCCTTCCCACTAGGCCACACCCGATTGAGCTAGGCTTAAAAAAAAAACCACAGTCTCCTAAATCTCTAGCTGTTCTAATAGTCTGCTACAGTGTATCAGTGCAGGTAAAACATATGTAGTCTGGAGTCCAAGCTGATCAGCTCACAGAGGACTGCATAGACTAGATACAACTGTACCAAACACCCTGCTCTGTGTATACACAAGAATATCTCTGTTTACTGAGAGCAAGAAGAGATCTTAAACATGGTGAGAAATTGTAACATGAATTATATTAGAAAGTCGCAGATCTTCCCATAGAACAGTGATTGAGCGTGATTATATGAACCACATTTTTAATTGTCCCCATTGGTCTCTGCAGTTTTGCTCTTCATCCTCTGTAGTGAATATCTGGACGCCATCACTAACAAAAAAAAAAAACTAAACTGCAGTTCAAAGTTCAGTCACGGAGCTAGAAGACAATAGTAATGTGACTGACTAAATATAATACAGCAGTGACATGAGAAGGAGGAAGTGAAAATACCAGAGTTTGAAAAGGAAGTGCGACACCTGGTGGTCATGAGCGGTACTGCACCGATCTACTTTTCCCCTAAGCATGAGGGTGAAAATAATTAGAGATGGCTGAGCATGCTCGAGTGCCATTTTCACGTATTTGCGAAAGCATTTTAAAATTGGTACTCTAATACATACTCATATTTTAATCTGTACACTAATGCGTATGCATTTTAACAATGTGTACGTTATGCGTACGCACGAATTTTAAAATGCTTACGCAAATACGCGAAAATGGCACTCGAGCATGCTCGCTCATCACTAAAAATAATAAATGTAATTTAATTCGGATGAAGAAAATAAACACATAAGCAAAAAGAAGGAGGACTGTACCTGTGATCCCTTCTTTATTCCCCAGCAGCCAGAATTCATCTATCACATTGAGAACTTCAATGACATCTCCGGCAAAGAGTGTCAGCTCCTCCGACACACTGGGGCAAAAATCAAACATTGCACGTACCACCGAACCGGCCTCCATCCCTGCGAAGAGAAAAAAACATGATCAATCATTCATGATTGCAAACTGCATGGAATGAAAAATGATGTAAAGAGGTGAAAAATAAAAAATCTGCTCCATTTAAGTATTCTGCCTGTAGTATAATATGGTTATATTTCAAGGTGACCCTATGGAGAGCATTAGGCAGGGTTTACATCTGCTTTCTGAACTCCGGCACTGTAATCGGGTCACTGCATCCCATGTACATGTCGGAACGCATTTTTTTGTCCAGCTGAAAGTTGGCATATATGCTGGAAAGTGGCCAGATTACAGTGAATGGGGATCCGGTGCTCGTGGTATCTGGCTATGCTGGATATGGCGTGAACTCCGGCAGTCTGTTCCTATGCCGGAATAGACTGCTGGAGTTCACAGCTCCGATATGAACCCAGCCTTAAAGGGGTTGTCCCATGAATAATATTCTACAGTTTTCAAACCAAAATCTGGATCTGAATACTTTTGTAATTGCATGTAACTGAAAATTTAGCCTAGCCACTGAGTTATTCAAGAAAATGTATCTGTATAGCGCCACCTACTGTTTGTTTTTTCTTATTTCTTCGACCTGCTCACTGAGATGGCCGCACATGCTCAGTTTCAACCTTCAACTGTCTCCTAAGCTGTGATAGGGAGAGCATGGACACGCCCCCCTGAGCTGTGATAGGGAGAGCATGGACACGCCTCCTGAGCTGTGATAGGAAGAGCATGGACACGCCTCCTGAGCTGTGATAGGGAGAGCATGGACACGCCTCCTGAGCTGCGATAGGGAGAGCTGAAACACGCCTCCTGAGCTGCGATAGGGAGAGCTGAAACACGCCTCCTGAGCTGCGATAGGGAGAGCTGAGACACGCCCCTTTGGCTGCAGCAGAAAAGACACTCCCCTTGAGAGGTCAGCTTGATATAAATCTAGCAGAGCAATGAATGTAGAGATCTCTGGATCCATGTGAGGTACAGGGCAGGTTCTTTGTTAGGATATGGGGATAACCCCTTTAAGTGTGTACTAGACACCCCTACCATGCAGACGACCTCCAGGCAATCGTCTGCTCACTAGTGGAGGAGACCGCTGATATTACATGCAGTGATCTCCTCCTCTGCAAGGTGGAGGACTGATCGCTATGCCATCGCTCGTCCCCATGCTATATAGTGGTTTGCTGGTGGCAGATCGTAATTAGACACCACGACCTACCGCCAGCAAATCCTGATCTTTCAGCATGCTGAAAAATGTGGATTGTCCGTTAAATGACCATTTGCTCGTTTATTGGGCAATCAGCTGCAATATTACACTGCAAGATAATCGCTAATGAGCGTTCACGCGGGTTAAATGACTGGGATTCGCAGTTATCTCTGATGCTGGTCACTGCACGCGGATGTCACCCGTTTAACACAGCCAGCACCCGCTGCATACCGTGCGGCTTCAGCTCCTGAGCCAAAGCCATATTTCCCCTGTGCACTTCCGCTGTACATATTGATATTTGGTTCTGAATATATGGAGGGGAACGGGTCCAGAGTCTGATATTAATATAGGGGGTCTGAATATATTTAGAAGGTCCGGTCTGGGCACAGGATCAGCATATAAACTGCACGAAATTCTGTGTCAAAATCTGCAACAAAACCCACACGAGTGGATTTGACAGACAGGACAGGGTATATAGCGAGTCCCATAGAGAGAATGGAAGAGCAGGACGCCGTTCCATCCATACCCAGGAAACAGCAGTCAGACTCCGGCCCATCAGACACTTACACACTATCCCTTAGGACAGCCCCTTTAACAACTGCAGGATTATTATGGTATAGTCAGGTCATGGTTACATATAAGAGCTTACACTCCATCACTGTATGAGGCCTCATGTATACACACTTTAGTCTATTCTTATACACAGCAGGCAGGTGGGAATAAATCACACATGCAGTAAACCAGAAATACGATATCAGCTGAATTTCAGGAAGGAAATAGGTGGGGGGAGGGGGGGTCAGAATACATTTTCCTCTCCAGCCTTATCGGCCCACAAAAAATGACGCGTGACGGGGTTAAATACAGAGAGCCAGATCATCTGAGCTGTGCAACTATCATCATAATAAAGAGGTTACTTTATAACAGCCTGAATACTACACTGATACATTGTAGCAAACCCCTGGAATACTTCTCACATCCCTTGCTTGTGTGCATTGCAGTTGCTCTGGAGAGGGGAGTCCTGCCCAGGTTGTTTGCACCCGATAGCAATGTTTATAGGGTTAACAATTTCTCTCCAGGGGCCACGTGAGCTTCCTCTATGGTATGTGAGCCTGTGGACCCCTTACCAGATGCTGCTGTATTTATATCCAGGGCTAATGGAGCAGCGCTCCTGATCAAATTCTAAGGTCCCTCCAGTAAGGGCTCTTCAACCCATGATACAGAAATCCATGGCACACTTTTTCAAAATGTCCCAATTGAAGTTTATTGGGTCATAGCACATAGCATTACTGATAAAAATGATGGTTTAAAATCTGCAAATGAGCCTCTAGGAGCAACGGGGGCGTTGCCGTTACACCTAGAGGCTCTGCTCTCTCTGCAACTGCCACGCCCCCTGCACTTTGATTGACAGGGCAAGGTGTGATGACATATACACTGTCTGACGCTGTGAGAGTGCAGAGAGAGCAGAGCCTCTAGGTGTAATGGTAACGCCCCCGTTGCTCCTAGAGACACATTTGCATATATGAAAACATCATTTTTTTTTCAGCAATGTGGGCACATATGAACATGGGACCAACACAGATGTCTTCAGCTGCCAAGTGCACATGTAACAGGTCAGCCAGTGTCACAGGTGCAAAACTGCTGACAGATGCCTTTTAAAAGGGTATTCGTTTTACTAACAGTTATCCCCTATCCACAGGACTGGTGGGGATCTGAAAACTGGGCCCCCCCCCCCAACACCAATCACGAGAACAGGGGCCCCATGCTCCTGAATAAATGGAGTGGCTGACTGAGCAGGCGCCTTGTTGCTCTTTTATTCCCTAGGTGATTACAGGGCATAGCTAAATGTCGTGGGGTCTCCATTCTTGTGAATGGTTGGGGTTCCAGCAGTCAGAGCCCAAACAATCTAATAGTTACCCCCTATCCTGTGGATAGCAGAAACTTTCTTCTAACCGTCAGTAAACCATTTCCCTCCAGTACATCCATACTAGGACTTACGGCACTGATACAGCAGTTTTGCTATATTTCCTTTAAATATGATGAACCTGTGAGAGGTGAGAACTCAGGGGATGTTACACTGTAAGCTTCTAAGGCTACACTCACTGCCATTTTTTTTAAAGGCCATGACACGGCTGTTTTCATAACCAATTTAAAGTCTATGGGGCTATTCACATGGCCTTTTTTTTCCGGCCAGCGAATAGCAGATCCCACTGAATTCAATAGGGCTGTTTTTAACGGCTATTTAGACAGGAGTGCACCCATCTGTCGTTAAAAATGGGTACACTAGTGAAAAATGGGGTTAAAATAAAAAAAAACCCATCCACTTGCACACGCTGAGACAGTCGTTCCTCACTTGAACCAAAAGGACCTGCTCTCCCTGCCTAATGACACCATCACGCTGGGAGCGCAGGTCCTTCTGCATCAAGTGATGAGTTACTGTCTGAGCGTACAAATGGATAAGATAAGTAATTTTTTGTTTTTTTTAACATAAGCCAGACCTGGGGGGGTCACTAAATGGGAGCATTATTTAAAATGCGGGGCAGTATGGAGGGCATTATTTATACTGCAGGGCAGTATGGGGGCATTATTTATACTGGGGAGCACTATGGGGGCATTCTTTATACTGCAGGGCAGTATGGGGGGCATTATTTATACTGGGGAGCACTATGGGGGCATTATTCGTACTGGAGAGCACGATGGGGGGCATTATTTAAACTGGGGAGTATGATGGGGGGCAATAATGGGGGCCTTCTTTACACTACAGGGCAGTATGGGGGACATTATTTATACTGGGGAGCACTGTGGGGGGCATTATTTATACTGGGGAGCACAATGGGGGGGCATTATTTATACTGGAGAGCACAATGGGGGGCATTATTTATACTGGGGAGCACTATGGGGGGCATTATTTATACTGGGGAGCACTATGGGGGCATTATTTATACTGGGGAGTATGATGGGGGGCAATAATGGGGGCCTTCTTTACACTGCAGGGCAGTATGGGGGACATTATTTATACTGGGGAGCACTATGGGGGACTTTTATACTGGGGAGCACTGTGGGAGGCATTATTTATATTGGGGAGCACTGTGGGGGGCTTTTTAAAATAGAGAGCACTATGGGGGCATTATTTATACTGGCGAGCACTAATGGGTCATTCTTTATACTGCAGGGCAGTATGCGGGGCACTAATGGGGGCATTCTTTATACAGCAGGGCAGTATGGGGGACATTATTACTGGGGAGCACTATGAGGGGCATTATTTTATACTGGGGAGCACTATGAGGGGCATTATTTATACTGGGGAGCACTATGAGGGGCATTATTTATACTGGGGAGCACTATGGGGGACATATATTGGGGAGCACTATGAGGAGCATTATTTAAACTGGGGAGCACTATGGGGGCATTTATACTGGGGAGCACTATGAGGGGCATTATTTAAACTGGGGAGCACTATGAGGGGCATTATTTATACTGGGGAGCACTATGAGGGGCATTATTTATACTGGGGAGCACTATGGGGGCATTTATACTGGGGAGCACTATGAGGGGCATTATTTATACTGGGGAGCACTATGAGGGTCATTATTTGTACTGGGGAGCACTATGGGAGGCACTAATGGGGGCATTCTTTATACTTGGGGCACTAATGAGGGCATTTTGTTTTATACGGCAGAGCAGTATGGGGGACATTATTTATACTGGGGAGCACTATGGCGACCATGTGATGTCCAAGGGGCATTTTATTTATACTGTGAAGGCACTGTAGAGGTTTGGATGTAAAAAAAAAAAAAAAACAGCCAACGAAATTCATCTGTTTTTAATGGTCCTTAAAAATGGATGCAAAACATCTGGTAAAAACATGCAGATGTTTGCACACGTAGATGCAAAATGGCCATGAGAAGCTGACAGTGTGTCCATTTTTAATGGCTGTTTTTTCACTGTTGTGTGAATGTAACCTAAAAGAGAAAACAGGATCACTAATACCACCGTGCTCCAACCAACTTCCCTCCAGCCTACGATGGCTGATATCAATAAACTGCAAGCTCAGTCCTCGTATCTTTATTTGTTGCAGCACAGTAATTAAAATCTGTCCTCTAACCGATCTCGGACAACGCACTGAAGATCTGACAACGTATCGTTCACACGAAGGTTTAGTCAATGACTCAGCTGATACGTGAGAACCTCGTTCTCTGCAATTCTTTATTAGATTTCCGATCTGAACCTTTTGCCAAAGATCCGAGCCGACTAGCCAACGCGTTTTTCTCCAAACCCTCCTTTTCCACCCCATGCGGCATAAACTGGGCTGAGCTGCATGTTTAGAAATGACACAGATGCAGGGAGCGGACCGGGTCATCAAAACAACACCCCAGCAGGGAGGAGCCGCTCCCGGGAGAGCGATCGGTGCCAGATACCACGAAAGAAGTCAGCTTCCAATCTAAACACCGAGCGGCTAATGGGACTGCAAGCAGATGAGGATAAACGTATACAACAAATTGATTAAAGGAGTCTAGAGCTTCTCAGAAGTGATCATTTTGATCCTGTGAGTCAAGCTGCTGATTGCTTAGGGGCAACCAGAGGAAAATAGCATTAGGCAGCAACAGATTATCTGACCAATATCTGTCCAATCAGACCAATAGTTGGTGTGTACAACAAAAGATCTGTGTGTGTAATTGGCCATCTGACCAATCTATGATCAGAAAATCTGTCAGATAATCTATTGGTGTAATACAGGCCTAACCAATGGATGCCCATGTACTGAAAAAGTTTTAATAATCCATTTGCTGTACGACCACTGAGATGCCGGTTTCTCAAAAAGAAGGACTACTCTACGGGCTATAGATACCTTTTTTATTGATTTGGTTATATTCTGGGTTAAAAAGTTGTTGCTTCCTTTGGCTTCTGCAGCTTCTATGTTTCACAGTACAGACTAGCTGCAGAAAGCCAAGCTAAGATAAATCCATCAGACTGGCTGCCTGATGGCTCGGTCTCCAGTTCCTTCCCAGAATGATTTTCTAACCTGATTTATCAGTTCAGGAGATCGATCAGGAGAGGTCAGAGAGGACCTGGAGAGCAGGCTGCGTAAAACACAGAAGTTGCTAAAGCCAAGCAATAAAACATCCACTACAAAATTTTAACCCAAAATATAAATAATCCTTAAAGAATTTCTAAAAATTGGTGAACATAGTCGTTAAAGGGGCTATCTAAGACCTATAAGGCCCCCCCACAGATTGTACTTACCTCGCTCCTCGGCACCCACGTCACTTCTGATGTTGGCACAGCCGCCGCTGCATCTCCCCGTCGCGCAGATGAAAACATCCGGTGACAGGGGGAGGGGCAGCCAATAGCAGGCCGGAACGGGCCTCCCTAGCATCATGGTTGACGCTAGGGGGGCTCTTTCCTGTCGTGGCCTGCTATTGGCTGTCTACCCCCAACCCTTCACCGGATGGGGAGATGCAGCAGCAACCGTGCTGGCATCAGAAGCGATGCAGGTGCCGGGGAGCGAGGAAAGCACAATCTGTGTGAGAGGCCTGGGCATATGGGGGGGGGGGCATTATAGGCCATGGAAAACCCCTTTAACTACTTTCCAACAGATGCAGATGTCCACTTCGGACCACTTGCTATATTATCAGGTCAAGGTGGCCAATGTCCATACAACTTCAATAGTTGGAAAAAAGGCGGGATCTGAGGATGACAAGGACCAGATGTGGATTAACAGTAGGACTTTATTGGTGTAGAAACAACTTATTTTGGGATCTCATTGATCTCTTCGTCAGGTAAGACCCACAAGGTGCGATCAGTGAGATCCTGAAATGTGGTGTTTCTTCACCAATAAAGTCCTCTTTTTAATCCACATCTGGTCCTCATCATCCTCGGAGTGTCGCCATCAGATCCCGCCTATTTTCCCTGCTACACTGATCTTATGTGTATTCCGGGCGTTCACGGACGGCGAGCAGCACCTGAGGCCTCGTTATCCGACATGCATGTGGTAGGTGAGTAGCCACTCCTTGAGTCTCTGCCTGTTCAGTGCAATGGTTCTGCCCATATTGCTCTTCTCTTCTTCAACCCCAAGCAAGATCATCTGTTGGGAGTCAGGCGCTCCCCTTAGATTGTTGGCTCCCACCAACGTTCTCCATAGGTCCACCCAACAATACACTAAATGGAGGTCTTTCAGCATGGGAGCTCTTGTTCTCATGCCACATAATTGGGCATTCCAGACTGGTTGCCAGATAGTTATGGTCCATACACCTTAGGCTAGTTTCACAGTACAACACGACATGTAGTTTTATTCCGGCCGCCTCTTGGCATGTTTGCCGTGCTGCGGCCATTATAGTGAATAGGGCCGGAGCGGACTTCCAGCGGCACAGTGCACTAGCGGTAGCATGGATTCGGCAGGCTGTTCCCCCACCAGAACATCTTGCTGGAGAAGGCTGCCATTAGTGTGAAAGTAGCCTTAGATAGCCGTCAGATGAATGCTCATTTGACCGACATCTATCCTTTTCAACCCCATCATACACAGCAAGCCCAGCATGCATGTGTTCTCAGCAGGCAGAGGAGACTAGGCTGCTAGTATATATAATACATATCACTCATGTCATAATAATTCAAGTCACATGTATTGGGCAATTTCTTCTTCTTGCATCGTGGCCAAAACTCCATAGGAAATTGCCACATGCAGATGCAGTGGACCATCCAGCACAAGCCTGAAGTGTTCTCAGTGCTGGAACGAATTATTACATGACGCGTTTTGAGTTTTATTTCCCAGACTCATCATTTTCCAAGGACAGCTCTACAAGCTGAGCACATTATCTACCGAAACATCACAGCACCTGAGATCTGTTCCTATAAAATCGCCAGTTGTGTGTGGTTTTACATTCCAATGACAGAGCAGGGGCGGGCATACCACCTGTGCAGCAGGTTCAGCTGCCCAGGGGCCCTGAGAGGAGAAAGGGGCCCATCCAGCCAGAGAGCATGATCCCTGGCAGTGCTATTAGGCTGATGAGCAAAGAAAACGGGTAAGGACGTGTCAACTTTGCTTACTCCTTGTAGCTGTGCCAATTGAGGGGGAGTCTTAATGGGACAAATGGGAGGAGCTTAAACGGTGTGGGTGGAGTCTAATGGAGCTAAGGGTCTGCCAAAATAAAAATAAAAGTATATACTAATGCAGTGTGACTGAAGGTTTTGGTGATACAGTGTATATACATTCTGAGTGAGGTGTATTGCATGTATGTCAATGTATATCAAGATATTTGCAGCACATGTGATTAGCACAAAAGGGGTTTTCCGAGATATTTTTATTGACGGCCTATCATCAGGATATCCTTTTCTCCAGAAAATTACTGCCTCAAGTGAAGTCTTGAGAAGTCTGACAGCAGAGTAAACTGCTACAACCATTATCTCCAGACACTGCTGCAAGGTGAGGGACTACAGCAAAGACACCCATCGCCCGGAACCATACTAGGCCAGTATGACCCAAGTGCAAAGATTGCTGCCATCCAACTCGTCTCCCTAACTCTTAGGCCCCATTCACACGACCGTATGAATGGGGCCGTATCTATTCCGCAATATTGAGGAATAGATGCGGCCCCATTCACCTCTATGGGAGCGGGGAGCTCCGCTGAAAAATATGAAGCATGTCCTATACTTGTCCGCATGCACGAACAAGTATAGGCATTTTGAATGGGGCTGCCCAGTGTGTGTTCCGAGCGGTGCTGAACACATGCCAGGCGGCCCCCGTATTATTGTGGGTCCGCAATAATACGGTCGTGTGAATGGGGCCTTACTGGTGCCAGGGAAGTTTTGCACTTGAAATCTGCTGCTATTGGATATGTTTGAAGGTCTGTTCTACATTGAACTTAGCAAAATGACTTTGTTATTTTTAGTGCTGGACTCATTCTTCCATAGCACATTTCCACTCCTCCGATCCCCAGGGAGCAACGGCCTGAGGGAGTACACCGTGACGCAGGGCCACTACTACTCCCATCCGCTACACCGGCTCCTCAGGGGCTCGGTGCAAGTGTGGAATGTTGTCAATATACAGGTGGCATGCATGCAGCATGTGTTCCATATGCAAATGGCATGTGTGTAGCATGCGTCTTGTGTGAAAGCACAGCAGCAGCATTTGAGAGATGTGAAACGTGTGAGCGGATGTGTGTGCAGTAGCACATGTGTAATATGTTCTTTGTGTGCAGTAAGCGTAACTTATATGTATATAGTATGAGAGGTATAGCTTGGTTGCCTTTGAGGTGATGGGTCTCATACTTTTTGCACAGGGAACCCCCCTTTCTCTTCTTTCTGCCCCCGGACAGAATCACAATCATGCACCCTACTGCAGAATTCTTGAGTTAATAAAGGGGGACCCCAATTCTGAATGCTCATCTATTAGCCAGTGTAGAGATCAGCTACATAACGAGTTTCTACGTCACCATAGGACGCAGTGCATTACTATGGGAATTATGTAATGCTTTACTTTGCCTGTGGAGGCGCTGCAGGGAAATTGAAAACTCCACATGTTACAGCTGATTGCTGGAGGTCCAAGCAGTGGGGTGTTCTGAAAGGCTTATAATCAGGGTACCTTTCTAACAAAGAGTTTTTCCAAATCAGAAAAATCGCCTACGTAAAAAAATATGCAGGCAACAGTGACAAAATTCTCTGTATATGTTAACTGCAGTATGTCCCATTGACCACGGCTATCCAGCTGTTGTCAGGGAACTGGGGCAAGCATGCACGTTTTAACCTTTTACAGGGATATTCTCATTAGTTTCGGAGCAAATCAAAGTATCCGAAGTGGACTGTGATTCAGATGATTCGTCACAAAGCTGAATTTTCTCGCGCTTCGTTGTAACGAATCAATTTTTCCTAAAATTGTGGCTGAAACAAACAAAAAAAATGCCTCATCCACTCGCTCGCAGAGAGGCCGTCCGCTGCCATCTTGACTGAAGAAAACCAGCAGCAAGCTTTATGACGTCACCAACTGACCATGCTGGGAGCGTGCAGTGACATCATCTGTGATCAGAGAGGAGTATTATTTTTTTGTTCCCTGAAAGGCTGAATGCGAGTCATAGATGCCGCGATCAGTGTTGAACGTGGCATCTGAGGGTTTAAACGACGGGGACAACGGGGGTTGTGCATCTTTAGGGTGGGTTGGAAAATACCCCTACTTGAGCAAACCTGCGAAGGGAAGCATACTTACTTCCCGATGCTGGCTCCCCGACTCCTTCTCTCCATGGCCTTAGCTTCTCCTTTGTGCTTCCAGTACATTTTGATGCGGCTGCAGCCAATCATTGGCCACGGTGGTGACCTGCTTCATGTCAAATGGTCACATGAAGCAAGGGAGCAGGCCAGTATGATTCTCTTTGCAGGTCTGCCCAAGAGGGGTGGTTGGCCGAAAATCCTCCAAAGGTGTATCACAGCGTTTAAAGGGGTTTTCCGAGTTATATATATATTGATGACCCATCCTCAGGAATCAGGATAGGTCATCAATATCAGATCGGCAGGGGTCCGACACCTGGCACCCCCGCCTACCTGTTTGAAGAGGAGGTGCACGCAGTATCAGTGCTGCCTCCTCTTCATTGTTTACATGCTGGCCGTAACGGGGGTAGTGGTGAGTAACTGTAATTGCACCTCACCGCCCCATTCATTTCTATGGGAAGAATCGCTTCCATAGACTTGTATGGAAGCGATTCTTCCCATAGAAATGAATGGGGCGGTGAGGTGCAATTACACTTACTCACCACTACCCCCGTTACGGCCAGCATGTAAACAATGAAGAGGAGGCAGCGCTGATACGGCGCGTGCCTCCTCTTCAAACAGCTGATCGGCAGGGGGTGTCGGACCCCCGCCGATCTGATATTGATTACCTATCCTGAGGATGGGTCATCAATATATATAACTCAGAAAACCCCTTTAAGGCAGTGTTGACACTTTTTGGAAGAGAGCAACCACAACTTCTTTAAAGGGGTTGTGCAGAAATAGAAAAACGTGCCCGTTTTCTTCCAAAAAACAGCACCACAACCATCCATGGGTTGCCTCTGGTATTGCAGCTTGGCTCCACTGGACTAGAATAGCAGCTCTTCCGTTCAGAGAATTGGTGGCCGTTTCTAGTAGAGGAAAAACCCCTTTAATGTCTGCTTTTACAGCAATCTTGCATTCGCCTAGAATCTCCATGGACTTTCACCTGGCCTCGCTCTTATAGATCACTGACATATAGGTTCTTCTTTGAAGGCTATTTACTTCTTTAGGGGCAATTTTTTATTATTATTGCATTGTACTCATTTTTTAATAGTTTTTATTAAAAATCTTGAGTCCCTTTCTCTGTAGAGCATTGAGATTATCTGGTGGCAGGATCTGTGTTTTTACTGTGTTCCGTCAGGCAGCTCAGCTGACGGCTCCTTACCTCTGCTCTGTGACCTTATAAACACTCTTTATAGCTCAGTTCCTATCTAACTGATAAAATGTGTCTTAAATAAGTGTTTATGACCTTTTAGTAATTTAGAGATAAAGGTTATTAGATGTCCGGTACAAAGTTACAGTGAAAGTACGGGTCACACAGCTAGAAAAACAGTTAACCGTTCATGACAGATCGGCTCAATATTTCTAATAAAGACCAATTTAAAAAAAATGTTTAGCCCAAAACATGTAAAATGTTATCAGAAAAAAAAAAAAATTGCCCCCGAAGGTGTACAACCTAAGTGGTCGCACGGTCGTATCACATGAAACTACTGAAGGCTGTCACCACTTCATTATGTATTATAGAGCGCCAGTATATTTAATGATGTGGTCATCAGAAGAAGGCACCGCATGGGGCACCTATGACAATCTAACCACATATATCAAGTTACCATCCGTTTACAGGACGATCCTTCCAAAAGTTCAGAAATCGAGCTTCCATCTGTTCTCCATGAAATATTTACACACGACTGACCTTAACGTGGCAGATAAGTAACACAAGAATGGGAAACGGCAGCTGAGAAGCGGCGCCCAAAAGGATGTCTTTATTTACAGCAGAAGCAACTACAGAAACAGAACCTTCCGTAAAAAAAACTATTTTCTGCAGATAAGAGGAGCAGGCCGCCGTTTATTCAGTATTGCTTCAAAAATATATCTTCACAAAGGGTCCATACATCATACCACCCTGTTCTCCTACATGGGGTGGGAATAAATGAGCGTTGTACCTGGCTGTCCAAGAACCGGAGGTTGATTGAGATAGATATATCGTATATATACACTGGCCTGTTAACACCGAAGATTTTACCACGGTATTTCGGTGCGGACAGCTGCACTGAAATTTGGCAGAAAACCTACCAGCATTTCCAATTTGACAGCCATAACTTTTTATATTTCGATTTACAGAGCTCTATAAGGGCTCATTCTTTTGTGAAACGAACTGTCATTTTTAGTGGTTTGTAGGACTTTTTCATCAACTATTTTTTATTTTTTATTTTTTTTTTTTGGGGGGGGGGGGGCGGGGGACAAAGTTGAACTGTGTGTTTTTCATTTTCTCCCATTATAGAGTTCACCTTGCAGGAATTTTTATTTTACACTTTTTGCTTAATAACCATTAGTCCCCTAGGTGGCTAGTCCCCTTAGGTGGCACCCAAAAAGAGATCTATTAGGGTGAACTCGCTCCCTGCTGAGCTGTGCCTTGTGTATAACTTAGCAGGGAGGTTAGTATGACAGCCCTGGGAAGCCTCAGCAGGCCCCAGGCTGTCATGGTATCTGATCAGAGACCCGTGATTTCACTGCAGGGGCTCTGATCAGAAGGTAGAGGGAGCCGCAGCCCTCTGCCTTACCTCACAGATGCCACAATCACGTTTGAATACGCCATCTGATGGGTTAAATGGTGGAGTTCAATACGATTGCTATTCCCAGTCAAAGTGGCCTGGTGCCTACTTTATTATACAACCAGCACCTGCCGCGTATGGAGCGGGTTCACCACAGCAGCCTGCTCCATACAATAGCGGGCACATAATGCCGTACATGTACGGCATTATGCGTTAATGGCTTAATAAATGAAAGGTAAGCTCTGACTGGTTGCTAGGGGCAACTAAGACAGTTTTCCTTTACACCAGGTTTGATAAATCTCCCCCATAGGGCCTAATTTATCAAAACAGGAAAACTGTCTTAGTTGCCCATAGCAACCAATCAGAGCTCATCTTTCATTTCTTAACGTGTTCTGAAAAAAGATGAGCTCTGGTTGGTTGCAAAGGGCAACTAAGACAGATTTCCTGTTAAGCAGTTTTGATAATTAAGGCCCAAAGAGTTTCCCATGGCATCCAATCACAGCGCAGCTTTCATTTTGAAATGAGCTGAAATCTCATTGGTTGCTATGGGCAACAAAGACAGTCTTTCATTTAGACAGCAACATAAATCTCCCTAATCAGAGCAATACAATTCAGAACACATGGCTGAAAGAAATGCATTCAGAAGGTGAAGGACGGTGAAAACCACATTTATTAACCATTATATAGTCATTATGACGTAGAGCTTGGCACAGGAAGAGCCGTCCATTTATTAAATGGATATTAAAAGCATATGGAGGACAGATGGCTTAGCCCATGTAGTGGGAAACATGTATTTTACTTCTAAAGTGGGTGTAGACTAAACCCTGGTGTTCGGGGGCCCAAAAGGCCCCTCTGCCACATAAGATGGCACTAATATTATAAATGTCACACGGAAGGTGGAAGGAAGCAGGTTACCGATTTCACATTGGGCTCCAGGTGCTATGCTATGACTAAGACCTGTATAAGGTTGAAACATGTAAGACTCGGTTCTTGTTAAGGATTTTAATTTTTTTTAAATTAAGGCTACAAATTTTATGGATGCTGGACGCCTGCTCCTGTACTCAAACTATGGATGGCATTCTTTCTTTTCTGTTGCCTGGCCCCGATCCTTAAAGCGATTTGTCATCTCTCCTATCTGAGGACACTACAGGATAAAGGGGGAGACATTGAGCCTGTGAGTCCTGCTTCCCCTGTCCATCACAGAGAAAGCCTGTGAGTCCTGCTTCCCCCGCCCATCACAGAGAAAGCCTGTGGGTCCTGCTTCCCCCTCAACTCCTAGAGAAAGCCTGTGAGTCCTGCTCCCCTCCCCTCATAGAAAAAGCCTGTGAGTCCTGCTTCCCCATGGCCTTATAGAGAAATCCTGTGAGTCCTGCTTCCCCTGCCCCTCATAGAGAAAGCCTGTGAGTCCTGCTTCCCCCTCAGAACATAGAGAAAGCCTGTGAGTCCTGCTTTCCCCTCCACTCATAGAGAAAGCCTGTGAGCCTTTCTTCCCCCTCAGCACATAGAGAAAGCCTGTAATCCTGCTTCCCCCTCGTCTCATACAGAAAGCCTGTGAGTCCTGCTTCCCCCTCAGCTCATAGAAAAAGCCTGTGAGTCCTGCTTCCCCTCCACTCATAGAGAAAGCCTGTGAGCCCTGCTTCCCCTCCACTCATAGAGAAAGCCTGTGAGTCCTGCTTCCCCCTCGCCTCACACAGAAAGCCTGTGAGTCCTGCTTTCCCCTCCACTCATAGAGAAAGCCTGTAAGTCCTGCTTCCCCATCAGCTCATAGAGAAAGCCTGGGAATCCTGCTTCCCCCTCTACTCATAGAGAAAGCCTGTGAGTCCTGCTTCCCCCTCTACTCATAGAGAAAGCCTGTGAGTCCTGTTTCCCCCTCGCCTCATAGAGAAAGCCTGTGAGACCTGCTTGCCCCTCGCCTCATAGAGAAAGCCTGTGAGTCCTGCTTCCCCCTCGCCTCATAGAGAAAGCCTGTGAGTCCTGCTTCCCCTGCCCCTCATAGACAAAGCCTGTGAGTCCTGCTCCCCCCTCGCCTCATAGAGAAAGCCTGTGAGCCCTGCTTCCCCCTCGCCTCATAGAGAAAGCCTGTGAGCCCTGCTTCCCCATCAACTCATAGAGAAAGCCTGTGAGTCCTGTTTCCCCCTCAGCTCATAGAAAAAGCCTGTGAGTCCTGCTTCCCCCTCCACTCATAGAGAAAACCTGTGAGCCTTTCTTCCCCCTCAGCACATAGAGAAAGTCTGTAAATCCTGCTTCCCCCTCACCTCATACAGAAAGCCTGTGAGTCCTGCTTCCCCCTCAGCTCATAGAAAAAGCCTGTGAGTCCTGCTTCCCCCTCCACTCATAGAGAAAGCCTGTGAGCCCTGCTTCCCCCTCCACTCATAGAGAAAGCCTGTGAGCCCTGCTCCCCCCTCCACTCATAGAGAAAGCCTGTGAGTCCTGCTTCCCCCTCCACTCATAGAGAAATCCTGTGAGCCTTTCTTCCCCCTCAGAGAACATAGAGAAAGCCTGTGAGTCCTGCTTCCCCCTTGCCTCATAGAGAAAAAGCCCTATGAGTCCTGCTTCCCCCTCGCCTCATAGCTCATAGAGAAAGCCTGTGAGTCCTGCTTCCCCCTCGCCTCATAGAGAAAGCCTGTGAGTCCTGCTTCCCCTGCCCCTCATAGACAAAGCCTGTGAGCCTGTCCTGCTACCCCCTCGCCTCATAGAGAAAGCCTGTGAGCCCCTGCTTTCCCCCTCGCCTCATAGAGCAAGCCCGCAAGTCCTGCTTCACCCTCAGCTCATAGAGAAAGCCTGTGGAGTCCTGCTTTCCCCCGCCCCTCTTAAAAGAAAGCCTGCAAGTCCAGCTTCCTCCACCCACAAATAGAGAAAGTCTGTGAGTCCTGCTAAGCCCAATTATCTGTGTTCAGTAAGTGCCCTCTTGTGGTGGCTTGGTAGTTAGCACTAAGGACCTAGACTAAAGATAACCTGTCACCTGTACTATGCTGTCCTCACTGAGGGCAGCATGGTGTAGTGGCAGTCCCACTGATTTCAGTGGTCTGTCACCTTTGTGATGGCAGTCAGTACCTTTAGAGTACAGACATGTCTGACCCAGCAGTGTGCACATATGCATAACAGGAAAGAATCCTGTCACTGCCTGGAGGTGGGTAAGGGACCCTCATCAGACTCATTTTTCTCGCAGCCCTGGCGCACTGTTGGGTTTGGCATGTCAGTACTATAAAAGTACCGACGGCCATCATTCTCAGCGTGGACAGCACAGTGCAGGTTCCCTTTAAAATCCATACAGCGCAACACTGTAAGGAATTAGGGTGTACTGTGAGTACGTGCTCTCGGCAAGCTTCTGAACTCCCATAGAAATAAATGGAGAGAGACCCGCAAGTGAAGCCACCTCTACAGTCACAGCACACATGGCCCCATTCTTCAGATAGGGCAAATTTCAGACGTAGGGCCCACACATGTGGCTATACTATAAATGTCTATATGGTATGTCCATATGGTAATACCCCTTTAACCATACTCACCAGACTCCCCCCCCCCCCCCCCCACAAGCGCCTGCGCCTCCAGAAATTCTAAACTGATGTACAATAAATAAATAAAATAAATACATCTTCAAAATCCTAATTTACTAAAGAACCGGGGGACACGGCACAGCCCCAGGATCTCGTCATACCCAATTAAACACATTCGAGAGTGCTTCCTAGGCACAATTCATGTCGGGTCTCATCTAAGAAGCTCATTCTTCTGACCACAAGCCACAGGCGCATTCCAGAGAGATAAACCACCCTGCAGCATCGTCTCCTGTAACACTGGTGATCTCAGGTATTCGTATACCATACAGTGCAGGCGGGTGTACTGCTACCGCAATCTAGTGTCCATGTTACAGCCACAAAACCTGGACTTCCTGCAGTTCAAGAGATACAAACTTAAATTACCTACACCCTACGGTGAGCTGAATACACATGCACTCCACACTTTCCAGATTTTTATTTATTGAACATTTTGAAACTGCGTTTCATTTTCTTTTCACTTCACACATACTTGCTACTTTGTGTTGGTCTATCACAAAAAATCCCAATAAAATACATTTAAGTTTGTGGGTGTAATGTGAAAAAAATGTGGAAAGTTCAAGGGGTGTGAATACTCTTTCAAGGCACTGTACAGATAGATTGGTATATATACTATATACTGGATACATAACCTAATTTTGTTCAGTAATATCGTCCGTAACCAGAAACCGGACCCTGATCCAGCCCACAGTTTTCCATACTCCCCCTTCACAATGAACAGAAAATCAATCAATTATTTACAGGTCACAAAGGGCTAATGATGGAGGTGATAGTCCTCTGCCTCTTGCTTAGCAACCGAAACTGGATGCCCGGGTCAAAACGCAGACGCACAGGCTAAATACAGAAACTTTTCCAGGTAATAAGTATTGTCACACACCGCAGCGTATGTTTGCTGTATGCGCTGGGAAAGCTCCTGGAGCATAAATCAAACACGTCCTTATGACCCCATTCATAATTTGGAAACACGCAGACATTTGTGGCACCAATGTTGTGCAACATTTTTTCTAATGATAGCCAATGGTGTCGCCATGCTGCGACATGACAGTCACAAAAAAAAAAATCAATCCAAGGGCTCCTTCATATGAATGGTTCCGCATCCGTTCTGCAATTTTGCGGAACAGGTGTGGACCCATTCATTTAAATGGGGCCGCAAAAGATGTGAACAGTACACCTTGTGCTGTCCGCATCCATACTTCCATGGTCCCGTAAAAAATGCGGAACGCACGCGGCTGGTATATGTGTTTTGCGGATCCGCAATTTGCGGACTACAAAACACAGCACAGTCATGTGAATGCACCCTTAGTCTTCAGTGCAGGGAGAAAACCCCCAGACTGGCAGCGGGATACAGTATGTGTTCCAAAGGAAAAAGTAGAATAGTCCTCCAGCACTTCCTTTATTGTCACATCCTTAAAAACATCACGAACATATTATAAAAAGAAACAGGCTTTTTAAAAAGTGCTGGAGGACTTTTCTATTATTTGCTATTATTTTACTGCGCTACTTCACCTATGGGCATCCAATAAACCATATGCTGCGTAGTGTACAGGGGTAACATATGCCAATCCTCGCATCCTTTTCACAAACTTCTGACATGTCACAGTCACATTGGATATTTTGATCAGTGGGGACCCAGATGCTGAGATGAGTAGTGCAGCTGCTCTGATGAGGACCAGACACGGCACTGCCCCTTTAAGAGCCAGACAGCAATGCCACACTGATGTGGCTAATGCATCGCCATAAGGACTAGGCCCTAGTAGTAGACGATCTGCACATCCACTCCAATTACAAGTGCCGACCCTGCTACCTAGGTGATACAGGGGGGGGGGGGGTTGGCACTGGTCAACATCAACGCACTGAAAATTAAGAAAAGGGACTAGTATAAAAGCACCAGATAAGCACCAGTGCGGAAGTCTGATGCTTGCCGCATCTTAAAGTGTAACTTTATTTTTTTATTATTTGCTAGTTTAATAGAGCTAGGCATGTATACCTGAGATAGTCTGTCAATGACTGTCAAAAGATCTGTAATTCAGGTGCTGTGGAGTCGGTAAGCCAAAGCCCCAACTCCAACTCCTCAATTTCCCCTCACCCCGACTCTGACTCCGACTCCCTCATACATGGAGCATGTTTAAGTGAGAACTTTAAACAAATTTGCATAAAATCAATAGTACAGATAAGTCATGACAAAAACAGTCTGTAATCTATCAGGCTTCTCTGGGTACAGCTCACTTAGGGCCTAATCAGAGGCTTAGCTAGAGGTTCAGCACATGGGGGGGCGAAACATACTTGAGTGGGCCCCCCACTTATTGGCTTCCCAAACACACGTTTCCAACTTCACAGGCACATACTACTAGTTGTGGTTATAATACTGTATTAGCAAGATGACTGTATAAACTGCTAGATCATCTATGCTGTTAAGTACAGTACAATAGACTTTCTACATACCCTACTCTAAATACTCTACCACATAATGCAGTAAAATATAGGATTAATAGGAGTAAAAATGGGGACTCCTATGTTAAAGGAAACCTGTCCCCAGCTTTTACATCACTAAACTAACAGTCCCCTGCCCCCATCAGACCTCAGATCGGCTTAATGTGCCCCCATCAGACCTCAGATCAGCGTACTGTGCCCCCATTAGACCTCAGATCGGCTTAATGTGCCCCCATCAGACCTCAGATCAGCTGAATGTGCCCCCATCAGACCTCAGATCAGCAGAATGTGCCCCCATCAGACCTCAGATCAGCAGAATGTGCCCCCATCAGACCTCAGATCGGCTTAATGTGCCCCCATCAGACCTCAGATCGGCTTAATGTGCCCCATCAGACCTCAGATCGGCTTAATGTGCCCCCATCAGACCTCAGATCGGCTTAATGTGCCCCCATCAGACCTCAGATCAGCAAATGTGCCCCATCAGACCTCAGATCAGCAAATGTGCCCCCATCAGACCTCAGATCGGGCTTAATGTGCCCCCATCAGACCTCAGATCGGCTTAATGTGCCCCCATCAGACCTCAGATCGGCTTAATGTGCCCCCATCAGACCTCATAATGTCCCAGGCAAAAATGTGCCCCCATCAGACCTCAGATCAGCAAAATGTGCCCCCATCAGACTCCATAATGTAAGCGCTCACTTGTATTCGCCTGATTGTACTAAGGCCATCCCTGCTGGGCCCCTCAGAGGTATTGGGCCCGGAGCATCGCCTCCCTTGCCCCCCATCCCCCCAGTAGCTACGCCTCTGGGCCTGATGTATGAAAACTGTCTAGGTCTAAGACTTTTTTTTGTTTGCCCATAGCAACCAATCAGAGCTCCCCTTTCATTTCTCCAGAGCACTATATGAAATGAAAGGGAAGCTCTGATTGGTTGCTATGGGCAACAAAGAAACTTCTACACCTAGACAGTGTTCATACATAAGGCTCTAGGTGTTTTACATCAGCAGATAGAAGCCATGAGAGCAGCTAACCTCTCCAAACATGAGCTCAGAGGAAACATAAAGCATACAGAGAGAACATGCACTGGACATAAAGGGCAGTACACAGTCATCTCAACTAAAAGCCTAAATCCTGAGATCAGGAATAGAACAGACATTTATAGGACATTTCATCATTTTCACAAATTCTTATAAAAATATATTCAACACTTATTGCACTGAACTAAATGTACTAATTCATTATATATTTTAGGAGTCGGAGTCGGTCCATTTTATACTGACTCCACCAAAATGGTGACCGACTCCGACTCCACAGCCCTGCTGTAATTACCTTATAATGTAAGCTTTCATTAATGTCTCCTGTCCCTGTCCACTGGTCCCTTAAAAGATCGTTGCTATGGCTCATCTAAGAAGACAGAGGGGCGGTCCTTCACACTGCATGCCTGCATTAGACTTCAGAGTGAGGAGGCGTGTCTCTCAGTAATCCAATCTGATTGGCTGGCAGGAAGCTGCTGGCTACGGTAAGTGTGTATGTGACGTGAGGGAAGGCAGTTTTGGCCTCAGAGAACTGGCAGAGGAGCCATCTTGAGAAGATCCTCATATCGTAAAGGTTAAAACAGCCGTAACTAAGGAAAAAACTCAAGGAAAACAGTGGTATGTGAAGAAACTAAAGAATGCTTTATGCATAAAGCTGCAGTAAAAATAACATATGTTAAAATTGATTTTCATGAAAACATGAGAGTTACACTTTAAGTCTCATCCCCCTATTTGGGATGTGGTCCATGCCCTGCTACAGCAGGTGAAGATCATCTGCTCCTGCAGTAAGGGAGCGGTGCAGCCACACCAGGAGACCACATGCATTCACTTGCCTAGGATGGCACCAGAAGACAAGTGGCATTGAAGGGATAGTGATGCAGGAGAGACAGAATTGGAGTGCAGTCTTCTGCCAGGGATGCAATGAAGATCAGGATGCAGATTAGGACTACAAGCAGTTTGGGTAACGACCCTGACTGGGATTCATAGCAGTGGTGAACAAGAGATGAACGCAAGAGACGGACCACCACAGTGGATTCTGCAGGATTGTTGGCCAGAGCTTTTGAAGTGTTGCAGCTGAGCAAGTGAGAAGAAGGACTGGTATGAGATTTCCACTTTGCTTGTGGGATGCTGTGGTGAAGCTGCAAGAGAAGCAGAGCTAAGGGAGTGCTGCTGACCAGGGACTACCCTCCAGCTGTATAGCTTACACCCTGTATGATAGAGGTCCCCCTCTGGACTACTATATGAAATACATAGAGCTGTAAGAATTGGACCTCTTTGTGAGCACATGCCCTCTCTCTCTCTGAACAAATGCAGCATTATGCTAATGGCCAAATGAGTCCCTAACCACCAAGTGAATGTGCCCTCTGTATGTGAGAGACTGTAACCGTTATGCATTGTGTCCCTTACTGGAGAAAAGTAAAGCTTGTGTTGGTTAAATAGAACCTCTCCCCTCTCCTGATATGTCTGTTTTAATAGCTTCATGCATCCCCCATGTAATAACAATTCTGGAACATCTATTCTTATGTCTCTATGTTGTGTCATTCCTCTATTATTTCTACTAGAAGTTATGAATGAATTGCTAGCAGTCTGCAGTAAGGGTACAGAGGGGAGGTAACCAGTTGGGGGTGTGTACCTGCAGTCTGAACATGACAGCACTGATTGGCTAGAGTCAGACTGTGCAGGTACACACCCCCAACTGGTCACCTCCCCTCTGTCCCCTTACTGAGGACTGCTGCAATTCATTCATAACTTCTAGTAGAAATAATAAAGGAATGGCACAACATACAGACATAAGAATAGATGTTCCAGAATTGGTATTACACGGGGAATGCATGAAGCTATTAAAACAGGCATGTCAGGAGTGGTGAAAGGTCCTCTTTAAAAGCGTACACCTGCCCTTATCCTATAAATCATCAAAACATCCTGCATCCCCCAGATATTGCAATTGACTACCTAAATTAGACCTAACTTCTGGATCGTGATGTCAAAGCCCCAAAACATCACATGTCCTCACACACAGGGGCCTAGGTGAGTGTGTTACATCTGCACTCCATACGTATATCACCCTGTTTTCTGTCAGTGAGCTCAGGGATAATGAGAGGCGTTTATCATTTGAGGTAGTATTTGTGTCATTTTTAAGTCTGTCTTTGTTTTGTGTGTCTGTGCCAAATTTATGAAATAGCACACCTTAATTATATTATTAATTATATTAATATATTTGGCGTGATTGCAAAGTGGTTTACACCAGTGGGGGAGCCTGGCGTAGATTGCAACTATTTTGCGACATTTGGAAATGTTGCAAATGACCAAATAAGTAAAGCATTCACTTGTCCTAAACATAAAACTCTCTGAAAAGTGGCGTACCGAGGTAAATGTTGCACAATTTACTGCAAAAATTTCAGTGCAACATTTTTAGACTAAAAAAAAAAAGACATAAATCTAACAGTAAATGTCCTCCGATGTGAGTAAATGACGCTGCCCTGTGTCAGAAATTCAGAAAAATGATACTAAAATATTTGCAAAAAAAAAAAAAAAGTTGTTTAAAAAAAATGAAAGTAAACTTCCAAAAAAAATCAAAGTGGAAAATCCCTTTACTGTAGAACTCCTTGTTATAAAGTGCACTAAGAGTACGCACAGGCCAAGCCTGCGAGGTCTCCCTGGAATCCCTCAATAAATATATCCCAGTCTTCCTCCCTCTGTTTTAACATTTGCAAATAACATCTGGGAAAAGGAAATATATTGGGCGTTAGCTGCTCAGCCCTGGAAAAAAAAAATCTAACCTAGAAGTGTATTTGTGCAGTTGGCTTGTGTCAAGGACTCCTCTTGCAGCTCAGGACATGCTCAGGCAGTCAGGAATTCCTCCTGCGCTGCTACTCTCTCTCTCTCTCTCTCTCTCCAGACATCTTAGGATTTCACTAGAGCTTCAGGTTCTAAACAAGGCTGCAAATCCAATGCAGGCAAGTCTTATAACAGTGCTGCATAAGGCCTCGTCCACATTTCCGTGTCAGCGTCACATTCATGAAAAAAGCGTACATTTTTGAAGATGTCCGTAAAGGATCAGTGGTTGGTCCGTGTGTCCGTTTTTACCATCCATATGTCATCTGTAATTCTCAGCTGAATATTAATTTCTAAAGAATCTTCTATTAGTCTTCAGTGAAAAACGGACGCAACACAGACACCATCCGTGTTGTGTCAGTGATTTTCACTGACCCATAGACTTCAATAGGCGTGCTTGATCTGCATTATGGATCAAAGTAGTGCATGCCCCTGTGATTTTTTTACTGACCCATGGTCAGTAAAAAAAAAATACTGAAATGTGAGCAGACACATTTAGGCCCCAAACAATATTGCGGAATAGATGCGGCCCCATTCACCTCTATGGAGCAGGGAACCGCCGCGCGGAGCTAGCTCTGTGGCGCGGCTCCGATTAAGCATGTCCTATACTTGTCCGCACGCACGGACAAGTATAGGCACTTTGAATGGGGCCAATAATACGGTCGTGTGAATGGGGCTTTAAGGCCTCGTTCACATTTCCGTTTTTCACTGACGTGTTCTGTCCATATTTTCCGCAGACAGCACTCATACCAATTGATTTAAATGTGTCTGTTCACATTTCAGTATTTTTTTACTGACCATGGGTCAGTAAAAAAAAAAAATCATGGAGACATGCACTACTTTGATCAGTGATGTGGATCAAGTTCGGCTATTGAAGTCTATGGGTCCGTGAAAATCACTGACACAACACGGATGGTGTCCGTGTTGCGTCCGTTTTTCACTGAAGACTTATAGGAGATTCTTTGGAAATTAATTTTCAGCTGAGCAACGTCAGTGAAATACGGATGACACACGGACCAAGCACAGATCCTTCATGGATGAAACACATAGGCTTTTTTTTTTTTACGGACGTGACACTGACACGGAAATGTGAATGAGGCCTAAGGCTGGGGCTACAAGGTGAAAAGAGTTATGACCTTCATGATCATAGATTTGCTGTGTAGCAGTCCAGCAGAACAGGGTGGCATTTGGCAATGTGACCTGCATCTCGCTGTGACCCCATGTGATCCCAATGCTGGATATTTGCAAGTTGGACTGCTTCACCGCGATATCTAGTTGCTGCAGACTATAGACAGCATCAAGAAGGACAAGCTGTAGGGTCAAGCAATCAGAGGAAGTAGCTGGTGTTGCTAAGACCTGCGGACGATTGAATTTTCCAACACCTAGCTCCAATCTGTGGCAAGTGGGAGGGCCATAAAAGCCAGATTGAAAGCAAATTTATTTATTTAGCCAAATGAAACTTCAAAAATCGGACCAAGTCGTGTTGGATGAATGTGCAACGCCTCCAGTTCATCAACGTGCTAGTGTCTCGCCACTTGTAGCAAACTGAGATGGCGAGACCATGGTTCATCCCTCCGGCACTGTTCAATGTTGCGTGTCCAGGTGGTTGGGAGAACAACGACGAACTGGAATGACAGAGAGAGGTGCACAAAGGCGAACCTCTGCACGGACGGATTGTCTGATTAGAAGAATAGCGCGTAGTGATTAGAGATGAGCCAATTTCTTATTTAGAAATTCGTTCACGCTTCGTTTAGTGGTAAAAGCAGAATTGTGTTATGGATTCAGTTACGGACCATAGCGTAATTCTATGAGGGAATGCCTATTCCATTATTCATTCTGTCATAATAGAAGTCTATGAGCTGCATAACGAATCCGTCCGGTCTCCGTTATGCAAGTCTGTCCCCTTCAGCGATGAGTCCTGCTTTTGTCTCGGACGCATTGATAACATGTCTGTGATTTCCATAACTCTCAGTGTTGCCGTTTCAACGTTGAGGAGTGAAATAGAAGCAGACCACAGATCTGACTCATTACTGGAACGTTCTTCTGATAACACCAAAGCAAATCATATCCTCTGCTAAATAAACATTATTGCATCACCGAGTCTGAAAATGTCCAAAATATTCCAATATTACATTATTTATCCCACATGGAGAACGCAGAAGGAAAACAAAAGAAATCACTAGAGATGAGCGAGCATGCTCGGGAGCAATTTTCAAGTAGTAGCGTACGCATTTTATAATCTGTACGCTAATGCATACGCAACTTATAAATTTGTACGCTAATGCATTAGAAGATGCGTACGCTACTACTCGAAAAATGCTCCCGAGCATGCTCGCTCATCTCTAGAAATCACCAAAAAAGAAAAAAAAAAATTGTAAAAGTTGTATGGACCCTTAAAGGGGTTGTCTCACTTCAGTAAGTGGCATTTATCATGTAGAGAAAGTTAATACAAGGCACTTACTAATGTATTGTGATTCTCCATATTGTCTCCTTTGCTGGCTGTATACATTTTTCCATCACATTATACATTGTTCGCTTCTAGCAGTTACGACCACCCTGCAATCCATCAGCGGTGGTCGTGCTTGCACACTGTAGTAAAAAGCGTCGGCCTCTCTGGTGGCCGGGACCATGGGAGCGCACATAGGCTGGTGCTTTTTCCTATACTGTGCAAGCACGACCACCACTGATGGATTGCAGGGTGGTCGTAATCATGGAAACGAGCAGTGTATAATGTGATGGAAAAATGAATCCAGCCAGCAAAGGAAGCAATATGGACAATCACAATACATTAGTAAGTGCCTTGTATTAACTTTCTCTACATGATAAATGCCGCTTACTGAAGTGAGACAACTCCTTTAAATGGTGGTAAGAAAAAAGCTAGTCAGAATACGGCGACACAAACCAAATTTTTAATTAATAGAAAAATTTGCAAAAAAAGTTGCAAACATAACAAAAACTATATAACTTTAGTAGCGCCATAATCACACTGATCCGAAGAATAAAGATAATACTTTACAGCACTTTTTCTCAAACAATAATGATGAATTACGTTTTTTTCTCCCTATTTCACCGTATAATGTATATATATATATATATTTTTTTTTTGCAATACATTATATGGTACATTAAATGGCACCATTAAACAAACACAGCTTTAGGGCTTATGCACATGAACATATTTTTTTTCTGTCTAGTTTTTTATAGGTCCGTATGTGGAAACATTCACTTCAATGGGTCTGCAAAAAAAAAACTTCATTATTCCATGTGCATTCCGTTTCCGTATGCCGTTCTGCAAAAAAAAAAAAAAAAGGATGCAGGATCACTGCTTGCTGTCACTGAAAGATTCTCAAAATATAAAAATTCCTACAGCTGATGACTGCATGCCACAAATTACAGAACATGTCCTATACTTGTCTGTTCGGCGGACAAGAAAAGCCATTTCTATGATAGGGACAGAGGAAAGTGCCGGGTGCACACGGCCAGTATCCATATTTTGCAGATCTGTGGTTTGCAGGCCACAAAATACATACGGTCGTGTGCACGTAGCCTAAGTAAAACGTATCAGATTTCAATCCAGGCTAATTTAACACCCAGAGGATTGACTTGACTGGATTCAATTGCAGCAAACTCTCAGCTGTTAAAAGTCATGATATGCTTTCAAGA
The DNA here is from genome assembly GCA_900303285.1 of Rhinella marina. Lineage (NCBI taxonomy): Eukaryota > Metazoa > Chordata > Amphibia > Anura > Bufonidae > Rhinella > Rhinella marina. The sequence continues at coordinate 60,476 of ONZH01010457.1, read as the reverse complement.
ATGTTTCTACTTTCTGACAGCAAGCACATATCTTGAAACTGGCACGGGATTGAAAGGCAACGCAGAACTAGACAAACAGTAAGGCCCCATTCACACGACCGTATTCGAGTTCTGTCCAGAAGAGGACTGCATGCTTTGGGAAAGGTTTTACTGATCTCCTTAAGGCCCCATTCACACGACCGTATGTTCATATCCGTATCTTATCCGCATTTTTGCGGATAAGATGCGGAACCACACGGACGCATTCATTTTTCCATAGGAGAAAAAAAAATGCACACAGTGTGCATTCCGCATCCGTATATTACGGAAGTTCTCCCGCAAAAAAAAAGGAAACATGTCCTATACTTGGCCGCAAATTACGTCCGTAGCCCCATTAAAGTCAATGGGTCCGCAAAAATGCGGAACACTACGGAAGACTTTCCGTATGTCTTCCGTTCTGTTTTTATACGGATCACGGAATACATACGGTCGTGTGAATGGGGCCTTAGGGTCACGCACACGACCGTATGTATTTGCGATCCGCAGAAAATACGGATGACGTCCGTGTGCATTCTGTATTTTGCAGAAGGGAACGGCTGGCCCCTGATAGAACAGTCCTATCCTTGTCCGTAATGCAGACAATAAAAGGACACGTTCTTTTCTTTTATGGAACGTAAATATGGAAATGGAATGTACAAAGAGTAACTTCAGGTTTTTTTTTGCAGATCCATTGAAATTAATGGTTCCGCAAACAAACAAACAAACAAAAAACGGAACAGACACGGAAAGAAAATACTTTCGTGTGCTTAAGGCCTTAAAGGGGTTATTCCCATCTTAGACAATGGGGGCATATCGCTAGCATATGGCCCCATTGTCTGACAGGTGCAGGTCCCAGCTATATCGAGAACGGAGCGGGGAGCGCTGAGCCAGGAGGAACCCAGGTTTCCCGGGGTCCAGCCACCACCAGGCGCAGCTCCCCAATGTTCCCACAGAAATTAATGGGAGCGGCTGCCGTTCCCCTTTAATTTCTATGTCGCCAACGGAAATAGTTGAGCCAGCGCTCAGCTATTTTCAGCAGCCCCACAGAAATGAATGGAGAGTGGCTGCGCATGCGCAGTATGCCCTCCTTCACTTTTGGGCTCCGTTCTCCGTCCGCTGGGACCCACACCTATAAGACAATGGGGGCATATCGCTAAGATGGGAATAACCCTTTAAAGGGGATGTCCAGGATTAGAAAAATAAGGCTGTTTAATTTCAAAAACAGCACCGCCCCTGTCCACAGGTCGTGTGCGGTATTGCAGCTCTTCCCCTATTGACTCCAAAGGAGCTGAGCTACAATACTAAACACCACCCACGGACAGGGATGGTGATGTTTTTTGTAAGAAAGCAGCCATGTTTTCCTAATCCTGGACAACCCCTTTAACCCTATGGGCAGAGGGCCTGACAGCCAGCGGCAGAATGAAACGGATTTACTATATAAGCCAAGGAAAAAAGTAGTCATTCACTGCCGGTCAGCGCTGTGTTGTGTCTGGCCTGCCCACACATGTCCCTGCATTGTGTATGGCAGCCCGACTGTGGGCAAATGTACCGCCGAACAGCTTTGTACTAGGGATGAGTAACGTGGATGATAGGTGTAATAATAGGTCAGCATGTCCTGCCAGCCGGTCATGGGACCATTATTGTTCAGGAATGCCAGGGAAGCTAAAAGGTTTTTTTTTTTCTCTTCATGTGATGCCCGTAAACAAAGCGCAGGAGTGGATGGCGCTGCCAGCCCCATACTATTGCTGCTGCTGATGATGGGAGATTCATTCTCTCACTAGAACCATCTCGTGGGGACAACGCACAGTTTGTGTTTGGCCCAGGAACCCTGGCAGGTCTGTCGGGCACACGTGATGCACAATTACTCGCTATCAGATCTGTTACACGGAGAGGGCCTGGCGTGCCCCACATTCCAGGATACGGTGGCACAGTGCTGGCCTTCTAAAAACCACTGCCAACTAAGCAGGAAAGAAGGGTATAACTTGTCCTTGGCGCAGTCAGACCCGCACATCATTTATCTTCAGGTATGCAGAGAATAACAATTATTTCGGCCTTGGTTTCCATACAGATCACGTCGCTTCTCCTTCTCCTCCGGCAACACAACATCAGCTCCTCACACAGATACACTGTTACCTGTAATAGACTATGGGAAAGCTGGGTAACCTATGGCATAGCTATAACGGGCGCAGAGGTAACAGTGGCATCAAGGCCCTGCTGCCTGAGAGAACCAAAAGGTCCTTTTTCCACTTAAAGGGCATCTGTCAGCAGATTTGTACCTATGACACTGGCTGACCTGTTACATGTGCACTTGGCAGCTGAAGACATCTGTGTTGGCCCCATATGTACCCGCATTGCTGAGAAAAATGATGTTTTAATATAAGAAAATGAGCCTCTAGGAGCAACGGGGGCGTTACCATTACACCTAGAGGCTCTGCTCTCTCTGCAGCTGCTGCGTCCTCTCCACTTTGATTGACAGGACCAGGTGTGATCACGTTTACACTGTCAAAGTGCAGAAGGCGTGGCAGTTGCAGAGAGAGCAGAGCCTCTAGGTGTAATGGTAACGCCCCCGTTGCTCCTAGAGGCTCATTTGCATATAATAAAACATCATTTTTTTCAGCAATGTGGACACATATGAACATGGGACCAACCCAGACGCCTTCAGCTGCCAAGTGCACATGTAACAGGTCAGCCAGTGTCATAGGTACAAAACTGCTGACAGATGCCCTTTTAAGACACCATTATTATAAATGGCACTTTATAAGTAGGGGCCCCTGTTACTGATTTTGCACTGGGGCCCATGAGATGTGCTAGAGAACCCCACAAGTGTTCAGCTTCCTGTATGCAAGGAGAACTCGCTGGAGCACAGGAGTGTGCGAGACCCACCAGACACCATGTAGTATTATTAACCCCTTCACCTCACAAGACCACCAGGGATGGTGACAATAACACCTTACTACCCTGGACTACCAAGGATGCTAACATTATCTCCTTTTCACTTCCCTAGACCACCAGCGGTTATATCAATAGTCTCTAAAAAGCACTAGACCACCAAACCACTTTCACTACCTAAGACCACTAGTGATTTCATTACCTGAGATTTCAGAGATGTTAGATATTAAAAGGTATTCATTTAAAGTCAATTTTTTCACCATCTTGTCTGAGTTCTTGGGTCAAAAAGGTAGCAAATTTAGCTGTCTATTCATCTTGATAAGAAACAGACCTTCTGAAGCTGCAGCTTAAAGGGGTACTTCCATCTCTCAAGTGGTGGCATATCACTAGGACAGGGATCAGCAGCCTCTGGCGCTCCAGCTGTTCTGAAACTACAACTCCCAGATTCCTTCTTTCACTTCTATGGTAGTTACAAGTACAGCCGAGGAAGTGTGCATGCTGGGAGTTGTAGTTTCACAGAAGCTGGAGTGCCGAAGGTTGCTGATCCCTGTAGTAGGATGAGAGATCACTGTTAAATCAGCAGGGAGGGGATCTGACCTCTTGGTCCCTCATTTGAATGGATCTCCTTCAACCAACAACGACCACCAATATTAAAATCCCAGAGAATCCCTTTAACTTCGGACATGTTGAAATCTAGAAACTAAGCTTAGACTCTGCGGGCTGTACCCAGGGACAGTAATATACCAGGACACGTCGCTGCTGAGTGTGAACTTTCATTCTTATACAATTAGGGAACGAAAAGAAGAAGTACAGACACATTTTAATGGTCAATTTAAAGCAGAACTCCAGCCCCTACCCCCCTTAAAGAGGACCTTTCACCGCCCCTGACATGCCTATTTTAATAGCTTCATGCATTCCCCATGTAATAACAATTCTGGAACATCTATTCTTATGTCTGTATGTTGTGCCATTCCTTTATTATTTGCACTAGAAGTTATATGTGAATTGCTATGTCCTTCAGTAAAGGAACAGAGGGGAGGTGACCAGTTGGGGGTGTGTCCCTGCACAGTCTGAACATGACAGCACTGATTGGATAGAGTCAGTCTGTGCAGGGACACTCCCCCAACTGGTCACCTCCCCTCTGTTCCCTTCCTGAAGGCAAATAGCAATTCATTCATAACTTCTAGTGCAAATAATAAAGGAATGGCACAACATAGAGACATAAGAATAGATGTTCCAGAATTGTTATTACATGGGGAATACATGAAGCTATAAAAACAGGCGTGTCAGGAGCGGTGACAGGTCCTCTTTAAGAAAGCTCATGTTTTACTATAGGAGGGACAGCGGTCTAAAAAAATTGTAGTTTATAATTATTTGGCGAAAGCTCCTTGGCTAGCATCCTAGCTTGACACAATTGGAACAAGCTGAACTGCAGTGTAAAGCATGAGGGACAGGGCAAATCAGCAGCCTGGGCCTGTAATGAGACTGAAGGGGCTCTTTTACTATTTAAACCAGCACAGAGCCATAAATATGGTCGTGGTGGAACCTAGTATTGTAGCTCAGTCCTATTCACTTAAAGGGGTTGTCTCACTTCAGTAATTGGCATTTATTATGTAGAGAAAGTTAATACAAAGCACTTCCTAATGTATTGTTATTATCCATATTGCCTCCTTTGCTGGTTGGATTCATTTTTCCATCACATTATACACTGCTCATTTCCATGGTTATGACCACCCTGCAATAAATCAGTGGTGGTTGCTAAGTGGTTGCCAAGAACTCACAATCATTGCAGACTGGGCCTGGAAAAGAGTCCCGGCCACCTGAGAAGAGTCCTGGTTATTCATGAATTCCTGCTCTTCCTGCTGATGACTGACAGTCTTCTACTCAGTTTTCTCCCTTTCTCTCTAGGAGAGAACAGCCAATCATCAGCAGATGGGCGGGGGGAGAGCAGGAGATTAGGAATAACCATGACTCTTCTCAGGTAGATTTGACTCTTTTCAAGGCCTGAGCTGCAGTGATTATGATGCTGGTTCTCAGCAACCACTTACTTTTAGCTCATGAGTGACACACCGCTGAAATCAGCATTTCTGTCATTATTTTATACTGCCCTCAGTGAGGTCAGCATAAAGTTGATGACAGGTTCCCTTTTAAGGCTTTATTCACACGTCCCTATGTGTTTTGCGGTCCGCAAATTGCGGATCTGCAAATAAAACGGATGACGTTCCATATGGCATCCGTGTTTCCGTTTTTTTTGCGGATACATTGTAGCAATGCCTATCCTTGTCAGCAAAACGGACAAGAATAGGACATGTTCTATCTTTTTTGCGTAACGGAAATACGGAAACGGAATGCACGCGGAATACCTTCCTTTGTTTTTTTTTTTAAATGAATGGTTCCGCATACGGTTCGTAAAAAAAAAAAAAAAAAAAAAAAAAAACGGAACAGACACGGAAACCAAATACGGTCGTGTGAATGAAGCCTTATCCAGTCTCATGGTCTAATCTGCCACAGGAAACCGATGGAAGGAATCTGGTTGGTAAATGCTCCTCTAATTCCATCTGCTACAATGTATCAATTCATAAAGATAAAAGCTATAAAACATAAGTGAATATTGACTTTTCTACATGCTAAAGATGACCTGTCGACTGCTAGACCATAAAGTCAAACTATCTCGTAACAACTGACAACGGAAGAACAGTAGCGAGCAGTTACACAGATAACAGGCCCGTAATATAACACAGAGGAATCTTTACAAATCATAATTTACAAAAAAAAGTTCCACTTGTTCTTGAGGTTGTATAGGATTAAAAAAAAATCAACAAGGCTATTTTCCATAAACAGCACCTCGCCTGCCTATGGGTTGTGTCTGGTACAGCAGAGCAGCTCGGCTCCACTGAAATGAATGGGACTGAGCTACAATAACGCACAAGACAACAGGCGCCGTGCTGTTTTAGCAAGAAAGCAGCCATGTTTATCTAATCCTGTACAACTCCTTTAAAGGGGTTTTCCAAGTTATATATATTGATGACCTATCATCAATATCAGATCAGCGGGGGTCCGACACCCGGCACCCCCGCCGATCAGCTGTTTGAAGAGGAGGCGCGCGCCGTATCAGCGCTGCCTCCTCTTCATTGTTTACATGCTGGCCGTAACGGGGGTAGTGGTGAGTAGGTGTAATTACACCTCACCGCCCCATTCATTTCTATGGGAAGAATCGCTCCCATACAAGTCTATGGAAGCGATTCTTCCCATTGAAATGAATGGGGCAATTAGGTGCCCCATTAGATGCGGAGCGGTGCAGAACAGAAGCACGGATTGGAAGCATTACGGAGTGAACATGTTCTATTTTTTTGCAGTGCGGATAGTCGGATGCAGATTGCAGACCCGCGCTCCGCAGGCGGAAGTCCCATGGTCGGTGCCCGCGCACTGCGGACAGCAATTTGCGGTCCACAGCACGGGCACTGCTGTAACACGTTCGTGTGCATGAGGCCATATTCTGAGATTTCCCACCTCCAAATTCACCCTTTGCATAGGAAAAGGCGACAAAATCTGCAGCAGAAATTCCACTAGGAAAAATCTGCCCCTGTTCATCTGTATCCTAAGGCTAGGGCTACATTCAACACAAGTCACACGACACATAGGGTACAACTACACTGCAACCAATGTTGTGCAACAATTTTTATAATGATAGCCTATGGCATGGATCAGCAACCTCCGACACTCCAGCTGTTGTGAAACTACAATTCCCAGCATGCTACATTCATTTCTATGGGAGTTTTGAGAAGAGCAGAACAAGTATTCATGCTGGGAGTTGTAGTTTCACAACAGCAGGAGCGCCGGAGGTTGCCTACCCCAGGTCTATGGTGTCGCATTGGGACTGTTGCAGTAGCAGCATGTTGCAATGCGACACCGTAGAGTATCATTATAAAAATTGTTGCGAGACTTTTGTGCAACATATGTTGCCGTGGAGCCCTAGCCTAAAGGTGATCACTGCGTCTAGACAAATGAAGGGCTAAATAAGACAAACAAGTGTATTATTTCAAAAGAGCAGGGAAGATGGGCAGGTGCCAGAAACGGCTGGCGTCTCTTCTCTCCAGAGAACAATGGGTTTAGACAGGTAAAAAAATACATCTTGTCAGATACATACTATGCCAGTGATGGTGAACCTTTTAGAGTCCGAGTCCCCAACTTGCAACCCAAAACCCAATTATTTATCACAGAGTGCCAACACGGCAATGTCCAGTACAGTATATCCTCCATGTACTTTATCACTTACCTATAATATCCTGCCTACATTCAGTGCGCTGCCTGTGCTGTTCATAGTGCGCCCTGCGCTGGTGAATGACAGGAAAAGTCTAAAGCATATTGGTACACCATGGACTTTTTCCGGGGTGTGGGTGCCCACAGAGAGGGCTCTGAGTCCCGTGCCATAGGTTCGCCACCACTGTAACTATGCCCCATCCTCGATAAGAACCTGCCAATTCCTAATAGTCATTAGATTGCCGACTGCTGGCCGCTAAGGATATGGACCCGAGTACGGACTTACAGAGGAGTAGAGTGAAGACTTGATTAAAGAGGTTGTCCCATGACTAATGTAAAAAATGAGAATCAGACATCATATAGTACAGGACAATGTCTTTCTAACAAAGCTAGAACCAGCCCATCCTCACATGGATCCAGAGATCTCCACATTCATTGCTCTGCAAGATTTATATCAAGCTGACAGATCAAGGGGAGTGTCTTTTCTGCTGCAGCTCAGGAGGCGTGTCCATGCTCTCCCCGTCACGGCTCAGGAGGCGTGTCCATGCTCTCCCCGTCACGGCTCAGGAGGCGTGTCCATGCTCTCCCCGTCACGGCTCAGGAGGCGTGTCCATGCTCTCCCCGTCACGGCTCAGGAGGCGTGTCCATGCTCTCCCCGTCACGGCTCAGGAGGCGTGTCCATGCTCTCCCCGTCACGGCTCAGGAGGCGTGTCCATGCTCTCCCCGTCACGGCTCAGGAGGCGTGTCCATGCTCTCCCCGTCACGGCTCAGGAGGCGTGTCCATGCTCTCCCCGTCATGGCTCAGGAGGCGTGTCCATGCTCTCCCCGTCACGGCTCAGGAGGCGTGTCCATGCTCTCCCCGTCACGGCTCAGGAGGCGTGTCCATGCTCTCCCCATCACGGCTCAGGTGGCGTGTCCATGCTCTCCCCATCACGGCTCAGGAGGCGTGTCCATGCTCCCCATCACGCTCAGGGCTTCCATGCTCCCCATCACGGCTCAGGAGGCGTGTCCATGCTCTCCCCATCACGGCTCAGGAGGCGTGTCCATGCTCTCCCCATCACGGCTCAGGAGGCGTGTCCATGCTCTCCCCATCACGGCTCAGGAGGCGTGTCCATGCTCTCCCCATCACGGCTCAGGTGGCGTGTCCATGCTCTCCCCATCATGGCTCAGGAGGCGTGTCCATGCTCTCCCCATCATGGCTCAGGAGGCGTGTCCATGCTCTCCTTATCACAGCTCAGGAGGCGTGTCCATGCTCTCCTTATCACAGCTCAGGAGGCGTGTCCATGTTCTCCTTATCACAGCTCAGGAGGCGTGTCCATGCTCTCCCTATCACAGCTCAGGAGGCGTGTCTCAGCTCTCCCCATCACGGCTCAGGAGGCAGTTGAAGGATGATACTGAGCATGTGTGGCCATCTCAGTGAGCAGGAAGAAGAAATAATAAAAAAAACTAACAGCAGGTGGCGCTGTACAGTAAGATTTTATTGAATAACTCACTGGCTAAGCTACATTTTTAATTACATGCAATTACAAAAGTATTCAGATCCAGGTGCTGGTTTGAGAACTGTAGAATATTTTTCATGGGACAACCCCTTTAATCCATGCTACTCTGTATACTAAGTCACATGATCTCATACATGATTGTGGTTTGGGGAGACATCTGCAGAGTAACAGATGTTGCAGAGGAAAACGTGAAGATACAAAGAGAATCTTACTCATATGGAACCCTGCACGGATTGGCCTTTACAGCTTTTCTACAAATATTAGGATTACCGGCATGAAATGAGAAGCGACAGAATAATTAATGTCTGTTTATCTGCTGAGAAATTAGTTTATTACAATCATGATGTCCAGGAAAAGATGCAACGGACTCAGGGAGGTGAAATTAGGCGCAGCGTGTTGGAACTCGGAAAGTTTACATTGTTCTGCTGTTTTGGGGGCGAATTGTGTCCAGGAGGTACAAAGAGGGTTAATGTAGCAGCAAAAGGCATACTAAACTATGTCAAGGCATGGTCGAGCTGTAGCGGTCTCCATCCCCACTCTATGAGACTAATAATACTGCATAGGAGTCGATATTAAATGGTTTTGTCACTTCAGTAAATGGCATTTATCATGTAGAGAAAGTTAATACAAGGCACTTACTAATGTATTGTGATTGTCCATATTGCTTCCTTTTCTGGCTGGATTCATTTTTCCATCACATTATACACTGCTTGTTTCCATGGTTATAACCACCCTGCAATCCATCAGTGGTGGTCGTGCTTGCACAATATAGGAAAATGTGCACTCCCACGGTCCCGGCCACCAGAAAGGCTGACACTTTTTCCTATGATCTACAAGCACGACCACCACTGCTGGATTGCAGGGTGGTTATAACCATGGAAACAAGCAGTGTGTAATGTGATGGAAAAATGAATCCAGCCAGCAAAGGAGACAATATGACACTATAGACACTTACTAATGTATTGTTATTATCCATATTGCCTCCTTTGCTGTCTGGATTCATTTTTCCATCACATTATACACTGCTCGTTTCCATGATTACGACCACCTGCAATAAATCAGTGGTGGTCGTGCTTGCACAATATAGGAAAAAGCATCAGCCTTTGTGGTGGCCGGGACCATGGGAGCGCACATAGGTTAGTGCCTTTTTATATATTGTGCAAGCACGACCACCACTGATTTATTGCAGGGTGGCCGTAACCATGAAAACAAGCAGTGTGTAATGTGATGGAAAAATGAATCCAGACAGCAAAGGAAGCAATATGGACAATCACAATACATTAGTAAGTGCTTTGTATTAACTTCCTCTACATGATAAATGCAATTTACTGAAGTGAGACAACCCCTTTAACTTTCATTAGGCCCCTTTCACACGAGCGGGAGACTCGCATGTCTCCCGCAACGCATCTACAGGGCTGGACTCGGCACGGACAGGGATCGCATATAATGCTATGCGATCCCTGTCAGTGCCGAGTCCAGCCCTGTAGATCCTTTGCGGGAGACATGCGAGTCTCCCGCTCGTGTGAAAGGGGCCTTAGGGATGGAACTTTTTTGCTTTCTAAATGCAAAGTTTTCATTAAATATTTCTTATTTTCCTTCTGCACAGTGTGCGAAATCCTTCACCTAGCTGCTACTGCAGCTGAATCTGGCACAAATCCATCACAGTTCTCCTCTTATTTGTGGCAGTGTTCTTTGCGCCCATTCACCATGTTTTTGGCACTGCTTTTCGTGTGTTTTTCCACAATGCAATCCATGCCAAAAACCATTTATTAAAAAAATTTAAAAAAAGAGTGGAAAAAAAAGAAGTAGCTTGCTTTATTTTGATGTAGAATCTGCGCTGATTGTCCAATTGAAATGAATGGAAAGCTAAAAAATAAATAAAAATACAGTGAAAATCAGCATGGATTCCACTGTTATTTTTTCAACATGTTTTCTAAATCCGTCATGTGAACATACCCTTAGGTCTGTTTCACACGAGCGAGTCCACTGCTGGAATCACACGGTGTGCGAGTGTGATCCTCCGTTCTGGACTTGCAGGAGCTCACGGCATTATCACGATTTATAATGCTGCGTGTCTCTGCTTGACCTTACTGCTGCAGGATCATACTGACAGATTTATGTCACTATGATTCTGATAATGCCGTGAGCTCCTGCAAGTCCAGAACGGAGGATCACGTTTACACACAGAATGTGATTCCCGCAATGGTTTCGCTTGTATGAAACAGCCCTTACAAATAGGGGCAGGAATGGGGAGGAGGGTGTATAAGACAGATCAGAGAGTGGAGAGGGGAAAAGCCTCATTCACACGTCAGTGTTTCACGGACATGTCCTGTACGCGTTCTCCACGGACAGCACACATCCCTATTCATTTGAATGTGTGTGTTCAGACAACAGTGTTTCATCACGGTCCGTGGTTCCGTTTTTTTTTAGCACCGATGCATGTCCTATCTTGAGCCGTGTTCCCGGATCCCTCACGCCAATTATAAAATATGGGTCCGTGAAAACCACGGATGCAACACAGATGCCATCCATGTTACATCTGTGTTTCACGGATCATTAAGAAGAGATGCTTTGAAAATTTGAAAAAAGCTGTTCAGTGTCAGTGAAACACGGATGCAACACGGACAGAAAAAAACGGACACATTCACCCAACACGGACAGCTTCACGGATGCTTCACTGACCACCTGCTCACAGATTTGAGCACGGACACGGACGTGTGAATGAGGCCAAAATGGTCCAAAAAGAGCACCTCACACAGGTTGTAGATAGGGAGGAAAGCACACATAAGGTAGTTGGGGGAAGAGAGTTAGCAGCATCCTGGACACACAGATCCAACCTGTGTTGCTGGGACAGACATGTCCACATAACACAAGTCTGAAAATCACAGGATCTATACTGGGAGGTCAGAATATGAATGAAGGAATGGAGACTGCATACTGGAATGTTTCTTTAATTACATGTAACCACTTATATGAAAATAATTAATTTTTGCCATGTCAAAGGAGTCCCATAACCATTAAATCCTGTAATGTCAGTAACAATACCCCTACCTACCGTGAACATTTGTAATACTGGTGTCTTGTTCAGACAGATGGGCCTTTTGGCCCCCTCAAACACCGGGGCCTCTGATGCCCCCTATAGCTACACCCCTGACTTGCCCAAAAATTTGGTAATAAATAACTGTATATATATATATGTCTATAGTAAAGTCTCTGCCCATTTTCTTTGCATGAAATGCCAGGAACGTCATCATCCTGGTCAATGAATACAAGAACAAGCTCATAATAAAACCCACACAGCTTCATAGCAATGAATGGTACTACTAGCCTCATCACAAAAGCCAATTTATGACCATGGCAATTACAAGAAGTAGTGGGAAGAGCATCGTACAATGGACCTCAGGCCTACGTGAATGTCATCAGAACACCTCCTTATTACAATGACGACGTCCTGCCGGAGACACAAAGGGCGCAGGAGATGTGTCACTGCAGCACCAAAATACCAGGTCTACGCTGAAATATTTCTTCCATCTGTGACTCTTCATATTTCATCAAAAAACAGATCCCAGAAATTCATGAAGGTCAAAAGCCATCAGTACAGCTCATGAGGTGTTCGCAAAAGATACTCAACTGACCCCCCAGAATGGGGATTGTCCTTTCTTGAATTCTTATACCTCTTGCCATTGGTTTATGAGTAAAAATTGCCAACCTTCCCTTTAAAGGGAACCTGTCACCTCCTGTAGGGAAAAAAAACTGTTAGCAGTACCTTAATCTGGTGGCCAGGGTGCCGCTAAAGAAGGTCTTGATAAGGAGAAGAGATTCCTGTAAATAGAAGAAATTGATGTTTTAATCCTGTTCAGAACGCTGACTTGACTCGGCTTGAAGTCAAGGGGGCAGCGGCTAGCCAAGAAAACCACTCCCCCTGGTCAACTTGAATGACAGTTGCCGTTGGGCCGGGGATCGCGCAATTCTCGCGCATGCGCGGTGCGCAATTTCTCCCTGCGCGATCCCGGCCCCGGCTCTTCACTTCTGCGGCGCTTTTGTCCCTACAGCGCATGCGCTGCAGAAGCAAGCGAGCGCGCTTGCCAGAGCGCGCCCGCCCGCCGTCCCCGCGCGCTCGCCCGCTTCTGCGGCGCATGCGCTGTAGGGACAAAAGCGCCGCAGAAGTGAAGAGCCGGGGCCGGGATCGCGCAGGGAGAAATTGCGCACCGCGCATGCGTGAGAATTGCGCGATCCCCGGCCCAACGGCAACTGTCATTCAAGTTGACCAGGGGGAGTGGTTTTCTTGGCTAGCCGCTGCCCCCTTGACTTCAAGCCGAGTCAAGTCAGCGTTCTGAACAGGATTAAAACATCAATTTCTTCTATTTACAGGAATCTCTTCTCCTTATCAAGACCTTCTTTAGCGGCACCCTGGCCACCAGATTAAGGTACTGCTAACAGTTTTTTTTCCCTACAGGAGGTGACAGGTTCCCTTTAAAGGGGTTCTCCGGTCCTTTTATATTGATGGTCTATTCTCAGGATAGGCAATCAATGGCTGATTGGTGGGCGTATGACACCCCGCAACCTGCTAAGTAGGTATTGTGCAGTAAATTTGGCAGTGAACCTACAGCCTCATCTATTGTGTGTAGTGGAAGGTAACTGGTTACTGCAGTACTCATGGCAGAACCGCTGATCAGCGAGGGTACAGGGTGTCAGACCTCCGCCAATCATATATTGATGGCCTATCCCAAGGATAGACAAGATTGGTGTTATTTCTCAATGAATCCAAAGATTGCCGACAAATTATTGCGCCCACAAGGCAACAGTCGCAAAAAATTTAGCTGTGTGGGTCGGTATGATCAGGTGTTTGAGTATGACCACATGGCAGTACAAGCCACAGCAGGCTCCAATTAAAGGGGTCGTCCCACGAAAAATATTCTACAGTTTTCAAACCAGCTCCCGGATCTGAATACTTTTCTAATTGCATATAATTAAAAATCTTGCATAGGCACTGAGCAATTCACTGAAATCTATCTGTATAGCGCCACCTGCTGTTCTTTTTCTTATTTCTCTGGCTTACTGAGATGGCCGCACATGCTCAGTTTCATCCTTCAACTGCTACCAGTTGCAGCAGAAAGGACACACCCTCAGAAAGGACAAGCCCCCTGAGCTGCCAGCTTCAAATAAATCTAGAAGAACAATTGTAGCAATGATTTTTTTTTTTTTTTTAATAAAAAGACTGGCATCTCCTCGATTACGTATGCTGTTCATTTTTTACACCATTCACAGTATAACCCCTTTAACTAATTAGGACCAGACTTTTAAGGCACGATGAGAGCATGCCCTTAGTCGGTCTGCATTGTTCAAATCTGTGCCATACTCATAAGGCTGGGGACACATGGCAATCTTGACCGCAACAGAGGATTGCTGTGTGGCAGTGCAGCCATAGAAGTGAATGAGGTCGCAGAGCAATGCACAAGTTGCCTCAACCCCAAACTTGCAAAAATAAAAATAAAAAATCAAGCAAGTTTGGATTTTTGTTTTGCAATTCTGGGGTGGCGGTAGCTTGCAGGTTGCGCTGTGACCCCACTAATTTCCTCTGTCCCGCTACGATCCTCAAACAGGTGTCAATGCCAAGATCGCTGTGTAGCCCCAGGCTAAGGCCTCTTTCACACATCCGAGGTGACATCAGTGACAAGATAGTCGGTGGTTCATCCGTGATGTCTATGAAGGATCCGTGTTTGGTCTGTGTGTCCGGTTTCTGCCTACGTGTGTCATCTGTATTCTGCTAGGATGGAAATTCCTGTTGTTTCCAGAACATCATCTATCAATGGTCCACTGACAGAACAGAGGTGCGTCCGTGTCAGTGGTTTTTCACTGACCAACAGACTTCAATTGGCGAGTCTGGCCATTAATAAGGCAGACTGTCTAAACAGTGTGGTCCAAATTAGTAAATGTGGTTCATATGGCCACACAGTTCATGACCGGATGGCGCTCTGTGGTCCTACCCCTTTTTTTTTTGTTCCACTTGTATTTTATTTCGTGAGAGGCGTGACCAAGGACAACATTTTCAGAAATCTACACTGCACAAAGATTGCATCATAATGTACGCAGCAGCGCAGTGCACGAGGTAATGAGCTGATTCACAGACATAGCTAAATGGTGACAAATAAAATTTAATAACCGTTAATTAGGTGCATTTGCATAAAAAAACGACTAAGGTGAGGCTCTATGGGTGGCGCCCCATGTGGAGGCCGCGCCACAGGCAAGATATGTCCACGAGGCAGCCAAAAGCTCGAGCGTTGTGTGATCTACAAGTGAATTATGGTCTGTGGTAGCTGATTGTTAATGGCAGCCGTTTGACCACCAACAATCAGCACTAATGAACACTGAGGTAATTTGTAGACTGCATGGACTTCAGGTTTCTGGACACAAGATGGCTGCCTCTGAGCCTAAACCACACTAATGCTGCAGCCATCCCACAGGAGACTGCAGCTCTAGGGGGTTTTACACTGTGGTGGACATTTATCAAACTGGTATAAAGTAGAACTGGCTCAGTTGCCCAAGGCGACCAATCAGAAAAATGAAAGGTGAAATCTGATTGGCTGCTATGGGCAACTAAGCCATTTTTCCTTTATACTACTTTGAATAAATCTACCCTGCCAGTTGATTGGTTTCCCATATTAACCAATCAAAATGCAGCTTTCTTTTTCAAGCACAGAATACATATTGAAAGCTGGGCTGTGATTGGTTGCTATGGACAACAAACACAGCTTTTCTTTTAGACAGTCTTTTTTTGTTGTTGTTGCCCATAGCATCCAATCACAGTGCAGCTTTCATTTCATATTCTGCCCTTGAATAATCAAAGCTGTGCTGTGATTGGCTGCTATGGGCAACATAAACAGCTTCTTAAATCTGCCAAAATGGCTCCTGGGATTCATCCATGTCTATAAATGCTAAAGTATCCAGTGCCTATATCACAATAATGTAAATGGCTCTTCTACAAAGACCATAAACTGATAAAAAATTGAAAAACAATCCAACATCAAAAGGTTTCCTGTCCAACCTGCTGCTCTGTTTATTCACTAGGCCTCATTGCAGCTTTATGGCCTTAAAGGGATTGTCTCATGAAGCCAAACCTTTTTACATGTTCCACTAGGGCAGGGATCAGCAACCTCCGGCACTTCAGCTGTGGTGAAACTACAGCTCCCAACATGCTCCATTTGCTTCTATGAGAGTCCTGAGAACAACCAAGCAAATGTGCATCCTGGGAGTTGTAGTTTTACCACAGCTGGAGTGTCGGAGGTTGCTGACCCCTGCACTAGGGTATATGGAAATCATACTTAATGCATACCCCCCTTTTTTTGAATCTCCAACTACACCATGGTCCCTGACGTCTTCTAAGGGCTCATGCACATGACCGTTGTTGGCCGGTGCCCGTATATTGTGGACCTGCTGTTTTCGTGCCGCAATGCGCAATACCCGTTTGTGCACCACATCACAGATGCGGACCAATTCAAGTCAATCCAGAAGACGTGGTGAGTTCTTCCGAGGTTTTCTGTCTGTCTCTTCGAACCGCAAAAATAATAGAACGTTCTATTTTTTTTTTTTTGTAAAAAAAAAACTGTGTTTCATATGTATTTCCCACAGATCTTCAGGTAACATTTGGAGTTGCAAAAACCGCACGTGCAAAAAACACCGCTAAAACGGCAGAAGTGCAGAAAGACCAGCTGTCTAGACCTCCATCAGATTTATCACAGGGGCTCAGGCTGGAGGATACCCTTTTACACAACCGTATTTTTGCTCCGCATCCGACCTGCAATATTTGCGGATCGGATGCGGACCCATTCATTTCAATGGGGTTGCAAACAGCCACAGCACACTGTTTGCTGTCCGCATCTGTTTGTCCATTCCGCAGCTCCACAAAAAAAAAAAAAAAATAAAAATAGAACATGTCCTATTCTTGTCCGTTTTGCGGACAAGAATAGGCATTGTTACAATGGGTCCACAAAAAAAAAAAAAAAAAAGATGCAATACAGATATCATCCGCATTTTTTGCTAAATCCAAAAAATACATACGGTCGTGTGAATGCACCCTAAATCTGGTGCAGGAATAGACAATTTTTGGATGGCTTAGGGCTCATGCACATGAACATATTTTCTTTCCGTGCCCGTTCCGTTTTTTTTTGCAGACTGTATGCGGAATCATTCATTTTAATGGGTCCGCAAAAACACGGAAGATACTCCATGTGCATTCCATTTCCGTATGTCCGTAATTCCGTTCCGCAAAAAAATAGAACATGTCCTTTTATTGTCCACATTACGGACAAGGATAGGACTGTTCTATTACGAGCCAGCTGTTCCGTTCCGCAAAATATGGAACGCAAAATACATACGGTCGTGTGCATGAGCCCTTATTTTGAAAAATTGTGGCACAATTTTGACAAAAATATTCCCTCAAAGACCACACCTTTCTAAGCCCCTCCCCCTTTCTATTGAGCCACACCCCTTGGCAGTGGATATTTCTAAAACTAGATGCGCCAAATTTTGGCACAATCTATGACAATGTCTAGGTTCGCTTACGTTAATAAATGTGCGACACTGTATTGGGTATTTCCCTAAGTGTTGGTCTAGACGCACATGAAAAAAATCATGTCAATCAGTCCCTAATTATGCAAAATTTACAACTGCTCAACAGCGGGGTCTTTTTAAAGGGGTTTTCTATTTTCGGCAATTCCTACTTGTTAGAAGGGTCCTTAGACCATAAGGTGATCACACAGTGCACCTCTGCTTGAATCTCCATCAGTCGGCTGCATTCTGTGGGGAGACTTGGCTGTAAGAGGTCAATTTCTCTACAGCGCCACCACAGGGGAAGTTGAGCATTACACAGTGTCTATTCAAATCAATGTCTCTTCTGTGTCATGCAGGACAAGACAGGTCCTCCGGAAAATACAAAAACAAAGATGCGCTTTAGGTCGCTCTCCATTCTGGCCAAGAGGATGAAAGGAGAACCCTGTTCTATTAACCCTAACAGGGTTTATGAAAATACATGGGTTTTTAAACTGGACAGTCCCTTTAAATCTCAAGACAAAAAAAAAAAAAAAACAAACACTCCAAAGACTTCTAAACAATGTGAAGTAGAGTTATCCTCTGGTTACAGCCGCGCTGGAGGGAGGAAGATAATCTTGCAGATAGGATCAGACATGTGGCGTCTATTTTAATACACGCGTCGTAGTAAGTGGCCGAGCGACAAGCGCTGAAGAACGGAGGCGACTTAATACCTTCTCCACAGGGTGGAAGAAACCTGAACTATTATCCGATTATGAAATATATTTGTCACCCTCGATCATCATTACAGTTCCTAGAGTCACGTCACAAGGACGGAAACTCGTGCCACACGAAATCCCTGGCGACCATAATCCCGGCCTCATTAACACTCCAGTAAATCCTCCCATCTCCTCTAGTAAAACAGAACATAGGCAAGCAACACACAGAAACACAAGGAGCTGCCGGTTCTCAGTTATATTTCACCATCAGAAAAGCTGGGTGACACACAACATGGCCACCATTCCACTCTGAAGCCTCATGCACATGACCGTATGTATTTTGCGGCCCACCAATTGTCGATCCACAAAATACGTACACCAACTGTGTCGCATCTGCATTTTTTTGGACCTGTTAACTTCAATGGGTCCATGGTCCGCATTTTGCTGCCAAGTATAGGTCAGGTTGCCGCTCGGCCAGTATCTCACCGGCAAGGCCAGTACTTTAGTGGCCCTGCCAGTGCCGGTAATTTTTTAGCTACTAATGAGCGCTTCCATTGTGGAGCACTCATTAGTGCAGCCTTTACCTCCCCCCCACTCCCCCGTGTTAATAAAAAAAAATCACTTACCTCCTCCATTTGCTGGCACTTCTGACTAGAGGAAAGGACCTGCGAGACATCATCACACTGGAGCGTAGGTCCTGTCCTGAGCTTCCAGTCAGCAGGGGGCGTTCACAGCGGAGCGAGTGAATGGAGGAGGTGAGTGTTTTGTTTTTTTGTAGAAACCGAGACGGGGGCACTAATGGGGGCATTATTCTTACTGGGAAACACTGATGGGGCATTATTCTAACTGGAGGGCACTAATAGGGGGCATTATTCCAACTGGGGGCACTAATGGGGGGCATTATTCCAACTGGGGGGCACTAATGGGGGGCATTATTCTAACTGGGGGCACTAATGGGGGCATTATTCTAACTGGGGGCACTAATGGGGGCATTATTCTAACTGGGGGGCATTATTCTAACTGGGGGGCACTAATGGGGGGCATTATTCTAACTGGGGGGCACTAATGGGGGGCATTATTCTAACTGGGGGGCACTAATGGGGGGCATTATTCTAACTGGGGGGGCACTAATGGGGGCATTATTCTAACTGGGGGCATTATTCTATCTGGGGCACTAATGGGGGCATTATACTAACTGGGGGCACTAATGGGGGCATTATACTAACTGGGGGCATTATACTAACTGGAGGCACTAATGGGGGCATTATTAATTCTGGGCGGCACTAATGGGGGGCATTATTCTAACTGGGGGGTATTATTCTATCTGGGGCACTAATGGGGGCATTATACTAACTGGGGGCACTAATGGGGGCATTATACTAACTGGAGGCACTAATGGGGGCATTATACTAACTGGAGGCACTAATGGGGGCATTATACTAACTGGAGGCATTATACTAACTGGGGGCACTAATGGGGGCATTATACTAACTGGGGGCACTAATGAGGGCATTATACTAACTGGAGGCACTAATGGGGGCATTATACTAACTGGAGGCACTAATGGGGGCATTATACTAACTGGGGGCACTAATGGGAGCATTATTAATACTGGGCGGCATTAATGGGGGCATTAATATTATTGGGAGACACAGTATGATAGTATGATATGAGTGTTAAGCCACACCCCCTTTGGGGGTGTCTATATCCGTTTGATGATGCTGCAGCAACCTGCGGGTCAATTGGTGACGTGACACAAGGGGTACAGGTCACCACCGCAGCAGTGTCAAACCAGATATTGACAGCGGGGGGGCTGAGCGCTGCAGCAGCAGTGAGGAACAAAAGAGTGGGCAACCAGCGGCACAGAACTTCCCTCCGCAGGTCTGGCTCCAAAGGAGGTTTGCCAAAAGAACCCCAGAGGTGAACAAACCCTTTAAATGAGTTGCCCCACCATAACACATTATCACCTATCCACAGGTAGGGGTCCGTCTGCTGGGACCACTATGAAACATGAAGGTGGGTCCCCAAGTCCTCAAAAGGAATGAAGGGATGGTCGAACATGCGCGGTGCCTTCTCCATTCATTTTTCCAGCAGTCCTATAGAATTGAATGAACGCCCCATTCACTACCAGTTCTCGTGATCATTAGGGGTCCCAGCAGTCGACCCCAGAACGATCAGATACTTATCACCTCTCCTGTGGACAACCCCTTTAATGTCAATTTTAGGACTTATATTTTACAAGCTTGCTTCAGAGGCGTAACTTCTGGTCCCCTATATCCAATCCCAAATTGTAACAGGCCCTCCATCTACAATGTGCCATTAATAATGATTGTGTCTGGGCCCCTTAGGCACCAAGGTCCAGGTGTGACTGCTACCTCTCTACCCCTATAGTGGTGCCCGCTTCCCTCTCCTCACTCTAGGGATCGGTAGGGGTCTCAGCCATCAAACCCACACCGCACTAACCTTTTTAGATGTCTCGACGACATAAGCAGCGGTTTTCAAAAAGTCAGTAACTCTTTAAAACCTGAAAATCTGAGACTACAGTAAGGTGCAATATCCCACCATCCAGGATATCCTGAAAGCTGACAAGTCGACCCCAGTGATTTTTTTTCCCCCCGTAGGATTTATCTTCATTGCCTCATAGGTGGGGGTGTTATCTCCAGGAGCCCCAATTCCAAGCAGAACGACATAAATGTTAACAGTTACAATAACCCAGCGGTCACAAGCCACTTGGGGACACTTCACTGTTGAGGCCACTCATTGGCTGTAGCAGCGAACGTGATCCCATTCTTACAGAAACCCAGTGAAGAGAACCAAGGGGCAGGAATGGCGCAGTGGGGGGTATGGACTCCTCTACAGGTACCGCTGTCTGGGTAGCAAATTAGAAAAAAAAAAAAAACAACATGGACAACCCCTTTAACATTTCCTCTCCTTTCGCCTCATTCACACAACTGTTGGGCTGCTGTGCCCGTTTTACTTCAATGGGTTAGTGATCTGCAAGATGTGGCGAAAATGGGACATGTCCTATGTTTTTCGGGGAGGAGGCACAGACCACTAAGCCCACAGAAACACGCGGCCTCCGCACTGCAAAAGACAGAACTTGCTAATCTTGCGGACCCACTGGAGCGCCTGTGTTTTGCTACCCGCAACACGGGAACAGCACCCCCCACGGTCGTGTGAATGGGGCCTTATCATCCACTCCTGATTTTAGCTTCAAAAACTGTATTAAAAAAAAACAAAAAACCTGCAAACGAACGCTGATGCAGATATTACTATTAGGGCTCATGAGCAGAAACGTCTTCCGGACGGGGCCCGTGCTGTGGACCGCAAATTGCAGTCTGCAATGCACGGGCACCGACTGTAGGGCCGTCGTATGCGGACGCAGGACCCATTTACTTGGTTTGGGTCCGCGAGCTGCATCTGACGGTCCATGCATTACTTTTTTGCGGTGTGAAGGAACAGACAGAAAACCCACGGAAGCTTCTGCTCCGCACCAGATTGTGGACTCATTCAAGTGAATCCGTCATATGATGTGCAAGTGGCCGATGCCCGTATATTGCGGACCCCCTGTTTGCATGAGTCCTAATCCAATCTTACAAACCCCCCCACCCATGAAGAAATCTGAGCAGTCTCTGCAGGATGCAGTAACTTCTGCTGATTGACAGGTAGACAGGTTAGGAAAGGAATTCAGCTGTGCCTGAAAACTTCTGGTAAATCTTGTAGTATCAGTCCTGACTGTAAAGTCCCCGACACATTTGTGTATTTCCATCAGCAACGCTCTTCTTCCGCTTGTAGAAGTTTTATGCAAACTGGCGCCCCCTTTTGGCAGCTCACTCAGCCAGAATCCTGCTCCCTACTGATGAGGGGCAAACACCCCAAAACAGCAGCGGTCTGCAGATGGATAGTTTGCTTCTTGTCATGTTCCAAAGCTTGGTTAACAGTAAGATTTTGACTGATGGGAACCACTTCCGAAAAAGGTGGCGCTAGCGAGTTTTAAAACCTAAGTCACATGATGCAGTTTAAAGGAGTTCTCCGGGCCCGTACTTAAAAAGCCTCTATTAGCTAACCTGTGGAGAGGCTACACTTTGAGCAGTACTTACCCTTCTGTTGCTAGGATAGGCCCCCAATGTCTGATTAGGGACCCGCGCCTATCCTTAAAAACGGAACCCGCAAAGTGCATGCACAGCCAACCTCCATTCATTTCTGCTGAAAATAGGTGAGTCTTGCTGAAATGAATGGGAAGTGCACTGTGCAAGCGCGGCTACAGCTCCATTCACTTCTATGGGGCTGTCGGAAATAGTCAGTACTCAGAAATGAATGGAGGGTGGCCGCGCTTGCGTGGTGCCTCCTCCTGCACTTTGCGGGCTCTGTTCTCAATATACTCCCAATGTCCAAGATGATACAACCCCTGTAAGGTACAGGCCCAGAGAACCTCTTAACGGGGCTATCCAATCCTAAATAAAGCCCCTTAATATGCCGGGCCCCCCACACTGAATATACTTACCAGGGTCCCCCGCTCTCTGCTGCTTCTCCCCGTGCACGGATGAAAACATCCGGTGCTGCAGGGTGGGGGCAGCTAATGGCAGGCGACGACAGGGACGAGCTTCCCTAGCATCCGTCTGCCATTGGCTGCCTCCCCCAATACCGGATGTTTTCATTCGTGCACAGGGAGAAGCAGCAGCGGCGCTGCGGGGACCAGGAGCGACGCAGCGAGCAGGGACCCAGGTAAGTATATTCAGTGTGGGGAGGCTTTTTTTAAGGATCAGATAACCCCTTAGTCTCTATAGAAGTTATCATAAATGTGGCACGATTACAATAGGACCAGGCTATGTAGAGATTTCCGGCCCTGGAGGACTACACAGCATAAAGGGGTTCTCCGAGTGTTTCATATTGATGACCTATTCTCAGGATAGGTCATCAGTATCAGATATCAGATCGGTGGGGGTCCGACACCCAGGAACCCTGCCGATCAGTTGTTTGAAGCTGCCGTAGGGCTCACAGGGGGTCTAGTAAAAACTGTGGCCTCCTCACAGCTTACCTAGCACAGCGCCATCTACTGGAAAGAGGTTGTGCTGGGTATTTTAGCTCAGCCCCATTCACTTGGTGGGGACTAAGCTGCACCTAGGCCATGTTAAAGGGCTTCTGTCACCAGTTTTTTCAGTATGAATCAGGCTGACATTAGAGATGTGCTAATGTCACCTGATTCCAAATATATATCTGTTTTATTTACTGGTGCCCCCATTTTTATATAAAATGAACTTTTATTTTATGCTAATAAGGCCTCTAGGTGCAAGGGGCGTTACCTCTGCTCCTAGAGGCTCTGTTGATTGACAGGACCAGGCAGAGAAGAAACACTCCATTCACCATAGCTTGCAAGGACCTTCAATGATGTCATGACCATGTGATCAGTCACATGGTTTAGGAGGAGACAGGCTGTTTGTGTGATCCTAACCATGTGACATCACATGGTCATGACATCATTGAAGGTCCTTAAAAGCTATGGTGAATGGAGTGTTTCTTCTCTGCCTGGTCCTGTCAATCAACAGAGCCTCTAGGAGCAGAGGTAACGCCCCTTGCACCTAGGAGCCTTATTAGCATAAAATAAAAGGTCATTTTATATAAAAATGGGGGCACCAATAAATAAAACAGATATATATTTGGAATCAGGTGACATTAGCACATCTCTAATGTCAGCCTGATTCATACCGAAAAAACTGGTGACAGAAACCCTTTAACAATGAAGGTGACAACACAGGCTACTGTGACTACTATTAGTTTGCTGTAAAAAAGCTGCGGCCTTCAAACGCACCGGTTCCAACACATTCTGCCATTCATTTGGGCACAATTATTAATGCAATTGCATCAGTTACCCAGAGCAACCCATCAGATTCCACCTTTCATTTTCCAAAGGAGCTGTGAAAAATGAAAGGTGGAATCTGATTGGTTGCTGTGGGCAACTAAGCCAGTTCTACTTTACACCACTTTGATAAATGACCCCCCAAATCTATCAAACCGTGCACCACTGGGCAAAGTGTGGGGTAAAAAGGGGACATAGTGATTTGGACTGCCATGGAAAGAGCCGTTATTACTCAGGTGGCACGCTGCATCAACATGGAAATGTCCGTAATAAGGATGGTGATAAACAAGAGTGATAGCAATAATAATAATATTATAAATGATAGTAGTAGTAATAATGAAAGTAGTAATAACAATGGTAGTAGTAGTAATAATAGAATTAATGACAGTACTAGCAATATTAAGAACCACAGTAATAAAAATGAGAGTAGTAGTAACAGCAGTTGTAGTAGCAATATAAATGATAGTATGGTTGTAGTAAGCAGAATTATAGTAGTAATGATATTATGAATGATAATACTAGCAATGACAGAAGTTGTGATAAGAATGACAGTAGTAGTAATATTGATATTAGTAGTAATAATAACAAGGAAAATATCAGTAGTAAAAATGATAGCAGTAGTAAGAATAACATTAATAGTAAGAATGAGAGCGGTTTTAATAACAAAAATGACAGGAGTAGTAATTATAAGAATCATAGTAGCAGGAATAATAATAGGAATAGTTGTAGTAGCAATATAAACTATAGTATAGTTGTAGTAAGAAGAATTATAGTAGTAGTAATATTAAGAATGTTAATAGTAGCAATGACAGTGGTAGTGAAAATAAGAATGACAGTAGTAGTAATAGAAATGACAGGAATAGTAAGGACAGTAGTGGTAATGATAAGGATAGTAGTAGTAAAAAGAAAGATAGTAGAAATAATGACAGTAGTAGTAATAAGAATGACAGTAGTAGTAATAATAAGAATGACAGTAGTAGTAAAAAGAAAGATAGTAGTAATAAGAATGACAGTAGTAGTAATAAGGACAGTAGTAGTAATAAGGACAGTAGTAGTAATAAGGACAGTAGTAGTAATAAGGACAGTAGTAGTAATAAGGACAGTAGTAGTAAGAAAGTAATAGTAATAAGAATGACAGTAGTACTAATAGGAAGAACAGTGGTGGTAATAATAATGACAGTAGTAGTAATAAAAAGGATAGTAGTAGTAATAATAATGACAGTAGTAGTAATAATAGTAAGAACAGCAGTGGTAATAATGACAGTAGTAATAATAATGACAGTAGTAGTAGTAGTAATAATGACAGTAGTAGTAATAATAATAATGACAGTAGTAATAATAATAATAATAATAATGACAGTAGTAATAATAATAATGACAGTACTAGTAATAATAATAATGACAGTAGTAGTAATAATAATGACAGTAGTAGTAATAATGACAGTAGTAATAATAATGACAGTAGTAGTAGTAATAATAATAATGACAGTAGTAGTAGTAATAATAATAATGACAGTAGTAGTAGTAATAATAATGACAGTAGTAATAATAATAATAATGACAGTAGTAGTAGTAATAATAATGACAGTAGTAGTAATAATAATAATAATAATGACAGTAGTAATAATAATAATGACAGTAGTAATAATAATAATGACAGTAGTAGTAACGTTATTAGTAACAATATAATAGTAAATAGCAATAATAAAGCAATATAATAGTTACTTCACACAGTACCACTACCTGGCTGATGGGGGTAATGATACACTGAGCCTTCCCCACATGCAGGCAGCTTATCTAGAATATAGATGTAGCAGAGCTGAGCTGGTTTACTCCCTGTAGTAGCAGTATGTGTGTTTGCTGTGGTCTTACATACGGCTGGAAGGATTCATCCAGTACAGATGATAACACCACACAACTTCCACAGTTACAGCACACAGTCGGCTCAGCTACATCTGTGTGGTGTCTGCGCCGCCTCCACCTTGCAGACAAGCGGTTAATGTTTGCCCGGTGTCCCTGCTCCCGGCTCGGCCCCCGTGCCCGGCTCCTTCCCCCCTCTCCGGGACTCTTCCTACCTGCTCCCCGGTGTCCGCACGTCCTCACCCGGGCAGCCTGTCACCCTCTCTCCTCACTGGAGGCTCCGACAAGTCAGCCCGGCCAGAGCGAGCCCCGCCCGGGGAGAGTCATGAGACTGCCCCCCTTCCGCACTGCCCCCTCCCAGCCGGGACCAGCGCCCCCTGCCGGCGGCTGCACAGCACCGAGCTCCCTGCAGGCAGGAAGGTGTCCTGGGGGGCGATGTGCCCCCTATTGTGAATTACAAGTCTGTGGCCAGATAATACAGGGGGTGCAGGTCACTGAGCTCAGAGGTCTGACCTAATTCACACCACAGCTGCTGCAGAACTTCTTTTTCAAGCAGTAGAGCTTTACATCAGCTAATAATTATTACAAACTTGTAATACAGACCGCAGCTTCTTTGTGACCAAAATAAGACTTTATATCAATATATATGCTATGCTGTTCATAGGATGAATGTACACTGCCTCAGCTGCTGCAGAACGTCAAAGTGTTGCTTCATGTTTATGGAAGGGAGGAATAAGTTAGAGATGACCCCCCCCCCCCCTTCAGCCATAGACATGCATGCTTAGACTGAGGATGCACTTGCTGGATTGTCTTAGATTAGAAAAAATAAACGTCAGTTTTTGTATTTTTTATTTTTTGAGAAACAGCGCCCCTCTTGTCCATGGGATGAGCCTGGTATTGCAGCTCAGCCATATTAAAGGAGCCTCCCAACAAAAACCGTATCCATTATCCACATGATAGGAGATAAGCATCTGATCTTAGTGGGTCCGACTGCTATGACCCCCTCCCTGCCATGTTCATGCATGTATGGGATCACTGTATGCTCTGACAGTCCCCCACTCTTGTTATCAGCGGAGGTCCCAGCAGTTATACACTTATATACAGAAGAGCGCTTGGAACTGGTGAGGATGGGGGAGGTAGCAAAATTTAAATTTTTGCAGCTATGATGAACTTCGGTGACTGAGGATAATCAGGTGAATGCTGAAACCCTTCCTTTGTGCCCTAACATATTTTATTACGTCCTTGCACTTGAATACTGCAATACCAGATGTAGCCAGGGTAAAAGGATGGCGCTGTATCTGGAAAAAAAAAATTGATGAGACCTGTCTTGTCATCTCATGAGGTCAGTGCTCTCATAGACTTTAATGGAACAGCTATGCTCATTACAGTTCTGAACATTTTCTGTGGCTCATGTTATTTTCGGAGGGGTGGGGAGGAGCCTTGTTGTTTCTCCCACAGAGGAAATGTAAAATTACATAAGAGCCATTCGAACAAGTCAGCCCATTCATAGGGCTCCTGACCCGTTGAGCAAGGTGTCTGATCTGCAGGTAGCATGTTATAGAGCAGGAAGAGCTGAGCACATCCATACAGTGCCTTGCAAAAGTATTCACCCCCTTAGTGTTTTGTCCTGTTTTGTTGCAATGGAGCTGAAAAAATACTCCAAATTGTCACAGTGGAATAAATAAATAAATAAATAATAAAAATTGAAAAGTTGAGGATGCCTATATAATTCACCCCCTTGGCTATGAAACCCCCAGGTTCTGGTCAAACCAAATCACTTCCAAATTCACATAATTAGTTGAATAAGATTACCCCCTGTGTCCAATCAAAGTGCCACATGATAATGGTACATCATTTCCAAAAGGCCCCTAAATCCATAGGACCACTATAATGCCCCTTTCACACGAGCGGGAGACTCGCATGTCTCCCGCATCTACAGGGCTGGACTCCGGCACTGACTGGGATCACATATAATGCTCTGCGATCCCTGTCCGTGCAGAGTCCAGCCCTGTAGATGCGTTGCGGGAGACATGCGAGTCTCCCGCTCGTGTGAAAGGGGCATAAGGGCTCATGCACACGACCATACGAAAAAAACGGACCCTCAAAAACGGATCCGCAAAAAATACAGATGACATCCGTGTGCATTCCGGAACGGAACAGCTGGCCCCTAATAGAACAGTCCCATCCTTGTCTGTAATGCAGACAATAATAGGACATGTTCTATATTTTTGCGGAACGGAAATACGAATATACGGAAACGGAAAGCACACGGAGTACCTTCCGTTTTTTTTGCGGACCCATTGAAATGAATGGTCCGCATATGGTCCACAAAAAAAAAAACGGAACGGACATGGAATGAAAATACGTTCATGTGAATGAGCCCTAAGGCTAGTTTCACACGAACCTTGTTCTTTGCGGATGATATCCGTGTACATTCCGTATTTTGCTGTCCGCATTTTTTGCAGACCCATAGAAATGAATGGGTCCGTATTTTTCATGTGAAAAATGCGGATCGGAGCCCGCAAAAAATACTGTTGTGTGAAAGAGGCCTTAAGGCTACTTTCACACTAGTGTTATTTCTGGATCCGGCAGGGTTCAGTAATAACGCTTCCGTTACTGATAATACAACAGTCTGCATCCGTTCTGAACAGATCCGGTTGTATTATCTGTAACATAGCCAAGACGGATCCGTCATTAACTCCACTGAAGTCAATAGGGGACGGATCCGTTTTCTATTATGTCAGAGAAAACGGATCCGTCCCCATTGACTTGCATTGTGAGTCATGAAGGATCCGTTTTGCTCCACACCACGTCGCGGACAGAAAAATGCCGCTTGCAACCTTATTCTGTCCATGATGGGAATGCAACCAAACGGAACAGATTACATTTTGGAGCACTCAGTTTCATTCTGTTCAGCTTTGTCCCCATTGACATTGAATGGCGACAAAACTGAAGCGTTTTCCCCCGCTATTGAGGTCCTATGACGGATCTCAATAGCGGAAAGGGAAAGTGCAAGTGTGAAAGTAGCCTAAATTAGGCTACATTCACACGTCCGCGTGTGTATTGTCCGTGTTTTGCGGATCCGCAAAACACAGACACCGGCACTGTGCATTCCGTAATTTGCGGAACGCACATAATAGAAATGCCTTTTCTTGTCCGTGTATTCGGACAAGAACAGGACATGTTCTATTTTTTTCGGGAGCGGCGGAACGGAAGTGCGGATGCGGACGGCACACTTTGTGTCGTCCGCATCTTTTGCGGCCCCATTGAAATGAATGGATCCGCATCCTAGCCGCATAATTGTCCGCAAATGCGGAGAGGATGCGGATAAAAAAAAACGGACGTATGAATGGGGCCTTAGGCTGATTTCTCATCACCGTTTAGATTTCCATTCTTGTGATCCGTCATAAGAAGAGAGAGCAAAAAAAAACAAACCCAGGATCCTGTTGCATCAGTTGTCTTCCGTTTGAGCCATTTCCGTCTGAGATCCATTTTTTAGACGGGGGAAAAAAAGTCCTGCATGAAGCACTTTTATTTCCGACTAAAAAAATGGATCCCAGACGGAAATGGCTCAAACGGAAGACAACTGATGCAACAGGATCCGTTTTTCTACTCGATCCTGAAAAAAACGGATCCTATGCATTAACTGATGTAAGGGTACATTCACACGACCGTATAATTTTATCCGCGTCCGATCCGCATCCGTTCCGCATTTTGCGGAATAGATGCGGATCCATTCATTCCTATGGGTGAATAAAATAAGCGGACAACATTCAGTATGTTGTCCGCATCCGTATTTCCGCATTTCTGGTCCGCAAGAATATGAAGCTTGTCCTACTATTGTCCGCACAGATCGGTCCGCAGCCCCATTCAAGTCTATGGATCCGCAATTTGCAGATGACATACGGAATGGTTTCCGTATGTTATCCGTTTTTTGCGGATCCGTATAATTGAAGGCCTTGGCAACTATGAATTATTCTTTTTTTTTCTCTCTCTCTTTTTTTTTTTTAAACCTTCCGTTTTTTGCGGACCGTAAAAAACGGAAGACATGCGGAACACATTCGGAAGCCATTCTTGCGCAAAATGCGGACACACGGTTCAGTTATTTGCGGACCGCAAAACGGAAAGGACTCAACACGGTCGTATGAATGTACCCTAACAGGATACATTTTTTTTTACAGGATCCTGTTTTTTTTTCTCTCTCTCTCTTCTTCTGACGGATCAGAAGAATGGAAAGCTAAACGGTGATGTGAATGCACCCTTAATAATTGAAATCCTTGCTCTTTCTATGCTTAGGGGTCCAGTGGGCGGTCCTATCAGAGGTTGGCAGCCTTCTTTATAGAAGTGTGCACCACCCACTGGACTAAATAAAGAAAAGAAAAGAGATGTAAATAAGGAAATACAAGTTATAAAACTATATCTCATTCTATAAGATGCTGCCTGCAGATCAACCACCACGTCACTGATGTCCTTTCAAGAAGTGCTGGTCTACATTTGGCCTGTGCTCCTCATTTTGGCCCGGACTCTGCTTTTGTATTGTATTGAGTATACACAGTAGTCAAATAGTCTAGTAGTCCAGTACAATCAGACCCCAGAGTCTCGGAAAAAGGTCATATTTTTAATGATGAAGTCCTCGTCTTTTTTTATGTGGGCACCATTAGTACTAGGAAAATAGTTTTCCTGCTATACCCTCTTAGGGCATGATGATAGGGTCTATGTGTAGGAAGCTCCCACTCCCTCAGCCCCCTAGGCAGCTCTGCAAGTAGAGGGAACCAGTCCTGCTAACATTCTAGGACAGGTTGCTGGCGGCCATTTTAAATAAATCCTGGACAACCCCTTTAACCCCCTAACTGTTTTCCCACAGTCAAGTTCGAGCAGTGGGAAAAGTAGCTAACTAGAGGGGGGGGCTGCTTTAGATGCTGCTACCTCCTGAATGTTAACAAATAGAAACATGCAACTGAACTTGTTCGAAAGCAGACATCCCAAGCTTTCAGACAATACCAGAATGACGTCAATATGTTCAGGACAGAGGAAGATATCACTGATAGAAATAGGGATGCTGTGAATGCAGCTGAAAGTGAAAGTAAAAACAGGTTTTTTCTCGTGATTATTCCCGACTTGATTTCTAAACAGTGATTTCTCCTCTTGCAGAAATGGACTTTCTTGGACTTTCTGGTCTAGACTGTCAGCTTTCAAACAAGACCAGTTGCATGTTTCTAGCTGCTACCACTGAGGAGCTATCACCATCTAAAGCAGCCCTCCCCCCTCCAGTTAGCTACTTTTCACACTGCCCGAACTCGACTCGGGCAAAAACAGTTAGGTGATTAAGAGGCCCAGTGATTCTCCTAAAAAGCTACAGACAAGCTGGAGCTGGCAATTGTGAGAAGTAATGCTAGGGGTCCCCATACAAACTATTTCACCGGGTCCCCTGACCACTAGCCACCCCCTTCCTTCCCACCCAGACTGCTCCCCTGGAATCTGTAATGAACATTTGATCAGTAGAAGTCTGACTAATGTGAGCCCACTGATCCTCACGGCAGGACATACCAGTCTTTCTAGCGGTAAAATGTCCATTCTGATTGGCAGCATCTGTAGCATTTTATGCTGAATGTGGTTTCAAGTTACCAAGAAGAGACCATTGCATGCTGAAAATAGTGTAAGCTGAAGCTACTGTAATTTGAGGGTCCACTTTAGGTCCAAAATTGCATTGATTCATATATATAAAACAAAATTCTAACTGCCTGCAGCCACCACTAGGGGGAGCTTACTGCATACTAGTCAGACCTATACTCAATAAATAACAATTTGCAGTAAGCTCAATCTAGTGGTGGCTCAAGCAAACAGAATTTTAGCATTTTCTAGATGTCTGCGCAGGGGATTTGGAGCAATGTAGCAGATAAACAGGGCTCTAACCCAACATGAATGCAAAGAAGAAGTTGAGCAGTTGCCCATAGCCACCCAGCAGAGCTGTCATTTTATTGGCTGTTATGTGTATTCCTCCCATTATGCTTGTTTCTGCAGCGCATATGCAAGGACGGGACTGTATCTGCTGTGCATGCGTGCCTATACGCGCTCCCATGGGTTGCCGAGGGTTGCCACCTTTCCCAACAAAAATTACTGGCCAAGTTAAGCCACGCCCAAGAGGGGGTGTGGTTGTGGGGCGTGGCTTAACATGGGGTGTTAAGTCACTCCTGGTATTAATAGTGCCCCCCATTAGTACCCCTCAGTAATATTAATGCCTCCATTAGGGCCAGAATTGATAATGCCTCCATTAGTGCCCCTTTAGAATTGATAATGACCCCCATTAGTGCCCCCAATATTAATAATGCCCCCTTCTCTGCTTGTGCAAAAAATCACTGCGGTGAACACTCGCTGCTGACTGGGTGCTCAGGACAGGACCTGCGCTCCAGTGTGATGATGTTTCGCAGGTCCTGTTGCTCTGACCCCGGTGCCATCAAATGGATAAAGTGAGGTTTTTTTTTTCCACAAGTGTGGGAGGGGTGGGAGTTAAAGGCTGTACTAATGAGCGCTCCACAATGGAAGTGCTCATTTGTAACAGTCCATATAGGAAACTACCAGCAATTATTATTGCCAGTAGAAAAAAAATTACTGCCACCAGCAGGGGAACTAAAGTGCCGGCTTGGCTGGTGAGTTACCGGCCAGGTGGCAACCCTATCCCAGCCACCAGAAGAGCCAGCACTTTTTCCTACATTGTACAAGCATGACCACCACTGCTGGATTGAAGGGTGGTCATAACCATGGAAACGATCAGTGTGTAATGTGATGGAAAAATGAATCCAGCCAGCAAAGGAAGCAATATGGACAATCACAATACATTAGTAAGTGCCTTGTATTAACTTTCTCTACATGATAAATTTAATTCACTGAAGTGAGACAACCTTTAATGGTCAGTGAAATATTCCAGCAGCGCCGTCTGCTTTTAGACTGTGATCCAGTGCAGGTTTTTTCCTCTGCTCTTGCACAAAAGCCTAATGAATCTCATTCACTGGGACACAATAAAATTCCTCGTGTAAGTGTGTTTTCCTTTTGTTCAGTAAGAGAATGCACAGCAAACGACGAGAAAAAATGAGAATCTTCCTGGAATCATCTGAGTCATCATCGTCGATATCAGATTTACCGTCGATCCGCCTGAAAATGTCATTTATTCTTTAGTCATTCACTGAATCGAAAGTAAATTGCAACGAAACGCAGCTGATAGAGATGAGTGTCAGTTCTGTATATGAAGTATGCTGCAGACAGGGGGCTGGAGACATTGGAATTGTCTTAGGTCAGGGATGCTCAACCTGCGGCCCTCCACCTGCTCATAGTGCAATTCCCTAAGACAGGCATGCCCAACCTGTGGCCCTCCAGATGTTGCAAAAATACAACTCCCACCATGCCCTGCTGTAGGCAGATAGATGTAGGCTGTCTGGGCATGCTGGGAGTTGTATTTTTGGAACATCTGGAGGGCCACAGGTTGGGCATGCCTGTCTTAGGGAATTGCACTATGAGCAGTTTTCTCATAGCTGAATAGCTTTTATAGGTAGGAGTGGTTCCAGAAATTGAAGCAGGGAATTGTATTTGCCCCCATCCACTGTCTGGGAAAGTTGGGTGACGACCACTATGGGTAAAAAAAACAATAGTAGTGCCTAAAATAAAGAAAAATTACACATAACGGAGTGATCTGCTACCAATACGAGCATCAAACAGGAAGGAAGTACACCTGGAGATCAACCAGGAGGACCCCCCACCCAGAGAGGGACCGGAGGAGCATTTTTACAGCGTGCACTGCTGCAGCCAATAACTGGCTTCAGCAGTAACAAATCTTTTGTGTTGGAGCCAGTCATTGGCTGCAGCAGAACAGGTGACCATCCCCACACTCGGGAAGAGTCAAGCTATGGACAGGAAGCTGGACGCGTGAGAACAATGCCTAGGATGAGGTAAGTACGAAACCTTCAGTAGCAGGCGGCGGGACTCAGATATAAGATAGGTATTTCAGGGCATCCTGGAAAAGATATTGATGACCTATCCTCTGGATATCCATCAATATCAGATCAGCGGAGGTCCGACACCTCCTTCTAGTCCAGTGATGTCACCGTACATCGGTCACAGGGCCAGGTTGCAGCTCAGCCCCATTCAAGTCAATGGGGCTGGGCTGCAATACCAAGCACTGCCACTATATGATGTATGGCGCTGTGCTTGGAAAGCTGCCAGGACGGCTCCCTGAAACGGCTGATTGGAGGGAGTGCTGGGACTCAGACCCCCGCTGATCTGATAACGATGACCTATCCTGAGGATAGGTCATCATTATCTTTTCCAGGATAACCCCTTTAAGGACAAGGGACCCCTGTCTTAGTGATTGATGGGAAACTGACTAACCATTTATACAGTACTGTAAATATGGGAGTGGATCCCTGACAGAACCAGCAGATTACACATTGTAATTGGGGAATAGCTATTAAAGTGAAAAGGAATACTGGGGGAGATTTATCAAACTGGTGTAAAGTAGAACTGGCTTAGTTGCCCATAGCAACCAATCCGATTCAATCTTTCATTTTCCAAAGGAGCTGTGAAAAATGAAAGGTGGAATCTGATTGGTCGCCTTGGGCAAATAAGTCAGTTTTCCTTTATACCAGTTTGATAAATGACCCCCACTATCTTTGTTTCTCATGGTAACCAATCACAATGCAACTTTCATTTTACCTGAGTAGTTTAAAGAGGTTGTCCCACAAAACATATTCTATAGTTTTCAAACCAGCCCCTAGATCTGAATACTTTTGTAATTGCATGTAATTAAAAATTGACTGTATGGCGCCACCTGTTGATATGTTTGATTTCCATTTTTTACGTTAATCATTTTTAAGAAATGAAAGCTGCACTGTGATTGGTTGCCATGGGCAACACATTTAGTTTTTCTTTCACTTTTGAGAGGATCGGGTTTTACCTGGTTTACAGGAATTTACGAAGCCAGGTTCCTAGATGTCTGACATTCCTGGCACGGCTTGGTCCTGAGATTACGTGCATTCTTTACTCCACCAACATGGAGGAGGATATTCCATCTGCTCCTGGCCAGTGTTTTGTGACGCTCCTCTTTCTTGGCTTGAATCCGTTGTCTTGTCCCAGGAGAGGGGCCTGTTTCCAGCCTGTAACCCTTTCCTTGCCGGGTGTACTCATTCTGCTCGCCCTCCCACACGTAACCATAGGCTTTATGGTCAGGAACAGGTTAATGCTTTTTGGCAATCCGATCCTGCAGAGCGATCTGGTTTTAATTTATATGCACACAAGGGCCTGTGAGATGGTCATAGATTGCTTTCAGATCAGCAAAGTCCGAGAGGAGAAGTCATGGCTGGTGAAGGTGGAAACCTGAGCATCTGGGTCCCAGGCCTTGCTGCAGTCAACTGTATCCAAGTCCCCACGATGCCACTATGATTGAGCAACTGGCAGCACTGTTGTGATAACATTCAGCCTTAGTTCCCTGCCCCGGCATTCGGCGTATTTTGGTAATCCAGGCGACATGATGATGTTATCACACTGCCTGCAACATTCTGCAGGGGCGGGCCTGGCCAGAAGATGCAGCCGTATATCATGAGAACTGGGGCACAGAAAAGGGCACAGAGCATAAGGCACTTGTAAAGGGGGCACAGAACCTGGCACTATGTACAGGGGGCACAGAACCTGGAACTACATGGGACACAGAGAAAATACAACGTATAAAGGGGGCACAGAACATGTGGTAATACATGCAAGGTACACAGAACCTGGCACTATGTACAGGGGGCACAGAGCAAAAGGCATTGTATAAAGGGAGCACAGAACATGTGGTAATATATACAGGGGGCACAGGACCTGGCACTATGTACAGGGGGCACACCGCAAAATGCACTACATAAAGGGAGCACAGAACATGTGGTAATATATACAGTGGCCACAGAGCATGATGCACTATTTGCAGGGCGCACCAAGCTTGTGGCACTACCATTAGGGGCACTGAGTACAGTTCATGTAGAAAGTCTTCTGACTTTTTTTTCAGGGTTTATGTTGCAGCCTCATACTAAGATTTTAAAAAAGCAAGTTTTGCCCATCAATCTGCACTCAACCCCCCATAATGAGAAAGTGAAAACAGAATGTTAGAAACATTTGCAAATTAATTAAACAAGAAAAATTAAAATTTGGCCTGGAGATGTTTGTACACCTTGGTTGCAGTCACCTGTGGTAAATTCAGTTGACTGGACATAATTTGGAAAGACACAGTCTATATAAGATCTCACAGGTAACAATACATATCAGAGCAAAAAACAAAGCCATGAGGAGGAAAGAACTGCCTGTAGAGCTCAGAGACAGAATTGTGTGAAGGCACAGATCTGGAGAAGGTTATAAAAGATGTCTGCCATGCTGAAAGTTCCCAAGAGCACAGTGGTCTCCATAATTCCATGTAAGAAGTATGGAACAACCAGGTCGCTTATTAGAGCTAGATGTCCCACCAAACTAAGTAATTGGGGAGAAGTGCCTTGGTAAGAAAGGTGACCAAGAACCCAATGGTCACTGTGGCTGAGCTCCAAAGATCCAACTATCACTGCAGCATTCCACCAATATGGGCCTTATGATAGAGTGGCCAAAAAAACCTTTCCTCTGTAAGAAAAAAAAAATGAAATCACCTAAAGGACTCTCAGACTGTGAGAAACAAGACTCTGTGGTCTGATGAAACCAAGATTGAACTTTTTTTGCTCAAGTTCTAAGCATCATGTCTGAAGGAAACCAGGCTCTGCTTATCACCTGCTCAATTCCATCCCTACTGTGAACTATGGTGGTGACAGCATCATGCCGGAGGGTGTTTTCAGAAGCTGGGGCAGAGAGACTGTTGAGAGAAAGCTGAATGGAGCAAAGAACAGAGTTATTCTTATTGAAAGCCTGCTCCAGACCGCACTGGACCTCAGACAGGGACAAAGATTCACCTTTCAACAAGACAATGACCCTAAGCACGCAACCAAGACAACACAGGAATGGCTTAGAGATAACTCTGTGAATGTCCATGAGTGACCAAGCCAGAGCCATGACTTGAACTGAATCAAACATCCAGGGCCGATCCTCTAAGGCAGTGATTTTCAACCAGTGTGCCTCCAGCTGTTGCAAAACTACAACTCCCATCATGCCCAGGCAGCCTACAGCTATCAGCCTACAGAAGGGCATGGTGGGAGTTGTAGTTTTGCAACAGCTGGAGGCACACTGGTTGAAAATCACTGCCTTAGAGGATCGGCCCTGGATGTTTGTTGCCCTGTTGCAAAACTACAACTCCCACCATGCCCTTCTGTAGGCTGATAGCTGTAGGCTGACTGGGCATGATGGGAGTTGTAGTTTTGCAACAGCTGGAGGCACACTGGTTGAAAATCACTGCTCTAAGGGGCCCCCTGCTTCAGCTTCAGTCCCCATGGCAGTGTTTAGATCGTAGATGTTTGAACAGTCGGGAGTGGGGAATTTCGCAGCTTAGAAGTCCCTGTTTCCAAGCATGGTCACTATGCATGTGGACACCCTATGTATAAATAAATCTAATTTTAACTCTATTTTAGAACTGTTTCTGTGGGGGATTTGAACTCACAACCTTTTACATTAGAGGCAGGAACCTTAACCACTGGGCTATAGAGCTCAGTGTTCAGTAGTTGGTGGAAAAACCTCATAGAAGTTTCTCTTCTATAATACCATAGAAACCTCTATGAGGTTTTTAATACAAGAGAAACCTCTATGAGGTTTTTCAACACCAATTTAGCATTGAGCTCTATAGCCCAGTGGTTAAGGTTCTTGCCTTTAGTGTAGCTGGTTGGGAGTTTGAATTTTTTGGGCATGGCTTCGCCAAAGTCAGTGCGCATGCCCCCGGCCCAGCGAAAGACTGAGATCTCACCGGCTGAGAAGGAGGACCCGAACGAGGTGCAGGGCGGGCGGAGGCAGTAGCGGGGGAGGGGATTGCATGTTGAAAAGGACTGGAGCCCGGGCTCCAAGAACTAAACGCCGCCTCCGGGCTCATGCGGCGATTCATTTGCATAAATTTAAAACTCCGTTTTTTGGGACTTATAAAACACAGAAGAATGCGCCAAAGGTAACATTACTGTTGTTACAACATGTGCTATGGGCATTTTTATGTACTTTATAGGGGCCTAGGAGGTGACAGACTCCCTTTAAATACATGAAATGTTTGATTTTATTGCGAAAAAATTTTTGCGCAAAACATAAAATATGATCAAATAACACCCGTATTAAGCCACACCAACCTTTTTAACTTGTGTAAACAGTATTTTTTGTTGGGAAAGGTGGCAACCCTAGCAGCACCCGTTCATTAGGACTCAGTTCGTAAAATATTATCGCGATATTTTGACCCTCATAACTTTTTTATAGTTATTTCTATGGAGATGTCTGGGGGCTCATTTTTTGCGGGGTAATCTGTCATTTTTGACAGTACCATTTTGGGGTGTGTATGACTTGATCACTTTTTATTAAATTTTCTTAGGAGATAAAGTGATGAAAAAAATGTAAATTTTGCGTTTTCGCATGCACCGATACCCATAATGCTATTTTTATTTTGTGTTTTTTTTTGTTTTGGGGAATGGGGGTGATTTTCTTAAGTCCCCCAAGTGGACCACAACTTACAATCATCAGTAAATTGCTCTATTAGGTCGGGTCCGCACCTATTTTGCAAATTTGCGGATTAGGGGCGGGCCCGTTCACCTCTATGGGCGGCACGCTATCTTGCTGAGCCGCGGCTCAGCAAGAAAAGATAGAACATGTCCTATACTTGTCCGTACGCACAGACAAGTATAGGCATTTTCAATGGGGCTGCCTGGCGTGTGTGTTCTGAGCGCTGCGGACGAGGCCTTAGTCTGTATAGAAATCACTATATCACAGTTCAGTGCTGCCATCTAGTGGCCTGAACTGGGATATACCAACAATGAGCCTGGAAGACTAGTACAGGCTTCAGCTTATTTATAGAACAGGGTGCTTTCCCCAATCTCCGCTGGGGGAAAGTGCCCCTAAAGAGGAATCCCGCGCTTCAGGTTTTTAACACTCTCAGATGCCGTGAGTGAGGGGAACTCATTGCTGTGAAGGGAGGGGGCATGTGGTGTATTCTGGTGTCATGAGGGTGAAGAACTGTGTGAGGAGCTTCATGGGGTGTAAATCTGTGGGGGTTTGCCGGAATCGACAGAACGTAACTGTGTTGTTAGTACATTATTACAATATTTGGGGCCCCACTTTTGATTTTGCCCAGGGCCACATTTTGTCTAAAACCGGCCCTGCGAACATCTCTGTAGAGACCTGAAAATGTCTGTCCACCGACAGCCACCATCCAACCTGACAGAGCGAGAGAGGATCTGCAGAGAAGAATGGCAGAAAATCTCCAAATCCAGGTGTGCAAACCTTGTGACATCATCCCCAAAAAGACTGGAGGCTAAAATCAGTGCCAAATATGATTCAACTAAGTCCTGAGTAAAGGCTCTGAATACTTTTGTCAATGCAAGATTTTAGTTTTTTCTTTTCAATAAACTAGCAAAAATTTCTAACATTCTGTTTTCACTTTCTCATTATAGGGTATGAGAGTGCAGAATGATGGGGGATGGGGAAAAACTTTAACTTAAAAAAAAAAAATGAGCACAAGGAGCAATATAACAAAATGTGGCATAAACATGTGACAAGATTGTATTCAGAGGCAGAGTGTATGCTGCTTATATTCACGGCACAGTGTGTGGCACTAAGAGGAGCAAAAAAAGCAAAAAGCTGATGACATCTGGGCGGCAAACTCTGCAGAGATAAGTCATAGCTGGGAGAAGTCATCATAGTGGTGTGGACCAGATGGAAAGAAAAGAGAATAACTTCTGTAAGTCACTAAATGTAAATGTTTATTCTGCCAGTGACTGCATCTAATCAGTGCTGTAATTGCTCATATGGTCTACGGAGTGATGATAAGTGGTAGCATTCTCTTTTTGGAAACAACTCCTAGCATAGTTTTATACCCACACAGGAGATATTGTGGTTTGTAGTTTCACACTGTACAAAATGATATGGCAAGGACCAACCTGTATTGAGTTGATTTTGAACTGCTACAGTGTTTATGTACTGAGTTTGAATCTGGTGCTGTAAATACTGTATGTACCATGCTTGGTTCTGGAGCTGTATTTATGTAATGTACTTGGTTCTGGTGCTGTATTTATGTAATGTACTTGGTTCTGGTGCTGTATTTATGTAATGTTCTTGGTTGTGGAGCTGTATTTATGTAATATACTTGGTTCTGGTGCTGTATTTATGTAATGAGCTTGGTACTGGTACTGTACTTAAGTCATGAGCTTGGTTCTGGTGCTGTATGCATGTAATGAGCTTGGTTCTGGTGCTGTTTTCATGTAATGAGCTTGGTTCTGGTGCTGTATTTATGTAATGAGCTTGGTACTGGTGCTCTTCTCCATATCCAGGAAACCAG
This sequence comes from Rhinella marina, assembly GCA_900303285.1. NCBI lineage: Eukaryota > Metazoa > Chordata > Amphibia > Anura > Bufonidae > Rhinella > Rhinella marina. Next base: position 20,393 of record ONZH01010457.1, on the reverse strand, counting down.
TAGTATAAATTACGGTACTCAGTTGATGTCAGCTCACCCCACCTTCACTGACAGATGGCCTTGTGCGCAGACATCCCAGAGCAGGAAAAACAGATGCAAGATAAGAGGAAATCCAGCACTGAGACGTCTCAGTAAAATCAGATCACTTTATTCCAAATTCATAAAATACACCGTACCACACGGCACTACATCTGACCAGACATGCAGTGCCGCGTTGTATAGTACTGTAAGTTTAGCATGATAAGTGAGGGTCTGTTAATGGTTTTGCACTGGAGCTGCAGGTTATGCTTCTGCTGGGTCTTCTCTTCTGTCCACAGCTTGGCACAGGTGGCACATTGCAGTCATTTGCACTGCCCGAGCTGGGACCCTGAAGTTCTCCTGACCTATTAGTAGTGTAAACAGTGGCCAATGGTCCTCTGCTCTGTCTTACCTTTTGACTAATTACAGTTCATAGAGGGGGCTGGCACCTGCAGGCTTCCTTCTCCTCTGGGCCTCGCCCTACATGGTACAACGGGCAGGTGAGAGGATTCTGTTGAGTGGTAGGCAGTTGCCCCCCTTTTGTATTCAATGACTGTCACTGCAAAGAGTTCAAAGAGAAAGAGTCACACTGGGAACTTTTACATGATCACCATAGATGTCTTTGAGTATAATGGATTGTTTTTCATTCATTGACAACAAGCAGAGCTCTTCAAATAGTGAAGAAACGAAACAGTGGCTGCCTCACAATCTGAATATATATTTGCTGAGCAGTCTGTGGAGAACTAGCCCTTGTCCTTTATGGCTTCTTCTCTAGGTAACTCCCAGTCAGTACACACGGGAAGAAAACAAATATAGCCCAGATATCATTTTTTGAAGCGTTGGGTGAGGCAGAAGGGGACACTACCCGACTGCCTAGTAACTCAAGAGTTTAAGTCAGCACGTGTCAAGGGAAGGCGTCCCACAAGATAATCTTGAGATAAGGACCAGCACTCACTTGGTAGTTAACTCTTATTTCTTTTATTGTCACATGGATACAGTATTGTGACGCGGTTCGGCTCTAGCAAGAGCCTTCATCAAACATGCCCATGTTTGAAGAAGGCTCTTGCTAAAGCCAAAATACTGCTCAATACTGCAGTAACCAGCTCCATCCTCTACACAATGGATGGAGCTGTGCGGTTCTGGCATCGGAGCTACATATATTGTTGGCCTGTCCTAAAGATAAAAGTACCTGAAAACCTCATTAAAATATTTGAACCCCCATTTGTCTTATATGACACAAATATGGCTCCATAATAGCAAATCCCTGGCAAAAAAAAAAAAAAAAAGTTTATAAAATTTTGCTTCCCTCTAATAAGGACCGTCTGGAAGTTTGCTTTGAAGCAGCAACCTTTATTTTATGCTGCCACCTAGTGGTGTAAAAAGTGAATGTTCTAAATGGCATTGTTGTTATGGCGTGGTCATTTTTCACTAACGAAAAATGGGTATTTTAAAAAATAGTCATCCTGGTGATAAAAAGATGGTCACAGGTCTGAATCTTGAAGCCCCAGCTGATATTGGCGGTCACTGCAGAGGATATGTTGTATAACATCGGAATAAATGGGTGACCACATACTTCAGGGCTAGGATCCACCACTGCAGAAGCCAATGCTACCTAGCATCTCTCCACTCAGGCTAATACTGGACCTCTTCCTTTGACATCCATCTATGATGATCTATTGGCATGCATCAAAATTGTTCCGGATCCAACAGGACCTTCTTAATTGCAGCCGCTGTCCTGCAGTCTTGGGACGGCTGCTGCATCTCCTGACTTCATTGCATCTGCCTCTTCAGGACGCAGATACAGTTGATCACAATGGTGGTGCAGGGGGCCGTCAGATCCCTGCTCCATCATGCTTCTGGTGGTTTGGTGCAGGCAGTGATGACATTGCATCTGCTGCTGCGTCTAGCCACAGAGAGCCCAGATAGCACAGAGGAGTGGGACAGCTCTTCTCTGTTCATTGTGGGTATGTGAGGTATGTGAGTATTCAGTTTGTACTGAAGAGGCCCCTGAGGAGCCGGTACAGAGGATGAGAGTGGTAGTGGTACTGATGAGATGTATCACGGCCGTCACTCCCTGGGGTTTAGTGCAATGGAAAGGTGATGTGAAAGGATAAGGCAGACGTAGAAGAACAAACATTTTTCTTCACTGAGTGCAATGGACGAATTACACCTGATCCAGCTGTCATTGGTACAAGATGCAATGTCTCCATTCTCAGAAGATGGGGTATGGTGGCAGGCAAGACAGTAGCACTCTAGAGTAATCTTTCTCTCTCTTCTGATTTCCTTTTGCTAAGAACCATAAGCCAGCACTTGTGGCTATAGGTGTCCACTTGTGATATGCATGCTTTTCCATGTGCCTGTCCTAAACAGTAGTGATGGGTGTCTTAACTTGGTATCCCCTCACCTGCAGTGGAGTCTGTATAGCTGTAGTGCTGAACACACTGCTGACTGTAAACACTGTAGCTTGCTGATCTTCCGTGGCCTGGGACCCTTTCAGTGTTCTGGAATAGTGGACCTCAGAGGCGAGCTTTATCCTTTGTGCTCCTTCTGACCAGGCTTGCTCAGCTAACTCTCTCTAGAACTCTCTAGAGCTCCCCCTCCTGGCAGGAAGTAGGACCAGCCCACTCCCCCCAAGAGGGGAGGAATGGAATAGTAAGTTCCATTACTAACACCAACCATATCTTATAATTGCTAAAGCTTATGACAGATACATAAAACACTATGACATTACAATATATAATCAATAATTGCAGATGCTCTATGTGGGGTATTGCAGAGGCATGGCTCTCTGTGGGGAGGACACCAAGGGGAGCATCACACTGTGTATGGGGTATCACTTAAGAGACATCACAGTTTCATATCGTGCAGCTTTAGAAAATTGGAAAGAGGGACAATTGTTCCCCCTTCATAGCAGTTATGACAACATTGTACCCCTTCACAGTAGTTATGTTCAGATATGTGCCCCCTCACAGCAGTTATGCCCAGACAAGTGCTCCCTTGCTGTAGTTATGCCCAGATATGTGCCCTCTCATAGAAGTTTGGCCCAGATATATGCCCTCTCCTAGTAGCTATGCCCAGATATGTACCCCCTCACAGTAGTTAGGCCCAGATAAGTGCCCCCTCATAGCAGTTATGCCCAGATATGCACCCCCTCACAGCAGTTATGCCCAGATATGTGCCCCCTCACAGAAGTTATGCACAAATAAGTGCTTCCTTGCAGTAGTTATGCCCAGATATGCACCCCCCTACAGCAGTTATGCACAGATATGTGCTCCCTCACAGCAGTTATGTCCAGATAAGTGCTCCATTGCAGTAGTTATGCCCAGATATATGTCACCTCACAGTAGTTATGCCCAGATATGTGCCCCCTCAAAGTAGCTATGCTCCGATGTACTTATGCCCTGATATTTGTGTTCTGTGCAGCCATGTACTGTAGGTATGCTGTGCCAGACCCTACTGTAATAAAAACAAGATGTATAAAAATCCTGTTCGACCCACATTCCTTCATACAGAACACAAGTAAAACTGCAGATTGAAGAATGGAAGGAATGCAGAATTCTGTATGTAAATCTCACAATCCTAAAATAACATTTCACTTCTTAAAGAGGACCTTTCATGGGTTTATATGTTAGAAACTGGTATGCTTACCAGATATGGCGGCCCCTACAGATGGCAGCACTTTTATTTTTCTAAAATACCCCTCCGCTTCAGTGCTGTCCCCCATGCTGTTTTTAGCGCTTGATATGTTAATTTAGAGTATCAGTACAAGGAGGAGTAGATGGCCAGGTTTCTCAATGGGCGTCTCCTTTTCCGTGGTTGTAGCACGGTCCAATCACAGTGGAGAGCATCACAGCCAGGGAGAAAAAACAGCTCACCTTCTCCCTGCGATTGGACCGCGCTACACCCAGGGAGAAGGAGACGCCCATTGAGAAACCCAGCCGTCACCTCCACCCTGTACCAATACTCTAAATTAACATATCATGCGCCAAAAACAGCGGGGGACACATCGACGGAATGGAGGGGAGCTATCTCTGCTTCCATAGGACACAGAGACAGTTGCCTGTAATGATAAAGCAGAGAGCCGTCTGCTCCCTGTTTCATCACCCCCCCATCCCTCATCGGCGCTCCACACCGCTGGTCTGTGCAGGGGACAGTGACAGCCGGCAGCCAGCTGTGCTCCTCCTACACATACCAGCAGCTCCATGTATCCTGCTGTTGCTGCTGGGGAGATCATCGGAGGAACCAGGTGAGTATGTGAGTATATGAGGTTTTTTTTTTTTACTTCCTGTGAAATGGGCCTATACCTGGGCATAATACTGTAAGGGGGAACATAACTGGGCATATTACTATGAGGGGCACATAACTGGGCATATTACTATGAGGGGAGCACATATGTGGGCATGCTACTGTGAGGGGGCACATATCTGGACAAAACTACTGTGAACTGGCACATATCTTTGCATAACTACTATGAGGGGGCACATATCTGGGCATAACTACTGTGAGGGCACATATCTGGGCATAACTACTGTGAGGGGACACATATGGGCATAAACTGTGAAAGGGACACATATCTGTGCATAACTACTGTGAGGTGGCACATATCTGAGCATTATCTGTGAAGAGGGCACAATTTGGGCATAACTACTGTGTGGTGGCATAAAGGGGGAATAATTACTATGTGGAAGCATTTAAGGGACTGGGTAGGATTAGATGTATAGTTATATTTTGGGCTGAGTTAGAGGTGCGACCTTATGTTCCTCTTTCTTCTTTTCAAAAGTTGGGAGGTATGCTTTACCCATTTATACGGTGTAATGTGCACATAAAATACCACCAACAGCTTCACATTGATTGCAAAACACAAGCAGGTTTTTTAAGCGTATTTTAGCTCTGTTCCCCATAGAAGTCAATAGGGTAGGGCTAAAATAGCTGTCAGTATTTGGTGGATTTCTGCTGCCAAATATACCGTACTTGGAGGCAAATCAAGCTACTGCCTATATTATGGAATATGGATATATATATATATATATATATATATATATATATATATATATGATGGGAATTTCACCCGCTGTACACCTGTTCAGGGGACGGTTGCAAAGCTCACCATACGGCAGTAATGATGGAAGTCCTGGAGGCACTGTAATTTGGCCTTTAAGCAGTGCCCTAATGACAATAGGAAGAGTAAGAGGTGACAGTCACTTTGTTTTACCACTGCTAAACACACATTGGCCACCAGAGGGCAGTATGTGCATGGTCTACCCTGCCATGCAGTGACTCACAGGCGATATCTTGGGTGATCGCAGCTATTTTTAGCGGTGTAATTAAATAACACGTTGGTTTTGTAGCTTCATTTCCATGTAATTACAGACAAAAGACATCAGTGTGAAGACGAGGAGTATTTACTACACACTGTAATTCCAATGAGCACCTGGCATGGAGTGTACAGACAGCATCACATTGGCTACGCTATGCCCGATTACAGGGTATAATTGGTAGGGCAATACGGATGCATATAACAGAAAATGGGTGAAATAACATAAAAAACAGAACAGATCCCAAAAACCAGCAGTTATTATCACATTATTTGTTGCTTTTAAGCAAAATGGGGCACAGAAAATCTTTACGCACAGGTTCAGGGAGACCAGACCGCAATACAGAAAAGAATATTGCTTTTAATATAGATTCTTCTTTTCCACTTGCTGTTAGTGAATGGAAACATTCATTGCTTTCGTGCAACTTGTACTGGTATTGAGCTGCATGTTAAATACCTGACCTGTCTTTACTAACAAGCATTGCGGCTGTGTGAGCAGGACATGATAGGCGTCCAGTCTCTGAATATGAATAGCAAGCAGAGAATTTGAAAACAGAAATAAAACAGCATTTTCCTGAAGTCACCACTAGGGGGAGCTCAGTGAATACAGACATTTACCATTTCCATTGAGTTTTATGGTAACTGTTTAAATTACTTTGCAGTGAGAGACAGTGCTGCTGCCAGTGATGAATGAATGGTCAGTATCCAGAGACAGTGCTGCCACCGGTGTGGACAAGTGATCAGTACCCAGAGACAGTACTGCTGCCAGTGGTAAGGGGTGGTCAGTACCTAGAGAGAGTGCTGCCACCGGTGTGGACAAGTGATCAGTACCCAGAGACAGTTCTGCTTCCAGTGGGGGAAGGATGGTCAGCATCCAGAGACAGTGCTGCTGCTGCCAGTGGGTGGTGAAAGGGAGGTCAGTACCTAGAGATAGTGCTACTGCCAGTGGTGAAGGGAAGGTCTGTACCTAGAGAAAGCTCTGCTGCCAGTGGTGAAGGGGAGGTCTGTACCTAGAGAAAGCTCTGCTGCCAGTGGTGAAGGGGAGGTCTGTACCTAGAGAAAGCTCTGCTGCCAGTGGTGAAGGGAGGTCTGTACCTAGAGAAAGCTCTGCTGCCAGTGGTGAAGGGGAGGTCTGTACCTAGAGAAAGCTCTGCTGCCAGTGGAGGAGGTATGGTAAGCACCCAGAGACAGTGCTGCTGCCAGTGGTGAAGGGGAGGTCAGTACCTAGAAACAGTGCTGCCACCAGTGTGGAAGAGTGATCAGTACCAGAGACAGTGCTGATGCCAGTGGTGAAGGTGTGGTCAGTACCTAGAGACAGTGCTGCTGCCAGTGGTGAAGGTGTGGTGAGTACCTGGATACAGTGCTGCTGCCAGCGGTGAAGGGGAGATCAGTACCTGGAGACAGTGCTACTGCCAGTGGTGAAGGGGAGATCAGTACCTGGAGACAGTGCTACTGCCAGTGGTGAAGGGGAGATCAGTACCTGGAGACAGTGCTGCTGCCAGTGGGGAAGGTGAGTCAGTACCTAGAGACAGTGCTGCTGCCAGTGGTGAAGGTATGGTCAGTACCTAGAGACAGTGCTGCTGCTGCCATTAGGGGAGGGATGTTCAGGGGACAATACAATACATTGCTGCTGGGTGCCTCCTGTATTATACAGCTGGCACCCGCCATGTATGGAGTGAGCCCAGCATCTGAGCTCGCTCTATACAACCACTAAAGCAAAATGACGTACATGTACGTGAAGGGGTTAAATTACTACCACCTAGAATTGGAGCTGAATAAATATGTATGCGGAGAGCTCCCCCTTATGGCAGTTACAGGCATCACATTATAATTTTCTGGCTGTGTGAAGAGGAGGCAGAGGATTTGGAGCTCTGTATCCACAAATTAGGACCTCCAACCCCTATAAAAGTATATTATGAGCAGTGGGATGAGGCCGCTGTGATCCTCCATGATCACGGTGGTCCCTTGTCCCCATATGAATGGTGTGGCAGGTTGTGCCTGTCCACTGCAGGTCCATTCATTCTCTGCTGGAGATCACAGTCCTGTGGTTAGGGGATATGTTTCTACCTTGGCACAAGTCCACATACTTAATTACCACAGTTCACACTGGTGACAGTTCTATGACAAATTCAGCTCTGCTACATCTAATATAAATGTAGTGATTTTGGCCCAGTATATGCATGACGTGTCCATGTCCTCACCACTCGACCTTCGACCTGTCGAAGGTCAGTGCTAGCAGAGGTTGAAGATGACAAACATTAGTTTTAGATAAGGGATGGGAACAGTCCATAGATGAGTCAATGGTGGCTTATGTAATACTGGAAAACATCCCTGGCAATCAGCTGGTCTTAACAAGAACTGGACAGTCGTAAGAATTGCTTACATTATTGTCCACCAAAAGTTTGGGTCCCATAGACCCTCATGATAACCAAAATTGTAACTTCCCACGTGGGCAATGCAAAAATCTATGTATACATTGGCTGTCATTGACCCATGCCTATCTCTGTACACACAGATGTAAGTGAGAACCAGACCAAATGTGACCGCAATCTCCACCTTTTAGCACCATCTCGCTTTAAGATGCAATATTGTTTGCTCGTTATATTTTTAAAAATTTATCTTTAATGGTTGTAGCACCTCCATTTTCATGAATATAGGCCTCTGAATCCCCTACATAGCATGACAAAATTCAATCTACCTGCAGCCACCACTAGAGGGAGCACAGGATCCTACAGGATACTGTGTTATTATTGAATCCAACATATACATGTATGCAGTAAGCACCAGAGCTCCCTCTAGTGGTGGGTGAAAGCAGAATTTTATTCTATAGCTATGCATTGGATTTGGAGCTCTGTATCCTCAGTTATCCTCAGTATCCTCCCATATCACATACACACACCAGGTATAGCTTTCCCTACCTGGTGGAAACTCTGTAATTTTTGGTGATTTTTTTTCCCCTGAATAACAAAAATAGTCTTGGTATATCTCTTTATTTAGCTTCAATAGTTTCTTAAGTGTCAACTGCTCATTTGCTTTTTATCTCTGCTCCTTTAGATCAGATTAGGGCCGACTACTGGCTCCAGTTTAAAGGGGTTATGACAATTATGTCAGTCTCTTTCTAACAAAGTTAGAAGCTGTCCTGTACCTCACATGGATCCAGAGATCTCCACATTCATTGCTGCAGTTGCTCTGTTAGATTTATTTTATGCTGACCGCTCAGGGGGCGTGCACTTTCTCAGGGGGCATGTCCTGTCTGCTGCAGCTGATGGCAGTTGAAGGATGGAACTGAGGGTGTATGTCAACCTCAGTGGGCTGGACAGAGAATTTTAGAAAGAGGGCAAACAGCAGGTGGCGCTATACAGATAAATTTCAGTGAATAAGTCACTCATACAAAATTTTTAATTGCATGCAATTTCAAAAGTATTCAGATCCAGAGGCTGGTTTGAAAAATGTAGAATATTTTTAGGACAACACCTTTAACTGTTTTTTTTTTTTTTTACCTTCCTTTGGATCAACTTGCAGGATAACAGGCTGAACTAGATGGACAAATGTCTTTTTTCAGCCTTATAAACTATGTTACTTTGTTATTGTCTGATGGTAGCGTCTGAAATCCACTTTGGGTCTCACCAGCAGTTTAGTTTTCTATTTATCCCTTATGCTTTACACTGCAGCTCCTCTCATCCAGATGAATTGATTTGTGTAAGCAGATAATCCCCAAGAAAGCAGTGTATGGAGGGTGTAGGATGACTGTAAAGTCCAAATGATATAAAGTAATTGCCCCCCTCTGCACCGCTGTGTGGAGGACGTACTACTCCGTGGGGATATTGAGCACATTCCTATGGTTTTGCAGTTCATTTGTTAATGAGTTTTGTGACTCGACACATCTCTGCTAATTTAATGTGCCGCCCCTTTAAAATTCAAAGGGACATAAAACATTCCACACGTTTGCGGCAGACCTTTGAAGTGACCGTGAGATGCGCAGCGTCTTCTTGGTGGAGCCGCGTGACCTGTAATTGGCGGCAGTTACAATGTATCTAATGACATTGTTGCAAGCGACGGACTGTAATTATGGCGTTTATATGCGGATTCCCCTGATCCTCTCTTGTATTTTTGCATGGAAATAACTGCACAGAAAACTTCAAAGGAGACTTTTTCCTGTGACCTTGTAGGAAGCAATAAAGATCAATGAAGATTTTCCTCCAAGCAGAATGTGAATAGATTTTAGAATTGTGGAAATTTTTGTAACAAATCTGCCAAATGTGAACGTTGCCTGTGTCACTGCCGTAATGTGGCCGGTCTGCATTTTACATCTATATGACTACTGCAAGACCCTGAAGACCTCCATCCCAACCCCTCAAAATTCAAGCCTTCCAGTCTTAGGCTACTTTCACACTAGCGTTTTTGCTGGAACTGGCACACCACGGTTTTGTTTTCCGATTTTCTGCAAAAAAAAATGTTCAGATATTTTAAGCATCCGTTATGCACATTTGCAATTTTTGCCATCTAAACTAACGGATCTCAGATGGAAATGGCTAAAACGGTTGCAAAATGTTGCAAAACAGGATATGTTTTTAGGGTTTTTTTTCAGTTCTTCTGAGGGTTCAGAAGAACAGAAAACAAAACGGTGTCTACTCGCCTCTCCTTGCTTCTGGCTCCTCCTCAGCTCCAGGTGCATGGAGTTTGTCTCCTCTTTTGTAGCTATAACAACCTCCACTCTTCTGGGAAGGATTTACACAAGATTTTGGGGAATGTTCTTGGGAATTTGTGCCAATTCATCCAGAAGAGCATCAGGAACTGGTGTTGGGGTGTGACCACACATTCAGGTTTCTTGATGCAGTTTTGGAAGCCAAAACCAGGAGTGCAGTAAATAGAGAAGTCCTATCTGTCCTTTATACTTTCTCTCCATTTATGATCCCCTCTGGATTTGGGCCTCCAAAACTGCATGCAGATGCCTGAACGTGTGGCCGTACCCTTGGAACGATGGGGCTGATGTCAGGGTTCTGTCCAGCCACTCAAGTTCCTCCACATCACACATTGGAGGTCATTTCTGAACATTTTTACGCCAGTTTTTGCAACTTTTTGTGTCAGTATTTTGTAGCACTGGCGTTTTTGCTCCATGTTCAACACTTAGGAGTGTTGATGGTATGGTGGGGGCTGGATCTTTGGCCCCAACAAAGTTTTCAACATTTATGTGTTAGTGAAAAACTACTCCAACCAGGGGCTGGTCTAGTTTTTCCACCAAGCACACAGACTGCTGAAGGTGCGCCTAATATATTATGAAGCACGTGACTCGTCATAAATTAGGTGCATCCTCCTCTAGCAAAGGGGAGTAAAAGACTTTTTAAATGCCCCCCCCCATGTATTTATGGACCTTGTTTTGTTCACCAGGTCAGTCATGTTGAAACTGAGAAGGACCTTCCCACAAAGTTGGACGCGACAGTTGTGTAAAATGTCTTGGTATGCTCTTCACTGCCCACAGCCCCAGACCATTATCCCTCCCCCACCAATTGTTACAGTTGGCGCTATGCATTTGGTAGGTAGTATTGTCTTGAAATCCTTCAAACCCAGATCAGAGTGAAAACTGGTTCCAGAGTCCAGTAACAACGTGCGTTACACCATTCCAGCATACACTTGGCATTGTGCACGGTGATCTTATTCTTGTCTGCAGATGATCTTCCATAGTTCCAGTTCTAATGCTGATGTCAATTCCAGAGACAGTTTCTAACTCTGGAATGATTGATACAACTAAGGCTACTTTCACATTAGCGTTTTTAAATTCTGGTATTGAGTTCCGTCATAGGGGCTCAATACCGGAAAAAAACGCTTCAGTTTTGTCCCCATTCATTGTCAATGGGGACAAAACTGAACTGAAGACAACGGAATGCTCCTGAAAGCATTCCGTTCCGTCTTCAGACCGGAGAACAAACCGCAGCATGCTGCGGTTTGCTCTCCGGTCCAGGCATCCGCACCAAGACGGATCCGGAATGACCCCCAATGCAAGTCAATGGGGACGGATCCGTTTGGTGTGGACACACCAGTAATCCGGATCTGTCCTCCATTGATTTCCAATGGGGGGTCATTCCGGATCCGTCTTACATACATAGATACATACATACAGACATACATACAAACATACAGACATACATACATACTCACATACTCCAGGGACGCCGGCAGCATGTCTTCACGCGCCTCCTGCGCGCAGCTATGACGCTGTGGGGAATCGTCAGCAGAGGGCGCTGTGGGGAATCGTCATCACTGCGCGCAGGAGGTGCATGAAGACGTTCTGCCGGCGTCCCTGGAGTATGTGAGTATGTATGTATGTATGTATGTCTGTATGTTTGTATGTCTGTGTCTTGTTTCAATGTGTGTCATGTGTGGGGCCGGAGCGCTGCTCCGGCTCCACACATGTATAGCGTTAGCACGGATCCGTTGGCACCCTTTAGGTGCCGGATCCGTGCTAACGCTAGTGTGAAAGTAGCCTAAGGAAGCCATTTTTAATAAGTTGTGTACTTCAACACTTAGACGTCTCCATGAGTTTGCATGGTCTACCTCTTCATGGCTGAGACGTCATTATATATCCAGTTCCACTTCCCAGGTGACCGGGGCAGACCAGATATTTCTGACTTGGAGCAATGGTGGCATCCAATGACAGAGCCATGGTCTACAGTCACTGATCTCTTCAGTACGCCCCAGACTACAACCAATGCATGTGGTGGCCATCAATAGATGCCATTTTCTGTCCTCCTCCAGTTGTCTCTGATTAGGATATGGAGCAGGGGACCTAGGAGGTGAGATGCAGCCACAGTAGTTGAATTCTATGGAGATTACTTGGCTGTGTGCTGAAACATCTGAACTCACTGGAAATCATTTATCAAAATACAGCGTTTTACACCAGTCTTTGATATCCTCTGCAATGTAGAGGATGCACGTAATTTATGACAAAGTGCATGTCTCGTCATAAATTAGGTGTATCCTCTGGTAGCCCTTGTGCCTACTCCAGTCCCTGTTAGTAAGTTTTCTGGGGCTGATAGCCTGGCCTGGCCCCCGCCATGCCTCTGTCACCTTCGAAATTTTGTGGGACAATCCTTTGCACCTTTTTTTTTTACTCCACAAACTGGCATAGCCTTCATAGTAAATAATTCCTCCACATGGCCCTAAGTTGCAGGCCGAGATAACACCTCTGGAGTTCACCTGCTTTCCCTGGAGGTGTAGCTAGAACTGACTGGGCCTCACAGCAAATACATACACACATACATATCTGCACTCATACACGCACTTTCCATATACATGCGTTCACCATATACATAGACGCACTTATACACGCACTCTCTGCATACATGGACGCACTCATACACAGTCACCACATACATGGACGCACTCATACACGCACTCTCCACATACATGGATGCATTAATACACACAGTCACCACATACATGGACGCACACATATACAATACACATATATAGACACCCAGCTTTCCTGCTGTGCCTCTCCCCCATACTCTAATGCCTCTGCACTTGTGCCATGCAGGACAGCAGGGAAGCTGGATGACATCTCATGATGTAATGTCACCCAGCTTTCCTACTGTACTGCATGTCACATGTGCAGAGACATGAGGACAGTCTTGGAAAGCTGATTATAACCCCAGTTCCCCTGACACTCACATCACTGGGAGGTTGTGGAAATCCTACTGTTGTCCAGCATGCTCCGCATGGAAGGATCCGGCTGCAAGAATCGCGGGTAGGAAAGGACATCGGAACCGTCCTGATGCTGGGGAGAGGGGGGGGGGTAGTCAGCTGCTCTGACAGGGGCCCAGTTTGACCAAGTACAGTGACTGCTCCCGGGCCCCTTCTGAGCTCGGGCCCCGAAGCAGCTGCTTCCCTGGTAGCTACGCCACTGTGCCTAATTAAGTTGACCTGTAATATTCCTGAGAAGTGGCCATGTGTTTAAAGGGGTTCTCCAGGAATTAAGAAAATGAAAATACTTAAATATTACTTTATAGTAAATATATTCCCAAATACCTTACATTAGTTATAATGGCTCATTTTGTCTGGGGAGCAATCATCAGGAGAAATAAAATGGCCGCCGTCCTATTAGTACACACAAAACCTGTCCTAATCACACAGGAGGACAAATTACTTCACAACACTGAGCTAAAGAGCTGCCTCATCCTCCTCTCTGCTCTGCCTGTCAGGGATTATTATCTTGAATACAGGTGAATCTCTGTGGGAATGGAGATGACAAGGAGGCATAAGAGGATAATGAGCAGCAGCTCTTGTATGCAGTCTCCATTACCACAGTCTGTCCTGTCCATCCTCTCTGTACTTCATGTCTCCTAATGAACTAAATTCCTTAGACATTCAGCTGAAGATCTTATCAGCTGTGTTCAGGATCATAATCCCTGACAAGCAGAGCAGAGAGGAGGATGAGGCAGCTCTTTACCTCAGTGTTGTGAAGTAACTTTTCATCCTGTGTGATTAGGACAGGTTTTGTGTGTACAATTAGGAAGTCGGCCATTTTGTTTCTCCTGATGATTGCTCCCTAGACAAAGCAAGCCATTATAAATAATGAAAGGTTTTTGGGAATATATTTAGAATAAGGTAATATTTAAGTATTTTCATTTTCTTAATTCCCAGAGAATCCCTTTAACTTGAACAAGATATTTGGCAAGCAGGCCTAAAGGGGGTGGTGCAGTGTACAAAGGTCACTGTTAGAGACTGTTTTCAGACCATCACCCCTTCTTCTGGTTGCACCATCTGTAAGCCTTTCACTGTGGATCGTGCTGGTGAAATGTTGGGTAACCCACAGATGAGCCTGAAGGTACAACAGAATTTCAGGTCCCGCATTAGTGGGTCACTCCTGCCATGACTGGTGGAGCATGTCCACTTTTAGCTGCAGGGAAAGTGTTTACCCGGTGCAGCCAATCTTAGGGGGACTCCTGCGTGGTCGATGTCCACTTGTTGAACTGTTTAGCCAAAGTCATCTAGTGAAGAGACAGTTATTGCAAGCTAAAGAACATCGTCTGAGATAGTCCTGGTTAGAACCAGTCGTAAGTGAATTTAATCTCCTCTTGTGTCGTCCTTTTACACTTCTCAGAGAACTGTTTCAGAATGGTTGTCTGCCATGTGCGGGTCTGTGAGCGTCTGAAGCAAGAACTCACATAATTACAGACAACTCAACATTGAAGAACCACAGGATCACATTACTGGTCTTGGTGTGGTGACTACTTGACAGAGTAGGAACTAGTAAGAAATGGTAACTTTCTATATAAAACACACTTAAAATACTGATCATCTTCGCACTGCAGGACACCCGTCCGTTCAGAGACTATAGGTTTCTAGCTGTTGTGAAACTACAACTCTCATCATGCCTTGACAGTCGCAGGCTTTACTGAAGTAAGATAACTAAGATAACAACATATTTGATATTAACCCTTCCTGACCTTGCAACTTTTTTATTTTCTATTCACATAACCATATAAGGGCTTATTTTTACAGAAAAAGTCATACTTTTTTCTAGTGGCAACATTCAATATTGCAAATGATGTAGTGAGAAGCTGGAAAACAATGGGATGGAATTGGAAAAAAAATGCAATTTCGCAACGGTTTATTGGTTTTGTTATTACAGCTTTCCCTGTACAGTAAGGACATATTTCCATAAGCCTAAGGGCTCCCCATGCTGAGGAACGCAATGCATATGGACTGTTTGTGTGCACTCTGTGCGTGCAACGGATGCGGACCCATTGACTGGAATGGGTCCGTGATTCACAAGATATGCCAAAAGATAGGACATGTCTTTATCTTTTTGCAGTGCAGCCCACATAAGCGCTTCCAATCCGTGCCTCCGCTCCGCAAAAGATAGGACATGTCTTGCGTATCACGGACCCATTCAAGTCAATGGGTGCAGATGGCTGGTGCCTATATATTGTGCATCCGCTTTTTTTGCGCTCTGCAATATGGGCACGGAGCCCTTACGTTCGTGGGCATGAGCGCTAAAACTGATCTGTACCCTTCATTGTCCGGGTCAATACAGTGCCATATTTATATAGTTTTTGTTGTGTTTTAGGAAAATACACAATTTTTTTTTTAAGAGGACCTTTCACCACTCCTGACATGCCTGTTTTAATAGCTCCATGCATTTCCCATGTACTAACAATTCTGGAGCATCTATTCTTATGTCTCTATGTTGTGCCATTCCTTTATTATTTGCACTAGAAGTTATGAATGAATTGCTATTTGCCTTCAGTAAGGGAACAGAGGGGAGGTGACCAGTTGGGGGCATGTACCTGCACAGACTGACTCTAGCCAATCAGTGCTGCCATGTTCAGTCTGTGCAGATACACACCCCCAACTGGTTACCTCCCCTCTGTTCCCTGACTGCAGGCAAATAGCAATTCACTCATAACTTCTAGTGCAAATAATAAAGGAATGGCACAACATACAGACATAAGAATAGATGTTCCAGAATTGTTATTACATGGGGAATGCATGAAGCTATTAAAACAGGTGTGTCAGGTGAAAGGTCCTCTTTAAGTTGTGCATCACCATATTCTGACTTTCATAACTTTTTTTATATTTATGTTTTTGTGGGGCAATTTGTAGTTTTTATTGATACTATTTTATACTATTTTTTTTTTTCATTCCTGACCTCACCTGGCACTGTTGTGATTCTGACACCGGCTTACCCATGGCTACACAGCTGGATTATCCATAGGCCCGAAGTCTCCCACCTGCCTTCCTGTTTACTAATCCCCTCTTTATTTCTGACGTGCCACAATCAGAGACTACTGCTGGGATTCTGAACTGATGATTCTCTGAAGTGAAGTCCAAATCCCTGCACAGGGGTTAAAGAATAGATACCAGGGAATCCTTTAGACTTCATCCCTCATTTTAGCCAGTTTTAATGTGATAGGAGGCCCCCTTAAAGGGATTGTCTCACTAGGATATGCCACCAATGTCAGATAGGTGCAGGTTCCACCTGTGGGACCTTAACCTATATCCAGAATCTGACCACTGAAGTCAAGAAAGAGCAGATACGCATGCGCGGCTGCCCTCCATTTTTCTATGGGACTGCCAGAATTAGCTGAGCACAAGCTCGGCTATTTCCAGTAGTACCATAGAAGTAAATGGAGTGCTTGCCCCACTTGCGCACTCTCCAACCATTTCTATGGGACTTCCAAAAATAGCTGAGTGTGCTTGCTCAGCTTTTTCCCATAAAAACTAATGAAGTGCACACTGTGCATGCGTGGTGCGCTCTCCCTCACTTTTAGAGGTCTGTTTGGGGTCTCATAGGTGGAACCTGCAACTAGCAATATGCCATCTAAGCCACTGATGAAATAACCCCTTTAACTTCAGCTAATATAATGACATGACTTCCTCCCACAAGATCACCCTGCCCTTCTCTTGCAGCTGATATCATCCCTATCGCCCCGAGGTGTTTTATACAGACAACTCCAGTAAAAGTGAGATAAGCAGATCCAAGGCTTAAAACATCAGTGCAGACCAGAAGTTAAATAAAAAACCCAATATTTTTTTTATTTATTCACATGTGGATTGATCTGTGCATGTTGCATAGTTGTTCCCATATACAAAAACTCATGCAAAAGGCTCATTACCCGTCTGTATCTGTGCAATGATATATGGAAGAGGCAGGTGAATGGACAAATGTCATGAGATGGGTTGACTTTCAGCACCATAAAAATGAACTGTAGCCTGTCATGTTCTTAAAGGGAGTCTTTCACCTGTTGTGCCCCACAGAAGATTGCAAACACATCCCAGACATACCTGTGTGCACTGTGTGTGTATTACATGTCACATCCCAGACATACCTGTGTGCACTGTGTGTGTATTACATGTCATATCCCAGACATACCTGTGTGCACTGTGTGTCTGTATTACATGTCATATCCCAGACATACCTGTGTGCACTGTGTGTCTGTATTACATGTCACATCCCAGACATACCTGTGTGCACTGTGTGTCTGTATTAGATGTCACATCCCAGACATACCTGTGTGCACTGTGTGTCTGTATTACATGTCACATCCCAGACATACCTGTGTGCACTGTGTGTATTACATGTCACATCCCAGACATACCTGTGTGCACTGTGTGTATTACATATCACATCCCAGACATGTAATACACACAGTGCACCACAGGTATGTCCTGGACATGTAATACAGGCACACAGTGTGCACTGTGTGTCTGTATTACATGTCCAGGAAAAGCACTTTTATTCTGCAGGAAAACAGCTCCCAAGTGCCCATCTGAAAGTGAAACTAAAAACAGCTTTCTCTCCTGACTCGATTTCTAACAGCTATATCTTCTTATATAGTGGATATAATGCTATGATTCTGGTATCGTTTGAAAGGTTGGAATGACAGCTTTCAAACATGGTTTGGTTTGTATTTTTAGTGGTTACCAATCCCAGGATATGAGCAGCCCTCCCCTCTTCAGTCTGGTTTGCTTTGGGCACTTGAAGCAGCAGAGCTGGGCACTTGGGAGCTGTTTTCCTGCAGAATAAAAGTGCTTTTCCTGGACATGGAATAAAGGCACAAAGTGGACACAGGTATGTCTGGGATGAGACATGTAATACAGACACACAGTGCACACAGGTATGTCTGGGATGTGACATGTAATACAGACACCACAGTGCACACAGGTATGTCTGGGATGTGACATGTAATACAGACACAGTGCACACAGGTATGTCTGGGATGTGACATGTAATACAGACACAGTGCACACAGGTATGTCTGGGATGTGACATGTAATACAGACACACAGTGCACACAGGTATGTCTGGATGTGACATGTAATACAGACACACAGTGCACACCGGTATGTCTGGGATATGACATGTAATACACACACAGTGCACACAGGTATGTCTGGGATGTGACATGTAATACACACACAGTGCACACAGGTATGTCTGGGATGTGACATGTAATACAGACACACAGTGCACACAGGTATGTCTGGGATGTGACATGTAATACACACACACAGTGCACACAGGTATGTCTGGGATGTGACATGTAATACACACACACAGTGCACACAGGTATGTCTGGGATGTGACATGTAATACACACACACAGTGCACACAGGTATGTCTGGGATGTGACATGTAATACAGACACACAGTGCACACAGGTATGTCTGGGATGTGACATGTAATACACACACAGTGCACACAGGTATGTCTGGGATGTGACATGTAATACAGACACACAGTGCACACAGGTATGTCTGGGATGTGACATGTAATACAGACACACAGTGCACACAGGTATGTCTGGGATGTGACATGTAATACAGACACACAGTGCACACAGGTATGTCTGGGATGTGACATGTAATACAGACACACAGTGCACACAGGTATGTCTGGGATGTGACATGTAATACAGACACACAGTGCACACAGGTATGTCTGGGATGTGACATGTAATACAGACACACAGTGCACACAGGTATGTCTGGGATGTGACATGTAATACACACACAGTGCACACAGGTATGTCTGGGATGTGACATGTAATACAGACACACAGTGCACACAGGTATGTCTGGGATGTGACATGTAATACAGACACACAGTGCACACAGGTATGTCTGGGATGTGTCTGCAATCTTCTGTGGTGCAGTGCTCTTAGTTATATTAGTGAAAAACAGGTGACAGACTCCCTTTAAAAAATATCTGTTACTGAGACAGCAGTATGGCTTCCACTGTGGTTGTCACCCAGCTGATCCAGATCTCAAAAGTCCCATAGCAGTGATTGGAGAGAGCCTCACACCCGCGGCGTTATTTATGTTCACAAACAGCGGTCTCAGAGGTGGGACCCACGCCTGTTGGACATTTATCGCATATCCTGTGGATATGCCATGAAGGTCCAGATAGGACAATCCCTTTAACAGAAGACTATGACTTATGCGATACAATAAGCTCTGCTATATGTACAGACTAGGAACAACACGTCCTCTCTATTGATACTATGATGCCCTTTTGGAATGATTAAACCTACATAATATTTCTTCTGACATAAATACAAGTTATAAAATAGCTTAATACTCAATACTCTTAGATTTTCTGTCTTAGGTTTTAATGCTGTCTACTGGCACCTCAAGTCCTTTTTAAAGTACGGAATTACTCTTTGTGACAAAATCAGACTGAAGGCTCTTTTGGCCTCCATGTAACCACGAGACGCGTTCATCTCCCTTTCCTTCTGTTGACTGATCTGGGAGCGACCTTTCTTATATGGTTCTTTGAGTTTAGGTTTCTTGAAGGCAGCTTTTCCTTTGAACTTGAGGACACTTTCTCCTTCTTTAACTGGAAATTAAGCTGAAGATTTAAAAGAGAGATAAGTCAAGCACACAATGTGACATACAATACAAACTAAGTAGACCATTTTTTGTCATTTTTCAACCTCACAGCTTTCATGAGAGGTCCTATATATTTTGGTAGGATCTATAAAATTTGGTGGGATATATTTCTTTCCAAAAACATCTCAACATCTACCGATCTACCCCACAATAATGGACCAATGCTTGGTGATGGTGCTGAGGCTCATAAATATGGTCAAATATGGTTCCATTACAATCTAATATCCATATCTACTTCTACTTCTACAGTATTGTCTATATATGTATCTCAATAGTAAGGAACTGATTTATCAATGAATATTGGATGTGTTACATCAGTTTGACCTCCTACTAGCAGAATAAAGCTTCAACGTGAACATTTTGACCTACATGAAGACTTCTGAAGGCTTTCATGGCCATCTAAGGATGTAACAATCAGTGGGAGTGGAAACGCTGTGTCAAACAACCAGTTTGAATTTGGGCTAAACCTGAGGGCATTATCCTGGCAGTCCCCTGGTATTCACCCTTTAACCCTTATACAGGGATCTGGACTTTGCTGTAGGAGAGCCACCAGGCCACTGCCTCCTGGAGTAGTCCTGATGTGGTTGACGGCTGGTCGACGGAGGTCAGAGATGCCGGTGTGTGGGACCAAGGGATCAGAAAAATGTATTTACGGAAAAACAGATAC